>CM059602.1:230009142-231330142 GCA_030412105.1 Cyclura pinguis
ATGATTCCTCCCTCAGACATTCACTTGCTGGTGTGGTCCACCTGCAAAGGAGACCTGCTCATGACTAGGCTTCCACAGGATTGGAACTCCCAAATGGAATGCTTTCATTGGCATGGAATTGCATTTACGTAGGAGAAAGAAAGAAAGGGAAAAAAGAAAGAAGGACACTTGAGACAATATAAAGCTGCACAAATAGGCATGGAAAAAAAATAATTGGCCTCGGCAATAGTAGTTCCACAATTCCTAGGACTTCTTGCAAGACAGTGGCTGAGAATGAACATGATGTTTGCATACTGTAAATGTACAGCTACATAGTTACATACTGGTTGCTCAACAGGACCCCTCTGCTGAGTAACAATATTGTGCAATTGTGTCTGACAATGTGCCATTTTTCTTCCAGTGTAGCAGAATGCACAGTGACTGTTTCTATTTCTGCCATCTCAGTGAAAAAGGTGGCGCATTGAAGGTACTGACAAAGTTATGCACTGTAAAAAAAATGCACATGGCTAGAATCCTATTGGTTAGTTCAAACTAGAGTACACCCAATGAATCAACCGCTGAACAGTAAGTCACCATGTAGGTCATGGATGGGGACAGCTTGGTCCATGGGTTTCATGGGTTCCCAATTGCTGCTTTTTCTTCACTACTCTTCACTACTCTTGGTAATTATCACCCGAAACCCTGAAGCTTCACTACCAACCTTTCCTTCCTTTTTCTTTGGCTGCCTCTCATGTGAGTGTGTGACTATTCAAATCTTGTGTGCATGTGTGATTGAATTCCCCTCAATAAACACATTTTAGTTTACTTTTGAGTCCTTGGGTGGTTTTCCTGGAAGGAGCCTGTAAACATTGGTGGAAAGATCTTGCTAGGTTACTCTGCCTCTTGCAGCCTTCCTAATTGGAACTAATTAATTCCCTATTTTTGTACAGAGATGCGGGTACTGCTGGAGGACCTCAAGGGTCTCCCACCTTTTGGGTAACAGAGGTTTTGGAGGTAAAGGGCTCTCCACAGGAAGAAGGGCTAAGGCAAACCCTTAACCTCCAATGCAGGGAAATTTGATTGATTCAATGTCTCTACTCTAATGGAACCAGTAATAGGACTAAGGCCCAGTGAAAGGGTCACATTTGCAGCTGGAGGCTCCACTTATGCTGCCTTATGCACTACTGTCAGAAAAATATAGCCAAATGTGTAATGAGTGTGACACAAGTGGGGAACAATAGAAATGTGTGCTTTCAGCTGAAGCATTTGTACATTTGTGAGGCTTAAAGGGTATTTCTGAGAACTGAAGTGCACAGAAAACATTGCTTCAGTACTCACATGAGGTCCCCTTTGTGAGATCATGTGCGGGTGGAATGTAACAAGTACTACCAATCATCACAAGTTTTTACTGTATTTTACTTATTAAAATATTTGTATCTCACCTTTCTGACCCCAGCTAGGATACTCAAAACAGCTACAAAAACATTAATTATAGAAATCTAGTGAAAAGGGCCACCCAAAGAGCTGTAAAACAGTATATGAAAGCAAGCTGTAGACCCTTAGGGAAGGCAAACAAAGAGATTGAGCTCAGATCTCTGTGGCCACCCAGCAAAAATACATGTTGAAACAAATAGTATCTTGATTCTTTAAGGAAGAAGAAAGCTAGCCAACATATATATGCTCACCCAGAAAAAGAGTCCCACCAACTTCAACCAGTGTTAAACCCAAAGCTATGTGCATAGGACTGAAGCTTTGAGGTTTCTTACTGAGATAACCCTCTCCTATATACCAGTCCATTGTATGTCAGGTAGCAGTGGGATGCAGACATGGGCTATTCATAGCTGTATTAGATATATAGGAGAAGACATGGTCCCTTTGATAATAGTCGCAAACTATTTTTGAGCCCTCCAAATCCAAAGTAGCAATTTGAGTTAGTCTCTGAATTGAAACAAGGATCCAATGAAGGTGATATAATATTCATTGTCAGCTAGAGGCTCTAATATCAGTGGGATGGTGAGCCTGCAATGAAGTTTCCAAAAACTCAACAAGAGTAGACCCAAGGAGATCCATTACAATGATTTAATCTGAATGTAATCACATCACGTGTAGATAGTATCACAAAGCCCTTTCTGACAAGTTTTCAGTGATGGTGCCACATTTGTAAAATTCTCTTCCTTGAACAGTATTATAGTTTCCTCAGTACTTCTCTTTAATTAGACCAGATTTAATAGGAAACTAAGTGATAGACCGCCATTGTTGCATACTGAAAGTCTCCAGTTCAGCCTTTGACATCTCAGCATAGGCCTGTGAAAGATTCCTGTATGAAATCCTGTAGAATCATTATCGGTCAGAGTAGTCAGTACTGAGATACATGGTCCAGTCATCTGACTTGGTGTAAGGCAACTTCCTATGAGACTGAAACCTTTTTGACTTTGCTTAGCTTCACATTTTTTAAAAAATCTGTATTTTAGATCCTACTTTTTAATGTGATTATTGTGATTGAATCTGGTTTACTTGTTTTATTTAAAGTGGTTGTAGCCTGCCCTCAGATGCTTTCTTCCTCTGAAGAAAGAAGTGGGTTGGTTGGTTGGTTTAAAAGCATACTTTGTCATCTCTAGCCATTTCTATATATGAAATGCAAAATGATAAATTGCTGCTGTTTATTATGTTGGTTTCAAAACTTCATGAAAACCTTTTCATTTTGATTGTAATCATGTTTACACAGACATGAGTACTGCTGATGCCTACCTAGGTATATTTTGGATTGAAAGGTTTGGTCTCAGGAAATCAAGTTAAAAGCAGTAGAATTGAAAAGTTTATGTTAAAAATTCCCCCTCTGTCTCTCTCTCACACACACACAAATACATACGTATTGCTTTCTGAGCCCTGGTTCTTATGTTACTTTTAAAATGTCAATTTAAATGTCAGTTTTGCATGGGGAATATTCTATTTGATTGTAGCCTCAGGTAATGAAAGGTGGCATTTCCTGTGCCAGGGCAAGGAAAGGAGGGGTGGAATCCCTCATTTTTACCATTCACAAAACAAGAGAAGTGATGTTGGTAAAATCATCACATGAACACTATTCAAACATTCAGCTTGCTCCCATGTGGGCTAAAAGTGAAAGGAGATATGGCATATGCAGAACCAACCCACTCCACTTCCAATCTGCTCATGAGTGGGAGAAGCCAAGAAAGGGAGGCTGATACTAGGACTGGGTGAGAAATGCATGGGGGGGGGGGTTGAATAAATATTTACCAAAAATTGCCCATTTCTTTGTAGCTGGGATATAAATAAGTTATGGTTAAAGAAACTGAATATTGAAGAAACTGAAAGCAACAGTGTCATCCATTTGAGCTCTTCAGAACAAAAGCCACCTCCAGACTGTGGAATGAAAGTTGTTGTTGTTGTTGTTGTTGTTGTGTGCCTCCAAGTCATTAACAACTTTGGTGACCCCAAGATGAACCTATCATGAGGTTTTCTGGAGCTGAAAGTGTGCGACAAGCCCAAGGTGGCTTTCCATGGCTGAGTGGGCAACTGAACTGTGGTCTTTAGAGTGATAGTCGAGTGCTCAAACTATTATACCACACTGGCTCTTGTGGAATGACCTCCTGAAAGAAATTCAACAACTGAATACTCTTTCTCAGTTTAAAACAGCATTAAAGACCAGTCTCTTTCAGGAGGCCAATCCAGACAATTTTTTTTTAATTTATCATCCATTGGTTGTTTTTAATATGCACACTCTTTTAACTGATGTTATGTACAGGTATACCTCACTTAACAAAGTCTCTGACAAAGAAGCTTCTTTTTACAAAGTCTATTTATGGGAGCCCAGACCTACCTCCCTTTTCTTGCCTTCTGCCTAACGGGAAGCTCCCCACCCCAGCATTGGCATTGAGAGGATAGTGAAGGAGGACTCAAGAAAGTCAGACTTTCAGTGTTGGGTTGTGGTAGTGTATCTTCAGTAAACAATACAATAAAGCTTGATTGGGGAAAGAATGGGATTCTATTCTAGGTGATCCTACTGCAGCTGTGTGCACTTACATCCAACAAGCAAGGTAAGCAGCTGCCTCCAAACTGTTATTGAATAAGTGTGAAAAACAAACAGAAAGAGTATAGGAACCAGATTAGCTTGCCTCACCAGTTACCTTGCCGTGTTGAAAAAGCATCTGTAAGTTTCACCACCAAGAAAAGTTGAGGCTGTTTGGAAGTTGAGGCATTTTAGAAGAAGCTTTCAAGGCCTCTAAGATTCAAAATGTTTTTTGTTTGCTTTTGCAAGGTTTACTTGACTTGGTTGGTTCATTTCACATGTGCATCTGAAACATGTAGAATATTTCTTTCTGTAGTGTAGGAACCTATTCTTATTCTTTCCATGTTATTTCTACCTCAGGTGCTGACGTTTCTGTTATATTTCTGCATTAGACTGTTATAGTGCTATTATTCCACTTTACACCTCCTATGGAATCCTGGAGTTTGCAGTTTAGGGACGGGTCTCAGGCCCCTCCCTAAACTGCAAACCCCAGGATTCCATAGGAGGTTGAAAGTGGAATAATAGCACTATAACAGTAGTGCGGAAATGGCCTCAGTAAAGCCCAGGAACACATCTACTGTGTTAACTGAGGTATACCTGTATTTTCAACTGCTGTTCTGTGTTTTTATCTGCTGTTGTGCATCCACCTATTGTTGAAGTTTAATCTGTTGCCTCCTGACTTGATCCATAGGAAGAGGTTGGTTAGAAATTATTGTTGCTGTTTTTGGTTCTTGACAGTGGCCAAGTAGTTGCCTATAGGAAGCCAACCAGCAAGCCATGATTGTTAATGTACCTTCCATGTCACTCTTCCCAGCAGCTGACGTACAGAGGCCTGTGGAGGTCCTAACCTCCATGAGTTCATTTATTCCCCTTTTAACCCATCCAAATTGGTGGCCAGTATGCTATCTTGCAACTGTGTATTCTGTAGTTTCTCTATGTACTATATATGAACATATTTCTTTGTGCAATCTGATGCTGTCTAGAGGTTTCAGAATTCAGTTAACCCTTCAATTGACCTTGTTAGGTGGACTAATGGGAGCTGTAGCCCTAGATATCTAGAGGCACCAGATTAGGGGAGGCTACCCTGTGAATATGAATCCCCTGCTTCAGTTATACTATGTTGCTCATGGATCTTTTTCTCTGTATATCATTTTGTGAAGAAGGTTGTTCTACTCCAAATGATCAATGGAAGGATTTATTGAGAAAGATTAGGGATTAAAATTCATAGGCCATAAAGGAAAGTTGGAAGTAAACAAGGTGAGTTCTAAATTTAATACAGTAAAACAGGCCCATGACATTAGATGTATTCAAATGAGGTGTTTGAGTGTTTGTTGTTGTGTAAGAATGCAGATGCACAGGTCAAGAACACTTCAAAATTACTATTTGAAATGGGAGAAGGATTAAGATACAACCTATAAATGTATTTTGGATGAACAGTGCTTTAAAAGATTTACCTAGCCTTTTGTGAAGCTTGGAAGTCTAAAATCAGTCTACCAAGTTTTTTTCCTTTCCTCCCCCTCTTCTGAGAAGGAAAGGCTTACAGTAATATGATGTGCTTCATTGCCTGCTTGATTAGGAGGTTTTCTGGGTCACATATGCTCCCCAAGGCCTCCGCCATGTTCCAATATTAAGCCATCTGGGATAGACTGACGAAGATTTCAGGAAAGTGTCCCCCTCCCAACGCACACATTCTTTTACAGGAAATTATCATAAAAGTAGGTCATTCCTTAAACCTCTCTGAGTGAAAATAAGCAGACAGTTGATTGCAAACTAGGAAAGGAAGAAGGAAATAACAGTCTGTGATTTGCCACACTGTTAGCATTGCTGTTTCTCTTCACCAATTGGAAGGGCATGGTTTGGTTCTCCCATCTGTTCACTAGGGGACTAGATTGAAGGCCATCATTTTCCTCTTTGATGAGCAACTGAAGTTCATCAGTTCCTGAAAGAGCACATATTGTAATATTGTTTTTAAAAAATCGTTTGAGGATCGTATATTACATTTTTGAGTCTCTTGCAGCTCAATCATATTCTTTTGTCTTCTTAGAGGTCCCAGTGATGCTAATGGTGCTAATGACAAAGATGATTGAACTATTAGCTTGATTATGATTGTGGTCGTGGGGATGATGACGACGATCGTGATAATGATGATAACAATTCACATTTTAAGGAGATCTGTGTAACGAGAATGTCCCCATTAAAATTTGTTTGAGGCTTATGTGATCACCATCTCTCATATGTAACACTGTATTTTATCAATAATGATAACCAGATGCCTAGGTCTGCTTCATTATATTTGAAACGGCTTACAAAATCTAGGTTTATGACAAAATCTAGTCAAGATTTTCTAGACAAAATTTAGAATCTGAGAGCCACCATGGCCACAAACATGCTGGCTAGAAGATTCTGAAAGTTACAGTCCAAAGAAGCAAGTTTTCTGAGCTCTCAAGAAAAGGTTAAAATTGGGAAAAAAATATCTCAAGTACAAAAGACAACGGCATATAAAGAAATATTTTTGGTGACTGCTCCCTAGCACGAGTTATTCCCAACCAAGCATTAAGTTCTCCCAGAGGTAAATGTAAAGAGCAAGATTATATAACCTGCAAATACACACGGGAGGGGGTGGATTTTGTGTTATCTGCTGATTAGCCTTCCCTGTTTCTTCTCCACCGTGTAGAACATTAAGAAAACAGAAATAATGATCACAGATGATTTGCATAACTTTAAAGCAGATGATGAAGACATCAAAATAGTTAAAGTTTTTCTATACCTCAAAATGGAGACTTTTACTGAAGAAATCAAAAGACTAATTACACTCTACACTACACAATTATAGTACTATTACTCCACTTTAATTGCCATAGTTTTGTCCTATGGAATTCTAGGGTTGGCAGAATTTGGGAGTGGCACATAGAATTCTCACCCAAAGAGCTCTAATTTCTCACCAAACGACAACCCCCAGGATTACATAGGATGCAGCCACAGCTGTGAAAGCGGAATAATAGTGCTATAATTATTTAGATTGAATGGGGCCCAGGTCCCTTGGAGCTGTCTTATTCATCTCTCTGAGCAGACAGCAATTAACAACAAGGACAAGTGTAAGAATAAGTTTCCCCCCTCTCTCTCTTCTTCTCCCCCCACCCACCAGCACACTATTGCCTTGTGCACCTTTTGCGGAAAGCCAAAGTAAAAATGAATGCAGTGACAAATGCGTAAATGTGATGTTAATTTTTATCTCTTTTATTGTGAACTTCCAATTCATATTGACTCAGCTACTGTGTCATCAACCTCCTTTTAAAAATAGGATAATTTTAAAAGGCAAGATTACCTCTCTACAGAGTAGATAGATATTGACAACATATTAACATTTACTACTTTCCTTTTAGCCTGCTCTAAGGATTAGCACAGCAAATTGACCTTCTGTGTTTGATGGTAATGACGGTGTATGAATCACAGTACAGAGCTAAAGCTCTGCAAAAGCTTTAAAACAAAAGGTGGAAGATCCTGTTTACCTTGAATAATTATTTTCACTGTACAAGAAAGGGAGATATCAGAGGAAATTTTCTTTGAAGATTGGTGGCCACAACCGCCCCCCCCCCATTAAGCATTACAAAATGATCTAGCAATGTTGCTTTAGTGTACAGCATTTATGCAGTAATATATTTCCTTGCATCTCTTTTCGTATTTAAGTAATTAAGAAGATGTGACAATAATAATGCAGCTGGCAGTTGTATGGTAGCTTTATTTATGCAGTAACAACTATTAGCATTTGGAGAGAAGGCCCCAGTCAGAACCACATTAGGCAAAGGGTTTAGTCCCCTCCCCCATTTCCCTGCTATTGTTAAATAAAATAAATACAAAACTGCCAGCTGCTTTATCATCAGCATGCTTGAGTCCACAATGTGTTTTAAACAAGCTGAAGATGTTTTTGTTCTTGTTGTTGTCAACTTCCACTTATGGCTATCAAATAAATGAAAGACTTCCAAGTTATCCTGTTATCAAGAGCCCTTTTCAAGTCTTGCAAACTCAGGTGTTGCAGTGTTGTGTTCTTTTTCTATTGCTTTCTGCCTTACCAAGCCTCATTGTCTTTTCTAATGAGTCATGTTGGCTTATGCTGTGTACAGAGCATAATAGTCTCAGCTTAATCATATTGACTTCTAAGGAGAGATCAGGTTTGATTTGTTCTTGGGCTGATTCATCTTTTTCGCAGTCTGTGTTTCCTTGACCATGTGTGTCCTGGTTTCATCTGTGAGACACTGAAAGGTATGCCAGCTTATAATGCTCTAGGAAATACAACATTTTCAATGTAGTCATCTTGGTTTCTAGGGAGACCTCAGGCCTGATTTGCTCTAGGAACCATTTATTTGTCTTTTTAGCATCCACGGTATCCACAGAACTCTTCTCCAGCACCACATTTCAAATCATATTCATTCATTTTCATTTTTCATTCATTTTCATTTCATTTCAGTCATTTTCTTCCTATCAGCTTTCTGACCTGTCCAGCATTCACAACCATACAGAGAAATCAGAATACAATAGTATGGACAGTCTGGAGTTTTGTAATCAATTGTATATTTTTACACTTGAAACAGAAAGCATACAGATTAATAAACTTCTGATGATCATCATTCTTTCCATGCTTAAGTCCACAATGAGTAAAAGGGTTTAGATCCTTGCCTTTACTAAATCACTTCATCTTGCTCTCCTCTGTTTCTTTCTTTTAATCTCTTGGGAATGATCCTCAGGCCCTAGGAATGAATCTGTCCCAGTCCAATCCTTTGTCATTCCTCAGCAAGCCATGTCTCCACCTTCTTAGTGCCACTGCTTATGGGGTTTCCAGCGTTTGTTTGACTTTTTCTCCATTCTAAAAGTTTGAAATGCCTCTTGTAATGTTTAGATATGGGCAAGAAAAGGTTTAAACTAAATTTTGCCCATGTACCTGGTCGCATACCTTTGTATTTCACATCCTGAAATATGTTCTTCGCCTTTGCACTAACCTATGCTAGCAAGGAACAAATTTCTGCTCCATATGCTACCCTTGTCACACCACCTCCAGGTTTAATCTACCCCTTGGTCTTTGTCCTTTCTAATTGACAGTTAAAAAAAAAACCTTCCTCTTCCTCCTAGAAACAGTGACATCATCATGTAATGAAATCTGGTATAACTTTGAGACAATGTAATTGAAAGCCTATGGACAATTCTCTCACTCCGAATTAGCTTCACTCTCATTGTCCTCCAAGTAGCAGCACATAGCATAGAAAATGTAAGATTTGGAGGGTGTTTGGAAAACTCTCTTCTTATGTGTTTTCTCACATCAAAATTTTAAATTTTAAAGCACAGCACTTTCTATTTGTATATTTATTTATTTATGTAAAAGCTAGTGTCTATCCAATTTATCCCAACTGAAATTTGCATGTTAAAAGCCTCTTTCTATTTCTGCTTACTTTTTATTGCTTTTTAAAAGAATGGCTCTGTAGTTTGGGGGTTACAATCTCTAGACTTTGTAAATGAGTAAGGATCCCATGATACAATCACCCCAGTGTTTTACTTCCTTCTTTCCTTGGGTACATACTGTCACACTACTGGCCAGACTTTCCCCACCACTGAATTGATATTAAGCGGAATCCATATTTCCTCCAATTAACAGTTTCACTCCCAGAAAAATTTTCTCAGATACATTGCTTCCACAACCAAGTATGCACATTAAGGCCCTTTCCGCACCTTACCTTGTCCCGTTGTGCTCTGCTGGTGATCCCAGCCGTGGATCTACCGGGAAGGGAGCATAACAGGAGTGCTCCCCTCCACACCAGACTGACTGAAGGAAGCACAATGGACATGCCTCTTCCTTCCACAGTGCAGCTGGGCGCTTTCCCAGGCTGAGCTGGAACAGGAAGTGCCTCCATCACACTTCTAGAGCTTCTGAGGGACAGGTAAGTGTGTGATTGTGCTGCCTGGTGACAGAAAAAGTATGGGACCATGACAACATCACGCAGAAGTCTTGTTGTGATCCCACTCTTGTCCTGTCCCCATGCCGAGACAACTGCGTCCTGTGGAAAGTTTTATTCTTTGTGAGCTGCCTTGGGTCCTACACTTGGAGAAAGGTGGCAGATAAATGCAAATCAATCAATCATGCTTACCTTCTGGTAAAAATTTAAAAATGAAATGTTACCTATAAAGATACGTAGGTGAGAAGAATTGTCTGCTATGACAAACAGACACCACTTTCACCACTTATAGAACCTTTTCTAAAGACATGTTAAGGGTATCATTTAATTGCACCCTAAGGGTAAGACCGTCATATTCAGATACCACTTTTATTATTATCATTTGTATGAGATGGATGTGAAGCTAGACTACATCTTGGGAATAGGTGTAAGGACATCAGAACATAAGTAGAACCATGCCAGATCAGATCAAAACCCCAGAATTATTCATTCATTCACTCATTCATTCATTCATTCGTTCATTTTTAGGAATTTGAAGAAGGAAGAAGAGATGACATCACACAGATGGCCTGGGAGGATGTATGTGAGAGGAGAGAAGAAAGAGATAAAGTAATCTGAAAAAGCAGAAGATCATTTATGGTTGAGGGTGTTGGAGTTAGCAAACTTTGCATCCCTATATTCACTGGTAGTTAGACTGCATGCCACTCTCAAGTTTAGGTATAGTATGTTTATGGTAATTTCCTGTTTGTCTGTGTGTGTATCTGTTCACATCCATTCTCTTCCTGCATTACATGGCCTTCCTTTGTTCTCTGTAGTCTCATCTGCCCTCACACCTCTCTCTCTCTCTCTCTCTCTCCCTGGCTGTCCTCCATTAAGCACCTGTGATAAGAGCCTCTCTAGGTGAGATGATCCAGCTCTCCTGATACCATGTAGTACTACTTCTTTTCCTACTCTTCTTCAAGAAGATGGACCTCTGTTGATTATGCAAAGCATTCCTGAGTAAAACTACTTTTATATACCTTACAAAGAAGACTAAGGGCCTTTCTATACTGCACTGTTATAGTGCCATTATTCCACTTTCAACATCCTGTGGAATTCTGGGGTTTGTAGTTTACTGAGGCCAAAGAGCTCTCTGGCTGGGAATTCTAAATGCCCCTCTCTAAACTGCAAACCCCAGGATTCCATAGCACGTTGAAAGTGGAATATCACAATGTGGGTTGGAATGTATCACATTGTAGGGTGGAAAGGCCCCAAGAGAGTGCCTCATAAATGGCCGCAAAGATTTATCTGGATATCAAAGTGGTGGGCAAACTCCTGGGTGGCTGGTTTGAAGATTTCTTGGATTTATTCATTGACGAAGGAAATGCACTGTACAGATATTTCAGCCCATTCTCTATAATATTATTTCATGTTTTCTAGGGCTGAATCTGTCTATCCAAAATAAAACCTTTCTATTTCAAAAGAGTTATGAATCCTAGTTAAGTTCAATTTATGCTTAAGGCAGCAAGCATTCCCATCCCCTACCCCCGCTTCAATGGACAAATAATACACACATAGCAGATCCAAGAAAATGTCGCAGGCTTTATATTTTGCGTTAAGGTGACTTTCTGTTCCCCACACTCCTTTTTGTGTCTGATCCTGTTTCATAAGTAGTCCATCTTTATCACATGATGTGCATGCCAGTTTGCTGTGTACAGAAAAAAAAGCCTACTTTTTCAGCCTGAAAAACATTGCCAGTGCTATAAATAGTACTTAGTATGGCATTCAGGTTTTGTTTTTTTTTGGTAGCCTCACAAACAGTACATTCTTGAAAACCATCCTAAATGTCATGTTATTTGGGAAAAGATGACAGTCACTGCTGCTGTATTGTAGCTTTACAAAAACACCCAAGAGAGTATAATACCCATTTCGAATGACAACAGCCCACATGAAGGCTTGTAACAGCAAAAGAAACATACAGATTCAGAAGCCAGTTCTTTTTTTTATTTTGCAAGTTTAAATAAAAATGCTACCGCGTTCATACACACAACCCACAACTTACACACGTACTCACAGACACACACATACACACAATATTACTTCTATTCATAGAATCATAGAATCATAGAAATGTAGAGTTGGAAGAGACCACATGGGCCATCCAGTCCAACCCCCTGCCATGCAGGAACACCCTCAAAGCACTCCCAACAGATGGCCATCCAGCCTCTGCTTAAAAACCTCCAAAGAAAGAGACTCCACCACACACCGAGGCAGCATATTCCACTGCCGGACAGCCCTGACCGTCAGGAAGTTCTTCCTGAGGTTCAGGTGGAATCTCCTTTCCTGCAGCTTGAATCCATTGCTCCTTGTCCTGGTCTCTGGAGCGGCAGAAAACAAGCCCTCTCCCTCCTCTACATGGCACCCCTCCAAATATTTAAACATGGCTATCATGTCCCCTCTTAACCTTCTCTTCTGCAGACTGAACATACCCAGCTCTCTAAGTCTATCCTCATAGGGCATGGCTTCCAGGCCCTTCACCATTTTGGTCGCCCTCTATTATTCCTTGAATAATAGTTGTTTTCTCTGAAGTAAATTATTGCATCCCAAAAACCTCTATATCTATGTTTAGCTCTATATAGTTAGATTGCATTCAGCTTTCAGTTAGATAAAATGGAAACTATAAAAATTACAAACAGAATTCAATATATGGAGTGATATGTGATATGTTTAAAGAAAGGTACTATTTTCTCTTCAGCTGAAATACCTATGAAATGAATTCTGTTCATAGTTAAAAACATATAGGTTCCCTGTGTCAATGTGCTTAAAAGCTGTCAGGACAATTTTACTTTTCCATATGTTTAACACATTACAGCATATCCTTTGCATTTAACAAAGCAATTGTAGCCCAACACCTACTGGGTTGAATGCAAATTTATTTATACTTAGTGAATACCCATTGAAATCAAGGAGACTTAAGCTAGTCATGACTAACTTAAAACCATGGATTCAAATGACTCCACTCTGGCCATTTCCGCACTGGGAATTTAAAATGGTGCAGAGCAACCTCCAACGGAGGTCTTCTGCACCGTGGAGTGGACTGGGGTGGACTACTTTCTGTAGATCCACACCTCAGTCTGGTTCTGCACGACCAGAAGTGGTCGCGCAGCGTGGTTTTTAAAAACCTCTTTTTTGAGATTTTTAAAAAGCACGGAGTGAGCGAAGCCATGTAGCTCTGTTGCCCGGCTCCGGAGTAGATTTGGAGGTGGTGCCTGCAGATCTTCCAGGGGCGGGTTTTCGGCTGGCGAGCTTCTCCAGTTGGTGGAGAGCCTCCACCAACCGGAAGCCGCCATTTGGGATGCCAGAGGACTGTGGAGCAGCAAACTCGCGCTGCTCCTTGTGGCGACGGACTCAGCTGGCCGGAAAACAAAGCCGGTAAGCTCCGTTTTCAGGCGTTCCCCCCCCCCACATGCGGAAAGGGCCTCTGACTGTGATGGTCAATCCTAAATGCAATCCAGGCAGATCTGCCATTTTACCAAAAGTTGTGCAGCTACAATATGCCAGATGTCATAGACTCATATAAATACAAAGGTGGAAGAAACCCCAAAGGTCATCTAATGCATCCCCTTGTCATGCAGAAATCTGCATCTAAAAAACTTCCACTCCGCAATGGATGGTCAACCAGCCTCTATTTGAAAACCTCCAAAAGGAGAGTCTGCTATCTTCTGGGGTGATCTATTCCACTGTTGGAAAGTTCCTAACATTTAGATGAAATCTCTTTTTTCATAATTGGAATCCATTGGTTCATGTCCTAGTCTCTGCAGCAGCAGAAGAAAAATGTGCTCCAGCTTCTACATCATTTCAGACATCGGAAGAAAAAAGGGAGCGTGGAGGAATCTAGCAGCACCTTCAGGTCTAACTGATTTATATGTTAAGATGGGCTTTTGTGGATATCATCCACTTTCTAGGATGCAAAGAGAGAGACATTAAAGGTTAAGGTTATTAAGCATATTTATACAGTTGTGCGAGTGCGATAGAATGTAAAAGGATCCAGAAAGATGCAAATCATGACTCTTGTCCTAAATATTCAAAGGGCTGTGAGACATGATACAAGTCTTTCTGATCTTTATAGTGGTCAGTTAGTATTGAAGTATGAAAGCAAAAGGAGATCAGATATTTAAAGATTGGTATCATATCAGTTTTTTGTCTTCTTCTCTGCAACTTAAGTACATCTATCTCTCTTAGGCATTCCACATATTGCTTAGTTTCCAGCACTTTAATCATCTTGGTTGCTCTCTTCTGGAAATGTTTCAACTTGTCAGTATCCTTGTTTACTTGGGGTGTCCAGAATCGGATACAGGATTCCTGGTGACCTCTAAAAAAAGCTAAATAGAATTATACACTACTTATCTTAGTGTGAATGAGTGAATGATATATTTCTGTTGGTGCAGCCTAGAATCAGTGCTTTGGAAGATGTGGTAGATTTGTTTGTTTGCTGTTGAATCACACTCTCGACTCATGTTTAGCTTGTGGTCTACTAAGACCTTTAGAGATCCTTTTCATATGTACTGCTGTCAAGCCAGGTATTGTCCATACTGCCCTTATGAATTTCATTTTTCCTGCCTTGATGTAGTTGTTGTTGCTGCTGCTGCTGCTGTTGTTGCTGATGTGCCTTCAAGTCATTTCTGACTTACGGTGACCCTAAGGCAAACTTATGATGAGGTTTTCTTGGCAGAATTTTGTTCAGATGGGGTTTTCCCTTGCCTTTTTCTGGGGTTAAGAGTGTGTGACTTGCCCAAGGTCACCAGTAGGTTTCTGTGGCTGAGTGGGGATTCAAACCTTAGTCTCCCAGTGTCCTATTCCAACACTCAAATACAGTATCTTGCATTTATCCTTGTTAAAATTAGTATATCTATCATCACCACCAACCCTACTGCAGAAACCCTACCAGCTCCAGGCTGATGTAATTCAGAACTCCCATCAGCCTTCTCTCAGGAGAAAGGAGAGGCTTTGGATTCAGTAGGTTCAAAACAGCTTCATCTCAGTTATAGAACATTTCCCTCCTTACAGGCCTCTATACTTCCTTCTTCTGCTCAGAACTGAGAACATTGCTAGTGGTGGCTTTGTACTAATGGTTTTACCAGTGAGGGCAGTAGAGTCAGTAAGCAGTAGAGGCCTATGTAATGGCACAGCCACCTTCTAGTGAAGGTGCACAAACTCTTAATTCCACTCAGGCCCTTTTCACATGTCAGGAGGGAAACGGGTGAAAACGCCCAAAAACAGAGCTTACCTCCAGCCGGGTAAGTCCGTCGCCGCATGGAGCAGCGCGAGCTCGCTGCTCCACACTCCTCCGGCATTGCAGATGGCAGCTTCTGGTTGGTGGAGGCTCTCCACCAACCGGAGAAGCTTGCCAGCCAGAAGCCCACCCCCGGCAGATCTGCAGGCATGCACTTGCGCGCACTTGCAGATCCACTTTAGAGCTGGGCGACGAAGCGGCACGGGGCTGCGCGCTCCGTGCTTTTTAAAAAGCTCTAAAAAGAGGTTTTTAAAAAACACGCAGCCCGGCTAGTTCTGGCCACTCCTGAGTGGATTCTGGTGTGAAACTATGAAAAGTAGTCCACGCCAGTCCACTCTACGGTGTAGACGACCTCCGTGAGAGGTCGCTCTACACCGTTCCCCCCCCACACATGTGAAAAGGGCCTCAGTATACAACATTGGTGGGCGATCACAGGATGGCTGTTTGGGTGGCTAAGCTCCTCTTGGCCAGGGTGATGGCTGTAAATTGAACAGGACATGAGCTCCCAGCTGTGAATGAAAGGGCTCTGCTCACGTTCCCCTCCCTCTGTGACTTCCTATGGAGTAAGGGGAAAATAGTCTTCCTGGAAAAGACTACTGACATCTCTTGTCTGGGAAGAGTGGATAGTGGGGACACCCACAATGTTCCTGGCAGCAAGAAAGGCAGGTTGGCAGCTGGAAGAGTGGGGAGGTGAGGTGGCTATTTGGTGTAGTGGAAAACAGGGGAGAGTCTATAGCATCTGGATCAGCCTGGAGCCTTGTTCAGCTGGTAGCACAAGGATTTTACTCCTTTGCCACTATAATCTGCCACTGTGCTTAGTGGTTGTGGGGGTGACTACCAACATTTCTTTCTTCCTTTCCCCCCACCTGCCCACCACCGTTGGACTGTATATAAATATTCACCCGATTGTGAATTCCCAATTGTGTGTATCATTATTCTTTTCTTTGATACTCATCAGTTTTACAATGGCCAGAATTCTGTTAGGGAGATACGCACACATAAGTTCTAATGTACTTTTTTGAATGCTGGGGGTGTCTTTTCCTCCCTCTGCAGCACCCAAACTCCTCCCCAACTTACTGGAAAAAACCTTGAAGCTATCTCACATAGCCATTCCATGCTTTACAATGACCCTGCAGGGTTAGAGAAACATCTGGCTTCATCACAATGGCCAGACGTCAAATGGTGACATTGACACTCTGCCAGGACCCACAAAGAATCTCAGCACTGCTATAATCATTGTGCATCTAGCTATGAGGATACAGCCAGATGCTTTTTGATCCTATCTGCATATCATGAAGCAAAGGAGTAGCAATGCAGGATGACTTCTAGGGCTTTTCGGTAAAGGACCAGCATAATGTAGGTCCACAGGCAGACATTTATACTATGCTGAGGGGATGTTGGACTGAGGCCAATGGATGTCAACAAAAGACAAAAACATATGCAACATGGCTGGGCTCTGGGGGCCCCTTCCAGACCACAGGGCCCTAGTAATCCTAGTCAGCCTTCTCAGCAGCCCTCTATCATATAGTACATCTATGCAATTGCAAGAGCTGTAACTGATAATGATGATGATTCAGGATTTCACCATTAGACTCAGTTTCCTTTTGAAATTTCCCTCCTTTAAATAAGGTAGTTTCATGATCATCATCATTATCATCATCATCCCTGACAAATTATAATTTAGCTGCCAAATGATGGTGAAGATAATGGAGGATTGAAAAGGTTTGTTGTGTACATAGTATTTCAGAGCATTCAGACTGTTCAATATGTTAACTCAACAACCTACAATGGTAGAACAGACTCCTCTCCCACTGCCCCAAAAGAGACGAAATACCTCCACACACACATCCATGGCCCCAAATGAATTGCATTCATTTGCATATTACTGAAACCAGCCTACATCTGTTTCCTTTCTCCTTCTTTAATTTCAATTATAACTTGCTGTTTTATATTGCACCATTTACTCCTAAGTGACTGTAGTGCTGGAGAAATGCAGTTAGCCAATATATTCATTAGCTCTATTGTAGTGGAAGTGCCGGCGGGCGGAGGGTGAGGAGATTTTATTATCAATCTGTTTAATTTCAAGATAGGATTTAGTGGGAATCAATATTAGAGAATGCATAATTGCTAAATCTTCCTAAATTAATAGACTCATTCATTAAGTCCCCCCTGCTCACACAAAAATACTTAGCTGGTATTTCCTGTGACTTTCTCTAATTAATTAGCAAGCAGAAACCAGTTGTGAGCAAAACAGTTTTTTGGCAATTGTATGGTAGGATATGAAGTTCAGTTTCCAGACAAGAATTAATTTGGATATGTATTTATGGTCTTTCACCAAAAAAAAAAAAATGATGAAAGGAAGTGTTCTGCATCAAGAGATAAACGGTCATCATGTGCTGATGGTCTGCAAACTACATATACTTAGGCAATGGGTTTTCAGCGTTTCATGCTGGGCAACTTACCAAGTTTGTGTCACTGCTGAATAACAGGCATCTTTAAAAGCCTTTGCATGAAATATAACATTTTCTCTATGAAATAGTATACTACAAAGGGAGTCAATCAAAGTCATATCAGTTTTAGGGTACAGTCCATTGGGAACTGATTCTGCACAAAATGCAGAATCTTAGAGTTTGGAAGGGACCACAAGAGCCATCTAGTCCATCCCCTATGATGCATCTAAAAACACTTATGAAAGATGCCCATCCAAACTCTGTTTAAAGATCTCCAAAGAAAGAAAGTGACCCATCCTTTAAGGCAGACTATTCCACTGTCAAACAGCTCCTACAGTCAAGATGTTTAGCTGGAATATCTTTTCTTGCAATTTGAATTCATTGGTTTACTTTCTGGTTTCTGGAGAAGGAGGAAACAAGCTTGCTCTGTCTTCTGTTTGACATTCTGTGATAAAGTTCTGTAGGTGTGGCTATCTAAAGTGTGAGTACAGCCTGGATGCACATTGCCAGGCAACCAGAATTGATCCTCTGGAGAAAACCCCAGCCCAGTAGTGTGTGAGACGATCTGGTAGCTGAAAGGAAAAGTTAAATAGAGCCAAATACCAGTTGGAAAAAGGGTAGTCCTTCAGTGAGATTCCTAGCAAGAAGCTCTGGAGTAGAGTTTCTCAGTCAGCCAGGGAGGGTGACTATGTGTGAAGGTTTAATTCTCAGTTAGATGCCTAGTGGGAGGCAGAAGAGTATTTGACCTGGTCAGAAAGCATGACCTAGAGTGGATCTTTTGGTGGGAGTGCAGCCAAAGGGCTGTTACATTATACCTGTGCTTTATATGGGAGTCTAAAGATATAAGGAGACTGTCCATAAGAAGCACACTGAAAAAGTGCATTAGCTTTGACCTGCATATGAACACTAATACTTTCTTCTATATGTTATCATAATAAATGTTACAATTTATTTTTTACAAATATGGATACAGCTGAGTTGTATATAGTAACACAGAAAACATACCATTAAACTATTAAGGGGTTCTAAATAAACATTGAAAGCCCTCACCCTTTTAAACAAGGATGTTGTTATAAGAGAGAAGGCAGAGTTGTGTGGTAAAGACAGGGCACCTTAACAGATTGGGGAACTACCATACCAACCTGGGAGAAACAAAAGCCTATCACACATCCTTTCCAATATTTAAATATGTCTATCATAGCATCCTTCAATCTTCTCTTCTCCAAACTAAGCGGGCAGAGTTCCTCAACCATTCAACATAGGACTTGCTTTCCAGAACCTTGGTTTTCCTGTTTGGAGTAAAGCTTGGTGACCAGTGATTTAGAGGGAAGAAGTAAAAATGAGCCACCTAAGCCCCCTCTGCCACCTCTACCTCCTGCAGAAGCCCCATCTTTAGGACTGATTAGCACTGCACAAGCAAACATGCATACTGGTGGCCTGGCATGCAAAACAAAGCAGCCAGCCAACCAAGCTTCCTACCATTCCAGAGGAGGAGGCAAGTGGCAACATCACTTCAGCATCCCCCCTGCCATGGGAGGAGGAGAACGGGGGTGGCAGCAGCATCCTTCTCTGCCAAGAGACAAAAAAGATGTACAAAAATGTGAGGACATGGACCCTGGCTATTTTTTAATTCCTGCTGGAGCCAAGAGCAACTAGGTAAATTCCCTGTGCTGCTACAGGCATTCAAAAATAACCAAGTTCTGCATCTCCATCCATTTCCATCTCTCTTGGCAGCATTAGCTTCTGTTGCTACTGTCACTGGGCTTTTCATCCACCCCTGTTGCTCTTTTCATAGTAAGGAGGATATCAAAGTGCTGTGATGCTTACTGTCTTTGTTCTCCAGCAGGTGGCACTAGTAGGCAGGTGTACTGGTAGGCTGACTGCTTCACCACAGTTTCATGCATGGTGGCAGTTTTTTCTGGATGGGATAGAGTATAGCAGCATGAAGATAGCATAATGAGACCCAATGTAATCTAGTGGTTTGGATATCTGACTATGGCCCTTTCCGCACGGCATTTTCCATGCAAAAGGGCACCTGGAGTGTCGCGCGATTGTGAGGAGCGATCTGCACAACGCACTCACAATTGTGTGATGCTCCAGGGGCTGGCAGGCATCGATTGAGCACCTTTTCATTTTTGGCTAGAAGCCGAAAATGGTGCACGATCACGCATTGCTCCTGGGCCCCGCACGCACTTACTTGGTGTGTGGAGACTCTGGAGCCGCACCAGCCACGCTTCCTGCCCCAGCGCAGCCCAGGAAGGTCCCAGGCTGCACTGCAGAAGGAAGAGGCGGGGCTCTTGCGTGACCAGGCAGCTCGTGTGGAGCCGAAGGACCCTGGATGAGAGAGCCTCTCACCAGAGGCTGCTCGCACGATCCCCACACCTAAGTGCCAGAAGAAGGTAAGGTGCGGAAAGGGCCTATGACTGCAGGAGATCAGGGTTCAAACCATCACTCAGCCATGAAAACCCACTGGGTAATCTTACATTATCTCAGCCTTAGATGAAGGCTCTAACAAACCTCTTCTGATAAATCTTACCAAAGAAGACTCTGTGAAAGAGTTGCCATAAGTCTAAGCTTGAAAGTCTGCTAGACTGTGGTAGGGCAGGGGAGAGGAGAGGAGAGGAGAGGAGAGGAGAGGAGAGGAGAGGAGAGGAGAGGAGAGGAGAGGAGAGGAGAGGAGAGGAGAGGAGAGGAGAGGAGAGGAGAGGAGAGGAGAGGGGCTACAGGTAGGAAGATAAGTACAGGTGAACACCACTGGCTGCAGCCCTGGGCCTTTGCTTGGCTGGTCCAGTGAAGCTACACCTCTGGAAAAGATGGGACCTACTAAGGAGGATGTCATATGTCTGAAAGCACATACTCCTGCACATGCACATACCATTGGAAATAACTGATAAAGCTATAAAGATGGAAATCCATGCTGAACCAGCTAAATAAAAATTTAATGCATGGATTTTCATTACTGTACAAATCTGTCCTTGGTTCTAGAAAATGACATGAGCATAAAATCCCTCTACTACAATGTATGGGTTGAATCATTCATAATTAGAGTAAACCCACTGAAATAAATGGCACTTCATAGTCATCCTTAGGTCCTGTTGGTTTCAGTACACTCCAAATATGGCAAGATCTCGATCCATGCTAACAACATTATCAACAAGAACTTGATGCAGGGAAAACAACAAAGCAAGGACAGCAGAACTGAAACATGGTAAACAGAGAAAGCATATGCAATTGTTCTAGCGGCCCTTCTTTGAACTCAATTTGTATCCATTTCTCAGAACTGTGCTCTTTTTTTTCTTTACATTATCTAGAGGAATCCACTTTGAAACCCAGTTGTGAAGGAAAGACCAGGTATAAAGGGAGGAGGATGAGTGGTAACCAGATCAGATTATTTGTCTAGTAAGGCTGCTGAATACTCTAAAGGAATTATATCCTGTCTGATCTTGGAAGCTAAGCACCGTAAGTTGTTAGTCTTGGATGGGAGACTGCCAAAGAATACCAGTTGCTGTAGATATATTTGAGAGGAAAGAACTGGCAAAACCACCTCTGATTTTTCCTTTCCTAAGCAAACTTTATAAAATTCATGGGGTCACCATAAATGAACAAGTGAATTGATGGCACATATACACACAAGGCTGCTCCTACATTCTTACTAAAGAGATTCCTATTCAACATGATAAAGGATGAGGAGGAGGAGGAGGAGGAGGAGGATGATATTTATTTATATCCCATCTTTTTGACAGTGTGGGATTCAATGCAGCTTACAATACTTAAATCAGATACAGCTTAAATAAAGCTGCAAAATGCAAAAATTAAAAAATGTAATTATCAAAATATCAAAAAGAATTATAAATCAGTTAAAAGCAAACCATTAAAATCTTAAATCTTAAAAAGAAGAACAACAAATATAAAGAACGCACCACATGAAAGGCCCTTTCCCCTGAGTTAATAGCCTTCAAAAGCCTACTAAAAAAGAAAAGTCTTCCCTTGCCCGTGGATGGATTGCAAGGGGGATACTGCCTAACTTACAGCATTATTTAATTATTAAAATATTTTTGTCCTGGCCTTTTATCATGATATCCCAGAGCAACAAACAGATAAAACAATATAAGAAATTTAAGTAATTCTAGTTAAAAATCAATGTATAATTTAAACAAGATAAAAATGCATTAAACAACTCAAACAGGTTAAAACAGCTTTAAAAGGCTTGAAGAGTTCTAAAACCATGTGCATGCTTAAAAAGAGCCAGCAAGGTGCAGTGGTGAGGAGTAATTAACTGTGAGAGCCAATATGGTGTAGTGGTTTGATCACTGGACTATGATACTGGAAACCAGGATTTGATTCCCCACTTGGCCATAGAAACCCACTGGGTGGGTTTGGCTAGGGCATGTCACATACTCCCAGCCCCAGGAAATCCTGTGATACATTCACCATAGGGTCACCATAAGTCAGAAATGACTTGAAGCCACACAGCACCAGCAATAACAATAACATGCTTAAAAGTAAATTAGGCCCTAAAGCCATGTCTTGACTTGCTACAAAAAGGAAAGCAATGTTGGTCCCAGTCAGACCTGGAAGAGGGAGGAAATTTCACAATGAGGGTGCCGCAGCTAGGAATGCCCCCTCTCATGTCCTCCCCCATTGCATTGCCCCCAGTGCTGGTACACAGAAGAAAGCTCCTCTGGCAGATTTCAATCCTCAGATCGGCATCTATTAGGAGAGGTTCACCTTTGAGTATTGAGGCTCCAAGCCACTCACGGCTTCAAATGTCATCACCAACATCTTGAATTCAGATTAGAATTGGCAGCCAGTACAGTTCTTTAACTGCACTTTTAAAGTGGTGTTATGTGCTGTCTGTATGGTACCCTGGTCAACGATCTCGCTGCTGCATTCTGCACTAGCTATAGCTCCCTAGTCATCTTTAAGGGCACCCCTTGCAGAGTGAATTACAGAGTGAATTACAGTAGCCTAATTGGGAAATTACCGCTATGTGGACTATTGCAGCTTAAGTTATCCCTCTCCAGGAAAGACTGTAGCTGGCATATCAGTCAGAGCTGGAGCCAAGGACTCTAAGTTCTTTAGTCCATGTGATCCTTGAGTGACAATAATACATCTAGGAGCATTCCAAAGCTACACAACTACTCCTTTAAGAGGACTGCAACTCTATCCAGAGCAGTTAACCAGTTCCCAAACTCAAGAACCACCAAGTCACAGAGCCTCCATCTTACAAAGATACAGGTTCAACTCCCTGACTCTCATCCATCCCCTGGCCATTAAGCTGAACAGGAATCCTCCAGTGCTAGTTTCTTGAGCCAACCCTGCAGGTAGGTGCAAAATCACCATAACACAATTTGGTGGCTCCATATGATGAGCCAATCCAGTAAAATCAATGGCAACAAAAGCTGGTGAGAGGGGTATGAATTTCAATGGGATGTCACTTCCTCTGTATTTCACCCAGAGTGAACTGTTAGTTAGAGTGACTAAGACACCTTCCTTACTGAAAGCAGATTGAAATGGGGCCAGCTAATTGTGTGGACTGCAGTCTTAATGTTAGTCAGATAACTAGAAATCCAGTAATTTCAGGAGCACAGGTGTGCCATCCATCTTTGGGGTCTTGGGTTGGATTTTCATTTATCTCAAATTTTAAAGCCTGAGGGGAAACAAGTCCTTGCAGATAAATGGAAGTATTGACTTTGTTGTCGGACCCCATTTATCTCAGTTATTGACTCTAGCAGAACCTTAAGTTAACATTTTAAGTCAACCGACCTATTCATGATAAAACTGAAAAGGTTGTGATTAAGTCCACTGGTCAAGTTTAGCAACCCAGTTTCCACTTGTGAAGATGATTGACCGGCTGAATGGAGTGCCCTTGAAGTCATTGCCACCAATTGTCAGGATTACAAAACCTGAGAAGGGTACAATTTTCTTTTCTTTTCCCTTCTCCTCCAAAATATAGATGTAGTTAACCTCTGGTAGGATAGGAATGGGGAGCAGGAGGAGGGAAGTCAGAAATCAGAAATCCCATTCTGCAGCCTGGATAAAGTTCTACCAAATAATTGATTTCCATAGTTTTGTTTGATAAACCAAAATTTGTTTGATAAATTGTTAGTACAGTGTATTCTTTGGCTAATTTTATTTTATTTTACTTTTGCTGATTTGCTATGGGAAAGGAAAGGTACTATGCTGATGCCAAAGTTTGTGAAAGGAAAAGTGGATTCAGCCTGGATAAAAGCAAGCATTTCCATATATATTGCATAATTAATTTAGGGAATTCACTGCTTCAAGATGAAATTCACTGCCTAGAAACCAGACCACTGGAATCATCAAAGTAACTAGAACAGTTACAGTTACACTGCAAAAAGAGTTAAGTTAACCTTCTTCATTATAATAAAAATGCAGTTCAGCTATACTTTCATGGTTTGAAATGGGAATCAACTAAGAGCAACTAGTTATTTGCAACTAGCAGCTCCTAAGCTCTGCAGCTTTCTGTATATATCATTTCATTCAAATGGAGTTCTCAAGATGCTTTTCAACGAATGAGCATTGTGCCTAACTGCCTGATCAAGGAACAATCTTTCATTCATAAAAATCTCTTATCCATATTAAGGCACAAATATGTATATCAGGTAATGAATGTGAAACAAAGTACACAAATTCACTGATTAATGTGTTGAATCAAGACCATCAACAGTAATTTTCTGGTGACCCCCTTTCACAGAGATTAATGTATGCAATAAGGTTCATATTATTAGAGTTTGATCACCATTTTACACCATGATTATGACAGCTTTATTTACTGATATTTACTTATATGTACATCTCACTTTTCATCCAAGTATCCATCTTCCTCTTCCTCTTTTTATCCTACTAACGATGTTATGAGGTAAGATAGTGATAGAGAGAGTGGGGAGAGGAGAGGGAGACTGTCCCAAGGTCACCTAGTGAGCTACATACCCAAGCAAGGATTTAAACCCCCTTCTTTCCATACGTAGTCCACCAGATACTGGTTGAGTGCACAATGAAGTCAATAAGAATGTGCACTCTTGCATTACATCCTCTGTTTTATTTTCACTTGTGCAAACCCTATGTCTTTCAGCAGGACTTCTACATAATAACTTTTGAGTGGATTGTGCCTCTCAAAGAATGACTGGAAACTGCATGCTAGAATCTTCATCGAAGGAGGCTGTACTAAACATTTAAAGTGTTTGTACACAAGTTTATTCAAAAATAAAAGGGTAAGATATATATGGAACTTCCCCTTGGTTTATGTAAAATTACACCTGAACCAGTGTAGTCATGTACGCATAACCAGGAGGAAGGGACAATACAAGGTACAGATCCTCATCCATATGTATATGCATAGAAGGACATTTGCAAATAATTACTGTGGATTTTAGTCTGAGCTACCCAGGGTGCTGCCTCTAGTTGTGGGCTAGCATTTCACATCTTAGATGGCTATTTTAAAGTGCAGTGTAAAACCCAAAGTATATTCATCAAAAAAAAAAAAGACCACAAATTGCCACTTTATAGAACCCAATTAGGGAGTCAGTCTGTGGGGAAAACACACACACACACACACACACACACACACACACACACACACAATTCCAGCCTTTGTAACAGTCTATGAAGACTGAGAAGTTCTCAGAAGCTGGCCAGTTCTGCTTTAATAACCAAGAAGTGATAAAAGAAGAAAAAGAACAAAGAAAAATCTAAGGATATTTGTTTTTAACCTTATGTACATCCTCTTGTTGTTCACTTCACTGGAGCATTGTTAAAAAGTATGCACTCATTTAATTAAATAGATTCCATATTGGTTCTTCATCTTCCATTTCATTATTAAATCTATAATAAATATTAAACATGATGTTTCATCTCCCTGACGAACCACTTGTTTCACATTCTCTTTTTGTCTGTTTGTTTGCTTACTACCTCATGTGTATTCTCCACATTGACATCATTCACTTCACAGAGAGATCTAAAGAAGAGCTCCGGTTCACTCAGTGGGCAGTATGTGTTGTCCATTTGGAGTGAATTCAAAGAATCCAAAGTCTTCATGGAAAAATGCAAGTCATCCCATGAGTACCACCTGCCAGAAATCTAAGGGCAGCTGCAAAACTCATGCTCTGGCAAGCTTCCAAATGTACAAGAATGGAAGATGATGACTGTTTGAACTATGGATGAAAATGAGTTTCATTCTTATTATGTTTTTCAGGATCCCATCACCGTTATCATTCCATTCTAGCTCTGTGTCAGGTTGTGAGAGTTGGTTGGTTTTTTCTCCTTTTCACATATAAGTGCATGGCTTTCTAATACATACATTATCATATGAGTTTTTCCATTTACTAAAGTGCATTTCTACACTTTTTTGCCCCAAGTGCATTCACGTTAAGTTTTTTCAAATATACTCATGGTTTTAGTCATGCTTTTTTTCACCAAAATGCACTGAAAACCTCACAAATGTACAGATTTTTGAGGCTTGCAAGTTTGCCTCCATGCTATTCAGAGGTTCAGGAGATGTGAAAAAAAATCCACAGGAAGATGGAAAACCACTGATTTCCTTTCACATCCCTAGCATTCATGGTGAACAGATTGAGATTTAGCAACTGTGAGAGGACAGTGAGCAAATGCATATATATAAAACAATTGATCAAGAATTCTTAGCTATGGTGCATCCCCATCCATTCCCAGAAGGGGTGGTCAACTACAGTTGGTCATAGGGAAAATTTTCTTTCCTGGGAACATCTGGGGGCCTCACTGACAAATAAAAATGCCACAAAATGAGTGGGTGGCACAACACAGGAAGTCTCCAAAGTCCACTTCCAGTTTTGACAAAAATTGTTCTGGTATGTTTCTTGCTGTTAACATTCTTTTTAAAAGATGAATTGCTGTTCCTGAATATCATCTAACTGGCCTGATATAGCCAGTACAGTCCTAATTAATTCTCTGCTGTCTCACTTTTTCAACTGCTTTTAAAAAGTCCCAGTTTCCCTATCTACCTGTCACTTTACTGTTTTGACTTCAGCTTACTTCCACTACTGAAAACAAAGAATTAAACAGGGGAGAACAGGAGAAGGAGTAGCAGTGGCAGAATCTTGTTCTTCCCAAGAGACTCAGGCAAAAGCAAACTGGTGCAGCCTGTGCTAGCTTGTATGTTCTTCCTGATTAATACTGTAACTTCTTCAATCTTGCCAACACTTCAATGTTACTTGGTAAATCATGAACAGCACAATGGCCAAAAAATTGCAACCTCATGTGTAAGCAAATGTACACAGATGTACAACACCAAGAAAACCCTGTGATAGATTCACCTTAGGGTCGCCATGACTGGAAGGCACACAACAACAACAACAACAACAACAACATTATGATGATTCTGGCCATTAAAAATTTAAGCCATGGCAGGCAACTATGGCCTTCCAGATTCTTTTGGACCATAACTTACATTATCTATCACCCAGTTATCTGTGAGATATTGGAGAGAATGTTCCTGGAAGATTTCAAGAGATGTCATTAATTCTTTTTTGCCAGAGAAAAGGGAAATCCAAAGAGTCTGGAAGGACTGAAGGTCACAAAACAGCCTTAAGGTGGCCTACAAGTATCCAGGGCTGCACTTGCCCCACATCTGTCATAAGGACTCTATGGATGTCATGTTATAGAGAATGATCCATAACTTTTCCCAGATACTAAGATGGGTTGCTGACCCAAAATAGGTTAGCCAGGAATCACTAGTTTAGATGCTTCTACAGATTTTTCCCCAAAATTCCAAATGTCAAATCCTTTTGTGAAGAACTTCCCCCCTTTTATAAACAGCATCCCGCAATGTCCACATTTGCTAAAATCTTTACTAAAATGTTGTTGATTTTGAATTTATAATTATACTAAGATTTTTCTATATGGATTAATGAATCAATCTGCTTCTGGTCAGTGTCTAACTTTGGTGTTTCTGACCCATGAGTGCTTTCCATCCAGTTTCCACATGTTTCTGGATTTTTAGGGTAAGGTGCATGCATATTATGCAGGTATTACCACGCCTAACCTATGTCCTGAGGAGCATAATTATTTTATATCAAACATAGTGAGCCATAGAGATATACTGGATGGACATGTAGACCAGCAGAGCTATGCATATAGATCAAAGGGTAGCCCTGTTTTCTGTTATGCATCCTAGGTGAATCTCGGAAATGGTTCACACAGACCATTTGAATGGATTTTCAGTAATAATAACACCAACAGGAGACAAGAGGTCTCTGGGATCAAATTAACATTTCAAACAGCCAGGAATGTTACACTTGGAGGCATGCATCCCTGAATGAGATAGCCATCTTTCAGGAAACTACGAGGATGTCTGGCTATATTTTCTTTGAACTACAAGGCTGAGATCCATCTTCATAAAAATTTAGCCATCTGGTCCCCAGGACATGTTCAGCCCTATAACTAGAACCCCTTTTTCTCCTCCATTTCGGAGTTCTCCCAGACTTGACTAGCAAGCAGTCCCTCTGCCAGTGGAAAGCTCCCCTCAGTCCCTCCCTTAGGCTGAACTGGGCTCTCCACTTGTCTTTTCCCAGTTGAAGACTTCTGGATTGGTACAGTATTACCCAAACCCCTATGTCTCTTTCTTAAGCAAAAGGAAAAAGAAAGAGGTGATAGGGTCGCTGCGCAGAGAAGATGGCGAATTACTAACAGGGGTAGGAGAAAAGGCAGAACTACGTAACACCTTCTTCACCTCAGTTTTTTCCCAGAAGGATACAAGCACTCAACCTGCGGTTGGGGAGCAGGTGAGGAAGCAGGGGAAATGAGGCATATAATAGGTAGAGAGGTGGTACAGGAATACCTGGCCACACTGGATGAATTCAAGTCTCCAGGGCCAGATGAATTGCATCCTAGGATATTAAAAGAACTGGCAGAGGTCATTTCGGAACCGCTTGCTATAATCTTTGAGAAATCTTGGAGGACAGGAGAAGTTCCAGCAGACTGGAAGAGGGCAAATGTTGTCCCCATCTTCAAGAAGGGAAAAAAAGAGGACCCAAATAATTATCGCCCAATCAGCCTGACATCAGTACCCGGAAAGATTCTGGAGCAGATCATTAAGCAGTCAGTTTCTAATCACTTAGAAAGCAACGTGGTAATCACAAGAAGTCAACATGGATTTCTCAAAAATAAGTCATGCCAGACTAACCTTATCTCTTTTTATGATAGAGTTACTAGCTTGATAGATGAAGGGAATGCTGTGGATGTAGCATTTCTCGATTTCAGTAAGGCCTTTGACAAAGTTCCACATGACATTCTTGCAAAGAAGCTAGTAAAATGCGGGCTGGACGGGGCTACTGTTAGTTGGATTTGTAATTGGTTGACCGACCGAACCCAAAGGGTGATCACGAACAGCTGCTTTTCATCCTGGAGAGAAGTGACTAGCGGGGTGCCACAGGGTTCTGTCCTGGGCCCAGTGCTCTTCAATATCTTCATCAATGACTTGGACGAAGGAATAGAGGGCATGCTCATCAAATTTGCAGATGACACCAAATTGGGAGGGGTTGCTAATACGCCAGAGGACAGGATCAAAATTCAAAATGACCTGGATAGATTGGAGAGCTGGGCCAAAGCTAACAAAATGAAATTCAACACAGAGAAGTTTAAGGTCCTACACTTAGGTAGAAAAAATGGAATATAGAAATATAGGATGGGGGACACGTGGCTGGATGGCAGTACATGTGAAAGGGATCTAGGAGTTTTAATGGACCACAAGCTGAACATGAGTCAGCAATGTGATGCGGCAGCCAAGAAAACCAATGCAATTCTCGGCTGCATCAATAGGAGTATGGTGTCTAGATCGAGGGAGGTACTGGTACCACTCTACTCTGCTTTGGTTAGACCTCATCTTGAATACTGTGTCCAGTTCTGGGCACCCCAATTCAAGAAGGACATGGTCAGGCTGGAGCAGGTCCAGAGGAGGGCAACCAAAATGGTGAGAGGCCTGGAAGCCATGCCCTGTGAGGATAGACTTAGAGAGCTGGGTATGTTCAGTCTGCAGAAGAGAAGGTTAAGAGGGGACATGATAGCCATGTTTAAATATTTGAAGGGATGCCATGTAGAGGAGGGAGAGGGCTTGTTTTCTGCTGCTCCAGAGACCAGAACAAGGAGCAATGGATTCAAGCTGCAGGAAAGGAGATTCCACCTGAACCTCAGGAAGCACTTCCTGACAGTCAGGGCTGTCCGGCAGTGGAATATGCTGCCTCGGAGTGTGGTGGAGTGTCCTTCTTTGGAGGTTTTTAAGCAGAGGCTGGATGGCCATCTGTCGGGAGTGCTTTGAGGGTGTTCCTGCATGGCAGGGGGTTGGACTGGATGGCCCTTGTGGTCTCTTCCAACTCTACATTTCTATGATTCTATGATTCTAATTTTCACCTCTTTCTAAATTTCTATAGCCTTGTATGATTGTGGGAGTGAGTGCAGGTGAGTGATTGTATGGATTTTGACATCTTTTTCAATAAAATACTTTAATTTGAACAGTTAGCCTGATTCTCCGTGATCCAACCCTGTAAAGCTGGGCTCAAGATCCCTTAATTACCCTGCCCGCTTTGCATTGCTACAGCAGTGTTCATAGCTAATTTTCCCCACAAGTGATAATTTTGACAAGCATTGGGAATTCCCTAAGGAACCCCCAGCAAGCAGGGTAACACGGGGATTTTTAGGATAGCCACAAAGTTAATTTTAAAATAGGTCTTAACATTTTAAAAAATAGTTTTTATCAAAACTGACATATCAGTTTTAAAAAAAACTTTTTTGAGCCAAAAAGTAAATTAAGGCAGAAATGTTGAATGCTGGTGAATAACTAGCAGAGCAATTCCTAATCCCCTATCAACCATCTAAGAGGCAGTAAGACAAAGCAAAGATCTCCCTCTGCTGGCTGTGAAGAAATTTGCTATGGGAGAAGTATTGTATGCCCCTCCCACCTGCTGAAAGGATGCCCATGGAAAGCTCTGTAGTAGTAAAATCTGATACCAGTGGTGACAGTGGTAGTGGTAGGCAGTCACAAGCTCCAAAGTGAGACATTCCCATGTGGCAGGGATGTGAAAGAGATGAGCGTGTGTAGGTGAGATTGAAAGTTATTTTGTCTTCCAGAGGAAACTTGAAACAGGGTTAGCAGCTGTGAAGAAGGGTTACATTACTAGCCTCTATGACCTGAGTAAAGCCAGTTGATCACAGTTTTCAGAATGCTGTGGGGCTATAAGTGAGAGATGACAAAACTACAGGCTTGTCTGTTAAACTATCAGATTAGGTCAATTAGAAAAAGAGATGGGGACAGGGGCAAATGGGAGTGAATTAAATCTTGAGAGGGACAGTTAGAGATAAGGCTGTTTAGGAATAGAGAAAATGATAACATTAGGAATAGATGAGATTACAACAGAAGCTCTGGTTTGATGGGAGCCAAGAATGTGGAAAGAATGAGAGGAAAGTGTTACAGTGTGCCCTCTGTATATGCAGGGTGAACCCCTGTGTAAAACAAAGGCCCTTTCCGCAACTCACCTATTTTTGGTGCTGGGGTGCGGGGCTCGAGCAAGAGAGGCTCTCGCTTCCCTACTTCTTCGACTCTGCGTGAGCCTCCTGCTAGCGCAAGAGCCCTGCCTCTTCCTTTCGCAGTGCAGCTGAGACAGGAAGTGCGATCAGCTCAGCTTCCAAGGCTCTGCATGGAAGGCAAGTGCGCACGGGGCCCCGGAGCGATGTGCAACTGCGCAGCATTTTTGGCTTCAAGCAGAAAATGAAAAAATGCGTGAGCGGTCCCTGCCGGGCCCTGGAGCATTGTGCAAATGTGAGTGCATCGTGTGGACTGCTTCTCACATGTGTGTGACGCTTAAGGGACCCTTTCGCATCAAAAATGCATGCGAAAAGCGCCAAAAAAAGCAAATGCTCACATTCCATTATCTTTAATGGATGCAAAGTGTGCCCGTTGTGTCCATTGGTGATAGCAGACATGACACTTCAGGCAACCTCAGATTCATGTATGCCAAGGTTGCACCACAAGAGGCTGTTACAGCCCTGCACACACACCAAGATTGATATGGTTTAATTGGCAAATATTATCTAATTGGCACCACATTAATTGCAATTGATATAAAATGAAACCTGAGATGACTAGGAGGTCAAGCTAAAAAGGAAAATTACTGACTGTAAACATGAGATTGCAAGGCAGGTCTGCCACACCCCCTCCTAGGTGAAACCAAAGTCATGATTAGGCAGATTATGAGGCAACTCTAGAGACAATAGGCTTATGCTAAAAGCTGGACATCTTAGAGCAGAAAAGGGAAGTTCTCACCAAACTATCCCTCACACCTGGATATTTCTGCACTTTGTCTTCCTAACCTCTCCACAACACAGAGCTACTATGACAGCTATTACCATTTTGTCACCTAAACACTAAAACCATTAACTTTTCCGGACCTCATTGTTTGTGTTGCAACTCCCATTGTCCACTCTGCTGAGACAGCAATTCACAAGCCCTTTTTGCATGGCATTTCCAATGCGAAAGGGCCCCTTGAGCGTTGCGCACATGTGAGGAACGGTTCACACGATGCACTCACATTTGCGAGACGCTCAAGGACCTGACATGGACTGCACGCGCATTTTTTCATTTTCGGCTTGAAGCCGAAAATGCTGCACGGTCACACATCGCTCCAGGGCCCCGTGCGCACTTAGCTTGCGTGTGGAGCCTCAAAAGCCAGGCCAGTCATGCTTCCTGTCCAGTGCAGTCTGGGAAGGTCCCCTGGCTGTATTGCAAAAGGAAGAGGCGGGGCTCTCTCGTGAGCAGGAAGCTCATGCAGAGCCGAAGGAGCAAGGAAGCGAGAGCCACTCTCCAGAGGCTGCTCGCGCGAGCCCCACACCCCAGCAGCGCGAAAAGGTAAGGTGCGAAAATGGCCACACTCATACTCGTAGGGTAGATTTGGGGTATAAAAACCCTAGATTTCAAGCAGTCTCTCACAGTCTCTCAACTTACTGAACGCTACACTATCCGTTTGATTCCCAAACAAGAACTGTTCTTAGGTGTCTACCTAAGCCACATTGAAGCTTTTCTTTGCTTCTCTCCAGACCAGTAAATATCACCTGATCCCTAAAAGTCCTCTATCCACAACTTTCCTCTCTTTACCTTCAGTTAGTGCTTTTGTGAGTGTGTGAGTGTTTGGATCTTTGTGTGTGTGTGTGTGTGTGTGTGTGTGTGTGTGTGATTTTCTCAATAAAACACATTTTCAGTTTACGTTTTGGAATCTCTGGCTGGTTCTTTCATGCAAGACCCTGTAAACATTGGTGAAAAGATCTCATTAAATTACCCCCCCCCTTTCACAGGCCTCCTAATTTTGAACTAAATAATTCCCCATTGTAACATGGAGGTACTGACATAGCAGGTGGACCCCTGAATCACCCACATTTTGGGGTAACAGAGGGCATATTGTCTTTTTTAAAAACTAAAGTGTGACATTCTGTTAATTTATAGAGCCAAAGTAATGCTAGGGATTTAACTGGTTACATATTAAATCTTTACTGTTTTGTTTTCTATGTATCTTTCTGAAAATATGTTTATTGAAGAATAAAGGAGGGAAATTGGTTATGCATCATCAAAATGAACTCAACAATAAACATACCCATTTGTCCACTGTAGTGATCACCTTGGGCCCAATACCAGACCCAGGAAGTGATTTTAAGGGTAAAAAGGCCAGGTGAGTAATAAGAACCAAGGGACCAAACAGAACAGTGGATCCCTCACAGCACCTTTAACCAATTTGCACCCCTAACATCTGACACAGGCCATGCCAGGCTTAGTAATGGCTAAAATTTTTGAGTTGTGGAGTTTTTTAAGGGAATCTTAGGGATCCTGCAATCTCCCAAATAAAAATCACCCACCGGGAAAGGCCAACATTCCTGTAGACCTCCAGGAGAAAAATGCCAACAACAACAACAAAAATAAGGTACAAGGGACCATGGGGAGTGTGTTCTCCATGGAGAGGGCTGGTACTATAACAACAGGAGCGGAAGATGCATGTGGCCTGTAGGCCACACTCTGCTCACTCCTAGGATTACGCACATACACACATCCAGTGGAACCCTATTCCTTCCCTCAACACTGTCTATCTCATTGCACTGAGAGCTAGTGTGGAGTAGTAGTTAGAGTATTAGACTGAGAATAACCTTGGGTCAATTGGTTTCAGTCACAGCCTAACCGACATCCCTTAGTCATTGTGAATGGAGACTAGGGCCTTTGCACCCTACACTGTTATAGTGCCATTATTCCAATTTCAACATCCTGCGGAATTCTTGGGTTTATAGTTTACTGATACCAAAGAGCTCTCTGAAAATTCTAAATGCCTCTCCCTAAACTGCAAACCCCAGGGTTCCATAGGATGTTGAAAGTGGAATAATAGCCCAATAACAGTATAGTGTGGAAAGGCCCTAGGAGAGTAATGTACACTACCCTGAACTCTATAGTGTATATAAATCAGTATATAAATGTAACTAATAAACAATTAAAGTGTTGCAATCAATTAGGTTTTTTAAAAAAAAAAAATAGGATGGCAGACAGCAAGATGAGCCAGTATGGTGGCTTGAATGGTGGACTAGGACTCCAGGAAAGCAGGGTTTGAATCCCTTCTCAGCTTTGTGCATCTACTGGGTGATCTTGGGCACATTACACTCCCTTGGAAGACAGTAGTAAACCTCCTCTGAATAAATATTGCTAAGAAAACCGTGTGACAAGGTCTCCATAAATCAGACTCAACTTGAAGGCACTTAGCAACAACAACATAGAAAAGTCCTGCATCTCCTTGCCAGCATGTGTGATCCACCAATTTGGTTCCTCTTACCAATCACCCTAGTCAGAATTGCACTAATCTATGCCTCAGTTTTCAAGCATACCTAGTCTTCTGTTCCTTCCTTGAACAGGAGACAACAACTTCTGTTGTCATTCTAAATGAATGTTTCAATGATTTAAAAATGTTAGCTAAGATAGTAATTTGAAACTTTATGGCTTTTGTGATTCTTGGACCTGAGAAGAAATCTAGACAACTCACCATAATTAACAAGGCCTCTCATCTCTTCTCCATCTACTAAACCAACATATGAAGAAAACAAATTTCATGTTTATTTGAAAACTTATCCAATTTGAATTTAAATACAGGGTTCTGATATTTTACCACATTATATGCATGACTTGTTCTCAGATACCTTGTAAGCTGCTGAAATTGAAAAAAGGCAAATGTTTAGCTACTGCTAGAAGACCAAGCTTTATTCTAAAGCTATTCTCATGGAAAAATGGACGAAGAGAGAGTGAGCCGAGGTGTCTTCATTCTGGAAATTCTTCTTCTTGAGAGGTAGCTAATTACCTCTTCAGAAAAGCTATTTCACATAAATTGTCATTTCAGGGATTCAGAGAGTTTGCAGAGAATATCCAGTCAACCTGACTGAACAGCTACCAGGAAGATAGGTGAGATGCAAGTGATAGGGTAAATTAGGACCAGATTTTATTAAATGATTAAAAATGGCAGACCTATGTAGGGGCCTCCCACCAATGGAGAATACAGATGAGGCAAGTGTCTGCCCCAAACTCTGTCTCACTTGTAAAGAGTAAGCAATTTCAGCCCTGATTGCTAGGATATCTCCTGATTGGGGAAGACTTTTCTGTACCTACTTTCCCAAATCCCCAAAGTTTAAAAGGGGACATAGTCTGAAACAGCCCCCAAAAGGGAAGCCTTCCTAGCATCTGAGGCCAAAACAAACCAACGTGTCTATCCAAGAATGCTTTTTCATCATCAAGGTGCCTCACAGGTATGCGTCAATAATGTATTTGTTTCTTCATTTTGTATTACTCCTCTCTTAAACTGTAGTCATCTATCTCATGGTCAGTTGACATTTATTCTCCTGTAACTTCAACCCATTAGACTTGGTCCTTCCCTCTGGGGCTCCTTCATCTCTGTGAAAGCCATTGAGATATTTGAGATCTGCTCCCTTGTCTCTGTGACACCCATTGAGATATTTAAAGAATGCAGTCATGTCACCCCTCAGTCTTTGCCTCACCACACTGGACAAGGCCAGCTCCCTCAACCTTTTCTCATATGTTTCATTCTCCATACCTCTTACTATTCTTGTTGTCCTCCTCTGAACCTGCTCCAATATATCTATATCCTTCTTAAAATGAGGCACCCAGCACTGAACTCTGTACTCCAGATGAGGCCTGACCAGTGCAGAATATAGTGGAACTATTACTTTCCTCAGCTTGGAAACTATGCTTCTATTAATTCTTTCTTTGCTGCAGCATCACACTGCTGGTTAATATTCAGCCTATGACCAATAATAATTCCAAGGTCCCTTTCACATATAGTATCAATGAGCTTCCACAGGACGTGTAAGTCCAGCATGGTGGTGAAATCACATGTCATTGATGGGGAAAACTGCTTGGAGATGAGAGAAGGACGGGACCACGACAATGTCATGCAGAAGAGCCATCACAGTCCCGTCCTTCTCCTGTCCCCATTGAAGAACAGAAGAGTGTTGGGAAAAGGGCCTCAGACCATTACATCATGCCAGCTCTCGTTGAGCCTATATACAACCTTACATAAAAAAAAATCTTTCTATACAAAGCTTTTGGAAATAATTTTGAGACAGTAAGCATATGAAAATCTTGTCTTAAATATTTTATTTACCATTCTGAAAGAATTTTTTTCCAATTTTTCCAGGAAAAAAAAAAGGAGCTTTGGGAATAAACGCCCCCCCCCCCATTTTTCTGTTTATTCCTGGGCTTTCACACCTTTTATTGTGAGTCACATAATCTACAGAAAGAGAGAGACTAGGATGGGAAAGCCTGGCATGGCTGAGACAATTTTATGGATTTTACTGCTGCTACTGCCTGATCTGTTTTTATTATTTGGTTGATTCTATCATATGCATTTTTATTACTCTTTTATCTCTTCTGTCATTAGCTATCCTGAAATTTTTAAAACCCAAGAGTGGTATACCCATATATTAGAAATAAACATTAAAACTGTTCTTCTGTTTTATAAGTCACTTCCATCTTTGGATTCAGAAGCAGCAGCTGAGAAAACTCTGGGGAAGCCATAGTTGGATGCTGATTCCCTTGCAGGCAAGTTCAGTGGATGGTTTCAGGGTCATACTTACCATTAGGCAGCCAGTGGTCATGTCAGGTGGCAGATGCTGAGGGACAACAGTGTCATCTCAACAGTTTTTTTTAAGCCACCACCATCAGTCCACTGTTCTGGGTACCCTATGTACCCTGCCCAGAGCACCCTAAAAGAACCTCCTGCATCAAACACATGATGTCTCATTAGTGGTGGAGTAAGGTTCAGCTTCCAATCCAATAGGCTTCTGCATGTGGAAAAGCAAGGAAGTATCATGCTGTCTTTTATGCTAGGCAGTAACATTTCTGGGGCCAGCCCTGTATACTCCTTTTGCAAAGGCTTCTACTTCCCTACATGAATAACTGAAGTCCCCTTATTGGAAAAGCTACTTTTGGGACTATAACTTCCAGGCCGTTTCCACACTACAGCCTCATCCCAGCACGGAGATGTGTTAAAGCTGGTCTGCAGTGTGCTACCACACAAAATTGCCACACACACCCTCCTGTCATGTCCCCAGCCATCATGATCTCGCGGTATACTATTATCAGAAAAAATCCAGAAATAGACCCCTTTCTCATAATGATCACATTGGCTGGGGCTATGCAGAAAGGGCAGAAGCACTATCAGGGTGCTTCCTTCCTCAGTACTGCACAGAAAGAGGCCAGCTGTGCTGCAAAAGGGAGGGAGGGAGGGAGGGAGGGAGGAAGGAGCATTCCCAAATGCTACCATCCACTGGCAGTTGGATGGGTGTGGAGGGGAACATCCAGAACACACTCACATCTCAGCAAAGGCGCTACCAGGATTACACTGTCATGTCATGAGATGCAGGTAAGGTGTGGAAAGGGCCCCAAGAGACCCAACCAAGAAGGTGCATCCCATTACAGGACTGTTTCCCAGCTGTAATATGTCCCAGTGATCCATACCACCTCCTGGGAACTGGCAGAAGAACAAAGCAATTCATTCTTCCAGTGAAATGTTAGATACATAACCTCTATGCAGCCTCTTCTGCCATGACACAGGCAAGGCATTTGTTGAATGAATCACAAGGTGAAAGAGTATAGTTGTTAGAAGAGCTTTTGGAAATACCAACAAAATGCTTAACAATCAAAGCCTGCTAACGGATGAGTGAGTAGCTTCTGGAGTGGATTTAGGCTTTACTGACAGAAGACTGAGTGCTGACCCAGAAAATCAAGATATGTTCTCGGACCCTGGGGATGCACAAGACAGAAGCTTTTGCAAACTGTTCAGGTGGAAGCAGGAACTTCTGCAAAGTAGAAAGCATTTGGTATTGAGAACAAAGCAAACAGTAAATGAAATGCTCTGAGAAATAAACAAGGACTTCTCAGATAGAAATATAAAGAGAGCTCCAAGTAGGGAGAAGATTTGGCAAGGAGACACAAAGGAAAATGGATTAGTGTTCTAGAAAATCTGCTCCGCTCAGGTCTTGCTTAGTTTGGTTCAAATACTATACTGAAATAAAACTAATTTGAGAGTACAATTACAAATTTATTGATGAAAAACAGAAAAAGGATGAAGTAGCACAAAGTATAAGCAAAGGAAGTATTCTTACATTCCTTTAGCTAAACCCTGGCAGAATCTCAAGTGCAGGTTGTTTCCAGGTCTGTGCTGCTGAACATTACCTTATCTTAGCTCCAAAGGAGCTTTTCAGGTTCTCAGACAAGGCACCAACATTCCCCTTTCTGAGATCAAGAGAAAGAAAACTTTCATAGCTTGGAGTTACAGCTCACAGGTTTTGTTGGAGGTTTAGTTCTTCCTCTTCCTTCTCCCATGAAACAAAGATAAGCATGGTGTTCTCAGAGAGAGATTCTTTATCAGCACTGAGGCCTGAACAATGTTTACATTTCTGCTTAAGGCCTTTTTACTGAATACATGAAGCTCACGCTGGGTGCAATAAGGTTGTGAAACAGGTAAAGTGGGGTTTAAAGCTAGCTAACATATATCATTGTGGTGTGCCTTCAAGTCATTTCCAACTAATGGCAACCCTAAGGCAACCCTCTCAAGAAGTTTTCTTGCCAAGATTTGTTCAGGGTGGGTTTTCCTTTGCTTTCCTCTGAGGCTGAGAGAGTATAATTTGCCCAAGATCACTCAGCGAGTTTCCGTGGCTGAGCAGGGATTCAAATTCCTTCTGTCTCAGCCACCTAAATGCCACCTTGGTGTGCAGTATCTATCAAAGCAATATAGCCTAGTTTCATATGTGTCTTATACATTGAACACAGCTAATGGTTGAAAAATTCTGGATTTGTAGTTTTAAAATGTCCATTTTCTATGCTCTGCTAGTGACAAATTAAGTAGGTAACTATTTATTTGTTCTTGCATGACATTCCAAATCCTCTACCTGGTAAAGCAATCATGGTAGGGCTGTCCATGTTCCCAATCCTTGTGTGCCTTCAAGTTGTTTCTGACTTATGGACAGCCAAAGGTGAGCCTATCATGAGGTTGTCTGGGAGTGAGAGTATGTGACATGCCCAAGGTCACCCAGTGGGTTTCCATGGTTGAGCAGGGAATTAAATCCTGGTCTTCAGGATCATAGTTCAATGTTCAAACCAATGCATCACACTGATGCATACTCTAAAACTTCTTTCCTCCTTCAGAAAGTTTGGAGGAGAAAATATGCAGTGTAGGTGAAACTTGAACAGATTAAAGCTTCAGAGAGAGCTGCCTTCCTCTAAGTGTGAAAGACACCTTTGATTAATGATGTGCTATACTTCTGCTAGCATTACAAATCTTGAGTAAATATGCCACTAGGACATTAATGTGTGGGATGTGGTTATATAGAATAGGCTGCATATTCAGGAAACACTGAAGAATTTCCATGGGCCATGGAGCAGAAATCTAATGATGTTCATCCTTCTGTCAGGTCCACTGTGCAAATAGACTTGGCACAGAGATGGAGGAGGTATTTCAACATAATTTACCTCTATGGCAGAGCTCTTAAATGCTTTGACAACATTGCTGTTGCTTGTAATAGCTTGAAAGAATGCTTTTTCGGAATGTCTTATTAACGTTATCTATTTTTCAGCATGTTGCATTTTAGTTATTGGATAAATCCATTATTATCTTAAAGGCCAACAGCCTCTGCTCATCAACAGTAAGATGCATCATGGCAAACCTCAAACAATGGCAACCTCGGCATTGCTGGGCTGTAGTTGTTTTTCTTTAAGTTACTGTATTATTTACATTCCTTATGTACTTACATTTGGAGTGTGATAGCTTCCATTTTCAACTACTACTAGTGGAGTTAATTATTTTTTTTCTGCAGGATCAAAGGCAAGACAGTGTTTAAATTAAACCGTTGCACTGTAATTCTCAAAACAGCCAAGCATTAAAAGACAAATGTAAAGATGAAAACCCACAGTGACTGCAAAAGCTTCGAAGTGCAGCGTTTATGTTAGCTGTCTGTGACCTCTGAAAATGCAATAATTGGTGACTTGTGTCTAATGACATTTTCATGATCATCTTCCCAACAACTCTCCAATTTCTTTCTGATTACATGGGACTCCAGCAACAAGGAACAACAATGTTATTAACAGATACTACACCAGATGATGGGAGGGACCATAACTCAGAAGCAGAGTCTATGCTTTGCATGCAAAAGATCCCATGTTCATTCCCTGGCATTGCCAGGTAAAAGGATCAGATGACAGATGATGAGAAAGATCTTAGCTAATAACTTTGGAGAGCTGCTGCTAGTCAGTTAGACAAACAGACCGACATTTAACCTTATCTACTCAGTTATGTGTTTGAGACTAAGCACCGTATCATTTTTCAGCCCAACCAACCCAACCTGCTTTACCAGGCAGCAGCCACACTGAGAAATGGAGAGGCATTCACCTGGCTATTGTAGCACAGAAAGATGATGTTTTTACTCCCTCTACTCCCCTTTGCTATGACAAAGAATTGTGACAGAAGTCCTAGTTCTGATTGCTGCAGTCTAGTTCATTGGCAGGAGGGAAATAGAAGTATCATCCTCCTGTGCCCTAATTGCTGGTTGAACAGGCTTCCATCTCTTGGTGTGCTGTTGCCTGGTAAAGTAGGTTTGGGAAGGCATGTACTATCGTAATGATAGTGCCACAATTAATAGTCTGACAAACATTAGAGATAACTTCCTGACAGTAAGAGCAGTTCAGCAGTGGAATATGCTGCCTCAGAGTGTGATGGATTCTCTTTCTTTGGAATTTTTTAAATAGAGGCAGGATGGACATCTGTTGGGAGCACGTTGTGTGTTCCTGGATGGCAGGGGGTTGGACTGGATGACCCTTGCTCTCTCTTCCAACTCTTTGATTCAAAGAGTCTATACTCATATGACTATATAGTGTTAGTGAATATGGAGCAGTTATAAATCTGTAATTCTAGCTAATGAATCCAGAACGGCAATTCAAAATGCTAACCATTATTGATATGACGGCTATATTAGTGGCTGCTGGTGGCTTCCATGTCACTGGGGCAGTAAAGCCATTCTGGGATTTAATATAGATTTTAAAGGAGCTATCCAAGGTACTGAACCTTATCTCTCAAACAGGTTGAACATTTTGGATAGCTCCTTCAAAGTCTGGAATAGAATCATCAGCCCGCAGCCATACAAGTCACAAGGTGCCACTAGGCTGAGCTTGAGAGGCCCCGGAGATAGTGGTGTTTTGTTATGAAGCAACACCATGAACTTCCAGAGAAAAATGCTTTAAATCCAGTAATAACTTTCTTCCTATCATATACTCCATGCCATGAATGAAGGTCTAGCTGTATGTCTGGTGTCATTATATATTACATATTACTTTTTTTCAAAAGATAAACATTTATTCTGCCAAAGTGACCACAGGAGAGTAAAAAAAATCTGCCACTCGCTCAGCAGAGCAGCACCAGCTCCCACAATCTGCCTACATAAAGCGCCATGACGCCTTTTTAATTGGCTTCTAGCTTTACTGCTGCCCTGAAACAAAGGCTGATTTTCCTAATTACTCTCTTGCTTTCTTCTTGTCCTGTAGTGGAAAATGAGTCTGACTCATTGCTGCTGAAGTTTGCCTTAAAAATAAAAGCCAAACAAAGATCACGGTTGGATACATTTGGGTAACAGACTTTCCTGGGTTGATATGGAAAGTTCTCCTATAGTCTTTACATCTTTGATTAAAAAAATACAGTACTTTTTTTCCCCTAATTGAACATGTAAAAACACCAAATTGGGTCTTTAGTATTTTATTGGGCTCTCATGGAATATGACTGCACAGGAGCTTTTCCTGCTTCAGTTTAGTGTTTTAAGTGTTAGCACTTGAACTATGACTTCAATAGGTCTTTCTAAAGTGTCAGGAACACTTCTACATTATGTCAACGGTTCAGTCTGGATCTACCACTGTCCGCTTTGGAAATGAGAGCACAAAATGTGCATGTATAAAGTTTCCAGTGGCAAAGATTCTTGTGTTGCTATACCAGATTCAAGTATCCTTAGACAGCTGGGAAAGTTTTCAAATTCCAGATTTTCAATAGCTTCATTAGAAAAGATCTCTTTTAGGTTCTTTTCCTCTTTTAGGATAATTTATCCTTTCCTCAAGAGCTCTTTGAGCAGGAGGAATAGAATGGTAAAGGAGGGGTGGGTAAAATGCATGAAGGAGCAAGGGCCAATATTTGCCTCCTGCTCCTCACACACACACTCTGCCATGGGCTGCATCACAATGCACCAGAAGGGACCCCATTGCACCACTTGTGACTGCCATTTCTGGGCATTTGAGATGAAGCTCGGCAATTCTGAGGGGTGGAAGAGCCAAAGCACTGTGTCTGTGTGCGGTTTTCTTAAATTCTGCATTATTTTCAGGTGAAAATTGCCCAAACTCAAAGGGAGTTGGAGGAACTCAACTCAAAAAATGGGATTAGGGGTTATGTGCAACCCATAGGCCACATTCCTCTCCCAGAGCAATACAAAGAACTTTTAAGCAAATGGACCAGTTGTAATGAGCTGTCTGTGGCTATATATTTCCAGAAATTTTCTTTTCTCTCTTTTTAGTTAATATGTTGTATTCTTACTTAATGTTGGCATTTATATTTAGCTGAAGTATACCAAGTATATAGCCGATGCTTTCTTTTAAGATGCGAATTGTACATTCTTATTACTGCCATACTTTGTGAGTACCACTTTGTTATGGGGAGAGGGGTACTGTTATAACTTATTGTGGAATCCAAAGAATCTGACCCAGAGGAATCAGACACAGAAAGGTTTCTGGCTCCAGATGAATCAAAGCAGTTAGTGGCAGATGCAGCTTCAAAGGAATACCAGTAAGATGGGCCTCCATCTCAGTTAGAATTGCCGGACTCAAGGAAGACTCCCCCATCATTTGTGGCATGTCATCAGGAGAAAGAGTAATGTCAAGAGGGACAACGCCACTTGCAGATACTTAAATAGTTTACATTGAGCAACTGACCACCTGGCTTTTCAATGTCAGGCAGCTATAAATTTCTCAGTAGATTCCAAGAGCTTTTGCTCACAATATTTGTTCTGCTCGGCTTTCAACGCTCTTTGGCTTGTAGATTTGTTTGGATTCTTGACCTCTGGATTGATAAAAGTTTTATATCTCTTTGTGTTTTCCTTTTAACTCAGGTTATTGTGACTGCTGGCATCTTGCAATGGATTCTGGACTGGCTGAGACCTTACTGAGACCTTGCACTGGTACTTGTTTTCATCTTCAGTGAACTCTTTTCATTATCCATCTATGACCTGTACTTAATGACTCACTGGTAACAGCTTTCCTCAACTATAGCCTCCTTTTCCTGATATTGGCTACCTCTAGGCATAGAACACCAACTCCTCTGAATTGATTTTACAAATATATATACTGGTGGTGTAATAATTAAAAATGATACATTGCTTAGGAGGAACCTTAGTAGCAACACCCTGGTCCTCTATTGTTTCTCTGCCTTTTTTTCTATCTTGTCACAATCTGAGAAGTGGGGGGCAACAGCTGACAGGTTAAGGCACCAGGGCTGGGTCAAGGGACAGGCACTGGATCAGAAAGCCAAGGGCCAGGGCACAACAAGAGTCCAAGGCAGCAGTCCTGTGGGTAGCAAGAGTCCAGGGGGGCATAGACAAGAAGCAGGTGCAGCAGAAGGTTAGAGCACACAAGAGTCCAAGACAACAGGAACCTTCTGGGGAACAGGTATACACAGGGCCAGAGGCAGGTCCAACAGACAGGAAGAAGGTTAGAGCACAGCAAGGGTTCAAGGCAATAGAAGCCTACTGGGTAACAAAAGTCTACAGGACCAGAGACAAGAGACAGACCCAGATAACATGCCAAGGCCCAAGTCCAAGGGGTCAGCTGTCAGCAAAGGCAAGACCACCATGGCATCAGAAGAGGCTACAGACAGCACTAGAAACCATGTTGCTGCAGCAGAGGCTGCAGAGAAACTCCAGCCCTTATATAGCTGGCTGCTGGCTGCTGGCTACTCCAGCTGTTCTGCATCTGAGCAGCATACTGGGTCTGAGGTAGTGGGCAGGATTCTGCAAAGAACAGGGTCAAGATCAGGATCCTTTCAGGCAGAATCTTGCAGGGACATAGTCATGGACCAGAACCCTTGCATATCTCAGGAATCCTAGCAGCAATACTTCAAAGAGCCCTCTCCTGTTTTCTAGCCCTCCTTAAAGATTATTTCCTGGTGAGTTATGTCAGGCACCTCCCTTTTGCTTTTAGGAATACCCTTGCCTCCACTTGGAGTTGTTACTTGAAATTGGCCAATGCAACTTGGCTGACAACCAAAAGCACTCTGTCCAATTCTGAGATTTCTACCTTGATTTCCTGATAAGTTATGGCTGCCCCCTCCTTTTTTTGCTTCTAGCAAGCCTCCCCATTTAGAATTCTAACTTGAAACTTGGCATTGCAATTTGGATGACTGCCAAAAATCTCTGTCAAATTTTGATGTATGTAGCATGATGTCACAGTGAATTATGGCTGCCAAAGACAGTCAGACATTTTCAAATATAGAGAAAAGAAGAAAAGGAAAAGCCATCCCTTTCACTGCCAGCCAGCTTAGTTCAGTGTTTCACTAATGGAATGGAGCTTGTCATGTCACTGCAACAAACATAAGAAGTTTCTTCTCCTTGTACCTGGGTCTCCTTGTGATTCTCAATGCTCTGCTTTTTTTTCTTGTACATTTCTTATATGTGCCAGTGTGATGTACAGGTTTGAGTACCAGACTACAACTCTGAATGCCAGGGTTTGAATCTCCACTCGGTCATGAATACCAATTGGTTGACCTTGGGCAAGTCACATTCCCTCAGCCTCAGAGGAAGGCAAAGGGAAACCCCTCTGAACAAACCCTGCCAAGAAGACCTTGTGATGGGTTCACCTTAAGGTCTCCATAGATCAAAACATCTTGAAGGCACATAACAACATCAACAACAACTATTACAACAACATGCCATTATCTTTAGAATAATTAGTGCCAGGGCTCAAGTTCTTTCTCTCAGGCTGTCAAGTATCTTGGGCTGCCCATCTCATGCTGGATAGGACTAGTACTAAGAGGTACAAATATTCCCCCCAAACAAGTAAGAAAACAAGGTCTGCATAGGTTCAGTGTTTCTTTTTATTTATGTTTTTGTATGCAGACTTGTCTCTTAGCCCCTATGCACAAAAGCTCTGCCATTCTTTTGGTGACATTGAAGAAACTGCACATGCATTAGCTCCTATTAGCAGCAACACCGTAGATGTTATAAAGGAACAAAGACATGTCTGCATTTGTGCACTCTTAGAGTGAGACAGCTGACCTTGGAATGCTAAACCATAGCTCTACTGTGGTGTATCACATTTTAGTCTCCTCAGAAAATAACTGTTTTCCTCTGCTACAGATAATTTACAGTTGCACACTGTTCTTTCCCCTTCTATGCCTTTGTATACTGTTCTGCAATAGATGGTAGGATATAATAGAGTGCATACACAATTATGGTTCATGGGATGACATTGTTGTTTCTTGTATCAAAGTGTAGTGCTACAAATTGCTAGATGAGATCCTATTAATTTCCCCCAATTGTCCTTAAAAAAACCTGTTTTTTTTCTCAGGCATAGACAGATAAGAGTCTTGGTGTTAAGCAGGGACAGAGCAGAGCTACAGCAACTAAACATCTTTCCCTACTGAAGTAAACCAAATCTTAGTGTCAAATAGTATAGTTGGCCTCTACTTTTAACAAAAACAAACAAACAAAATCCAGGAACCTTGCAATGGAGGTAAATTAATAGAATTATTAAACATATAATTTTTAGATTGCTTCATTGATGGGACTCATTAGAAACCAAGTACTTTTCAATACCAAACTCAATACAATGCTCATTAAATTGTTAAGATGGAACTCCCACACCAGGAAAGTTTCATGTACCTTTCTTTCTCTTCCCAAAATGTACCTTCATCACGCTGGAATTCACAGTATCATATCCATAATTGTCTGTCAGATTGCACGGCCAATAACCATTTTTGTTCATAGCTCCATCTCTGTTCTATTCCTGCTTAATATCAAGATGCCAGTTATAGCTGAGAAATGCAATGGTGTTTTGAAGGTTAACTATGGGAAATTGATAGAATTTGCTTCGGCAAATTGTAGCACGACAATTTGATGAAAGAAGCAATGTCATCTCATGAGTCATAACTGTGTAAAGACATGGAAGAGAACTAACAACTTGTGTACTATGTTATGCTATCTGAATGGTGGTTGTGCATACCATATAGCTTCTTTCATCTCTCCTGCTCACGTCCCCCTACCTTTTAGACTTTGGGTGAATGCTCAGGGGACACCAGGGGACACTAACTGTCAGTGTTTGCTATGAGAGATCTTACTTTACAGTAATTTGGAAGAATTACTGATACTTGTATATCAGATTTTAAAACAATTTTTTAATTGCCCTATAGGAAGAAGGACACTGTCTGACAGAGTGGCAGGGCAAGCAGATTGTTGGCTTGCTCTGGCCCACCCATACACCCTACATTGATCTGAGTACAGATGCAATATGGTAAAAACAGAAATGTGACAACATTCATACATGGTGTGCCCATTTTTTCCTATACCTCTGTAAGGCACATACATGAGAAGCATAAACTGGAAGCAACTTCCAGTTTAAAAGTTCGTACTTGATTGCAGATCAAACTGCATTCTGAAAGCAAGCTTAGCATGCTCTCAGAAGAGGGTCTCCTTCAAATTGTGGAAGATATCTGTTTGCCATAGCACAGAATTCTCTTCAGCTACACGTTTCCATTTCTCATGCTGTATTTTGTGTTGATCACCAGAAGATTAAACACAGACTTTGCTTGAAAATAACTGTGACTTATTGAGGCATTTCATCTCTGTGGAAATCATGCTATGGAAGAGAAAACTAGTAGGGAACATGACAACATCTAGGCCATTTCCACACTAGGCTGTTATAGTGCTATTATTGCACTTTCAACATCCTATGGAATCCTGGGGTTTGCAGTTTAGGGATGTTGAAAGTGGAATAATAGTGCTGTAACAGGCTAGTGCGGAAATGGCCCTAGTTTGACCCTTATAATAACTATTTCTCACAACACAGGAGTAACAACATTCAGCTACTTGAATGAGATCATCATCATCATCACCTCTTCTTCTTCCTCCTCTTTCTTGTATTCTATCATGAAAAGAACAATAACATTAAAATATAATATAAAAACATAGATAATGGGCATTCCAGGGCAGCTAAGTACTATGAAAGAAAGCATTCCTGTCATAGCACAAGCACTTCCTTCAAAGGATGAAAGAGAAGCCAATCTACTAATACAGGTTACTCTTTGTTTTTCAGCTCCTGCCAAGAACCAAATGAATATCTCTGATCTTCCTCATAGCCTGCGTTAAAGGAGACTTGTATCTTTTGTAACTTTAGAGTCTCCTGTGAGTTTTCTTACTGACCTAGCTAAATGTCTGTGCTGGACAGAAAGGGAAAGCAGTTAGGCATGACAAGGGGAGGGTAAAAATCTAAGCAACAGAGGGTACTTCCAGATGGACAGCTCCTAGCACTACCATCAGAACACTGTGAGCATTGTTTCCCGCCTGAAGGAGTTTCTCTCTTGTAAGAAAAAGACTGGCAGAGAGTGACAGAAAGCAAAAGAAAACCATTAGTGGCATGCGCCACTATCAGGACCATTACATAATAAAACTGCATCTGGAAGCACCCAAACCAAAATCGAACCATCAGCAAATGAAGCTTATACTAAGGTTTTGAATGATAAAGTTTAGAATAATATTTCTCGGGTGAAACAATTATCTAAAACAGTGTTAGCACTGAAGTGTTGAAGTAATTAAGCTATGAAAATAATATTAGCAAAACATTCCATTTAAATCAGGGTAGGTGAAGCGTGACCTAAGGCTGAACTCTGAGGGTTCTCAGCACCCAAAATGACAGGACTGGTCTCTTCTTTTTCTGGCCAAAACATGACCTGAGGACAAAAGCACATTTTGAAGGTATGACTTTTGGAGTTTGATTTGTGATTTCAGGATTCAGTGGCAAGACGTGTGGCCCAGGAAGATCCAAAGATGATTTTTAAAAATGGCCTCTGTATTCTCAAAAGCTGGCCATTTGCAATCAAACCCTTGTTTAGACTATTTCACTTCTTAAGCCCAATCCCAGTAATTGAATGGTTTATCAATACATTCCAATCTTCTGGTTTTCAGTTCTGCCTCTTTTGTCTTCAGAATGTGACTACTATGAAACCTTAAGAGCTGGCAAAACTGTTGTTGTTGTTGTTGTTGTTGTTGTTGTTACAGATTTCAAAGCCTCCAATCCAGTACTGTAACTGGCTGGTGATTGTGGGAGCTGAGGTTCAAAAAAGTAATTTTTGCTTGTTTGGGGCTTGATTGTGCTCGCTAGCATCACTTATGAACTCTATGCGAAGTCCTCCCTACCCCTCCCTCATCAGAAAGAAGGACAATATACTTTTGCTAAATTCTAGGTTTCCTTCCTCCATCATAGCTTCCTGAGCTGACCCATTTTACCTTCCATGGCCTTTTAACCACTGCAAAGAATACTCTCCACGCTCCAAGACACCCAACATCTACATGGGAAGGAACTCATTTATAACTGACAAGGACTGGTTTACTTCCTTCACAAACCATTAGTGATTCTACATCTGCATTATAATAAGTGGAAAGTTATTCAATTACTTGACCATATACACTGTTAAAACTAACTGTAGCAGAGTGATTAGAATACTGAACTAGACTTGGGAGATCTGGATTTTAATTTCTATTCACTAATCACCATACTTTGACCTAATTTCTCTCATTCTGAAGATTACACAGGGACAAGAAAGAGAACCTGATTATGATAAAAATGCTATAAATGCTATAAATGACTTTCTGGGTGTCCTTAAAAGTGTGTGTGAGAGAGAAATAGCATGCATACTCTCCAACTGTCCTGGTTTGGCAGGAATGATACTGATTAATCCTCTGTTGTCCCACTTTTTCATTCTTGAATAAATTTTAAAAAAATTAAAAGAATTATCTGATTTTTTTAAAAAAAAACTTACAAAATATATGATGTGAAGCATACAGATGAGAGTTCTAGAAACAAGAGTCTGTCAAGTAAATAACATCATGCTAGCAAAAACTGTTTCAACACAAGACAAATGTTCAGCTCATAGTTGCCTGTACTGTATCTGAATTCCTTCAGTCTGTTCTGTGGGTCTAGCAATCAAGCGTGCCAAATCCTTATTATTTCTTCTCTCATATGGCACAGCAACCCATTGATGCTGTGGGCACCTTGCCATAAATATTAGCAAAAGTTAGACTGAAATTCCTGTAAATGAAGATTAAAGGAGCCACTCTGAAATTGGCTGAGCTGGGCAAACTGAGGATTCCGTGGCCCTGCTGATATAGTAAATCAATGTACCACAGTACAGTCACTGACTGTTTAATTAACTGCTTCATGGTTTACCAGCAAAAAAGATGGTCACTGAGGACACAATATGGAAGGTACAGTAGTTTCACCGAGATCTCTCTTGCATTCAGAGCTATTGCATCAATTATTCAATATCTAAGTAGCAACTGTTGATTTCTTAGAATCTCCTTATAGAAAGAGCCAAATGAAGTACAGTGGGCCCTTCTTACCCACAGCCTTTGCATATGCAATTTCCAGTTCACATTAAGGGTTGCATCCCTATATCTAAAATGGCAGCAACCTGCAGAGAGACACATGAAAGTGTCCAGGTACATATTGGCACCATTGAATATGATAGGATGTGACCATTTCCAAATTCTGATATGCGTGAGGGCTCCTGGAACAGAACCTCTGAATGTATGGAGGACCTACTGTATTACAAAGGTCTGCTTGGAGAGGATTTTTTTCATTGAGCCACCCTAGCAGTGGAATGTCATTTGTAGACATTCCACCTCTAGAATACCTGATATAATTCTCGCCCAGAATTCGTCTTGTGGTGTTTTTAGAGGTGAGCAGATCACTCCGTTTCTGTCTGTTTCTCTGCACTTAAACAAGAAGGAAAATTGATTTTAAATTTCATATAGCTTTTTTCATAAAATTTGTGGACGCTTGCCCACAAAATAAACATTTTGGTACCCATACTTCCTAAATAAGCATCCTTGTATACAGTTTTCCGTATTATATAGATTTTTGTATGTTTTTGTAGCCATGAACAGCTTCAGAAAATCCATAATCCAAATGACATTCTGCTTATTAGTCTGAGAAGTGTGAACTAAATTGGCTCACTGAAATATGAGTTGAATGGAATTTTCCACCATCCCTGAATCCATCTGCCGCCATCCGCCTGGTGTTTTTTTGTGTTGTTTTTTTTTTTAATTTCTCCAGTTATTTTAATCTTAAAACTTCTGATCACCTATAGCTTTGCAGTCTTAATGTTTTGCTGATGGTGGTTTTTTATTATTATTAAAATTTATATTGCAAATGTTTTATTCTGTTTTTAATTTTCACTTGTTTAAATCATTTTGCTTTTAACATTACTGATAAATTCTAAACAAAATCAGGATTTAGGGGCTAAAACCAGATAAATACATAAACAAATACATAGCTATAGTTGGACCCCCACATTTGCTAGGGTTAGGGATATGGGACACCTGCAAAAGTGGAAAAATCACAAATATCAAAATGTGTGTTTGTCTGTCTGTAGGAAGGAGGCTGAGGAACAATGGGGAGAGCAGGCACCCAGGATCCAAACTAGGTCAGGGAAAGGAGAGGGAAAAGCGATGGGTTGGTATGGTGGACTTATTCTCCCTCTCTCACACACCTCCTTCCTTGGGTGTATGGAGGGAACTGGGAGGGGATTTGTAGTGCTGAGAAATTGGGCTGGCCAGGCAGTGGCTGTAGACAAGGAAAAGGAGGTCCAGAGATGGGTTTTTAAAGGGCTGCATGGCCCTATTGGAGCCACCAAGAGGGAAGGTTCCCCCAAAAAGGAAGCGCTTGGAGAAACTTGAAGGTAATCAAAACTGTGAAAGTGAAACTCAAAAATGTGGAGAGCTGTCGTTCCCTTTTCCTATTTCTGTCACTACAGGTACATTTCTAAATTATTTACGGTAATCATTCAACAGAAATCCTCAAAGCTATCTTGTTATAAAAACATCATACATTCAAACATGACACCAAATTCAGATAATTAAAAGCCCATTCAACCAAGGATTAAAAATAAACATCAGCAATGACAAAATCCAAAAGAGGTAATTTTTTTTAAAGCATACTAAGAAGACAATAAAAATTGCCTTAAAGATGTATCTTGTAAGACTGAAAATATCAGAAACCACTGTAAGATTTATAATCTCCAAAGTATGTTCCAAGAGCATTGTAAGTCATATGCCTAAAGCTAAGAAGTGCTTATTTTCCCTCTACTTCTCTGCTTTTCTCTTGAAAAAAAGAAAAGAAAAGAAACCTGAAACAACTTAAGTAATATTTATTAGAAGTACTTCAACTTTTATTTATAATTTTGTTTACAGAGTGTAGAATACTAGAAACTACAGACTGCTGATTTTTATTTAAAAAACACTGAAGGATACCTCAAATGCTATTGATTTTCTAGTTGAGGATGTAAGGTATGAATTATTCACAGGCACTGACATTTTTTCAACAGTTGCTGAAACCAGCAGATCAACACTTTTAGTAGTTCTTCACCAAACTTCTCCCATGACTCAAGGTTCATGTCCATCTAGTATATAGAAGAGCTTTGAGCTTTTGCCTGTGTTTTCCACACATTCATAAAACTCATTTAGCTGCAGAACTCTTGATCCCATAGGCTTCCAAGCAGCCAGGAGGACCCATTATATGCCAAACTGCATGTTGTGTTACTTCCACGCTTGTATGTGCAGCATCATGTAGGCACATCTTCCAGGTGCTGTGCTTTCAGCTGACTAGTAATTATATGTGGTCCATGAACACATTCACAAATGCACACTGTGACAACCCTGGGGGGGGGGGGATTGACAACAGAGCCTCCTTAGTGGCCTAGAGTGTTTAAAAGTGATTGGTTGTTGAAAAGGAACTCTGGATAGCCCAAGGGAGAGGCTAGATGGGGGAAAGAAAATAACTGAAATTTAACTGAAAACAAGGGATTGAAGCTCCAATTGAAGACAGAGTTGAAGAGAGTGTTGAGGTTCAGAACAGTCAACAGTTTTTAGAGAACTGAGGAACAAAGTTGATAGCTGATGAACAGAGTTGGTGTAGAGGGAGAGAGAAAAAAGTGTCATGCTGGTTTATCAATCTGTAGTTAAAAGAAAAATTTTACCTTGACAATGTATTTAATAAAGATTTGTTTATATGTTTCTATAACAGCTGTCTCAAGAAAGTGTTATTTGTCTGGACTGGATTATACACACTACCATAGTACCAATAGCATCACATTCATTTAAGGGATAAATCACTGCTTGTCCTTATATCTGAAAAGGAGCAGATTTAGGAAAAGCAGTAAAGGGAGGTAACCCTGGAAGGAGAAACCAAAGGGGGACGAGAGTGAGAAAGGTGCTGTGTTCTCAGGAAGGGAGAATAGAAGCAGACTTGTTTGTCATAGTCCTGGCTTGATCCAGAAGTCTCCCTGGCTGTTCAGACCTGGACATAGAGAGGTGTCAGACTGGGCAGGACTTGAGTCATCACACACACACACATTCTAATTAATGAACTGGAGGTAGCCAGTCTAGAAAAAAGACCAGCTTTTTTACAGAATATTGTAGAGATGTAAATTTTATTCTTTCAGGCAAAAAAAAAAAAAAGGAATTATTTGACTTTTTTTCCCTCTTTCTTCTTGCTGCAAAAAAGTTATTGAAAAATAAAACAGTTTGCAAAGACTATTTGCAGTTTGGGACAAATTCTGTGCAAAAAAAATGCATGCAGGATTTTTCTTTTAATCTAAGTTTGTTTCACCGAAAACATTTTCTGTACAGAACTTGGTTCCCCCTCCATGCAGCAAAGCATAACTATCAGGGAGGGGACACCTTTCTTGCCTCTGGGAAGAGACACCAGAGTGGGTACTGTTGGTGTGCTGGTGCCTATGGCACCAAGCGCAAACAGAAAGAGGGAGAGTGTATCTACTTACAAGTCTGCTCTGCCTTAAACTCTCCCTTGTTGTCTTTAGTCAGCCCACTTCAGGCAGTGCAGGCAATTGTTGCTCATCTTTTGGGTCCAGGTAGGAATTGTCTCTTCCCTTTCCGGGAGGCTTTAGCTTTCACTGCATCTGTACAGAATTATGGGATAAGGGTGTGGCAGTATAAATAGGTGGTCACTGCCAGGTAGGCAGGAGGAGGCAAAGGAGCCGTGATGGAGACCACAGCTAGATGCCTATCTGGTGAAGGTGACATCTCCAGAATTGCTCCTGTAGGTCACAGGGTCTAAGAAGTGGGAAAGGAGACTACCTCGAGAACATCTTGGGGCGTGTTTTCACTTTATGTCATAGGGCATGAGGGGGAAGGTTCCCTAGGAAGGTTTCCCTTGTTGCTATCTGGCTGGATGTCCAACCAAAACGGTGGCTGGCATTCAGAGCTTGAATGCTTCATTGGATGGGGGGATGAGAAGGAGATCAAGTTGGGACTCCTTACTCAGCTGAAACCTACTTTAGACCAGTACTGTTGTTAAGTCTTTTATGCCAAGTCTCTAGTCCAAGTCTCTACCTCCAAGTCTCAGGTCGAGATACTCAGCAAGATACTTTCAAGTCAAGTCTTAAGTCAAGTCTCAAGTCTGGGAGCCAACTTTATACCCCAATCTATATTCCAGAATTTCTGGACAAAGTCAAATAAAACCAGTTTTAACGATTTAAGTAGAGTCAGCCCTCTACTTTTGTGATTTTGCCATCTAAAGCTTCAGAAGTAGAGAACAGGAGCCTTCTTAGTTCCCATTTGTAAATCTGGAGGCTTTTTCAGAAGTGTGGAATAAGATCCTTCTTATTCCCCATTACTGAAGCTTCAAAAGCTGTAGAAAGAAGGATCCTTCCTCCTCAAGTCCATTGCCTATTTCTGTTCCTCTCTGAGATATGTGCCCTGCACTCTGGGCACAAGTCTTGCCCTTTGCTCTTAGGAAAAGTTTTAGAAAGTTCCTCTTATATGTAGTGGGGACTGGCTACTGAGCAGATCTGAATCCCGTTGCCTATGCCATTTGCTTTTCCCTCTGAGAAATGTGTCCGCACCTCGGGCTTGAGACAGATCATCATGTGACCAGTAAGTTGTAAGATTTCTAGATGAATGTGTTACGTTACTGAACCAAGGGCAAGAAGTTGGTCACTAAAAATACACAGGTCTTGAGTCAATGTGCAATTTTTACCAAATCAAGTCCAAGTCAAATCAGTGAAGTGACTTAAATCTGACTAGAGTCTGAGTCAATTGACTCGAGTCTACATCACTGCTTTCGGCTCGTCAGCCATTCCAAATCATTGGCTCAAAGTGAAAGATTTAAATATTTGACAAATTAACCTTTTAGTATCCAATCCTGTTATCCAGTCTCGTCATTTCCTAATTGGTAAGCAGATGTTGTTTTCTGTGCTATAGAGAAATGTAGTTTTCTGCACAGAAAATGTCATTCTCACAAAAAAAAATTGCCTTTTTCATGCAGAATAAAAGCTCTGTACTGCAATTCTTGTCCATCTAGGATTCTCCTTGTCAGGGTTTCCTGCTGCTTGAGAAATTCAGTGTTTGACCTTGTTTTGTTTTGTTTTGTTTTTTTGTTTGTTTTTTTTTAATGCTCTTTCCGTCTTCCTCAATAGCAGGAGATCTATATCACACCACGTAAAGTACACTCAAAGGTTTACCTTGTTCATCAAGTTTTGGAACAAACTCAGCCCATGTGCTACTGTGAGCAAGGGCAACCCACAGTGGATAGCTAATCCTGAGCTGACATTGCTAATGCTGCTTATGAGACGGAATGATGGTTGTACCCCTTTGTATGTTTTGTATCTTCATAGGTAAATGAATTTTATTTTTCAAAGTCTTCGAGTTTTTGTTTTTGTTTTGTTTTGTTTTGGACTCATTCAGACAGCAACTGTCGCTAATACTTTCCACCTCTGATGGCTGTACCTCATCTGTAAGCCAGACATCTCAAACCTTTCTAGGTTGACAGAAACTACTGAATCAGTAATCCTATTTCTTGGATAGTCTTCCGTACAATATTCTAGTATTTTAGTAATGTATACTAGCCTGTTGTTACCCCACTGGAAAACCCTGTCCTGGGGTCTACAATTATGATATTAAAATATGATTCAATGTGCCTGAGAGGTCACCCAGATGGGCATGTAGGCAGCAACAGTCAAACGATCGAAAACCAGGTCAGGCCAGTAAAATCCCCCGTCACGTAATCCCAGGAGACCTCAAGGCGTGCAAACCCACAGAAGACAAAGGGTCCTCAGCCCCTGAGAAGCTGACTTGAGGGGATTAGCGTGTTTGCCCCAAGTTAAGCACTGATAACAATAAAATCCTATCAGGCAAGGACTATTTACATGAAGTCACACCACAATCCAATGCAGCTGAAGATCCTGAGACTTTGGCAACACCTTGTAATCTCATCACACAAAGGAAGTTACCATTGTGGAGCTTCTTTCTCGTTGCAACACCCATCATTCTCCCCAGGAAAGGATTAGTCCTCCAGGTATTTTTCCCCCTACAAATAGTCCCAGTTTTGAGCAGTTCTTTGGATCACTCCTGGTCATCCCAGCAGACCATTTCTCCATCCATTGAGTAATCCCCTCAGCCCTCTCCATGCTGAGCTCCACTTCTCCACTGTTTTTCCCAGACCAAGGACAAAGAAAAGGTGCAGTATTACCCCAGCTAAAACCCCTTCAATATTCCCCTATCCAGTTTCCTCTCTTTTGCTTCTTAATAGGTCTTGAGAGAGTGTGTGAGTGATTGCGTTGGTGCGTAAGACTTTCATTCAATAAAATCATTTTATTAGACATTTTCATTTGGTTTTTGGCTTGGCCTGACCACATAAAAACTGGGTAAAAAGACCCTGCTAGGTTACCCTACCTCTCGCATTGCTATTGCTCATGCTCTGGCTAGAGCACATTGAGGTGTCCCCCAAGGGACCCCAGAAATCAGTGTAACACTGCTATAGAAATTTGATCCTGTATCATGGCTCCATCCTACAGAGAACTGAGATTTGTAATTTAGAGAAGTATATAAAATCCTCTAGCAGGTAACTCTAATCAAGTACATTCTTTTGATATCAATAGAATTTTCTAACAGAGAAGTCTAGGTAACTCACCAAATTACAGATCCCAAGACTCCATAGCATGCAGCCTAAGAGTTGATCCCAAAGTGGGATCAAACTGCTATAACTGTATAGTATAGATTCTATGTGCATGCACAATCACAATGGCTTTAAAAGGACCACTCACTCAAAGAATGGTGCACTTGCTTCATTGTATCTGAGAAGGAGGGCTGTAGTGAGACAATGAATGCAAATATATGCAAATTGATCATTTTGATTGAGTGAAACATTTCTTCTGGTAAGCTGATTTGGTTTCATGATGTCTGAGATGTATATGCAAATATAAATATAGATATAAAAACTGAGAGTGCCTCAATGTTTTAAGTCCCAGTTTGCTATCATATAGTAATGTTTCCTATTACTGTTTTGTATTTTTATGTTAGACTTTTATCAGATGCTGGCTCTTTTTTAAAGAAAAATCTGTAACTACTGTAACTAAGAGGATTGTTCCCCTCCTTTAAACATTTCTATACCAACTACTAGGGGAAAAATATCATCTTGACAGCATCTAACAATTGTGATCATATCTTTTTCTCCTTTTGATAACATTTTGTCTAATGGACTTTCTGTCTTGATTTTGCTTCTATAGTTTTTCCATAGTTGTCATGACAACTGGAATCAAAGCTGTTTGTCCAACTGTTGCACAACCATGTTGTATCTTTTCCTCCCTTTTTTAACAAGACTAGAAAATGACTGCAACAGCAATGCTTTCTACCAGTTTTTCCTGTCAGTATGAAAATAGGAAATAACTTTTACTAACAAATTAACATGATTTTATTCCCAAAAGGAATACCATCCTTCTATAAAAATTGACCCAAAGGAAAAATTCCCTTACTTTGAAAATCTATATAAATCATATTTTTATTGTGAAAAGTTAGAATAAATAAAGTACCTGCTTCAAGAACAGAAGCATGTGCAAAAATTTTATCTATGTGTGTGTTTACTTCGTCTTGTATTAAGCTTGGGTGGCATTCCTATACAAATCTCTCTGGGAAGAAGCCAAAGTCAACTCAGTGAGACTTACCTGTGAGCAGACATGCATAAGAACCAAAGTGTTGCATACTCTTAAACCTGTGGGGACAAAATGAACTGAAATAGAAAGTTAAAGAGAGTTTCGAGGGTTAATTGGTTTCATGTGATGTGTGAGTGGCCAAGGAAACAGCAAAGACACAGGATACTTTAATCAACACAAATCTACCTAATAAAATGCTCTGCCTTATCTAAACAAGTGTAATTGTCTGTCAGTGTTAATTATTGTGCTGTGAATTTATATTAATGGAATCCTACAAATTAGATCTTTCTGCCTATGCCTCTGTCTTGTTCAATTTATATACAAAACAGTTCCCCTGTATCTAGACTGTCACCATCCAGGAGATTTAGCCCTGTTCAGTTTTTTTAATTCCTCAAGGGTTTCCCAAAGCTGAGACCAAGAAAAACTGCCGAAAGTTGATCTTAAGTTTTGACTAAACACAATCGATATCTTAAACTTCATTCTAGAGGTTTTCAATGGGCTTTCACAGTCATCAGAACTTCACCAGGGCTTCTCTGCTTCATCCATCTTGATATTCTCTTGGAAAAGACCTTCCTAGTTCCCCCAGCATCTGCTTCAGTCAAGCATGAATGATTGTTAGCCTTGGTCTACATTAGGATGTTTTCTACCAATGAAAATGTGTCAGGAATGTTCAGAATGGAACAAGAAAGTTCCACCTTGTATGTCTGTCATTCTTCTTTCCTTTGTTCTGAATTTTGTTCTATCCTGTACTATCCTGAATGATTTAACTAGAGAAACTTATAAACAAAATATGTAATTCAACTCAGCAACACTTCAGATAAATCCACCCTAGAAAATCCATCAGCTCGCTTGAATGCTTTGGAAGGGTACTTTCAAAAGTAATTAGCTACCATTCCAAGGAATTATGACTCAGTAACCAGTATCATCTTGAGAAAAGGATAACTCCAAATGTATCCAAAAAACCTTTTAATGAGTGTTCTTGTTTTTTTGTAAAAAAAGGAAAAAGTGTGAAAACTTCATCTACAGAGACAGAGCATGCCCCTTCCACAGGCAGCTGGTCTTGTGCAGAGAGGAATGTTGGGAACACGCTCCCATCCGGGCAGAGGTGCTGCCAGGATTGTGATGGGATAATGTGGGAAAGTGTTGTCATACAGAAAGGCCTTAGTAATTCCACATATGGAACTATGGTGCACTAAGATATTTTCCACCCCCAGATCAATTGTAGAGCTGTGTAAGCCCTTCCTTCCTGCCCCCATGGCCACCCCATGCCTAGCAGAGGATAGAATACCTGGCTATTACCCTGTAGCCAAACACACAATGATTACTGAGTCTGTTGGGTCCTCTGGAGGTTTCAGTTGCTAATAGGATAATCATCCTATATCTGTCTATGGAGAAATAGCCCTCTTTCTCTACATGGTATGGAATGGCCATGGGCGGCAGCTGGCAGCTGGCGGCTGGTGGCTTCATTGGTTCTACAGAAGTTTCAGGGAGAGCTTTAGTTACTGCAGGAGAAGGAATGGAATGCCAGCCTCTGCAACAACTGCTGATAGATATATGCAGGTATAAAATTAACAATGACAATGAAAAGCATAAATTTTATGAAAGTAAATGTGGTACAAAGAGGTGATGGTGGTGTCCTGCTCTTTCACTGGCATTGTATGTGGTATCTGACAGCTTATTAGCACCCTGCCATTTTCTTCTTCAATGTATTTTCTATTCTTATGTAAACAAGATGAAATAAAAAGACACATATTTGGGTGAATAACATGATAAATGAAAGCATTATTTATTTATTTCGGCATTTATGTCTTGCCTTTTGGCTGTAATAGCCCACAAGGGGGCTTAGAACATAATTAAAGCAAAAACAAAGCACACAATAAAACATGTTCAATGCACAATAAAACCTGACAGCAAAATAAAAATACAAGGAAACTGGGAACAAAGGCAAACATCACAGCACAAACATCCAGATTCAACTGGAACAAAGTCTGATATTTTCCTTCTGGTCAATGCTGGCTCCAGTTTTTTTCATGCTGAAGAGGATGTTGGCCTTCTGACTGCATGAAAAATCCAAATGCTTCTAAAAATAGACCACCACAGCCAGTAAGCCCATTTATTTGGAGAGGGGAGGTCACCAAAAGATGTTATGCCGGGGTGGCCCATGTTTTTCCTGAGACTGAAGCAAAGCCCCAGCAAGACTTCAGGGCAACCTCATTCTGTTCCTCTAGTGAGGGAGGACGACCTGGGCATGGCACACACACACCTGCAGTCCAAAACAAAGATGAAGGATTTGGTGGCATCATCTTCACTTCCCACCATATCCCAGAAAAAGGACAAGAATACAGGAGTGGTTGTTAAATGCCCCCAAAGGAAGAAAAAGGTAATACCCTCTACTTGTGATCAGACTATACCTCAGAGCTAATATTTATATTATTGGGTTTTGAGGTGCAGGGGTAGGGTTGCAGGAGCAAAACCAGTGTATTTTGAGCCATTTGGAGGAATTTGGAGGCTAAAAATTGCCCGCAGAAAATCTTTTTATTGTTTTAAAACTCTGAGAACTTTGGGGGGCGGCTTCAGGGGCTCCACTTTGGACAATCAAGGGCCACATGCACCCCATGGGTTGCAATTTGTCCACCCCTGCTTCATTATTGGAGTATGCTACATTACTATAGTGCTGGCTATTTTAGGAAATAGCTGGGTCTCTTAGGTCATTCCCACACTCCAGGATTCTATAGGATGTTGAAAGTGGAATAATAGCACTATAACACTCTGGTGTGGAAATGGCCTTAGAGCCAGCCTTTAATGTGGCTAAGCTGCAGGGATACCACTGTCTACACTTTCTCCTTCTAGGGACACTGCTGTCTTCTTCTGGAGAGGATTATGGGCATTACTACATCCCTCTCTTCTTCCTCTTCCTCCTGTTTTGGGCAGGAGAGAGAATGGCCACTGTTGGCAGTTCTCTGGGGCTAGGAAGTATAAGCAGCAGGACCAAGTCAAGATAGGACAGGAAGGAAGAACTGCTGTTCCCAGCATTCTGCTGAGCGAGGTGATCACCTTATCCATCTGACCAGTAGCACTGACCCTGCCGCATGCAGAGTAATCCTTTGACCCTAAAGGTGGCCTTGAGGTGGAAAAGAAGAAAGCAGGAACTTAACTGTTTCTGCCAGAGCTGTTATCATGGATATAGGTAAACTCTGGAACATTTAGTTCAATTTTGGAGAATTTTGCCCAATATTTCCATAAGTATAGTACAGTGTCCACCATAATAAAGTTGGAAACTGAAGCAGAGAAGTAGTAAAAAAGAAAAGGTAATAGGAGTACATGAGCCTTCAAAATATTTTTCATCTCTTCACAGAGGCAGAGGTGTAATTTATTCACAATTAATGATGCAGTTTAAAGAATCATGCAGCAGTGTGCCTTTTTTCCAGCTGGGATGGGCCTCCGCCTAATCGTTACCAATCAAAATTCATAATTATTCTGAAGATGCATTGAAGCTGAGAGGACTTATTGGAATTTAAGACCCTTCAAAAGGTAAGTGAAGCTAACACCACTTTCTCCACCTTAAAATAATACATTTAGCTCAGCAGGTTTCACACTTTGCCACGATCCATTATGATTACCTGCCAGCCATTTTCTAAAGAAAGTGGATTTGTCCCTGCTGCAAGTGAGAAACACACCATTTTGTCCAGCCATAGCTTGCAACGAAATACCTGGACCATTTTTCAGAGGTGAAAAATGACCAGTGAAGTTTTTTGTGCTTTAGAGAGGAAAACTGAACCAGGCATTAGTTGCAAACATCAGACAAAATGCTTTGCTACACAGCAAGGGACAAACAGTCAAGAGAAAAGATCAATATGGCTTCATCTGAGTCCAGTAATGCAAACTTAAGACTTCTGAATTTCACACCTACTACATATTGCCAATTATTTTCATGCATTCTCTATTAAGGATGTAGGGGGGTCCAATATTCATAATAATATCTAGATATCAATATGTTGTTTTGGCCCAACTAATTGAGAAAAAATCATTAAGTGGTTAGTTAATAATTTAATGGATTTTTAGTGATTAATGGATACTGGATTGTTAAAAAAAAAGATTGGAAAAAGATCTTGAAGGTGTGTTATTGAAACCAAACAAACAGGGTGAAGAAGGAAGAAGGAAGATAAGGACATTATACTAAATCAGCTGTAAATGTACTTTGCTTTTGTCGTCTTCGTATATAATGTACTTGTGTCAGTTAAGATTAAAAAAAGAAGAAGAAGAAAGAAACCAAACAAACAAAGCTCAGTGCATCCATTTTATTTTTTCATCCATGAGAAGGAACTGTTGTTCACAAGAAATCAAGCACACAGGCAACTGAAAGTAGTCTCTTTATCAGACATTGTAAGGAGGTGGCCACAAAGACATGGGATCTTTCCACCCTACACTGTTAGAGTGCTATTATTCCACTTTCAAAGTCCTGTGGAATTCTGGGGTTTGTAGTTTACTGAGGCCAAAGAGCTCTCTGGCTGGGAATTCTAAATAGCCCTCCCTAAACCCAGAATTCCATAGGATGTTTAGAGTGGAATAATAGCACTATAACAGTGTAGTAAGGAAAGGCCCATTAATGGCTTTACCTTTTGTGAATCTATCTAATCCTTTTTGATAGCTTTAAAAGCAGTTTAACCTAAATCATGAGGATATGGCTATTAACACTTAATTATCATGATAGCTCCAATGAATGTTGAAATGAGAGACAGTACGCCCCTGAATACCACAGTGAGCCCCAGTGAGGCAAGATTTCTCTTGCCATCAGGTCCTGCTTGTGGATTTAATCACAGTATTTGATTGTCCTTTGTAAATCACAATATGCTGGACTAGCAAGGCCTTTGTTCAGATTCAGCAGAGCACTTCTGTTCAGGAGCACCTTGGTCAGCATCACACAAAAGCCCAATTGTTAACTATCTTAGAACCCACCTGGACATCAGTAACAGGGATGAAAGTAATATTTTTTTTTAAAAAAAAGTATTTGAAAATAATTGAACAACAGGTTTCTCAAGCATCAGGAAACTCTGACAAGAAGAATCCTAAATGGGTGAGAATCTTAATAGTTCAGGAATTAGGCTGTGCAAAAAAGAATGCACTTTTTACAGGAAAACATGGCATTTTCTGTGGAATTTCTTGTGCAGAAAACAGTAGTTTTGGCACAGAAAATGGCATTGTTTAATGTGTAGGAAATGTGTTTTCTGTGTAGAAAATGCCCTTTGTACATAGACTGTCCTCTCCGGTATTTGGTATTCAGGGGAACACTGTATTTCATTTTAGACATTATATATAGTTATCATGACCATTCACTGTTTCGTGCAAAGTCGTGAACTATGAATAGTCTTCTGAAGTTTCACAGTTTTCAATGATTTTCTCATGGTGATAAGAAAAATGATAAAATTATTTGTTCTTGCATCTATTATTTACAAAAATGCACATTCCCAACAGTAGCCTGTTGCCTACATTGGGACTGTGAGCCATGTATTTCCATGCTGTTTTCTGAGATGTCCCTTGCTTCCAACCATTGCTTCTCACCATTTCAAGTAAAGTTATTCTTTCTCCTTCACTAATGATATGGGGAAAACAACTCAGACTTTGCAAGATTTTGGTCAACACACAACATCTTGATATCAGGAGACAGCCTGCTGAAGATTCTCCAGTTCTCCTGCGATTTCATGCCTTCATTATGAGAGTGAGGCACTAGGTAATTTTTAATGCCATTTCTGATGATTTGCACACACACAAAAACTCTTTATGCAGTAATAGCACCTTACCTGTTGTTGTACTTAAGATACCTGGAAGCATAATATTAATATTCAGTTCAGATTACAGAAGTGCATGTGTGTGCTTGTGATGCTTCTGCATATGCATACCCATCTGCCCCTCCTGAAACTGGCAGTATATTCCTTCAGTGAGGCATTCAGTTCAATATTTGGTTAGACCAGTGGTTCTTAACTTTTTCTTTACCAGGGTCCCCCTGTAAATATCAATTGTTGCCTGGGGGCCCAAGACTTAACTCAAGATTTAAATATTTAAGTTTAGATTTAAATATTCAAATATTTATTTATTTATTTATTTATTTATCTATTTAAGTCTTCCGGAGACTAGGGCCCTTTCCGCAATTTACCTTGTTCCGGCGCTGGGGTGCGGGGATCGTGTGAGCAGCCTCTGCCAAAAGGCTCTCCCTTCCCTGATGCTTCAGCTCTGCACGAGCTGCCTGCTCATGCAAGAGCCCCACCTCTCCCTTCTGCAGTGCAGCCTGGGACCTTCCCAGGCTGCACTGGGGCAGGAAGCGCGACTGGCCCAGCTCCAGAGGCTTCGCACGCCAGGAAAGTGTGCACAGGGCCCAGGAGCATTGCTTGATCATGCACCATTTTCGGCTTCAAGATGAAAATGAAAATGTGCGCGATCAGCCCCTGCCGGCCCCTGGAGCGTCACGCGATTATGAGTGCGTCATGCAGATCACTCCTCACAATCGCGCGACACTCCAGGCCCTCTTTTGCATGGCAAATGCCATGAGAAAAGGGCCTAGGATTCAAATCCCTGCTCAGACACTGGGTGACCTTGGACAAGTCACATGCTCTCAGTGTCAGAGGAAGGCAGAAGCGACCCCCCCCCCGAACAAACCCTGTGGTAGGATTTGCTTAGGGTTACCATAAGTCAGTAAGTGACCAGAAGACACACAAGAACAGCATGCTGATGACAGAGGGAAGTTCTGTCTAGCCATCATGTCTCTCTACTTTGAAAACTGGCTTATGGCAACCCTAAGGAGAACATATCATGGGGGTTTTCTTGGCAATATTTGTTGCCTTTGCTTTGCCTTTCTCTGAGGCTGAGAGAATGTGACTTACTTGAGGTCACCCAGTTGGTTTCCATAACTGAGTGGGTACTGCAAACGAGGGAGCAGTTTCAGTATCCCCACACACACCCTGCTGTCACATCGCCGGACTCCAAGTTAAGAATCACTGGGTTAGACATCTGGTTGCACATTTGGTTGTGCAACACAGATATTCTGCACAAGGGTCACATAGCACAATCAATGCCTAACTCAGCCTACAGAGATTTGTGATATGCAACCCCAATGCAACTAGGTGCCCAGAATATAATAGTTAATCCCAACCAGAGAGGATTCATTGATTCAATGGGAATTACGTAGTTCAGCAATTTTATAAGCTCAGTACATTCAGTAGGTTTACTCTGGTTCAGCTTAACAGTTGAATATACTCATGCTACAGTGCCTGGAATCTGACGGCACTCATTTCAAGTTTCACTCTCTGATAATGAAAGATCTAGCTGGAAGGAGCAGCCATTAGCAGCTCTTGGTTTGGATTCTGAATAATAATAATGAGAACAATATCATATAAAATGTGTTTCTGTGAGCATTAAAAGTTACAGTCAGAGATAGATAATGTGATGAGAAAGTTTTATTGGAATTCTCCAGGGATAAGAGAAAAAAGAAACAGATCATATAAGCCAACAAAAAGTATAGGAATGACATTTTTATTATAAATACTTTAATCATGATTATTGTGTTTCTTTCTTGGTGCTAGTAATTTCCTATTCTTTCATATTTTCCTCCCACTGAAGGGATGCAAACAAATCTTATAAAATTAGAGCTGTGTGTCTTTAAAAAACAATAAAGCAAATTTCTGTGTGATGACAACATTTAAAAATAAATAAATTTAGTCTGTGCACTGTGTTTATATAGAGAGCTCTAAACAGAGCTGAATAGCAAACTTTGATTCAAGACTGCTGCAATAATTATTGCCCATAAATTGCCTCAAATGTCCACATACTCTGGCTGTGATATATATTGTTGTGTGTAACTTTGTTGTCCCCTGACAGAAATATACATCCCATAAGATATAAATATATTCACTGAAGTAATCTGCAAGAAAGGTCCCACTGTTAGGCAGAATGGGGCAACAGTCTCAGATGACACATGCTGAGGGCAACAGTTGTGGGTTTCCACCTCTTCTTCCTGAGCCCCCTTGCCATTCCTTTCTCTTAGAGGACATAACTGTGAGTGCAACACCTTGTCTTGTACCTTCCTTAACTAGCCAGCTGTCTTCAGGTGTGGTTTGAAATCCCATCCCTTTGCTAGTATAGTAGGCCTCCACTGCTAGACCAATAGGCTTTTGTTCATGGAATGTACATTGTGGTGCCATCTTGTCCTTTGCCACTAGAAATAAAATGTTGCGGTCTGGCCTTCCCCATCTATATCTGCTTTGTTCACATTGTTACCTTGACTTCTGGGGGTTCCCTTGGGAACACTTTGATTAGCTCCAAAAATGCCAAAGTTGGGGAAATTAGCGGAGCACTGGCTTTTAACAATGCGGAGGGCAGGGCCAACACTTAGCAAGATCTTTTAACCCAATGTCTATGGAGTCAGATCATGGAAGAACCAGGCTAAAAGTTCAATCAAGATATTTTATTAGAAAATATTTTCACACACACACACTCAGAGGCAATCTATCTCTCGCAAATCCACAAGGACTATCGAGATGGAAAGAGGTGAAAATAGATAGAGGAAAAGCGGAAGGATTAAATCTTGGCCAGGGGAAAAAGACAAGCGGAGAAAAACTCAGCGCAAGGAGGGGGGCTAATGGGAGTCTCGGCTAACAGGGTGACGGTCTGCTAGTGAAGCATGGGAGAGCTCAGAAATGGGTCTCAACAAGGGGCTCTAGTTATAGGGCGAAACATGCCTTGGGGGCAGACCGTCTTTATGGAAAGGATAATGGCTGAAACTAAAAGATAATGGTTGAGTGATAGCCGCCTGATGGCTGCAAGATAGCTGCCTGTTGGCTGCATGATGGTTGCACCATGTAACTGGGCCTTGCTTTGATATGTCTTGCTTTGTTTCAAACATTCCGGGGGGGGGGGGTCGGGCAACCTCCCCGAGGTATTATTGTGGCTGATGGCCCCTTACCTGTGTTTACATGCCTTTCCAAGGTTTCCTATGGAGACGTAACGGGGAAGTTTCGGGTCTTTGATCTTTTGTCCGATCGCTAGGACTGTCTACACACCAGCCTAGTCACCTCTGGCTTGGATGTATTTTAATATTAAAATTATACTCCCAGGATGAGATCTGCTAGCAGAGGTTACAACATGCCACTCTCTGTAATGGGTTCTGTCTTTTATCTTCCCCTCAAATGCACCTAACATATCCCCTTCTTTAGTAATACCATGGCCAACATCCTATAACCTTTTAGCAGACTGTAAATGTATACTTTTATAGACACCCTGCTTCCCTCAGTTGTGCACCTAAGTGTGCAGCACGTTCCAATATTACACATAGCTCACACATTGTGCAATGGTCAAATAAATATATGAGAGAGAACTCTGTGTGAGCCTGCAGAGTGATTGGTTCCACTAGGAGCTACACCAGTTGGTAAACCAGGTGTAAAAGTAGTCCCACAATCAGTTGTTGTTTTCTCAAAGATTGCATAGAAATAGTTTTAGACTAGCCTAGTATGTCATCAGGATTCCAACCTCTTATCATTTTCCCACAGTTGATCTTTGTCTGCTTCATTTGCTTCATTTTTGTGGCCAAGTTCAAAAATTGCAAACTAAGGATTGGCTGTTATTAATAAGTTGCCCACACACTTCTGTATTCCACTGAGATATCTTTTCCTTTCATTTTCTCAGTTCTGATTTGGAGACATGTTTTAGCCTTCTTCAAACATTGTGCCTTTTGAGTAATGATGGGGAAAATGAGCATAAATATATGAGTACCATCTCTTCATTCCTTCATTGTTATTGACCCCACAGGGTTTCATGTTAAGAGCAAACATCAGAAGAGGGGAGATTACTCTGTTGATGGCAGCTTTCTCCTCAGTTAGAACCCTGATATTCCAGGATTCTGAACTGGACAGGAAGCCTCCATCAGTAAGGAAGCCTCCTCAGTTTAGATGTTCTCTTTCCAAAGACATGGCAGGCAAGGAACACTGATCCAGTGGTAAATTTAGAAGTAGAAATGTTCGTCATGATGGTCTCCACAGCCATGTCCTAAGGAAAAGCCCAAGCTACAGGCAGCTGTTCTGAGCACTCCCTTCGCTCCATGTAATAATATTGAAACATCCAAGAACAGCAGTATATGCCATAATAGCCCATTTATAAGGTTGAGATGACAAGCACAGAGCAGTAACATGGCAAAGAGAGAGCTTGAAAAGATTAAATAGAGTTGGTCCACAGTTCCCAGAATCCCCTAGGCATAACAGTCATATTAGCTGTTCAGTTCCAGGAGTCGTAGTTCCAGAATTAATGTTCCTAAACTTGGGGCAAATTGCAGTGTAGTGAGCTGAGGAAGGAGTACTGCTGGTAGATGACCTAATTGTACCTGATAAACCAAATGTGTCAGTGCTTCAGTTCTGCAAGGCCTGGCTCAGCTACAGAATTGATAAGGGTGGCTGGAACATATATATTGGAAATGTTCCCCTCCCACACATCTGAATGGGGACGGGGCAGAGACAATGCCATAGAGAGTTTGTGGTTTGCTGTGCACCAATCATGGTAATAATAATATGGGAGAGCCAGTGTGGTGTAGTGGTTTGAACACTGGACTAAGATCTGAGAGATCAACATCTGAATCCCCACTCATGTATATGATTCAATTAGCTGACTTTGGGCCACTTACACTCTCTCAGCCTTTGAGGAAGGAAATGGCAAATTTCCTCTGAGTAAATTTTGCCAGGAAAGCCCTATGATAGGCTTATCAAAAGTTGAAATCAACTTGATGGCACTTAACAAGGACAAGAATAATAATGGCAAATGTGAGTTAGTAGAAATCTTCATGTGAAAAAAAGACCATTTCTGAACTACCCTGTTATAGTTCTATTATTCCACTTTCAACATCCTGTGGAATGCTGGGGCTTGTAGTTCACTGAGGCCAAAGAGCTCTCCGGATGAGAATTCTAAATGCCCCTCTCTAAACTGCAAATCCCAGGCCTCCACAGGATGCTGAAAGTGGAATAATAGCACTGTAACAGTGTAGTGCAGAAATGGCCAATGAGGAAAGAAATAAGAACAACATGAGCCCAAAGTTCATTTGCAGTGGGTTAAACTTTAATTTCACAGTGATAGCTGAACCAGGACTATATTTTGTTAACAGACTGGGGAAAACAGTCCTCCATGATAAGTTCCAAGGCGTCTCACTCAGATGGGCCTTCGGATAGTCACATTTTGCCCATTTTTGTTAATAGCCTTCAACTTTCATGAGAGGTTTAATGGTAGAAGAAGCCATTAAAAAATTAAGCAACATTAAGAATGATATTATTGCCTCAAAGTGTTACATACTAGCTTTATCACCCATTTTCTTCTTCTTCAATAACTCCACAAAGGCTGGAAAAAGTAGAAGAAAGAATGGATGAAAATCAGGTCACCCCTTCACAGAGCGAGATAGACTAACTTAATTGGTTTGTATCGCTCGATGGAGAATAACAGCGGTGCAGTTCTGAGTAAAATACTTCAGCAAGTAATTACGACTTCCTAGAAATGGATCCAACCTGGCTCCCTCAGAGCAGCTGCAGGAGATCTCCTCTAAAATAACAGTAACAGCAGGCAATAGTGATATAACGTTGTTTACCCAATCTCGTTCTCTGTTGTTGTTTTTTTTCACATCTCGCCGTACAAAGATGACCTGGAGGAAATTAGACTGAAGGAACTACATAAAACAAGTTTAACTTGCATGGAGGAACAAAGAGGTCTGTCCACTTTGCCTTATGAGCAATGAGGGCTGTTCTTTCCACAATTCTTACTGTGCCATTGTAATACTGCAAAAACACGAGACTAATGTCAGCACCGTAATAATACAAGAAAAAGCTTGCGAGTTTGGTGCCTATGGATTGTTCTTTTAATTGAAGGCTTCAGTTATTACACACTATAAGCAGAAAGTACTCCATGATCTTTGGAGGGAGGCGAAGCCATTAATATGAAAGGAAGGCAGCACTTGACAGAGGCACACAGGGAAGTGCGAGCGGCAAATTACTGTGAATTGTTTTGACACAGTCCTTAAATGGACTTAATTTGCTTGCACAGCTCTGTCATATTTCTAAAGTGTATAAGAGGCCATGCAAGTGGTTTGAAAGACGCCGCTGCTCTCAAGTATTAAAGTATTAAAAGAAGTATTAAAAGAATAACAAAACTGGATAAAGGCAGATCTGGATCCAGAGGTGGCCTTCCATGAACAGAAGACTTCTTCCATGAATAGAAGCGCTTAACATCAACGTCACACACATAGTGATGGATGAATCTGTCATCTTTCTTTTACCCACATTTATATTTTTTCTATATCTCAAATTCTCTCTATCCTGTTTATGCAGAAATATGCAGATTCTGCAATGTTCTTATTGAAAATGAATCTACCAAAATTCTCATCTATTCACATTGGCCAAATTCAACTGTTACAGCTAGTCTCTGTTTGGAGATGATCATATTGTACTTGCTTGCCATGTATCAGTTGAAGATGCAGTAAAAATCAGGCCCTTTCCACAGCTTACCTTCTTGTGGCAGCATCCGGTGGCGGCCCCGGTAGTGGCTCTGCCAGGAAGGGAGTGCAATGGCAGCACTCCCCTCTGCATGGGACTGGTTCCCTGCAGAAGGGAGCATGATGGACTCACCACTTCCTTCTGCAGCACAGCTGGGTACTTTCCCAGGCTGCTCTCGGGCAGGAAGTGCCATGATCATGCTTCCAGGCCTTCCTCAACACAGGTAAGTGTGGGATGGTGGCACGATCACTGGTCATTGAGAGAGAAAACCCATCAATGATTTAACCTGTGATTGTACCATCTGATGACGGGAGAGGAGCAGGGCTGTGACAAAATCACGCAAAAGTGTCATCGCTGTCCCATCCTTCTCCCATCCCCATGGTGAGATGGAAGGGTGTTGCAGAAAGGGCCTCAGATGGAAACCTGAAGTTAACCTAATAAACATAGGCCCTTTTCGTATGGCGTTTCTTAAGCGAAAGTGCCCCTTGAGCGTTGCGTAAATGTGAGGAGCCGTCTGCATAATGCACTCACATTTACGCGACACTCAAGAGCGTGACGTGAACCACTAGTGGATTTTCTTATTTTCGGCTTCAAGCCAAAAATGTCGCACGGTCACGCAATCCTCAGGGGCATGAAGCGCACTTACCTGCCGTGCGCAGCCTCCTGAGCCACGCCGGTCGCGCTTCCTGCCTCAGCGCTAGCCTCGCAAGAGGCTGCTCGTGCGATCCCTGTGCTCCAGCACTGAGAACAGGTAAGCTGCGGAAAGGGCTATAGTTTTCAAAGAAGTAGTCATGATCGTTTCTTGCAGCACAAAAAAGAGTAAAGGAGGGAGAAAAAAAGAAATGTGCAGCACCTTTAAGACTTTTTTTTTTTAATTTTAGCATGATCTTTCAGGGATGTAAGCCCACTTATTCAGATGCAGCCCAAGTTACATTAAGGGCTGAGGTATATATCACATTTATACAGCTCTGGGGGTGGAATAGAATGTAATAGGATCTAGAAAGATGCAAATCATGTCCCTTGCCCTAAACTTTCAAAAGGTTGAGCAAGGTGATACAGGTCTTTCAGATTAAAGTGGTCAGCTAGTGTGAATGCATGAAAGTAATAAATCTGCTTACCAAAAGTTGGTTTTCCTGGGTTCAGAACTCTCTTTGAAAAAATTCCTTTTGCTACATGTGCAGTTGCAAGCACTCTTGTGTTAATATATGTTGTGTGGCAGCAATTCCTTTCTATACTCTACATTGGATAACATTTCTGTGCAAGTGGATTCATGAACACAAATCTGACATTAGAAATGACAACAGCCAAAAACAATTTGCAGAACATTTCAACCATCTGAGACAGTAAGGGATTTACAGGTTGCAATCCTTGAACAAGAAAATTACAAAGGAAGACTAGAATGAGAAACAGCTGAGGTATCAACAAAGGTATGAACAAAGCAGAGATGTGAACAAAGACAATTGTTTCATGGCACACTATATCATAAACATAGGCCATTTCCACACTATGACCCCATCCTGTCATGGGGACACATTGAAGCTGGGCTACAATGTGTGCTGCTGCAGGATGTCGTTGTAGTTCCACTCCTGTCACATCCCCAGCAGGCATGATTGTGCATTATGCTATTACCAAAAAAAAAAAAAAAAAAATCCAGTAATAGTCCCCTTTTGCATGATGATCACATCACTGGGACCATGTCAAAAGGGTGGAAGCACTATCTAGCCACTTCCTTCCTCAGTGCAGCACAGGGAGAGACCAGCTGCACTGCGGAAGGAAGGAGCATGTCCTGAGCACTACTGTCCACCAGCAGCCGGTCTGGCGCAGAGAGGAGTGTTCGGGACACTTTTCCATCCTGGCAAAGGCACTGCCAGGATGATGCTAGGATGTTGCAGGATGCAGGTAAGGTGTGGAAAGGGCCATAGTTAAACACACTGGTGCCCTTTTTGCACAGTATTTGACATGTGAAAGGACCACTCGAGTGTTGCGCAAATGTGAGGAAGGTCCACACGATGCACTCACAACCACACAATGCTCCAGGGGCTAGCAGGCACCGAACGTGCACTTTTTCATTTTCGACTGTGAGCCGAAAATGGTGCGCAATTGTGCATCGCTCCTGGGTTCCACATGCACTTGCCATGCATGTGGAGCTCCAGAGCCACAGCGCTCGCGCTTCGTGCCCCAGTGCAGCCTGGGAAACTCCCAGGCTTCACTGCAGAAGGAAGAGGTGGGGCTCTTGCATGAGCAGGCGGCAGCTGCGGAGCTGAAGGAACCGGGACGCGAGAGCCTCTCGCTAGAGGCTGCTCGCGTGATCCCTGCACCCCAGCTCCGCGAAAAGGTGCATTGCGGAAAGGGCCTGGGAGTCAAAACAAGGCTTCAAAGAGCTAAGCACTTGAAATCCTTTATCTAGACAGATGCATACTTCAGTTATTTTTACTTTCTCTCACACAGGGTTTTTAAAATCCCAGGTTTGTTTTATCATGTTTATTTCTGAAAATGTGGTTCAGAATCCTCTATGGCACTTACAAATGCATAACCTAGAGCTATGCTGTCAAGACTGTTATACATGATGTCTATTTGGCCCCTAGTTTAGGGGTTATGTAGGGACTATGGAAATCCCTCAGCCCATACTTACCAGGCAACCTGTCAATCAGGAAGCAGCTGACTGATGTTCCCACCCCATCACATGATCAATCTCTGGTGTAAGGGAGAATAGCAACAGCGGTCTTACTTCTTCCTGTGACACCAAAAACTGCTCATGGGAAGAGGTGGGAACCAGCCAGTTACTTCCTGAGTGATCAGAGAACAAACTACTGTCAATCACAGCAGCTGCTCCCTGGTAAGTGAGAATTGGGTGGTAGGTTGGGTTGGGTCATGATTCAATGCAACTATGATGATTATGAATGAGTATCTCCCATACAGGATTCTACTTGTGAATTTTAGAAATTTATTATTAAAAAAAACAAAACTGAAGACAATTCAGTGGTTAAATGCTGGTACTGCAGAGCCCTGGTGGCGCAGTGGTTAAATGCCGGTACTGCAGTCACAGGGTTGTGAGTTTGATCCTCCCAGGCTCCAGGTTGACTCAGCCTTCCATCCTTCTGTAGGTCGGTAAAATGAGTATGCACCTTGTTGGGGGCAATTAGCTAACACATTGTAAACTGCTTAGAGAGCACTTAGCTGATAAGCATTATAGAAATACACATGCTATTGCTAATTCTCACTCACCCCTAAGCTCGAAATCCTTTTATCATGAAAATAGAACTGAAATCTAAGGGTAGTCTTCAAATTGTTGCACAATCTCTTGCATAAGGTCTGCACAAGGTATTTTAGAATCTTATAAACAAGGACTTGAGAGTAATTCAAGATGTACTAAATTCATCAACAGGGTTTGTACAATTGTTTGCAGAACATTGCCACCAAAGGAATGTCTTCTGCTGGTACATCTCTGGATCTATTGCACATAATGACACATTGTGAATGGTATTTTGTTGGTTCCAACTAGAGCAGAGTCATTCCGTCACTGAATGGTGAGCCAGCATATAGGAAAATCCCATTGATTCAATTTATCTACTCTGGTTAGGATTAACAACAGGATTTAGGCCTAGGGCGGAACTCTCATGGTGACCCAGTTCTGATGGACTCATCCATCCTTAGAATGTTTTGTCATAAGTGACAGTAGGATTTATCAATGCAAAATACAAAAAAAAGCCAATGAATGAGATGTTAGTGGTGGTATCCTATTTTCGGAATGCCCTTCTCAAAGAGGTACTCTTGGTGCCTGAATTAGTATTTAATTGACAGTCAATTGAAACATTTTCATTTTCCCAGCCATTTTAATATAACAAATACCTTCACCTGCTGTATAGTTGTAGTTTCTGCTTCATTATATTATTATATTATTAATGTTTTGTTTTTATTATTCACTCTAGGATAAGATACTTCTGCTACTGGGGCTACATTGAAAGTCTTGTGACAGGGCAGTTTTTCCAATCCACTCCTTCTATATTGCCTTAGGTATGAAGCTGTTTCAAAGCCAGGCAATCAAGAAATAGGTGGCTTTGAGCAGGTTACCACCACCTCACATTGCCACTGCTGCCCTGGATGAGTACGGAGAGTGTCAAACTTCTCACATATGGGAGCAGTTTGCCCTTGTATAATGCTTAACCACAGTATTATACAATCAGCCCTCCATATCCACAGATTCTGCATCCACAGATTCAAGCAACCATGGCTCAAAAATATTTAAAAAAAAATCCAAAAAATAAATTTTGATTTTGCAATTTTTTAAAAAAAAAATAGTAATGCGATTTGAGCATCAGCTAATTTTGGTATCTACGGGGGGTCCTGGAACCAAATCCTTGCAGATACTGAGAGCCCACTGTATTATATTTATATAACTACTATTATAAACGTTATAGATAATATATTTTGCCCAGTTCCTCTATCATAGCCAAAGAGGTCAATGCATGACATATTTTTGCTAACTGAAAACCTTTCCCTCAGTACCCCATCATGATAATCTGAAGCATAGTTACCAATGACACCACATTTTACAGAATGTAGAGTGTTAACAGTAATTAATGTTGGATTGGGAATTTGAAGTCTCTATGAGTAATAAAACTTACTGAGTTGCCTTGGGCCCTTCAACTCTCAACTTGACCTACTTCACAGAGTTGTTGTGAAGATAATATAGGACAACCCTATATGCCATTCTGAGTTTTTGTAGGTTACAAAAAATAACAAATAAATACTAAATAGATATTGCATAAGAATATAAACTTTTCCTTCTCATTCACCCTTAGTTTTTGCTTAAGATTTCAAGTGCAGTTTTGTGTCCTTACCCCCTTTTTTTGCGAAACTTATCAAAACAAGATACGTGTCCTCTGTTCAACTCAACTGTTATTCCAAAATGAAATTTTGAGCTGTATGCTTTTGCCTAAAGTTATTCACCCTCACCACCAATTCAGCTATAAGCTCTGATGCAAAAATGATGACAGATCCTTATTCATAAAGGAGCAGGACTGGCAGATGGTATTATAATGCAACAGTGGTTCCAATATACTTATTCTGTTGCTTCTTCTTTTTCCTTTTTCTTTCTTTTTTTTCTTTTTCTTTTATTTTTCCTTTCCCAACTTAATGCCTACAGTAAGTTGCTGATTATTACCTTGTAGATTATATATAAGAAATGCCATATCTAGAGCCTGCCTTTGTTTCTGCACTAGTGCTGGGAGAAAGGCAAGATATTAAATGAATGAATGAATAAATAAATAAATAAATAAAACTTGAGACCAATCACACACACACACATACATTTGTGTGTGTGTGTTGGACATCTTATTTAGAATTAATTCTGTGGACATTTTATTTTGATACAAGACAATTGAATTTGGTGTCTATAGTATGGCCAGATTAGATGTGACAATGATCCCATATGTAGTTGTGCACCCCATTTTGTGACACTGGGGATTTTTTATATATATACAAGTGGGAGTAAGCAAGAAAGGAGGGGAGTTAGCCTCACCTATCTATCTCCACATCTTGCCTTTGTGTACTCTGTTATGTGATCGTCTCTTTGCTGAGCTTCCTTCCAGTAACAGAGCTAGGTTCAAGGAGAATTGTTTAAAGGAGTGGTATGCAATAAGGGAAGGGTGGAGATGGAGGGCAAGTTTTATTTCTCTTCTATATGCTTCTTTCCCTGTAAACATTGTCCTTGTACCACTCCTGGTTTATATGTGAATAGGATAGTCACCAGAACTTAAACTCTATTGCTAGTCCCAACTGCAGAAGGTCCACCCAATTCATTGCTAAGTGTTAAGTCAGCACTTATGTAATCCCCATTGATTTAATTAGTCTACACTAGCTAGAATTGCCAGTTGAACTGTTGTTGTTAATTACCATCAAGCTGGCTTTGATTAATGATAACGCTTTGAATGACCTCCAAGGCATCTTGTTATTTATAACCCTGTTATTGCAAATTCAAGGCTGCGGCTTCATTGATTGAGTCTATCCACCTGTCTTCCTCTTTTTCTACCAAGCACCGTTGTCTATTCTACTGAGTCATGTCTTCTCATGACATGTTCAATGTACAACTGTTCCAGTTTAGTCACCTTGGCTTCTACGAAGAGTTCAGACTTGATTTGCTCTAGAATTCATTTATTTATCTGTAGTATCCTCTTCCAGCACCATATTTCAAATGAGTTGATTCTCTTCCTGGCAGCTTTCTTTACTGTTCAGCTTTCACAATCACACACAGAAATTAGAAGTACTATGGCAAGCCATCCTATGGCATGCTGTGCGATTAAAGCCCGGATATTATGGGCTCTTCAAAATGCACACATATAGCACTAGGATTTCACTTTAACATCCTGTGGAATTTTGGGGTTTGTAGACTGGTGAGGCATGAGAGCTCTCTAGATGAGAATTCTAAGTACTCCTCAGAGGAGACGCTGAACTGACACTGCTATCTCTTATTTTCATCTCCCTTCTTTCTGGTAACAAGCAGCATTTTTAAAGTCCTGCACCACTCAGAGTAGTGCAAGGCTCTTTTAGATGTGGCATCTGTCACCAGATGAAGGGTTTTAGAGTACATGCTTGGGTTGCAAACCGCTGTTACACTGACATAGAAGGGATTATTTTGCATTTGATAGAGTTAGGCTTCATTATTCATCTATAGGGAGATCATTTCAGCAGACAAAGGAGTGTGCTAAGCACCAGCTTTCCTTTGAAAACATTTCAGCCTAGGAAGAGGGCTGTAAGAGTGAGGGGACAGGAGGCTAGGATCTCTCTCTCTTTGCTCTCCTGCCACCAAATGAAATCGTTTCTACTCCAGCAGGCTTTTAGGATATGACTGCAAGGGGCTTTTAATGATGTGCTGTTTTGTTTGTTTTAATCAAATTCTCTTAAATGTATGTTTAAATTGTAGATGGTTTAATTTTATAATTTATAGACTATTATAATTTAAAAAAATAACTTCATGCACACCAACTGGCATCTTGTTGGGGACTTATGTTACTCTGTTTTCTAGGGGTCCCGGGAGGGACACCAAATTGCTATCAAAATTATACAAGTTGGGGAAATTAGTTCAGAGCACAAGTTGGCAAAACGAGAGGCAGGGTAACTTAGCAGGATCTTGCAACCGAGTGTCTACGGGGTCAGGCCAAGTCAAGAAGCAAACCGGTTGGAAAATAATGAATGATCTTTATTAAATACAGGCACACAATGTAAGCAACACAAACACATAGATAACTAAGGAAAATAAAGGTGTGAGTAAGATAGCGGGATTTTCAGAGGGATAGTTGGTTCGGGTGATACGAAACCTGTCCTGAAATCTGGAAGAAAATGGAGAGCGAAGCTGGTGTTCGATGTATCTCAGCACGTGGAGCTGAGGGGAAGCTCACCAAGCAAAGCAGCAGCAAGGCGGTCTGGAACTCAGGAGCAATCTGAGGAAGGTCTCGGAATCAAGTGTTTTTATAAGGAGAATTGTGACTGCAGGCTAGGTCAGACTTAGGGGAAAACAATAGATTTGGAGTTGGAGACAAAGCCTCCCAAAGGTCAGAATTTGAATGGTTGAATTAGAGCCGAATTTATCAATAGAGTAGCCGGTATGCAAACGTGGAGTTCTTGAGTGTTGTATAGCTCGATCATCAAGCTGCCAGCACAAGGCAGAGGATCTTTTGAGAGTTGCTTGCATACCTAATGGAGGTACTTGCCTTGAGGTCTCCTAAAGTGGCGAGTCGGCTGTTTTCTGGCCTGCCTGTATTGTCTAGGAATATTACAGTGATTATTGGCTGAGCCTGTATGCATGCTTGTCCGGGGGTCTCACAAGCACGTGGAAGGGATATGTGAAGCCGAATTAGTGATATCAAAAGATATCTTTTTATATCCCCAAAGCTCGGGCTAGCCAGGGCAGTCACACTTATGTCTGCAGCAATTAGATTGAGCAGTTCCACACATCTGTATCCAGTATAGGGCCACTGTTACTTTACTCTGTAGTGGAACCAGCAAAGTGGCCACTGCACAATGGACCAATGCACAATAGGACCGTTGCACAATAGCACCAATGCACAATGGGGCACTCTTGCCAGTGTCCCATTGTGCATTTTCACAATTCACTAAGAGGGTTTCTTAGTGCCTCTGCTACACAGCTAAGTATACATAAAGTTACATAAGGTACAATGTGATACAGGATTTTGGCCACTGATGTTTTTGTATGTTTTGAATCCATGTTGGTGTTGCTATCTTGTAAGTCCCAGTGTTAGGGCAAAGCATTATGTAAATTAATAAAATACATACGTACATAAATCATACCTGAGACCTGGCCTTAGGATGGCAAGTATACATACCCACTCGGGATTTGAGTGTCTCTAGGGCATTCTCCTTGGAGTTGGACTACACTACTGCAACGAGGTGAGTTACTGTAAATATTTGCTACATCCATAAACAGCAGTAAATATACTTTTGTACAGCAGTAAATATACTTTTGTACCAACAGGGTTGTCTGTTGTGATCATCCTCAGAACTGTTTCTGGTATGTTAGCTGTGACTAGTTCCCAATCCATGACAGTGCCAAACAGGCCACACTTTCTGGCCCTTTCTGCACGGTATTTGCCACACGAAAGGGCGCCTGGAGCGTCACACGATTGTGAGGAGTGATCTGCACTATGCACTCACAATCGTGCGACGCTCCAGAGGCCGGCAGGCGACAATCATGCACCTTTTCATTTTCATCTGGAAGCCAAAAATGGTGCATGATTGTGCATTGCTCCTGGGCCCCGTGTGCACTTACCTGGTGTGCGGACCCTCTGGAACCGCGCCAGTCGTGCTTCCTGCCCCAGCGCAGCCTGGGAAACTCCCAGGCTGCACCGTGGAAGGAAGAGGCAGGGCTCTCGCGCGAGCAGGCAGCTCATGCAGAGCTGAAGCAGCAGGGACGCGAGAGCCTCTCGCCAGAGGCTGCTCAAGCGATCCCCACACCCCAGCGCCAGAAAAAGTTAAGGTGCGGAAAGGACCTCTTAAATGCCTTAGAAGTATTATTACATCACGACACAGCCAGTTGCCCTGCAGGCCCCCCCAAGAAGTGTGCTGTCTGGAAACAGTATGATGCTCTATTGACAGCTTCCCACCAGTCATATTTCCTAGGTATGACATAATATAACTTCCTGTCTTTTTTGCTCTCAAGGCATTGCTATAAGAGAGGTCGGTGAGAATTTTTACAGAGATTACTTCCTCTGCTGTGAGTGGTTTAAAAAAGCAATGGGAAAAACAGAGAAAACTCTCTATTAGCCTAAGCAAAATAAGGCAGGTGGCAACCATCTCTTGAAAAAAATGGATAAATTCTTCCTCTCTCCCTGCTTATGCCATTGAAAGCCTTGCATCAATATCTGAGTGAGAAGGCTTTATTAAACACCAAAAGGAAAAACAAAAACAGAAAATCCTTGCCCACCTCACAAGGTCAAGTTAGATAACTGGCCACCTGCTTAGATATATTATTAGAAATAGTATGCAGTAAAGAAAATGATGATGGTGATGATGATGGTGGTGGTGGTGGTGATGATGATGATTGTCATGATTAACAAGAAGAATAATCCTTTCCAGAGAGTTGTTTTCTTTTTTCCAGAGCCACTGTATGATCTTTTGGCAGGATTGCTTCTCCCTCATCCATTCCCTAGACGGTTGAAAAAGAAATTTTCCATTCATCTGCACTGTGAAATAGTGCTCCATGGATATGTTCCCACGGTAATTTTCATGATCATGACAGTTCTAAAATGAGTACATACATTCCCTAGTTTAGGATTATTCTACTCCTGTAGAATAACAAAAGCTTGTGGACTCATTTCTATGATAGGCCAAAATATCAGTGATGACATCCAGCACACTAAACCTGCCTCCTCTGCATTTTTGCTTGTTTAACAGAAGAAAATAATTTACTGGTTTCAGAAGCCACTGGACAATCCTTGGATTTATGATTTAATTCTATATTCATTTAGTTTGTATTATGGAGAGGAACATCTGCAACAACTCCTAACAACGACTACATCTCAGAACAATTATACAGTAATGACTAAAGCTAGAAGATAATGTCAAAACCAGACACACACAAAAAAAAGAAGAACAAACACATGAGTCCTGAGGAGTGAAATTAAATTTTATCCTTAATTGGGAAAATACTGAAAAATTATCACTGTGGATACCAGTCCTTGCACTGCATAGTCTCCAATGTTTCACAAACGAAAGCCAAGAGACATGTGGACAAGCAGTATTTGAGTCTTGTTAAGGTGGCAAAAGTTATTAATGAAGAACCACATACACACTAGGAAAGGTTGCAGCAGTTTGCTTTTGTCTGAGCTTTCTCAGAAGGACAAGATTCTGCCCCTTCCTCTCCACACACAAGCATCTATTGAATTAATTGAGTGAGAAGAACTTTTTGCAATTCCAACTAAGTTTACTGAGAACCTGAGAAGATAAGCAACATATCTGAGAACATAAGCAACACTGGATCAAACTTAACTAGTTCTACATTTTGTTCACACAGTGGCCACTCAGCTGTCAGTAGGAGAGGAACAAGCAAAAACAGGTGGGAGATAACATGTTATAAGTAACATGGTTTTGTGAAACAGGTTACTTTTCTGAGTCACTTGAGGCGGGGTGAAGCTGAATGAGAAGCTGTCACCTTATAGAAGTATTAAAGCATGGCCTAAGTGGGTTCTGTTCTGTTTTTAACTTTAAACAGAACTTCCTCACCAGAGGTGCAAGTAGAATGGGGCAAGAAGGGTACATGCCCCAGGTGCCAATGCCAGGGGAGCTCAAAAAAGCCATGCATGTATGGGTGGGGAGTAGGGGTAAGAAAGTAGGGGTGCAACTTCCACACTTGCTCTAGGTACTGTTTATGCTAGATACACCACTGTTCCTCACTGCTCAGAGCAACTATACAAATAGATTTAAGTTATCACAAACTCTTGCATAGTAGCTGACACCAAAACAGAATTTCACACAATATTAATTACGTTCAGTATTAAGAGGAGTACTAACATTCAACACAATGGGACTACAATCACTACAAGTTATTCCTGAAAAGGATGATCCTAACATTAACCATTGCCCTTACTCTACACAATGAAAAATGTAATGAATTACTTTTCAAAAGCAACAATCCAAGTTCTGATCTCTATGTGAATGTAACAGTACCTTGTTACTTATTAAGCAAATTAGCAGATTGGCAGATAAACAACCTAACCTTTAAAAAGAGCATTAGAGCAAAAGTGCTATATTGATCTGGTGGGCCTGGTTGACTCCGGTGCTGCACAATTTAGGTTCAAAGGATACATTGAAGTAAAACTTAGGCCCTTACTGCACGAAGTTGTCATCCTGGTAAAGCCAGATGTTGTTCCTGGTCCAGAACCCATGCTACCGCACAACGTTGTCCCTAACCAGCTGCTTTCCTGTCCCTGTGTGTTCCAAATAAGCCCTTTTTCATTACCAGAAAAAATCCAGTAATGGTCTCTTTTCCTGCCACATTCCATCAGTTGGATGAGTGTGGTTGCTCATTAGCACTTGATAGCACTTCCTATCAACAGCAATCCAGGAGTGGGTGGGGTGCGGGCAAGCCCAGATTGTCCCTTCTTCAGCTACTCCCATGGCATGATAAATTCGGAATCTATCCCCCCTCTCTGTTTATTTTAAATGTCTCCTTTGAGTTAAAATGTTGTTTAAAGTATATTTTTGAGTTATAGCACAAAAATGCAATAGTGTATGGATGTGTCATGACATTACAACATTGCAGCACTAGTGTGGCTTACAAAAAAAAAATCAACCAATCACGAGCTGTGAGGCAGAGAAAAGGCAGGGAAAAGGACTTACCAATGATGTCATAATGCAGTGGGAACATGAATGGCAATAATGCTATTCATCTGCTTAAGCTGAAAGGGTGCGGCGGAGAGGCCCTTTAAACACCTTACCTTTTCAAGGTGCTGGGGTGCAGGGATCACGTGAGCAGCCTCTTGAGAGAGGCTCTCGCATCCCTGCTGCTTCAGCTTCGCAGCCGCTGCCTGTTAGAGAGCAGGCAGCATGAGGGCTCCTCCTCTTCCTTCCACAGCGCGGCCTGAGATTTTCCCAGGCTGCGCTGAGGCAGGAAGCGCGAGCGCTGCTGCTCCAGAGGCTCTGCACGCGCAGTAAGTGTGCGCGGGGCCCTGGAGCAATGGCGATCACACACCATTTTTGGCTAGAAGCCAAAAATGAAATAGTGTGCGATCGACACCTGCCGATCCCGGCAGCGTCGCGCAATTGCGAGGAAGTCATGTGGACGGCTCCTCACAATTGCGTGATGCTCCAGAGGTCCTTTCGCATGGCGAATGCGAATGCCATGAGAAAAGGGCCAGAGAGTTCATAACCCAATACCATCACAGAAATGGTGACCATAAATTGAAGTTGACTTGATAGCGATTAACAACCACAAACATTATAGCTTTCTTTAAAGCCAACCTGTAAGTGCTCCGCAGCTAACATAGTTAACAGCGCTATTAACAACAATGTGTCTTAGACCTCTAAGACACATTGTTGTTAATAGCCCTGTTAACTATTTTACAAATTCATGTCCATGGCTTCTTCGATTGAGTCTATCCACCCATAATACAGTCTTCCTCTTTTCCTACCTTCTTCTACTTTACCAAGCATTACTTTATTTTCTAATGAGTCATGTTTTCTCATTATATGTCCAAAGTACATCAGTCTCAACATAATCATCTTGGCCTCTAGGGAGAGTTCATGCTTGATTTGCTCTCAGAACCATTTATTTTTATTTTTGCCAGTCCATGGTATCTGTAAAGCTCTCCTCCAGCATCACATTTAAAATTATGTATACACGTAGTTATATTACAATAACTGCGTATAGACGGACGTGGAGGCCAATTACTAAATCATTCACCAATCTTCCACAAATACAACCCACAACAGGTACCTCAAAATTCAATATTACACTCTGAGAGCCAGCAGAAATGCAGTACCATTGGTGAAGAATGAAATAAAGCACCTCTTTGTTAATAAGATTTGCAAAAAGATAGTGGCCCAGTATTGTGGTTAGCAAGGGAGGCCACATTGCAAACTATGATGCTGAAGACTCCTGAGATCATTTGATAATGGTATCTCCAGCCTTTACCCCAGTAAAGGGTTATCAAAATGTATCAATCTGATGCTGTTCTTTATAGATTAGTCCAATCTTCTGGTACTGAACAGGAAGTTTTATGAGTAAAATTCAAACACAAGATTCTTGTAGCATTTTCACATTGAGGCTGCCCTCCTTCACACAGAGAAGAAAATTACTGCATCATACCCACCTGACAAGTCTTTCCCAGGTTCACAGGCATACATCATAATAATAACAATTATCATAGCATTTGTGTAGCATCACCCTAATAAAGCACAGCAGTAACGTTAATATTATTCACATTTATGCTTCATAGCATTTCTCAAGGATTTGGCCCACCCACATTTCAACAGTAGTCACTGTTACATTAGTTAGTGCTAAATCTTCAGGAGATAAGCCATACAATGAGCACTAGGAAATTGTTTACAGAGAATTTAATTTCTGCTATAAAGAGACAGGCTCAAAGAACTGGAACTGACTGGCTTTGAGCCAAGCAAGTAACTTTTCCCTATTTCATGGGTTCATGGGTACACAGCTGCAATGCACTTAACCTTGGACAACTTTTAGTGAAGAATTGGGTAGCATGGAGCTCTCCAGATAATGCTGGACTTCACCACCCTGCTAAAGGTTTTGGGAGTTGCAGTCCATCAACATTTGGCGGGCTGCATGATTCCAATCCCTCCTTTAAATGCTAGAAAATACAGATGTTATAGAAGGTATGGGGAGTGTATGCTCCTCAGATTTCAAATCCCATTAGGTTTATCCAACATAGTCAATTGTGAAGGATGATGGGACTTACAGTCCCAAAAAAATCTGAAGGGCCACATAATATTATGTGGTATAGAATATGATTGTATTTGTGTATGTGCATGTACCTTCAAAAAGCCTGTTGATTAATGGTGTCAATGTCAGGTGGCAGCTAAGCAGACACAGAGTCAGGAGCTGAGTTTATGGCATTAGTAATAAAGAAATTAAGAGGTTACATCACCAAAACAAACATCCAAGCCCCAGGAGCAGCCAACTCAAACAGCAAGGTTTAGCCTGGAACAGAAAGCCCATGCCACAGGACGCAGATTCCAGGTTGATAGATGGTTGTTGCCCCCATGCCCAACTCCAACAGCGTCTGTCTTAAATACACAGTCTTTAACCCAGCTGGGGCTGATCAAATGTCCATTGGCCCAGCTCACAGCTGGAGCCCCTCAAGGCTTCAGGGCCGATTCATCAGACTCTTCTCCTGCAGCCGCTGAGACCTCCAAACCACCCCCTTTTCCAGCCGCCTCTGGAGGAATGTGGGCGGAGGGTCTGCTGCAAACTCCGGGCTGGAGTCAGAAACACCAGCCTCTGTCGAGTCAGAAGCACTAGCCTCTGCCTCTGGAGCAGAAACATCTGCTGTAGGTACTGGCTCGGGATCTGTGCCCGGGCCAGCTGTGGGGTCGCTGGCAGACTCCTCCCTAGACTCTGAAGGAGCCCCCTCTCCCGAAGGCCCCTCCAAGGGATCCTCCCCCGGCTGGGAGTCCAAGTCTAAATCGGAGTCCAAGTCTGAATCAGCAGCGTGCTCAGCTTATGGGTAACCTTATATATCCATACAGACTCGTAACAATTGACTACTCCATCCCCCCCGAATGTACTAAGTTTCCTTTTCAACCCATCCAAACTAGCAGCTATAACTACATCTTGTGGCAGTAAGTACTAGACTGGACTTTTATTTATCCAGCATAGTTCCCAAGGACCCCAGAGCTCTTTCTAAGAGTGCAGCTCAACATTGCCAAGCAGGTTCTTATTAATTTTGCCTACTGAAGGAGGGCAAATTACTTTCCCCATCAATTGTCATTCAAACATCACTAAATATGAGGACTCTTACAAAAGGAATGTGTGCTTAGAAGTCCCTTCCATGTGTTCAGTGCAGCTTACTTCCAAGTAAATGTGCATAGGGTAGAGTGCAGGCAGTCTTTATTATTCCTGGGAGGGCTCAGAAACAATTCCTGTCTTAATATTCCTTAGTGTTTGACCATTTAGTGCATTTCTGATTGGCCATTCCTAAGGAGACTAAACTAGAGAAAAGTTCTGGTGGTCCAGCTTTGCCAGATAACTCCAGAGGGGCTCAGTTCCCTTCACACACACAGCCTGATCTTGTGGGGGAAAATGACCCCCCGATCGCCTCCATTCCATGGTCCATGATAATTCTTCACAGATTCTTATATCTTCAATTTGATTTTATTGACCATGTTTGCTTGGATGTGCTTTTTTCATTCCATTCATATGAATGCTCTGCATTAGATCTCACAGAGTTAAATTAAGCTGGCTTGAAGTTGGCTGAATTTAAATTGGCTGAATATTAGTTTAAGTTTAACTTGGCTGAATGTCAGGAAAAAACTTACAGTAAGGGCAGTTACAGTAATAGCAACATTTACCTAAAGAGATGGCTGGCATCTTCCCCTCACCTTGTCACATCTGGAGGTCTTCAAGCAGAGATTGGACAATAATTTACTGGAGGTGCTTTATTATATAATTATTATTATCTCTCTTGGAGTCACAGTCTACTGACTGGAGAATTAGACTGCAAGTGATTTGTATTCTATACAAGAATCTAGGTATCAGTGAGATTTCCTAAGATAATGTGGCAAATTCCAACTGGACTTACTCTACTATCTTTATTTATACCCCGCTTTTTCCCACGTTGGGACTCAAAGCAGCTTAGAACCATTTAAAAGAGTTAAAACCCACAAAGTATAAAAGTTAAACCATAATTAATCAATCAGTCCAGCTGATTGACATTTCCATCCTCTCCTCACATGAGCGACCTCCAGTGTAAAGGGGATTGGGACTAGGACCATGCTTCCATATGGCACAAAAGAGATCTCTCATTGGAGGTGTGGAACAGCAGTCAGGTGCTTCCTGATCAACAAGGAAAGAGCACCCCCACTGGTGCATCACAATGGCTCCTTCACAATAAGGGAGTATTAGGTGGATTGGGCCAGGAGTCAATGCATCACTGTGTAACTGCAACGATTACACATTCATAACTGCCTCAGTGAATTCTGGCCAAGGGTTTTACTTTTCATGGTGTTAGAAAGCACAAGTCATCAATGCAGAAATCTGAAACATCTGAGTTTCTCGCTTTTTACATACAAAATAGTAACAATTTTTCCCCACACAATATCTCCATATCCATGCTATTTCAGAATGCCTCTGTAAAATACCCAGGGATTGAACTTCAACAAGAGGATTATGTTGGGGGGGGGGGGGGGGAGATCCTAATCTATTATCACTGCAAGTGTATTATGAAAACCTGATCAAAATGCTTTTGCTGGCTGATAAGCAAGCATATGTTGGGTGGGATTCAGACATTTATACGGGATAAATTTGATGAAGGACTATAACATAAAATGTATAAGTAAACCTAAAAGTATTTTATTCAAGAACTGGGGAAACTACTGTTCTTTATGTGGGTTAGCCTTGGTGTTATTTTTGTTTTGCTTTATTTTATTATATTTTATTTTTGAGAAGGAACAGCCTACCAACACTGTCTGGAAGTACCAGAACTTTCCAGGACTTTTGGTTTCAATTGATTCAAATTGTACCTGCACATCTTTTCTCCCACCTCCAAAATTTTTTTTGAGATATCACACGCTTTCTGTTTCAAAGTGGAATTTTTCCCAGGACTTGAGATCTGTACAAAGGTTTCTTTCGCTCTTCTTAGATGATTGTGTTTGGTTGTCTGTGGGTGTGTTTTTGTTGATCTCCCTCCTTAATACTCCTTCCCTCCCTCCTCCTTCCTCCTCCCCCTGGTCAAATGTCATATCCAGACTGAGGAAACGTTTTAGAATTTGATTTTCACCACAATCACACCCCTGAAAATGTCACTGAAAACCTCATCACGGGAGAGGCTGCCTTAGGATCTGGAAGCAAGACAGCAGAAACAGACAGCCAGTTAACTGATCTTTTTCACACTGGAAAATAAAGAATTAAAGTAAACTAACCCCAGGAGCTGGTTCAAAATGTCACTTATTATTCTAGGAACTGACAAAAATATTCAGGGAAAAGCCAAAAGTCATATGGATCTCAAAAAAAAAAAAAAAAAACCTGAAAGAAGAAGAAGAACACCTTGGGTTTTTTGGTCCTTTTAATCAGTGCAGATGAGCGTAAAATCAGGAACTAAAATCTAACAATACAGTCTGAAACATCAGTCTTCCCAAAGGAGAAATGCTCCGGTTTTGTTTGATTGCATTAACCTGATTTTGTTCGGAGTGGGGAGAGTTCCATCCTGCTTCCAGGCACTTGTTTCATTCAGTCCTTCAATTAGTCTCACTGTACCCCCACGTCAGGAAAAGCAGGGGAAAAAAGGCCTATTACCTAATTCACTAACTAATTTACCAATCCTATGTAGTAAGGGAGGAAAACCTATGGTTGAGGAATGACTGCTTCCAAGGCTTTGCTGCACATGTGCATGGAAGAATGGAAGATGGAGATGGTATGAATCAGGCAGTGATAAATACACCACTTCCAGGCTAAGGGTAGGTATGGAGATTTTTATTTTTATTTTATTTTATTTTATTTTATTTTATTTGATCTGACAGTACTACCTTGAACATTTGCACATCTGACAATATCACCTTGAACATTTGCACATTTCTCGGAAACAAAATGCAAACACAATAACATGCATATTTCAAAGCATGAAAAGCTAAAAGTGTATAACTGGGGAAAAATACACAGAAGCATAACTTAATCAGTGGGGGAAAGTTGCATAAATTAGGTAAATTACACAAATAAATGCACAAATTAGGAAGAACAGCACCAATTTCAACAAAGGAAGAAATTACAAAGGCTGGCATCCTGTTAATGATTGCAGTGGGGTAACCTGGATTTTTGCCGTGGCAATTGTCTTTTATGGTCATTGTGCAGGTTAGAATTCTATTCCAATTGCACAATGACCAAATCCTACCACCACCACCACCACCACCACCACAAGCAGAATCCATCTTGTAAGAAGTGCTTTCCCCAAAAGAAGAACCATTTCCATACTGCCAGAGAATAGCAGGGAGATGAGAGGTAATGCATCCAGCTATTTTCAAGACAAGCCCTAGAGGTCTCTGCTGATGCAGTATGGAAGCGACCATGTTGAGGGAGAGGGGTATACACTGCTTGCAAGGTGAGCTTTTGGAGGATAGCATGGAGCTAAAAGACACACATTCATTTCCCAGTGTAGGATCTTGGCCTATGTCCCATTAATCTAAAAAGAAACCGAGATAGGAAGAAAAATGAGTGGGATTTAGAGGAAGAGTATGACATTATCAGTCAGAGATTTTCATATTGTTACCCTGGCTTCTAGGGGTTCCTGGGAACACATGAATTTTGCTACAAAAATACAAAGGGTGGGGAAATTAGCAGAGCACTGCTTAGCAAAACAGTGGGCAGGGCAATGCAGCAAGATCTTTTATCCTAGGTCTACGGAGTCAGACTGCATAAGAGAGACAAGTCAAGTGTACAATTAAAAGTATTTTATTTATCAGAATTGGCAGAATTTCCACACACACATGCAAAGCAGTCACTCACACAAGTGCACACGGACTATTGAGTCTGAAAGACTTAAGAGCGGGAAAAGCTAAGGGAAAGAAAGCGGTTATACTGCACCTGATCTTGAAGACTGCAGTTCGGAAAGAAGCAAAGATAAATCAGCTGGCAAAGAAAAAGACTGAAGAGAGCCCTAAACTAGCAGCAGGATAGACACTAGTCAAAGGTGGGAGTTCTCCAAAGAGAGCTCCAAAGCAGGACTCAATTATAGTGCAAAGTATGCTGGGGGAGGGCAGACGCTTTCCTGGGAAAGGACAGAAGCCAAGTTATGCAGGTGGACCTCATCTTTGTAGTTCCGGCAATTGTGATTGCTAACCTCATCCAGGAGACACTTAGTCTCCCATAGTGTCAAAGTTGTGGCCACCCCATTTGATGTATGCATATGAGCCTTCCAAGGTTTTCCTCTGCATACGTGACTGGGGGATATTTCATCTGACCTATGCCAGGGAGGTTTCAGCCTTTAGACCCAGATATCTGTTTCCATCCAGCAAAACCTTGGCTCAATAAATATACAGATAATAAATAATTCTCTTCCCTGAGATTGGGTCTGTCAACAGGTAATAAGCATCTCACTTCCGTTGTCAGCAGACAGTGAATATTTCCTTTCCATTATTAGCATAAGTTACAATATCCCTAGTGACAAGGGAGTGGGAGGGCTTTGGGTCAGGATGCAAAGTCTACCTTCCTCTACTTCTGATCGTTATTTTAAAATTCCAGCCCCAAATGACTTCTTGGGGGCAGATGGAACAATTTTACCATCTTTCTGGGGGCCACCAGGACATTTTAGGCTGAGGAAAGGTCTTTTTTTAAAAAAAATCAAGAAGTAAGGGAATCCTAGAAGGCATTTGGGAGCAAAACAAAATTTTATATTTTGAGTGTGCATGGGTAGAGCGAACCTTCAAAATCCCATGGGGAGGCAATGAATCCCCCTGCCAGTCCCTGATAGTTACAATCCCTGAATTAAAAGATTGTGTTTCAGTATGTACATTTTTATTTGTTGAACTGAAACCAGCAAGTGACAATATGGCTCTTTAGTAAAGAAGCCCATATGAAATTATAATCACAGTTTTTCACTTATGCAGCCCCAGTAGAATACACAGTAACAAGGTAGCAAGCAAAAGACAGGTCGCTGTCTCTATGCACTTAAAAGTTTTTTTAAATGAATACCATTCTAAACCCTGCACAGGAAAATAAAAGATATCACTGTCATTTGAGTAACCTATCGAAGCTCTTCTTCAAGATTTGTCTGTGTAACGCTGCAAGTACAGCCTTTGATTATTTGCACAAGATGAACAGCTACAAATGTAGGAAAGATGCAGAAACCTCCACAGACTTTTCTGAAGTTGAATGGGTGCTTACAGAAATAAATAATGAGGAAAACATCTCAATGTTTCTTAACATAATAAAAGTATACAGCACTCAATTCCCAGCAAGTTTCAATTGACTTTAATATCTCAAGGAGGAACACCAATATTACCCTGTTCCGCTATTATAATCTTTGTTGTGCAGGTGCAGCAAACACAAGACCATTCATATTCCAATTATGAGTTTATTACCTTTGACACTACAATGTGTCAGACTACAGAAAGAGATATTTATTGGAAGGTCACAGTTGTTTATGAAGGACAGTCTTAAAAATTAATGGTTATCCGGAGAAGTAGGAAATTAAAGCCATACAGAAATGTAACCTTTTAAAAAAAACTGTAAGTAATTTATTTAGTGACCAATTATCAGATTTAAGTGCAAGGTAGTAGTAGCTCTTTCCCTTTGGGAGGAAAGTACAAGTGTCGCTTATGTGACAGGACACAGCTAAAATAATAGGCCATAAAATCTTGAGAAACCAGGATTATTTAAACAGAGTATATAAAAGAAGAACAGAAGTGGCAGTCCATCAGTTGACTGGGGAGACTATTAAAGATATCATAAACAATACGGATACTGCAGCAGAAGCTGAAGGAGTAGAAATGGGCATGTCACATCCAAGTTGCTAGAGAAAATGGGCTTTTAAAAATTTTGGCAGAAAGAGGCTACATCAGCCCGTCACTGTGGCTCACCAGATGTCACTGAACAACAACTCCAATATCTTTGACCATAGACCAGAGTCACTTTATCCTATATATAACATGTGAAGCAGGGAATGTGTTGAAAGTAACAGTGGGTTTGTACTTGATTTCTTTCCCACTTCCTCTAGCTTGCATTCCTTAGCGTCTATTCCTTAGTGCGTGGATATTGGAACCAACAAGGCCTACACACAAAGACCTGTAGGCTTCTATAGTGCTAGAAACTGAACTGTGCAGAGTTTCCACTTCAGTGGAAGCTTTTTCCCTTGATTCCAACAGACAGATTTCCACGGTTCAGATGTTCACACTTGAGATACGGATATCAAAGCTGGTAAGTCTGTACATGGTTGAGGACCAGGCAACACCCTAGTCCTAGTGCCCATTTCTACCCATGGATCCCTTCCAAAAATGCTTTATGAGGTGGGAATCACACAGCCTTCCAGATGTTGTTGGTTTGCAACTTTAACCAGTCCTAGCCAGCATAACCAATAATGAGGAATGCTGGGAGCTGCATTCCAACAAAGTCATGAGGACTGCAGGATTCTCACCCCTGTTCTCCTGAGTGTCAAGGAAGCCTAACAGCTGTTCACTGCTATTTTATGAATCTGCTTGTAGAATAGGTACATCACATGTACACACACATTATTTCTTTATCATTCATTTGACAACTATCTATCTATCTATCTATCTATCTATCTATCTATCTATCTATCTATCTATTTATCTACCTATCACTCTGAACTTTAGGTGGTATAAAATATTCTAAGTGAACAAATCAATCTGGCTGGCTGATTGACACTGGAAAGAGATGAACTACAGTTCAACCAACCTAGGCATTTCTATAATTCTCCTGAACCCAATGTGTTTTTTTACCCTCCTGAGTTGGAAAAAACGTATCAGATCACCAGAAGAAGAAAGAAAAAGCTTTTGAAAAATATCAAAATATTTAACTGGAGAAAGTCACCTCAGAAATGCACAGCCTATTTATTTAGAAGCTAGCTTGAAGTTTACCTTTACACACCATTGATAGAGATTAGACGTAGCAGAAAGAGGACTGCATTTCTCTTTCTTCCCTACAGAAGGCCATTAAAATGTTTTAAAAGTCCAATAAACAGCTTTGCATGAGATCGGCTCAGCTTAGCTCCAACTCTTCATCCCTTTCCTTCCTGTGCACTAAGATGACAGAGCTTGAAAAAAAAATTAAAAAAAAAAACATGCCAAGGATACTGCGGTAGTGAATGTTCGAAGAAAAATGGTATTTGTACACAATCAAGCTAGGTAATGATGCAAAAAATTGCTCCATAAGTCAATCAGCCCACTATACTTGTTTCATTAAGAGATAATATAACCGTGATATCATTTCAGTGAAATTGGCAAGACTTCTCAGATTTGATACCCATCTGGACTGTTTTTTCAAAGCAGAACTTGGCACTTTAGAAAAAAAGAATTGGGATGGAGAAGAGACTGTGGAGATGTACATTTTCATGATTTTTTAGATATAATAGCAAGGCTGCAGTACATTAGTCATCATGGCAAGAGGTCTATACAGAATACTAACGCTTGAAGCAAAGCTGCCCTTCCCTGCACTCTGAGAGGTGAACCACAAGTTAAAGTAAGTTCTCAACCCCACAAGAGAGAGAAGGAATGAGAGGGAATAGAGCTGCGGTTCAATAACTGTTGTGATACATTAGGTGCCAAATTTTGTTTTCCCTATTAAACATCAGCAATATTCATAGGGAACAAATCAGATGCTTTCTACCCTAAAGGGTTCTGGGGGGCTCTGTCAAGGAATCTGCTGCTGGTGGTCATATCAAAGAGGAGAAGATTAAAACATTTTTGTTTGGGCAGAGCCCGGAAACTTTACATTTTGGACTACAGTTCCCAGAATCCCCCAAGCAGCATGGCCAGAGTGTTGGGAGCTATAGTTCCAAAATCAAAGTTTTCATACTCTGTAATCTGAGTCATCACTCACAGGTGAATCAGTAGGCAACACCATGCACACCCATTTCACAGATGAAAACTGAGACACATGTGGCCAAGCAACATTCAAGAATGGACAGGATAGCAAAAGTTACTAATAAGGAAAAATACGCAAGCTAGGAGAGGCTCTAAGCAATTTCCTTTTTTGCTTGTGCTACAGGGAAAGGCAAGATTCTGTCCTCTCCTCTTCCCATGATTAATTAATTGAGTCCAAACTACTTTTTGCATTTTGAACTCACTTTGCAACAACTGAAATAAGCTCAGGACAAAGGAGGAAAATGGGAGATGAAGAGAAAAAGTAGGACTACAGAGCATTAACCAGGACTGTCCTTGCCAAACTGAGACAGTTGGAGAGACTGCACCAAGACTGATGACCCTTGAGCCTCTCTCAATTTTTAAAAAATGGTTTTTGGCCTAAGATCAACACCAGTCTTCCCTGACCTGGAGACCTTTTCGACTACACATTCACAGCACTTATGGTTCCACTTTAACTGTCATGGCTGCATCTTAAGGAATCCTGGGATTGGTAGTCTTCTTGAACCTCAGTGTATTTATATGCAAAAACGACCAGACTCTTTGGTACTCTTTTAGGCTATTTATCATACCCAGTCATAGATATACAAACATATTTGGTCCCCTTAGGGGAAAAGACAGACATGTCAATGTCTGGGTGCATTGCTTTCATTACGTTACATTGTATTGCATGTAAGGTATCATATATTCATTATATTACAGGATATGACAAGTAAGATGTTACATTTCCATAGGGACTGAACCTCTGTCTTTCTGCAACTCTTTAATAGTCTTTTTTAATAGTTAATACATGGGTGAACATTACCAACTCAAAGAATAAAGCTTAGCCATTTAACCATTGAGAATACCACCTCATCTGTTGAGGAACTATATATCTCTAAATAGGCATCTGTGAACACTCAGACATCCAAGGGTTAATCTTGAACACTGTTAAATCTAACAGTATGTGTTAACATATCTTAATAGGCATCCATTGTATTCATAATGAGATGTATGTCTATTTTAGCATAACCTAAATGTTTCTCATACCAGCAGTATTTATCAGCATCTCTACGCAGTTTATCAGTTTTCAGAAACAGCATAGTCAGCTTTGAGGCTATCTTGCAGCCTCTGTTTGTTGCAGACTGCACAAGCAGTTTAATTTCAGCCTCTTCTTGGCTTATTTTATTCCATCGTCTGGTCCAATGAGATGAAAGATCTTTAATGTGCCCTGTTTGGGTCAACAATCCTCTTTTCCAATCAGATTCTTGGGACTAATGTAAACAAACAGTGCATAGCTAAATCTAGACTTCAGGCTTTCATCCAGCGTGATTGTATCAACCAGTTGATTGCATCAGCCATCCCGGCACACGTTCTAGGTGTGTTCTCAGTCATGTCTTGAGGCCATTCTTATCTCACAACTGAGTAGGCATTCTTCCTAGAATTAGGCTGTCACCAGCTCTCAGTAACACATACATTCCCTAACACAGAAATTTCTACTTTCTATTTTAGAGTTTATATTTTGAGGACTTAAACTTAGCAAATTGTAACCCAAATTAGCATCCAGCCTGTATCTTAACATACAAGCCTACAGGTGATATCTTTTCTCCCATATCTCCCCCTTCACAGCATTTCATGAGCTGTGATTGGCTACTTCTACCCAGACCTGCTCAATTTCTCACTTCAGAGCATTCATTGCCACTAAACAATCAAAGCCTTTGCCACTTTATCAGAGAACATTGTTGGACAGTAGAAATACATAATGCAGATGTGCCGCTGTTGATTTCTCCAGTGACAAAAAAGGTTGCCACATCATTGGTGCATGCTGACTACTACTTCCTACATTTTGGATACAGTGAATCTGTCGATATTCTTCCTCTCAATAAGATACAGCAGTTAAACATCTTGTTGCTAGGTCTGTGGTAATCTGGAGTACCTAGTTTGAGAGGACAAGATACAAATCCTTGACTATTTCATGTTCATGTGAAAGGATGAATATTTATGGTACAAATGTCAGGAGAAAATTCCACAATAGTCTCACTGGTCTAATATTCTTCCTGACTGTTGGGAAACCCATGTTTCAAACTCTTTGTTATAAATATTCTTTCCAAATCTAAGCAGGACTTCCTGCTTAGGCTAATCAATATGTCGATATGTATTTTTCTTGTCTGACATTTATGTAAAGGGATATTTATTTATTTATTTATTTATTTATTTATTTTGCAGTATTTATATTGTACCCTTCAGCCAAAGGAAAAAGACTTCCAGAGTGGCTTACAAATCATTAATTTGACAGTTCCTTGCCCTCTGGTGATTAAGACAGGACACACAAAAAACAGGGAATGTCAACAGGGAATAGGGAGGTTAAGTCTAGCAAATGCTTGCTGCTCTTCTGTCCCTCAGAGGCTAGAGCAATGGCAGGTGGAATATGGATGAAGGGCATCTTGCCAGCTACCCTAACTTGAAGACAGCAAGGCACACTTGATTGTATTTACCTCTCACATCTGTATTCTGTTCCTGTGCACTTAGTCTGATCTTGTAATATACAGAATGCTTCTAGGGAGGTGCTCATCTTCCTCAGTGTGCATTGATTTCAGCAGATGAACAGCCTGCCATTTTCAATATCTTTTATTGCAGCTATAGAATGCTACAGGCTCCTGAAATCAGATTAGAGAATACTTGCGAAGAAATTTAGGTTGCAGTCCAAATCTCAATGAGCTTTTTCCAACCTAAAGACCATCGTATGCAGTTTCCTTCCAATCTGTTAAATTTGCAGTACAGGGACAGTCACCATTTCCACAAGTATATAAAAATAATAATACTGCTATGAAGTGGACGGTTTCTGCAATGGAGCTTGCTATATAGAGAAAGGGAAAGGGGTCATACTCACCTTCAATATGCCCCAACAACTGTAGCCCCCAAGGAACAACCACAGTAGACCTAATTTTGGGCTCCTTTAGTATATAAACTGGGTCAAACAGTAGCCATTCTCAAAGTGCTAAGACACTAATTTATTTGGATCTTAATTCTTAGTGTTTAGTTAATGGGATTTAGTTCTGGGCAGGATTTTACACTCTAAAATATGGACAAAGTAATATCTGATGAAACGTATGGAATGTTGTGGACATGCAAATGGATGAAGGAAGCAGTAATACTGACCTGGCAGGATACAGAGCAGAACTGGGGAAGAGATCCTAGGCAGAAAAACAAACCAGTGTAGACAGAAAAGAGATAATTCTGTCTAGAAGCTTCTAATGCTTAAAGTGAAGGAAGGAAGAGAGTTACCAGTGTTTGCTTTATGCAATGAATCTCCCAAATTGGAAACATATGCTGAGAAACCACTGGCTTACTTGGACTCCTTAAAATAGGGATATCAGCTGTGGAGTTGAAATATTACAACATAACATTTAGATGAGTAAAACAAAAGCCACAGGAAAAGTGAAATTATTAACAGGAAAAGAACTGAGCCCAGTGAGGAGGGTGTGGGAATACTAAGTGGAGACTGGAAAGGTGATTTGGGTTCAAATGAAGAATCCAGTGTGGGGACAATTTGATCCTCAGATATTACCCAAAACCTTTTGGAGGGAAATAGACCCAAAATGGTTTTTAGATGTATGCAGATGTATGTGGTTTCTAAATAAATGAAGTCTGTAACAATGCCACAGTTGAGCTGAAGGTTAAATTACATACATATCAACTGGGAGGGCATTAATGAGCAAACTGAGGATGGAAGCATGATCTTCCACATAGGACTCGATTCAAGAGATTCAGTCTCTACAGACCACACTGGCAAGAATCCTGGAATTGTTTAAAAGGACTTCATATTGGCAGACAAGTTATTAGCTTTTCCTACTTGCAGGTACATTTTTTTACAAAGCAATGGAAGCACAGAATGCATTGCGTGAAAGAATAACCCATGAAAGCAGGAAACAAACTGACTACCATGAAAACAACAGCAAAATGATAAATGAATGTCACAAAACTGAGTAAATGAGGAAAAACCCACTATTGAGATGGCACGCAAAGAACAATATGCAAGACCCCATTAAATGAATGCAAAGGGGCCTATAAGGTATCCTATCACATCCATCCCCCCACTTCACTACTTTAAAAGAAAAATACGTGGATATGTGTTGGAAGACATAGGATTGCGAACATAATATTCCCAAAAGAAAATCCAAAAACATGCCTATCTATGAGGTTTGAGATGCTGAGAATCAGATGTAGGGAACAGTCAGGGATGGCATATTGCTTCACCCATCTATTATCATTCAGTCCTCCTTAAATATGAAGACACAAGCACAATGTCTACTTGGAAATTCCCTCTATGTGTTCATTGTAGCTTACTCTCAAGAAAGCCATTCATACAACAGACTTCAGGCAGCATTTGTTATTCATGGGAAGGTTCATCTACAACACCTGTTCTAAATTGTGTATGTTCTTGATCATTGTGTACACTTCTGATTAATAATCCTGGAACAGGCTCAACTATATAGGAATCTTGATGGTATAAGTTTCCTGATCATTTTGCAGAAGGACTCATTCCCCACTAACCCAGTCTTGCAAGGTTTGACCCCATCCCACCCTTTACCCTATTCCAGGTTCCATGTACACTGGACAGCTGGTGAAGCCAAAGATGAGGCTATGAAGCATTCATTCCAAAGTACTAAAGAAGAATGAGTTCTTCGCTTCCACAAAGAAACCACTGGGTTTTGTCTATTTGAAAACAAGAGAAACCTGGAAAATTCACCACAATTAAGAAATTAAGAAATTAATTAGTGACCAAACAACTGAGGATACAAGTGGATGTGGCTTATGCTATGGTTTAAGTTATGTGTGAGAATTATAATTTGTTAATAAAATCTTAGCACAGTCCCTTGTGTGAGTGGGGTGGGGTGGGGTGGTTAGAAGAAGCTGTTCTGAAGCCAGTACCTGGAAATGAGGCCAGTGTGTCATAGAATCACCAAACGTAAAGGATTTAATTATTGTAGCATAAAGATTAAGAGTTTGACTGGAGTGTAGAAAATGGATACTAATATAATCGACACAGTCAGCACTATAAAAATTGGACAGGAAAAACGTGAAATGACTTAGGGAAAGCTGACAGGAATACAGCAACTAAGGGCTAGGAGGAAGCATTAAGACACCTTTAAGATTCATTGGGGGCAGATAAAAAGGTCAAGACGCATCTGAGAAAAAGATATCAGAAAACCCAAAAGAGAAATAGATAGAAGTATGTCTATAAATACAGGCCAGTTTTTAAAAATCCAGTTTAAGAAGGCTTTTACGAAGATTTGTTTTACCTAATACATCCTGGCCACTTCAATTCAATTAAGTTGTATCAGAAATAGCAATTTTCTGCCAGTACAAAAACAAGGAATTTTTTCAAAGTGTGTCCCTTTTTCCAAAGAGCTTCTTTCTTACAGTTTTCATGTGCGTAGAGCAGCACCAGCATCCACTTGCATTCACCTATTCACGCTAACTTGGCTGTGCTGGCTTACTTATGGAATTTTCCATTGAATTGTTATAAATATTCTATTGTAGTGATTTCTTCAGGATACCTTCTATACATTTATTGTATGTTTAGAAGTTAGTAGTCTACATATCATAGTTTTTTCATTACATGTTGTGTATTTTCCATACCACCAACAGTACTTTGAATACAGTCAAGACTGCTAGTTGTCAGCCCTATTTGTGTGTGTGGTTTCAGGCAGCACCAGCATTACACATGAGTAGAATCCCACTGAGGCACTGAATTAGGGGACAGTCCATCAGAAAGGTAGGATTCAGACCTATAGTTTTAAATAAATTGCAAACCTGGGATAGTGTCTCAATTAGGTACTTTATTTACTCAGGTGAATCTTCAGTGGAAATCTATAAGTATGTGAGCAGAGCTTATGTTAGGTCAAATGTTAGGTCAAAATCATTCAATGTTTATTTATTTGTTAAAACAAAGGTGACTTGAGGGTCAAACAAATCTATGTTGCAATCTAGTGCCAAAAGCTGTTCACATAACCTTCTAAGTTTGTTGACTCCTGGTTTCAAGAAGCAGAGCAGTGACTCCTGGTGAAGATAACATAGCAATGACCGTATGCATTTAAAAAAAAAAAAAGAGTTCCAATGTGCCAGTGGCATCTGGTTGCTTCAGTAGTAGAGTGAGTTAGTGGAATAAATTCATATTGATTTTTAGTCCAAACTTTAAAGGAGCTACCTAGAATACTGAACCTATTTGGGGGAATGGGGTTCAGGACCTTAGATAGCAAATTTAAAGTGCAGGAGAGAATTTACAGCTCTACCAGTGGAAACAATTAGCTACCACTGCAGCATGCCATCATCAATGTGCTATAAAACAGTTTCTCCAGGCAATAACTTATGCTTCAGCTCTTTGCTAATAAACACTGGCCAAGATCCTGAGCCAGTGTGGTGTGGGCTCTGGAGACCAGGTTTGAATCCCTGCTCATCCATGGAAGCCCACTGGGTGACCTTCACACTCTTTCAGCCTCAGAGGAAGGGAAAGCAAAACATCCTGTGAACAATTCTTGCCAAGAAAACCCTGTGATAGGTTTGCCTTAGGATTGCCATAAGTTAGAAATGGCTTGAAGGCACACAGCAACAATACCAAGATCCTGCACTGAAGACACACCTCTGATGAAATAGCTGTGATCTGTCTCCCAGTTTAACCCTCCAAACCCACCTGAAAAGCCTGGTAGCAGGAGTTCTGAGGTGCTTGCAATTGGGGTGCTGAAGGATTTATGCCCAGCCCCCTTCCCTCACTGAATTACAGTAAGCAGTGGCAGGGACCCTGGAGGGGGATGGATGTGCCATCTTTCAGCACCTCACTCACCAGCACCTCAGAACCCCTTTAGCTGGTGCAGATGCATAGCTTTGAAGGTGAGTTTTAGGAGGCATTTGCCACTGTGGCAGTGGCGACATGATCATAAATGTGAACAAAATCTATGAGGTCACAAGTCTACATTACATCACAAATGCTGAACATGATACCACCCACCTTGTCTCTTTTATTTGTTTGCCTGTTTGTTTTATAATATTATGTCTCTCAGATGAAAAAAAAACAAAACATTGACCAGGTCTGCAGCCTGGCAAGTAGGATTGTCTTCAGAATTGGCTGGACATAATAGGAATTGAGTAAACCCATGATCTATCAAAAGGGAAGGAGGTATGCCAGCCTATTCATTGTTACAATTTCCATCTTCCTCATGAGGAATGCTGGTGCATCTTTGGCCCTGCCAATTGCAACATGCATGTCTCCTCCACTTTTCTAAAATGCCACATAAAGCTGCCAGAGAGGTCAACGGGAGGCACAAGGAAGCTGAATGAATAGCTTCAGAATTGTTCTAATCTAGTCATATGAGCCAAAAATGCATCAGAGAATTAATTCAGAAAAAAAGGCCAATTTAATTGCAGTGGGAATATAATACTGAATGAACCCTGTTGCTCAATAATAAAGAATCTGGCCACTTTCCAACCAATGCTCAGCACTTTTTAAAAGCTGTGGGATCTCAGTGAGGCACAGATAAGCACATGTTTTCCTTGCCAAAAGGCACTAAAGTGACTTAAATCTACCTACATTTGGATGGATACTGTGCTGTGACAGACAGAGCCCACATTTTGGGAAGCCCTAGGCAAGTTGCCCTTGGAGAGGGCTATTTATTGGCACTCCTGCTGGCACCGTAACTTAGCAGACTTTGTCTACACTGCCTGCTTGCCTGGCTTCCCTTAGGGCTGGGGTTAAGAAGAGCTTCAGTTCCCTGTCTCTGAATTTGTGCATGCTGCAGTCTTAATCATTGCACCGTCAGCATTTATTATATCAGAAGGTACTTGTTTCAGGGTGGGGCTAGTTTCCTGGAGATTATGGTACCAGTGAGTTGAGGCTTATAGGCTTGGCACTTTCTTCAGTGCCACTGTTGGTTCATCCCTTAATCCCCACCAGACACTGTTACCAATTGGAAGGGTGGCCACTCAGAATGATGTCTTGGCAGAAGCACTGAGGACAGCTATCCTTGCCATTAGCATCAGGCCAACTAGGTAAGCTCCACCCTAACATGCACACTTCAGCAGTGAGTTCAGACATAGATATAGAGCACCACTCAGAACTACAGCTGGAACAGCAGGAGGAAGCCTTCGGGCCACTGGAGTTGTCTTCACCACCTGTTCTGAGGAACTGGCACTTGTCCAAATAAGCTGGGCCAACACAGCCAGATTAACAATGGTTCAGTTGGTGGATTGCTCCAGGCTCCTTACTGGCTAGAGGCACAATGCTGAAAGGAAAAGATGTAGTTTGTTTTTTCCTCCCCTGTCATTTCCTGAATCTCCTGATGTTTCTGATATCATCAACATCTTGTATCTTACTTGAGTAGCTGGATAAAAATGCAGAGGACCCACCTGGTAGTCTCACTGAAACTGAGGAGTGAAAATTGGATTTTTTTTTACTCTGCTGACTTCTGCATTTTATATTTTATTAATTTTTTATTCATTTATTGATTTAATTTCTGTGCCACCACTGCTAGAATAGCTCACATACATGCACAAAGAGGCCATATTTTTGGAACTGCTCCAAGCAGCCTATTTTCTTTACAGTTGCTGCACCTATGGCCTTTTCTCTTGTTTGTCACTGCCTACTTTGGCCCAATTATACCAAGGAAATGCACCAACAGAACTCTGGTCTTTGAGTGATGCTTACTGTGGTACAGCTGAGCTTTCTTCTAGAGTCAGGGGGAGCCAAATCCCTCCAGAGTTTTTTTTTGGACTGAAACTTCCAGCATTTCTTGGTGTTTTCTATGGTGGCAAGAGCTAATGGAAGTTGCTGTAATGTTCTGTCTCAATCCAACTCAATAAGCAGACCTCATGGATGAATCCAGAAAGGTTTTACTGGAGATTAGATGCAGCACAGAGATTCTGCATTTACCAGAACTGAAGATGCAGCACAAGTTTCAGTTTTAAGAACTCCCCAATAACCCATCCCAGAGGTTTCATGTTCACATTCTTTCCCACTCAACACTAGGCAGTTTCAGCTTTCAAAAGTGACCTTGGTTCCCAGGTTTTAGCCTGTATACCCTTCCCAACACCCAGGCAGCAAAGTGGCCGAAGCAATATGGCAACAGAGCAGCTAAGCAGGCTAACTAGCATGGCTGAGGAGCCTAACTTGGCAGCCCCTCTGACAGTTGCAGTCCAGCTACCTCTGTAGGACAAAGTCCATGGGAACAGTATTGATGATCATTTTGTTACCAGTCTGAGTCAATTTCCCATATGCTCGTTCAGAAGCCCAGTCTATTCTGGTTGTGTGTTAGACTGGGAGCTTAAAGGCAAAATCTGTAGGAACATTCATGTTTTAAAATTATTTAAATAGTACCTAAAGACCCATTTATCACTAAATCTGCAAATTTAAATGTATTTTATCCTAAAATATTCATTTTAAATGTTATTTGATACATTTTTAAGAGCTGAGAATGGTAGAATTCAAGGGAGTATGAAATCTAAATAATTACATTCTGATGTACACATTAATCTCTTTGCATTAGCAAATACTGAATTCCTGAGGCATCAGTATAAAGGGACAAAGGTCACATCCCACGCTAGAAAGAAAGATGCTAATGTTCCTTGGTTCTTTCTGGCTCTGGTACTTCACCATCCAAGAACCATTGTGGTGTAGTGGTGTGAGCATTGGACTACAACCCAGGAGACATGGGTTTGATTCCCCATTTGGCCATGAAAACCCACTTGGTGACCTCCAGTGAGTCATACTCTCAGCCCCAGAAAGCCCCATGATAGGGTTGCCCTAGGGTTACCATAAGTCAGAAACAACTTGAAGGCACATACCAACTTCTGCATCATTCACTGACCAGTCCACTTAATGCAATAGTTCATAAGTTGTGGCTTGAAGAGGGGATGAAAAGTGACAAATAGAAGTGATCCGGAATGGTGTTACAACTGAAATGATTATGCTTAAAGATTCATAGCTTGCTGGCTCTGGGTGCTGTCAAACTGTGCCATGTAGTACATTTATATTCAGTTGCATTTCTGTCTCCTACATTGCTTATTACAGAAGGTAGCAACTTGTTAAACACAAAAAACTACTCATTGAAATTCAGTGTATTTCACACGTTGGAAATAAGGCACAAGCCAGAGGTTCACAGTATGTTTGCATATTTTCATGACTAACATTGTTTGCATAAAATTGGCATTAATATGCCAGGAACCAGGCCACAGCCAGTGGACATGTTCCTTTTGTGCTGCCATTTATACAGTTTCTGGAATTAGATTAGGAATAACATTTCTTAGCATATGAGTCACCAAAGCAAGCACAAAATGGAGGTTTTGGAGTTCTTTTACCAGGTAGCAAAATTGGCAGAATAGATACTGATTATTACAAGGTTTTTATCATTGTGCTGTAAGAAACCTAAGAAGTTTGGGCATATAAAAGGAAACAATACATCACAGATTCTTAAAAAAAATATTAATAATATTTTAGCCCTAGTGTATTGACCCTGGAGTCCAATTGTCCATCGGCTCTTTACAGATTATTAATTCTCCATGAACTTCATACAAAAGCAAAATCTTTACAGAAGAACAGAAGTTACAGTTGTATGAATTAATTTTGTATATTCTTCCATTCAAAGTCATGCTGTTGCACAGCTTCATTATTATTAATGGAATAAGAACACCTATGTTGTCATACTTTTTCTCTTTTCTTTCCACGGGTGGGAGGAGAAAAGGAACAATAAGCTTATTTACAGCCAGTTGTATGAAGGCAAGGGACCACTGTGGTTGAGAGTAGTGTCCACCTTGTAGGCAACCACAAGTGTTTTAGGGGTTTCCATAGCCCAAATTCACTCCATTTTTTTTTCAAAACCATATGTTAACTGGTCACTTGATTTTTATATGATCATGATTTTACACATTCCCTGCATTTCTCCCAAAGCACGGGACTGAAGAGGCCTGTAAATTAAAATAAATACAACACAGTTTAAAAATATACAGAAGATCAACATTTTCGAAAACAACTAGTAACACACTAATACAAACTGAAACTTACATTGGGGAAATAGAGTCACATTATAACCTTGACTTAAGCCACACAGGAATACAGAGCTAAAGCACTCCTGAGAGATGGAAAGGTTGTTTGAAGACCTCGTAAGTAGGAGGTAAGAAGTAAGAGCTGTGCAAGTTTGAATATAGTGAGAAAATAAGTATGAGCTAGATCCAAAGAATGGCTAAGAAGAGTTCTGGCCTTGCTGGAGGAAGTTAAGGTAGAGGTGATCTCTACAGTTCCTTCCTCTTGCTGCTTGCTGTACCTGAGGAAAAGCTGCTAGAGGAGAATGGGGTGCTGGACGTGAAAAATCATACTTAACAAAACTTTTCAGAAAGAACCAAGAAATCCTGCACAGGACAGTAGTGGTGGACTTGGTTGTTTCCTCTTTGTCTGTTATATGCCTTCTTTAGCGTAGACTAACTCCTTCACTTCTTTCCCCAATCCTCTCCCAGCTCTCTCCTGGTCTGAAGCATAATAATACAGTTCGTAGTTGTAATAGTAGTAATAGAATAGGATTATTTACCATTTCTCTTTTTATCAATACAATTTGAAGAAGAAATGGCCCCTGCAGTCTTTATGCAAAACAATTGCTCATCAATATGATAAGTGAAAGAAATAGCTTTTTGTGAAACCTATTTGCAATGGAATAGGTGTGGAAAACTTTAAAGGACTTGGGGTTCCTTGAAAATTTTCTATCCACCTGCAGTTCATACCAGTCTCTGCTATAGAAACTCAGACTCTGAAATCCTGAGACTAGCACTTTAGGAAGAGATAGTTAGTATTCTGAGCAAGAGAGCTCTAGTGCCTCAACAAACTGCAACCACAAGATTCTATAGGATGGAACCATGGCAGTTAAAGTGGAATAATAGCATTATAATTCCACGGTGTGGATGGGCTCCAGTTCTGCTGTGAACATGTCATGGCTTCACTATCATTACAGTGGTCAATCCATCGTGTTGCTGTTGTGTGTCTTCAAGTCATTTCTGAGTTATGGCAACCCTAAGGCAAACCTATCATGGAGTTTTCTTGACATGATTTGGTCAGAAGGGATTTGCCATTGCCTTCCTCTGAGGTTGAGAGGGTCCAAGGTCATCCAGTGCATTTTCGTTCCTAAGTGGGGATTTGAACCCTGGTCTCCCGATGTCCTTGTCTATTACTCAAACCACTATACCACTCTGACTCTCCTACTCTGGTTATTTGTCTGAAATTTAAAGGTGCTATCCAAGGTGGTATATCTGTTTGGGGGGATAGAGCTCAACACTTTGAATGGCTCTTTTAAAGTTTGAACTAAAAACCTGAGCAATCTAACCACCCCACAGACAAAGAAGCCACCAGTGACTCAGTATGAACCACTTTCTTGTCAGTTTCAGACAAGAAACTGGTCTGGCTGGCTCTTCAATAATGATGAAATAAGCACCAAACCAAATTTCATGGTCATGACTATCCACTACCCACTCTGTTTCATTATGTCAAGATAAGCTGGAAGGGATCCAGTACTGAGGTGGGAACCGACCTTACTTTATGCCCACCTTCCTGATTAAGCCCTCATGGCATCCAGATAATATTTTACTCCTCCAAGATCACATTTAGTGACAGAATTCACACATAGACCTTCAAGGTAGACATTTTACAACATTATCACCCAAAAAACTGTAAATACAGTTAAAGTCTCTAATTTTGGCCATGTGCAGTTTTGTTCTTTACAAGATATAAGATGTCCAAGATAAAAATGGTCTCAGTCTATTGCCTTTTGCAGTTGGGGACCATTTGTTGTTCCAACCAATATAATTCAAGACACGTAACAAGGAGAATTCTACCAAAAAATTCAAAATGTAAAATCTCCTTGACATCACTGAAATGAAGGTATACGGTGGCCTAATGCTCTTGACCCAATCTAAAGCCATTTCTGCACTAGACTGTTATTGTGCTATTATTCCACTTTCAACATCCTATGGAATCTTGGGGTTTGCAATTTAGTTAGTTAATCTGCAAACCCCAGGATTCCATAGGATGTTGAAAGTGGAATAGGACAGCCAGCATGATGCAGTGATTGAACATTGGAATAGGACTCTGGAGACCAGGGTTCAAATATCTGCTCAGCCATGCAAACCTACTGGTTGGCTTTAGGCAAGTCACACTCTCTCTGCCTCAGAGAAAGGTAAAGGAAAACCCTCTCTGAACTGATCTTGCCAAGAAACACCCTTGATAGGTTTGCCTTAGGAGTTCCATAGGTCAGAAACTGCTTGAAGGCACACAATAGCAGCAGCAGCAACAACAATAGCAACAACAACACATGTCATAATCTTTAGAAGAATCAGTGCTGGAGTCCAAGTCTTCCTCACTGAACAAATAAAAGAGCTACCAGCTCAGAGCAACAATGAATCCACAAGGTGCTAGAAGTTCAACAACAAGAAAACGAGAATGATTCCTAAAAGCTATTGATAAACTAGCTGATTTTTACAACGCATGCACTAAATTTGATCAGCAGCTTTGAAAGAAACACACATAAGAGATGTAGCTGATGACTGATAAACAACTGGTTGAGTTCAGAGACAAATGCCCACTCCAACAGTATATTCTAGGAAAACCAGGAAAATATGGCATAAACATATAATGCCTTGCAATGCTAAGGTATCATATCATCCAAAGAAGGGTATTTATCTGAGCAGGCAGTCTGATATATCACAAAAAGCCCATTTTGGTCAGAGTGTGGTAACAACACTTCTTGAATCATATTTCCAAACTGGATGAAATGTTGTAAGGGACTTTTTTTTCCAACGGCTTGGAAATGTCAGAATGTCTGCTAACCAAAGACCTAACATATGTTGGCATCATTCAGAGAAATATGACATACATCCACCATTTATTCTACTATTACTTTTGCAGTCAGGCAAGAAGGAAGAAAAACAAGAGATGCTGCAGCACATGTATTGGAAATGTGCTGGCAAGGACCATTGCAGTATTTAGGAGATATGCTCTGGTTGTCTCTAGGGGGGCAAAACAAGAATTGCCCTTCTTTAGGGGTCATTTCCCTCAATAAAGGGAATTTAATTTGGAAGGTGAAATGTTCCATAGTACCATTAATTTTTTTTGTTGTCATTTCCCATCAAGTTGGCTCTGAACCACAAGCAGTCGTATGAATGAGAGACCTCTGAGTCATCCAGTCCTTCTAAGAGCATGCAGACTTAGGGCTGTAGCTTCCTTGAGTCAATTGACCCATCTGTAATGCAATCTTTTTCTTCTCTTACTGCCTCCCACTTTGGTGAGGATTATCATCTTTTCCAATGAGTCTTGACATCTCATGATGTGTCCAAAGTACAATAGCCTCAATTTAGTTATTTTGGCTTCTAGGGAGAACTCAGGCTTAATTCATCCTAGGAGTCATTTATTTGTCTTTTTGGAAGTCCATAGTGTCTGCAGAACTCTCCTTCAAAACCACATTACGATCCCTAATTCTAGGGTTTCTGAAAAAGGTTTTGCTTTTGTTGTTGTTCTGAATAAAGTAGTAGTATTTGTAAGATACAAAAAAATCTTTTGGCTACATTTCTGAAAAAAACCCGGGGTGTGTGGCAGCAACTCAAAGCAAACCTTACACCTTATTTGAACACATATTTTCTCTTCCTATTTGAGTATTGTCAAATATCCTTAATTCTGCAGCCCAAAATACTTCTATGCATGAGGGATTTTACCGCACAAGTCACTCAGTTCAATTTTTTTAATCTACCAAGACAAGAATTAATTGAAATGGGTTCCTCAAACAATATTTACTAATTGTCTGTAATAAATACAAATGAATGCATTTCTAAGCAGCTGAAGATTTTATTACATGAGCCATTTGCTTCTGAATACTTAGTGGAAAACAAAGAAAGGTGAAAAATAAGGAAGATTACTGAGGAACTGCTCATGAAATGGACAAGTTCTGCCTGTAAGAGATTGACAGAAGCTGCAACTGTGAGTGAACAGACAAGGAGGTAAGCGTCTTTAAGAGCAGTGCTTTAGAGTGAATAGTCTTAGGAGCAAGGTATTAGCTTAAGGTGCTGGTTATAAATCAGGACTTGGTGTCTAGGTTTTTAATCTGGATCTACTTGAAACAGAGATTTTTTTTCTACCAGTTATGCAGAGTCTGTGGCTCACATGTAGTCTGTGCTATGGAAAAAGCAATTCACCAAATGTAAACTCAAAACATCTCTAGTAAATGATGGTGATATTATTATTAAAAGAAATTCTTCATACTGGTGTAATATTACAATCTCATTTGGGACTGAACTTTTGACAAGCATTTGTGTGAAGTATTCCAGATATGAATATATTACTCAGCATATGAACTGAACTCAGGAAAGATGATGACTTGTTGAAAAAAATTTTGAACACAGTTTTAATCTAACCTCCAAGGACATCAAAACAGGGCTCTGGCAAAGAATGCTGGACTCATCATCCAAGGGCAACTACAGAATAAGTTATCACACATTTCAATAAAATTCCAGAGATGAAGAGCAAGAATATTTGTTGTGTCTGCCAGCAAAGTGCAATGGGTCAGTACAATGAACTTATGGCTAAATATAATTATTCTGGATGCCCATGGTAAGGTAGAAAGGGGAAAAAATATGGTTTTTGTATCAGAAAATCCATCAAATATAAGACAAGTGAGAAATCCACAGATATAAAGTTGGTTCCAGCCTGGGAAGATACTCTCCAACAAAGAGAGCACAAAGACTTGAAGAAGGAGGAAGTAAGAAAAGGATAGCAATCTACATATAAGCAAGTCTGTGAAATAATCCTTTTCAGAAGAAAATGAGGACTTGGAAGGGCATCTATGAAGAAATTAGACAAAATGTTGAAGTGTAAAGATATATCATTGACTACTAAAGTTAACATTGTTCATGCCATCACATTTCCAGTTTCTATATATGGTTGTGAAAGCTGGACAATGAAGAAAGCTGATAGGAAGAACATCAACTTATTTGAAATGTGGTGCTAGGGAAGAGTTCTACAGACACTCTGGACTGCTAAAAAAAAACAAAGGAGTGGGTCCTAGAGCAAATCAAGCCTGTCTAGAAGCCAAGATGACTAAAGTGAAGCTATTGTACTTCCTAGAGCATCATAAATGGGCATGAAACCAGGACACACGTGGCTGAGCAACATGACAGCGTGGTCAAGATGGCAAAAGTTATTAATGAGGAAGATCATATGAGCTAGGAGAGGCTGCAGTCGTTTGCATTTTGCTTGAGTCTTGCCTGAGCCTACTGGGAAGAGCAAGATTCTGCCCCCTCCTCTCTTCTCCCCCTGCTAAGTTAATTGAGTACAAACTACTTTTGTGCTATGAACTTAGTTTGCAGCAACTAAAGTTAATCTGTAGGCAAAGGGAGAGTGTGAGAGAAAGAGAGAGAAACTGGGACATTTTAAAAGCGCCTGAAAAAGTAGAACAGAGGATAAATTGTGACTATCACCAACAAACTGGGACAGTTGGAGAGTATGCACTGGGGGCACAGGTACACTGGGGAAGATGTTAACTGCCCTTGCAACTGCTGTTTTTCCCGAGATATTCATGGATAACACTTGATAACATAACATTATTCTGCAGAAGAAGAGCCCCACTATGGCTGCTGCCTTAGGTGCTATAAAATACATGGTAAGCAAAAGGCAAAAGGGGCGAGTAGAGATCATCTCTCCTGCTTTGCTTCCTAGGGCCTCTAGCTCAATCAAACAATCAAATATTTGGCCTATACCTCTACTCATGGCTTTCTAATGCAAGAAGAGAATATTACCAATGGGCACAGCAACAGGGGTTGCTGCCAGCCATTTTCCTACCATACAGAGATACGATTGCCTGGTCAGGACCTGAGAATTCAGGGCTAAAATCTGAGACTTGGGGACATCATAGGAGGCAAGCCCTGGCAATGTCACAAGGATGGTGTTACAAGGGACAACATTAGGCATGATGCATTAAGCATCAAATATAGTTGCTCCAAATATGCAATTCAAACAAAATAAAAAAATCAGCATATACACATACACTCTTTCTAGACAGCATTCTTCTCCTAAGATTCCCTTCCCTTGCTCTGAGACCTAGATAAGAGGGTCCAGGAATTGTGGACAGGCCTTGAGATCTGGGAACCCTTTGAAGGCAAATTATGTTGCTCTTGCTGTGACGGTGAGAAATGAAACAGGAGCAGGTTAAGTTTGAAGTTTCTCCTTCACTTCACATTCCAGCCAAATCTATCAAATGTTGGGGCTTCAAAACCAAGATTATATAATGTGACAATATGAGTTGATCCTGACAGAGTAATTAGTGTAATTACTTTATATGGATTGGTCCTGACTTAGTGGAATCTTCAAAATGTCTCTGACTATTGCAGAAGAGTTGGTGAAAAAGAGTCACTCAATGGCAGAGTTTGCCCATCCCAGTTCTTTGCCCATGATAACTTTTTGGATTGGCCATTTTTTGCCTGCAGTGATACTTGACTCCTCTATTATTTTTCAAACTCTGCAATGCGTTTATGTTCCAAAGTGAAGAACTTCATTTTCTGCTTTCATTTAAGTGTGGAAATTAATCACTGGGGAATGTAATTAAACATATGATGCTTGAGGAAAGTAGAATAAAATTTGAAGTAGAACATCTTTAGCCTGCATTTTCTCCTCGACATGTTAGATAATGCTTAATGAAGCATTTTACATCCTATTAAAGCTTTATGGCACACAGTACCTCCTACTTTAAAAATGCTGAGAGCCAGCATATAATTACAGTTTAAAATTAGATAATACTTATCAAAGGTAAACACATTATATAACTCTCCCACTGTAATGTAATAACTATGTTTATACGACTTGTTGTAAAGGCAGAAAGCTGGCATAAAGCATGTTCATTTGCTGACAAAAACTAATCACTGTTTTGAAAGACAGGTGTGGCACCAGCAATCTATTCTACATGGTCAGTAGGTCTATTTCTTTCGTGAAGGCTCAAAACATTTTGCATCCAAGTCTTAGGTAATATATTGGCTGAGTTCCTATATCAGGACATGTACATGTCTCATGTAGCTACATCTCTGTAGCTATGGCCATTTCCGCATTAGTATTTTAAAATGGTGCAGAGCGACCTCCAACGGAGGTCTTCTGCACTGTAGAATGGACTGGGGTGGACTACTTTTTGTAGTTCCACACCTCAATCCATGCAGGAGCGACCGGAACTGGTCACGCAGCGTGTTTTTTAAAAACCTCTTTTTAGAGGTTTTTAAAAAGCATGGAGCACGCAACCCCGTGCCGCTCCGTCGCCCGGCTCCGGAGCAGATTTGCAGGCGTGCGCAAGTGCGTGCCTGCAGATCTGCCGGGGGCGGGCTTCCAGCTGGAGAGCTTCTCTGGTTGGTGGAGAGCCTCCACCAACCAGAAGCCACCATTTGGGACACCGGAGGACTGCGGAGCAGCGAACTCGCACTGCTCCTCGTGGCGACGGACTCGCCCGGCCGCTGGTAAGCTCTGTTTTTGGGCGTTTTCGGGCGTTTCCCCCCCTCCACATGCAGAAAGGGCCTATGTCTCACAATGCTCTGCCCCACAAATGCACCTTGGAAGCTGTGCAGCCCCCTCAACTCTACAACTGCCAGGTTGTCAGACTGTGAGTGGGCAAGTGGTGATGTGTCTGGTAGGGACCTCGGCAGGTAGGTCCCTGTTCTCCAACAAACCAGAAATGGCTGTGTTGGGGAGGGGGAACTAAGGTGGGTTTAGGGTTCTTTTTCATTCCATGGTCAGTATGGCATTCCAACCTACGTAATGACTGAACAAGTGAGTTGTGATATTGTTAGGCAGGCTTCCAACACTGTAACTTACTAACAAGATGCCAGTCAATGTTTATAACACCCAGTTACCTTTATACATAGACGTCAAGATATGGGGGAACTCAAGGGCATGCAACTTCTTTCAGTTTGATGACTGGATAGTTAACAGAGATAATGTTGTTCATTTAAAAGCAGCCAACAGGCCTCTTCTCAAGGTTGTACTGAGCAAGATGGTTGGAGCATGAGTAGCTCCATATGAAGAACATGTGGAAGGTCAGTCTACCATGTCTATTGTTATTATCACATCCAGAAACAAAAATAGCTGTGTTAACCTGCAAGAATGAAGGAAAACAAACAAATAATTCATCAGTGGTGATACTTTTAATAGAACCAACCAAACCAAACCAAACCAAACCAAATTCAATAATCATTTGCAAGATTCCAGGATCTCCAGAGTGCTCCATTAAGTTAGGCAGTTTGAAATGGGTGAGGAGGTAGGGAAGAAAAGCATGAAAATCCAAAGATTTGGTTAGATGTTTTAAGCCATGTGTTCTGTTGTTCTGTTCTTTTGTTATACTCAGTCACAAGACAAACAGTGCAGCCTTAATGAATTGCTTGTAGATATGCAAATATCTGCTGACCCTATCACACTACACTCTTACAATGCTATTATTCCACTTTCACCACCATGGCAACATTGTATGGAATCCTGGGATGTTTAGTTTAGGGATAGGTATTTAGAATTTTCAGCCAGAGAGATCTTGGGCCTCACTAAACTACAAACCCCAGAATTCCACAGGATGTTACCATGGTTTTTAAAGTGGAATATTACCACTATAACAGTGTAGTGTGATATGGCCCTCAGAGACATGTAGAAATACAAGGCCAGTAACAGATGTGGGGTTGACTTTTATTTTGGGGAAATACACAGGTTTCTTAGGCAGCATGCATTGGAAGAATAAAGAAACAACACAGAATTATGGGATCTATCACTTAAGAGCTTACAGCTTATAACATTGAGATATATGACAGCTTTCATTTTCTATGAATAGTCTGCTATGAATCAGAAGGCAGGAGGGAGGGAGGGAAAATGCCCAACTAAAATAGTAAAAAATGTTTTAAAAGTTAGCAGCCTTTGCATGCCCATACAATACTCATGAAGTGCTAGCTTGCACATGTGCAGACATAGTGCTTGTTTGTTTTACCATACATGTGCTTCTTCTGCATCATTCTAACCTGCAACCATTTTCTCTTTTCTCTCTTTCTGGCCTAATAAGTTACTGTTTAATTGTGATTAATTTGTTTGATTTGATAATTTGTGCATAGAACTACTTTTATCATTTTTTTTACAAAGATAAAGCCTGTTTCTTTTCTCTGCTAGAACATGGGGTGGCACTGACTGTTGTTCAGGTTTCATCATGCCAATTTGATTATCCTGCTAGAGAGATCCAATGTTATCTTTCACATTTCACAAAAATAAGCCATGGTCTCCACACCTAGCACTTTACAATGTGAGCTAATGGGAGACTCAAACAACAAGTTTCTCTGCCTCAATTCCTCCTTCAAGAAGTGTTCTGTATGATGATTAACTGTCAACAAGCAATATCTCAGTGAAAGATTCCTTTCATAGGAAAAATATTCCAAGAATATTTTTTATGAAATAAAAATAATCAAGTACATGTTTGACCACAGCTGTTGGACCGGTCCAGAGATGTGGATGCAATCTTTATTTAAAAGATTTAATACAGACTTTCTGTTAAAAGCTCCCAGGACAGCTTTGATACTCAGATGAAACAACTCAGTTAACAACACATCCTTGGACATACCAGAGGAGCAAGAAATAAGTAAAACAAATAAAACACTAAGAAGCAAATTAAAATTGTTACAAATAGGCATGGGCAAAAGCAGACAGACTTTGCTTACCCTCTAAATAACACTAATGTTCATGCTTGGGTAAATGTGTTGGGGGCTATGGAATCCAAAACTCAGACACCAGGAAGGACGTACTCAGCTCCTCCCATCAGCAGCCATTTTCTTACTCTCTTAAAATGGGTGAACGTGAAGTACCTCAGACAAAAGCCTAAATCCTATTGCCAATCCAAGTTCCATTGATGCAACGGAACTGATGCAACTGTTGACTTACTAAGTTACCAGTGATTCAATAAGTCTATTTTAACTGAGGATTTGGGCCAAAAGTTCCAGTTCAGGGATTGGAATCATGTAGGCCTCCAGATGTGGTTGGGCTACAATTCCCAGCATTCCTCACCATTGACTGTGCTAGCTATGGCTGATGGACTTTGCAGTGTGACAACACAAGAAGGCCCACATGATTCCACTCCTCTATTTGATACCAAGCTCATACCACAGCACAAGATCTTTTAGATATCCCAGGCCCAGAATGCTCAGAGTTCCAGTTCAATAGCATTTGAAGAGCCATACAATTTTCATCCCTACTATAGACGTTATTATCATTCCTTATCATTGTTTATGATGGTTACAGCTGATGGGAATTGCTGTCAAACAACATCTGGAAGGCCTCATATTTCTCATCTCTGGTTACAGGTTAAAACCCATACTCTGAAATGTTTTAGGACTTGAAAAACAAGCTAGATCTTGAAGATTGCATCACCTTTTGCAAAGCAATTCCTGATTCAGAAGAAGAAAAGAACATGCAGCCTTACTACAGATCTGAGCTGGCATGCATAGCATAACAATGTCTAGAGAAATATATCTAATAAAGGAAGTGTGGCACCCAGCTCTAAATCTCCTTGTGGATTAGTAGTTTTGCATTTATTGTGTAAGTTAATTTTGTGCCTGGTTATTTTGCTGATTAGACTTCCTTCAGATGACTACCCCCCAATGGCCAGTGGCTAGAAACAATCTGAGTTCAGAGACAATATGCTTTCATGACTAAGGAAACCATTCCGTTTGCTCCTTTTCTTTTTGGTTTCTAGTTTGTGTTCTCTTTCACAAATAGTTGCAGGTGAGTGAAGATCATTCCTCTGGAAGGTTGAACAAATGTGCACGAGAACATCATGTATAATGAATGATTACCATATTAACAGTCTGTCAACACTTTGGCTCCTTCTGCAAGGTGAGGTGACTTTGGCTGCTTGTTTAGATACAAAGCAAGCACAACTGGCAGAAAAGGAAGAGGGTCTGATTCTTGCTTCTCTTTTCATTCTCTTCATCAGATAAACAATATGCTATGAAGCCAATGATTACACTTGCCGTTGAAGTCACTCTTTCTCTAAACCTTGCAGAGCTAAGACTGCTTTTGGATTAAATTAGCCCTATGCAGAACTGTGAAAAAAATTTTTTTTTGCTTACAGTTCCTGTTAAAAACATAAATGTGTGATGGAATAACGGCTACACAGGGCCAAAGTTGCTTTTTAGACCACAGCTCCCAGAGTCCAGTTAGCTGGGGAACTGTGGGGGCTGTAGTCTAAAAAGTAACTTCTGGCCCTATGTAGGTATTCTTCCACCAGACAGGCAAAGAACATACGGCAGGGGCAGGAGAGAGAAAGAATGTGCATGCTGCCCTTGCTACCATCTTCTTGGCCCAAATGACTCTATTCCTGATATTTTCCACATTAGGTAGGAAGATCAGAACAAGTATTACCTGCTGCTTTCTGCTCTATAGAAATTGATAGCTCAGTCTAAAATGTTGAACGGCATTGAAATGTCTGTTTGGTTTTTATATTTTATATTTATATAGGTTTTAATGCTTTGATAGTTTAAATACATTTTTAACTTTTGCATGTTTTGAACTTTTAGCTATGGATCTTTTTGCACCTTACCTGTTCCTGGCAACATCCTGTAGGGATCCCGGCAGTGGCTCTGCTGGGAGAGGAGCGTGACGGGAGTGTTCTCCTCTGCACTGGCTGCTGCCTCAATCCAGAAAACACAATTGACCTGCCTCTGCCTTTCGCAGCACATCCAGATATTTTCCCAGGCTGCGCTGGGGCAGGAAGCACAGCCATTGCACTTCCAGACCCTCCACATACCAGGTATGTGCAGGATGGTGGTGTGATTGTGGGCCATTGACAGGGAAACCCATCAATGATTTACTCCATGGTTGCGCCACCTGGAGATGGGAGAAGGATGGGACCATGGTGACATCGTTTGTAACCATAATCACAGTCCCGTCCTTCTGCCATCCCTCTGGCAGGATGACAATGTCCTGCGAAAAGGGCCTATGTTTAACAGTTGTAAGCCACCTTGAATTCCAAACAGAAAAAGCCGGAAGATAAAGGAGGAGCAGCAACAGCCACCAGCGATAGTACTGCTATCTTTTGCTCTCCAAAGTAACATGCCAACTGTGCTCTCCCCTTAACTTTGGATCAGTAGGTAGATTCTGTAATTTCTTTCTTTTCATTTCACTTTTGAATCTAAGCGTCCAAGTTTTGTTGTTTTTGTTGTAACTCTTCTGTAGTCATTATTTTCATTTTCTTAATATTTAATTATAGACCTGCTTATGGGTATCTTAAATTTTTCATGCTCTTTCCCCCAATTTTCATGCCTCCTTGCTCTGAGTTGGCTTTCTTTATTATATATTTGGTGTACAAATAAACAGATAAAGTGATAAAAATACACCTTTGTCTGACCCCACCCCCAACCTTGTCAATGGGAAACCATTCTGTTTCTCTATATTCTGTCTCTCTATATTCTGACCTGATAGTGGCTGGTTCAGTGGCAGGCTCTGAACCTTTTTAGACTAGTATATGGGATAGCTTCCTTCCTTCCAAGGATGAAGAGTCTTTGTAAACTGTGCCTGCTATCATTGGGACATTCAAAAAGAGCTTTAAGAGACTTTTGCAAAGCTCCAGGCCATGGATGACAAGCAGAGAAACACTTTCAGTTTTCAGACAATTTGCTCAACTGTTTGATGGAAGCTTTCCCCCACTGAACATTTTGACATGGAAACTGAAACTAGTTACTCATGAATCTATAGCTCATTTGTTTAAGTTTCTTTTGTCCTGTATGCATTAACCTTTGGCCTATCAGTCTTGTTTCCCATCCCTATACACCTAATAAGTCTGGTTATGGGAAGGATTACTTTTAAACTGTACATTTTTTTTGTAGATAATATAGTCATACGAAGTGTACAAAATGTTACATTAAGAAACCCAGCTAGTCCTTGCTCTAGAGGAATATAAGTTGTCAAGTTTTTCTCAGATTGTATTGGAACGGTATTGGGACAGAGTGACAAATCCTACTTTATAGTTCTGTTTTTTCCTCTTCCTTGCAACCAATTAAAAAAAAAAGGCTAGAGGCTGAGGGCCAACATGCTCGAGATACAAAACTCAGCTACAAGACTTACTGGATTTTTCTTTTTCATTTTTAAAGCAAACTTTGTTTTTAACATACTCTGACATTCTTTATATACCCAATTTTATTTGGATAAGCCTAGGTGAAAATATAATAATTCTAAATAGCTTGTTTGTGTTGGAATCCCTTTCTGCATGTGGCATCTGTACAGGGAGTAGAAAAGGAAAGAATGTTTGTTTTTTGTTTTGTTTTTTAACAATGTGTGTTTGGGGTGGGGGGTCTCATTAGCAACAATGAAGCAAGCAAGTTAAGCCATAGCTGTATTGTTAGACATGATGAAACCTTCCAGAAGAGTGAAAAATGTTCGCTTATCTTTCTAGGACAAAGTTGATGTGTTCTGCCAGTGGCTGTCCCCATAATCATTCTTGACATCAGACTCACTGAAAAATCTGACACATTCTCAGCTGCTCTATTAACTTAATAAAAGCCAAGGCCTGTATTTTACCACTGTGTTGGTTAAGTTTTACTGCTGCATAGAGTCCTGAATACTAACCAGTTTATCAGATATGATGACAGGGAAAGAAAAGTTAAGGTGAAACATTTCAGAAGGTATTTACTGATTCCTAGCTTAAGGCTCATTGCTTAAATCTATTCAGATTCCACATTTCCACCATCTATTGCTTCTCTACGTTGAGGTGTATAATTCAATTCCTTAGTAACAACTGCATCACCAAAACACCTGTTGTTGTTTGTAAAGTTGTACATTTAGAAAACAAGGAGTCTGGGAGTATCTGTAGTTAACAAATAGTGTGTGTCCCCCCCCCCCCCGGTTAATTTCTTTTTGCACTGTTATTGCCTGATTATCCACTTAAAGCAGGGTAAAATGGAGAGGAGGAAATTAAGAAGTCAAGCAGCATCTGCAAGTCTAACTTTTAACATGAGCTTTTGTGGGTCTCACTTTACTTCTTCAGAAGTACTGATGGAGAAGAAGTACAAAACCCTCTCTACAGATAGCACTGATGAATATCAGAAGGAACTACGCAAATTGCTCAGAAAATTCTCCACCAATATACAGAACCAAGGTCAAATGGACACATGCCAGAAGCCCAAACTAGGCATCTTCTACTACCCAAAATACACAAACAAGGCAATCAAGGAAGACCCATTGTCTCAAACATTAGAACCTTCACTATTATCTGGAAATATAGACTCAGTTCTCAGACTATATGCCATCAACACTTCAAGCTATATGAAGGATACAACTGATTTTCTGGGGAAAATACAGTCCATTCACAACTTCCCAGAGGACACCATTCTATCCATTATGGATGTGGAATCCTATACACCAACATCCCACACCAGGATGGTCTACAAGCTACCAGATATGCCTCCCTGGCTGAGACTAGAACACGCCTAGGCACCAAACTGTGCCACTTCATACTCACTTATAATACTTCACTTTTGGGAATAACATCTATCTGTAAGTCAGTGGCACCACAATATGCAAGCACCTTCTTGGTGGACCTGGAACAATGATTCCTTAGCACATTTACCCAGAAACCTAATGTCACAAATCTGACATTAGAAATGGCAATACCCCCCAAAAAAGTTTCAGAACTTTTCAACCTTCTTCTACATATAGTAAGAGATTTATAGGTTGTATTCCTTGGATGAGGAAATTACAAAGGAAGACTAGAAGGAGAAACAACTGAATTGAGTTATATTCACTAATTCCAGTCCATTAGCTGAGATATGAAGAATTATAAGGGCTTCATGGTGCACTGCTTACATTAATACAAAAGTCCTCATTACTGCACATATAACAAAAGGAATCTTCTTAGAGAAGTTTTGAATCCGGGGAAACTCCCATTTCATAAGCAGACTTATTGCATTCCCACGTCCACATTAACTGACCATTTTAAAGGTCTGAAAGACCTGTATCACTTCACCCAGCAGTTTGAAAATTTAGAGCAAGAGATATAATTTGCATTTTTCTGGATTGTATTACATTCTGTCTCACTCCCACAACTATATAAATATGCTTTTTAAACTGAGGTTTTGGTATCACTCTGTACAACATCTAAAGAAGTGGGTTTATATCCATACAAATTTAAACTAAAATAATGACCAATTAGTCTTAAAGGTATTGCTACATTCTTCTTTTTCTACCTCTCCTTTCCTCCTTTTTATACTATATATCTGTAACTACAGTTCTACATCAACAGTTTAAGATATGCAGATGACACCATACTACTAGCAGAAAATAATAGACTTGGAATAGCTATTGAAGAAAGTCAAGGAAGAAAGTGCAAAGGGAGAGTTATAGTTGAACATTAAAAAACAAAAATAATGACCACAGATGATTTACATAACTTTAAAGCAGACAATGAAGATGTTGAAGTAGTTCATGATTTTCTATGTCTTGACTCAGCCATTAATTACAGTGGAGATTGCAGTCAAGAAATCAGAATAAGACTAGAGGTCTTTCCGCACTACACTGTTGTAGTGCTATTATTCACTTTCAACATCCTGTGGAATTCTGGGGTTTGTAGTTTATTGAGACCAAAGAGCTCTCTGGCTGAGAATTCTGAATGCTCCTCTCTAAACTGCAAACCCCAGGATTCCATAGGATGTTGAAAGTGGAATAATAGCACTATAACAGTGTAATGTGGAAAGGCCCTAGGACTAGGAAGGGCAGCTATGAAGGAACTGCAGAAGATCCTGAAGTGTTAAGATATATCACTGAAGTTAGGATTATCCATGTCATTGTCTGTCCAATTTCTCTGTATCTTTATGAAAGCTCAAGGTTTCCTTAGCTGTCTGGGAAATGAACCTTGTTTGAACTTGCTCTGTTGCTTCCTTTAGACTGGTGACATAAAGAACTTTGCTTAGATAATAACAGAGTATTCTAGCGACCTGCAGTGGTAAAGTAGGATAATTGCAAGTGAATTTTAAGAGGACAGATGAATGAACTGCCATGGGAACTTTAAAGTTAAAAATGACTTCAGCAAGAGTTACAAGATATGTGTAAGCCTCAAATTTACAGAGAAAAGCTTTGGCTGAGCAATCTAGAGAAGGAGATATCACACAGATGATTCTGGATGAGTTTAAAAGAATGAGAGAAGATATGAAAGAAGAGGTGGCATAAATCAAGTTAGGAAAAAAACATTAAACAAGCTCTAAAAACTCTTTACAAACTGAGCTTAGAGATGTTAGAGGATCTTTGAATCAAACAAAAAGAGAGGTCAAAAAGCTTGATGATAAGATAGATGTCCTGGAAGACAGAACACAGAAACTGGAAGGTGTGACTGAAAAGTTGAGTGTGGATCAAGGACGGAATGTAAACATGGTGGATCTGTTGAAACTTACAGAAAGAGAGGGATATCTCAGAATAAGAGGAATTCCAGAAACTTAAGATGAAAATATTTACCTGGAAGTTTCTGAAGCCCTGATTTTCAGGAAATTGACAGAAAAGATTTTTCCCATGAAATTGACAGGATCTATTCTTGGGTGGCCATACAATCTTCCAAGGGATGTTATAACTGATTTTGTCAGAAAACAAATAAGGGACAGAGGATGAACAAGTGAAAGATTCTGTAATTAAATGGGTGCAAAATATTGGTCATCAAATTTCAGTTAGAATAATGGATAGAATGTAGACAAGAGAACTTCTGTTACAGAACTTATATAAAATGATGTATAGATGCTATTTAACACCAGAAAAATTGTTAAAAATGTAAAATAGCTCTTCAAATATTTTTTGGGAAATGTATGAAACAAGAAGGAAATTTTTTCTGTATGTGGTGGATGGGTGAAAAAATAAATAAATATTGGATTGTGATACATCAACTGATGGAAGACATTTTGAAAACTGAGACAAAGTTAAAACCAGAAAGGTATTTATTAGGACTAATGGAGGAGCAAATAAACAAAACTGATAGAAGAATCCTATTCTATATAATTATGGCAACCAAATTTCTTTTTGCGCAGAGATGGAAAGAGATAGAGAAACCTATAAATGAAGATTGGATGATTAAACTTCTAGATTTAGTTGAAATGAAAAATTACTGTATTGTTGAAAGATGAATCTATGTGTAATTTTAAAAGAAGATTGGGATGGGATCATGATATGTCTTACTAAATGCTGAATTTTTTTTTTAACCTTGGGGTTTAAGTAGTGATAACTGAGTGATTTTCCAGAAGTGTATTGTTAAAATCTTATTACATTTCATCTCTTACATTTATATTACATTTACTCTTTGTTTAGTAAATCTTAGTAACTTTGAGAAAGTATACTAATAATATATATTATAGCCACCAACTGAGAGGCTGGAATTCACAGCTATTCTATCCCCTTGTTATAGAGATAAAATGGGTTTTGGGCAATTTCTTGAATGTGGTTGAAATGTGATTGATGTTCTCAACCACTTGGGAAACACTGACAGGAAAAAAAAAACAATCCTTGGAAAGTTTCTGCAACTTGCAGGAACATTTTTCCCCTCAGCACAGCAAAACACCTAAACTTTGTCAGTTCTGCACAGCCTTAAAAGCTGTACAGTTGGAATATAGTGCAGTTCTCAAAGGCAAAGTTATACACTACACGAACTAAAACTACACAATTTTTATAACCATCTGAATAGTTCAATATTGAAAAAGGAAGTCAAATGGAGTAGAACATTCTTTGAATGCTAAGTCCTAAAGCTGTGTACCTTAACTATGAAAACTACTATTATTTTCTCTTCTAACTCACTTCATCCTCCCTAAGGCTGCTCCTCCCTTTTCACCCCTCCTCTGCCATTATTTCTCAGCTGATATTTTTGTACAACTTGCTCCCTGAACTCTCTGGGCTGTGCTCCCCTTCTTTCTTGACTTGCCTGCCTCTTTTAGTTTTCCAATTCCTTCTCACGCCTATCAATTTGCTTCATCTCCACCAAGGCTGCTCTCCTTCTAGGCAGATCAAGGCAGATCAAGAAAGAAGGGGGACACAGACTCAGAGCTCAGAGAGTCCATTGTTTCTGGGTTCTTTAAACCAGAAAGTGAAAGGGAAATGATGGTGATTTTTGCTGCATGCTTTGACTCTTCTGTCAGACAAGACTAGAAAACCAGCCCCCAAACTCAAGTATCTCCAACTATGCAATTGTTCTTCAGAAAGTTGCACAGTGATGAGTTTCTTGAAAGTGTTCAAGGGTTAAATGTTGTAGTAAGACTTTCATCCTTTGTGAGAAAAAAAAAATCCTGAATGTTTCAACACCATGGGAAGAAAGACCAATGCCTTTTCCTTGACATCTGTTGAGAAGTCAGAAAATCAAGAATTTCAATCCCTACCTTGTGGGCTATCCAAGGAAGCTCATGAAAGTTGATATCTCAGCCCTTAAGACAGATGTTTGGCTAGTAAAATTAAGATGCCACCAGCTTTATTGATTCATCCTCCCATTCCGTTTGCCTACCAATGCACTTAATGCACCACCCATGAGTTTTATTTACCCTCTCCAACTTTGGTGATAGGTTAGCCTCAGAGAAAGGCAGTGAGTGGCTCAAGATTGCCAAAGCTGAGTGCACGTTTGAGGATTATGTCTGTTTCACCCCTCTGCCATGCATGACAGTGGCAAGACATCAAAGTGGGGAATACCCATAACAATAAAATCTGAATTCATATTTGTATTTTCTGATCTTCCTCTTGTCACTATTAGCTGGGCTGAGCAAGGAGAATGGGGTCAGTCTTTTGGTGTGAGCAGGTATGCCCAACTTTAATTTTCAAAACCATATAAGCCTAAGGTGAGGGTTTGAAATATAAGACACCATAATCACTACACTATGCATTTCAGTTGCTGCTTTTATTGAACAAAGATAATATTTCTGTAGTTTATAAACACATTTCAAGGTTTTTCTGGTAAACAGTGTTTTGTAGGTGCACTATGCAATTATTTTTAGGCTTTGGAATGCCATATGAAAATGTAGGATTATTTGTAGTGAGTGATTTACTGGCCATTTATTTTAGTGTAGTTCTACTCAAGACATCAAAGCATCATCATTCATGAAGAACTTATAATTTTCGTAGCATTTTTACAGTCTTTACAGTCTTTACAGTCATCACAACAACTGTGTGAAACAGGTCTCTCTTAACACATTCAAGAAGTGAAGGATGTCCATGGCACTGTAGACACTGAGGATGATAATGAAATACCAAGCTATATTTCTGCAAACATCTATTAGGGAGCTGGGCAATTTGTATGCCTTTTATTACTTTCTTTCTTTCTTTCTCATAACTATACCTTCCCCATAGACCTATGACCATTAAAAGGGTTTCAGCCACTTACCCATTTCAGCAGAAATTTTCCTTTTGTCTGCAGTGGGCAAAAACTCCAACCCTTAACATTATTTACTAGAATAGTAGTGGTTGTTGCTGCTGCTGTTGTTAGCATTTTATTTATATAGCACCATAGTACCTGGTGCTTTACAATTAAAAGAATAACAAAACAGTTCCCTTCCCTCAGGCTCACAAGCTAATTAAGACATGACACAAAAAGAAAAGGAGATTGCAGTGTGGGAAGGGATTAAGTCCAGAAGATAACCATCTTCTTCCCTCCTCTGAGGCAGCAGTGGCAGCTGGGATGAAGGGACAGCCTTTCATCTGCTTCTGGGCCTAGGCATGACGGATTGTTCTCACAGTACCAACCATGCTGTTCTAGCTCCATAGTTGTACAGGACCATGATGTCCTTGCGGGGAGTCTGAGAAGGATTCAAGAAATGTTATGTGCTTTTGCATTTTAAAAAAGAGGGAGAAGGAAGGGACTTACAGATAGACGGAGGTCCTCCATATCCATTAGTATCCATGGTTTCACTTGCCCACAATCTAAATATAGATACATAGTTCCTCACTCCCTTGTGGAGGGAGAGTAGCCAAAGGGAAGACTCACATGTTGGTGTGCAGTTTGTTCCCCTTGAGGACCAGAGCCAGCTGGAGCATGAAGAGCCACAGGCGATCTGTTACCCTGATTTTTGGGGTCCCTTGAGGAATGCCTCAATGTGCTTCATGTGATGGGGAATGGAAACTAGCCAGAGCATGAGCAATAGCAATGCGAGAGGCAGGGTAACCTAGCAAGGTCTTTGTACCCAGTTTTTACGAGGTCAGGCCAAGCTAAAAACCAAACAAAAATGTCCAATAAATGATTTTATTGAATGAAAGTCTCACGCACCAACGCAATCACTCACACACTCACTCAAGACCTATTAAGAAGCAAAAGAGAGGAAACTGGCTAGGGGAATATTGAAGGGGTTGTAGCTGGAGTAATACTGCACCTTTTCCTGAAGTCCTTGATCCAGGAAAAACAGTGGAGAAGTGGGGCTCAGCATGGAGAGGGCTGAGGGGATTACTCAATGGACAGAGAAACAGTCTGCTGGGATGACTGGGAGTGATCCAAAGAACCGCTCAAAAACTGGGACTATTTGTAGGGGGAAAAATACCTGGAGGACTAATCCTTTCCCAGGGAGAACAATGGGTGTTGCAATGAGAAAGAAGTTCCACAATGGTAACTTCCTTTGTGTGATGAGATTACAAGGTGTTGCCAAAGTCTCAGGATCTTCGGCTGCATTGAGTTGTGGTGCGACTTCATGTAAATAGTCCTTGCCTGATAGGATTTTATTGCTATCGGTGCTCAACTTGGGGCAAACGCACTAATCCCCTCAAGCCAGCTTCTCAGGGGCTGAGGACCCTTTGTTTACTGTGGGTTTGCACAGCTTGAGATCTCCTGGGGCTACATGATGGGATTTTACTGGCCTGACCTGGTTTTCTATCGTTCGACTGTTGCTGCCTATGTGCCCATCCGGGCGACCTCTCAGGCACATGGAATTATATTTAATATCAAAATTGTAGACCCCGGGACAGGATTTTCCAGTGGAGTAACAGAACACCCAGGATTCAAAGGACATGGCTGCAGCCACTTGGCTGGGATCCTTCTTTATTCTTTCCTTGCCTTCTTCCTTGCTTCAGACTGCTAGCTCCCACAGAGTCACTGTACCAGACGATTTGGAGATGAAGGTGAGGGCAGTAGGGGATCAGGCTACCTGCACTGAGCTCCTGAGAGCAGCCCCCTCCTTGGGTGCCAAATCTGGCAGGAGACTCGGCAGCATGGAGCCATGTGCCTCTCTCAGCCAAGGAAGGAGTGTCCATCTCCTTCATTAACCAAGAGAGGTATTTGACTCTGAGCAGCTGACCTTCCAGCATTTCTCTCAGTTGAGGAAGGAGGGAGACTCCTTCCTTGAATGAAAGAGGTGCAGGGAGCTGAGCTTCATGGAGCCGTGAACCTCTCTCAATCAGGAAGGGAGGGAGCTCCTTCTTCAGCCAAGAGAGGCACATGAATCTGGCTGCATGGAGCCATGTGTGTCTCTTCCAGGGAGGCAGGGAGACTCCTTTCTCAGCCAAGAGAGCCCAAGGAAATGGAGCCTGATGAGCCTTGTGCACCCTCTGCCTCCTGTGCAATGTGAGTGTCAAGAGTGTCAAGGACGAAGAGGGTCACATGGGGAGCTTTCGAAGCCCCACCAGGAAGGAAGGAAGACAAACAGACAGGGACGCAGACAGAAAAGAGGAACCAACTGCCTCATGTGGCCTAGGGGTCAAAATGTAGCCTTGGAGATTATCTGCGCTTTTTGTTATCCATAGAAAGTCCAGGAATGTATTCGCCATGGATATAGGATATGGGGCATCAACTGTACATAGATCTCAAACTCAAAGAGCAGGAGTCTTGTTGCCAACAATAGACATCATTTGTACCTTGCCGCAGTTAATAAGTTTGTAATTAAATCCTTCATTGCCTGGGTACAATTAACCTTATCGAATATAGATAATAATGCTATACATGGACATATTTGTAAATCAATTTCAGTTATCTCTTTTATCTCTTTAAACACCCTTTGCCAAAATTTCTGTACACCTTCACAATTCCACCACATATGAATATATGTAGCAATCTCTTGACAACCCCTCCAACACAACCTCGAATAATTCTTATCTATATAATTTAACCTTACTGGTGTTAGGTACCATCTCCAAACCAATTTATAATAGTTCTCTTTTATCCTTATAGACAAGTTTTTTAAATGACGCTGATTCCAAATTTTTCCCCAGTCCTGAATATCTATTTTTTGTGCTAGTTCTTCCTCCCATATTTTTCTAAGATATTCATCTTCATCTTCATATTTTGGCAACATTTTGTATATTTCACTTGTGGTACCCTTCAATATTTCATTTTCCTCCATACCTTCTCTTTGTATAATCATTTGTTCAAATTCAGTATATTCTCTGAAACCTTTATTATTCCTTTTCCAATTCCTTGTCCACTGCTCTAGCTGTATATAATTAAACCACAATATCGTAGTACCTTGTAATCTCTCCTTTATTTTATCTTTATTCGTCTTTATATTCATCCAATCTTTTAACTTATTTATTCTCTGCTTCTTTAATTCCTTCTCTACTTCACCTCTCAAATTCATTGGAAATCTTGCCATCATCACTACAGGAGTAAATGGTGAAGTAGCTGGCATTAATTTTTCCTTATTTTTCTTCCAAATTTCTAATATATTTTTCAAAAAGGAGTTTTCTATTTTTTTCATCTCTCTCTTGACAGGATTAAAAAAAAAACATTCTCTAATCTCTTCTCAATTTCTATTGTTCCCATCTCTAACCAATCTAAACCTCCTTTTCCTAGAATTCCTTTTCCTAGAACTCTATCTCAATTGATTTGCATTATAATACCATTTTAGATTTTGTAGGCCCCAATCCACCTTCTTTTTGGGATTTGTACCCAAATTTCTTATTAATCCTCACTCTCTTATTACCATTACAAAAATTGTTCAATAATAATTGCTAATTTTGCAGTCCTTCTTCTGATATTTTTTCAGTAACATCCTAAACAAAAAAAATAATCTTAGGTAGTATTTTCATTTTTACTCATGCTATTCTTCGAAACCATGATAACTTAATATTTTTATATTCCTCTAATTTCCACTTCACTTCTTGTCTTAATTTATTATAATTTTTCCCTCTTAATCTTTGTAGACCTTTTGTAATATTTATTCCTAAATATTTATTTCCTTTAATTTAACATCTATCTTTCTCTCTTTTAAAAAAGCTTGTTCTTCTATTTTAGTATAATTAAACAACATTAACTCCGATTTAGCCCAATTATTTGTAGCCTCGTCATTTCCCAAATTCTTTTAAGTGTTCAGATACTCTATCCATTTTCTTCATCAGATCTTTAATTGTCAGCAAGATATCATCAGTAAACAAACTTACTTTATTCTTTTCCCCAATCCCAATTCCCTCCAAATTCTCATCCTTTCTACTAACATTTGCCAAAATTTCAATAACCACCGCAAATAAAATTGGAGATAATGGACAACCTTGTCCTGTCCCTCTAGATATTTGAATTTGTTTTGTTAATCCATCATCTACTATTACTAATGCTGTGTTATGTAAATATAACTGATTTATCAATCCTCTAAACTGTTTCCCCAATCCTAATATCTTTAATATTATTTTTAATGCTGGCCATTCCACACAAAGGCCTTGTATATATCTAATGCCAGTATTCCTGCCTTTTGTTTATCCCTTTTGATGATATTTCTTTTATTCAATACTCTACCAATTAGATTTGACAGCTGCCTTCCTTGCACAAAACCACATTGGTCTCTTTGCAAATACTTATGAATAAACTTATTCATTCTTTTTGCCATTATTGCTGTCAATATCTTAACATCTTGATTTATTAGCGAGATAGGTCTATATGATCCTGAATCTGTCAAATCCTTATCTGGTTTTGGAATCAATATTATTAAAGACTGTTCCCACGATGGTGGGATCCTGTCTCCATTTATTATATTGTTATATAATGCCTTCAATTTAGGTATTACATTCTTTTTAAAAGTTTTATAATATTCCGGTCCCAACCCATCCATACCTGGCAATTTCCCTGCTTTTAATTTATCTATAACTTCTCCTATTTCTTTTTCCAAAACCAGTTGTGCCATCAAGTTTTTATCCTTCTCTTTTATTTTTATTTTCCAGTTTTTTTCAATATATACCTCAGTATTATCCACTGACTTTTTCCCTGCTGAATACAATTCTTGATAAAATTCTTCAAATATTTTTAACTTATCTTTCATTATCCTACATATCTTACCATTTTTGTCTTTAACTACACCAATCATATTCCTTGCCTTTTTAGACTGTGCGAATCTGGCCAACATTTTAGAGTGCTTATTACTATATTCAAAAAATTCTCTTCTCAAATATATTAGATTCCTCTGAACCTCATCAATTTCTATTTTTTAAAATTCATTTCTTTTTGCTTGTAGTTCTATATAAGTTTGTTTTCTTCTATCTATTATGTATTTATTCTCTAATTCTTTTATTTCCTTTTCTAACTTTAATTTCTTCTGTCCTTGTTGTCTTTTTAAATTACATGATTCCCTAATACAAATCCATCTTACAACTGCTTTCATGGTATCCCATAACATCACTTGAGAAACCTCTCTATTATTAATATCCCAAATATCTTGCCATTCCTTCTCTATCTTCTTCACTACCTCCTTATAATTAAGTATTCTGGTGTCTAACCCCACCTTTTTCCTTCTCTGGAATCCTTCTTAAATACAAAATCCATATTTACCAAAGCATGGTCTGTGACTTTTATCACTCCTATTTCTGTATTTAATAACCTCGGTACCATATTCTTTGAGACAAATATAAAATTTATTCTAGAATAATTTTTATGAACCGATGAGTAATAAGTATTCTTCTTTTCATCCCCCTTTATCAACCTCCAAACATCTTTTAATCCATTTCTATTCATCACTTTATTGAAAACTGTCATATTATTAAATCTATCCCTTGTTGTCGGGTCGGATGTATCTTTCCACTTATCCATAACCATATTAAAATCCCCTGCCATTATTATAAAATCTCCCTGTATATCTTTCAGCTCCTTGAATATTTTTTCATAAAATTCTTTCTGTTTCTCATTTGGAGCATATACATTAACCAATATATACTTTTCTCCCACCATTTCTCCTTGTATAATTAAAAATCTACCTTTTTCATCTTTTTTAATGCTTAGTACATTAAAATTACATCTTTTAGATATTATAGTTGCTACTTCTCTTGCTTTGGATGTGCCATATGCTTTTTCATAAATAATATCCCAATTCAATTTAAGTTGATTTATCCCATCTCATACTTGACGTGTTTCTTGTAAAAAACATATATTCGCTTTATCTTTTTTCAACAATGACTCTATCCTTTTCCTTTTTATCACAGACCTCAAGCCTTTCACATTCAGTATTGTTACCTTCAACTTATTTAGCCATTTTATATATTTCGATAATCCTTCCTCAACTCCTAATGGGCTCTTTCGTGTGGTACACCCATTTCCCCCCTTCTCTCCCCTTCCTCCCTCCTCCCTCCCCTCCTCCCCCTTCCCCACCCCCCTTGTAGGATAAAGTGACTTCTCATAGAATCATAGAAATGTAGAGTTGGAAGAGACCACACGGGCCATCCAGTCCAACCCCTTCCCATGCAGGAATACCCTCAAAGCACTCCCGACAGATGGCCATCCAGCCTCTGCTTAAAAACCTCCAAGGAAGGAGACTCCACTACACTCCGAGGCAGCATATTCCATATTCTCAATGTTGTCACAGTTAATTTTGTAACAGTACATTGTAAATGTACATCAGGATGGATTGCTGGCTGAATGAAACATAAAAATACTGATGATGATGAGGGTGCAGCCTGTTCAAAGCAAAATGAAACTTCTTCCAATCATCTTTTAAAAATGCTGCCATTATTGCAAGAAATATCTGTTGATTGGCTTCACGTGTACAGTCCCAGAAGACAAGCAACTACCACAGTGTGTGTTATGTTAAAATGTATTGTCCAACAAGGTCAGGAAACCACCAAAACTGCAAAAACATCTTGATACTAAACATAAAGAACATGCCACAAAGGACATCATTTTTTTTAGAAAAGTAAGGAGCACAAGCTTAGGGAAAGTAAGCAAATGGTGAAAAAAAATACTACAACTGGTTGTACCAATGAAAATGAAGTAAGAATCTCATCTGAAGTTTCTCAACTAATAGCAAAACCTGGAAAACTGCACACAATAGCTGAAGACATGATCTTACCTGCTGCAAAAATTGTGTTTTCTGCACTGATCAATAAGAAAGCAGCCAAGGACCTCTCCTTAATACCTTTGTCAAATGACAAAGTTAAGAAGCAAACTGATGGTTGGTCAGCCAATATCAAGGAACAGTTATTGAAAAGAATTTGCATGTCCCCCTATTTTTCTCTGAAATTGGACAAAAGCACAGACATGGCAAATACAGTAACATAGGGATAGGGGGGTGAGGGAGGTGAGACGTTGATGGCACTTTTTTGGAGGTGCTGCCACTCCTTGCCTGTCCCCCATGTGTCGTTGCCCCTCCCCTGCTTGCCGTGCCCTTCCCATGTGCACTGTCATCCCTCCCATGTGTGCAGTCAACCTAGCCTCACATGACATCACCCCACCCCCAGGTGTCATCACCTCGCCTCCACCCCTCCACCGCTGCCTGCCCCCACCCCTACCCTGCTTGTGCCAAGCTATGCCACTGGGCAAATGAAATGACCTTATTGTCCTATACCAGATATGAACATGAAAAAAACATTTTTGAAGATTTATAGTTCGTCTCCTTGTTGTACATGCTATATCTGAAGAAGTATTTAACAGCTTAAACAAGTGCATAACCTCACATGACATGGACTGGTTGAAATACATTGGAATTAATACATCAGTATAAGCAATGTCTGGAAGGTTTACTGGACTTGTAGCATGAACCACTGTTTGAGCTACTTTCCTTTTAACATGATTTTTTTGTATACATAGATGGAAGCTTTGCCTAAGGACCAATAAGAAGGTCTAAGAGAGTGTGCCAAACTTGTGTCTTTCCTGAGCTCTATAACATATTCAGACAGTCAAAACACTTCTGCTGTTGCATTGGCCATTTTATCCTTAGTACTTGCGTAACTATGTGCTACATTTTCATTTAATTAGTAGTTACATTTATATCCTTTCTCTCCTAAAATGAACTCAAATCCACACATAAGGCTGCCTTCCTCCTCACTTTATCTTCATAACAACCTATGAGGAAGGCTGGGTGATAGTGTCTGGCTTCAATATCTCACCTGGAGTTTAATGGCTCAGCGGAGTCTGTAACCTGTACCATACAAATCCCAGTTCAACCCTCTAGTGACTACACCACAGTAGCTCTCTATTGCCTATATGTGTTGGCAGTCTATGGCTTCCATGTCAGCAGGAACATGAATTAATTCTAGGTTTTATCTGAAATTTGAAGGAGCTCTCTGTGGTACTGATCCCTGTCCTCAAAACAGGTTCAAAATCTTGGATAGTATCTTTAAACCTTGGGCTAAAACCCTGAGCAGGTTCACTAGCCCATTGTGGTGCATGGAAACCACAGCTGCCACTACCTATATTTATCTAACTTAATTCACTGCTGTTTCTTTAAGAATTATGTTTCTACCTCATGTTCTTTAGTGGTAACTTTAGTGACGACAGCCACAACTTAAACAAGAAAATAAGTCTACATCTGAACTTACTATCTTAAAAAGCACATATTGTGTCATTAACATACAGCTGCGTAGCTTGAAGTGATGTATATGTCTTGCATTGGACAGTGAAGAGGGACTACTCACTAGTCTCTTGCATTGTGCCCAAGACTTCCCCATCAGAAAGCTTTCAGTCCTTGTAGAGTGCTGCTACAGCTGATAAATGCTACATTTCCTCTAAAAGAAGCAATTTAGTGATTTTCTGTTTGTTTGTTTGTTTGTTTGTTTAGTGTTTCTAGATAGCTTCTGGGAATGTGGAACTTCTTGTAAGCAAATTATGTGGACAACATGCAACCTGTTTTTGGAGAAAATGGCAGTATTAGAGGAAAAGGATTGATTTTGGCAGCAGTAGTTATAAAAATCACTGTGGGCTGCAAGCAGCCTGAAATCCACACATTGCTCACACCAGAACAGAAGAATTAGTGCTGATCTAGAACCGAAGAGACAACGTTTAAAATCTCTACTCAGCCACATAGCTCACTAGAGGAATCACAGATATTGGTGGGATCTCAAGGACCACATACTCCAGTTCCCTCCCAGGGCAAGTATCCACAACAAAGTCTGACATGAGAAATGGCTATCCAAATTCTGTTTAAAGACCTCCAAAGAAAGAGAATCCACCACCCTCAAAGGCAGGCTGTTCCACTGTTCAACAGATGTTATTGTCAGGAAGTTCTTCCTAATGTTTAGGTGGAATCTTTTTTTCTTCTTGTAATTTGAATCCATTGGTTCATGTTCTAGTCTTTGGAGCACAATAAAACAAGCTTGCTCCATCTTCTATATGATGTTCCTTCAAACATTTAAAGATATCACCTGTTGATATCGTCTCAGAATTTAGCATACCCAGCTCGTTCAGCTGGTTCCCTAGAACTTGGCTTCCAAACTGTGACCATCATGGTGACCCTCCTCTGTGAATTGGCAATATCCTTCTTGACCTGTGGTGGCCAGAACTGACAGAACAGGTGAGGTCTCACCAAAACCAGCAGAGTAGGACTATTACTTTCCCTGACCTGGATGCTATGTTCCTGTTGATGTAATCTAAAATAGCATCAGCTTGGCTGTTGCATCACAGTGTTGGCTGATTGTCAGCTTGTGATCTGCTAAGACCCTTAGACCCTTTTCACATATAGTGTTGTCATGCCAGGTGTCACTCGGCCTATATTTGTGCATTTCACTTCTTGTGCCTGAATGTAGTTGTTGTGTATCTATTACAGGGTTTTCTTGGTAAGATTTGCTCAGAGCAGGGGGGTTGCCATTGCTTTCCGTTAAGGCTGAAAGAGTGTGACTCACCCAAGACCACTCAGTGGATTTCCATGGCCAAGTAGGATCTGAATTCCTGTCTTCCAGAGTCCTAATCCAAAACTCAAGCCATTCACTATGCTGGCTGCACCTAAATGTACCTTACACTTATCCATGTTGATCCTGTGTTGATCCCTCTCAGGCAGCTAGCTTAATATACATCTACTTGTATATCTCTTAAGATGATCCAGCAGAAACCTATGTTTGATGTAAAGGCTTTCACGGCCAGAATCCAAAGGTTGTTGTGGGTTTTCCGGGCTTTGCAGCTGTGTTCTATTAGTATTTTCTCCTGACGGTTCACCTGCATCTGTGGCTGGCATCTTCAGAGGATCTGGTAGCATGGAAGTGAGACAGAGTATATATACTTGTGGAGTCCCCAGGTGGGAGGGAGCAATTTGCATGTGTTACAGTTGGCCTGTGTGATGGCCTATTGTTAAATGGGATATTCCCCAGGGTGTATTGTTAGTCAGGGGATATGCATAACAGTGCATTAAGTAAGAGCCTCAAGACCTGGGAAAAAACACAGCAGTGAGGATAAGCAGCCAACCAAAAGGAATGCGTTTTGACCATACATCAAAGGGGTCACTGACTGTATAGGGAAACTAATGAAGAAACATAACCTCCAAACAATATACAGACCAACCAAGAAAATTCAACAAATGCTACGCTCAGCAAAGGACAAGAGGGATCCTCTAACTTCTGTGGGAGTTTACCACATACCTTGCAACTGTGGGTAGGTCTACATAGGGACTACAAAACGCAGTGTCCAAATACAAATCAAAGAACATGTAAGACACTGCAGACTGATCCACCCAGAAAAATCAGCAGTAGCAGAACATGTTATAAACCAATCTGGACACAGAATGCTTTTTAAAAGCACAGAAATTCTGGACCATTCTTACAACTACTATGTCAGACTACACAGAGAGGCCATTGAAATCCATAAACATATGGACAATTTCAACAGAAAAGAAGAAACTCACAAAATAAACAAGATTTGGCTACCAGTACTGAAGAACACTAAAATCAAGACTCAAAAATATGCCAATGAACGCCACCTAGACTCTGGAGGTCCCTCTACAGGGAACAATACAATGGGTTGCTAATGTACTTAACTCACTGTTATGCATATCCCCTGACTAACAATACAGCCTGGGGGATATCCCATTTAACAATAAGCCATCACACAGGCCAACTGTAACACATGCAAATTGCTCCCTCCCACCGGGGACTACACAAGTATATATACTCTGTCTCACTTCCATGCCACCAGATCCTCTGAAGATGCCAGCCACAGATGCAGGTGAAACGTCAGGAGAAAATACTAATAGAACACAGCCTCAAAGCCCAGAAAACCCACAACAACCTATAGAAACCTATGTATTCAGCTCAGACCTGTGCAAAGGACTCATTCCATGAAGCTCCTTTTTATTTTCTCTCAAACTGATATTAAGCAGTCATGCCATCTGTCCTGGCTATTAATTGCATTAATGACTACTGGAGAGGCATTTTGCCCTGAACGTAAACATAGAGTCACAAGGATGCTCAGATGTATTTGGAGAATGCAGTTTTCATGAGTGATGTAATTTACTAGCTGCCGCATGGGTTTCACTGTTGTGCAATGCTTTATATTGAAACTGAATACAGCACTGCACTAATTGGGATAAATGACTCAGCACAGTTAGAGCAGAAAGGTCAGAAAGAAAAACAGATTTCCTTAAGTAGAACTAACAGTGTGGCGAGAACAGGAGACAGGAAGAAGAAGTACCTTTGCAGGAAAGAGTTTATAATCAGATTTCGGACCCTGTCTAGGGAGATATCACTATCTACGTTGCAACTCCATATGTTTTGGCAAATGTCCATGTGAATAGCTGTTTGTTCCCAATATGCAATTACTGTGTTGTTGATTTAAAAAAACACACACTTTGTTGATGAATAGGGAAATCCACTTTTTGTTGTGCAAGTGATTCTAAGTTCGCTGACAGGCAATTAGATTTATTTATATATCTGGCTATTAAACATGCTGAGATGAATATGGCCCAGTATTAACAAAAGTCAGCACAATTCATTATTCACAGCAATTATGTTGTCCGAATCGTACTGGATAGCATGGAGGTCACAGAGTTTCACATTAAACTTAGGGTCACTCTAATTTCAGCCTCAGGCATTACTAAGATGATAGCACCAGCAGAACTATTATGGCATGCCAAAGTAAGAGGCACCATCTCCTTTCATTGCAGAATAACAACAGTTTGGCAGAGTGCACTAAATAATTCAGTAAGATCATGAAAAGCATCATAGTGAACCCTTTCAGCAATGCTCCTGTCCACTAGTCATGTGTCAACAGGCATCACTTCATACTTCTGTTGAAGTCTAGTAGATATTCCTAGTAGATATGCATGCAATTGCATTGTTGACCACCATGTACAATCCTAGGAAAACATGGATTAGTTCTGCAAACCAACTTCCATGGTTTCCTAAAATCCCCAGGTCATCTAACAACATGTGTGATAACAGCAAATTAATCCTGTGGTGTCAGCAAACCAATACTACTCAATGACTATTGTTCATTTAATAGTAGGGATGAAAATCCTTACTGAACTCTTTTTCTTCTTGATGGGCAAGACTTTAAAAGTTTTGACACATTTCTCTTTTTTGTTTGTTTTTGTTTTGTTTTGTTTTTTGCCTTTGACGAATTTTTGCAAAAATGAACAAAGGGTTTTTTTATTTATAATGTTTTCTGCACAAAATAAAATATATTTTGTGCAAAAGCCTTTCACATTTTTTTTACTAGAAAAGCCTGAAACACACAAAAAAAGTCATGCAACAATTGAATTTTTTTCAGTGTAATTTACATGACAATTCTATGCATGCCTGCTAAGAATTAAGACTCATGGAGTTCAATAAATTTACTCCCTGTTAAGTCTCCTCACATTCACATTGAGGATGAGAAAATTTGAGGCTTTTCCTCATAAGGCAATTGCTATACAGTGTGTTCTATATAACCAGACCCTTGTCAACCAGCCCCATGGTCTAATGTGGACATCTATGCCTTCATTTATCTTCATTTTTTTAAAAAAATAACATGATGTTATGGGCAACCAACAGCCGTGGAAAAAAAATATAAGGGTTTAGTTATGGGACATCCATGAAGAGAAAACCCACCACAACAAGGGAATATCAGTCCCTCCAACTGACTTGATTTGGCGCCGAAAGTCCCAATTAATCCTCTGTCGTCCCACTTTTTCAGCTTCTTTTAAAATGTCTCAGTTTCTCTCTCCTCCTCCCACTTTCCCCTTTCGTCCTTGGGTTACTTCCACTGGGGCAAACTGAGTTCAAAAAAGCAATAGTTGTTTACACTCTGAGTTGCTTGCACTCTGAACTCTGAGTGCAAATGACTATTGTGCTTTTAACTCAGTTTGCCCCAATGGGAGTAAGCCAAGGACAAAACTGGAAAGTGGGAGGAGGAGAGAAAAACTGAAACATTTTTAAAATAACTGGAAAAGTGAGATGACAGAAGATTGTTGTTGTTGTTGTGTGTCTTCAAGTCACTTCCAATTTATGGTGACCCGGAGACAAATCTATTACAGGGTTTCCTGGGGCTAAGCATGTGACACGCCCAAGGTCACCCAGTGGGTTTTCATGGCTGAGTGGGTAATGGAACACTGGTTTCCAGGGTCATAGTCCTGCACTCATACCACTTATACCATTTTGGTCAGAGCATTATTGGGAATAAAAGGGGACTCTTTCCCTTCCCTGTAGGCTAAGGCATAAACAAACTGCTGCAGCCTCTCCTAGCTTGTGTATTCTTCCTTACCAATAATGTTTGACATCTTGACCACACTCTGATGTTGCTTGGCCCCATGTCCCAGTTTTCATCTGTGAAATGTTGGGGAATATGGATTGTACACTAGTCTTAACCATGGCTACAACCACAACCCCTTAGTCCAAGGGTGAGCAACCTGTGCCCCTACAGCTGTTGTTGGAGTATATCTCCCATTAGCCCTAGTTAGCATAGTCAATGGTGAGGGACAATGAAAATTTCAGTGTAGCAACATCTGGGGGATCACAAATGGCTCACATGCATCTTAGTCATTGCTGTTGAGCTATTATATATCAGGCATTTCTATTAGGCATCTTAAAACTGGGAGTGCCTTTCAGTTCTATATCATCCTATATATCTTATTGTAATCTATTTCAAATGGAGAATAACAGCTTCTCCTAGTAAAACATCAATACTACACTGACATCTCCTGTCACATTTCATCTGTTCTTTGTCATCCAGATTGTCTTACCCACTGCAGTATATTGAGCTGGTAGGTTCAACGAACTACCTGAGGAGAGACACCAGGATCTATTTCATGAGTGGGAATTCATTCTTGCAGAGAAATCATGTAGTTTTCTTCTTATGGTCCTTTCCTGATGTGTATGTTCTTTCAAGTTGCCTCACTAACTCTCTGCCTTGCATCTTGCTTCTGCTACACTTCAAGGGGAAAAGCACTGGTGAGAAAGAGAGACGAAATACTAGTGAGGGAATTTTTTAAAAAAGGAAGTCTGAAAAAGGGAGAAGAACAGAATTTTTTTCTTTGTCAAAGGAACTATTCTGCTTCTCATTGTGATTTGGCTGGCTACTGTGGAAACAGAATGCTCAACTAGATATACCTCTGGTCTTACGGGACTCTTCTCGTGCAGTTCAGTGAGTTAGAAAATGGTGTGAAAGTGGAGAGACACTGATAAAAGTACAGGCATTCTGGCTCCTTTGTTGTCATACTACTTTGAACCATGAGTGCAAGACTCTTCTTTAAGCATATGTTCATCCAACAAAAATATGAACCGAGATGGCATAGTGATTTGAGCGTTGAACTAGGACTGAGGAAACCTGGGTTTGAATCTCCTCTCAGGCATTAATCTTCTTTGGTGACGTCAGAGCAATCACACTCAGCCTGATCTACCTGACAGAGTTCTTGCGATGAGGGGGGATTTATGCTAAGCCTCTTAGTCTTTGGAGGAAAGGCAGGATAGAAACAAAAGAAATGTTATGCAGTGTTATGTTATGGCAATACAATAAACATAATTCTTACTTGGGGACAATGGCTTCACTTTGCACCCTCACCTGCATACAACGTGGGTCATGTCTGCATACGCCCCCCCCCCAGAAAAAAAACCCAAACACTTTTTAAAGTCAAGTGCCATGAAATTATTTATTTCCCTGTTTATACATTTTCATTCAGAACAAATTTTCTCCACCAAAACCATTGTATTTGTGCCCAGAGTAACGGTGCAAATAGCAAAGATTTTGCATAGAAGTTTGTTGTTAACTGCCATCAAGTCAACTTTGACTTATGACAAACCTGTGAATGAGAGAGTTCCAAGACACCTAATCATCAACAGTCTTGCTCAGGTCTTGTAGACTCAGGGCCATGGCTTCCTTGATCAAGTCTATCATCTGTAATGTCATCTTCCTCTTTTCATACTGCCTTCTACCTTACCAAGCATTATTGCCTTTTTTAGTTAGTCATGTCTTCTCAGAGGCCATTTCCTTACTAGCCTGTTATAGTGCTATTATTCCACTTTCAACATCCTATGGAATCCTGGTGTTTGCAGTTTAGGGAGGGGTCTTTGAGGCCCCTTCCTAAACTGCAAACCCCAGGATTCCATAGGATGTTCGAAGTGGAATAATAGCACCATAACAGGCTAGTAAGGAAATGGCCAGGATCTGTCCAAAGTGTGACAGTCTCAGTTTAGTCATCTTGGCTTCTAGGGACAGTTCAAGCTTAATTTGCTATAGAACCCATTTATTTGTCTTTTTAGCAGCCCCCAACATCTGTAGAACTCTTCTCCAGCACCATATTTCAAATGAGTTTATTTTCTTCTTATCTACTTTCTTCATCATACAGCTTTCACAAACAGATAGAAATTGGAAATACCATGGCGTGGACCAGTCTAACTTTAGTATTCAGTGATACACCTTGATACTTGAGGATCTTGTCTAGATCCTTCATAGCTGCTCCCAAGTCCTAGTCTTCTTCTGATTTCTTGACTGCAGTTTCTGTTCTGATTAATGACTGAGCCAAGGTTTGGAAAAATATTTTGTTTACATTATTAGTTGACAGATTTAAGTTAGAATTAGAATAGATTCTAACTCTGTAGTTGAAGCAGCTGTATTGATATACCATCTGTTCCTGGTGATTTATTTCTCCCAAGTGTTCTGAATGCAGCTTCCATTTCGCTTTCTAAAATTGTAGGTTCATCTTCAAATGGTTCTTCCTCGAATAAATCTGTCATCCTTTCATTTTTTTTTTTTATACAATTCTTCACTGGGTTGCTTTCATCATTATTTGTACTTGGTCATGTGACATATTTGTAATGGTCATAGAGCACCCCATTCTTAGTATAAATTTCATTTGATTTCTTAGATCTTGTGGAAGAGGTTTCTTATTCTTCTTTTTCTGTTTTGTTGTCATCTTCTATTTCTGTGTATTGAGCATTACAATAATTCTCTTTGTTCCTGCACACAAATTGCTGAGCAGTTGCATTCAGGGTACTGAGCCTATTTCTGTCACCTTTGCCTTTTACTTCTCATCTATCCTTAACTGGTCAAAGAGTTTCATCTGTCATTCACTGAGGCTTCTCTTTCTTTTTGCTTACAGATAATGTATTTTTGCATTCCTCACTGACAATGACCCTGGCTTAAGTGCAGAATTCTTATGACTTCCAGTAATTTAATCTTAATAGTGCAAATTTAATTTTGTCAGTGATTCCAGGCAGGGAACCCTGGGAAAATGATAAGCCCACTGCAAAGATGTTGCATCATGCCCCAGCTGTGGGTAATTGCAAGGTTGCATAAGAAACTGGGGCCGTGTGCAGATGGTAGAGGGAGGTGTGCAAACCTCTACCTGATTGGTTGTAAATATGAATATAAGAAAGCAATCCCCAGTATGCATTTGTCTGTTGACCAAACCGGTGCCTGGTGCAAGCCTTTGTCCGTCTGTTCCATGCTTGGATATAATGGAACTTTGCTGCAAGATAAAGTGCCTCCTGTTTGGAAGAAACTCCTCTGTGTGTGAGTATCCTTACTGGGGAATAAGGCTGCTGCTGTTGGCTCGCTGAACTCTGCTTTTTCCGCTGCATTTCTGTGGGGCTGAAACTCCTATCATCCCCCAACATTGGTTATGGGCCCAGACCCAGAGTGCACGGCATCCACAGTGCACCTGTAGTTCTTTTCCCCTGGATACGACGACTGTTTTTGACTGTTTGCCTGGCTCTCCGGTGCTTCGGGAGTCTGTGTTTTGGCAGAGAGACAGTTAATTTTTAGTCCAGTGCTGTTCAAGGACACTTTGGAGGAGGAAGCCAGCCAGCTACGTTCCTGTGTTTTGTTTTTACAAAGGCAGAAGAATGACTGAAACAAGCTTTGTGCGTTTTGAAAGACTAACTGACACAAATTATCAAAGCTGGCGAATTTATGTGAAAGCGTCTCTGATAAAGGAGAACCTGTGGCACTTTTTGGAGAGTGAGAGTCAGCCACCTGCTAGTGCATTGGCTGCTGAGATAGCAGCGTACCGTGTTGCTGACAAAAAAGCCAAAGCAGTTATTTTGCTTACTTTAAGTCCTTCCCAGTTGATTCACGCTGCTGCTGCAGACACAGCGTATCAGCTCTGGCAGGCTCTGAAACGTGTGCATCAATCTTCCTCGTGTTTGTCCAAAATGCTATGGATGAAAAGACTGTATAACACAAAGTTATGTCCCGGAAGCTGTGTAAGAGAGCACCTCATGCTGATGAAACAGTTATTTCAAGAGGCAGCCGACAGGGGGATAAATATTCCAGAAATGCAGAAAAGTTTTATTCTGCTGGGAAACCTCACTAAGGAGTGGGACTTTTTGATGTACAGCCTGCAGGGTGTGCGTGAGGAAGAGCTGACTGTAGACTTGGTAGCCGAGAGGATCCTGGAGGAAGTCCAACGTAAGCAGTTCGATTCCAGACTGAAGTCAGAGGGGAGAAAAGCCAGTTGCCAGGAGGAAGAGGCATCTGTCCGGGAAAAAGGAGTGTGCAGCTATGCCAGATGCTGCTACAGATGCAAGAGAGTCGGCCATCTCCAGAAGGACTGCAGAATGCCAGTGCCGAGCAGAGGGAAGAAGACAGCCCAGAAGAGGAGGGGCGTGTTGTCACAGGCTGAAGGCCATGTGTTTGTGGCAAAAGAACAGTCTGAGAGTGCTGTGTGGTTGCTAGACAGTGGTGCAACTCACCACATGGTGAACAATTTAAAGCTGTTGAATGATGTTACAAATGCAAATGTAACAGCAATTTCCCTTGCAGATGGGGCACCAAGCAAGATGCAGAAGATGGGTACTGCATATGTGCCATGTTTTGGTAAATCATTCAATAATGTGTTGTGTGTTACCAATTTGCAGATTGTATTATGAGTGTCTCCCAACTGACCAGTGAGGGTTACAAAGTGGTGTTTGAAGGGGAGAAATGTACAATAACTGCAAATGGTGTGTTTTGTGCAAAAGGGGTGAAAAAGCAGGGGTTGTACCACACGTTGCCAAAAGGAAAAGTGGCAAACGTTAACCCTATGTGTAACAAACCTTTACAGGAAAAGTGTGTACATTATCTCCACAGAGTGATGGGACATGCCAGCTACAAAAGTTTGCAAGAGTTGGCAAAGGTATGCCCTGGGTTACAAGTCAGAAATTGTCCTAAGTTCCTAGATTGCTCTGTGTGCAAAAAGGTTAAAGTAAAGGCTTACTCCATTGCCAAGAAAAGCAAGTGTGTCACCCAACGGCCTTTTGAGGTTGTACATGCAGATTTGGCTGGGCCATTCAAGCCAACTGAAGGGCAAAATAGGTATGTCCTGGTAATTGTAGACAGACACACCAGGTACTCCTATGTCTATCTGCTGTGAAAGAGAAAAGTCAAGCAGCTGAAAAGCTCCAAGAGTGGGTGAATGCTGTTGAGAGGGAATTTCCTTATAAAGTGGCCAGTCTTGTATCAGACAGAGGGGGAGAATTCCTGTCCAATAGCCTGCAAGCCTGGATGCGTAAGAAAGGCATAAGGCATAAAACCACCAACCCCGCATCTCCCGGGGAGGATGGTCTTGCAGAAAGAAGAACTGGGCTGTTAAAACAAATGAAAGACTGTATGACGGAGGATGCCCAAGCCCCAGCAGGACTTTGGGGAGAAGCAATAGTGACAGCAAACTACCACTTAAACAGGATGTGGAGTTCAAGTGTGAAGCAAACTCCATATTACCTATTGTATGGTAGAGCGCCAAACCTGCAGCATCTACGCTTTCGGGGTCAGTTTGCTAGTGTGTATATTCTCCCAAGTTTCAGAAAGTCTGGAGAGGAGAAATCTAGACGGTTACGCTTTGTGGGATATGAAGGTAACAAATATAGATTTCTACACCATGCTGGCAAAATAGTGTATTCCAGGAGTGCAAACTTTGAAATCCATTCAGGATGGGATAGACTGCACTGTAACCAAGAGGTTTTGATTCCCCTGGGTAAAAGTGTGAAAAGTGTTCCCGAAATTCCTGAGAATGGAGGGGCAGTGATGTCTGATGAGGAAAAGGACAGTGTCCCGGATACACTTGAAAGCTCTGAAGATAGAGGGGCGGTGATGGTTGATGATGAAGAAGAAAGTACAGAGGAAAGTACTGAGGAGGAGAAGCGAAAAGTCTCACTTGACGTCACACCAAAGAGTTCAACACCGCCACCTAGTGCTGAACCTGCATTTACGGTCAAGAAAGAGCCTCGCGCTGAGGTCAGCACTAGTTCCAGCAGTGGTTCCAGTGAAAGTGAGTCAGGAAGTACCCAACTTGCTGAGTCAGGAAGTAAAGTTATGCTTATCCCTAAAAGGTCAGGAGGAGGGTATTTTGTCATCCCGTGTGACTGAGGCAGAAAAACTTAAAGTGTAGAACTAAAGACATTGGGGTACGATACCAAAATATGAGGCAAATGGTCCAAGATGGGATTTTGTGCTTGCGGTATTGTCCATCTGCGGATGTGCTCACAAAGGCACTTCCAGTAATAGGCCATGAGAAGTTGGCAGGTTAACTGGGCCTTGCCACCAGGGTGTAAGGTGGAAGATGAATTGTACCCTTGAATGTATGTACTGTATGTATTATGGAATAGGTATTGTATGATATGTATGGATAGTGAAAATGTCCTACACAGTGGCCTGACCATTTTGGAGTGGATTGTCAGGGATTCCAGGCAGGGAACCCTGGGAAAATGATCAACCCACTGCAAAGATGTTGCATCTTGCCCCAGCTGTGGGTAATTGCAAGGTTGCATAAGAAACTGGGGTCGTGTGCAGATGGTAGAGGGAGGTGTGCAAACCTCTACCTGGTTGGTTGTAAATATGTATATAAGAAAGCAATCCCCAGTATGCATTTGTCTGTTGACCAAACCGGTGCCTGGCGCAAGCCTTTGTCCGTCTGTTCCATGTTTTGTATATAACGGAACTTTGCTGCAAGATAAAGTGCCTCCTGTTTGGAAGAAACTCCTCTGTGTGTGAGTATCCTTACTGGGGAATAAGGCTGCTGCTGTTGGCTCGCTGAACTCTGGTTTTTCCACTGCATTTCTGTGCGGCTGAAACTCCTATCATCCCCCAACAAATTTTTCTTTTACAGTATCTTTAAATTCTGTGGGGATGATCTTCAGATTGTATTTTGGCGTGATGGTTGACTTAGTGTTCTTCAATTTTTCTCTAAAATTTGATATTGGCAGTTCATGGTCTCTGCCACAATCTGTTCCTGTTCTTTTTTTTGCAGATAGAATGAAGCTTCTCCATCTTCTGTTTCCAATTATGTAGTCTATATGATTTCTATAGGTGAAGACCATGTATACAATTGCCTCTTTGGTTGCTTGAAGAATATGTTTGCAATGAACAAACTCTTGGCCTGATTCAAATAAACTTTAGCTTAGCCTAGGTGCACTTTGCTTGGCTGTGTTTTCAGTCTGGGGCAACTGGCAATGATCCAGCACAGTTTCCTGTTTTTGCACTCTGTACATGCTCTACCACCAGAACCTAGGTGCGTTGACATAAGGCATGATCACAATGGATGGCAACACAATGGATGGCAACACAACAGCACCTGGTCAGCAACGACATTGTCCCCAACTGGGAGCAATGTGTTGTCATACCAAGATGGTGATGTCAGGCAGTAAGGGCCCTTGTTGTCCTCTGCTGTACCCTATTAGCTCACTGAGCATCATCTGACCTGGGAGATTCGTCTTCTGACACTATCTTTTGTTTTATCCCCTATTGCTGCTACTGCCAGTAGCTGTTTGGCACATATCTCAGTAAAAGCCTGTCTGACATGGGAGATCACTCCCTAGCAGCACTGCTACCACCCCATATCCTGTTGCCTGACCAGTTCATGCAACCCCACCACCATGGAAATGTAGCACTATGGAAGGATTTACAAAAGTACCTGAATGGAAAAACAAAATAAAAACATAAAGAGAAATATGGGGAAACTCTTATAATCTTACTCAATAGAGAGAAAACATTTTTTTTCTTTCTTGCATATAAAAATGAAATACATGTTTATTTAACAATTTTGTATCCTTCAGACTTGTCAGGTCACATTGCTTCCCTGTCATAGTATTATATAGTATTATGTGTAGAAGAGACCCTGGTTTCGTATATATGTTTGTGTTACATATCTTCTATACTGCCATGTATGCTTGCTGCCGTGTGTTAGAGTCTACCTGAAAATTACATGTATGCATTGGGTTGCTATATGTAATCAGACAAGTGGAATGGGGCTGGAGAGTAAAAGGGGAGAATAAAGTGTGTTATGAGAACGAAGTATTGTTGACATAATGGAGAGGACTAGAAGACAGTTAACAGCCGCTCAAGGTCTGGAAATCTGGGAAAGGAACCAGCCTGGGAAAGAAAATGCAATGTTATATTAACCAATGAAAGCTTAGAATGTGCGAATTAGCAATGGATTGCTTATACAAAGATGTAATGTTGCTGTACAATTCAGTTCTGGCAGCTTCTGTGAAAGTGTGCAGTTGGTACCCATGACTATCTTTTGAATAAACTATTGTGAACTTCAGAGTGTATTCTTTGGAGCACAGTGTTACCCTGTACATGACATTCCTGCTCTTGCATGGGACTTTCATTCGCAAATCCATCAGCAACACATGGCACGTTTGGGCAACCAGGTAGTATCCCTGGTGCAGCTATCATGCTCTCCTTTGCTTCCAAGCAAGCTCATCTTATGGTGGCAGCCCTGCAAAGAGGGTCAAGAGTCAATTCACTAACACATTGCAGTACTGCTGGGGCTGCTGTCAAACAAACTCACTTGTGACAGGGTGTGGAGACTGTGGAGTGAAGAAGGACTTCCTATGAGAGGGGCATGCTGGCACCTATGAGCCATCATGGACCCAATGTTAGTGGGCACTGGGGCTTCCAATTAGCCCTCAAAGCAATCTACCCACCCCAGCAATCTGGAACTAAACCTGAAACCAACCCTATTACTTTGGATTGCCTGGTCCTAGGTGGCAGCCTAGCATTTTAGTATTGTAAGTTGCTTAGAGTTTCCAAGTGATGAGCAAAATAACAAGTTAAGGGGTAGAAATCAATAGGCCAGCTATTTTCTGCTTCACTTAAGGATTTTCCCTATTCATTTGACTCCAGATTTGTGAGCCACCAGGGACTACTGAACTCTCCTTCTATTTGCCAAGTATCATCTATGCACATCAGAGGCTTTTTGGTGTACTATCAGCTTGTATGCCATACTCTGCAGATACATAAAACCTTTACCTAACAGACTCTTCCACTTGAGGCACAGACCCTGACCTTCAAAATACTGAAAATGTGATTTTTGCTGGATCTAGAAAAATGTTAGAACTAGTGTAATGTAGTGGTTTGAATGTTGAACAAGGATTCCGGAATACCAGGGATTGAATCCCTGCTTAGCCATAGAAACTCAACAGGTGACCTGGGCAAGTCATATTCTCTTAGTCTAAAAGAAGGGCAATGGTAAGCCTCCCCTGAATAAATTTTGCAAAAAAAAAATTATGACAGGGTCACTATAAATTGGACTCAACTTGAAGACACACAACAACAACAAATAAACAACATCTCACCATTAAATTGTCAGGTGGAGAGCAACCTGGCATGAAAGAAAAACTGGGATCCAATCAGTGTGAATAATCAGGACCAGAACCAAACAACAAGCTAGGAATTATGGCAAGGAGCAAGCCAGATAAACAGTTTATTGACTCATCACATAGGACAGCTGTTTGTACATCCCAACAGCTTCTGTCCTGGCATAGACGTTCATTCACGTGCACATTCTTAATTGTTATATAGTTTAGGCCAACAGTCTGTTTTGTTCGGTTATGAATGAATGGACATATGATAGAAGCAACACAGTCATGAAAACTACTGCTGATTATATCCACACACTCTTTTTTTCACATACGACACATCTCCATATAAGTATGTGCTCAGGCCCAAACTGATTGTCTGGGCAAAACAACCTCATGTGAATCATGCCTAAGAACATTCCTTAGCCAAATTTTTGCTTCTATTCTGTACTAACCAAACTGTAAGAAAGTACAAATATGAACTGGGAATTTGATTTATTCATTCTTGGTACTAAATGTGGTTTTCCTTAAGTAGTTGGAAAAACTCTGCATATTTGCATTAACCAGTATTATTTTTCATTCTGATCTATCTCTTTTTTTGACCCTTCAGTTGCTGTGGAAATAAATCATGTGATTACTCAAATCTAAAACCAAGATTTATCTCACCGTGGCATAATAAATCTTGTTTAGAATGCAGCAGGGTGTGAGGTTTTTTCCCCAATTTAATGATTCTCTAGTCAAAAGAAAATGTTAAGGTTGTGACAAAATCAACAAAAGCCAGGAAATTTAAAGTTAATGTCGAATCTCATCCATAAAGCACCTCATTAAGCTTCATCATTGCATCCTGTATCATTTCCAGAGACATGTGCAGTTGCTCACAGTTACTGGGCAAGTTATGGACAAAGGACTGAGCCAGTTAACATTTAGACCAAGACCCACATAAGTTCTCTGCTACAAGGACACATCATAACTCTAGCTTACTCCAGTGCAGGCAAGAGAATCTGGTGGATCTTAAGAATGCATAGGAAGAATGTGCAACACAGATGGATCTAAAAAGTAAAGACAATTCAGCTGCCAACTCCCAATCTATGTTCCCACTCACCCTGATGACCACCCTTTTTCCTTTCCCCATGCTCCTCCTGCCTTGCCACATTTGTTCATTCATCTTTCTGTTTATTTAGTTATCAATTAAATTTGTATATCACCCAACTGGCAAATGCCCCCACAGTAGATTAAAACATAAATACAATAAAATCACACCAAAAAAAATCATTTGATTTAAAATGTTAAAATAAAATGCTCTTTAGAGCCCACAATAAAACAGAAGAAATCAAGAACCAAATGTCCAATGGAAGAGAGAGGTTTTACCCTGGCATGTCAATGTTACTAATGAGGATGTTAAGCAGCTAATCTCAATAAACTGAATATGCTACAGATAGGGGGCCACTGCTGGGAAGGCTCTTTAATGGTACCCACCTATCATACCACTGTAGGTGGCAGCAGGCAGGGAAGCTTCTCCGTTGATGATCTCAATAGTTAGGAAGGAGCACACGAGAGAACGTGTTCCTTCAGGTAGATTGGGCATGTCTCATTTGGGGCTTTAAATGTTGGTGCCAACACTCACTCAGACTTGATCATCAGTACAGTCGACACAACAGTACGGTGATATATTCCTAAAGATCAGTCCCACTCATTGCAATAATCCAAGCAGTGGGGCTCTATCTGTCCAGGTAGGGTCAAACCTGAAGCAGATAAATGTACTCTCTGCCACTGCTCCCAGTTAGGCACCCCAAGCTGGATTGACGAGCACCTCTAGATAATAAACCAGCATCTCTTAAGAGAGTGCAAATTCATTTGGAGCAGATTGCTCTTCTTCTGTTCCCTGAAAATTTAATATCCAGCTTTGATCCTCTGCTTGTCTTTGGACACTGCTTTCTCTGTAGTTTTATCTATTCTTCTAACTGATTAATTCATATACCTCTCCAATGCCCTACTGATAAAAATATAGTAATGACTTTGCTGGATCCAAACACAGCTGATCTAGTTCAGCCTTCAATATCATCAGTCCCTCCAAATGTTTTGGGCTTCAGCATCGATCCTGGCTGAGGTTATTGGGTGCTAAGGTCGCAAATATCTGATGGGATCTATGTTGAGGCTTGTCTAGTTGAATATTAAACAGCAATGTGCCTCCAATATCTCATAACTCTTCTTCCTTGTTCTTCATACCTAGCAGCGTCTATCATTTAAAGGTTTGCCGATCTTGTTTGTAGAAGTTCAATGATCCAACATAACAGACTCTTTGACAGTCTGGGAGCATACTGATCCTAATATTAAAGTCCAGGAAGAGGAGGATAGAGAAAGAAGAGCCAGATCGTGTTAAATCCTCATCCATGCTCAATACATTTTTGTAAAACAGAGAATGCATTCTGACTAAAAAGGTACATTATACCACCTTGCTTGCCTCAGAGACTCTTTCTAAGGCCTAGATGAAAAACCTAAAACAAATAGACTTTGACAGGGCTATTGCACCAATGGGGCCAATGTTTGAAATAAGCCATAGGATAGCTTGACTGCAAGCAATTACAAAGCAATCTACTGACTTAATTGAATTGCTCTTTTGTGACATAAAGGCCTAGAGTGTTAGTTGCAAAATTTCAGTTGAATTCTGTTGCTGGAGGCTTAAATGATGTATTTCTTAACTAGGAAACATAGTATAATCAATCAACATTACTTCTGAATAGAACACTTCTGATTCTTTTAATAGATGATCAGTACTTCCATTTCATCCATACAATATTAAATAGTTGGCTTGTGCTTATACATTCTTTAGCTGAACAGATACATATTCTCCAACTGACCTGATTTGGTAGGGGCGGTACCTATTAATCCTCTGTCATCCAATTTTTTCAGCCACTTTTAATATATGCCAGTTCCTTTCTCCTCCCAGCTTTTCCCTTTGTCTTCAGCTTACTGCAGTTGCTGCAAAGTGGGTTCAAAATGCAAAAGTAGCTTGCACTCAGTTAGCTTAGTACGGGTAAGGGGACAGGATAGTGGTGGAGGGATGGGAGGGGAAATGAGGGCAGTGTGCCCCCAGTGGCAATTTTTGGGGGGCACCACCACTCCTTGCCTTCCCTCTCCCATGTGCCATAGCCCCACCCCATCTGCCATAGTCCCGTGCACTGTAGCCCCTCCCCCATGTACCATAGCCCCACCCCTGCATGCCATAGCCCCACCCCTGCCCCTCCTCCATGTGCTCCAAGCTACACCACTGGGACGGAAGGGACAGAAGCTGGCTATTCCCAATCAGCTGAGGCAAAAGTAAACATCTGCAGTGTCTCCTAGCTTGTGAGTTCCTTCTCATGAATAACTTTTGCCATCTTGATTACACTTTCATGTTATTTTACCTGTTCTAATTTTCATCTGTGAAATGTTGGAGGAAGTGCATATAGCAATGCAAAATATTTTCCTCCTCTTCTCCAACAGATTTATATCACCAAAAGACAAACAATTTGAAATTAGCCCAAATATTTCTTTTCAGTAAAATGGAAAATAGCCAGTTGTTTGTCATCATGACCATGGACATGGGTGTTTTACAGAAATCAGGAAATCTGATGATGAAGTTTTAAGGTCTAGCTACGAGTCACAGTGGCTGAAAGCCTGATGAATCCCATTATGAGTCCTCAATCACTCTGTTTGAATTGCAGATTGAATTTGTAATAACTCTCCAATGGGTGTTTCATGTATATAATAAGAAAACTGGGATTCATTTCAGGACCAGTAATGCATGCATGCAACAGTTGTATATAATCTCAGTTTGCTCCTTGAGAAACAAATTAAAGAATCTGAATGATTTTAAAAATGTTTTTTTGATACTGACTTCCAAAGAAAAATGGAAAGAACGACACTACAGCAGTTGGGGAATATAGGAGGGATGAGCCCAATATGGTAGCTATTTACACATCATCAAAAAAAGAGAATGAAATAGGACATGTTTTATATGACATTTGTGTATGCTAATTTGTACCTGAAGGTTCAAATTCAGAAATAATTACTTTAACCGAACTAAAAGCAATTAAATGTAACCATAGTGAGGAAGGCAATAGCCATATGACCCACATATCTGCTAAAGTCTAAATTCATTTGCTAGTTCCAACTAGAGTACGCCTCTTGAATCATTTGCTGAATAACAAATCAACACATATAAATGCACTTGATTCACTGTGTCTACTTCATTTTGGACTACCAACTGGATTTAAGCCTAAATCTTCCTTCTTAAACTGGTTTCTTTCTAAACTATACATTGCAGTTTCAGGCTGTCTGATGGAACACTATATCCCTTTATCAATCTGCCCAAACCCTGAGATCCTCAGGAGAGATCCTTCTTTCAGTCCTACCATCTCCACAGCGACAAATGGTGGGTATACAAGATAGGGCCTTCTCAATGGATGTCCCAGGCTTTGGAACTCCCTCACTAGAGAAACTAGAAAGGCTCCCTCCTTACTATTCTTCTCTCAGCAAGTGAAGACTATTACTACTACTACTACTACTACTACTACTACTACTACTACTACTACTATTATTATTATTATTATTATTATTATTATTATTATTATTCTGACAGGCTTTTAGAATGGAAGAACTTTAAGGAAAGGACTTTAAGAGGGTACTTATTGTTTAGTCTTCCCTAAATACCCTAAAGGCAACAGATCCTGTCTGGTCTTCAAAGCTGAACAAGGTCAGCCCTTGGATAATAATTGGATGAGATACCCTCAATGAATACCAGGTGCTGTGGGCTATATTTCAGAAGAAGAAACTGACAAAACTGCCTCTGAGTATTCCTTGCATTAGATAACCCTATGAAACTTATGGGGTCCCCATAACTCAACAGGCAACTTGAAGGCAAATACACACTGTATCATTTTATATGGAACTGTTTTTAACAGCTTTTTTGAAGTGGATGTTTTAAATTGCTTTCTACTGTTAATACTTTAGTTCTATTTTAATGTCTTTTTGTATGTTTAGACATAAAAATGTTGGGCAGCCCTTCATATGGAAGACTTTCAAACAGAGGACTTTCTTCTGATTGACCTTCAAAGAAAAGAGGGGTGGGTGTCATTCAGCCTTCCAGATGTTGTTGAAGTGCAACTCCCAGCATTCCTCATTATTGCCTAGGCTGGTTGGGGCTGCTGGGCATTGCTGTAGAGCAACATCTGGAGGGCCACATGATCCCTAGCCTTTAAACACAGAGTGGCCCTCTGTTAACATATCACTCGTGGTGATATGGTGCAGGAAGTACCAGTGCAGGAAGTACCAATGTAGTCCATGATGCAGGAAGTACCGGTGGCCAGGTCAGATGATACTTTTACCTTCCCATTTTACCTTGCTGGTTTTCCCCTCTTTTTTTCTTACTTTTCTTTTTATTCCCCATTCCCATTGGTTTGAGAGAAAAGAAAGATACCAGTTCCAGGGCTCCTTTGGTTCCCCATTCAGGGGATATGTTTGGAGGATAAGAAAAGTTCTCAAGCATTGCCTGATATTATAACATTGGACTACAATTCCCCAAGCTTCCCTAAGGCTATGTAATTAAACTGCAGCTCCAAAGCATTCCATGATGTTACTTTATTGAACTACTGCTACCAGAATCCACAGCTAATATAAGCAGAATGGTCTCTTTTGCCTTTTATTACCCATGGAATATAACCAACAAGAAAACCATGGTGATAGGGCTTCTTGCCACAGGGCAAGAGTCAACATCCACAGCTTTTATACTTGAGACCTTGGAAGCAAGGCTGGGGAAGACCTCTGGTATGACTCGTGGAGAGGAGAGATGGGAAAAATATTCACCTCTATTTGTGTCCAGACAGAATAATGAGTTCCCTAACGCTCAGGATACTGCTGCTGAGAATAATAGTGAAGCACCAAGATCCTTTGCATTTTGTGAAATCTGTTAGAGAATTAGTCCATACCTTCTAACTATCCTGATTTGGTAGGGGCACTCCCAATTAATACTTTGCCATTCCATTTTTCAGCTGCTTTTAAAATAACCCAGTTCTCTCTCCTCACACTTTTGGCCTTTGTCCTCAGTTTAATTCAAGTGCCATAAACTGAGTTCAACGTGCAAAAGTAGTTTGCAATCAATTCATTCAGCAGGGAGAAGAAGAGAGAACAAAAAAGGCTATTCATCCTTGGATGCAAAGACAAAGCATGTGGAGATCTACATCCTTACTTGAGAGTGGTTGTAAGTCAGGATAGCTTGTATTAACTAGCAGGAATCCCAGATCAAAGGTTTGGCTCTGATTCTCAGGGCTTGGCTCCCCTTCTCTGGTCCTCATAGGCCCTTTCTGCACAGCATTTGCCATGCGAAAGGGCACCTGGAGCAACACACGATTGTGAGGAGCAATCTGCACAATGCACTCACAATCGTGCGATGCTCCAGGGGCCAGCAGGCACCAATTGTGCACCTTTTCTTTTTTGGCTGGAAGCAGAAAATGGTGCACGATTGCACATTGCTCCTGAGCCCCGCGCGCACTTACCTGGTGTGCGGAGCCTCCGGAGCCATGCCAGTCATGCTTCCTGCCCCAGCGCAGCCTGGGAAACTCCCAGGCTACACTGCGGAAGGAAGAGGCGGGGCTCTCACACGAGCAGGCAGCTCATGCGGAGCTGAAGCAGCAGGGACACGAGAGCCTCTCGCTAGAGGTTGCTCGCACGATCCCTGCACCCCAGTGCCGAAAAAAGGTAAGGTGCAGAAAGGGCCATAGAGAAGGGGAAGAATCTCAGAATGAGTGTAATCCTCTAAAAAGTGTGTACATATATATTGTTTATTTGTTTCTTGGACTTTTTCTCTCCGTGCAACTGTAGTTGATTTTAATGTATCTTGCTTAATGATATCAGCAGGAGCTGCTCTTGTTAATGTCATCCTTGTAACACCCCCACAGTCTATTCCATGACATCACAAGGAGTCATCCACCAGTCCCAGGCCCTAGAACAGTCCTAAACTGGCAGCTCTAATAAGTAGAAATAAGTAGAAATCATGGAGGCTATTTTCAGCATCCCTACCACTCACACACAGATAGACAGGCACAGAGACAGGGTGGGGGACTCCATATTGAAAAAAAAATGTTTTTGGATCTCCACAGATACATTACACACACACCAAAATTGAGAGAATTTTGCCTCTGGAACCCACAATTCTTTTCTAAAGCAAGATGCAAGGCCCCAATATCCTTGAATACCAAAGTCAGGATTGTTCATGTCATCATATTTCTCATGCCAGCATGGTATAATTGTTTGAACATTGGACTACTACCCTGGAGACTAGGGTTCAATTCCCTGCTCAGCCACAGAAACCCACTGGGTGATCTCAGGTGCATCACACATTCTCAGCCCCCAAAAAACACCATAATAGGTTCACCTTACATCGGAAATGAACTGAAGATACATAACAACAAATCATCTGTGGCCATTATTTTTGTTTTCTTAATGTTCAACTGTAACTCTGCCATTGCACTTTCTTCCTTGACTTTCTTCAATAATCATTCCAAGTTTTTGCTATTTTCTGCTAGTAGTATGGTGTTATCTGCATATCTCAAATTGTTGGTCTTCCACCCTTCAGTTTTCACACCTCCTTCCTCACAGTCTAATCCTACTTTACTTATGATAAATTCAGCATATAATTTAGCAGATAGGATTACAAAATGTAGCCTTATCTGATCCCCTTGCCAGTTGCAAACCATTCAGTTTCTCTACATCTTGTGCTTCCAGGACAAGATATGCTTTTGTCCAGAATACATGTTATGCAACAGGACAATCAAACAGAGGACTATCTTCTATTAGTTAGGATATATGGCCACCCTATTTAATCCACCTAATTAGTCACTGCTGCTGTAAAGTTTAGGAAACCAAGACAATTTCTTTCCTCTTGCCATACCAAGAATTTGATCTTCTTTACACTGTGGACTTCACCCATTCTACAACATGGCTGCTTATAGCCCAGGAGTGGGCAATTTCTGGACAGGCGGTCCCATTCCCTCAGATGTTGTTGGAAAACAGATCCCAGCGTTCCTTGCCATTGGCTATACTGGCTAGGTCTAATGGGAATTTTAGTCCAACATCATCTGGAGAGTCACATTTCCCCTAATAAAGTCCATGTAGGTTTCAAAGGGAAATGATGTAGAATCATAAACTCATAGAGCAGGAAATGGCCACAAGGGCCACCTAGTCCAACCCTCTGCCATGCAGGAATACAAAACTAAAGCAGTCTGAAAAGATGGCAATCTATCCTCTGTTTAAAGACCTCTAAAAAAAAGGAGACTCCACCACCCTCTGAGGCAGACTATTCCACCATTAAATGGCTCTTACAAAAAAAAAATTCTTCCTAACGTTCAGAAGAAATCTCTTTTCTTTTAATTGGAATCCATTGGTTTGTATTCTAATCTTTGGAGCAACAAAGGCACTGACAATGCCTGTTTTTCTGAGTGGTCTTATGCTGGCAAAATATTCACGTCTCATCTTCCTTGCTCTATATATCTAGATAATGAAGAGCATGTCAGAGCATTACTGTATGACATCTGTCTTCACACCCATTAAAAAGACAATGCTTAACAATAGTGTAAAGTAGGTATGAAGATAAATGCTTCAAGAGAGTCATTATTGTCTGTGTAATATATCCTATGCATTAATTCTGTTATTAGGTTTTGGGGAACAATCTTTTTCTCAAGAAGCTTCAAGGGACAGCTGACATCCAGGCTAATTACAATTTATTGATGCCTTAGGAAACATAGAAATTGTTTGTGTAGAAATATTGATGTACTATTAATACAAAAAAAATTAGGAAGAGTCCATTTAGGCACTGCAAGATGTTCTACAATAGGCATGAATACTGGGTCATATTTGTTGCTGAGGAGGAAGAAGAGGAAGGAGAAGAGGAAGAGAAAGAAGAAACTGAAGAACATCTCATTGAAATGGCTGCAGTGGAGGAAACTTCACTCAAAAAAGAAAAGTTTAAAGGAAAGCACACTGTGTTGTATCCTGCAGGACAGAATATAACTGAGATGGTTTGTATTTTTGCACAGATATATTTTAAGGAGTCAGATGTACTGCTTTAATGCATATAACCCAGCGGTACACATGGTCATAAATCTTTCCAGCTGAGCATTTGTCAGGTAGGAAAGGGAACAGAAGGGCCTGAGCTCAGTGGTAGAGCATATGCTTTGAAAGCAAGAACATCTCTAAGACAGGTATGAAATAAGTCTGTCCAAAATTGTGAGGAGCTACCTCTAGTCATGGTAGATGATACTGAGCTGGAAGGAACAGTGACCTACCTAGAAACGTAAGGTCCTACACTTAGGTAGAAAAAATGGAATACAGAAATATAGGATGGGGGACACGTGGCTGAATAGCAGTACATGTGAAAAGGATCTAGGATCCCTTAATAGACCACAAGCTGAACATGAGTCAGCAGTGTGATGTGGCAGCCAAGAAAGCTAATGCAATTCTCAGTTGCATCAATAGGAGTATGGTGTCTAGATCGAGGGAGGTACTGGTACCACTTTACTCTGCTTTGGTTAGACCTCATCTTGAATACTGTGTCCAGTTCTGGGCACCCCAATTCAAGAAGGACATGGTCAAGCTGGAGCAAGTCCAGAGGAGGGCGACCAAAATGGTGAGGGGCCTGGAAGCCATGCCCTATGAGGACAGACTTAAAGAGCTGGGTATGTTTAGTCTGCAGAAGAGAAGGTTAAGAGGGGACATGATAGCCATGTTTAAATATATGAAGGGATGCCATGTAGAGGAGGCAGTGGGCTTGTTTTCTGCCGCTCCAGAGACCAGGACAAGGAGCAATGGATTCAAGCTGCAGGAAAGGATATGCCACCTGAACCTCAGGAAGAACTTCCTGATGGTCAGGGCTGTCCGGCAGTGGGATATGCTGCCTCGGAGTGTAGTGGAGTCTCCTTCTTTGGAGGTTTTTAAGCAGAGGCTGAATGGCCATCTGTCGGGAGTGCTTTGAGGGTGTTCCTGCATGGCAGGGGGTTGGACTGGATGGCCCCTGTGGTCTCTTCCAACTCTACATTTCTATGATTCTATGATTATCACAAAACTAGTTCATATGTTCCCTTGATGGTGCACATGATTTAGAAAGTCCACTATAGAAGTGGAGTGCCTGGCATCACTGTGGCTGCACATCTTTCTGCTTTTTCATGCTTTGAGCTCAAGAGTAAGCTAACTGTAGTAATGAAAGCCAGTAGCCAGAATCTAGCTAGTGTTTTATGCATGTATATATTTCCCTATGGAAGTATTTTAGACATTTTAACAGACACAGAACAGCCACATTCAGTTAAAGCTGGTGGAAGTGGAATTGTACATGCAGTGCCACTATGCATACAAATGAGCTTGCACTTCACATGTACATGCACATGGGATGTGAATGGATGTGTGTGCACATTTGGTTGTGTATCTAATTGCACCTTTGAGGGTGCATTGAATTCAGTTGTTCAATGTTGTCATGCAACACAAGGGTTGCATAACGCATACAATGCACAAATCTACATGGGGAGATTTACACTGCGCTAACCTGATGGAAAGCTGAACAAGATGGCCAAATGTCTAGAATGTAAGACCTATGAGGAATGACCTGGGGAACTGGGTATGTTTAGACTGGAGAAAAGAAGACTAAGACCATTTCCACACCACAATGCTATATTGCTATTATTCTACTTTCAACATCCTGTGGAATTCTACACTTTGTATTTACTGAGGCCAAAGAGCTCTCTGGCTGAGAATTCTAAGTGCCCTTCCCTAAACTGTAAACCCCAGGATTCCACAGGATGTTAAAATAGCACTACAACAGTGTAGTGTGGAAAGGCCCTAAGTCTTGTGGGTCTGAGTAGATGCAGTTGTATTGGAGGGCTTGGCTTTAAAGTTTGTTAGTGTGTTCTAGGTGTAAACTGTAGGTATCTAAGTATTTATAGTGATCAGTGAGTTTTTGACAGATTGTGATGCTTAGAAGTCCATTGTGCACTTGGAGAGTGGTATCAAGAAAGTGAATTTGTTGTGCTGTGTGGTTTGTTCCAGGCCCAGCCTGATGGTAAGGTGGAAGTTGCTGAAATCCTGGTGAAACTTCTCAAGTGATTGTTTTCCATGCATCCAAATAATAAAGATGTCATGAACAAACTGGAGGTAGATGAGATGTTTCTGGATACATGTGCTAAGGAAGCATTGTTCCAGGTCAACCATGAAGATGTTTGCATTTTGTAGTTCCACTGACTTAGAGGTAGATGTTGTTTCCCAAAGTGAAATATTACAAGTGAGTACAAAGTGGCGGAGTATGGTGACTACGTATGTTCTAGTCTCGGTCAGGATGGCATTCTTGGTGGCTTGTAGACCATCCCGGTGTGGGATGTTGGTGTATAGGATTCCACATCCATAATGAATGGAATGGTGTTCTCTGGGAAGTTGTGAATGGATTGTATTTTCCTCAGAAAATCAGTTGTATCTTTCATGTAGCTTGAGTGTTGATTGCATATTGTCTGAGAATTGAGTCCATATATCCAGATAGTCCAATAGTGAGGATTCTAATGTTTGAGACAAAAGGTCTTGGATAGCCTTGTCTGTGTATTTTGGATAGTAGAAAGAAAATGCTTGGTTTGGGCTCCTGGGGTGTGCCCATTTGACCTCAGTTCTATACCTGTACTTCTGTTCTTCTCCATCAGTACTTCTGAAGAAGCAAAATGATACCCACAAAAGCTCAATAAATAAGTTAGACTTACAGATGCTGTTTGATTCCTTAACTTCCTTTTCTATTATATCCTCCGTTAAGTGGACAATCAGACAATAACAGTGCAAAAAGAAATATGAAAAAAAATCCACACAATTTGTTAACTACAGATACTCCCAGACTCCTTGTTTTTTAAATGTACAACTTACAAACAACAGATGTTTCGGTGAGGAAATTGTTATTAAAGTATTGAATTACATACCCCAACTGAGACAAACAATACATGGTGGAAATGTGGAATCTGAATAGATTTAAGCAATGAGCTGCAAGCTAGGAACCAATAAATACCTTCTGAAAAGTTTCACCTTAGCTTTTCTTTCCCTCTTATCAGTTTAAAACTTAAAAATGGATTGTATAGCCGGTGTGTTCTCAGCATGCAAGCACGTCTGATAAATTGCTTAGTATTCAGGACAATATGCAGTGGTAAAACTTAACCAGCACAGTGGTAAAATACAGACCCTGGCTTTTATTAAGCTAATAGAGCAGCTGAGAATGTGTCAGATTTTTCAGTGAGTCTGATGTCAAGAATGATTATGGGGACAGCCACTGGCAGAACACATTGCCTTCATCCTAGAAAGATAAAAGAACATTTTTCACTCTTCTGGAAGATTTCATCATGTCTAATAATACAACCACCATTTAATTTGTTTGTTTCAATGATGCTAATGAGAACCCCCCATCCCAAAAACAAAATATTTTAAAAAAGTTTTCCTTCCTTTTCTTCTCCCTATGCAGATGCTGCATGCAGAAAATCCAGCAGAGATTTTCAACGCAAACAAGCTATTTAGGAGAATTATTATATTTTCACCTAGGCTTATCCAAATAAAGTTGGGTATATAAAGTATGTCAGTATATATTAAAAACAGAGTTTGTTTTATTTATTTATTTTTAATCCTAGACTGAAATACAGGATTTTATAAAATGTTAAGCATAGAGGGGAATGGGGACTGGCATATCTGAAACTGTACTTTAATGCATGCTATCTGGCCTGGTTAAAAGAATGGATCATGTTGGAGAACAAGAGACTCTTAGGTTTAGAAAGGCATGAGTTAAAGTTTGGATAGCATGGATAATCATCATACAATAAAACCAACATTAATGCAGATTTAATAATCACTATGTGTGAAAAACTTTGTCAAGAGTTTGGAATAAATATTGATCAAAGCTATGTCCAAAAACACTATTGTGGGTGTCATCACAAGAGGCTTTTTACGAAAAGAGATGACGTAGAAAAATGGTTGACTTAGCAATATTTTTTAGAAATTGAGCAGGAATAGTATAGAGTTAAAATGGTGGAAGAATTAATGTCTCATGGTTACTGCTTTTAATGGTTTTCTTATAGACAGTAGAACAGTACAAGGTAGATAAAAAGCTGTATGATTTTACATTGACTTTATCAGAATTTGAGAAACAGTTGTATATAGGCAATGAACATTTGACTGTAAAATGTATAAATTTTTGCTGAAACCTGAGAGGAACATGAATTGATTAACAATTGTATGGTAAAGTGGGCACAAAATTTTGGATAGAATGTACAGCTGGAACAGTGAGAAAAATGTGGTCGAAGGAGGTTGAATTCATGCTATCTTATGATCCAAAAGAGAATTTTTATAAGGTGACTAGTGTATATACCCAACATAGCCCAGGATTTTATTTTCTCATAGGTAACACTTGTTAGAAAGATTTGAAATCCTGTGTCTCTAATTCCCCAAACTGTCTTGTCCAGTACATGTAACTTTTTCCATATTCCCCAATACAATCTGTATTCAAAGTTATTAACAGAGGTTGGGTTCCTGAGGAAATACACTGGCCTCCTCTTTCTTGCTGCTAGGCCTTGTCTCCATAGCAACCAGCCAGGCTCAATAGCTCCCTGGCTGAGAATTCTAAGGGCCCCTCCCTAAACTACAAACCCCAGGATTCCATATAATCTTCACAGGCAGCCAATCATATGAGGTCTTCTCACCTAATGCAGCCAATCATATGGGGTATTCGCCTGCCTGACACAGACAAACTCACAAACATTGGCTTTTATATATTAGACTAGCATATTTACCTGGCATTGCCCAGGATTTTATTTTCTCATTGGTAACACTTGTTAGAAATACCTTAGGAATTAGATGCAGTTGAAATACACAGTTTTGAGATCTTGTGTCTCTAATTCCCCAATCTGTCTTGTCCAGTACATGTAACTTTTCCCCGTATTCCCCAATCCACTCTGTATTCAGAGTTATTAACATATAGAGTTTGGGTTCCTGAGGGAATACACTGGCTTCCTTCTTGCTGCTCAGCCTCATCTCCATAGCAACCTGCCAGGGTCAAAAGCTCTCTGGCTGAGAATTCTAAAGGCCCCTCCCTGAACTGCCAACTCCAGGATTCTATAGAATCTTCACAGCCAGCCAATCATATGAGGTCTTCTTCCCTCACACAGCCAATCATATGAGGTCTTAGTCTGCCTGACGTAGACAAACAGACAAGATCACTCACAAACTTTGACTTTTATACAGTAGATGTATCAGTGGTATGTGAATCCAGAAAAACTGGCCAAAATACATAAAGATATTTCAAATAAATGTTGCAAAAGTGAACAGTAAGTGGGAACTTTTTATCATATGTGGTGGACATGTGAAAAGGTAGAAAAAAAAATCAGGAATCAAATAGATAGTATGGTGCATAATATTTTGAAAGTTTATGCTTTATTAAAGCCTGGACTGTATCTGTTGGGACTAGTAGAGGATCGTCTGGAGAATAAATATTGCAAGATATTAAGATACATGGCCATGGCAGCAAGATTACTGCATGTGCAGAAATGGAAGAGCACAGAAATTCCAGCAAAAGAATACTGGTTGATAAAATTATTGGACCTAGCTGAAATGGACAAATTAACAATATTGTTCAGAGAAAAACTGGTCGCAAATTTCACCAAGGGCTAGTAAGTATTAACTAACTTTTTGCAAGAAAAGAATTATTGCAGTACTACAGCTGGATTTGATAATCACTACTTGGAGGGAAAAATAGCAGTGGGAGCATTAGAATGAGATTTGTAGTTAGATGAGTTGGGTTTTTTTTAATATTTATATAGAATCAACAATAGTTCGTATTAGGAAAGCAGAAAACTACCATTGTTGTCTCAGGCCATTTCCACACAAGAGGGGAGGAGCAGTTCACTGCATGTCAAGAGTGGTGCTTTTATACTCCAATTCAGAACCTGTGATGTCTGCACGCCCCCCCCCCCCCTTATCATACTAGTGCAGAGAACAGCGGTTGCTGAATCCACAAGAGCAAGTCCCTGGCCACTCCCATTCCCCTCCCTCACTCCACCTCACCATCGCTGATTGATCTGTTTTTTAAACACACACACACACACACATTTTTAACACATTTCTGTGTTGATACGTTTGTGCATAGGAATGTATGTTCATTGATACGTGGGGGAAAAAAAGCGTTTTAACAGTCCATTACCAGATCTACTCTCTTCCTGCTGTCCGTTTAACACGAGAAGACAATAATGACAACAGCCAGTCCTTTGATGGGTGAAGAGAGATAGGGATGGAAATGATAGAAGGGACAGCCTGGGAATGCCCATAGCCAGCCACTTTTGCAATGTGCATCGATGCTATGCTTCTGCATGTAGGCAAAAACCGAAGCAGAACCAGTTTGGGAGATGTACATCAGAGTTTTACCGGTTTTCACATACAGTGGTTTCGCATCACAGTGAACCACAGTGAGTCGTTCTAGGAGCTGAAAATGTGCAGAACCACAAGGAAAACTACAATGCTAAAATGGTACAACGTGCAGACAGGAGGGTAAGAATTCGATGTGCAGAAATGGCCTTAGTGTTAGCATGAGGATTTAGTCTTAATGTTTAGGGTTAGTTTTTAGCTTCAGTTTGTAGTTTTTAGTATTTAGCATTTAGGATATGTTTATTGTTACCCTGTGTACTGGGGGTCCCGGGAGGGACACCAAAATATTCTCAACTAAAGGTGGGGGAAATTAGCTCAGAGCACTCCTTAACGTTACGAGAGGCAGGGTAACTTAGCGAGATCTTGAACCCTATGTCTACGGGGTCGGGTCAAGTCAAGGAGAACACAAAAGTTGAAATAATAAATGATGTTTATTAAATACAAGCAAAACAGTGTATGCGACACACTCATACAAGATAACTAAAGAAAATAAAGGTTGGAGTGGTATAGAGGGATTTTTAGAGGGATTGCTGGTTTGGGTGGTACTTCACCTGTCCTGAAGCCCAGAAAAATGGAGAGTGAAGCTGGGGTGCGATGTAGGTCAGCACGTGGAGCTGAGGGGAGGCTCACCAAGCAAAGCGGCAGCAAAGCGGGATGAAACTCGAGAGCGATCCGAGGAAGGTCTCCGAATCAAGGATTTTTATAAGAGAATTGTGACTGCAGGCTACGCCGTACTTGGGGGGAAAACAATAGATTTGGAGTTGGAGACAAAGCCTCCGAAAGGTCAGAGTCTGAATGATTGAGTTATCGTAGCAGTTTTCAATAGAGTAGCCAGTATGCAAACGCAGAGTACTTGGGTATCGTATAGTTTACCCATCAAGCTGCCATCGCGGGGCAGAGGCTCTTTTGTAAGTGGCGTGCATACTTAATTAGCGTACTTGCCTGGAGGTCTCCTATTTCTGGCCTGCTTGTATTGTAGTTTGAATATTACAGCTATTAACGGCCGAGCTTGTTTACATGCTTGTCCGGTGGCCTCGCAAGCACGTGGAGAGGAATAGAGAAGTGCAGCCGAATTGCGATATAAAGGCATATCTTTAATATCCCCAAAGTTCGGACTAGCCAGGGTAGTAACAATATGTTGTATTTTCTTTCTCTTTTTTGTGTGCATAATTTAATGATGATTTTGTTTTGGTCTTATGTCATAGGTATGTGTTGTGTACTCTCAATAAAGTATATGTATTTTAAAAAGAAAAAAAATCAGTAGAATCTTGTAGCTGAGTTTTGTGTTTTGAGAATATTGGCCCCCAGCTTCTAGCTTTTTTTGTAACTGATTGCAAGGAGGAGAAAGAAAAAAAAAACAGAACTATAAAGTAGGATTTCTTCTGGAAACTTGGTCTACCCCTGCTGGCAAAGAGTTATGCCTCCTTCAATATCTAGCAGGCTACTCCTCAGAGCACAAATCCATCCTCAGAAGTATGCTGGAAAGTTTGAGGCACTGCCTTCCTTCAAGCTGCTGTTTTCAAATAGCAAATAGTAGCTATAAACTGCAGGAGGGTGCCACTATTTTTTTCTAACATAGCTGCAAGTTTCCTAAACTAAATCAAAATATCTTGCTTGCTTGCTCTGCTCTTTTCTTAGGTTACATGAAAACTGTATGACTTGTTAGAGCAAGTACCTTACATTTCACTGTCATCAGCTACCAACACTACTGGACTGGTACTAAGGGCAACAGCATTCAGAGGTTTGAAGTGTTTCCTTTTTTAAGGTAACAAGTTCTCGAATCATCTTACATTGCAAATCTTCCCAGATCCAAGTCCAGTGGGGTACTTACATGTTGGAGAAAAGTTATTGGGAGAAGTTTGTGGTGTTGGTACGTGTACATAAAAGGAGGGAGGGGAGCAGTTATTTAAAATCAATCTTTCTTGCTCTTTATGTGGTGAGCATTAATGATCTGATGCAGTGTCCACACTGGAAGGAAAACAAGAAATTGTACAGTTGGTTTTGATTGAGAAGGTGTATTCACACTGCACATTATAGCAGTTTGATAACAATCCTTATTATTTTGGTGAAGAGCTTGGAATTCTCTGCTAGAAAACTCTTGACTCCACTTCTCCAAACTTTCGCCATTTCTGCATGAGGTCACTGAGCTGCTTCTGAAATGGGATGGCAGTGGTTGGCAGGTCATGCTTCCGCATGACGTCATTGCTGTCTCGCTGCCATCCCATCGTGAAGCGTTGCAGTCATGCAGTATTTGAAAAACGAAAACAATCCGTTTTATGCCTCCAATTGCATGGTGCTCCCATACTTACATCATGCAGAAGCTGTAGCAGCACAATTGCGATGCCTCCTGCCCAAGCACACCAATGGCAAGTGCCTGGCTGCACTGTGCTATGGAAGAAAGGGGCAGAGCTATCCCTCTCCCTTCCAAAGGGAGCAAGCAAGTGCAGAGGTGAACATTGCTGATGCGCTCCCTTCTAGACCCAGATTTGCAACACAATGATGTGGAAGAGTGTTATCATGCGGAAAGGGCCTATACCGCTAGAGTTCTCTAGCAGTGAAGTCCAAAACACTAATCCCAGGACACCATAGAATTAAGCCATGACAGTTAAAGTGATATCAAAGTAGTACAATTGCTTACTGTGGATATACTCATCATCAGTTACATCCACCTGAAAAGAGGTAGGAGAGTTATAGGTCTCTAAAAAGAACTGCATTGGTAGTTGAAGGTTTGTGTGGGGCTTGTGAAGAAAGTGTTAGGCAGACAGTACGTAAGCAGCCAAACATAGCTCAGAATGGTTGTGAAGGGAGGCTATGGCTGGATTTAATGTATCAAAATGCAGAGGATTGCCCCAGAAAAGTAGCAGAAGAGGAGGACAAAAGTCTGAGACAGAGTGTGACAGGGTGGGGTGTGTGAGATTTTGAAAGAGGCAGGATTGTGAATTGGAACAGGAAGGGGAAACTATGTATGATTTGGGAGAGCTTGAAATATATATAATTAGAGCCTGTCATATCTGTTTCTACTGTTTTCAATAAACATATTTTTACCGCTGTTTTTAAACCTGTTTCTGGCTCTCTGTCAAGAAGTCAGGCCACGTAAACCAAAACTAAAGAACCCACACAACAACAATACCTCAAGTCCCCACTTAATGGGTCATCCTGAGGCCCAGAAACCCAATCCAGAAAGGGAATAATTGGGTAAACAAGGGCAGGTGGTACTCTTGCCAATTCCAACAGTGAAAGATAGGGGATAACATAGAGACAGGAAGATACTGCAGGTGAATGATTGACTAATCAGTTGGTGTCAACAGGAGAGGTATAACAGAGACTTTGTGGGATAAATCACAAGACTGGAAATTAACAATTTGAGGGATGTAATCTGTTCAAAAAGAATAGATGGGGAAGAAAAGGAGGGGAAGTAGCATTATCTGTCAAAGACAGATTCACTTGTACAGAAATCCATGTGAGTGATCAGGCTGGACCAGTTGAGAGCATTTGGATAAAAATAAATGGAGAAAGAAATAAAAACAATATTTATGGTAGGAGTTTACTACAGGCTACCAAACCAAGATGAGGTGGTGAATGATACTTTTCTGAAATAATGTCAGAAATCTCCTAGAAGAAAGAACTGATAGGTATGGGGAACTTCAATTATCCTGATATTTGCTAGGAGACTAACTCTGTTAAGCATAAGCTCTCCAACAAATTCCTGATGTCTCTTGCGTATAATTTCCTCTTTCAAAAGATGGAATAAAAAACAAAGTGATCCACAATCCTGGATGTGATCCTAACCAACAGGGAGTTGCTGATCACTGTAATCAAAGTAGCTGGTATTTTGTTGGGAAGTGACCATGTAATTCTAGAATTCATGGATGTGGAACAGGCCAAAAGAAGTGTATACTCAAACTCAAACCTTGGATTTCAGAAAAGCTGATTTTATCAAGCTCAGGGAAATACTGGGCAGAATCCCATGGCTAGAGATGCTAAAGCAAAAGACACCCAGCATGGGTGGGATTTTATGAAGAAGGAACTGCTAAATGCAAAATCATAAACAATTCCACAGAAGAAGAAAAAATAGGAAACATCTGAAAAAGCCAGTGTGGCTGCACAGCAAACTCAAGGAGAAAGTAACAGGTAAAATAGAGCATGTATAGAGAATGGAAGGAAGGACAAATCACGAAGGAAGAATACAGATGTGTACCCTAAAGCTTGCAGGAATAGTGTAAGGAAACGTAAAGCTCAAAATTAGCTGAGACTGGCTAGGTGAACAAGGAGCAAGAAAAAGAGGTTTTTCAAATATGTAATCAAGAGAGTGACAAAGAAAATGCTGGGACTGCTGGCCAGCAAGGATGGTAAAATGCTAACAGATCACACTGACAATGCGGTGATTAGTGGGAGGCCAGGCTGACTGGCCTTTAGTTTCTGTTCTTTGCCTTTTGCTCTCAAGTAAAGTTTAGCTTTTCCAAAACAGACAAGAGTCTTTTGGCTTCAATATTTTAGTCTCTCTCTGGTATGAATTCCATTGTAATGAATGTGATATCCCTATGAAATATGAAATGCCTATGAAATACTGTACTCTTGAGTATCAAGAGCAAACAGCCTCTGCAAGGTCTAACAAAACCACATGGGATAGCATGGGCAATGAATTGTTTCTGCTTATCGTAATCAAAGATTTCTGGGGAGTCATGACAAACCGCACAGTTTGAATGTTTTTTGTCTCTTGTCAGAAAGATAAAGCAAGATTTCCTGTACTTATCATTTCATTATTGTTGAATAATGTCCCTGCAAGCCAGCCATACTTAGAACTTTAGAATTGTCAAAAGTAGCAAGATGGAGAGATCCTATATAACATTTCACATTCTGTTAAATCAAAATAAATGGGTTGTTAAAATTCTTTAGTGAAGTACGCATGGGTAACATAAATGTCAAAAGGTGGTCAAGAATGGTCAGTGTGGTCAAAAAGGGGGTGTTATTTTATTTATTTAAAACTATAAAACCAGAACATTTGTAATGATTGATATGTTTCACTTCCCATCTATCACCTCTGCTCTTGCTGTGAGGGGAGAAATAACTGTGAATATACCATTGCCAGAATCATTATGACATCAAAACAATCATGAAGTGCACAGTGTATGGTCCTGGAGTTGTTTTCCATGAGCCAACATTTCAAGAGGGTCTTTTATTCATCCAAGCAAGATGCTAAGAAAGCTTTGGAAACTGGGGTAGGGTGCAGTTCCAACCTAAACAGTCAGAGGTGATGCACATCATTGCAACCTCCATGTGCAGTTGGCATTTCAGACACTACCATCTTTTAATAGGGACAAAGGAAGAAAAAGCCAGTGCATACCTGTAGCCCCCATGACATGTCAGCCATAGTCAAGGTAGCAGTTTTTATTATGGGTAAAATGGACATTCACTTTCTGTTTCTCCTAATCCTGAAGCAACAGTGAGGCATGGGTTGGAATCAAGCAAACCTCCAGATGTTGTACAGCAACTACCAAAGTTCCTCACCATTGACTATGATAGCTAGGTCTGATGGGAGTGGCAGTTCAACATCTGGAGGGCTACACAATTCCCATCTCTGGGGTGGGAAATTGTGAATTTCAGTTCTACAAGAGTTCATTCCTTCAGATGAAGCTGTAATAGCACTGTTGTTTTTCCAGAAAAAGTATTCGTAGTGTTTGTAATTATCAGCCTCATACATCCTGTTGGTAGACCCAACTAGAATAGGCCCATTGAATTAATCTGTTGCTGTTGAGTCAACACTTCCACTGCTTCCGCAGGTATATTTTGCTGGAACTGCTAATAAGGTTCAGGATACTATCTTCATTTAAATTGCCATGTTTAAATGGAGGGTGCACATAAGTTTCTGTCCCTGAGTCCATCACAATTTTTTAAAAAGACGGGTTATGGGTATTTTCTCACTAGGTTAGGGACAGAGTTAGGGTTAGCATTAGGGTTAGGGTTAAAGCCAGGGTTTTATATACACTACTTGTATTTTCTGACCCCAGTAAGAATTCCAATGTCACCCAGAAGGAAAGTCAAACTACTAACATCCAGTGTGAGACTCTCTGTATGTGTGTGTGTGTGTGTGTCACAGTATTGGCTGACACAAAAGAAACATTCCATAATGGCAAAAATCAGTAAATTTGTCCCAACTGGTTTTGTCTGGAGGGAAAAATCTATATAAGACAATTGGTTGAAGGTCAGGGAAACTGTTCACAACCCTTCTAGCAACAATGAACAATGAATGAATATAAGAGGTCTCTTTCTGTATGGACTCTGCCACATGAAATGTGCTGTCTTCATGCATGAGGATTAATGTAGCTGAGTGCTGCTTCATTTTTGAACATAGAGGGCTAGGACTGGGGAAAGACATCTTGCACTCAGTAATATCACAAGCACTAAATTACAGGTGCCCATGACAGTTATGCAATCACATACACAGAACAACAGAGGCACTGGCTAGACTGGGTGCACTCCATTTAACCTATAGCTTCAAGGTGCAGTGTGAGGTCCTGGCAAAGCTAGTATATAGCATGAAAAGAATACTTACGTATCCCCAACAACCAGAAGGCTTTGGGGGCTCAAGGCAAGGAGCACTCATTGATTAATTGTTTATACACAGCTCAAGCCACTCTGTGTATCTTTCTATCGTTACTTTGTTGAGAGAGGTTGACTATAGCCCTAGCATCTTAATCGAAAAGAAATGCACCAGAGGTCCGGACTATTTTTCCTCCCTAACAAGCTGATATTTTAGAAATTTAAACACACTCTGTGACTGAGGTGAATATAGCTTTCCTGCGGGTTGATAGGCACCTAGCAACCAGACAGAGTAATTCATCAATGTTAGAAAATAGCAGTCTCTGACTACAGAAACAGCTGTTAACAAATATGTTGTGTTTAAAACTATTCCCGGAGTTCTACACTAATCATTGTTAGCATTTCTTTGAAATGTTCATGTTGGGGTTTATTACAAACAGCAGGGAAAGATATCACAATAATTCAAAAAATAGACTTCAGAGACACAGGCTGCTTGGCTTGCTAAAGAATAATAACTAGAGAAAGGTGTGCAACTGCACACACTTGCTCTAAGCTTATGCTACTCCTTCCCCCGGCCCCCCATCTTTACTTAATCAGATGGCATCAAAGTCTGGATCCCAATCATCAAGGACAGGAACATTCTCATTCACTTCCTCTCAGGGGCTTGAAGACTAGAGTGGAACCGAACATTCCCTTTGTTAGTTTTCAACACATTCTTTTGCTTGGGAAGGCTGAAGAAAGTGGCCATTAAGACTCCAGCATCCACTTCTACAGCATTTGACTTTCTGAAATTAGATGTCTGCTGCCTGTAGAAGAGCAGCTTAATAATTGCCTGGAGAGAAGAGCACTTCATACTCCTAGATTATCATCTGGAAATGCCCACACATATATGCACACTCACTTCCCTCAGCTGGGTTGTATAATAGACGGGACTATTAAGCAAGAAAAGGAGTTGGTGGGGTTTTTTTGTTTTGTTTTGTTTTTTAGAAAAATAGAATACTAGGATGAAAGAACAAGTAGGCTAGGTGCTCTTCACCAATTAAAAATGAGCAACTGGATGAATGCATCAATATATGTTTCCCCACTTTGAGAAGGGAGCCAATTAAAATTAAATTATATACTAAAAGTGCACAGAATGTTCTTTTGTTGCTCTATAAAACTGACAAAGGAAGTAAACATCTTGTCCCTTTGGCTCTTCAACCTCAGTACATTCAGAACCTGTGCCTGAATTTTCTTGATTCCTCCCACCCTCTCCTTTTGTTCTTGCTTTTTTAGGTAATGAAGTTGTAGGCTGTATTTTAGCTCCAGCAGAAAGATCTCAGAGTATTTCCTGTGTAAGAAAACCCCATGAAATTCATGGGGTTGCCATAAATTGACAGGTGACTTGCAGACACATACACACGCAGGGAAAGTATATCCTACAGGCCACAGGAACGCCCCAAATCCCATTTTTGTGGCTCCCAGATTCCCAGCGTAGTCCCCCCAAACCCTCCAGAACTCTCATGTTTTTAAATTTTTGGACATTTGGGGGGCTTTATTCACTCCCAGACTCAGACCAAAGAAAACGATTCACAAATATGGTTGTTTCACTTTTCTACCCCCAAATGCTCCCCTTGCCACCATGTTAGATTTGGAAAATGGCAAAAAAAAAAAAAAAAAAAAAAAAAAGGGCAATTGGGAGTGATGTCATATCAATTCAAGAGCAGCAAGATGTGCTGGTGTGACACACAGAGCAGGTTCTCAGCGTGAAAAGTGCCTGCTGCCCCCCATGCAGTGACCCATCCCTGCTTTAGTGCTGTAAACCTAATGGCAGGGTCTTGTTCACTGAAATGGATTAATATCAATATTTTATTTATTTGTACCCCACCTTCTTTCTAATAATGGGAGTCAAGAAGGCTTATAAGTTACTAAAAACACTACAGTTTATAAAAACAGAAAAAAAGTATAGACAACCCCCAGAACATCAATTGTGTGTATTTCTTATAGAACCGATGTACATGCAATATTTACATTTACAATATGACTCAATGCTCATGTGGCAAGTCCTTCCAAAGGGTATATTACAAAAATACAATGAACATAATTGTACAACAACCCAACAGAGCTTGCAGTCAAATCCTTCTATGGACCCACAGAGTTTGCGGTCAAATCCTCTAAAGCCTCAATTATGTATACTTCTTACGGAAGCAATATACATACAATGTGATTCAATGCTTGTGTGACAGTTTCTTCCAAAGGTTATATTATACAAATATAATGAAGATGATTATACAACAATCACAGAGCTTGTAGTCCATCCTTCTATGGTCCCCCAAAGTTTGCAGAGTTTCCATTATGTTGCAACGACAATGTAAAAAGGACCCACAGAATTTGTCCCTCAACAATTGTAATATGTCTATGTCACATTATCATTGTAATACATAAGTACATGTATTAAATGCTATGGCTGTGATCAAGCCTAGTGAAACAGGAAGCAAGCTGGCATCCTGTTGGCTTTAGAAGAATTGAGTGCAAACTCACATGAGGTTGTTGTACAATTATTTTCATTGTATTTTTGTAATATAACCTTTGGAAGAACCTGCCACACGAGCATTGAGTCACATTGTAAATGTAACCATTGTATGTATATTGGTTCTGTAAGAAATATACACAATTGATGTTCTGAAGGTTCTCTATAATTTTTCTGTGCTCATTATTTCCCAGAATCTTTTGTTGTTCAATTGTCATTGTAACAGATTACAAAAACACACAAAAATACCAGTATAAAAGGTATAAATGTAAAGCTATTTAAAAAAAAATCTATAAAGTTAAAACCATTAAAATTCAGCTTCTAACCTAGCACTCTCATATTGTTGCTAAAAAGCAATAGAACTGCACAGCACACTATTAAAGGTCCATCTCATTCAATTTTTAAAAGCTTGATGGAATAAGACCATTTTCACTTGATGGCAGAAGGAGAGCAGAGAGGGAGCCATCCTAGCCTCCCTAGGGAGGGAGTTCTGGGGGATTTCTGGATAAGTCAGGCTGACAGCCCTTCATGGAGCTCTGCGAAAGGGAAAGCTACAGCAGTGATGATCACCAGCTAAGAGGCAAGTTCCAGCTGGTGATTTTCTCCCCAGAGAAGGAGGGGGCACAGAGATCACCCACAAGGGTATTGCTAAGCTTGCAGGGACTGTAGAAGTTGAATGTTAGCAAAAGTGGGGGAGGGCTGCAGAAAAATTACATCAAGCTTATGCCATTATATGATAGCTTATATAGGACACTTGCAAAATCTTACTTTCTTAATTACTTTTTTTATGACATCTGGAATTCATTGAATTAAAACCAAAAAAGGTTTTTGATTCGATCATATCAATCCCTGGGTGAGCTTCCTGCTTTCTGTACTAATATGAGGGACCTAAAGGACTATTTTAAAGACTTTTAAGATCACGTTTTGAAAGCAGAATGTTTAACAAGAGTATGAATTCTTTTTTAAGTGGATAAAGACTTAAGTAATATTAACAGTTGGAAAAGTACTTTTTAAAATTGGGCAATTGTTTTTACAAGTACTCTGCAAGCAAAAATGGACTAAGGAAAAAGATTGGTTTGTTATGGGAAACTGGATTTGTTTTGTCTGGGAGAGGTGTCCCATTGAAAGTAATCTGAATAACAAGAGAGACTAAACACCCAGGCCATATCATTGCAATTCTGTAACAGAGGGGTTACTGTGGAGACAAAAATGTTTGTCCTATATATGCCAAGTTTTTGTTCAACAGAAGAATGGAAATGATTCAACCTCCAGAAAATGAATGTGATCTAGCAGTTTGGCAGGAGATTCAGGAAGAAATAGGACTAATGAAAAGTTATCTTAAAAGCTTCAGATTGATGATAGAAGATTTGATGGAAATTAGAAAATCAGATGAAGAGGAGATATTGGAGTGTGGAGGGAAAATTATGGGTGGTGATATGCAGCCAGACCAAGATAATTCAGCAAAGTAGAAGTGACTCCAGAAAAACTAGAGGTGACTACTCAAAATATTTCAAATAATAGAAGAGGAATAATATTGGAGACAACTAAAAGGAAAAGCTGGATTTTTTTCTTGAAAGATATTCAGGATGTTGGAAGGAGAAATGCTGAGATCTACATTAGATCATCAGAGAAAACAGTGTCATTCAGGGAGGGGGAGACATGGAAAGACATTGATGGCATTTGGTTTTTGGGTAGACTGCTGGAAGAAGAGAAAGAAGAGGACAAGGAGGATAAAGATCAAATCAGTAGGAAGGTTTTTTATGGAAGGATGTTTCCTCCCAAGGTCCAATGGAGTTTGATGTCTGATGCTCAATTTGTGCAATTGCAGAGGTTTGGCAAAACAAAAAAGAAAAAACAAAACAAAACTGAAGATTAAATATAAAGTATGAGTGGGTTAAAAAAAAATAACAATTGAGTTTGTTGGATTGTAGATGCTATTATCTTGCTTGATCTTGAATATTGCCTTACTGTAAAGGAAGTTGTTATAAAATAAGAAGTTTGTGGTGAGATTTATGTAATTTAAGAAACAAATTAAAATCATGTTAAGGTGGATTTATAGATTGGCTAGAGGATTAGACAATTACAAGGGACATTCACATCACAGAGGGGTATTTTTTAAGAAATAGCTATGGAAAATTCAAAGGGAAAAAAGAACAAAATTACAGCAAGGTTGAGTTTTGTTTTGGGAGGGTCACAGCTTTAAAAGAGCTACAGGGAGGAACAAACAATTGGAAAAGAATTGGGAAAACTGTTTTAATGAAGATGAAAGGATTTAACATTTGATATTTTGCATCATGATATTGTTGTTGAATTAGAATGAGAGGGGGTAATTTGCTTAGCTTAATTGAAAGGAAGATTAATAGTAGCCTCTGTTAACAAGTACTTACCCTTGATTGACTTTCTGTAGAAAATATACTTAAGGACTTAGAAATTTGTATTTATTAATAGGTATATGTTATAGAAAGGAGGATGGGGAATTTATTGTGATAGATGAGAGGTATAAATTGATTATATATCTTAGTAACTGGTGAAGAGAAATTAGAAGTCACTTTTTCTTTCTTCTCTTTTTTTGTTTCTTCTCTCTACACCTGTATCTTTTTCATTTTTATCTAGCTCTTTTTCCCTTTCTTTATTCCCTGATTTTTTTTTCTTTTTATCTCTTCTGTGTAACTGTTTTGTTTAAATTCTTACTGTATATGAAAAAATCTTAATTAAAAATTATAAAATTGGCCTGGGAAGGGAGTTCTAAAGTCTGGGAGCAGCCACTAAAAACAGCCTCTCTTTCTCTCTCTCTCCCCACCCCACCAACAAGAGCCCGGGAAGGTGGTGGAACAAGGAGAAGGGTCTGTCCTGAAGGTCTTAGTGCTCTAACAGGCTCATATAGGGAGATACGGTGCTTCAAATACTCTGGACCCATTAAAAATGTTCCATAAGCCTTTCCAACTATATAATGGGGTACAAATGCTATTCAGACAACCAACCAACCAACTTTAGTCCACAGTGAAATCAGAAAAGTAATTAACGTAGTATCAGGAAGGGATGAATTTTCCAAGGACTGATACAATATAGTTGGACACTGGGAGTAGTGTAATCTTTTAACAATAGTGTAATCTGCCAGAAACAGTGCATACAGTGTGCAATATTCCCTCACCCCACAATAGGGGAGAAAATCACTGCTAACTGTGGAATGTCTTGAAAAGAGGGCATAAATTATCCCCCATCAGTTTTCATTTTCAGGTTGCAACATGATGGTTTTTCAACGAAGCACTGGATAAAAATATGAAATTTTGCACATCTTTTTGTAGTAAACGGCAAAGAAATTCAGTCATGTTCAAAGCCTCTCTAAAAGACAATGCAATCAATACGGTAATGAAAATAATAAGCCCAGAGCCAGAAAAAGGGATTTTTTTTTTTCTTGGCAGCTGTTACCTTTTGCTCAAGGAAGTGAATTGAGGCTTTTCAATCTCTTGACGCCTATCTATTAAGTAGGCAGCAAAAAGAAATGTTGAAGAATACAATAATAAGATACTGCTGCGCTGGCAAGTATAACACAAAAGGCTGAATCTAAAACCATCAAGCTAGTATCAACACAAGAGAAGCAGAGTGGCAGGATATTTCTTTGAAGTGCTATCAGAGATCTCAGCAATAGATACAGTACAGCAGATATAGTCAGTCTTTCAGGGATAGTGCCATTCTGGATAGCATTTACTTGTTCATTTATTTACTGACTTTTAAAAAAATCAAATGACTCACAATAATGAAAATGAATTCAAGGCATAACTGTGACGTCTCACAAAGAATTAGAGTTGTTTGGTGTTGGGAATATCATGGTGACACACTTCTTAGTTACATCCCATTTGGATTACTATAATGCACTCTGTGAGGGCCTGCCTTTGAATTGTATTCAGAAACTTCAGCTGGTCTAAGGAACTTTTGCCAGGTTTTAACAGGGGATGGTTATAAGGAGCACAACAGCTCCCTATAAAACAGGTGCAGCAGCTCTGCTGGCTGTCAGCCTGTTTCCAGGCACAATTCAAAGTTCTAGTTACCGATAAAGCCCCTTATAGCTAAGGCCCAGGCTAGTGAAGGGCTGTATCTTCCCATATGAGCAACCCCAAGCCCTAAGATCTGCAGAAGGGGCAACTTCTCAGTCCTACTACCTGCACAGGTGGGAACGTGAGAGATGACCTTCTCGATGGCTGCTCCCAGACTATGGAACTCCCTTAGGGAAGCTAGGATGACTCCTTCTTTCCCCTGTTTTTTTTTTTTGGTGGCAGATGAAGATCTTTTTATTCCATCAAACTTTTCAGAAATGACTGTTTTTCAAGCAAATGGCTTTTTGTAGTTCTGTACTGCTTTTATATTTTGTTTTGAAGTAACATTTTAGAAGGTTTTAATTTTGTTGTTAGTTTAACACAGTTTGAATCTAAAATTTTTGTATTTTTTAAACGTGTTTTTATTGGCACGCTTTCCATTTTGCAAGCCACATTGAGCCACAGGCATTCAATTAATAAGCAAGAAACATAAAAAATGATGGCATGTTGTATATGTCTCAGTTGTGAAACTGCACGTAGAGAAAGTTCCAATAATTTGTAAACAAATATAAAATAAGACATTAACATGCAGTTCAATCCAATTAAATACCTAAAATTAAACCCCACTATCAGCTCAGAGTGGAAGAAAAAATAACACAAAACAAACTAAAGCCATAGAAAAATTTGTTGCCAAAAAGCAAGAGCCACTGATACATCTCTGGGTGATTTACAGCAGGTTGGCAAGGGTTTTTGGACTCCCTGCTGTTTAACAATAGCAACAAAAAGGTCCCATGAGCCTATTGGAATGAAGGAAGCCAGGAGCAGCTTGTTCAAGTGAAAGGACTTTGAGCTCAGTTTCGTTAATGAAAACAAATTTCCACCCTGAGTATGTGTTCAGAAAAACTGTATCTTAAATTTAGCATAGGTCCTACATGCATGCACACACACACACACACACACACACATTCCACTCCATCTTGAGGCCCTATTTTGTACCTGCCTCCAAACTGGTAGGCCTCAGGATTCTAGTGAAACTCAAACTATATCCCACAAGCTTTAAGAATGCCTACCCATGCTATGAAATGTGGATAGTCTTTGTCCTCAGTCAATACAAGCTAGTGAAAGAAAACTAAAATTGGGTGGAGTCAAAACAACATGCAAGCTGGAGTCAGTGGCCAATTGTTGCTCTCCCTCCTATTTTGTCCTTGCCACTCCTTATGCGTTGTCTGTGTGTCCAGTCCCCATCATTGAAAGAGAAATAATAAGCTGATGATTGAGTAACATTAAACATGGTTATCTCTACGTGCTATCCTAATTGGAAGGGCAAGAGCATCCTGGATATCTATGTCACCCATTTCGCTCTTAAGGAGAATTGTTTATTTGCATTCTTGCATGATGATTTTGAAGTCTCCATTGTTTTAACAGGCAAAAGAGAATCCCATCATGGTTCTGACAGTCCTTAATACTGAGAAACAAACACCTCTCGAAAATCCTAGAGAACTTCCCTCCCTCTACTTTTCCTGAGAATTAATTAATAATATGACTTGGCCAAAGCCCCATACCAAAGTTAATTAAAGTTTATTACCCATAAATATAAAAGCCATCATACATTCCTAGACAGAGTTGCCTGGATGGGAGGATCCCAGGCCTTGAGATTTCATGGCCAAAACCTCAAATCTAATGACTCCTCATGATGTCACAGTCCCAGTGATGTTACAAGGGGAAGCCCCTGGAGATGTCATTCAGTGTGATACCTTAAGTATCAACTACAATTGCTCAGAGTATGCCATTGAAATTAAAAAAACACCAAGTCTATCAAAAGTATAGAACATATATTCATCCATTTCTCAAGTTAGTGCTCTCACCCTGAGATTTTCTCTTTCTTGTCTTGGGACCAGGAAAAGAGGGACTAGGTCCTGAAGAACCGGGCCCAGGCCTACTTGAAGCATGGAACAAACAATGTAACAGGAACATGGGGTGCTGAAGTTGAATTTGTAACACTTAGTAGATTTTGTCATATTAGATCAATTGCAGTCAGAGTTCAGGAAATAAACCAGGCCTTATATCTTCCTGGTTTTCTCCATTCAGGGTTTAGGAAAAGCAGCCATTTTCGTTCAATGTCTTCTATCCTCAACAAGCTGTTAACATTTGATATACTGTCTGACTAGGTACCTCAATACTTCAAATTGGTTGATTCCTTTCAATAGTGAACTCATCATTCCTGACTCCCCCTTTGTAGATGTTGACCTCTTCCTAAAACTGATTCACATTACAAGTTTGCAATAAATAATATACCATGCAATGTATGTAAAATATCATATAACATTGCAATACAAGATGTAGAAGGTATATGATTATCCTGCAGAATAATGGTCAGGCATCAAGCTGGGCAGCAGCGAGCATGAGCTAAGAGAGAGGGCAGGTGATGAGAGCTTGTGCTTCTTTCCCTCCTAGTTGTTACCTATTCATTTGCTCACCTTCTTATTCACTGTGGGTTTCTGGTTTGGTGAGCACTAACAGCACAGACTGTTGCTTCCTCTGAGATGGTGACATGGGATAGACAGTAATAACTGAATTTTAAAGAGGACCACTCAGGCATTTTATCTGAGGTCTCACAAAAACTGCAGGGCAGATTTATGGATATTATGGGCTCCTGGGGCTAGACTACACCTGCTTAAAAGAGATGAGGAAGAGAGAGGAAAAATGGCAAATCTCACACCAGGAGTGTAAAATAGACCCATAATTGGAAATTGATAAGTCATATAATGCAGGGTTGAGGCAGCCCTCTAGATCAGAGATGAACAGCATGCAGTCTTTCAGGTATAGTAGGGCTGCGAGTCCCAACAACCCTAGTCAGCATAAGCAAATGGTGAGGAATGCTGACAGTTATAGTCCAACCACATCTGGATGTCCGTATGATTCCTTCCCATGCTCTGCTCGTAAACCTACCCCAACCAGTCCTCACCATTAGCCAGACCAGCTTGAACTGAAATATATAACAATGTCTGGAAAGCAAAAGTTTTCCCAGTTCTGTTCTACATCTATTAACAAACCATGGTGGTATAGCCATGATGACGCGTGCTATAGTTACAATACATCTTGTTTGGATGACTGTAATGTGCTCTTCTTGAAGCTGCTTTTGAAAGAGTTCAGAAACATTGGTTGGCACAAAGAACTATAGGCAGGCTACTAATTAGGGTAGGTTCCAAGGAGCACACAATTCCCTTGCTACAACAGCCTTACTGGCTACTTTTCAATTTCTGAGCACAATTCAAACTGCTGGTTGTGATTTATAAAGACCTATGTGGCCGGAGTTCAGGCTATCTAACAGATCCTGTCTCCCCGTATGAGCCTGACCAGGTCTTAAGATCCTCAGGAAGGGCCCTTCGTTCAGTCCTAACACATTCACAAGGACATCCAATGGGAACATGAGACAGGGCCTTCTAGATGGCAGCCATTAGATTCTAGAACTCCCTCCTTGCTGTCCTTCCATTGATAGCCAAAATGTTTCATTTTATTCCAATAGGCTTTTGAGAAATGAATGTTTTGAAAGAAAGGGTTTCTAAGAGGGTGCTATACTGTTTTTAACGTGTCTTTAATATGTTTAATTGTGTTTTAAATTGTTTAAAACTATTGTCCCATGTCATTGGTAGTGTAATTACGCTTTAATGTTTGTCCTTTGCATGTTTTCAAATGTTTTCATTTATTTTAATTTATAAGCAGCCTTGAGTCCTGGTTTGGGGGAAAAGGCAGGCTATTTTAATAACAGAAACAACAACAACAACAACAGTTCCCATTTATTTGTGCCATCTGCTGCTATTCAGCTCTCAGAGTAAAAATGCAAGTATCACTTAGCAACTTCATTAATAACAGTAGTAAGATGAGGATGATATAGCCATGGATCATAACAAATCTAAGATGCTGAGACCACAATTCTATACACTCTTATCAGGGAATAAGTACCACTGAACACAGTGGGGCTTAGGCCATTTACGCACTACACGGTTACAGTGCTATTATTGCACTTTCAACATCCTATGGAATCCTGGGGTTTGCAATTTAGGGAGGACATATAAAATCCTCAGCCAGAGAGCTCTTTGGCTTCAGTAAACTACAAACCCCAGAATTCCACAGGATGCTGAAAGTGGAATAATAGCACTGTAATAATGTAGTGCAGAAATGGCCTTAGTTGTGAGCTAATGTGTTTAGGACTGAACTGCATGTCTGTTGCCCACCCACCAAAAGTCAATAACAGGGTAGGGAAGCCTGTGACAGTCCAGATGTTGCTGAATCCCAACTCCAAAGAGACCCAGACAGAACTCCAACAGCAATCCAACAAGATCTGGAGCAGAGCATGGGAAGGTAATTTTGGACTACATGTTCCAGACACAGGTGTATCTAGAGTGGGGCAAGTAGGGCACATGCCCTGGGCACCAATGCCAGAGGGGCACAAAACAAGCTGTGCATGTAGGTGGGGGGTAGGAGTAAGAAGGTAGGGGTGCAACTTCTGTTCTTGCCCTAGGTGCTGTTTACGCTAGATACATCACTGGTTCCAGAATACCCCAATCAGCCAGCAGGGGATTCTGAGAGCTATAGTCCAAAATTAACTTTTCTGAGCTGAAGAGCAACAGGTTCCCCACACCTGGCCAAAGACAACAGAAATGGAGCAGATGCCTTGAAGAACTCTTCACAGCTTAGCACATTTTCATCTGTCATGGAGATACACTGAGCACAACCTGAGTCAAGTGAAAAATTTCATCCCGCCCCTCCTCCCCAATGAATGCTGGAGTTTCACTTGCTGTCTCCTTTTTCCTATGTAACTGCTACTTAGACACATGCTCCTTGTTTCAGAAGAGGGCTCTTTCCGGTGGTGTCCTTACATTAGACTACAGAATGTGAAAGAGTGCTATCGAGTGAACCAATTTCTACAAAGGAATTGTTTCTCAACAACCACGGAAGCAGCTTAACAAGTTGTCAGTTTCAAATGTTTCTAGAGGAGACAGAATAGACAATGCTCAATTCCACAGCACTGTTCCCTCAGCTGCTGAGATTACTTAGAAGGGGAGGGGGGCAAAAACAAAGATTCAAGACAATGAAAAGGAAGAAACCAAAGTACACAGAGCATGTCTCCTTCCTGAAAAAGCACCATTTCTACAGGGAATAAGATATGTGGGGAATAACTAGTAGGGAAGGCAAAGAAAGGACTAAAGAGATTTGGAGATCACCTGCAAACATGAGTTGTTAGGAGAGGAGTGTGAAAAAAAATCATTCTGCATTGCATCTGAAGAAATGCACAGTAATACATAAACCAGTCTTGAAGATGCTGCTAGATTTCTTTTCTCTCCTTCCTTTTATTTTTTTTTTGGGGGGGGGGAGGATGCTGCAACAGATTAACATGGCTACTTCTCTGAAGACCACAAAAATCTTGCGCACCTGTTCAGCCATGATACTTCCAAATATCTGCCTACTGAAGAGCGGAAAACATAAGTCACTTAGTGTGGGGATCTTTCCACTCTTACCCCTTGTTGTACGGTTGACCCTCCACATTTGCAGGTTTGACTTTCACAGATTTGATTATTTGTGAATTTCTTCAATCGCTGCCCTGCCCCAGACATTTCTTTTCCGGGGGAACCTTCCCCCTCAGCAGCTCCTATCAGGACATGCAACCCTGTAAAACCCATCTCTGGTTCTCCTCCTCATCCAGCAGCCACTTCCTGGACAGCTAAGGACAGCTCACAGCCTGATTTCTCAGCACCATAAAACCTCTCCCAATGCACTCACACCCCAGGAAGGAGATGGGTAAGAGAGAGAGGAAGTAAATGGCCACCATGCCAATCCCCCCTTCCCTCTCCTTTTCCTTTTCCTGGTTTGGAACCTGGGTGCCCATTTTCTCCACCATGCCTTGGCTCCATTCACACACACACACACACACACACACACACACACACACAATTTTGATATTTGCAATTTTTCCACTTTTGCAAGAGTCCTGCACTCCTAACCCTAGCTAATGTGGAGGGTCAAATGTACTTTTTTTATTACATTTGAACTGTTGAGATAGCTTTGGATATTGAAGTATTCCTTAGAGAGTTAATGATGCTTTACAAGTTCAAACAAATGTGATATAGTGGTTACAGCATGGGTAAGGAACCAGCTGGTGGCTCATGCTCCCCATTTGACCTGTGCTTCCATCCTTTGCCTGTCCCTTTGCACAGCAGCTACATTTAAAAAATAATAATACACTGATGCCAAGGGGTTTTATTAATGTCTAAATACTTTGCCAAGAAGTGATTTTCAGAAGGGGAAGTACAGCTATGGAGAAACAGAACTGTCTTGAATAGCAGGCAGGGTTCAGATCTACAAACCATATAACACTCAGTGCTGCAGTTCCAGTTTGGCTGTCTTCTTGTCCCCCGCCCTCTGCTCGGGAGTGTGGAAAAAGGGTAGCAGGCAGTGGAGGGGACATAAAGAGCATCAAGACAAGAAGGTCCTTTGAGGTGTGCTCATGTGCATAGCTGTCAAAAGTATTGACTGGGACATTTGAGTTCTGGTTCACAATGAGCCAAGAAATTCTCAGGGCCCATTCACACTATATGTTGTAGCACTGATTCCACTTTAACTGGTGTGATCCCATCCTATGGAATCCTTGGATTTAAGGTTTAGGGAGAACCATTTAGAATTCTCTGCCAGAGAGCTCCAGTGCTTCACCAAATGCTGCTATGGCAGTTAAAGAGAGAGTGTAGTGCTATAATTGTGTGGTTATAAATGAACATTCAGTCTGACTTACCTCTTAGGGTTGTTGTGGGGAGAATGCCCATTGAAGAAGAGCCGTGTATGCTGCCTTGAGTTTCTTAGAGAAAAAATGTAACTAATAAATAAATTTGAGAGCCTGTGAAGAATTCTTAGCAACTCACACAAGTCCAGTTGGACTTGGACTGTGGTAGACCAGAGGTCAAATCTCCAATTGACTATGAAAACTCACTAAGTGAACCCGGGTAAGCCAAAGGTCTTCAGTCTCAATGAAAGGCAAAGGCAAATCTCCTCTGATCAAAGCTTGTCAAGAAAAGCCTGTGAGAAGTCGCAGCCAAAGATGCTATTATCCTGTGGTAATTGTGGTTTACCTGCTTCATGTGATAAAGCCCTTAGGAAGAATATTGCCACAATCGTGACTCACCCCCCAATCTATGATCAGAGCATGGTTAAATGGTGTTTCCGTCAGGCTTGGAAGGGTCAGATCAGGAGAAGTTACTTACTTAAGTACTTAAGTATAAGCTGATACAGGATTCTAGCCAGTGGCTTTAAATGTATAAGCATTATAATGGTTATATTTGTTGAAAAGGAAAGCATTTAGATATGCAATAATTAGATGTCAGAATATAATCATATCTTAATGTTTAATTAATCAGCCCTTATTGCAAAAAGGCAAAATGTTATTAATTTATTAGAAGGCAAAAAGGCTATTAGGAACCTCGTCAGCTACGTTTTGGTGAATATATGATCCTCCCAAGATTAGATCAGATACACAAATGTACAGAGAAATACTTGTTCTATGACCTTATTCAGTACTATGTCTTACCCTTTTTCTACAAAAAGATTAAATTGCTTCCAGTAAGATCTTGGCTAATATATAAAAACTGGCCCTCATTAGTATATTTAACAAAGAGTCAGTGTGGAATGGATGTTTGAATGTTGAACTAAGACTAAGAGAGCCCAGGGTTCGAATCTCCAGTCAGCTACGGACACACACTAGGTTAATTTGGGCAAGTCACACTCTTCTAGCCTCAGATGAAGGAAGTGACAAATCCCTTCAGAACAAATCTTGCAAAACAAAAAAAATCTTGTGATAATGTGCATGTACATGTGTGTGCCTTTATGTCACCTGTCAATTTAGGTGATCCTATGAATTTCATAGGGTTTTCTTAGGCAGGGAATACTCCTTCTTCTGAAATACAGTTCATATCACCTGGTATTCCTTGATCCCATACAAGTATTGACTAGGGTTGACCCTGCTTACCTTTCAAGATCAGATGGGATCTGGTGCCTTTAGTGGGTGGCCACAAAGTGGAAACAACCTGAAGGCACACAACAAGATGTATATTTAGCTATACTCTGAATATTGAATTAAGGTTAAAGCAAACTATTATGTAGCTCCTACAAGATAACCTTTTAGGTCAGGGTTGTCTTTGTGGTTTCTGGAGCCCACTACCACACGCGCGCGCGCACACACACACACACCGTATATTTACATTAAACACTAAATCAAAGTCCCTGAGAGTATAGCCCTTGTTTTAAAGAGAAACCATAGTCCCAGAAGCTTCTGGAAATGATGAGTCTCCTCTGCCGTAAGATCACACTTTTCATGAGCCGTTTTTCATCTTAACTTTTTTTTCTAGCCATGAAAAATGGGGAAGAAACACTTTGGTTACTGCTGTACCACTGAACTTCAGGGTGCAGTGAACTGCATTAGCCTGCAATGGACACTGAGGTACAAAATTGGCCACTGAGCTCACCAGCGTTAATCTACTTTAGGAATTCCGATGAAGACAGTTAAATGTTGAGAGCCCCCTTTTCAGTACATACAAAGTATGCTATGTCATTTTACAAACTATCAAACATTTAGTATCACTTAAGCTTTTCTGGCTCGCAGCCTACTTTGTAAAATGAACAGAATGTCATCCTGAGTGGCCAGCTGTATTTACATCTATCAATATAGGGAAAAGAAGAAAAAATAACTGTATGAACAGTGAAGTCTAAGGAGAAGGAAATAGAGGCAGACAGTGATCATGGCTTTAAAGCTTGGTATATGGAAAATAATTACAAAAGTAATTTTCAAAGTACTGGAGATAAGCATCCCAACATTGGTGATTAATTCACATTTGTAGTGTTGCCGTTTTTGAAACACAACATTGACTCAAGACATAGCTAATAGACCTGAATACCTTGCTAAATATTAATTCAGAACTCCTGTATTAGATTCTTCCTTTGAAGTGCACTTGTTGAAGACTGGCCACTTTAATGTCAATTACTGAGCATTCAGGGACATTGAACTCCCACCCCTCCCACCCCCATTTCTGAAGAATGCCATTTCTGTTGTCAACTTTTTTGTTCTGGCCAGATGACTGACCACCAAGCAGAGTTAGGATAAAGTTGCTTTTTTGGACTGCAGCTCTCACAATCCTCTAGCCAGAATGGCTACTGGCCAAGTTCTGACTACAGCATTTCAAATCTCAGTACCAAGTGAAATACAACAGAGTCACAGCATCTAATAAGTAGGATGGCATTAAGAGTTCTGGCCAAATGTGTGATCTTGAAGCAGAGCTAGGAAAAATTGCTTCAGGGGACTAAAACTCACAACTGGCCAGTGTCCCCTGGCCACATCTTAGAATCACCAACCACAGTCAGTAAAATGCACAGATATAGCTATAGATTCCTTGTCTTGGAAAACATACTAGATTTGTTTGGGGCAGGATGGATGCCCCTGGGGCCATAACTATAATGATCCCTTTTTGTTGTGACAAAAGAAGAGTTTGTTCACTAAGTGGGGTGCCATACAGGATGGAGGAAAATACTCAGCTGTTGTTGAAAACCCATCTTTCTGAGTGATGTGAATAAAAAATGAAACACAGTCCTGCATATTCAGAATGACAGCAAACAAATAAGAAAGATTAATGGCTGTCTCACCCTTCCCCAGTATGGGTTTATTCTCTGCTTTCCATTAATGTAGGTGAGGTTAAGGGGCATCCATTTTTACTTCATGTCTATTAATCTCTTGTTCTTGGAACTGCCATCATCCAACAGTTTAAAAGTAACTTTGCAAGCTCTAGCTACTAAAATTTATTTTATTTGTAACAGTTTTTATTTCAGAAATACTTACCAGCTCTTTATCTTTGGAACAGAGTAATGTATTTAAAAGAAAATCACTATATAAGCTATTAACAGTGTTACCACACTACCACTTTATACTACTTTGATGCCAATTTAATTGATTTGGCTCCAATCTAGGGAAATCTATGGATTTGTAGTTTGATAAGGGATGTAGCTTGATGTGTTTTCCAGAAGGTTCTAGTGCCATAAGTCAGGAGATGGCAGGCAATAAATCTATGTATTTATGCTACTTCAGATGTTGAGCCTTGTCCCCAAAATAAATTCAGCACTTTGGATAGCTCCTTTAAAATCTAGACTAAAATCCAGAATGGACTCATCTCTCAATTGGCATCAGCATCACCAGATGTTACTGCATGTAGAGTGGCATTGTTGTTAACTGCCCTAAAGTCAATTTCAACTTATGACATCCCCGGAGAGCCAGCACGGTGTAGTCGTTTGGGCATTGTACGACAACCCTGGAGACCAGGGTTTGATTCCACACTTGGCCATGGAAATCCACTGAGTGACCTTGGGCATGTCACACGCTCTTCGTCCCCAGAAAACCATGTGATAGGTGCAACTTAGGGTTGCCAAAAGTCAGAAACAACTTGAAGGCACACAACAAACAATTTACATATCACCTCCTTGCCCACCTGAGCCCCTGAAGCAATGCACAGTGGGCACTGGGCTCATCACATACTCTCAGCCCTAGAAAACCATGTGGTAGGTTTGCCTTCAGAAATCACTTGATGACACACAACAACAACAATAACAACAACAACAACAACCCTATCATCAACAGCCCTGCTCAAGTCTTGCAGTTTCCCTGATTCATGCTTCTCACATTCTGTGTACCTATAATATGTGCTGTGCAGCTTCAGGCTTTCCTTTTCCCCCAAGCACATCAGCAATAGAACGGCCTTTCAGCTTCAGTCCAGTTGCATCATTAGCCACAGTGCTACTTGTAGCTGTCTTCTGCTCTACTGCAGTAGCTTTTGACCTAGGAGTCTCATCTTCTGGCTCTATCTATTGTTTCATTTTGGATTGTTTTGCCAAAGGGTTTTCATGGTAAAAGACATTCAAAGGAGGTTTATCATTCCTTCTTCTGCACAGTACTAACAAATGTTAGCTATGGAGCCACTGCTGTTGTCTCTGAGAGATCCTCTGCCAGTGTCACTCCTCATTATTGCTGCTGCCCAGTGGTTGTTTGGCACATTTACTCTGGCCCCTCAGCAAAAGCCTGTCTGACATGGGAGATCGTACTAGCAGCTCTCATACCACCAGCATGGCCTCTTGTCTCACAGGAGCACACAATCCTATCACCACATAAAGATAGTGCCAGTGGCATGTCCAATGTTTAATCCTAACCATGGCAGCAGCTAGCCATGACTGCTTGACTTAAAACCACTTGAACCAGACTAAAGCAACCTGTGCAAGTTGCTCTATAAGCTACCACACACCCAACTGCCATGTGAATCCAATCTCTTATTCTTAAAATGAAAGTATGTACATATACAGAACATTAAGACCAACAGCAGCCAGACATTTTAATTCTCAGCCTGAGTTGGTGATTAGAACAGAAATACTATGCAAGAACATTAGGGAAAAAAGGGAAAATGTTTCTATTCATAAAGTAGCATTATGATTCCACTTTAATTGCTCTGGCTGCACTGAACCATAGCTCTCAATGGTCCTAGCTAGTGCAGCTATGGCTGAGGAATCCTGGGAATTCCACACAATTCCTTACATTTCCCACGTGGGAATCATGTTAATAAATATTGGTACTTATAGGAGATGTGACCATGTTGCAATTTAGCAAAAGCCCTTCCAGCCTCTCTCAAATCGGTTGAGACACCAAAATGTGTTTTGTAAACTATTGTTTGTTTTTACACTGTACAGGGTCCCAGAGGCCAAGGCTCCTTGGAGGTCCAGATCCTAGGGATTTTGTCTCCTTTCTCCATGCCTCCTCCCCTCTCTCCAGCTGTTCAAACCTTGGGAAATTCATCCATGGCAGCTGCTCAAGGACAGACAGTAAGAACTAACGCAAATGTGGCCCTTTCATGCTGCACAATTTATAGCTTTATGATTCAATTTTAACTCCCACAGTGACATCCTACAGAATCCTGGAATTTGTTGTTTGAGGAGGCATTACAGCTCTCTGGATGGGAATTCTAATTTTCCCTCCCTAAACTGCTAATCCCAGGATTCCACAGTATGTCACCATGACAGTTAAAGGGGAATCACAGTGTTATAATTATGTAAAACGAAAGGGCTTCTGGTTTCAACCTAGAAATTAACCTAATTGTCACCCATCCATTTTGAACACTCTCCACCTTCTGTGATTTACATCTGCTACTTTAAGTACAGCTTACTTTTATTCAAGTACAGCTAAAGAAAGGAGAAACCCCGCAAAAGTCTTGCTGTTAACACTCAAATAATTTTGTTTTGTTAGTCACTCTAATGAATAAATGCTCTTAACTAATTAATTGCATCCTTCTGGGATCCAGAGCAGACTTGTCTCTGAAGTGCTGTTTGATGCGTCAAAAATTCTTTTCTGCTTCTCTTTCCACATGCTCACACCTACACAAACACACAACTGCTTTACCATATCTAAAGAGTGATCCTTGGTGTTTTCCAGACTGCAACATTCTCTTCCAAACTGTACTTTTAGACTTCAGTAAGATGGATGTGTTGTTAGGCTGAGCTCGAACAAGGGCAAAGTTTAATGTCAGAAGTAATTTGAAAAAGACTGAAAACTATTTCAGCTTGGGGGAATGCTTTCCTAGCTCTCTAGCAGACATGCCAATGATACTTTTATGTTCCTACTACGAAAGGTTACAGAAGGAAGCCAGCTGAGTCTGTTGAACTTCACGTGTACCTCATGTTGCCAAACAAAAGCCCCTATTCTCTCTGCTGTTCAAGCATGCAATCAAGAAGAACAAGAGCAGAACATAATGAAAAATACCACAATGTGTGGCTTCAGTGTTAAAGAGTCGCTTATGGCTTATTCTTTGGAGTAAGACTCCATCATGTCCAACAAGTCTGAAATGGATACTAGGCCACTTCTTCTGTAATGTGGATAATTGACTAGGGGAGCCTACACACTACATAACTATAGCACTATGATTTCACTTTAACTGCTAGGTTTCCATCCTGGGGATTCATGCAATTTACAGTTTAGGGAGTGAGAGTTAGAATTCTCTGCTGGAGAGCTCTAGTGCCTCATCAAACTGCAAATCCCAGGATTTCACAGGTCGTTGTCATGGTAGTTAAAGTGGAATCACAGTGCTAGAATTGTGTAAAAAGGACTCAAATGTCTATATTTATGACAGAAAAGGTAACAAGTTCTTACCCATTTGCCTTTCATATGACAATAGTTTCCTATACTGGAAATTTTCCATATACCTCCAGTATAAAGTGAACTGACTAGCCAGAAAGGAAAAGACTTTATTAGCATCAGCATCGATGGCTGATAACTTCCATACCAGTGTGGTGGTGACTCCATTCTTGGTTTTAGATAAAATTCAGATTAAAATCCAGAACACATTCATAACCCCACTGACGTGGGAGCCAAAAGCTGCCACTAAGGGGCATGCTGACTATCCTATAGCTTTCCTGGAGGGACTCGCATGGGTCCTTCTATGATCACCTTTTGAGAAATAAATGGAGACCCTCTCCCTCTCTCTCTTCTCTCTCTCTCTCTCTCTGTCACACACACCCACACACACAAAACAAACTTGCTTTAATGGCTGTTAATAAACTGCCGGAGAAGGTACCACATCTAAGCTCCAGACTGTTGGGTAAACTAACTCTGTGGGAGGCCTATTGTACAACATTAATCCAGGTTGTGGTTTGTTGAATTGAATTCTGGTTTATTGTAAAGTCAAAGGCTTTCACAGCTGGAATCTATAGGTTGTTGTAGGTTTTTTGGGCTTTGAGGCCGTGTTCTATTAGTGTTTTCTCCTGACATTTCACCTGCATCTGTGGCTGGCATCTTCAGAGGATCTGGTGACATGGAAGTGAGACAGAGTACATATAGTTGTGTAGTCCCCGGGTGGGAGGAAGCTTCGTCAGGAGAAAATACTAATAGAACATGGCCTCAAAGCCCAGAAAACCCACAACAACCTATGAATTCTGGTTTTCTGGTGTGTCTGAACCAGATCATAGTTTTGTTAGTCAGCACAAAACACAATTAGAAACTGTGGTTTTGCAGTGTTTTGCCTTGTTAATTCTGATATTCAGTATACTTTTGATTACAGCAAAAGAAATTTGTCAACACATATTCTATTTTATTAAATTCTTTCATTTATTAAAGAAATCATTGTTTTATTTTTAAAAAAGCAGGTCCCAAATTGAGGACTGAGATGTTTGCCAAATGCATTGGTGAAAATGATGCAGCCATTGGCATTAGTACTGTTATCCTTCCTCTCTAAAGTATCGCCTCTCTACAGAACAGCTGTATAAGCCAATGGCATCTAGTTTAGGGTTGCGGGTCTTGAATATTCCTGGGCAGTTTGCTATCTCTGAGAGGACTCATGCTAGCAAGACATTTTCCAGTGATCCTCTAGGCAAAATAAAGTAAAATTGAGTTTTGAGATATGTCCCTCCATTTCCTCTCTTTGTATATTCCTTGTTGACTGTAGTGATGTCTGCTTCTCTCTGGGAGACGTTAAAAAAACAGCAGAAAAACAGACATATATTATTCTGATAATTCATGCATGTCCTATTGGATTAACATCTGAACAACAAACAACAGCAACAGAAGCAATTTCTGGAATAGGAATGATGCTAAGATTCAACGTGCCTTTTCTTTGTATGTTTAGGAGCTGCTTTGCACATTTGAAAGAGCCAGGGTGATGCAGTAATTTGAGTGTTGGATTAAGATTCTAGGAAACCCAGGTTCAAATCCTCATTCAGCCATGGGAAACCCACTAGATGACCTGTGGCAAGTCACATTATCTCAGCCTCAAAGGGGGGGGCAATGGCAAATCCCCTTTGAACAAATCTTGTCATAAAAAATCCCTTGATAAGTTTGTCTTAGGGTCACTGTAAGTCAGAAATGACTTGAAGGCACACACAACAAGAAATTGAACACTTTAGGATATTTAATACTGGACTGCCTACATAAACTGGCGGCCATGAAATCTTAGTCTACATGGCTGCTGAATATTCAGGTACACAGATTGCTTGGGGAAGTTGCTTTTTAGACTATAACTCCCAGAATTCCCCAGGATATTGTAGTCCAAAAACTAATGTTTCTAAACTCTGGCTACATGTCATTTTCTTTCATACCAGTATCATCCTTCAGGTACGGAGCAGACTGGAAGATAGAAACACCAAAGTGTTACTAATAAGCACCTAAACTACAATCCATGCTGATAAAGAATAACATAGGAAACTGTGCTTTCCCTGATTTCCTTAGATACTTAATTCTAAGTAAAGCTCTGAATGTTTGTCATAATGGTGAATTTTTTCGGATTGCTACTTGGACAGAATCCCATAATACAGCATTCACTGGGATGTGGTATGCTTGTTTGCCTGTCTAGACTCATGTGAACATCAAGGTGTTTCTTTGGGTATATGAAAACATGGGCCAGTTCCATTTAATAGAACTGAAATGGATATGCATGGCAATCTATGGAGCAAATAGTCCTGTCTCTTAAAGGGTGTGTGTCTCTTTGTTGGCCTATTAGTCCATTGCTATCTGTGGTCTAACATGGAGTCACACACGCCAAACATAAGAGTTTTGTTACTCTTATGTTTGTACACTTGAATGGTGGATGCCTCTGAAAAATGCTGTGCTTGTGTGAGGTGAGGTATCCATGATGGCCAATTTAACTATGAAACTTGTTACTTGATGTTGTTTTTATTGTGTGATAGACATGATACAAGAACCAATTTCAAAGGTCCCTGAACAAATAATCAAGTATATTGATGAATCATTATTATACCACTAGAGCATTATGAACAGGTCACAATGAGATACACTCAAACCAGTTTTTTGAGCTGGATTGTCAATCCTGCCACACCCAACAGCTAAATTCTCTTAAATCTAAGCAATTTGCTTCAGCAAAATTATGACTCAAACCCAGAGCTTCAACTTGGTCATAAATACAGATAAATGTGACTGTAACTTATTGACATTTTTAAAACAATAAGAGATACTTCTAGGTGGATGTTCTCATGAGGAAATTGAAGAAAAGGTGATTGCAGCTCCATTTGGAGTAAGGAAACAGTGGATATGAAAGGAATTAAGCACACGTGCCCCTTAGTGCATCCCAAATCCCAATTGATGCTACACAAATGGAGGTTTCTGTCATACCTCTGATTGAGGCCTCCTTTTTGGAGGAAGGCTTGAAGCTTTCTGGGCAAGCATTCATGAGGAGCAGGTCAAATCAAGATGTCTCCAGGCTACCCAATAAGATCCTGGGCCCTCAAGAGAGAAAGTTGCATAATCAAACTCCCCAAGAGATGAGTTGGAGAGGGAGGCTGAGCACTGGAATATGAAGACCCAAAGTACAGCCATTTCCGCACTAGCTTGTTATAGTGCTATTATTCCACTTTCAATATCCTACGGAATCCTGGGGCCTTAAAGGCCCCTCCCTAAACTGCAAACCCCAGGATTCCAGAGTATGTTGAAAGTGGAATAATAGCACTATAACAGGCTAGTGCAGAGATGGCCTGGGTCAATGACCATGATAGTTAATTTACTTTAGAAGGTGTTTTATTTAATGTACATTTCTCCCAGAAAGGGACTCAAAACAGTTTACAAAAATTTAAAATAAAATTGAGGCTTGGGCTTAAATACCCTAAAAGCACCAGGTCCTATCTGATATTGGAAGCTGAGCAGGGCCAGCCTTGGTTAGTACTTGGATGGGAGATTGACAATGAACTCTAGGTGCTGTGGGCTATATTTCAAAGGAAGGAACTGGCAGAACTACCTCTGAGTATTCCTTGCTTAAGAAACCCTAAATAATTCATAGGGTTACCATAACTCAACGGGCAATTGGAAGGCACGTACACACATAAAGTCTGATTTTACAAAAGTTAAAAATGAATGACAGAGAAAACTCTATTAAAACACATAATTAAAAGCTTTAAACACTTAAAATATAATTAAAAGATAAAAGCACAGCACACCACATTCAAAACAGCCTTCTGCCCCATAATTTAAGCACCAAAGTCCTGTCTAAATAAAAAGGCCTATGCCTATGCTTGCAGGTAGAAAGAGAGCAGAGAGGCCAACAAACCTCCCACGGAAGGGAGTTTCACGGCATGGGAGCAGCCCCTGAGAAGATTCTCCCCTGTGTCCTCTCCAAACATATCTGTGATGGGACCAAGAGACTGCCTACCCACAAAGATCTTAGAATTTGGGCCAGCTCATCCCATAATGCCTACATGCAGAAGATTCGTTCTGAGTAAACGTCTTCCCACAAGTGAGACCCTCCTCATAAATAGGATGCCTCCCAAAATGTTGTTCATGATTTGCAGCTGTTCAATCTCATAAGCCTTCTAAGCCCTAGGCAGTGAGAGGTGCAGGAACAATGTTTGAATACCAGCTGTAGACTGTGCTTTCAGTTTTTTTGTTTGCCTAGTTCTTGCTCTGTTGGACTTCCTTAATGTGTAATTCTCAGCCGCCTTTTGCCTCTGCTTCTGAATTTGCCCCTGCCTGACACCTACCTGTTGTTTGGACCCTGCTGCTTTATACTGCCTTGACCTTGCTTCTGAAACTTGCTCATATATGCCTTGCCTAAAACAGGCAAGGTTGATCCAAGATGTTTTCTGCTGCCTGAAGGACAGAAGCTGATGGTTTCCTCCACCACCACCTCCAGTTCCAAAGTAAAGGTTTAGGCTAGCCATGTTATTTTGGTACCTCTGACAGAATCTCATCTCACCTCTCCTCTTCATGGTTGTAAAAACACAGTTATAATAAATTACATTACTAGTTATTGGCTGCCCCTTTCATGAGAACAAATGGGCTCATTCAGACCAGTGAAAAGTCAGGGGATTTAGCAGCCTGGTTAAAGGGTAAGTGTTCCTACTTCTGCATCCTAACATCCCTGACACATACTGGGATTTCATCCTTTCCTCCTTGTGTATTATCCTGGCTCTTTCTTTGGGGTGACAGTGGGGTTTTCTTCCCTCCCTGGACCAACTGAGGTAAGGATGGTTGGAGGAGAACCTCTGAGCCAAAGGGTAAGTCTCCACTGAAGACTTCATCACAATAATGATCCAGAAATACAAGGGGAATGGGAGGCAATGGAGCCAGACATGGGACATTTACTTCAGCCTTAACAAGAATCTCCCAGGATTTTTTAAAAAGAGTTTGCTTTGGTCAGACCTCACCCAGAACATTGTGTCTAGTTCTGGGCACCACAGCTCAGGGAGGATATTGACAAGCTGGAATTTGTCCAGAGGAAGGCAACCAAAATGGTAAAAGGTCTGGAAACCATGCCCTTTGAGCTGGGTATATTGATCTTGGAGAAGAGAAGGTTAAAAGATGACATGTTTAAATTTTTGAAAGGATGTCACATGGAAGATAGAGCAAGCTTGTATTCTGCTGTTCCAGAGACTAAGACATGGAACAATGGCTTCAAACTTCAGGAAAAGAGATTCCACCTAGACATTAGGAAGTACTTCCTGACAGTAAGTGATGTTCGACAGTGGAATATGCTGCCTCGAAGTGTGGTAGAATCCCCTTCTTTGCAGGTTTTTTTTAAAAAGCTGGATGGTTACCTTTTGGGAGTGTTTTGATTGTGTATTCCTTCATGGCAGAGGGTTGGATTGGATGGTCCTTGTGGTCTCTTCCAACTCTGTGAGTCTATGATCCTACTCTGGGTTCAAAAAAGTCACAGCTGGTCCTGGGAATTAACTCCCAATGGGCCAAGACAAGTGATATGTCATTTGCACTTTTAAAAACTCACATAGCAACAACTTCCACAAAATCCCAGGGTCTTTGGCCAATCTAAATGAACTCAATATCAGTGTGAGGCAGCTCCCTCACCTTGCCTAAAGATTTGGCCAGTCCTGAAGGGAGGACAGCTTCTGTTTAAATAGCCTTCATGGTAATGTTGCATGAATCCTTCTGTAATGTCTAGTTTTATCCTGAGAGTAAACTAGGGCAGTCAAAGTACCTTAATAAAACTTTTTCTTTTTAATGGAAATGCAATAGCAGTATATTCTCTGTATCACACCAGAGCTGGGATGACCATTAATTTGACATTGCCCTACATGAGACAAAACTAAAATCTAATATTTGGCCTTCACTTTTAGTAGTGCTCTCTAGATGGGAAGTGAAACTTCTCCTCAGCTCTTATTTTTATACAGCTTGCCTGGCAAAATGTACAATTAGCAAGGTTTATCAAAATGAAGTTTCTCAACAGACCACTGCACAGACATCGGAGGTTAATGGTGTATGAAGCATTAGCAAAATCAGTACTGAATGTGCTGATGTCTCAAAGGCTTGGCAGCTTCTATGAGGAATGCAACATCAAGGGATCTTCTGGAACAGAGCCCCAAGGCACAAAGAGTAATAGGGCTGGAGATGCAGGCTGCATCAGCATGATTAATTCAATACCATCCTCACTCATTCTTTGGAATTCATAGCTCTTTTCCACATTCACTCTTTCTCAGAGGCACCCAAATACAAATGCCCAGATCCTCAGGGATGGCATTCCAGACACCTAGGGAGGCCTGTATCACTTACCCTACTCAGTGGTGCCAACAGGCACCACTGTGTGGGGTAAGGGGATCCAAGGCTTGCCAGATGTCTGGGCAAAATAAACAAGGGGGAATAAGTGGATCCATGATATCTGAGACAGAATAAGCAGGAAGGAGTAAGGAGATCTAGAGCAGAATGAGCAGAAGAGTGCTCAAATGCATGGGGGTTGTTGAAGTACTGCATGTTACCATAAAGCCATTTAGCCATCTGGGATTCCAAACTGGGAGAAAGATGGAGGTATATTGTCACCAGTACTGCTTGTTATCAGTAATGGACTGGATAAGGGTGAACAAGCTGAAACTGAAGTGTTCCTGGTCAGGCAAAAGGCAGATCTGAGGATGGGGACTCAGCCCCTTGATAATGTAGGTTCACAGTCTGAGAGTACTCCTGGGCCATTTCCGCACTAGACTGTTGTAGTGCCATTATTCCAGAGGCCTCTCCCTAAACTGCAAACTCCAGGATTCCATAAGATGTTGAAAGTGGAACAACAGCACTATAACAGTCTGGTGGAGAAATGGATCTGGGCTCAGCTAGTCAGAAATAGGTTCGCAGTTTGAGAGTACTCCTGGACTCAGTAGCCAGACGTGCTTATGCACATTTAAAGCGTGTGCATAAACTGTGCACATTGCTTGAGACATCAGATCTGGCCCTAATGGAACATGCTTTAGTTAACATTTTTTTGACTACTGTAACACAGTCTACTTGGGGCTGCCTTTAAAGATTGTTTGGAAACTTCAACTGACCCAAGGAGTTGCAGCCAGACTGTTAATTGGGGCAGGTTACAGAGACCATACTCTGCCCCTGTTCAGACAGCTCCACTGGCTGCCAATTTGTTTCTGGGAACAATTCAATGTGCTAGTTATAACCTATGATGCCCTATATGGCTCAGGTCCAGCTATCTGGCAAACTGTCTCTCTCTGTATGAGCCTGCCTGAGCCCCAGGATCTGCAGGAAGATCTTTTTTTCAATTCCAGCACCATCACAAACACAGCCGGCAGAGACACAAGAGAGGTCCTTCTTGGTGGCTGCTCCTACACTCTGGAACTCCCTTTCCAAAGAGGCCAAAATGGCCCCTTTCTTGCTGAGGGAAGCTAGGGGGAGCTGTACTGTTCTAAACTGAAATGTTTTAATAGCTTTTTATCTTTTTTAAATTGTATTGTATTGTTTTAATTGGGGATTTGCTTTAACACTGTGAACAGTTCGATTCTGTGTTAATGTTCACTTTTTGTATGTTTTTAATTAAATTGTTCTTATAAACTGTAAGCTGCTTTGAGTGCCAATTTTGGATGAAAAGTGGGATATAGATGAACATAAATTAATAACATAAATTAATGTTTAAAATTACCAAAGTTGACCCTTGACCCCACTCACCAGCTCAGGGACGGGTGGGAACTCCAGTGGCCCTCCAGCTGTTTCTGGACTACACCACTGGCAATACTGGCTATGGCTGATGGGAATTGCACTTCAGCAACACCCAGAAGGCTGCACATTTCTCCTCTCAGTACAGGTTAGAAGTGGAGAAAACCACTGTTAAGTCAATAAAAAGGCATGTTTGCTTGCTTTTCTCATGATCCCTAGTTTGAAATGCCTACTTATCAGAAGCAATAGCAAGCAATATTAAAGAACAGCTACTGAGACTTAAGCAGTGCACCAGCTGTGCCCTCTTTCTCAATGTTATTACTAGATTTAACAATATAAAGTATGCTATCTCGACTTCATTCTTTAACACAGCTGCTGCTGAATGCCATTATGTGCAACGTCCTTTGGTGGATTACGCTGGGCAAATAGTTCTTAACTAATGGACACACCAGACAGATGTTAGAAATGGGAGCACACAGAAAACAGTGAAAAAGCATTATCACTTCTGTGTAAGACTCTCTGTGATTTGCTTGATGGTCTCATACTCTCCAACTGTCCTGATTTGGCAAGGACATTTCCTTGAGCCCTGGTGGCGCAGTGGTTAAATGCCAGTACTGCAGCCACAAGATTGTGAGTTCAATCCTACCAGGCTCCAGGTTGACTCAGCCTTCCATCCTTCTGCAAGTCAGTAAAATGAGTACCCAGCTTGTTGGGGGCAATTAGCTAACATATTGTAAACCGCTTAGAGAGCACTTAGCTGATAAGCGGTATAGAAATACCCATGCTATTGCTATTTCTGATTAATTCACTGTCACCCCATTTTTTTTATCTACCTTTAAAATATCCCAGTTCCAATCTCTTCCTCCCACTCCCCCCCCCGCCTTTGTCCTCAGCTTGTTTCAATTGCTGCAAAAGTCCTTTGCTCTCAATTAATTAAATAGAGAGGAGAGGAGAATCTTGCCCTTCCCAATAGACTCAGGCAAACACAAACAGCTGCAGCCTCTTCTAGTTTGCGTGGCCATCTTGACCACACTCTGATGTTGCTTGGCCACATGTGTCCTGCGTTTCATCTGTGAAACATTAGAGTCTATGTGGTTTCCAGTCTTAAATATTTGGATAGAAAAAAAATTAAAGCCACTTTTGTCAATTTTATTCAAGTAATTGCAAGGCCATTGTGCAAACTTAAAAGAACAACAAACATGATTTCATTAAATGGTCACATTACACCTCTTGTAGCAGAAATAAATCACAAGCAGCACTAAAATGTCAGGATGGGTGGGGCAGAAAGGTGTTGAAATAGTATCTGATGGCCTATGGTAGAAGTTGGACATTCACAGACCAACACTGAGATTCAATAACACTAGGTTCACCTCAGGACCATTTGCACTACACAATTATAGTGCTATTATTCCACTTTAACTGCCATATTCTTTCCTATAGAATCCTAGGATTGGCAGCCAGAGCACTCTAGTGCCTCATGAAACTACAAACCCAAGGATTCCATAGGATGGAACTATGGAGACTGAAGTGGAATAATAGCATTATAAATGTGTAGTGCGACTGTGGCCTTGGCTATGAATAAAGTTGTGTACAGAGTCTGTAACAAGCATTGTTAGGCCCAAACTAAGTATACTGCTGATTCCCCAGGATATGAAAAGTGTTTTTAAAAATAGATAGTTATAGTTACAAGGCCCATAAAAGTAGTTAGGTACCACTACTGTGACAATTTGAAAGTAACACTTACCTGTTACTTTACTTTACCGTTTTTCAAAAGTAACTAGAATAGTAACATTTTTAAAAAAAGAAATCTGATTGCTACAAGCCACTGTCTGTGATACAAAACACCCATTCCCCCATTCACTTAAACCAGGGCATTCCAAATGGTGTGTCGTGACATGTTACTGTGTCGCCTGAAGGGTGTAGGCGTATCACCTCCCTGGACTGAGAACGAGCCCCCACCCGAGCCTTGGAAATGTATGTTATTTGTTATAAATAAATCATATATTTTTCAAAATATAAATGAAAGGTTTGCATGAGATATGTTGTGTCCCCATACATTTTGTTATTACAATTTATGTCTATGTCCAGATCTTTTATAAGGGAGGTTAAACTAACCTCCAGTTTGCTAGTAAAACTGAATTACTGTGTTGTGAAATGATGTATGCCTAAAAAGCGTGTCACCAACACGAAAAGTTTGGGAAGCTCTGCCTTAAACAGTGCCTCAACATCCACAACAGAGTGTCAGTTGCAAAAACCAGAAGCTGAACCATGTGATATTCCTCCTCCTTATCCCATATGTATAGAAGAAACTTTCTAAAGCTATAGTTGCAATGCAATCCTACAACGGGTTACAATTGTAATGTAGCTTAATTATTCCTTTACTGTTGATAAAAGGAACTGATTAAAAGTACCAAGTTATTTGCAATTAGTCACTGCATCTCTCCCGACTGTGTCACATCAAGGAGTATTATACAAGCTGTCCAAGGACATTTTGTTGTCTGAGATTTTCCCCATCTATTCATGTCAATGTGCGTAGTACCTACACATGGCTGAATATTCCATAAGCAGTTCCTTCCATCTTTGACAGCAAAAAATAAAATAAGTTAAATAACTAACAAGTTACCGTCATTTCCCAACACCTCACATTTGCAGTCTGAGGCAGTCACCTCACTCTGCCTAATGGTAGGGCCTGACCTGCATATTATCCATTCCACAAATCTGTGTTAGCCCAAAAGAGGAATGGCATTATGCAATATGCTATATATGCATGTCAGCCTGAAACAGGAAGTAGCACTGTGTAATAAACTGTGCACTGTCCTCCGCCTGCCAGTTAAGATAAGACAACACAACATTAATAAGGTGACCATGTGCTAACCTCCCAAACCTAGCAACAGTCAACAGGGACACTTGCAGACGCTGCAGCCATTTGTAGATGATTGGGAACAAAATGAGGTGTGAGTCATAGAAAGGGGCCCAGAAGCGTCCCAAATGTTGACATTAAATACAAAGAGAAATGAGAAATAATTTTGAATCAGAGCAGCTGAACAAGCAGCAGATTGCAAAGTGCGGCAAATCCTAGGAAAGGGGAGATAATAGGGGAGGGAAGGCAAATATTTATGGGGAAACACAACAAAGTCAGGGAATAGTGAAGAGAAGGCAAAACAAAAATAATAGCTGAGCTGGTGAAGAAAAGCTATGGAACGAGTGAAGCCTTGGGGGAATAGTAAATGATGACAGCATAGTGTAGGTAGGTAGGTAGGTAGGTAGGTAGGTAGGTAGATAGATAGATAGATAGATAGATAGATAGATAGATAGATAGATAGATAGATAGATAGGGGGCAAGTCAGTATATGGTTAATATTAATATGAGTTACTTTGCTTTGAAATACAATGTTTACCTTGAGGCACAGTGATGGCCACACCAATGTTGTACTGAGTATTGTTCTGCCAATACTGAAGAAAGACAAGAGCTTGGAAAAGTTACCTTTTTTTAGACTATGGTTTCCAGAATCCTCCAGCCACCATGACTATTGGCAATGTTAGCTAGCAGATTATGGAAGCTGTAGCAACAAAAAGTCGCTTTTCCAAGCTCAGATTGAGGAACTTGAACTCAGCAAAGAGTTCCCAAACATCTCCTGCTTGTACATATACAATGCATATATCTCACACAATAACAAAAGTTCTCTGCCCAGTTTACAAGTTAAAATTATGACCATGACATTAAAAAATGTAACATGATTAAAAGATCTAAAATGATAAAATCAATATATTGATATGACTTGTACTGCATGAGTGAGGGACATTTGATCTTCCAGTTATGTTGAATTTCAACTCCTGGAAGCCCCAACCAACATTGCCAAGGATAAAGTTTTACGGAAGTTACTCCAACATCTGGAAGGCAAACATTAAGCAGCCCTGTTGTATTCTATGATTATTGATGATCCAGTCCCATGACTTTTGCCTTCCTGAGTCCTAAGATAGAAATTAGAACAGAAATACCAGCATTACTATGATATTAAGAGTTGTTACGATAGCACTGTGCTCTAATAGGTTAGCTGCAACCGTGGTACACAGCCCTTGGGCCTGATCTCTGCCCTTTTTTCATTTTCCACAGAATTGGTGGATCATTTTGTTACATCCTAATACACAGAAAAATTTTTATGTCCCTAATCAGTAATGCCAGTTGTTTACCAACCAGAGGAACAAGCCCCACTGGGCTGAAACATCTCCTGCATCATCACAAAAGGAAGATCAGCCAGGCAATGAGTAACACAGCTAATTATTTTTGAAAAGTAATTTTTCAAGCTTGGGAGTTTAGTAAGATACTTTGAATTCTCTGCCAGAGAGACATAATGCTGTAAGTCAGGAGAGTTAACCAGAGCAGTGCTTTTCGATTTATATGATATGGAGACCAGGATTTTTTCCCCTTATGTTTCTAGGGACTGGTACCATACTTGTGCCCTTTGGCTACAACTGTTTCTTCCTTATCTAGAAACTCACCATGGACCAATGGCTCACCATGGATCAGCAACCATGAACCACCACTTTGAGTATCATTGGACTAGTGTTACTGCCCTGGCTAGTCCGAGCTTTGGGGATATTAAAAGATATCCTTTTTGATATCATAATTCGGCTTCACTTCTTTATTCCCTTCCACGTGCTTGTGAGGCCGCCGGACAAGCACGCATACAGGCTCGGCTGATTATCGCCGTAATATTCCTAGATAATACAGGCAGGCCAGAAAATAGCCGACTCACCGCTTTAGGAGATCTCCAGGCAAGTACTCTAATAGGTATGCATGCAACCTACAAAAGATCCTCTGCCTCGCGCTGGCAGTTTGATGATCGAGGTATACAACACTCAAGTATTCTACGTTTGCATACTGGCTACTCTATTGAGAACCTCTGCGATAACTCAATCATTCAGATTCTGACCTTTTGGAGGCTTTGTCTCCAACTCCAAATCTATTGTTTTCCCCCAAGTATGGCATAGCCTGCAGCCACAATTCTCCCTACAAAAACCCTTGATTCCGAGACCTTCCTCGGATCGCTCCCGAGTTGCATCCCGCCTTGCTGCCACTTTGCTTGGCGAGCCTCCCCTCAGCTCCACGTGCTGAGCTACATCAAACCCCAGCCTCGCTCTCCATTTTTCCGGGCTTCAGGACAGGTAAAGTATCACCCAAACCAGCAACTCCTCTAAAAATCCCTCTATACCACTCCAACCTTTATTTCTTTAGTTATCTTGTGTGAATGTGCTGCATACACTGTTTTGCTTGTGTTTGTAATAAAACATCATTTATTGCTTCAACTTCTGTGTGCTCCTTGGCTCGACCTGACCCCGTAGACATAGGGTTCAAGATCTCGCTACGTTACCCTGCCTCTCGTAACACTAAGCAGTGCTCTGAGCTAATTTTCCCCACCTTTAGTTGAGCACATTTTGGTGTCCCTCCCGGGACCCCCAGTACAGAGGGTAACACTAGAGTCTTCAAAAGAGAAGTCTAAATAGCTCACCAAACTAATTGCATAAGATTCTGTAGAATGGAGTCACAGCCATTAGAGCAGGATCAAATAGCTGTTATTGTGGAGTGTGGAAAAAAACTAAGATTAAAAAAAATCAGATAGAGGTACAGTAAGAGGAAGTAAAGTCAGACCTGAGAACATCTGACTATAGGCAAGGAAAACTGTTTATAGAAGATAGAGAGGTACAAAAGAACCAAAACAATATGTTTCTATCTCTGCTCTTTCCTGTATGAACATATTGGTTTGTGTAAGCACAGCTGGACTTTTCTACTCCTGATTCTGGAAACTATTTTTCTTGGAGTCTCCCTCAGGAATCTCCACATCCAAGGAATCTCATTGTAGCATCTTCTCTGCTACAGCCACTCTCCCATTTCACTTAATACATGAGCTAAGCTACATGAACAACTGAAATGGAGGTCTGATGTGCTCCACTAGAGCTGACCTTTGTCAGATGAAATGTTGTAGCTGCAAATGAAAACTGCACCTTTGACAAAATAATAAGAAACTAATGGATTTAAAACACAAGCACAAAAAAATGTGGTGGGAGCACTGAAATTATGAAAGCAAGTGTGACCTCCTCCCATAAATTTAGCCAGACCTCCAAGAAACAATAGGAAGAGATAAGTCAAATATAATAACACACAGCTACATCACAGGTCATAAATCAGAGCTGCTTTGCAGTGCTGTAATAGATTTTTGCAACACATTGTAGCATTTCAAGAACCAAGGAGGATCTACAGGGGCTAATGCTGAAATCCTACGGTGTGACGTATTGTCCAAGCTGCAAACTAATTACAACCCGTAAAGCCAGAGGGAAAGACATTGATGATAGAATACAAAATACTTTATAGCCAGCTCCGGAATAATATGTGCCATGTCAACCTTAGTCAATATTTTATGTCAATAAAGGAGATGTTAGTATTGTAAATCACTGTGCAAGGAAATGTAATATCGCAGCAACAAAAAGCTACATTGAAAATGTGACAACAGCTGAAAAAGAAGAAGGCTTCTGTTTTTCCAAATCATATTGTTGTCCTGGGGAATAAAATGGCCTTATATTAGAGATTGACTCTGTAGCAAGATTTCTTATTTATGTAGACAATTTTTTTTAGGCCATTTCCACACCGGGCTTCTGTAATGGTGCAGAGCGACCTCTCACAGAGGTCTTCTACACTATAGAGTGGACTGGCGTGGACTACTTTTTGTAGTTCCACACCAGAATCCACTCAGGAGCGGCCGGAACGAGCCGTGCTGCGTGTTTTTTAAAAACCTCTTTTTCGAGGTTTTTAAAAAGCACGGAGCGCCCAGCCCCATGCCGCTCCGTCGCCCGGCTCCGACACGGATTTGCAGGCGCACACAAGTGCGTGCCTGCAGATCTGCCAGGGGCGGGCTTCCAGCTGGCGAGCTTCTCCGGTTGGTGGAGAGCCTCCACCAACCAGAAGCCGCCATTTGGGATGCCGGAGGACTGCGGAGCAGCGAGCTCGCGCTGCTCTGCATCGCGACGGACTTACCCGGCTGCCAGTAAGCTCCGTTTTTGGGCGTTTTCGCTCGTTCCCCCCCACACATGTGGAAAGGGCCTTAGTTGCACACCACATTCTGAATTGGAAAACAGAGATATTGTACAATGACAAACTTTTGCAAAGGGATAGCATGAAACCACAGCAAACCACGTGTAATGAGACGGCTTTAGGGACTAACAAGATGGTCAAAATGGAATGCTAGGCAACCACCCTACCAGTTGCATACTGGGTCCTTGTACCAATTGAACACTGACCTATTATGGAAGAGATAGGGAATATATCTTTTGAAGCAATTTATAGGTCTAAATCATGAATTCTTGCCTTTTTCAATATTGCATTCTAACTGAAGAAGCTACCCAGGGGTGTATTATGACAAGATTTACAAGTAAAACAATTTTTGGTATCTATATATGGACCATCAGCCTTCTATACTTCAGTCATTCCTGCTGAACTGGAAGCATTGATTATATGCTCAGAGAAACTGAAGCCACACATCTAGTCTGTAAATGTCTGTTGGAAAGTACTAACTCTGATGTTAATGAAATTAGAATGAGTCGAATGCAGAGTTAGTTCTTCCTATACAAATCAACCAACGAAAAACTGTTCTTACTTCAATCTCTAAAATTTCTTTAGGCTTAAAACTTTGACTCAGGAAAAAAACTGATGTTGCAGGTATTTTGGACACACTTTACACCTATTTAGAAAGAAACTGTCTGTTTCAGCTAAATGTTGATGATGTTTAGGTGAATACGGATAACACCTCCTAGTTTCAGATATGCAGATATGCTCAACAGTTAGCCCCTTTTAGTTGGATGTATTGCAATATATCAATTTATTGTAAAAATCTTAGATATTTGTCAACACACACAGTTTTTAAAATTACATCCATGAGAATTTAACTAATGGTCAGTGTGGCTGGATTAATGTTGCCAGTAAGAATAGCTGAAGCTTATAAAGATAAACATTCTCTATCTATTGTTGAGTGGTCAGAATATCTTACTGCTTTAGCTACTCAGTAATGTCAAGAAAATATGTTTTTGGAAAGTTGGTCAGCTTATTATTCCATATATTCCCCTACCTTTCCCCCTTTTTTGTAATTATACTTTAAAAAAAAAACTTTTTTTTTTTTAAAAAAGGGCAGGGGTAGCAAAGTGATACTCAAAATTCTATAACAAAGACTTTTACTGTACATGGAGCAAGAAATGCTAGATGGCTAAGCAGGGTTTGGGAAAGGGACAAACACTACGAATCATACTACAAACATACATTGGGTAATGGCATATACCAACGATTTTTGGAAAGAAAGCAGTCTGTGCTTTATAGATTATAGACTGCAGCAAAGCCTTTGATTTTGTGGAGTGTTATAACTATGGGTTGCTCTTGAAGAAATGGGTGTGCCACAAAATTTGATTGTCCTGATATATAACCTATACTCAGGACAAGAGGCAACTATCAGGACATAATATGGAGAAATAGAATGGTTTCCAAGTGGCAAGGGCATCAGGCAAGGCTGCATTTTATCAGCTGGTTATGTTAAACATGTCATATGCAAAGCAGGATTAGACTCAGAGGAAGGAAGCATGAAAATTGGATGAAGGAACATAAACAATTTAAGATATGCGAATGACACCATACTACTATCAGAAAATACCAAAGATTTGGAATGATTACTGAAAAATGTCAAGGAAGAAAGTGCAAATGTAGGCTTACAGTTGAACACTAAGCAAACAAAAATAATGATCACAGATGCTTTACATAACTTTAAAGTAGATGATGAAGATAGTGAAGGAGTTAAAGATTTTCCATACCTTGGCTCAGTTATTAATCACAGTGGAGACTGAAATCAAGAAACTGGAAGACTAGAACTTGGAAGGCCAGCTAAAAAGGAATTAGACAAAATCCTGAAGGGTAAAGATACACCATTGAATACTAAAGTTAGGATTGCTTATGCCATGGTATTTCCAATTTCTGGATATGGTTCTGAAATCTGGACAGTGAAGAAATATGACAGGAAGAAAATCAACTCATTTGAAATGTGGCACTGGAGAAGGCAAAAAAGGGAGGGGGGAATCCTAGAACAAATTAAGTCTGAACATTCCCTAGAAGCCAGGATGGCTAAACTGAGATTGTCATACTTTGGAGATATCAAGCTAAGACACGTCTCACTAGATAAGACAATAATGCCTGGTGAGGTAGAAGGCAGTAGGAAAAGGGAAGACCATATTACAAATCAATGAAGCAAGGTCCTGAGTCCGTAAGACCTAAGCAGCATAGTTGAAGATAGGGTGATTTGGATGTCTCTCATTCATAGAGTCATCGTAAGTTGAAGTCAACTCGCAAACATTTAACAACAATGCCACTCGACATGCAGTGACAGCTGGTGCTGCAGATGTCAATTGGTAGGTGAGTGTGCTGTGGGTTTTAGCCCAGATTTTAAATGAGCTTTCCAAAGGACTGAATCTCTTTTGGGGATTCAGGTAGCAGCTCAGGTAGCATAGGTATATAAACGTTTGTCTTCTACTCCCATGACTTATAATACTAGTGTCTTCTGGCAGTAATGTTTAACTCCCTCCCATCAAGCTACAAATCATGTCTATTACATCATGTCACATTCAGACAACACACAGAGGGAGATAGGCTGCATTTGCTCCTGCATCATTGACTTTCACTTACTGGGAAGAGCATGGGAGAATGCTTTACATTTGTATATCCCCATCTGCAGAGGTTCCATTAAACTCAGTGAGAATTTCTGATCACCTCAGCCCTGCCAATCTTCTATACTGCTGTATGCACATGAAAGCCCATTCCAGAGCTTGAAAAAAAAATTTTGGACTGCAACTCCAAGAATTCCCCAGCTAATTCCCCATGCTGGATTCTGGTTTTCATCTTGACCATCCTCCATACTAAACTTGATTGTCCAGAGCTGAAGTTCAAAAAAGTAACATTTCCAAGCTCTGATGCTACCTATGCAAGGAGAATGTGTTCATAATTCCACTACTCTTTGTATAATATGTAGTGGGAAGCATGAGCAGGTTCTTAAGATGTTGGAACAAAACTTAGCATTCATATTATGGACACATTCTAAATTTCTGATGGAATATCAGCTTTATCCTGCCCCTATTTTCCATAGGAGTGTGTGAAGCACAAAATATGTTGACTTAGGAACTGAGAGACTAGGAGGAAAGTAGAAGCATTCATTCAGGACACACAACCATATATACAAAGTCTGAACTTCAGCTTGGCCACCATGCCCATTTTCAAGGGAATTAGGAAAGACACAAAACAGAGAGTAAGTAGTGATAGCTGATGGCTTCCATATCAGTGGGGTGGTGAATCCAGTCGAGATTTCAGCCCAAATTTTAATAGTGCTATCCAAGTAGCTATTTGTGGTATAGGTTCAGTACCTTGGATAGCTCCTTTAAAGTTTAGATGCTGTAACACAACATCAGTGCTGAACACAGATTCTCAAGGATGGATCCTACTCTGTTATTCCATGACATAATTTACTATGTCAGGTTCAAACTTTAGTCTGACCCTTGTACATGTTAAAGTGAAAAGAGTTAAGTTATTTTAAAGATACTTTTCAAAGTGAGAGCTGAAACGAGGACTCTCAAATATTGTGATTTAGAAAGATGATCTATGACTGATTTACCAATGTCTCATGCTGCATTAGCTGTCAGACTAGCATCTGCTCAAATTGGACTGACCTGCTTCTCCAGGCATTTTGGTTTCTGAACAGACAATCTTACTCCATGAACTATTTATAATCTAGATAATTTTCAGCTCCTTAGGGACAGGACTGCTGCCATGGTAATTTTCAATGTGCTGAGGGCTCCTATAAATATGTCTGGACTTAATCAGACATACTCAAAGCACAGGCAGTTAGTTTGTATGTTTTCCGAAGTGCAAATCATGCAGCCAATGCCAGTCTCCATTCTTACCTTCAGAGAGAGTAAGCCAACTGCCTCAGACAGTAGACTTCAAATATAAGAAAAGGGAATCAAATTGTTCTTTAATCTATTATTATTGCATTTTTTATTTCAGGCAGGGAGAGAGAGAAATGGTTCTTACTTTAGTTTCAAAAAATATTTTGCCTTAGGTACTATAATTGAGGAAGGACCATAATTTTCTGCTCTGCCTCAGGCAGCAAAATTTCCTGGCCTTGCCCCTCAGTAGCATCTATCTTAAGGATATCATCAGGCCAACTACACCAACTTTTCTGACCCAAAAAGACCATAGTGTCATTTTAGCTTTTTAGCTAATTTTTTTAGCTAATGATGCTAGTGATGAAAACCAGAGCCTTTTTCACACAAAATAACTGTTCTAAAATTGAGTTATTATCCCATACTACCAGGAAAAAGAAGAATCCTTAAATTTTTGTATAAACCACATGACCACCATGGTTCTAGATCCCAAAGTTTTGGCATTATCAGCACTATGTTTGGACAACATTTAAACAACCAACAAGAAATTTCTTTCATCAACTGAAATTTATTTTTAACATACGCAAGAAAAAAATTATTACCTGTACACAAGGGGTAGAGGGCAAATTAGCTGTCTCTTAAGCACCACACACACACAAAAAAGACAATGCAAATATATCACACTAGAAAACCAGTACACTATAAGGGTTTGAGCTTTTGATGAGGACTCTAGGAGACCAGGGTTCAAATCCCCACTCAGCCTTGGAAACCCACTGAGATACAATGAGCTTTCGCAGCCTTAGAGGAAGATTATGGCAAACCTTCTTTGAATCAATCTTATTAAGAGAACCTGTGATAGGATTTGACTTGAAGGTACATAACAATAATAAACTAGTTGTAAGATAAATAGTTGCCATATGCATTTTGAGTTGGTTTGCTTCTTCAAGGGGAGAATTATAAACTTTGTTGAATATCATTCCTTGATCTGGCACGGATAATTTTCTCTGTTGGTGCATCCCTTCTTTGTAAGTGGTTTTCCCCAAAAGAATTACTGAACTTCCAGGATTAGGCAACTGTAGTCCTCAAGGTCTAAGCCCCATAATCTGTCACCACTGGCTGTTCTGGCTTCTTAGGGCTGAATGGAGTATGCATTCCAAAAACATTGGTGGGCTACAGGTGCCCTACCACTTCAAAGTTGCCAACCCATATGAAGAGATCCCCTGCCTGTTACCAAGGTCCCCTATTTCTCAACTCATGGTGGGTAGGAGAATACAATGAAAAGGTAGTCACTCTAAATTTGCTTCTCCCAGAAAACACAGATTATAACGAAACCTTGTGAAGTATCCAAAGAACACAACCATACAGTCTTATACCTAAAGGAGGTTTCAATGAGAAATTCCTTTTGTAAATGAATGAAAACAATTTTTCAAGTATATGAAGTAAGTTTTTTGGGAGATAGGGAGATGGAAGGGTATTAATAAGGGTGAATAATCACAGAGATCCAGCAGACCAAACAAAACAATTTACTTTGCAGTAGTTGGGTCTCTTGAGTGTAATCACAAACACTCATCCTTTAATTTGAAGACTTTAGTCTGTTTCCCCAGTTTTAGTGCAACCAGGATTATTAAGACTAAATATGGACCTTTTCAAAATATCCATGACCCAACTGGCTCCTCCAAGTTTCATAGGCAGGCTGATATTTTGCCAATAGATTTTTTTAAAAATGAAAGAAGAAATCTTGATACAATTTCCATCAAAATCCATAGTAAATTACAAGGAGTGTGTGCCTAGCCTGGAGGGGAAAAAAACCAGGAAGATCTTGGTGCCCCCCCGACATTTAAATTCTTGCCTATGTATGTATAGTGTTTATTTTATGACCTCGATTAATTATACTTTCTGCTATAGGAACTATACTTTCTTATGCTTGTGTTTAGAACAATAGCATGTGATTCTCTCTCCCTGTCCTAAATTATAGCTGCTTCTTATCAGGAACCATAAAAAGCATCTAAAGAAATTTGTGAAAAATTAATAAAAAAAAAATTAAAAAAGCATCCAAGGAAACAAGTGTTCTAACTCATTTGAAATGTGGTGATGGAGGAGGGATCTATGGACAGAATGGACCAAGAGAACAACTGAATGGTTCTGATGACAAATCAGGCCTGAACTCTCATTAGGAGCCAAAATGATTAAGCTGAGGCTACTGTACTTAGGATATATCATGACTCCCTGGTAAAGGTGATAATGTTGAGAAAAGTGGGAGACCTCAGGAAAAGAGGAAGACCACATTTTGGATGGATTGATTCAATAAAGGAAGTCTGAGTGGGGCTGTTGGTGACTGAGGCTCATGGAGGACTCATGTTCACAGGGTTGCCATAAGTCAAAGCTGACTTAATGGGAAATAATAAGAAAAATCTGAGTCCTTTATGAATATTTGATTAAGATTACTATGATGTATCCAGGGGTCTCCTACAAGGCCTTGGGCCCTAGAGATCATTGAGTGATCCATTCAGCTGAGTGCAGACCTCTCATGTATCCTCCATAATAACATGCTTCCTCTTCTACTAATTATAGAAAGCACCGGGACACAGCTTTTTTAAAATAATTAACTATATATCAACTATATACCAAACCAGTATATTTGGTGAAACAGTAAGCTTAAGGTCTGCCCAGATTATAATGCAGGTAATTAACAGATTAAACATACATTTATGGAACATAACAGATAGCATTTGTGATTATCTCATAAATAAAATATAGATGATGATTCTAACAACTTAGTCCAGGGATGGGCAGTTGTTGTCATTCACATGTTGTTGGACTTCAATTCCCACAATCTCTCATGATTGATTATCCTAGTGAAGACTGGTAGGAATTGCAGTCCAACAATATCTGGATAGCCACAGAGCCAGCTGTTAATCCCTGACTCTGAGTTTGAAAAAAAAAAATTTAGTCTAAAGCATCTAGCACTCCCCAGCCAGTTTGATGTGTGGCCAAGCTGTCTGAAGGATTCTTGCGACTGTAATCCAAAAAGGAACTTTTGAAATCTTCATCCTGACCTAACTTTACCTACCTGATTTCACTAACTCATCCCCTTCAGATCTTCTAATCAACAGTCAATGGCCACCAAATTTCTTCTCAAAAAATGAAGGTCTCCTTCTTCTTTGGAGGTTTTTAAATGACTTAGGTGGGCCCATTCAGAAATGCAAAGATCTGGAATTGATGAAGATTTTACCCTGAGCCCTGTTTATGCCAAGGTTTTCCACTTAACCCCCTTTGAACTTATGGTCTGACCATGTCTCAGGTCAGCTTGACCTGGCAACACACTCTTTTGGTCAGCATGTCTTTGATTCATGTACTTCCAGCAATACGGAAAAGCACATCTTACAGAATGGGGGTGTAGGGTAGGGTAACATATTTTAACCATCTATTATTCTTCTCCCATTTCTGACCTTCTCAGCTGAATGTAAGATCATTTCCACTGCCCTTCCTCATTCATTGAATTTCATGGGGGATTCAGATGAACTCATTAATCTCTCCTGTTTTCTTATCTTTTTTCTTTGGTACATAAAATCTATTGTAGAGAAAAGACTGACTACCTAGTGCTTTTCAGACACAAATGTCATGAAGCCTCGCCTTAAAATGCTTTAAGTCCACCATCACTTCATCTGGGACTGGAAGGTACTAATTCCTCTATTTCGTTATAATAAGAAATACTCTAGTTCAACCCCAGTGGAAACCTTCTTCTATGGGATAAATTCCAGTTTGGCACAGGTCTTAGATCTGGGAATCATGCATCTCTCCGGACGTTGTTGGGTTCTGCTTCAGCATACCTCATTATTGGCTGTTGTGGCTCAGGCCCTACGAGTTGCCGTCTAACAACATCTGGAGGACTGCATAATTCTCTCCACTCTTTCTTAAGGGCTGCTGCATTCCACCAGTGCTGGGGCCTCAGGCAGAGTGAGGGGTCCACATGAGTCTTGTAACATTTACTTTATCCATAACAGTGCAAATTACATATAAGCGTGCAAATATATTTTTAAAAATAAATCTCTCAAGATTTTCACTGGTTTAGATTCCTGCCCTATTGGAAAATGTAAGAGATAGTACTGGATCTCTCAAGCAGAGTGTAGGGCAGAAGCTGAGCACCAATGTGTTGCACACATACACACAAAGAGAAAGAGAGACACACACAGAGAGAGAGAGAGAAGGTCTAGCAGAGAACAGACACTCTTTGCAAAATATATAAAAGTAGCTTTTCTTATAAAAGACTTGTGCATATGCAAATACACTGTCTAATGGAAAAGGGAGAGAATAGAGAAAATGCTGCAGATTAGAAAAGATGGAGGAAGACAGTGGGTATGGTGAAACAAGCAAACAGGAAATCATCATAATACAAACAAGCATTTAATTTGTATAGGTACGCAAAGACGGCTAACTTTAATATATCCAGTCCTATGAGTGCAGTTTCAGATTTCCACCAAGTCATCTTTCCCAATTACAGCAGAGAGACAGAGCGATCCTGCATCAAGTGCTCTGGAAGGCATCCTTTCTCTGAGACATTTCTTTGAGATATGAGGCTGCAGGGGGTGACAGATGAACTTGTTGGACGTTGCAATCTTTGCATGCCTTATGCTCACTGGTAATTACAGCGGATGCGGTTCTCTAGAAGTTTAGGCACAGTATGTTTATGGCCACTTCCTGTTTGTTTGTTCACATCCTCTCTCTTCCTGCATTCTTTTGTTCTCTGAGGTCTCCTCTTTTCTCTCTCCTTGCTGTCTTCCATGAAGCATGTGTTTCCCAGATTTCTCTCAAACTGAGAAGCTCCAACTTTCTGACACAATGTAACATCTTCTTTTCTTGCTTTCTTCAAGAAGATGAACCTGTCTTTATTATACCCAAGTATTTGTGAGTAAAAGTACTTTAATACAGTGGTCCCTCCAGTTTCACAAGGGTTTGGGGCACAGAACCCTCGCAAAAGTGGAAAAATCATGAATCACTCTACCTTGCGATCCCCCTGCCATTCCCTTCCAGGGGTCCCTCCTCCCATTCCCTTGCCTTTTGCATGCTGGGACCAGAGGCAAAGGAACAGGAGCGGGAGCTCTGAAGGGGAGAAGGAAAGCCCATGCAAGCCTCCCCTTCTCACATTCCCTTACCTTACCAGTATTCAACACTGGTGCCAGACACAAAGGAATTTGGGGGAGCTCCAGAGGGGAGAAGGAAGGCTCAAGCAAGTTTCCCTTCCATTCCCACATTCCCTTAACTTTTGCCTCAGTGTGAGTTCTCAGTGCTGGGACAACAGGCAAGAAAATGGGAGAGGGAGAATTGGCGGAGGCACATGTGTGCCTTGTGCATAATAAAATTTGCAAAGGTCAAACCTATGTAGAAAGGACTGCATGGCCATTCCGTACTGGACTGTTATAGTGCTATTATTCCACTTTCAACATCCTATGAAATCCTGGGGTTTGCAGTTTGGGGAGGGGCCAGCCGGGCCCTCCCTAAACTGTAAACCCCAGGATTCCACAGGATGTTGAAAGTGGAATTATAGCACTATAACAGTCCAGTGCGGAAATGGCCTATATCTTACCAAGAAGACTACCAGTAAGTTTAATTTCTTTCTCTGCTAGAGCTTGAGGGAAGGAGGACAGAGTGGGCTGGTAAACTGTTCAGGTTCAGTTTTGTATTTTTAATTACTCTGCTAGATAGATTCACTACAAATCTTTCACATTTCCTAACACCCTGTCCTGTAAACAGATGTCCACTCACTCTTCACTTGGGTCAACATAATGTTTTCCCACCTGTAGAATTTGTATTCAAAACGTTGATGCAGTTTGCCTCTGTTTCTAAGGTTTCTGCACATACACCAAATGTAATATATGGGGTTAGAAAATGTTTTTCAAACTTTGCATTGTTGTTTGATGTGATTTATTCAGATGGATGGATGGAGGGAGGGATGGAAGGAAGGACAGACAGACAGATGGAAGGAAAGAAGGAGAAATGTGCAACTAATTATCAATTTAGAACAATAACAACATAATTATATGTTTGGGTGTTCTCCTTTTTTACAGAAACCTTGGAAGAGGAAGTGGTGAGAAACACAAATTCCTACAAATCTTGGCTAAAACGTGGCTCCAGAGAACAGAGATTCTGGTGCTCAGAGAGTGAAACTGTTATATAATTTAAACTGAATGTTAAAACACACATAAAATATCTATCTCACAGCTGAAACTGTAATACCATAATAAATCAAATGGTGAACCTGACTTATACAAAATCGCTTGCATGAGCATTATGTCAGTAATTTAGTGGCTACTCGCTCATCTGAAAAGCATAGAATATGGTGCATGTGCTGCTAGAAGCATCAACAGTGACAACAAAAACCACTGACGCAAACTAAAGCTTGTCAGCCTTTACACAATAGTTTAACATGAGGGATGTGAAAAAAAATGTTGCTGCTTCTGAGATTTACATAAATCTAAGAGAACCTGTGTAGTGTAGTGGTTTAAGCATTAGACATTGACCCTAGAGACCAAGTTTCAATTGCCCACTTGGTGGTCTTGGCCATGTCACACACTCCCAGCCCCAGAAAAAAACACGATAGGTTTGCCTTTTGGTCACCAAGTTGGAAATGACTTGAAAGTACACAACAACAAAATCATCCCAGCATGAGAAGGCTCAAATGCAAGTATTCTGCAACCCCCTCAAGAGACAGCATGTCTGTCTTGAGACCTGTACGTCCATTTTTTCCATCATGATCTTTGCAGGTTAGGCAAAATCTAATTTCATTTTCTTTTATGAAGTTAAGCACACACAGAAAGCAGGCAAAATAGGACAGCATGGTTGACCTCAAAGACACAGAAGAACCCACCCAGGACTACTTTTTTTTCTAGTCTATGCAGCAAGGCCACAGTTATCACATTTTCCAAAACTGAGCATTTTACAGAACTGCATGAAAACCACTTGGGCAAACAAATAGATTGTCTCTGAGATAACTAAGAAAAAGAACTGTCTCATGGTGGATTGCATCAAAAGGAAAAATTCAATTTCTCACAAGGATAGGCTGAGGATTTACATTCCTAATTAACATGTATTTTAATTAACATGTATTAACTGCACATGACTGGAAAATGCAAGTACACGTTTGGTGGCATATAAATTATCAGAGCTCTAAGCTATAGAAACCACCAGTGGATAGAATACTGTTTGTTTGCCTCAGGTTGATTAGACCCATTAAATAAATTATTGAATTATGAGTCAACACATAATTTCTATTGATTCAGTGGGTCTACTCTAGGTAAGTGTCCCAATTGGATTTAGGCCATTGTTTGGCTATGTAATAATCCCGCAACTATCCAATATAAAACTTAATTAGAATCTAGATAAGCAAGGCTTCCTCTAGGTTCTGCATTGGAAGAACCACTATTGACAAACAGAATGGAAAGAAAAACTCAGTACAGCAAACACCGTGCCTAAAGGCTCACAGCAAAATTGCTGAACTACAGTTATGGAATCACCAAATCCTCAAAAGTCCACAACAAACCTTGTGCATGATACAACAGGCTGCAAGTGTACTTCCACTTCAGAGAATGGATTTAAACCTGTACTTTCTTAAACTATTGCATCCAATGTATTTGCCTACTCTAGGCAACTAAAAAAAAGTGTTATTAACTGATGTCCTGCCCAAAGCAATGCATGTACCAGTCTGTTTTTGATCCCTATCAGTTTTGCCCATGTTTCACTCTTAAGTCTGTTCAAGTCTGCATAGATGTACCATTTAAAAAAAATCTGCATGGAAATTTGGATATCAATACATATTTAAATGTTTTGAACTTTCTTCATGAAACACAAATTTCAAAATGCATTCTGCCTAAATATATGCATTTCTAATAATACAGTATCCAAAAAACAAATAATGTTGTCTTTGTACTTTTTTTAGGGAGCTGGGAATCATATCACCAAACTGAGACATGTGAAAACTGAAACGCAATTACATTCTAATCCACACTCTAGTCCAGGATGTGTAGGTCAGGTCAGTTCCTTTCAGAATTAGCAGAGATCTGGCTCATTTTGCAGATAGTTCCTTTCTTATATAGCATACATTCAAGGTAGCTTACAGAGAATAAAATGCTACAAGAATACATGATAAAAACCAAAAGGAAAGGCAAAATAGCAATGGGATTTTTAAAAAAAAACTCCACAAAGGCAGACATTTTAAGAAGACCTAGAAGTTTGCTACCATCTACTGCCATCCCAAAGTAAGCAGAAATAGAGTTAGGCATACCTGTCTGGGGAAACTGTTCTGCAGGATATTCCAGCCTGTGTAAAATATATCACAAGACGAGGGGGGAATAATTCATTTACCAGAGTAGCAATGCTATGCTACTGGCTCTGGTGGTCCTACCCTACCTAATACGTCAGTGTTAACTACCTGGTTGAGAACACCTCACTAAAATTCAGCAAAGATAAAAGATAAGTGATACTGGTGACCATAAATTCCATATCTTTTCATTACCTTAGTCAGTAATCGGCATGGGGGACAAGATGGAGCTTTGTAGCACCTCACAGGAAACAGTAAGTAGTCTCTCAGCACCAGGTTCTGGCATCTATCAGATAGATAGTAGTGGAACAACTGCAAAGAAGCAGTGTTGTTATTATTGTGTGCCTTCAAGTCATTTCCAAGTTCCTTATGGTGACCCTATCGTGGGGTTTTCTGGGGCGGAGTATGTGACACATCCAAGGTCACTCAGTTGTTTTCCATGGCCAAGCAGGGAATTGAATCCTGGTCTCCAGGGTCATAGTGAAATGCTTAATAGACTACACCACACTGGTTGTCAACTGCAAAGAAATGTACCATCCTTCAAGCCCTGCCAGAGAATTCTGAAGAATATCATGACCAATCTGGGAGTCTATTCTCTTGATCTTTGTGCCCCTTTCCTAGCTTTGCTCCATCTTTGTTGTTTTTCTGTCAGTAGGCAAAGACATCTTTATTCAGGCACACCTTTGACATGTCAGTTGGTCTATGATCCAAGTGGACCTAATATAGAAGTGAGCATCTATGGCCATCCAGATGTTATTAGCATACAACTTCCATTGGCTTTCAAACTAGGGCTGGTGGGAACTGCAGTCCAAAAACTGCAGTCCAAAAACAATGTGGAAAGTCACATTGCCCACCACTGGTCTGATAAGTATAATATCATCTCCAACATCAGAAGCAGTAAAGCTCCATAGATCAGTTGCGCTAACGCATTATGTTGTTGCAGTACAGGCGAGATTCTTTTACGGGGATGCTACTGTACGAATGGAAGATTTGACCAGATATTCTTCTCATCTGATCCAATTACTCTTCATACGTTCTTAGGTTTACATGTTAGACATTATTCATTAACTTCCATGATTAGAGAAGGGTCCTCATTAAAGATCATATATTATTTTCTCACTTTCATGGTCTACTACTTTAATGAATTCAAGCTGCAGGAAAGGAGATTCCACCTGAACCTCAGGAGGAACTTACTGACAGTCAGGGCTGTCCGGCAGTGGAATATGCTGCCTCGGAGTGTGGTGGAGTCTCCTACTTTGGAGGTTTTTAAGCAGAGGCTGGATGGCCATCTGTCGGGAGTGCTTTGAGGGTGTTCCTGCCTGGCAGGGGGTTGGACTGGATGGCCCGTGTGGTCTCTTCCAACTCTACATTTCTATGATTCTATGATTCTACTAGGTATAAAGCAGCTTCTCTGCCACTGAACTATGATCCATCCTACAGTCTTGACTGGAAACCTTGGATCTTGACCAGGGCTGTCCCACTCACCCTCAAATAGACATTTGAACCAGAGCTATGACTAAGAACATTTTTCAGAATGGTAACCATAATTGGTGTTTCAAAGAAATAGTCAACGCAGATGAACAAATTAAAAACAGCAACCATGAAGCGTTAGGTTCAACAAGCACTTGAACCATTTTCAAAAGTAAAGATGTGATGAGAATTGCTTTAAACAGAGCCAATTTATTCTTAAAATGGTTATGAATAGAGATAAGACTAACTGAAAATGTTGCACTCAAGTTCTTATTAATACAGAGTCATCATAAATGTGAGAAAAATCTCTTCCTTACTTTTTTTTTCTTTTCAAATTCAAGATGAGAGAATTTGTGACTACAGTGACACCAAGTGGCTACAAATCATGCTGACCACAATTCTCTGTAAGATTCTCCATAAGTTTATCCAGGCCATCAGTGAAAATGCACACAATCTACATTTTAGCCTTTGTACAACTGTTCTTCAAACCATTTTTTCAAATGCAACAGTATCATACACACATGACAGGCATACAGGCAACAAAGGAGAAATCAACTGCCATGATGTAAGGGGAAAGTTTTATATATAAAAATATTTAACACTTTAAAAAGAAGACAAAGAAGTAAACCCAAATATTCACTATCATAGTCAGTGGTAACATACAACTTTAAAAAAAAACTAAATAAGCTTTGTTTGTTTGTTTTTTTAAAAAAAATGGTTAAAGACACTGCAGAGACAGAAATATTAGATCACCACTCCTGTCATGGAGCACTCGGCAATGAGAAGTATCAGCTATAAAGAAAGAAAAGAAAAAAAAGATTCTTGTGTTAATTTGTAAAGATAGGCCCTTTCTACATGACAACTGCTTCCCGGTATGTGGGGAGGTGAGAGGAGTGGGACCGCGATGATGCTTCTGCATGATGTCGTCATGGTCCCACCCTTCTCCCATTGCTGGCTGGAACGATCATGGGGTAAATAATTGACAGAGTTTCTTCATCAGTGACCCCTGATCATGTGATGCTCCCATCCTTCCCAGCCATGGAGAAGGGCATGAAGTGCAATGGAGGCACTTCCTGCTCCAGTGCAGCATGGGAAAGAGCCTGGCTGTGCTGTGGAAAGCAAGCGCATGTCTCTTGCACTCCCTTCCTCAGAGAGCCAGTTGGGTGTAGAGGGGAGCATTCACATCATGCTCCCTTCCCGGCAAAGGTGCTGCCAGGATGACAGGTAATGTGCAGAAATGTCCATACATAGGATCGAAAATGTTAGTAATTGTACTGTTAATCTTCTATTGAGACAACTAGGTTAGCAGAGTAAAATGTGAAGAACATTTTTGATCAGGTAGGTATAAGGGGGGAACCTGGAGCAAATATGAAGTGCAGTCCTGTAAATGCTATTAAACTGCAGTTCTCAGCATTCCTCACTAAAGGCTATACTGCCTAAGGGCTGATGGAACCTGCAGTCTAGCAATGGCCTGAATCCTGTTATTAGTCCAGCTAGAGTAAAGCTATTGAATTCATTGGATTTATTTATGGGTTGACTCATCATTCAATAATGAGCTCAATGGGTCTACTCTAGTAGGGACTAATTAATATAATTCTACCCAACATCTGGACAGGGCCAGGGTGGTATAGTGGCTTGACCATTGGTCTTTGGCTCTGGAGAGCAGGGTTCAAATTTCCCCTCAGCTATGAAAACCTACTGGGTGGCCTTGCCTGCATCTAAGGGGCTAATCTGTGCTGTTATCTTTGGCTGGCTGACTCTTTGGTGTTAACAGCCATGAAAAATGGTAGTTGGTTAATTCATGCCCCTCCCCAGCGTTTTTTAACTTTAAGAACAGCTACCTCAGCAGGGCTTGTCATAAGCACAAAACAGGCTATCAACAACTTCTGGGGAAATATCTTTACAATCAACATACTTTAAAAACTTTCTCTTTCCCAGTCAAACACAACATGTTTCACATTAGTATAATTATAGATGTGCATGGTTGGAAATCTCATTTCAGTTTTTAAAAAGTTGCACCAGACCTTTACCACAAGATGGCAACCAAAACATACAAAAATATTGTGCAGTAGGAAAACAGCGAACTCGTTCTTGTGACTAAAAGGCATAAAATCCACATGCACTGTACTTTTGACGAGTGAGATATGTACATGGATAAAACACAATTTTCTGTTATTTTTCCATATTCCACAAGTAGACATTTCACTGGATTTTCCTGCATCTATAACAAACATTTTAAATACGTGTCAAATAGAAGCTACCGTTGATTTTTAAAATGTCTTTCTTTTAACTTTCTTTCTCGCTTATTAATAACATTTAGGAACATATAGGGATAAAAGGCAAAGCGGAAGTCCATCTCCGATGCCTTTTGTGGGCCACAAACCAATGATTTTCAGCTGCTAATGGCTGCCTACTATTAGCATCTTCATTATGTTACTAAACAACACTTCTTTTCTCCACTAGAAAATCTTTCTGTGCCACTTTAGTTAGAATTAAATTAGAATTAATTAATTAATTAAATTAGAATTAGTCCTTCCTCCGCCTTTGTGAATGTGATCATTCGTGAGGTGTCCACTTGCCCCCCCCCCATTTTCTCCCTCCCATTCCCTTGCCTTTTGGCTGGGTACACATGCCTTCCTTCTCCATGCCTGGGCAATATGCAAGTGGATGAGAGGGAGGAGCCCCACATGCGGAAGATGCATGCAACCCTTCCTCCCATTCTCTCCCTCCCATATCTGGGTGCACACATTCACCCAGGCAAGAGGTAAGGGAACTGGGGGGAGCCCCAGAAGAGAATAGGAGGGGAAATGCTTATTCAGGGGACAGTTATTCACAGTTTTTTTTACTTTCACGACGATTCTGCACTCTGAACCATTGCAAAAGTGCAGGGGCCACTGTGTTTCCACCTTAACCCTTTTAAGAAAATCTCATCACAGAAATCAATACCAGTGTATGTACCTCTTACATAACCAAACCCTGGTTTCTAAACTGTGAGACTGAACTGTGAGCCTCTATGAGGCTGCAAGAAAACTTTAAGTTTCTAATATGTCTTCTGATTGAATATGATACAACTTAGCCATTTTAATATTGATAACAGTATGCTTAAACAATAGAACCATGAGCATCTGAAGATACCTGATGCTAAATCAGACAATTTGTTCTTCTTCTAGCCTGGTATTATCTAGTCTGGATTCCATCATGGTCTTGGAGTCAGCTTCTGCAGGTAAACAGCAGCCTCAAAGGAGGACAAGCAGACAAAAGCACGCTATGAGCTAATCAGGCTGAGAGGGGAGCCAGCTGAGTCCAGCCTTTGGAAAGAAGGCAGAGGGCAACGGCCCAATGGCAGAAACAACATGTGTGTTTGCCAGCCCTTGTCTTCATGTGTGCTACAGATTCTCTGCTTGCTGTCTGCCTGTCTTCTCTGATCTGTGGACTGTCTAACCTGGCTGCCCACTGGATTCCTGACCTTTGGACCAACACTGGACTTTGCTTCTGCTTCACCCTGACCAGGCAAACTTTATTGGACTGCTAAGCTGTATCGTTTGCCTACTGAATATCTTGGCACTCCGTTGCCTGACAATAGACACCCAGCACCTACAACAGATTAGTCTTGCTGTTGGTATTTCCTACTCCGAGGGGGTTTTAATGGAGGAAAAGGTATTACACTAGTATTGTGCTAACAAAGAGAATGGAGATGTTACTCTTGGGCTAGAATTCTCAGAATTCCCCAGCTAACACAGCCAATGGACCTGCTGGATGATGAATTCTGGGAACTGCAGCCTAAAAAAGTAATCAGACATAATTTCATTCCATCTTATCACCAACTTTTTATACTTTTTTGTATGTGTATGTATCTGCATTCCTTTTAATTTTTGTAAACAACCTTGAGTTACAGTTTGGGAGGAGAAGTGGGATAAGAAAATGAATAAATGACAGCAAAACAGCTACTTTTCCAAGTTCTGAACTAAACTAGAACCATGTAGGTAGCAGTTTGAGGTCTCAGTTTTAGAAACAGTACAGAAGTAGCTGCTGATAGGCATTGATAGCTTTGCCACATGAAACAGGGAACTGGGCATAGTTAGGTTGAAGAAGTTGTTTACCATATCAAATTTACTTGCTGACATTTCATCTTCTACAATATAATCACTGAAGATGTGAGAGCCCTCCCCATCTTCATCATGTGGCTGCAGTGGACAATGAGCCCACATCAACAAGAACACAAAGTAAGAACAGAGACTTGAAAATCCATTTTAGATCCTCAAAACACCATTCTCTCATCCAAAACATTTGTTTTTGTATAAACTGGGCTCAGCCCTAAGAGCACTCCCTGAGTTGTTCAGCGTATATGAAACTGAGAAAGTGCATTTGCGCTGTTCCTGAAGAAGCTAAACAATACAATAAACAGCATTGCAATTAAGGCTGTCATTCTCAGAAAGCCAAGCAGATGGCCATCGTAATTAGCTCATATTTGTAACTCAAGGAGCAGTGGTTCTAAGCATCACAAATTAGAGCTTTGCAGGGAAAAGAAAACCTGCTAAAACTCAGGTATCACTGATCTATCACTCCTTTTAGAAATTGTCTGTCATCAGTACAAGAGTTACTAGCACCCACTTTTTTCTTTGGAAATGCCCAGCATAAGAGTTCTATTTGCATATCAACAACCCTATGTGGTGCTTCAGTTGCTAATTTTGCTTACCTTTGGTGCTGGGGATTGACGTAAAAGGCAAGAAGAACATACAAATCATGATTGTTCCAATATTGTTGTTGTTGCTGCTGTTATATTTATTTACATCCCACTTTTTCCCAAAATTGAGATTGAAAGCAGCTCACAATTTGAAAAACAATACAATTAAGAATAAACAAAAATGCATATTAAAATAGATTTAAACTGTTTACTGTATTAAAATATGAATTGTTCCGATTCTTTTCTTGTTTGAGCAGAATTGTTGCTATGCACCTTCAAGTCATTTCCAACTTTGGCGACTCTAAGGCAAACCTATGACCTGGTTTCCTTCAGCAAGATCAGTTCAGAAGGGCTTGCCAATGACTTCCTCAGAGGCTGAGAGAGTGTGACTTGCTCAAGGTCACCCAATGGGTTTCTATGGCCAAGCAAGGATTTGAGCCCTGATCTTCTGGAGTCATAATCCAACATTCAAACACTGGCTCTCAAGCACAGTTGAGCAAAGCCAAAGTTTTAAATGAGTGTACTAGGATAGGTGCACATTTATTTCATTTAAGTATTGTGAACAAATCTCTGTTTCAGGTATTCCCCACTCAAACATCCTCAAAGAGAAGGGAAGGGCTCTTAAAGATTCCCTCCCACAGCTTTTTCCTCTCCTTAGTCTCCGTATCAAATTAAAGTAATCTCTAATAATCTTTTGTATGCCAGGCAATGGAAGAGGTTCTTAAACTTGTGAGTAGTGTTGCTGAAAGGTGTAGTGATCAATTTTAAACTGCAAGTGATCATTATAATAGTCTTCCTGTTTGCATTAACTGGTTCACATCAAATCCCTAAAGAAAATTTCTATTTCTTGTTTGTTTATTATTCATTTAGAGCACTGATCTATTGCACTGAGAATCCTGATCTCAGAATTCCTGTCAAACAGACTACTATTCCCTGCAAGCTCTCATATCAAGGCAAAGTAGAAAGGGATAAAATCATTTAAAACTTTATAAATTGATTTTAAAAAATCAAAAGAGACCGAAACAATTTCTTTAAAATAGTTCAAAAATTAATCAGCCAAATACATTCCCTGCCCAAGATTTAAGGAATGAAGTCCATGCAGAATAATAGTCCTGGGCCATCTCTGCACTAGACTGTTATAGTGCTATTATTCCATTTTCAACAAGCTATGGAATCCTGGAGTTTGTGGTTTAGGGAGGGGCCTTTGAGGAATAATAGCACTGTAACGGTCTAGTGTGGAAATGGCTCTAGCTGCCTGCCACATGACCAGAAAAGATGTAGCCTGCCTATCTTTTCTTGGGTAGGAACTGCACAACTGAGATGTTGCTACTGAGAAAGCTATTGCAAGCATGTCCAACAACATAGCCTCTCAGAGTGATGGGACATCCACTGATCTTAAATTCCAGACATGGAAAGAACAGGTTGCTTACCTGTAACTGTGGTTCTTCGAGTGGTCATCTGTGCCCTCACACACTGGGATCTTTGCGCACGCGCGGTAGCATTCGGAAGATTCTAGAGCTAAGTGGCTTGGCGGGAACCCCTCCCCCTGCTCGTACTGAGCATGCTCAGCCTGCCAAGCCAACGGTCTCTCCTCAGTTTTAGAGTCCGCTGGAGCAGGACCTGAAGAGGGGAAGGCTGGGCAGGTATGTGTGAGGGCACAGATGACCACTCGAAGAACCACAGTTACAGGTAAGCAACCTGTTCTTCTTCTTCGTGGTCTCTGTGCCTCACACATTGGGAGATTATGTAGCTTACCACTGGACGGTGGGCCAGGTCCTAGAGAACGCAAGACAACACTGCATGGCTAAAGCGGACATCTCTTCTGGCCCGGCAGTCCAGTCGGTAGTGGTGCACAAAGGTCAAAGGTCGTGAACAGGTAGCCACACGACACAACTCTTGCAGGTCCACCCCTCAAAGGAGAGCTGCTGAAGAGGCCACGGCCCTAGTGGAGTGGGCACAGAGCAAGGCTGGTGGAGGCTGTTTAGCCAGTTCATAAGCCAGCAAAATAGTCTGGGCCACCCATTTGGAAAACCTCTGGGTGGACACCTTCTGACCCTTTCAACGACCACCATAGCAGACAAACATGTGGGAAGTCTGGCGAAAGGACGAAGTCCAATGAATGTAGAAGGCCAGAGCTCAACGGGCATCAAGTGAGTGGAGGGATCGTTCCAGAGGCATAGTCGGATCTGAGTAGAAAGTCGGAAGGATGACCTCCTGGTTTAGGTGGAAATCGGAGACAACTTTCGGTAGAACGAAAGGACGAAAGAGCCAGTCCCTCCTCCCAGAGGTGCAGAAGAAAGTGCAACACGGTAGGTAAGGCTACAGGCGACGCTGGCTCATGACGAGCATCGGCGAAGGCCATGAACCGCTGCCACTTGTAATGGTAAGACCTACGCATAGACTCCTTCCTGGCTGCCGTGAGGACATCCCGTACAGCCGGCACATCTAAGGAGTTATCCTCCAAGCGTGGAGAGCCAGGAGCGGCAAGTCCAGATGTAGCACGAGACCGTCTGAGTGGGAAAGGAGGTCTGGTACCGCTGGCAGCTTGAGAACCTGGCCTTGAGCAGTCTCGAGGAGGGGTCCAAACCAGTGCTGCCTCGGCCAGTACGGGGCTACCAGGATGGCGTCAGCACGGTCGGAGAGGATTTTGGTGATCACCCGACCCAGAAGCGGAAACGGAGGGAACGCGTACAGCAGGCCCTCGTCCCACTGGAACTGGAAAGTGTTGCTGAGAGAGTCGTGACCCCTTCCTGTTCCTGTTCCTGTTCCAGCTGCTGGCGAAGAGGTCGATGGACGGCTGACCCCACTGGGCCATGATCGCTCAGAACGCGGCCTCGGAGAGGGACCATTCATGGTGGCAGGAGGTGTCTCTGCTGAGGTTCTCCACCGTGACGTTCTCCCGGCCTGCCAGGTGAACAGCGACTGGGTGAACTCGCAGCAGTACGCACCAGTCCCAAAGTCGGAGGGCTATGTTGAGGAGGGTGGTGGATCGAGTACCCCCTTGTCTGTTCACATAGCACATGGCCATCGTGTTGTCCGTGAGGATCTGCACCGTGCGGCCAATGACAAGATTGCAAAATGCCCAAAGCACCTTTAGGATGGCGAGGAGTTCTAGGACATTGATGTGAAGGCGAGTCTCTGGGCTGATCCAGTGTCCTTGCACCCTAAGATCGTTGCAATGCGCCCCCCAGCTGTAGAGGGAGGTGTCCATTGTCACTGGAACCCGGGGGTGTGGGCTGATGAACGGCATTCCCGACAAGAGGTGTCGGAGGGAGAGCCACCACAGAAGAGAGCCGCGGACCTGTGGAGGGATCCGCAGAAAGAGGCCCTGTTTGCCCAGTAGTGGGTTGAAGACCCTGATGGACCAGTGCTGTAGCGGCCGGGCACAAAGGCGGGAGAGGTAGGTGACCAACATCATCACCGCCATGTAGCCGAGAAACTGCTGTATCTTCCTCGCCGGTATCACGGGGGCGTGGAGGATAGCAGTAGCAGCTCAGCGCAGAGTGTGGGCCCGCTTCAGTGGAAGGAAGGCCTTGGCTGAGACGGAGTCCAAGGTGGCGCCGCTAAAGTCGAGAACTCTGGATGGTCCGAGGTGCGACTTCTTCGGGTTTACCCTGAGGCCAAGGTGAGACATGAGAGATAGTGTCAGATGGATGCCCTCGTAAAGCTTCTGCTTGCAGGACGCCGCCAGCAGCCAGTCGTCAAGGTAGGGGTATACCATAACGCGCTTCATGCGGAGGTACAATACCACCAGGGCCATGCATTTGGTAAAGACCCTGGGCACAGTAGACAGTCCGAACAGCAGCACCTTGTACTGGTAACAGACACTGTCGACCACAAAACGCAGGTACCTCCTGTGGTGGGGTCGGATTGCAATATGGAAGTAGGCATCTCGTAGGTCGATAGAGGTGAACCAGTCCCGACGCCGCAGGAAGGGCAGAATGGAGGATAGCGTGACCATCTTGAACTTTCAGGGAAGGATGTAGGAATTCACCCCCCTGAGGTCCAAGATTGGCCGCAAGGTACCGTCCGATTTCGGTACTGTGAAGTACCGGGAGAAGAAACCAGAGGTACTGGCTGAGGACGGGACCCGTTCTATGGCCCCTTTCTGCAGTAGGGATTGTATCTCCTCTAGCAGAGCTGGGTTGGCCGGGATGGAGTAGTAGATGCCTCGAGGTGGTATATTTTGAAATTCGACGGCGTAACCAAGATGGACAATGGAGAGAACCCAAGAGTCCGTGGTGATACGACGCCACTGGCCGAGATGTTGGGCCAGACCCAGATGTTCGACGAAGCTGGTAGGGAGGCTGAAGAGTGGATGTGGCGGCGACCTGCAAGGAAAGTCAAAACCTCGACTTCGTCGTGCATGATGACTTTTTGGAGGAGGCCTGGCGTCTCCTTAGAGGTCTGCGAGAAGACGGTATCGAGGACTCAGTTGACGTTCGGTGTGGCGACCGAGAGTGATAGGTGTAGGACGACCGACGCCACGATGAACGGGAAGCGAAACTGCGACGGGACTGCGGCGTTTGGTGGTACTGGTCTCTGTAAGCCAGGGAGTAAGAATTGTAAGACCCCAGTTGCTCCCGCCAAAGATGCTCATGGCCGTACCGGACAATATACGAGGCCGACAAGAACGGAGAGTCTATCCTCGTCCTGGACCTGCCACGATCGGAGGTGGCTTCTTACCGCCGAGCAGAGCAATGTCTTTCGGCCCGGTCTGGAGAGCGTGCTGCGTTATATCGAGCGCGGTCACGGGACGGCATTCTGCGCCGCGACAGAGACCGTGGAACCTCTGGGGCAGGGTCCGGGCGGTCCACCCTATGCGGAGGGTGACCAAGCGGCACTGATGATGCAGTCAGCACAGGCAGATCCAAAGGCGCCGGATGGTCATCCAGAGTCGGTGGTACCAGGAGAACTGGGAGCTGGGCGTCCTCACGCTCCACAAGCTCCCCTCCTGCCGTATCCACTGAAGGTTAAGTCGGAGGAGGCACCGGCGGGCAGGTTGTCCATGGGGAGGGCGACCTCCTCTTCTCCTTTTTCTTCTTCTTCTTCTCCTTAGAGCTTGTTTGAAGGGAAGAAGGTCGTTTCTGCTGGGCCGCCGTAAGCGGCCTGGCTGGTTGTGCTGCCTGCGCTCCTGCAGGGGCATCTCCCGATGCAGAGGTAACCGGCGTCCTGTGAAGCTTTGTAATCCGCGCTAAGGAGGAGACTGGAGGCAAAGAGGACAGTACCGAGCCCAGCACCGTCACCGTCGGCATCGCAGCCATCAATACCAACGAGGGTGTGGTCGATGTTCTAACCGCCGAAGAGGAACGAGAAGCCATAACAGTAAAGAGGGCGGTATTTTCGGCCGCCTGCTCCTTGATTTTAAGAGACTGTTCCCCACAGTGAGATTTTAGCCCAGACGACCTGTTCCTCAGCATCTGCGCCATGAAATCCCTACACACGGGGCAGGCCTGAACGTTATGTGTTTCCCCGAGGCAAAATAGGCACTCAGAGTGCCCGTTGGATAGGGCGACTTTCCGACCACACGAAACACAATTCTTGAAGAGAGAAGACATAAGAAGAAGAGAATTCTCACAAAAGAAGTCCAATGAAGAAGGGGGGGTTCTGAAGAAGAAGTCCAAAACAACAAAGAACGACGAGAGAGAGAAAAAACGCCAAAAGAAACCACTAAGCTGGAGAACCTTCCGTTCGCTGAAGAGAGACCGTTGGCTTGGCGGGCTAAGCATGCTCAGTACAAGCAGGGGGAGGGGTTCCCGCCAAGCCGCTTAGCTCTAGAATCTTCCGAACGCTACCGCGCATGTGCGAAGATTCCAGTGTGTGAGACACAGAGACCACGAAGAAAAAGGGATTATCTTCAGCTATCCTGTCTTCAAGCTGTTGGGTTGCCAGTTCAGGATCCTTCCAGGCCATGAGATTTCCAGGCCAAAAATTGAAACCTAGGGACTGCTTCTGGAGATGTCATTTAATGTTATGCTTTAGGTGCCAACCACAGTTCCTCACAACTTGTCATTCAAACACACATGCAGACAGAGAACATATTTCCCTCTTTGTAAAAAAGGGAAACAGAAATCTTAGCTAAAGGGACTGTTCCTAGATTAAGGTGAAATAAAAGAATTTTATCTCTTCTTATGGATGTAGGAAGACGGAATAAGGAATGTTTAATGTAGCTTATTCACTTCTAGCCAGAAGATGAATACAGAGCAGAACTCTGCTACCATAAGCCCTGGGAAGGAAGGAGAAAGCTGAGTAAGTAAATACATAGACTCCTGGAAAATCTTTGCAAGTTGTAGCAACAAACCAGCTGGACCTTGCAAATGTGTACCATGCTGTTTTACTTAGGCAAGCTGGAGATTTGACCACAGCCCTTTCCTCTTACCTAGCTCTGAGCCTCTCAAAACTGAAGAATTTGTACCTTTCTCTCTCACTGGAGATGACCCAGGAAAACTGGAGACTTAGGGGTAATTCCTGAAATCTGGCAACTCTATCAAGCTAGTTAGGCCTTTGAAGGTCAACCCACTACATTTGGAAGGAGACTGGAAGTCAATGCAGGTAGCGCAAGACGGTAATATGCAGTTTCTAAAGCACACAACCAATAACAATTTGTCCAACATGTTTTGCACTAGCTGTAACTTCTGAATTCTTCTCAGGGGCAGCCCTATGTAATGCTCATTACAGTAGTCTTATATGGAGGTAACTAAGATGCAAACTGCTGTTGCCAGATCTGCCCTCCCTCATAAAGGGCAAAGCTAGTGCACCAACCTAAACTGGGCAAAGGCACTCCTGACTACAGCAGCCATCTGAACTTCCAGGAGCAATGTTGGGTCCCAGAGCACTTCCTGGCTATGAAACTAGTCTTCCAGAGGGTATGCAACTCTATCCAGAACAAGCTGTAATCCTAATCCCAGGTTAACTTTCCTATTCATCAACAAAAGTCTTGCCTTGCTGGACTGAGTCTCAGACTAAACACTCACTGCATCCAGACAATTATTCAGTCTTTTGACATGGTCCCTGATGATGTGCTTGTAAACAGCCTTGTAAATATGGTCTAGAAATGTTACCACTGAGTGGATTTCTAACTGGTTGACAGACTGAACCCAAAGAGTGATCACCAATGGTTCCCCTTCATCCTGGAGAGACCACACCACTAGTGGGGTGCCTACCCTTACCCTGTTGTTGTCCAACATCTCCATAAACAAAATGGATGATGGAATAGAGAGCATGCCCTCAGCCTGGAGGTGAGCATGCAGGGGAGAAGAGGAGGCCTTGCCCGGCTTTCTGACACCTCCACGATATGGGTTCTTCTTAGCTGTTACATCACTGTTTATATATGTGAGACATCAAAACAGTACCTCTGAAATGATAACTAATTACTGTATGAGCATCTCCACCATGCATGCATAGAGCTCTTTTCACCCTTTCTGTCCAAAGTAATAAATCCCAGATTATTTGTATGCAAATCTCCTATGTTGCTGGACTATTTCTCCCTTCTTGTTGAAAATTGTTGGAGGGGAGGGGTAGCAGGGAATTTCCTTATCTTTCCTCCTGACCTGTAATACATGACTGGGCTACCACTCAGAGGAAAATCCAATCAGGTCCAACGCATACGCTAGTGCTGGAAAATTCTAAAAAGGCACTGATCCAAAAGGAGGGGGGATTTAATTGCTTGGAATGCATCTCTTTCTTTTTGCCCTCACTCAACATGCTTCCAGACAAGGCTCTTTTTATGCAACTGCATGTACATTACCCTGCCTCTGACACTGAAATTTACTGCCAGAGTGGGTGGGGGGATGTCCATAAAACTCTTCCATGCTCTCCCTTCACTTCTTCCATCTTTTTTCTTACCGCAAAAAGACAAAAATAAAATCCCACTAAAAAGGGAAACAGGGAAAAACCACACAATACTTCTTGGCGGGTGGTAGCACTAGGAATTGTCAGTTAAAAAACTCCCTGGCAAATTGGACAATTGGAGGGTGTGCAGTAGGAACACCAACAAAAAAGTTGCTTTGTGAACCCATTCTGTTCAGTGTCAGCAGCCAGACTGTTCTCTTTTAGGATATTCTATTTCATTCTCTTCTCACTCTTCTTTTCAATTTTCTCTCATTCTGACATTTAGTAAGCATTCTGTGGTCACTGCTTAGTCCACACTGGGCTGTTTGGTGCTCCTGTCCCTTTAGAAATTTTTCTTAAAGCATTTCCAAAATAAATGTCTCCGGAAATACAAATGTCTCTGCAAAAACTGTTCATATCCCCCTCTTTGTGTGGATGGTTCCTCTTTGCATGCGTGAGGATCCATATCTGCAAAACTTAATTCACTCTTGGTATATACGATTCTTTGCCACTGAGTTCTGTAAATTCTGTCACTGGGTACTTCGATTTCACATATACAGAAAAGCAAATTATTGAAAAGGTAAAGGGGTTAGTAAAAAAGTGGAATTTCCCAAGGCAGTAACTGCTAGTTATTTTTTACATGGGGAAATTTCAGAACAGTTCTCAGAGTAATTTGGGAAAGTCCCCATTCCTGTTGGCATGTGATTAGGTATTCTGCCACCTAACTAGAAAGGCAAACAAATTGATACTTTCCCTACTTATAAAATAATGTGACATAAACAGCTCTTCTGCAAATTATCTAAGGATCACATGTCCACAAAATGAAAGGAAGCAGAAACTGAAAGTAAAGGCTCTTGCCTAGGATTTCATTACTATATTAAATTCATATGGGATGTGGATTGCAACACATAAGAGATTTTTTTAAAAAAAAAATCATTCATTACTTTGACATCCTGTCTTGTCTCCCATGCAAATACTAGCACTGGGGCACCTTAAAAGCATTACAGCACTTTAAAGAGTAGTAAGCCCTTTTAAAACTTCTCTGTCTGTTCTAATTGCTTGTTTCAAAATTATTTCTAGGACTATTTTTAGGTTGCTCTTAAAAGTTGTTAGAGACTATCTTAACTTCTTTTAAAAGGTTTTCTCTGTGTTCTTTTAAATGTTTTACCTGTTGTGCATTGCTTCAGGAGACCAAGTGAGGAGGGAAATGGCATATAGATTGTTTGTTGTGTGCCTTTAAGTTGTTTCCAACTTACAGCGACCCTAAGGTGAATCTATCACAGGATTTTCTGGGAGCTGAGAGCGTGTGACATTCTCAGGGTCACCCACTGGGTTTCCATGGCCTCGGCCATTTCCACATAAGTCTGTTATAGCGCGATGATTCCACTTTCAACCTCCTATGGAATCCTGGGGTTTGCAGTTTCAGGAGGGGCCAGTGGCCCCTCCCGAAACTGCAAACCCCAGGATTCCACAGGAGGTTGAAAGTGGAATCATCGCACTATAACAGACTCGTGCGGAAATGACCCAAGAAAGGAAGCGAACTCTAGTCTCCAGAGTCATAGTCCAACAAAGTAAAAAATAGTTAAACCAATAAACCACACTGGCTCTCAAGAATACAAGTACTTTACTTTAAATAAATAAATAAATAAATAAATGTTATTTTTCATAACATTTCATGGACTATAGTCTACATCATCAGACACAGTAGATTCCTGCAAGATAAGTTAGGCTGAGAAAGAGTGACTGGTACAATGTTACCCAGTGTTTGACGACTGCATGGGGGCAGGCTTGAGCCTGACTCTCCTAAATTCCAGACCACCACTGTAACCACTGGATTATGTTGTCCCTCTAGATGGACTGCAAATACTTCAGAAGTTAACAAACCATCAAAAGAACAAACCATCAACAGAAGTTAACAAACCATCAACAGCAAGAAATCTTTTCAAATTCAATGTTTCTGCACATCGGTTTTCTTCAAAAAAACCACTTGCAAATTTTGTGCAGAATAAGTCCCTAACTGCAGACAGTCTATGAAATGGAAGATTTTCAAGGTTTTCTTGCAGCAAGGGAAAAACTGATGAAATTACTTGTTCTTCCTTTGAAGACAAAATTAGTGATAAACGAAAAATTAATATAAGTTTGAGCACTTTGGATGACATTTATCTGCTAAATGCAAAACAAGTCAATACATGTTAGGATTGTCTATGTCAGCCTTTCCCACCGTATCTGGGGATGATGAGGACTGTAGTCCAATACACCTGAAGGGAAACAGATGGAGGAAGGCTGGCCTGTATATGAACAGAATTATAACTTTTCTACTATTGTTACTGCAGTGTCCTTCATGTGTTTCGGTTCACATATACAACATGAGAATACACATGGGTACAGCCATATGCATGTACCTAAAGCTTGTGGAAGATAACAATTTGGGAATGGAACTCCCAGAATTTGCCATACAGCATAACCATGGCCATTTTCCTCAGGTCTGATGGGTAGTAGGTGTATGGTTGTCAGAGTCACCATCTCGTCTTTTGCCTCAGGTAGCAAAACATCTTGGGATGCTCCTAGTCCCTGTAGATCACAAGTGAAAGGCCAGAAGATATACCCATTCCATTCTCTAGCCCTCTGGATTGTATCCCTGTATTTTAAAAAACAAACAAACAAGAAAACCAGGCCATTATTTAGGGGCTTGGGGGAAAAGGCTGTTTGAGGCCCTCCAAAAGGTCTTGTCTCCTCTCCCCACATAGCCTTAACAAGAAGAATTACACTCTGGAAGCTTGAGGGGGGTGACCCTCCATTTAAAGGTTGGTTTTGGGGATTGCCTTGGAGCCTTGGTGGGTCACATGACATGGGCCATTTCCGCACTACAATGTTACAGTGCTATTATTCCACTTTCAACATCCTGTGGAATCCTGGGATTTGTAGTTTAGAGAGGGCCCTTTAGAATTTTCAGCCAGAGAGCTCCTTGGCATCAGTAAATTACAGACCCCAGAAATCCACAGGATGTTGAAAGTGAAATAATAGCACTATAACAGTGTAGTGTGGAAATGGCCTTGCATGTTTGCATAGAGGGCATTTTTTCAAATCTGCAAATGAAACCAAATGGGGGGTTGTGGTTCTGTCCAGAGGACAAGATCAGGATTCAGAATGATCTTAGTGTATTGGAGAGCTGGGCCAAAATTAAGAAACTGAATTTCAAGAGATATAAATGCAAGAAGAGCCAGTAGCAGTTTGCATGTTGGACTAGAACTCTGGAGACCAGGGTCTGAGTCCCTACACAGCCATGAAACCCACTGGGTGACTTTGGGCAAGTCACTCTCTCTGAGTCAGAGGAACACCATGGCAACTCTCACCTAAACAAATCTTAGGCCATTTCCACACTGAACTGTTATAGTGCTATTATTCCACTTTCAACATCCTATGGAATCCTGGGGTTTGCAGTTAGGGAGGGGCATACAGAATTCTCAGCCAGAGAGCCCTTTGGCCTCAGTAAACTATAAACCGCAGAATTCCACAAGATCTTGAAAGTGGAATAATAACATTGTAACAGTGTAGTGCAGAAATGGCCTTTGAAATCCCCATGCTAGGGTCACCTCAGGATCAACTGGGAATGACTTGAAGGCAGACAAAATCAACAAATGCAAGGCACTACATTTAGGAAGGGAAAAAATGAAACGCACTAATATAGGATGGGTAAAACTTGGTTTGACAATGGTATATGTGAAAATGTTCTAGGCTCTTCTGAAGACATGTTTTTAACTCAACAGGTTTGTTTTATCACAATTCACTAAACCTGGAGCATGCCCCAAACATCTTCATTATTTTCCCCAAAAGAAACTTCATTGATTCCAACAGATTTTGTGTCATTATCACAAGATCATCTTCATCAACCCTCAGCTTATACTGTTTTTTTAAACCCTGCTCTCTCAGATCTCAGAGGAAGGCCAGGGCAAACCCTCTCTGAACAAATTCTGTCAAGACAACCCTGTGACTGGCTTGCCTTAGGGTCAACATAAGTCAGAAATGACTTGAAGGCACACAACAACATGGGCTTTGAGAAGCTTATCCTGGGAGAGGGCCAGTGGGAGGAGGGAAAAGTGAAGGAGAGTGAACGTAATGGGCATATCAGTAGAAATGCAGCAGGAGATTGACTGTCTCTCTCTCTCTCTCCCTTTCTCTCTCAGAATATCCTCCTGCAACTAATTTGAAGAAGAGACTCCCAGGTTCTTCTCTAGTTTTAAGTAAAGAACTTAGTCCAGACTGTTTCTCTCTGCTGTCTTTATAGCAGGTATGAAGCAGCTGGATTGCATGCCAAAAGGAAGAAAGAGAGGGCCAGCTTTCAGGAGAATATTCCCTGTCATTAGCTTCCAGTGATGAATCATTAACTCATTATCCTGAACTACCAGCAAGCTATCTGCCTAACAAAATGTGATCTTCCTGAATCCTAACAATACATCTTTTTTTTTCAAATGTGACAGTCATCTTATTCATTGCAGTCTATATTTTTAAGTGTATACCTAAACAAAATTAATAACATGTGAAATGGCTGTACGCTCTGCAGTTATAAAGTGCAGAACTACTAGGAAATCATTACTAAGACTATGGAGGTTCTATTACATTCTGTTGCTAGCATATCAAACAGTAATAAAGGTTACAAAGCTGTCTCTGTTGCCTGAGCAATCGAAGTTTATTTGAAGTAATACTAGCGTCTTGAATGAGAGTTATTGCATAAAGTCAAAACCTCCACTGGTATATCCAGCACCAGAAGACCAAGCAAAATCCTCTTCCTTTGTTCTATTCTCTAGTGTCAGAAGGGATAAAAAGCACTTCTGGATGATACCTGGTTTCATTGCTCAAGGGTATTTTCAGAAAGTATCAAGATTAATTTGTAACTCTGAGTTCCTGCAGGAGGAATCACTGAATCGTTAAGCTGTAAGGAAACAAAGGAATCATCTAGTCCAGCCCTCAAACTATGCTGAGCATGACCCAGAATGGATGAGGCTGGACAAGGAGATAGGCAGAATTTTCTTAAAACTTACTTTTTTTGCTGCCCAATGCACAACCCTATAACACTAAAATGGTAAAACGTAAGAGAAGTTAAAGCCACTTTGGTTTGTGGCTCTCAAACTGAGTCACATTTCACTCTGTTTAGAGGAATGTTACTGTAATCTGAGAGAACTGAGGTTTGATCTAAGTCTTGCACCACAAAAGCTAACAAAAGCTTAAAGACATCGAAATCAGCCTTGCTGACTGAGGTCACTCTGCTGACAGAATTCTGAGCAAATTACTGTTCAATTCCTATTTAGGCAATTCAAGTGGTTAGCTTTTGACTGTGGTTAAAAACTGGCTTTAAAAGCCAAATTATTGTGAGATTAGCTAATGATATCAAAATGCCAACATTACCTCTGCTCTTGACTAAGGCCAAATTGAGAAAGAGAAAATGAGACAGCCAAAGGAAGAAACCCTGCCTTATCAGCTCTGCTCCAGCTTCTTTGTGATATCACAAAATCCAGCTATGAGCTAAAGGATAGAGTAGAGCAGAGCACCTTTTAAAAAGCAATGCAGATTAACAGAAATAAAACATCTGGATCATGAGAAACTCCAAAGCCATCTGTACTGCTCAGGCCACAGCTAGAATAATGTGTACAGTTCATGCATTAAGAACAACTTTGACAAGCCAAGGTTTGTTCAGAGGAAGGCAGCTAGGACACTGGGAGGTCTTGTAAAGAAGTAGTCCTCAACCTTTGCTTCTCCAGATGTTTTGGACTTCCAACTCCAGGATCCCTGAGCACTAGTTATGTTCACTAGGGCTTCTGGGAGTTGAAGTTCCATCTGAAGAACCAGAGAGCCATTGAATGGTTGAAAGGCCTGAATATTTTAACCTGGTGAGGAGAAGATTAAGAACAGGGGGATACAATAGCTACCTTCAAATTATCAGAAGGACTATTATGTATAAGTTAGGACTTACTTGTTCTGTTTTGCTCCATAGAAGGCCAGACTAGGGGTAGAAATGTCAACAAAACAGATACAAGCAAACATTAGCAGAAAGTTCCTATAACAGCTATTTGAGAGTAAAGCAGACATGGTGAGCTCTTCTCTGCAAAGTATATTGAAACTGAGGCTGGGTGCTCATTTGTCAGGGATACTACAATGCTTGGTATCTCCAAGATCCATCCCATCTCTAAATTGTTTTGTTGTTGCTGCTGCTACTGTTGTTGTCATTGTTGTTGTGTGCCTTCGAGTAATTTCAGACTTACGGCAACCCTACGGCAAACCTATGATTGGGTTTTCTTGACAAGATTTGTTCAAAGGCAGTTTGCCTTTGCCTCTGAGGCTGAGAGGATGTGACTTGCCTAAGGTCACCCAGTGGGTTTCCATGGCTGAGCAGGGATTTGAACCCTGGTCTCTAGAGTCCTAGTTCAACACTCAAACCACTACACCACGCTAGCTTTCTATAATTCTTTAATTCCCTGGTGTCATTCCTGAGAGCTACCCTAAAAGGATGAGGCATGAAGATTTAAGTGACTTTTTAAAAAGCATTTATAGAGATCCCCCTCTGCAAAAAATATTTACAATACAAAAATGAACAGAAACATCTAATACTGAATAAGAGACTCTTTGCAAGCTTCAAGACTATTTCTCAGTGATGTAGACTTGAGTCAATAGACTTGGACTCAAGTCGGACTTAAGTCACTTCAGTGACTCAACTCGGACTCGACTCGGCCATAAACGATGCACTGATTCAACTCAACTTGAGACTTATATATTTTTAATGACTGACTTGATGCCCTTCATTCAGTAACACAACACACTCATCCAGAAACCTTACAACTTTGAACAATGTTTCCATCTCTTTTTGCCTACTAGTCAGTCACAGGACAGTCTCTCTCAAGCCCAAAGTGTGGGCACATTTCTCAGAGGGGAATAGCAAACAGGTTAGGCAATCGGCTTGAGGCAGGGTTGAGGTCTACTCAGCAGCCTGTCCCCGCTGCATATCGGAGGAGCCTTCTAAAATGTTTCCTAAGAGCAAAAGACAAGACTTGTCTCCAGAGCGCATGGTGCATTTCTCAGAGGGGAACAGCGAATATGTTAGGCAACAGGGTTGAGGAAGAAGGATCCTTCTTTCTAAAGCTTTTGAACTTTCAGTACTGGGGAGTAAGATAGGATCCTATTCCCCACTTCCAAAGCTACAGATGGCAAAATTGCAAATGTGGAGAGGCAACTCTGCTTAAATTGTGAAAACTGAATTTATTTCACTCTATCCATTAATTCTGAAATTTTGGTTGGGGTATAAAGTTGGCTTCCAGACTTGAAACTTGACTTGAAAGTATCTTCAGGGACTTGAGACTTGACTTGAGACTTGAAGGTAGAGACTTGACTTGAGACTTGGAGTAAAAGACTTAAATACATCACTGGTCTTTCTACACTGGCATATTTCTAAGATTTATTCTTCATATTCCTTTCAGATTATTCCTTGTTGCACTTGTATCTTTCATGAACTCGATACTGTTAGGGTTGCCAGAGTGAATACTAGAGACAGCTCCTATATCCTTAATAACTGTTTAGAAGAGGGAATTTCTCTGGTGCTGTTCATGCAGCAGGTAATAGGCAACACATACAACTATTGAAGGCACAAGAGCCCTCCAGTGTGGCAACCCTACACTGTACTCTGCTGGGCTGGGTAAAGGCAACCCAGGGGCTACATTCAGCCCCAAGGCTGTTTGTCATCCCAGTCTCCCTGGCAGAAAAAAAGTATAGAAGGATATCAACAAGCTGGAGCGTGTCCAGAGGAGCGCGACCAAAATGGTGAAGGGTCTGGAAGCCATGGCCTATGAGGAATGGCTTGGGGAGCTGGGTATGTTTAGTCTGCAGAAGAGACGCTTAAGAGAGGACATGATAGCCATGTTTAAATATTTGAAGGGATATCATGTCGAGGAGGGAGCAGGCTTGTTTTCTGCTGCTCCAGAGACTAGGACAAAGAACAATGGATTCAAGCTGCAGGAAAGGAAATTCCGCCTAAACCTCAGGAAGAACTTCCTGATGGTCAGAGCTGTCTGGCAGTGGAATATGCTGTCTCAGAGTGTGGTAGAGTCTCCTTTGGAGGTTTTTAAGCAGAGGCTGGATGGCCATCTGTTGGGAATGCTTTGATGGGTGTTCCTGCATAGCAGGGGATTGGACTCGATGGCCCCTGGGGCTTCTTCCAACTCTATGATTCTATGAAATTTGGAAACTTCAGTGAGGCTGACCTTTTAAATAGGCAATATGTCTCTGCCCTGCTCAACATAAAAAAATACCCATTTTTTTCAAAGCACAAAGGAGACTTCTGACCACTTCCCATTTTTATTTCTTTGGCATTTCAGCCAGGGCATGTGGCCCCCCAGGGGAGTGTTGGGAAGGAACAGTGGCCCCCCAATCTGGTGCAATGCTCACTTCTCATTTACAGGTATACCTCAGTTAATGAAGTTGATGTGTTCCTGAGCATTACTTCATTAATGGAAAAAAAAATTGGGACTAGAGACAGAAATAACATGGAAAGAATAGAGTTGGGTTCCTACACTAAGGGCAACATGTTTCAGCAAACTTTTTCTTCAAAACTAACAATATACACACGTGAAATGAATCAACCAGGTTAGGTAAGCCTTGAGTAAAAGAACAATAACACGTTGAACTTTTTAGAGGCTGCTTGAAGGCTACTTGCAAAATGCATCCAGAGTGACTTTTTCTTTCACCAGCCACCACTTTTCTCATGATTTCCATTTTGGTGGGCATACTGAGGTTATGTATGCTTTTTAACACACTGGGGGTTAGCTTATCTGCTCTCCCTGTTTGATCTGTTCTGCTGTACACACCTGCTCACTATGGGATTCTTGAGGCAGCTGTTCATTACTTTACCTGTTGTAGGCAGGTAAAGGTAGGCAGGTAGGCAGCTACAGTAGGATCAGCTAGAGTATAGTCCCATTCCCTCCCAGCTCAGACTTTTATTGCATTATTTATCACAGACATACTCTGCAACCTGACACTAAAACTTTATGTTTCTCTAGTCCCCCTTCACCATCCTTCCAGTGCTGATGTTATTAAAAACTTCCAGCTAGAGAAAGCATGAGGAGGAAAAGAGAATGGCTAGGCATGCATAAAGAGGTTTTGTAAAAAGGAGCTTCTTTGCCTCTGCTTGATTAACTGTACATAGTTCTGGGTAGTTCTTTCCCTGGAATGGGGTGAGCCTAGACTTACTTACTTTTAAGTGAAATACCAAGTATTTAAATAATTAAATGTACCCAGCTGATACACTCTAAAACATTCATATGCATAGAAAATCAAAGCTGGGCTGGAGAACAGGGAAATGAAAAAATGCCTTTAAAGGGATTGCAAAATAGGCATGCATGAAAAACAAAAAGGACACATACAGCAAATCGGTTCAAAAGATACTCCCCTTATGAGCAATGGAACTTACTCACTGGAGAGTATGATGAAGACTGAGTAAAAAGATGTCAGTTTTTAAGATTAGTGAACAGAACCCTACATAGTTAGATTAAAACATTAACTACTGGAGGCAAATAGCAAGACAATTAGATAAAGGAAGTCTGGAATCACTTGTTCAGATAAACACTGAGAGTGGAAACATGTATCACAGTAATTTCAAACATTGGTTGGTTTCATAAGGTGTCAAACTTTGCATTAAAAATACAGAACAGTTCTAGATTAGGAGAGGAAGTGACATGTAAATTGCTCTTCCCTCAGTGGAAAAACACGTTAGGATTTACAAAAGAGAAGTCCTTTTCTGTGGTAACACTCCTACTTTTGAATGCCTTCCTGGGCAAGATATGATAGCCAGCAGTTAGATTTGCTTTGTTTTGGGTGCCAAATTAAACTATGTTTTGGCATTTTAGTTTTTAAAATGCCACCACCTTCACAGCTGCATCTGGTGGGACCACGGGAGGGGACCTTCTCAGTGGCTGCTCCCAGACTCTGGAACTCCCTTCACAGAGATGTCAAGCCCGGCACCCTCCAGAGTCAAGCAAAGACATTTTTTTATTCCAACAGGCATTCACTGTGTGATTATGCCCTGTCTGATAAAGGTTTCTGCCTATGGTTGGCTGTGCAGAATTTAAGAATGTTTGAATTTAATTATGTATTTTAACCTTATTTTAATTCTTATATTATCATTTAATCTGTGTTTTAACTTTTGTATTGTATGATTTTTAATTTTTTAAAAAATTATTGTAGGCTGCTTTGAGTCATTATCAAGAAAAAAGTGGAATATAAATAAAGATTATTATTAGAACAATCTACTTGAGTACTCACTAACACTGATATTCCCCAATCTTAGGTAAACAAGGTAATCTTAGATCAATCAACACTAAAAATAAACCCCACTGAATTCCATACTATTTGTTTATTGAAGCAGGCATGCGTTTTTTTTAAAAGAAAGTGATCACTTACTGTCAAGTTTAGTCAGCAACTAAAACATTTTGCACAGATAGAAACATAACAATCAAGTCACTCTAACTTCCAATAAGCATGTTGCCACTGTGCCCTATCATGCAAAGAAGGCATCATTTTTATTCTACTTTTAAAACATTATAAGGAAGCCTGGTAAATGCTTCCACCTGTACCAGGAGGGAAGAAATAACCTCTCCAATAGAATCATCCCTATTTGAAAGTCTGCGATGTAACTCTCTGTGTGCATGTGCCTTTCAGTCACTTGTCAACTTATAGCAACCCCATGAATTTCATAGTTTTCCTGGGCAAGGAATTCTCAGAGGTGGTTTTGCCAGTTTTTTCCTCTGAAATAAAGCCTATAGTACCTGGCAGTCTCACATCCAAGTACAAACCAGGGCTTACCCTGCTTAGCTTCCTTTACCCTACCTTTACCTTTGTTCAAAGAATCAAAAACATCCTATTTTTGCCTTGCCTTCATGAGACTGGAGCATGCATAATGACTTCCTTCAGAAAGCTGACGAGGGTGTGTATTCAGCAGCAGACTTTACCATCCTCCCTAGTTTGTTATGTGCACGTGATCAAAACCAGACACTGCAAAGGAAAAAAAAAAACGCCTTTCACAGCTGCAATCAGCCCTTTCCAAAATGGTGCCGCAATCATGTGTTGTGGTTTGTTTGTTTACACAAGAGACAGGTTGATCACTGTGTTTTGCTCTGAGGTGTTTTGCTCCAATTTCTTTTTACAATCTCTAGACACAATAAATTTCACGTTTTGACTACAATCCTATAAGCGTTTAACTGGGATTAAGTCACATTGAACTTAACAATGTTTATTTCTGAGTTGACATGTGGAGCACTTGTTTGCTTGTTGTGTTTAGGACACTCAGTACAATGCGTGTCCTGTTGTTACATACCTGTCTGTCGACTTACAGTGATCCTCTTATAAAGTTTTCTTGGCAAGATTTGTTCAGAGGTTTGCCAATGTCACGCTCTTAGGCTGAGCGTGACTTGCCCGGCATCAGTGGGTTTCCATGGCTAAACGAGAACTGGGATTTTAGCTTCCCAGACTCCTAGTCCAACACTCAAAAGCACTACACTACACTACACTGGTTCTCTTATGCACGCCTACTCCATTTTAAGATTCTGAGGATACTATCTTTACAACTTGTACTATCAACCTGAAATCTTTTTACACAGCATTTGGCCTGTGAGAAGAAAGAAATCTGGAGATCTCCTGCCCACAATTTTGTACATTTAGCAGGTCCTCATGAACACATTACCTAGTCCTGGCTTCCAGATTTTCTCTAGAAGTAAATCGTACTGACCTTAGAGCCTGTCTTTTTCGACTACACAAATGCAACGCAATCGTATGTTTTTTTATTCAGAAGTCCCAATGGATTCAGTGCTTGCTTACTTTCCCAAGCAAGAATAGACCTTTAGACAGCACAGGGCTGCCTTCTTTTTGGTACAATCCTAAACACTTTGAGAAATAAATCCCCTCTGAGTAGAATGGGTTTCTTACTTCCACAAACACTTTGGCAGGCCCTTCACTTTCACTACCCCCTAGGCCAGTCACAGACTTTGCAAGCCAACAGTCTGCCCCGGGAACCGAATTCATTGTGTTTTAGGGCCTTTCTGCATTACACAGTTATAGTGCTATTACTCCACTTTCAACATCCTATGGAATCCTGGGGTTTTTAGTTTAGGGAATTCTAAGCCAAAGAGTTCTTTGGCCTCAGTAAACTACAAACCCCAGGATTCCACAGAATGTTGGAAGTGGAATAATAGCACTATAACAGTCTACTGTAAGGCCCTCAATCCCATGCACGCTCTACCGCAATCTTGAAAGAGTAGCAAGTCAACCACATGGGTCGGACCTCCCTTTTGCAAACTAGGCTTGCGAGTTTTCATATACTCATCAGGGATTGACAACAGGCCACAAACAAATATTTGTGGGTTGTTCAGCATCAAAACAAAGGGAGCATCCGCACCACAGACCTACAGCCGTCTGAAAGCACTAGAACTGTTACATGGCTTCGCCTATGGAATCCTGGGCCTTTCTATGCAAAGCATTCTAAGTACTTCACCGAACTACAAATCCCAGCGTTCTACAGAATGGAACCACGAGGGTTAAAGTAGGATCCAAATGTTAAAACTAAGCAGTACACAGACGCACTCAGAGAGGCTTGCAGCACTTTGTTCTTCCCGAGTTTTGGTGCAAAGAAAAGTTAATCCTCCCCGAAACCGCTGCTCGGAACCAAGGGCCGCAGAGTCGAGCCGCGTTTTCCTCGCGGCGCCCCACCGCCGGTCTCTCCGTCCGAACCGGCCAGCGAGGGGCTGGGGTGCGATCTCGTCCCTTTCTGCTCCCCGCCCGGCCTTAGTGGCTCCCAGGCCTAGCCGGACTTTCCGGAGCGCCCCACCACCTCTTTCCCGGAACGAAGAGGCGGAGTCTCCTGGAGCCGAGCCACGGCTCCTCCGCCTCGCTCCAGCAGGAGCGGGCAGGAAAGGGGAGCGGTTGGACAGGGTTGTTATTCGCCCGCGTTAAGGCGGGGCCGTCTCGGGCTCTTCTTAGTCACTGTCCCGCGGTTGCCATTGGGACGTGGAGACCCGAAGCCATTGATCCTGGCAGGGCTTTTTGCATTCGTGCAAAACCGCGGTGCGCGCTTGACCCTTCCCCGAGGCGGATCGGACGAGTGGCAAACCGGGGGGAGCCGCGATCTCTCGGATTTGGTTGCCTCCTCTTTGCGCCCAATGGCTTGTTCGTGGGGGCGCCCGTGGAATTCGGAAAGAGGCGCCACCCCGAGGAGAAATTTGCCCTGGATCTTTGCCCTGTGACAGGGAAAAGATCGGGAGGGAACGCATGTGGAACTGCCGGCCACCGTCTGAACTTAGAGGGGTCTGTTCGCAGTGAGGGAGAGGACGTGTTCGAGAGACGCCCGCAGAAGAGACGGTGCTGGATTTGGAGACGGGGGCGAGGAGTGAAACAGGAGCGGCGAAGAGGGGGGTGAAAGAGAAAGGGGTGACTGAACGGTCGATGGGTTTGGACGATGCCGAAAGAGACCGGTCCCCATAGAATCGGCTTGAGGTCCTGAAGATCGGAAGTGGAAAAATTCGGTCGGGTGGCTGCGGAAGAAAACTCAGGGAGAAAGAAACTGGGGAGAGTCAGATCCGCTTGGATAGTAGCGGGAGGATGTGAGACTGAGAGAGACTTGCGAGCAGGATAAGAGAGGAAAACTTTTTCGAGGGAGGCGCCCGCTTCTGGAGCCCAGTGGGAGAGGAGCTGAGGCCCTCGGAAACACTCCGGCTGTGTTGGGCAGAGGAAGAGGGGCGGTCCGTTGAGGCGCCCCGCGGGAGTGCCAAGCGCGCCGCGAAGGCCGGGCCGGGGGAGAGCTGCCGCCCCGTCTTGATGGCTGCTAGTGGCCGCAGCATGAGGACCAATGGCGGAGGCCCGAGCAGCTGCGTCCCTTCCACCATCAGCTACACTCTCCCGACCATCTCCTCCAACAAGCTCCCGGACCTGCGCTTCATCAGCCGGGGGGCCTACGGCACGGTCTCCTCGGCGCGCCACGCGGACTGGCGGGTGCCGGTGGCCGTCAAGTGTCTCCAGGGGCCGCTGCTGGACAGGTAACCAGGGCGGGGAGAGAGCGCGGGCGTGTGCGTGGCCCCTTGCGAGCGGCCGGGGTTTCCCACTCCCCGTGCGCGACTGGAGAATCCAGGGCCTGCCTCGTGTTGCTGTCCCCTCCTTTCAAGGAGGGGTGAAAAGCGTGGTTCTGTTTGTGTCCGCTTCAGAACAACCCGATTGGAAACTGCAAACCCCAGGATTCCATAGGATGTTGAAAGTGGAATAATAGCACTATAACTGGCTAGTGCGGAAATGGCCCCAGGTTCAAATCCCAACGAAGCCTAATGGCTTCGTTGGGATTTGAACCTGGGGCCATTTCCGCACTAGCCAGTTATAGTGCTATTATTCCACTTTCAACATCCTATGGAAACCTGGGGTTTGCAGTTTAGGGAGGGGCCTCAAGCCCCTCCCTAAACTGCAAACCCCAGGATTCCATAGGATATTGAAAGTGGAATAATACCACTATAACTGGCTAGTGCGGAAATGGCCTGGGACTCCCCTGGTCGAACTCAGTCCTTTAAGCCAGGGGTCACCAACTGTGGAAGGCTAGGGCTCTGCTTTAACGACCCGGAGACCATGGAGGACAGCACTCCTGTGTACCTACTCCAGCAAGCAAATAACTACATTTTCCCTTTTGCACCCAGGGGGGATGCAGAGGAAGAGACAGCCTTTTAGAGGACATAGGGGCATTCTCACCATTATATTGGGGCCTTTCTGGGGCCCTAGATGGCATTCTAAAGTGATTTTAAAAAAAATTGCAAAAACTTTTGCTGCCTGGGGGTCCAGAGGGCTTCCGAACATGGGGGAAATCCCTCCGCATCCCTTAGTGCTCATCTTGGGACATGTTTTGATCCCTAGGGATGGGGAAGCCACAAAAACAGCCCACCCCTGCTTTGAATCATTCTCCAGGATTGAATCATTGTCACTGCTGAAATCACTCTTCTGTCACAACTGTCCCCTTGCTTAACCTGCTGGCCCTCTTTTGTGTTGAACTACGTAGTCCATTAGCTGCCACAAGCAAGACTGGCCATTTGGGAGGGTGGTGGGATTTGTAGTCCAACAGCTATGGACAGACAGTGCTGGACTGGGGAAATCTCTACTCTTGAACCTTTCAGCTTTCTGGCACCCCTTTAAATAGAATAAGAAGATGCACATGTCTTCCCTCCCCGTGGAAAGCCTTGGCAATATTATCTCTGGTTGTGGTGTATTTAGAGTTTCTTTTTAGTCAAAGCTTTCTATTCGGTTCGTATGAAACTGGATTTTAAATGCTTTATTAAGTTTTTGCTCCTTACCCCTCTCCCAAGAACTATAGGGAGACCAGAGATATTGCTACATGCCATGTGTGTGTGTGTAGAACAATACAGACTGCATTTCTTCAGCAGGTACTGAAGATCATATAATTAAATGGAATTTACTCCTGCCTCACATCACTGAATTTTGACTGTAGTTTCAGTAATTTTTACTTACTGAAAGTGGTCTAATCATCAGTCCTGCTGAATCAATGGGAAGTTGGAAAATTAACACTTGCATGCATTCCATTCATTCAGTTAATCCCAACTATTACAGTTGATCTTAAGAACTGGCAACAGGCCACTTTAGAAGAGCATGGTATAATGGATTAAGTATGAGACTAGGACTCTGGGCAACTGAAATTCAAATCCGCCTTTGACCATGGAAATCCCCTGGGTGACTTTAGACAAGTCACTCTTTCTCAGCCTCAGAGAAAGATACTGTTACCCTCCCGCCAACAAATCTTGCCAGAAAACCCTATGATAGGTTCACTTTAGGATCACCATAAATTAGAAATGATATTAAAACAAACAATCACAGTTGTCGTATTTATGTATTCTTAATCCATGACATTTTGAGGATTATGCAGTTTTTAGCTAAATTGGCAGGGAACGTGACAGAGAATGTGTCTTTAGCCATGCTTGTTGAAGGGTTATAGTTGTAGGGTTATACTTATATAGTTGCAGGGTTATAATTTTAGGGTTGTAGTTGCAAGGTTATAGTTTTGGTTGTAGTCCCCAAAATGCAGCTTTTCCAAGTTGTGCTGCAATTCTTTATTCAGTAGTTTTTTAATGTGTTCTGCTGGTAAATGCTGTTTTATGGCTTGGCTCCTGCTCACACACCCTTCCTTGTATTTTTAGGAATTGGTCCAGAAAGGTACAGTATTTCTGTGAGAGAAAGAGACAGTGAAAAGAACACAAACAGGAACAAAAGAGCTGAGAAAGTACAAGATGCCCAAGATAAAGTCAAATTTTAAAGTTAGTTAAAAAAGACTTGATTCTAACTGATATGTCAGTGACTTCAAGTAGATGTCATTGTGATTTTCAAACTGGTATCATCATCCGTAAAAGTAATTAATCTTCTATCAAAGTCCTGGAGTGTTTAAAAAATAATGACTTGCCCTCTTGTGCATTGAATCTTTATCTGTGAAAATTCAATAAAGAATTTTTGCTGCATGTACACTTTCACAGAATGAAACAGATTCTTTGTTACTGCTCCCTTCTGGTTTGCCAGGGATAGGATATATTGTTACATTTCCTAAGGGGTAGCAGAGAAAAGGGAAGGTAAAAAAAGAAAGATGTAAGCCAGCCTTTCTCCAATCTAATGCCCGCCTGTGCGGAAGACTACAACTCTCAGAATTTCCCATCTAGCTCAAAATTGTAGTCAGCACTAGAGCAGGGATAGAAATCATCCAATTCTCCAGGTGTTCTTGGTCTAAAACTACCAGAACTTGTCATCATCAGCGGTGTTGGCTAAGGCTTCTGGGAGCTGGAGTCCAATAACATCCAGAGGGCCATATGATTTCCACCCCAGATTTAGAACAGTGGCTCTCAATCTTTTTCTTCAGATATTTGAACTTCAGATCCCAGCATCCAGCCCCAAGCTGGCCGGGGGTTCTGAAAGCTGAAGTCTAAAATAAGTTGGAGGCAGTGGCGGAGCTTGGAGTGTGTGGAGGGGGTACGGGAGCGGGCAGGGCTATGGTGTGTGGGGGCATGGCCACGGTATGTAGGGCATGGCCATGGTGCGTGAGGTCATGGCCAGGGCATGCAGGGGCATGGCTACAAGCCGGGACACCCCAAAAACATTGCCACCCAGGGCGAAGCGTCCCCACCCTGTTCCTACAGGACTGGTTGGAGGATAACAGTTTGAGAACTGCTTTTCTAGCTGGCGTGAAGTTGGGGAAGGCTGATCTAAGCTTAGGCTAAAAAGTTATACCAGAGAGAGAGAAAGAAAAAAAGGGGGGGGGGATTTACACAACTTAACCTTCCAAGCGGAAGCTGTCTAAATGAAATAGCTGTGAAGAAGAACACATGTTCCAGCATATTCAGTGTCAAATTTGTATTAGTCTACCTTGATGCCTGAGAATATTTCCCTGGATCTTACCTTAATCATCTTGAGTGATTCAGTTCAAGGGAATAAACTAGTTAGTCACATGAGCTCCACAATAAAATAAATGGGAATTGGTTCTAATACATAGTTCTGAGTATTCGGTAGTCCAGTTAAAATAGAACAGCCTGTGGTGCAGATAGATGTGAAATGACTATGTGTATACACCTTCAAGTCACCCATCAACTTTATAGGTTATTCTTGGGCAAGGAATACTCAAGGTGGTTTTGCTAGTTCCTTCCTCTGAAATATAGCCCACATCACCTAGTATTTGTTGCTGGGCTCCCATCCAAGTACTAACAGCAGCTAACCTTGCTTAACTTCCAAGATCAGGTGGGATTTGGTGCCTTTAGAGTATTTTTGCGCATACTAGAAATTATAAGATAATCAAGTAGTTATTGGAATATCAACTCAATTAAAAGCATTTTAAGTGATTACTTGTTTAATTGTTGTTATGTGCCTCTAAGGCCATTTCCACACTACAGTTATAACACTATTATTCCACTTTTGACATCCTGTGGAATTCTGGGGTTTGTAGTTAAATGAGGCCAAAGAGAATTCTAAATGCCCCTCCCTAAACTGCAAACCCCAGGATTCCATAGGATGTTGAAAGTGGAATAATAGCACTGTAACAGTGTAGTGCGGAAATGGCCTGTCATTTGCAACTTATGGTGACTCTGAGGCAATCCTGTCATGGGGTTTTCTTGGAAAGATTTGTTTAGAGGAGATTTGCCTGTTGCTCACTCTGAGGCAGACAGAGCGTGGCTTGCCCAAGGTCATTGAGTGGGTTTCCATGGCTGGGCAGGGATTCAAACCCTGGTCAAACCCTGGTCTGAAGACTTGTAGTGCCACGCTCAAACCACTACACTATGCTGGTTTATGTGATTAGCTATCTAAATGTGCATGTACATGGGTAAAAATATTTTTACAGAAATATTTCTGGTTTACACACTTGTTCTGAAAGATGCATTCATCTTGCTTATAAATAGGTAAAAGAATGTTGCTTGTAATTTGGTGTTTTCTGCCTGCAGTGTTTTAAAAATTTGTTTCTGCCAGAATTTCACCCTGTGGTAGAGAAATCCTGATTTTGCTAGTATATGTATGTGTCTTTAAGTTGCTTGTCAGCTTATGGCAACCTCATGAATTTCACCACTCAGAGGTGGTTTTGCCAGCCTGTTCCTCTGAAATACAGACTACCTTCCGTAAATTGTTAATACAGATGTCATGCAACACTTTCACTTTGAAACCACAGGCCTCTAAGACTTCTGCAAATACACACTAAGGATAAAACCATACTTTTTAGGAAGTGTTAGCCTAATTCAACTGCAGTTGTAAAATAATTTCTGGCTAATGAGGGCAGATGCAACAGAAGACAGAGTACTTGTGCCTTTACTAATTGTGTGAAGGAGGGAATTGTTGTGATACAGAGGTGGGAAGAAATTACATCATCTGTGCAACTCAACAAACTTTGCTTTCTCATGTGGCCACTGTATAGGTATAGCTCAGTTAACGAAGTCAGTGTGTTCACTGGGCATTACACTTTTAACGGAAAATTTGGCACCCAAGGGAGAAATAACATGGAAAGCATAGGGAGAGGTTTCTGCATAAAGAAGAGCATTTCAATATGTTTCAGCAAGCTATTTTGTCCAGAAGTAACCATATGCTCATATGAAATGAAATAAACAGGTGAGGCAAACCTTGTATAAGTAAGAAAATTATTTTGAACTTTCCAGAGCCCACCTGGAAGCTTCTTCCAAAATGCATCCATGGATTTTTTTTTTCTTTCGCTAGACTTTATTTCTCTTATGATTTTCATTTTGGTGGGGAAGTCTTTGCTTCTTTAACTTGCTTCAGGGAGTTGGTAAGGCAGGTATATATGCCGTCCTCTTTCTCTGTTTTTGCTGTTCATACATGCTCAGAAAAGGGTTCAGGATGCAGCTGCTGTTTACCTTGCCTGCTATAGGCATGCACAAACATTATCGTTGTTGTTGTTGTTGTTATTGTTAATCTTTATTTATTCCCTGCTTTTCTCCTTGAAAGGACCCAAAGTGGCTTATAATAGTTTAAAAAGAAAACATAGTTAAAATTGTAACATACAAAAGTTAAACATCTACAGTAGGATCAGCTAGAATATAATCCCATTCTTTCCCAGCTCAGTCTTTTATTGTATTACTTCCTACACTGCTGCAACCTGACAGTGAAAGTCAGTGTACCCCCATCCTTTCTTCACCATCTCAGTACTGATGCTGGGATGCTTCCACTAGACAGATGACGAGGAGGAAAAGGGGGCTGAGTAGGCATAAAAAGGCTTTATAAAAAGGAGTTTCTTTGTCAGGGGCTATGTTTGTACTTATGTCTGTACTTACTAGTCCAATCCTTTATTGCTATGAGAGTGTTCCACCATGAGCTATCCCAGGATGGAGGAACATTTGTCCCTCCAAGATGTTTGCCATACAGTTCCCACCAGCCTCATCCAGCATGACCAGTAGTAACCGATTATGGGAACTGTAGTCTTAACATGTTTAGATGGCCAAATATTTCCCACCGCTGAACTATCCCTGCTTCCTACAATAACTACACTGAAGTACTTTTCAAAGAGAAAGCCATGTTAGTCTGTTTAGCATCAAAAGGAATGAGTTGTGGGAGAAGGAATCTACCTTTAAGATACATTTAAGACTAATTAATTTACTTTAGCATGAGCTTCCCTGGATATCATTCCATCTATTCAGAGCTGTGTATCTGAAGAAGACTGAATTCCTTGGAAGCACATGCTAAAATAAATCAATAAATTAAAATAAATCTTAAATGAGCTGCTAGATTTTTTTCTATTCACTTTTCTTTTTAAGTTAGTATACATGTAACTGACGTAATTACATATGTTTCCCTCTTCATCCTTGTCTCCCCTTCTCATGGTTGCTTTCATTTTGTCCATTTCTGAATTCTAAGTTCCCTGGCATAAAAATCTAGGCAAGTGGCAAGACCTGGTCCAATCACCAGCAGCACATCTGCCCTTGACATAATACAGTTCTGCTGAACCAAGGCTGTTATGCAACTTTTGAGAGTTACTATTAGGCTCTTTAGAGGGTAGAAGATACTTGTGGCATCTTGAAAGCCAAGGTAATGCAGTGCCTAGGGCAACCTCGGAAGTTCCACTTCCACCTTCTTACACCCGACCCCCACCCCTACATGCACAACTTTTTGCACTCCTCTGGCATTGGTGCCCAGAGCACATACCCTACTTACCCCACCCTAGATACACCTCTGAGGTAATGAATCTGAATCATGATTCAGACCTTTCTACGATCCACTTGTTTTGGATTTGGGCTCCCACAAACACTCGGGATTGTGGAGTTGTGGGCCAAAATATCTGGAAAATCAGAAGTTCCCAGTATTAGTAATTACTTGCAGTCTGACTGGGCGTAGTGACTTGCTATGCAAGATTCTGTTCTGAAGTGGCACTGTGTATAATGGGGGTAACTCAGATTAAGCTATTGGGGCTTATGGGGATTATACTCCACATCTGGAGGATGTGAGATTGGAGGGAATCATGGCAATTAAAGTCTTATCACAGTTCTATAATTCTGAAGTGGGGATAAACCCCAAATGTATTCAGAATGGTATGCTGATCCTTCCTAAGTTCTGTAGCTCTTGTGTGTATTTGGATGAACATATTGTTCAGGTAATACAGTAGCACCTCCCCATTCGCAAGGATTAGGGGCACAGAACCCTCGCAAAAGTGGAAAAATTCACCCACCCCCACAATTCCCTTCCACAGCTCCCCCCTCCCATTCCTTTGCCTCTGGCCCCGGCGTTGGGGGGAAGAGTGAAACAAAAAAACCCTAAAAAGCTTATGGGTACTTTCCCCTCAGACAGAGAAGAGGGGAGTTGGGGAATTCTGATTACTTCTGGTGGCCATCTTGAGAAAGGAGCACCTGACCAATTAGCAGCCAATGTACAGCAGAATGTGCAACCACATGGCACAGAAGCGACACCTTCAGCAGTGGGAGGGGGCTTTGCTTACTCAAAAAGGAAAAAAAGTCAATTTTAAACACAAGCCTTGCAAGCCTAGGGAGAGGAACGTAAAGGATGCAAGGACGAAAGTGAGGGAGGAGTCAGGTACATGCCTCGTGAATAATCAAATTCACAAAGGTCAAACCCGCGAATGTGGAGGGAGGACTACTTTAAGTCAACATTTATGACAATGTTTCCATTAACTGACTGGATCTAATTTGTTTGGGTCTTAGAATTGTATTTAGGCTTTTGTATGTATTGTTTTAGTTAATATGTGATATCCCCAGTCAGAAACCTGACCTAAATGAAATCTCTTCAATCTGAATCAATCCCTGTGTGAATAAATCACACAGGTGATGTCATGTTGATTGTTCAGTGTAACAACACAGCCGTGGCTTTTTGCCATCCAGGACATTCTGTTTCTGGGAATGGGAACAGTGCCAAAATCTACAGAGAGGTACTTGATAGTGGTTGCTAAGCAGCAGAGGGAAAGAATGTAAACTTTGCAGGTACTGTAGGGGAAAACTGCAAGATCTTACGAGATAATTTAGAGAAGAAGGAAAGAGAGTACTGCTGGGAAGATCACAGAATCATAGAATCATAGAAATGTAGAGTTGGAAGAGACCACACGGGCCATCCAGTCCAACCCCCTGCCATGCAGGAACACCCTCAAAGCACTCCCGACAGATGGCCATCCAGCCTCTGCTTAAAAACCTCCAAAGAAGGAGACTCCGCCACACTCCGAGGCAGCATATTCCACTGCCGGACAGCCCTGACTGTCAGGAAGTTCTTCCTGAGGTTCAGGTGGAATCTCCTTTCCTGCAGCTTGAATCCATTGCTCCTTGTCCTGGTCTCTGGAGCGGCAGAAAACAAGCCCTCTCCCTCCTCTACATGGCATCCCTTCAAATATTTAAACATAGCTATCATGTCCCTTCTTAACCTTCTCTTCTGCAGACTGAACATACCCAGCTCTCTAAGTCTATCCTCATAGGGCTTGGCTTCCAGGCCCTTCACCATTTTGGTCGCCCTCCTCTGGACCTGCTCCAGCTCATGTTTATTTGTATATCTTTAGCGGTTATTAATAATTTTACTATAGAAACAGTTGACAACCAAGTGTATACATGAAATGGACAAAGTCATTAGACACTCCTTCCCTGGGCTTCAACAGAAAGTGATATTTTAAATTGGTATAGGACTGAAGGCAAAATTAGTGCGACTTGGGCCTCCAAGAAGAGCATTCCACATGTGGTGTGCCACGTTTAAGAAGGCCCTTTGCAACATCCTACCATGATGTCTTGCTTCCACTGGTTGGATACAGAGAAGACTACTTCTGCGGACCCTGAATCTTGCCCAGACATTTATAGGGAGAGGTGTCTTCAAGTACTGAGGTCTCAAGCCATTTAGAGCTTTAAGGGTCAAAAATTGTAGTTGCTGTTGGTGCTTTCAGGATACTTCTGACTTAGGGCAACCCTAACTTGAACCTATCACAGGGTTTTCTTGGCAAGGTTTCTTGGGAGGGGTTGTCATTGTCTCCATCTGAGGCTGAGAGAATGTGACTTCCCCATAGTCATCCAGTAGATTTCCATGGTTGAGTAGGGATTTGAACCCTTAGTGTTTAGTCCAATGCTAAAACTACAGCATCACACTGGTTCAAAATATCATCATAAGCCCATTGAATTCAGACCAGAAGTGTATTGGTAGCCAGTGCAATTCTTTTAAAGCTGCACATATTTTATGGCTGCACATGTTTTATGGTTATATGATTCAAGATTAGTTTAACCAGTTTTAAATTGTGTGTTTTTTGATTGAGAAACTATTTAATATATTTTTAATCTTCTTAAACTTTTGTAATTATCTATTGTTTTAAATTGATTGTACTTTAAGCCACCCTGAGGTCTCCAGATAAAGAGCAGGATATAAATATTGTAAGTAAATAAATAAAACCAGTGGCTCTGTAGTAGGCAGCACCAAAATAACAAATAATGAAACAGAGAAGAACAAACAGTCGTGGTAGATCACACAAACTTCAGAGTCCTGGCAAGTTTAAAGGAGGCCTGGCAACCCTCAGGATGATTTAGTAGAGCTATTCACAGAACAGTGAACATCAGAGATGAATTCCAAGAATAGTTCAGACATTTTGAAGAAGTGGCAGAGGAAGTGGCAGCATGAGTAACTCGTGCATCTACTTTTTGAAAAGGGGAATTCTGGACATTTCCTGTACATAAAGATCTGTGGGCACTTGATATGGACAGACAGCAAACTTGTCTTTCCTCAAGTGAGAATATTACTCTGGGCAAACTCATGCCTCTGTTCCAACAGGATGGGAGCCAAATGGAGACAGACAAAGGTGGGAGGTACCAGCATGGTTCAGCATGTAAATAGCAAAGTATGCAGAAACTGAATTTAGAAAAACCAGCTGGGCATGAGTGTGCCTTTGTGGCCATGGAATGTGTTGCGTTGTTTGGAAAAAAGTTAGCAGATATTGGAGGGATGGGAATAGGGGAAGAAAGAATGGAATAACCTCCTTGAGCCCCTTTATACCTTATGTCCTAGAGCGTGATGGACCTGCCAGGAACCTTGAACAGTGGGACTCTTCTTAGGGGACTCACCTCCCCGTTCACTGAAAACCAGTATATTTTTCAATATGAAACTTTATCAAACAGTTTTGGAAGAGTAGATGTGCTGTCTGGGAGATTCTGGGAGATCCAGTCCAAAATACTAATTTTTGCAAGGTCTCTTTGAAGCGTCTCCTCTCCACTTGTTTTTTGAAAGTGTTTCTTAAATAGGCATAATTTTATTTTGGAGAGGTAGAGAGATAGTTGTAGGTTCCTCCATACAAATCAGGAGGGAGCTGTGAATGTTTTTCACCTTGGGCCAGGAAAGCAGGTGGTGGTGGTAGGGACATGTCTTGAAAAATAATGCAAAGGAGACCCAGAAGGGAAGCTGTGGACAGGAAAACGAATGCCTCAATCCAAGTCAATACCATTTTTCTAAAAAAATAGTTTGGAAGGAACATTAGCACCTGACACTTGTAATCAACAGAAATAGGAATGGCAATAGCAGTTACATTTGTATACCACTTCTCAGTGCAAAGCACTCCTTAAGCGATTTACAATGTGTTAGCTAATTGCCCCAACAAGCTGGGTACTCGTTTAATCGAACAACAGAAGGATTAAAGGCTCAGTCAACCTGGAGCCCTGCAGGATTAAACTCACAACATTGTGGCTGCAGTTCTGACATTTAACCACTGCACCACCAGGGCTCCAGAAATATAGTGGAAATTTGTAATCAACAGAAATTCTATGCCAAAAGGAGTGGAGTGTGGAAAGCTGAACTATATTTGACTTCAGCCTTTAGCATTGTGGTCTTACCTTAAATAGAGTAATTCTAATTAGAAGTAGTTTTACAATACCTTGTTGTTGTTCCTGCTGCTGCTGCGTGCCTTCAAGTCATTTCTTACTTATTGCAACCCTGAAGCACCTATCACAGGGTTTTCTGGGGCTGAGAGTGTATGATGTACCCAAGGCCACTCTTTCTTCAGTGCTTAGCAATTTGTGTCCTTGGAGTGAAGTAGCTTGGGAACTTGCCTATACCTTTTCAATATTCACGTTCTCTGGCAACCCTTTCCTTGTGTCTAAGGACTCCTAAGAGACAGGTTTGAAGAATTAGGCCCTTTTTGCACCTTACCTTTTTGCGGAACTGGGGTGCGAGGATCTCACGAGCAGCCTCTTGCAAGAGGCTCTCGCATCCCTGCTGCTTCACCTCTGCAGCCACTGCCTACTGGTGAGCAGGCAGCGTGAGGGCTCCCCCTCTTCCTTCTGCAGTTCAGTCTAGGATTTTCCCAGGCTGCGCTGGGGCAGCAAGTGCAAGCGCCGCAGCTCCAGAGGCTCCACACGCATGGTAAGTGCACGTGGGGCCCTGGAGCAATGCATGACCGTGCATCATTTTCGGCTAGAAGCCAAAAATGAAATAGTGCATGATCGGCGTCTGCCAGCCCCGGCAGCATTGCGCAATTGCGAGGACATCATGTGGACGTCTCCTTGCAATTGCGCGACACTCCAGAGGTGCTTTCACATGGCAAATGCCATGTGAAAAGGGTCTTAGTCTACTCTAGAAAGACTTGGCCTCTCACTGGAGGCATACATTAGCTGATTCAACATAGCAGTGCCAGCAAGGCATTCTGCTTCACCAGAACTTAATAGTATCTCTCCCCATGTGCCATGATTTTGTACTGAAAGAAAATGAATACATTTTTATAAATAAATATAAATAATTATTTCCACTGCGTTGTTGCCACACAATGTAACCTTTTCACGGAACTGCCCTGAGGCACCTTTCAAATTTCCTGTTGTTCTGAGAGTTTATCTTTCTAACAAAGACAAAATAATGTTGGAGTTTAATTTACACATCTCTAGATTCTAATGCAGTGACTGCAAAACTGGTTTGTTTTGTTTTTTGTCTTCATAGCGAGAGAACCAATCTCTTAAAGGAAGCTGAAATTTTACACCAGGCAAGATTCAGTTACATCCTGCCAATCTTGGGTATTTGCAATGAGCCTGAGTTTCTGGGCATTGTGACAGAATACATGCCCAATGGATCACTGAATGAACTTTTGCATGGGGTAAGTGTGAACAGCGTTAACAGCAGGACTTGAGGCCATAGTCAGTGTTAAGGGATATTAAAGAGAAGTTGCTCTTAATGGTTATTCAGGTAAGACATTCCTAAAGTTAGCTACACCTGCTGGCCATGCTCTTCTGCCAGCCAGTTATTCTGAAACGATCTTACATTGAAAGCAGATGATTTTGGGAAGGGAGTGACAATGACCATTTTTGCACCTTACCTTTTTGTGGTGCTGGGCTTGCGCGAGCAGCCTCCGGAGGAAGGCTCTCACTTCCCTGCTTCTTCGGCTCTGCACGAGCTTCCTACTCGCAGGAGAGCCCCGCCTCTTCCTTTCTCAGTGCAGCCTGGTACCTTTCCAGGCTGCACTGGACAGGAAGCGCGACCGGCCCGGCTCCCGAGGTTCCGCACATAAGATAAGTGTGCGTGGGGCCCCGGAGCGATGCGTGACCTTGAAATTTTCAAGCTTCAAGCCGAAAATGAAAAAATGCGTGCGCGATCCGCGTCAGGCCCTTGAGCGTTGCGCAAATGTGAGTGCATCGTGTGGACCGCTCCTCACATTTACGCGACGCTCAAGGGGCCCTTTCGCATCGGAAATGCCATGCGAAAAGGGCCAGTGTTGTCCCATCCCTTCGGAACTTGTGTTGGTGGAGTAGATGATTTGTTGGTGACCCTCAATATCACAGAGGGAAACCTTTAGCCACCTAGATGCTTTGAACTACAGCTCCCACAATCCTTTGCCTTTGACCATGATGATTAGGTCATACAAGCACTGTAGATCAAAATATCAGAGTTCACCTTCCCTGCTCCAAGTGGCTGTTGAATCTGTGGTCACTTTACAGAATTGATGCAAAACTTCTTGGTTTAGACAGGCATTTTATCAGTTGTTAGGGATATTTATTTATTTACTTTTCACTCAGCGTGTGTTAAAACAAAATATAGCTGAAACAATTTATACCTGTAGTACAAAAATTCAAAAACACAAATACGCAATCCTGTTCAAAACACTAATCTAAAAAAATTATTAAACATATGTGATGAAGATAAAAGTAGGGGACGCCCATTAAAAAGAAACTTCTTCAGCAGCCATTTAACATTCAAATGCCTTGTCTACTTTGCTTGCCACCAGAAAGAGAACAGGGAGGGCAGTCTAGCTTTGCATGGGAGGGAATTCCACAGCCCGCAAAAAGCCACTAAGAAGGTCCTCTCATATGTCCTCATCAGATGAGCCTGTGACTGTAGTGGGACTTGAGGGCCTTATCACACTATGCTATTATAGCGCTATTATTCCACTTTAACTGCCGTAGCAATATCACATGAAATTATGAGATTTGCAGTTTGCAGAGAGGTAATTAAGAATTCTCAGCCAGACAGCTCCACTCCCTCACCAAACCCCAGAATTCGACAGGGTGCAGCCAGGACTGTTAAAAGGGAATAATAGTGCTTTAACAGTGTAGTGTATAGGAACCTGAGAAAAAGCCCTCTTCCAAGGATGCTAAATTTCAGACAGGCACATACTGGGAATATGAATATAGGATGACATATTTATATTTACATTTACATCTGTTATATATCTGTATGTATATATAGATTATGTATGGATATATGGATTGTCTTGATTCTAAATTCAAGTAAACCAATTGTATATATTTGTGTTTCATCTTCCTTTTCTATGTATATAGAAAAATGTGTATCCTGACATTGCTTGGTCACTGAGGTTTCGCATACTTTATGAGATTGCCTTGGGAGTGAATTATCTTCACAACATGACACCTCCACTCTTGCACCATGATTTGAAGACCCAAAATATTTTACTTGACAGTGACTTTCATGTTAAGGTATGAATGCATTTTTACTCTTTGGTGTCTGTGCTTTTCTGCAATGGTAGGAGCTGTGATGTAACTTGAGGGTGGGATTTTGCAAAAAAGAAGGTTTGCCATGTGAGAGAAATGAAACTGCTCGAAACCACAGATACAAAAGGGCAATACCCAGGAAGGAAGTGAAGCCCTGCCTTTCAGTGCTCTAGGAGGTACTGCTGAATCTGCCCTCTAATATAACCTTCTGAGATTTCATCAGTCCTTGACAACATTCTGCTGAGGCTATTTCTGCCACTGAGGAATCAAAACCCATTTTTTTAACAAGAAATAAGGAGCTGCAATAAATGAGAAGCTTGTCTACAATCTCTTTTAAATACACCTTTCCAAGCCAAGCATATTTGCCTTCAGTTTCTTAAAAAATTGTAACAGTCATTTAATCTGGCTGTATATTAAGGAGTAAGATGCAGTGCTAGAAGGTCTTGAGGGGAAATGAATTAGTTTTTAGAGTTTTTTTTTCTAATTGTGCTACTTGTTTGCACTCTTAAGTTTGGAATTTGTCTGCAGCTCAGGTAAGTGTAAACATTTGACTAGCATGCAGAAAATGATGTTGCTTAGTAGACAGATACTATTTGTTCTGAATATATACTTGCAATAAATCAGAAGGGCCTGCTAGGATGTATTAATTATGCCACTTGCTGAGTAAGTTTGGAAGTCACATATTTCTAGCTTTTGAAATCTATCTCCTTGCAGTTTTGCCACAGAAATGATACAAAGTAAAAGAAGGAAATCGTACAGTCATATATTGTAACTGTATTTAGGACCAGCCCCAACATAACACCTTAGGAGCCATGTTCTTTACAAGACAATTTGTATGTCAGAACATCCACAGGGCTTTTGGAAAATGAAGCATATGTGCCCCATGAGCTTTCATTGGTGATATATATTCAGAGACAATGATATGAGGAACAGATGAAAGCACAAAAACTTGCAAGCTTGCTAGAAGTTCAGTTTTAAGAGACTGGTCTTGCATCAAGGAAAGAAAGACATTAGAAAACAATCAGAAGAGCCACAAACCAGAGTAGCTGTGGACTACTTTTTCAGAATGTTAAGTCTAATGGTCAAAAGAGACAGTTCACAGGTTTTCACTTATGATGTGACTATAATCAGAGTCTTCAGAACATCCTCAGTAAGAAATAAGAAAGTGATGCAGTCAGTGTTTGAAGCTACTAGGTAGCTAGTAGCTACCTAGGAAAGGAAGGAAGGAAAGGAAGGTGTTTCTGATAATGGTGAATTAGGCGTCATAAATCAGTAAATGGAGACCAGCATATGTTTATCACTTTAGTTGAAAATATACTTTTAAAATCCAGAGTGGGCAGAAGGTTGGTGTCTGCTGGTAGATCTCTGGGTGATTTATGGTTGTCACTGAGGGTTTCTGACTTCCACTTCTTCAGTGATAGTCACAGCAAAAGCTTTGCCCCTGCCTTCTCAGTTTAACCATTGAGATGCAAGAAAACTTGGAACCAGGGGTAGGGATGATGTAAAAGTGAAAGATGTGTGACAGACTTGAAGTTCAGTTGTTTTGATACTGTTATTGTGATTAAAAAAAGTTCATAGGTTGAATATCTGCTCAGAGTTACCCTTTGCACTTAATTCTATGTGTTCTCTCTTCTGACATCATTTTAAACCTGTTTTCAGATGGCACATTTAAGCATTCTAAGTAAGAAATGCATATCCCATAAGCAAGAAGTGTGCCCATCCTTGTTTTAAGTTTCCTCATCATCATTAACATTATTATCATCCCAAAGCTGAGACTTGAGGCAGTTCTTCCTGAGTAGCTTTAGCTACTGTGAGCAAGTTGGTGGCTTCTTTGTCATTGAAACTGGATTGAATTGAGACCAGATTTTTATCCTTTTAAAACTTGGAATTCTGCTGCATTTTTTCACTTGGGATTTGTTTTGAGTGTAATACAATTTTTAGAAGGGAAGGATTTGTTAGCTTATAGTCAGCTTAGAAGATGGATGGAACAGGTTGTTAAAGGCATTAGTTAGAACTAATACCATCGTCAGTCATGTTAACTCTTAATGAAATGGGGATGTTTAGGCCCCTTGGAATTAACATTTTGAGCCTTGAGCTAGTTGTAGAAAAGCAAAATGTCTCCAAATAGCAACAAGGGTACAGTCTGAATTGGAGAGTGGGGAGGAATGAAGAAATTGTTGATGGCGGGAACTTGGTCTTATGGTTGAGCTGAACCAGAATACAAGTTTAGCCTTGCATGTGTGGTCTATACAGTCTATATATCCTTCAGTACATGTTGGCTGGCATTCTGCTGGTTGGTCCCATGTAGAATAGACCTATTCACTTACTAGTTGAATGATGAATAAACAGAGAGAAATCCCTTTGTTTGGACAGGGCTACTCTAATTAGGACTAAACATGGTATAGACCAGATTTTCATCCTTGTAAAGCATTCTGCTGCCTGAACACTTAGGACTTAGTTTAGTGCTACTAACCTGTCTCTTTCCTTAGAAATGTATCATAAAGATCTGGTTTGGAGTGTCCCTTTATTTATTCATTCTGTATGTACCAAAGAAGGCTTAATGCTGTGTCTCTGGCCTTTTTTGCACGGCATTCGCCATGCGAAAGGGCCCCTTGAGCGTCACGCGAATGTGAGGAGCGGCCCACATGACTTTGAGCCGTGATCGCACATCGCTTCAGGGCCCCACGTGTACTTGCCGTGTGTGCGGAGCTCCGGAGCCACGGCACTCGTGCTTCCTGCCCCAGCGCAGCCTAGGAAAATCCCAGGCTGCACTGCGGAAGGAAGAGATGGGGCTCTCACGCAAGCGGGCAGCAGCTGCAGAGCTGAAGGAACAGGGACGCAAGAGCCTCTTACTGCTCGCGCAACCCCAGCTCCGTGAAAAGGTGCATTGCGGAAAGGGCCTCTGTCTCTGGAAGAGAAATTGGTAGATGGTAAACTGGATTCTACTGATAGATATCTGGCTGATTTTGCAGTAGATTGGCAATAGATCCTGACTTATTTTAAAAAAAAAAATGAATGCAATGAAGAATTGAGGTGGGGGAGTAATTGTCCCTCAGTCAGGCAACTGAAATTGGGAAGGTTTGGGGGCAAATCAACTGTTGATTTCATTGTGAAAGAGCTGTCCTGGTATGTTAAAATAAATTGCTATGCTGTTCATTAATTCTCTATCTAAGCAGTCATTTTAATTCTTAGAATCCTTTCATTCAAAGTGAATGTCCTTCCTTTCCTGCTGCATGCAACATGCAAACAGTCTTTTAGACCTGCTGGGCTGCAGAGTTCTTGTAGAAAAACAACAACAACAAGTAGACAATCTAGTTCCTTCCCCTCTTCCTCTAGTCTGTTCAGTAGCAAATATGGTGGCATCACAACACAGGAGACAAACTCAGTGTACAGTTGTAAGGGCTTATATTTATACATATGTTTGTATATGTGTGTACAATGTAGTGTTCTTTGGCAGTTATCACACTGGATTTTTTAAAAACTAGGGTATCAGGGTCTTGATTTCCTCTCCTCTTTTTAACAAATACTTATTTTTAACAAATACTTGAAACAATTTACTTACATTGCTCACCTGCACTCTTTTCTTCCTATCTTGTTTTGAAATAATGACATAGATCCAAAGATATTGTCCCACTCAGTGGAAGGACCCTCTTCTGTATGATCAGAGTTTTCTTTTGTTTATGGAAATAAATTGGATTAAACCCAGTGTGTATGAGCTCTTTTTGCTTAGTCTGACCTTCATTTGTCTCCCCTTCCCTCCTCTTCCCTCCCCTTCTCTCCTCTTTCCAGATTGCAGATTTTGGTTTGTCAAAATGGCGCATGGTGTCCATGTCACTGTCACGAAGTGAGAAGTCAATGCCTGAAGGAGGGACCATCATCTACATACCTCCTGAAGATTATGATGGCAGTCAAAAAACACGTGCAAGCATAAAGCATGACATATACAGGTATTTACATTTTATTTTGTGATTCAGAGAAGTGCATGTGGGGTTTGAGAGTCTTAGCATGTCAGAGTCTCAGATCTGGGGATTGTTTCAGGCTTTTCTCTGAAGTTTAAAGCCAACATAAATGGTTCAGTAGGAGGACTAATTTTGTATAGTGATACATTTGTGTGTGTGCATGCGTGCTTTTAAAACTCTATTACGAATCATCTTCAGTGTTTTCACTCCTATTCCCCACTGAATGGCTGTCAACAAATTCAGTACATAATAGTTTTCCCTCAAGCATCTACCATATAACCAACCAATTTCCAGTACAATTAGTGCACTAAATATTCCCAAATAAGTTTTCAGAATGTCTCTTATAAAGGCAAATTCACATGTTTTGAGCCCTGGTTTGCATGAATGAAGTCAGGAAGTATGCATATTTGAATAAACTTTTTGTATTAGGACTGGATTATTCATCACCGAACTGAAGAATATATACACATGTGAGCTCCTTAGGTTGATGTATAAGACACCGCTGAGTGCCAGTTCCAGTATAATTCTGACAATACAGGTTCTTGCAGTGCTTTTGGAAATCCTCTTGTAAGCAGTGTTCAAATAACTGGAGATGGGAAGGAGACCCAGGTGCATTACCTTCTGTGGATTTTATTATGGGGTCCCCTACCATCCATCTGCAAGTTACATTGTTATCAGCAACAAAAAGTGCAGATATCAACATTGAAAGGAGTTAACTGTGGGATTCCTAGGGCTCACCAAACACAGAGCTGAAAGTGTGCAAATTTTTTTTGTGACCATGTTAGAGAAGGAGAGAGAGAATGGAGGTCTAAGGTTCACGGTGGCTTGCTCCCGTCACAGTAAGCCATGATTTATCTGTGTCAGAACACAGCCAATATTATGGCTGTCAAAGCATCTTTGGAATACTACTTGTTCAGTTTGTGTCTTGTCATCCCTGCTTAAGAAGGTATGAGCATGTAATTTCATTTCTTTAGGTGTAATTGTGTTGTTTTGGGAAGAACAGCCCCCCTTTAGAGCAGGAGATCCAGTCTCCAATGCTCTTTTTTGATACTGTGTAGCAATCTCTGCAGCATACCATGTCAGTGTCAGGGTTGCAATGTTGGCAGAGACAGAAGGCGGGCCAACTGGTGGATGTATTGTGGGTGGAAGGGAGGAGACTTTGGATTAACAGGATCCCAAGCCTTCATAGTACCCAGATAAACACCCTGACTTGTGTGAGGGAGGGAATGTACACCAGCCATGGAGCTTGAACTCATAATTTCAAGTAAGTTGTTGTAGTGGGAGGAAAATTGTAAAGAAACGAAACAGAACAAGCAGGAAAATAACACTTCTCCTTCCTCTTTGCCTTGTTAGCAAAGTTGAGCCAGTCAGTTTTTGAACTGGCACTGAATACTTGAAGTATTATTCTCCTTTTTAAATAGTGAAGTAGAAATTCTTTTTTAAAATGGCCAATATGCAATTTGTGGTGGTTATTTTTGTCTTGGCAGATAATATGGAACTGATTTACCTCATTATATATGTTTCTTTGCCTTCAACAGTTATGCCATTATCATGTGGGAAGTGATGTCAAGAAAACAGCCATTTGAAGGTCAGATTCTTTTCTTTATTGTCACTGTTGCTCCACTAAATTGCCCCACTAAACAAGCAAACACACATACACAATGACATTCTTTCCTCTTTGCCAGGAAAGTTTTTGGGAGGTAGGGGAAGTCATATGCATTTTTGAAGAAGAGCTTTGGTCATGATATAGTATAATCTGAAATATCAGATATTGTCTAATTGTTCACCTGTATTTTCATTACTGGATAAGAAGTGCATGTATTTCTAATAAGTACAATAATATCTACTTTGACAGATGTTGTAAACCCCTTGCAGATTATGTATAGTGTGTCACAAGGAAGGCGTCCAGACACTAGTGAAGAATATCTCCCATTTGACATTCCTCATCGAGGGTTGATGCTGTCATTAATGGAATCTGGCTGGGCAAAAAATCCAGATGAAAGGCCTTCTTTTTCAAGTGAGTTTCTCGTTTAATATAACAAAATAGGCAGCTAAAGGATGCTATAGTGAAATAAGCACCACTACCTTACATTGCTGTATAGTGCCTGTTCTTTCTACTGAAGCATATCCATTCATCAGCATCCAATTTTGTAATTTCTGTAGTGCAAATGCTGTTGTGGAATCCTAGCTCTATATTATGCACAGGGCAGAGAGGGAATCTAATATAGTTCTCTTGCTCAGAATTAAGACAGCGTCAGGTTTTGTTTCTTTTAACAGTTGAACATAAACATGCACTGGAGTTCTCTCAGTGGAAGGGACAATAGGGGCCAAGTGATTCATGCATACCCTTTCCCGGTAGGACAACATGCTGTGAAAAACTGAAACAGAAAAAGAGAAGGACTGCAGTGCAGATGGAGTGACTCAATGAAAGGAGCATAGCCTTCAATTTGCAAGACCTGAGTAGGACTGTTAAGAACAAGATGCTGTGGAGGTCTGTCGTTCATAGGATTGCCATAAATCAAAGCTGATTGGGTGGCACATAACAAGAACATAAACAGCAAAACACTATGGTCTGCTAGGGGTTGCATGTGCTACTGCCTGCACAACTGAAAAATCCAAGGGAGGATATCTAGTGTTCCTTATTCCTCTGCTAACAGTATGTTGAATTTAGGTCATTGCCCTCTTGTAAGCCCTGTCATAATTAGTAGAATCTGTGAATCAGCAGTATATTTAGTAGACTGCTTAGCCTAAATGGCAGTTCTGGAAATTGATGAGGATTTTGTTGGCTTCATTTCATCCACATGTGTTACAGTTAAATGCGATATGGCTCAAATCCTCTCAAATATTTCTAATTTGAAAAGAAGTGGTTGCTCTGGCACCAAAATACTAAATTTTGAAAATGTCTTTACCACTTAGATATTTTGGCTTTCAAATTCAGAATGAGATATAGAAGTCAGTGCTATTTAATAATCATACCTTTGAAATGAATGTTAATAATGGGATTGTAAGACAAAGTCAGTGACATGGGTATTAGTTTGCATTTGTTGAGTTTATTTCATTTACACGCCACCCTCCCTCACAAAGAACGCAAGTGATTGACAAAAAGAATGACTCCAAAATACAGTATCTATTTCAAAACCAGCTTATTCCACTTCTGTTTCCACTAACAAATGAATATTCTAGAATTAGAAGAGCTTTTTTGTCCAAAATTACTGAAGTATATTTTACTTTTTTGATGTCGTTTTTCTGCTACTCATCAACCACTGGTTACAAATCTGTTGAAAAATTATTTATTTCAAGAAGTGGCATCTACACACTACAAGTTTGTCTGGTTGCAATCTGGTGCCTTCCAGCTGTTTTGAACTTTAATGATCTCTCCACCATTCACCATGCTACCTGACACTGTTGGTAGCTGCAATCTTAAAAATCTACAGGGCAGTGCTCCAACTGTATCATACTGTCTTGGACAAGGGGGCAGAGTTTCAAACCGGATATCTTCTGTTTCATCTTTTGAACATTATACTACAGGTAGTGCTCAGAGAAATATTTCTCTAAGTGCATAACCTCCACTTAAAACTGTACAAAGAACATTTTGTATTGAACTGTACTTGGGGACAAATCAGACATTACAGAGAAGTAGATTCTCTGTGTGTACTTGAGGTGACATCAGTCATTATATATAACTACATTATGTGTATGCATGCTGGTAGTTCCTGTTTTAATTAAGGTAAAAAATGAAAAACTTGGAGTTGCACAAACTGCCATGCTTTTAGCTGTTGTAGCAAAACTATGACCTTTATTTCTTCCAAAATATGATAAGGGCTCAGTGTTTGGCTAGCAACTCTTCACCTTGTTTCAGTGGGCAGGTATTACAATCCTGCATGACAAGATTTCTCTTTCTGCGTTTTAATATTCTGGAATGTTCTCAGACTGAAGACATTTTTGAAGCTGAGGTGACAGCATCAAGAAGCATCTTGTCCTCACTTCAGACCTAAGCAAGAATTTTCATTTAAAATGCTAAATGGTTTATTTTATTGTATGGATTGGAAAGTGCAGATTAAAATGTTGAATGTATTTTGAAAATATAAGAAGAAGCTGTAGCAATGATACTAGTTTAAGATTAAGTCATTGATCTCATCTTTCAAAGTTCTTAGTTTAGTTGTCTGCCCCCTATGTTTTTGATTAGTTGTTCTGTGTAGCACTTAACTAACACTGAGTAGTTTATTTCACTAATGTTCATCCTGTCAGCTTTCCATTTATTTCTCCACCCGCCCCCAAGCGATCAGTCTACTAAGTTGCAAACAAACAGTGAAAGTTTGTTTGCTGTCAGATACGAAATGTGGAAGTTGTCTGGACTGCATTTCCGATCCCTTCATTTTTGCAATAATCAGTTAAAAATAAGTATCTGAATCATTATCTTTTCTTGCAGTTGTCTTTGGTCTTTCTTCAACAACTTGTTTTTCCTGTTTCGGCATCATGATTTTGACATTAATTTGATGCTTTGGGAGAGTACCTGCCTGCTGACCTTACAAAGCAATTAGTTCATGCTAGATATTGTTCAATTGTTTGTTTTGTTGTAATTGGTTGTTAAAAAGATTTAGATCTTACCCCGTCACTCATTTTCTTTATGAAATCAAGTCTTTTCTTCCTGTAAAGACTGTACAACGATGAGGTTGCAATCCAATCTTCACTTATTCCCCTTTGCATTCAAGGGGACTTACTTCTGAATAATACATGCTTCCGGTCATTACATATTTTTCATAGAGATGTCACAACACACATGTCAGAATATTTTTATGTATGTAACCCATTCACTCTCAGAGACATCAAGGTTTTAACCAGGAACTAATGGCTCTGAGACTGAGACCTAGCATGACAGGAAATCAGAGCTAAATGTGCAATCATGGATTTGAGCATTTGGCCTCAAAACCCTTTTTAGGTACAGACAATGCCAGCACAGCCTCCTGGAAATGATAGGCAGCCTACTCCACCCTGAAGACCATTGGATATTGGACCAGAGATGGTTCTCTCCACCTGGCTAAAGACAAGTCCAAAACAGTATCAGATTTGGGAAGGTTTCTATAACTTGCATTTGCAGTAGCCTCCATGTCTTTCCAGAAGGCGTCCCATAGGGGAAAGGTTGGCCACCATGTGAACAGAACATTGGGCTACATTAGAGGTGGGCAAATGCATGGGGGCCAGTAGTCCATCCCTCCCCTCAGACCTCCCTCCGGCAAGCCCAGACACCTCCATTTTCCTCTACAGATTTTCTCAAAATGGTGGCAGGAAGTAAAGGTGCATTTTGAGAGTGGCTTGAGAAGAAGACAGAGGTGCCTCGAAGTAGTAGGATGTTCTTGGTATTTTCACATATGCTCATGCATTTGGGAGACCTTCTAAGAGATTTTAAGGCAAAAATTTGTCCAATTTTTTAGTGTAATTGGGATGCTAAGGGGCTTCAGGAGACACAAAATTGATTTCCAGAGGCTAGGTTGACTTTTGTTCAGATCCAGTAGATTTCTTATGTCCTTAAAGACCAGGAATCTGGCCATTTGTGTTCTCCTTGATCAGTAAGGTGAAGCTTCAGGATCCATCTTCCTCTTCAGGCTGTTGTTGTATGCCTTCAAGTCATTTCTGACTCTTGGCAATCCTAAGGTGAACTTATCATGGGGTTTTCTTGGCAAGATTTGTTCAAATGGGGTTTGCCTTTGCCTCCCTTGTAACCTGTCCACGGTCACTCATGGCCAAGTGGGGATTCAAGCCCTGGTCTCCTGAATTGTAGTCCAATATACAAACATTTACATCATGCTGGCTATCCACCTTTTCAAGCTGCTGACCTTTATATGCAGGGGCTTATTGTTCTAGAAATAAGTCACATCCAGATTGCATTAGGGGCAATTTTCAGTTGGCAGTTGATGATGCAACCTGCCACGGGTGCAAAAGGTCAAAAATTAGTCCCTACTACAATTGACCACCCCATCCTATGGAAAAGGTAATATACAAGTAGGGTCAAGTTTGTGGATTCTTCAATACTGAACTATGGAGTGTGGCAGATCTGAAATCTACATTCAAGTTGCATGTAATTATTGTTTTTTTAAAATAAACAATTAATAAACTTCATGGTGGTATAGCTGTTAACATATCCAGGTCTACATTCCCTTTTCTACACTTCTTTAAACTCTTTGTCCAGGCATTTTAAATATGGCACTTTACATTTTTTGTTCTGTTTAATTGTTAGTTGTTTTGCTAGTTTTCTTGTTGAAAAGTGTTCAAGCTTCTTAGTTAGAGAATTTGTGGTGTTCCTATTGTAGCTTGTGTGTTTACAATTTGGCATACATTGTCCTGGGGTCTCTTGTGGGTGAAGGGCAGATCATAAGTGTAAATAAATGAATAAGTTTAGTGTTTACGAGGGATTACCTGATATAGATGTGTTTGTCATCCTTAAAACAGGTTTTAAAGAGCATGCCCTTAAGTCTTTTGCATAAATTTAATTTCATAATTCAGCAGTTTCACTGCTGGAGATCTCACACTACAGAACTAAATGTGCTTGTTTGTTTATTTAGAATGTTTAATAGAGCTTGAGCCTGTGCTGAGAACTTTTGATGAGATACCTATGCTTCAAGCTGTGATACAGTTAAAGAAAACCAAAGTAAGTACTCATTATAACCTAACACACAGGTGGGAATTATCTGCCCATAAGATGAAACATGATCACAATGTAATTGAACCTAGAAATTGTGTACCAAAGATGTCCCCCTATTACCACATGCTGATTGATACAAGCTTGCAAATATCTCTTTCAGTCTGAATATGAGTGGCGATGTCTCCACTTGCCTAGCAGCACATCCAGTGATGAATCAGTCTCTCTAAATATACCACTGAACCCTAGTCTACAAGAGGTAATGCATCCTTTTCCTGTTCTTGTTGTTACATTGCGATCATCATCAAAATAATCATTTGCTTTTCCTTAGCATGTATGTTACCCCTTAAAAACTAAGAGCCTTTCTGCACTATGCTATAATAGTGCTATTATTCCACATTCAACATCCTATGGAATCCTGGGATTTGCAGTTTAGAGAGGGGCATTTAGAATTCTCAGCCAAAGGGCTCTTTGGCCTCAGTAAACTACAAACGCCAGAATTTCACAGGATGTTGAAAGTGGAATAATAGCACTATGACAGTGTAATGCGGAGAGGCCCTCAATGACTTCACATGGATGCTCATTCCCCACCTTTCAATTGTGTTGAGCTATTAAAGGGCAGATCTTCTCAAGGTCACTTAAAAGGGGCTAGTTATTCCTTCTGTCACCCTAACATGCCCAAATCCTATCTCTCAGGTTGAGCATGTACTTTATACATTAAAGGTCTTCAATTCGGTTCCTGCCATTTCCAGGTAGCATATGGAAAGCACTCTGTCTCTAAAACACCTGGAGATCCTCTGCCAGTCAATGTAGACAGCACCAATCTAGATGGACCAGTTGTCTTTGTTAGTATAAAACCGTTTCTTATGTTCATAGGATTGGATCAAGGTCATGATTAAAGTCCCATTGATTTAATAGGTCTGCTCTTAAAAATCTGGATTCAATCTTTTAATTAAAAAACGGAGAAGTCTGGTTTTATTTTCTCAATTTATTCCATTAGTACCAGACAGAAAACTTTGGTATTGGCAGCAGAATTGTCATCGTCATCCCCTGTTCCTCCTCCCCCTCCTCCTCCTCTTCCTCCTCCTCCTCCTCCTCCTCTTCTTCTTCTTCTTCTTCTTCTTCTTCCAGTATTTGGGTGGGTCAGTGAAAAGGCTACCTCTTCCTGAGGACTGAATAAATCTTTGCAAGGGGAGAAAATCTCTGAATACTCAGATGTTTTGGGTCTCACTTTCAAATATCTGCAAGGCTGTGCGTTCTTTTTTGAAAGTTTCGCTGCCAATTAAAGCACAGGTTACATTAGGTGTCTTGGTAGCTTTCCCTTTCCATTTTGTAACAGATTACCCTATTGACACACTGTGTCATGATATATGGAATGTTCCTGGTTAAGGGTATTATTGGTGGGGAAAGGTTTGTGTATTCCCAGGTGCCCCACAAAATCATGGCAAAATTAATTATCCCTAGGAAAAAAAAGGAGGTAAAATTTCAGCTCAGCCTTAGATTAAGTTTATAGTTATAGGTACAGAGGGAATTTGAATTCGTATTCGTAGCTGAGCACAGAACAAGGGAACAGCTATGCTGAAATGCCCTTAAGGAAAAACAGAAAAGAAAGTCCCTGTAGCACATAAGGACTACAAAAGAAATTACAAAATTACTACAAATAATTTTTGTGCAGAAACACCAAGACCTGTGGGGAACAATAGTTTTCTCAAGTATGTTCAAGTCTTGCTTGGGAATATTGATATATTGTATTTGCTGGCATACAAGACTCACTTTTTTCCTGAAAAATACTGTTTGAAAACAGAGTGCGTCTTATGCACTGGTGTGTCTTAAATGCTGGCAGTATAAATGGGGTGCGTCTTCTATGCCAGCAAATACGATCCATTCTGTCTATGATGAAGAGTTTCTTACTTCAGTCATGTTAAGGAGGTTAGATTTTGGAGCCAGTGAATCATTTACAAGCATTTGTGGCACTGTGAGTCATCTGGGTGGAGTAGAGAAGACTGATCTCATGTGTGTGAGAGAGAGGGGGTGAGGGTGTATGTGTGTAAATGTACGTGCCTTCAAGTCATCTATCATCTATTAGTGACCTCATGAATTTTATAGGGCTTTCTTAAGCAAGGAATACTCAGGGGTGTTTTTGCCATTTCCTTCCCCTGAAATATAGCCCACAGCACCTGGTAGTTGTTTGTGGTCTCCCATCCATGTACTAACCAGGGCTGACCCTGCTTAGTTTCTAAGATCAGATAAGATCTGGTGACTTTAGGGTGGGAGAGTTCTGTAAACCAATCCAATTGTTTTCCTTGAGTGGGCGCCTAGATACTTGCAAAGCCTGCCCATTCATTTCAGATTACATGAATATCTTAGTTCTATATATAAGACTTAGTATTTGCTTTTAAACTAATGGGATAAAACTCCTGAGAAACCATTCTGTATGTGCCTTGGGGTGTGTCAGCCTAAGATGAAGCATAACAAGTTGTATCAGGAATGCTTGTACAGGCTGGGAGAGTCGAAGTGGAAATCTATGCACGTCAACTTGGAAGTAAATCTTACTGTGTTCAGTGTGGTTTATTCCTAGATAAGCAAGTACGAGTCATCTCTCCACATTCGCTAGGGTTAGGGGCACAGGACCCCCATGAAAGTGGAAAAACTGTGAATAACTCTAGGCCCTCCCAAACCATATTTAGCACACAAAAAAAGAATTTAGCACATACACAAAAAGAACGATCACCATATTCAACCCACCGTGGATTTCTTTGAGGCGTCAGAGTTCCTTCACAAGGCAGAAGTGGGTGGCTGGTGGGGCTCACTGCCACCTCCACTGCTGCCCCACACCATTTTTAATAGGGACTTATAAGCCTCGTTCACAGTTTCCCAGTATCACGAGGCTTGCAGTCGCTATTAAAAATGGCAGAGGATAGCAGCAGAGGCAACAGCGGATAATCTGTGAATAATCAAATCAGCAAAAGTGAAACCTGCAAATGTGGAGGGCTGACTGTATGGGATTGCAGCCTTGTGCCCTAATCCGGGTAGTAGTCCCAATCAGAGTGGGTGGTTTTGAATCATTTTAACTGCTTTTAACCTGTCCGAAGTATACAATTATTTCATATGCTTTCAGTCTTTAAATTATTCCTCATGTTTTAAACTTCTTAAAAACTGTTCAGATTGATTTTATTGTACACTACCTTGAGATCCTCAGATTAAGGTGCAATATAGCTGTTTTAATAAATAGTAAATTAATTGATGAAATAATCTTATTTACAAAGAAGAACAAATGTACAGGACAACTGAGACAAGACTTTTTACTGGAGCAGCTGTTCTTTCAGAAACACTGGAACATAAACCATTTCCACACTAGACTGTTATAATGCTATTATTCCACTTTCAACATCCTATGGAATCCTGGGGTTTGCAGTTTAGGGAGAGGCATGGATGCTGTGGAGCATGGAGTATGAGGCAGCATAGTTCTATACAGCAAAGCTTTTAGTTTAGGAATTTATTTTGGGAGCAGCAGTCCAAATTCCGGGCTGAGGGAGCTTCTGCACAAAGCCGTGAAGCAGGACTGTCAGACTGTGTGAACTAAGCTAGATAGATCTCGTGGTTTTATAACTTCCTATATTCCTATTCATACTATTCTCTTTACCTCTATTTGTTCTCTAATAGCATCTTGCAGGGTACCATATATATAACATAATAAAATGCCCTAGAGACTTTTTTTTTGCCAAAACCAGAACAAATTGCCTCTCATGTAAGAATTCCTTATTTTAATATTTTTCATTCCTAAAAAAGTAGCATTCAGTCAGGTTTACGTTTTTTTAAAAAAATAAACAGCACCTTTTAAATTTCTGTTTCTACACCAAAACCTGAAATACAGTTCAATTCTACAGTGGCAGCTGATGGCTCCCTTATCATGGGCATGATGAATCTGCTCAGGGTTTTAGTAGGAACTACAAGGGAGCATTCATTCATTCATTCATTCATTCATTTATCATTTTGTTTATATCCAACTTTTTCCTGGCATGGGACCCGAGGCAGCTTACAAAAAATGTTAAAGAAGTAGGGAATTCTTATATGAAAGGCAATTTGTTCTGGTTTTGGCAAAAAAAAAGTCTCTAGGGCATTTTATTATATTATATATATGGTACCCTACAAGATGCTGTTGGAGAACAAATAGAGATAAAGAGAATAGTATGAGTAGGAATATAGGAAGTTATAAAACCATGAGATCTATCTAGCTTAGTTCATACAGTCTGACAGTCCTGTTTCATGGCTTTATGCAGAAGCTCCCTCAGCCCAGAATTTGGACTGCTGCTCCCAAAATAAATTCCTAAACTGAAAGCTTTGCTGTACAGAACTATGCTATCCCATACCCCATGCTCCACAGCATCCATGCCCCATTGAGAGTTCTCATAACCTGCTGCTTAGGGCCAGAGGGAAAGCTTTGTGGAGAAGGAGGAAAGTAATGAAAATAGCAGTAATTCCTTCAGTGTTCCCTATATGATTGTGTTTTGTCCCAGGAAGCCTGTGACTTGCTATCCCAGAGCAACAGATTTCATCAACAAAGAGTTCTCTCAGATATATCCAAACAATGCAACATCCTCTCAGAAGGTACGTACTTCTGAACTAGTATAACTTTGTGGTATAGTCTGGTATGAATAGGGTTGTAACTTCCTTTTAAATTTAGTGCATATTGATCACAAATGTGTGTGAGGAGCCCTCGAGATATTGCTGGACTCTAACTCCTATCAGTCCTAATCAGCGTAGTCATCAGTGAGGGCTGATGGGAGTTGCAGTCCAATATCTGGAGTGACGGATGTTTCCCATCCTTGAAACTTAGGTAGTGATTTTCTCTCTAATGAATTTTAAAAAAGCAGGGACTGGATCCCTGAGTGAAGAAGAAGAATATATTGAACTGATTGCTCAGACTGTGAAAGCAGGCATCCAATAATATTTTGTACAGGTGACTCTCCCAGTGATTAATATGTATGTGTGTCTGTCTATAGTGCCAAGTATAGAACACCACAACTATGTCACCATTCTGCAACGATGCGTGCCAAGTGCAAATCAATACTAAAAGGGATGCAGACTGGTTGAACAAGGAGTGGAAGTTCTAAGCGGAAAGCTTTAGGGCTTGTGATAACACAGCAGGTTTGTCCTGTTTGGCCATCTCTGAGCAAGCACGTTTGGAAATTCTTCTAGATTTTAATGTTGTTTAACTCTTTTTCTAATCTATTCAGTAAAGTGGACAGAAGATCTAGGGCTGTGCTGGCCACAAGCTGGGGCCCAGTATTTTTAGACATACCAGTGAAATTAGCATAGAAAGCAAGATATAACACTCCCCTCTGAAAAAAAAAACTCCTTTGGGTTACAAGAATGCTGGATTGCAGTTGTCATATGTATCTCTGTAGTAATAATTATTGTTATGTGCCTTCAAGTTGACTGTGACCTACAGGAGCTCTATCCTAGGCTTTTCTTAGCAAGCTTTATTCAGAAAAGGTTTGACATTACCTTCATCTAAGTCTGAGAGAATGTGACTTGCCCAGGTCACTCAGCTTTTCCACAGTTGAGCAGAGATTTGAATGCTGTTCTCCCAGAGTTCTAGTCCAACACTCAAACTGCTAAACCAGAGTTTTCCAAACTGTGCGTTGTAACATGTTAGTGTGCTGGCTGCAGCATGTGGGTGTGTCTTGCAAACGTAATGGGTGGAGGGGCTGCCTTTCCTGCCACCACCGCTGCCACCCCACACAGAGGAACACTCCAGTGAGGGGGGCGGCAGTGGGCCAGGCTTGGGTGGAGGGGCTGCCTCCACTTACTGAATTACTTACTGAATTACTGTGTCACAAAATGATGCATGTCTAAAAAGTATATCACCAACATGAAAAGTTTGGAAAGCTCTGCACTAAACATGCTGGCTCAGCAACTGTTGCAAACAATCTCAGAATTCTACTCCCAGCTTCTCTGTGAGATGTAAAAGAGGTGCTGGCTTGGCCCTCATAGATCATGTGGCACTCAGTTTTGGAGAAGAAAATATTCTGAGTGAGCCCTAGAAAATTTCTAACTTTGTAACTATGGTCAGAGAAAGCAAATATATGCACACCTGTACCAATGTAACATGATGAATCTCCAACAGAAATGGTTGTTCGTTATAATATGAAAGCATCGTTCTGCCTACTTGATACATTGCTCCGAAATGATACTTTGTTTGAATGAGGACCCAGGCCTCACTTTTGCGGCTCCATAAATCTCCTTCATTTTTTTTAAAGGAAAGTTCTGATTTTCAGGTGATTTTCTGGCAAAACTATGTAGAAGTGTGGAAGTTTTTAATGTAATTTCCAGTACCCTAGAATGTACCAGTGGGGGCTGTGGTGGTAGTTGCAACCAGTTACCCACCCCTTTTATAACTGGCTGTTTTCAAGCTCTGGGAATTCATTATACTTCTCATCTTTTTAAATGGAAGGAAACACTTTGGAAACTAAATGGCAATCATTGGATATTTTTGTCCTAAAAAAGCCCCTGCATGGGAATAGTCACTGTGTGCCATGATGTTGCACCATTCCCAGGGGCACTGCTGATTTTTTTTTTTTTTAATGGCTGTTCTCCCACAAATCTTGCCATTCAGATATTACATAGGAAGTCCAGACAGGATATCCAGACAGGATTGTATCAATACAGTTTTAGTTCCCTAAGGCTAAATGCCTCTGGACTTGGTTTTTCAGTCAGCAGTTTTCCATTGCATAAAGTAGCAGTGAGAATTGTGCAGTCTTCCAGATCTTGTTGGATTGCAACTCCTAGCAGCCTTAGACAGGATAGCCGATTGTGACGAAAGTTGGCAGTTATAGGTCAGCAGCATCTGGAGGGCTACATGGTTCCCTTCACCACTACACAGTATATGGGCCTTTCACATTACACAACTATAGCACTATGGTTGCACCTTAATTGCTATGTAACCTTCTTAAGACTCCTGAAACAGACAGTTCGTGGAGGGATAATAACAATTCTCAGTCAGAGAACGCAAATGCCTCACCAAAATGCAAACCCAGGATTCCATTGGGTATTGCTGTGGTAGTTAAAATAGAATGACAATAAAGGTTAGTAAGAAAGGGCCCTTTTTGATGGGACTGTTGTGCAGATAAGTATTTCTAAAGCCACTTGTCAGAAGAGTTGTAGATTCTCAAATAACAGGAAAAGAATCACTACATGAATGCATGCTTTTTGATATAGCCAGAATAATTATTTGGATCCTGGGTGGTATATGAAAAATGACAAATTGTTTCTCTATTGGCTCTGTGTGTGCTTTTAGTTTAGTGTGAACTCAAAAACATATGTTTTCTTCTTCATTTAAGGTACTGATGACACCTCAGGTGAACCACACACACTGCTGAGCCTGTACCCACTGCGCCAGAATGCTCCTCCTAATGTATCTCTACAGAGCTCTTCCTCATCCAACGCAAGCAGTTCTAGTTCATCAAATTCTTTGCCACATCCACTGCAACAACTGGGAAGCAATTCAGGTACGCAGGTGGGATCTTTGCATCCCACTCATTTGACCAATTTGAGTGTTTATTAGCAGAGTATTGTAATACAGCATACTGTGTAGTGTTTCCAAATGAGGTCAGAAGTACTGGAGAAACATAGACAAACTCATATACCTTTGCATTTTTGATCACATATCGGTGGATGGATTTACGTAATAATTTACAGCAAGCTGTGCAATTTTTCTGTGGCAAAGTATCTTTGCATCCCATATGCTGAAGACAAAGGCCATTTCTGCACTAGCCTGTTATAGTGGTATTATTCCACTTTCAACATCCTTTGGAATCCTGGGGTTTGCAGTTTAGGGAGGGGCCAACCAGCCCCTCCCTAAACTGCGAACCCCAGGATTTCATAGGGTGTTGAAAGTGGAATAATCGCTCTATAAGAGTATAGTGCGGAAATGGCCAAAGGGCCTTTCCGTATTACAGTGTTATAATGCTATTATTCCACTTTCAACAGCCTATGGAATCCTGAGGTTTGTAGTTTAGGGAGGGGAATTTAGAATTCTCAGCCAGAGAGCTCTTTGGCCTCAGTAAACTACAGATGCCAGAATTCCACAGGATGTTGAAAGTGGAATAATAGCACTGTAACAGTGTAGTGCGGAGAGGCCCAAAGTGTTTTAAACAGTGACGGGAATAGACTATTAATCCTTCTAAAATTACAACTTTACTAAGTGCTCTTGCAGACTGGCCAAAAGCTTTGTAATTTGGCAGGAATTATACTTACCATTTATTGGTTGTTGGGTTTTTTTTTTCTGATATCCATGCAACATTCTTCCTTTTTTGATATTTTTCTCATGAATTTTCCAATATTAAGCACAATTATATATTCCCATTGCGAGGTGGGACTTTCTTTGTGCTAGAAATTTTTGAAACAGGGCAGGTTAAATGTCACACATTTGTATCCACTTTCTCAGTTCCTTTTGCTCTATTTTTTTTATGATTCCACTGATAATGTTTTGAATGGAGATGTGATTTTTTTTATAGAGAGTTTTCATTACATTTCCATTTACCAAATTTAATGTTTCTTTTCCCCTTTCTTTTTAGAGTTCTGGTGCTAAAGTGGTATTGCTTTGTATCACTTTAATACCGGGCTAAATAAATAAGTAAAAACGAAAAGAGAAATAGAGATGTGAGGTGTGGAACATGGTTCTTGGGAGGGAGGCATCATCAGAGGTAAGGCGTTGAATTCATGGCTGGCATGGCAGGAAATCCTGCTGGCGTCACACCTCAAGAGAGAAAGTAGTGGTTAAAAAAAAAAACCAGGCGGTTGCAGGGAGTGCTACACCCAAAACAAAACAGTGCCAAATGGGATGACTGGATGAAGGAACAGAAACAGCCATTTCAAGACATTAAAATTCCAAGAGAGAATGCCCCAACATTTCCTAGGAATGTTGAGTAATCTCACTGAACATGCTGGGAGCAAAATAAATGTAGCTAGGACAGTCTACGTGTCACTATAGAGTAACTGCTTAGTGAGTCTTTTAAGATGATGATAACCATGATGATGACAATATTAATAATTGGCAACGTCAGAGGTGGCCATGGTCAAAAATTGGGAGAATGCTCACCCTAAATTGGCATGGTGAGGAAACATCTCCCTGCTCAAACTATAAACCATCAGAGGCCAACATTCAATGTATCCAAGAAAAAAGGGGAGATACCACAAAATGTGGGAAATTTTTTTTTAATGGAAGTAGGTGGGGGGAAATTAGCAAGCCAATAAAGTCATACGTAAGCAATTTGTGATGCATGTCTTTGAGAATTTGGCAGATAAGAGTGACCTATCAGGATGGAAGTGATATTAATCTAAGCATAAAAGGGCAGTCATCAGTGTCTACTTTAATTTTGTTTATTCTATATATACATAAAAGTTAGCCCTTCTTTTATAGTGCCTTTTATGTAAGCTGCTTAGAGATGTTATTAAGTGGCATATAATCTTAGGTCCAACTCTGGGAGAAAGGCGGCAAGTAAATAAATGAATGAATAAATGCTCAGAGATAAGCCCATTGAGTTTGTTAGGAGTATGGTTATGGTTACTGATGACGTTTTTAGAGTTTTATATTAATGATGGTCTCGTCTGAGATATATAATTCTGGTGTTTTAAAATTCAGATGAAAGGGCAGTTCTTTTTCTTTCTGTATACTCTCAGAATGGTGTCAACTCTTCTTTTTTCTTATCTTAGATTTCACACTGAGGACTATGCAAAAGCAGGATTTTGCTGTAGCTCACCAGTGGATCCAAAGTAAACGAGAGGAAATAGTCAACCAGATGACGGAGGCTTGCCTCAACCAGTCTTTGGATGCTCTCCTTGCAAGGGATTTAATCATGAAAGAGGATTATGAACTTATCAGCACCAAACCTACAAGGACTTCAAAAGTCAGGCAGCTGCTTGATACTACTGATAGCCAAGGAGAAGAGGTTGCCAGAGTCATTGTGCAGAAACTGAAAGACAATAAACAGCTGGGACTCCAACCTTATCCAAATATATCTGCTTCGTATAGGCCTACCTCTTTGAATTGATAAACTGAGTATAAAGACCTTGCATTTTTTTCCTTAAAAGTTGGATTCCGGTTTCTGAAACGTCACTATGTTACTGCAGCAACACTCTAGACTAAAGTGTTTGGGGGGAATGAGGCTTGGTAAGTTAAAGTTTTGTTTACAGTCTAGTCTCATTCATATATTTGTGTCTGTCTGCGTGTGTGCACGTGCATGCACACACACACACATACACATAGTTTTTACATCACACTCTTGAAGTTTTATCACTGGACACAGATGTATTTTGTGAATCTGTGAACACAGGACAAAATATAAAACTTGAGGGAAAAGTATATATGGCTTTACTGTCTTTTTACACATTCTGTCAGCAGTCAAAATTGTCTTTGAGAAAGGACAAGGCTACTAGTTTAGTACTGAGCTTGGAACAGTTACATTTTTTGTATTACAGCTCCCAGAATGCCCTACCCAACATGGCTTCCTGCAAGGTTCTTGAATTGTGATTCAAAAATGTATTCCAGGCTCTGGTTTCATATATTGGTGGGATTTTTTCAAACAGTGTTGAGCAGTCTGCCATGGAGACCCCTGTCTGTCTGTGCTAGCACGACTTTGGCCATTTCCACACGGGGTATTTAAAACAGTGCAGTACATCCTCCACGGAGGACGTCTGCACCTTGGAGCAGACTGGGTTCGGACTACTTACCGTAGATCTGCACCTCAGTCTGCTCCGGAACGACCCCAAGTGGTCCTCCAGCATGCTTTTGAAAGACCTGATTTTTCCGGTCTTTCGAAACACGGAGCACGCCACTACGAGCCTGCTCCCTTGTGCAGATTCGCAGGCTTGCACCAATGCGAGCCTGCGATCTGCTGAGGGTGGGCTTTAGGCTGGTGAGCTTCACCGGTTGGTCGAGACCCACGACCAACCAGAAGCCGCCATTTTGGACGCCGGAGCAGTGCGGATCGATGACCATGCACTGCTCCTCCTCACCCCAGACCAGGCCGGACCACCAGAAGATCCGGTAAGTAGCGGCGCGGGGCGATTCCCTCGCCCTGTGTGGAAATGGCCTTTGTCTGACAATCATAGAATTGCAAGACATGGATAATTGGACATGCTCTATAATGAAATCATTCATGGAGAAGACTGACTTTATCTGTTAAGCCCACATTCTGGAATACATCTTCCACTGATCTGTGTCAAGGAAGCACAGCAGAAGATCGAGAGAGGTAGGCAAACTGTTTCTAAGAGCTCTGTCTGCCATTAATGATCTTTTCTCCTGGTGTTTCCAAAGAATTCCATGGTTTTTCATTACGCAGTTTCAAAACCATTACCTCTCTTACTTTAAAAAGAAAATTAGGAAAAGATTCAATGTTTGTGTAAGCTGTTTGTATTTAATTCTGGGGGAAATCCACAGTGTTGATCTTTCCTGAATTAGCAAGGCTATAATGACGGTTTAACAAGCTATGATTCAGTAGCTTCTTTAACACTGTTGCTTGAAAAAAGTGGCTGTATTGTTACAGTCCACCTTTGGTATAAATTTTAAATCAGGAGGCGTTTAAAAAAAAAAACTTCTTCAAGTTAGCAATTGAACATTTCAGAATAGAACACACTGAGAGAAACTGAAATGGGAGTCTGCTAAAGGACAAATAGTAACTCCATAAAGAAGTTTTCATATCACACAAGAATATTAGCAGAGTTGCTTTCCATTTCTTTGGAGTGTTCTGTGTGCTATCAAAAGAAGAAAAAAAATCATGTTTTTTAAAAAAAGATTAACAGAAAACTGTGTCTGTCCATTACCCAAGCAACATGCTCCTCCTTGTGGAAAGACTGAAACCTGGACTGTTGTACTTATAGTGTGTACAAACAATTTCAGTGTGTACAAATAATGCAGGGCTTGATTTCTGAAAAACTGCAGAGACTAATTCATTTTCTGAATAATGAACAGGACTCCAGAGAGCCACTAAGAGTCAGAGTAAATAATACTGGGCTAGATGGACAAACAGTCTCGTAAGGTATAAAAAAAGAATGCCTGTGTTTCCGTGCAATGAAGACAGATCTGTACAGGCTTAGTCAGCCTGACTGAGTCTTATCAGCGAAGCTGGGGTAGTGAGATCTACATGATTTATAATGCTTTTTATGACGTACAATAAACTGTTTTATCACTTCATAAATCAAAAGCATTAGCTGACTTGGTGACAAAGGAGAGACAACATGAATTTGCATAAACTCCTGGAACCTGGAGTCTCATATAGAAAATCATCTGGAGCAGAAAAGTCAATATCAACTGAGATTAGTTGAGTTAAGCTAATTATTACTGCTTTCTTTCACCTAATGAGGATTTAACAGTGGTACTTATGCGACAGGAAGACTTCTTGATTGTTTTGGTTTGGTTTTTCCTTTAATTTTATTAAACAAACCTAAATGTATCAGTGGAGTCTTGGAAATGGCAGCACACAGCATGAGTTGTACACACAGAACATACTATTTAGTTAAGACGTGGGACTACTTGTATTGTTGTAAATCTACTGTCAGCAGTTGTCAACTTTCTGCTTGAAAATTACTTATTCAGAAGGATAAAGTAGAGTTAGGACTGGCATCACCACACAGAACTCTTTCAGAGTTTAGAGGAAAAATCTTTTTTTTTTTTTCCATTACTATTACATCTCCTAGAATTTCTCAGCTTACATAGGTAGTATAGGCTGTGAGATTGTGGGAGCTGTAATCCCTAAAAGGAACATCCAAGCTTTGAGGACAACTATCCATTAAACTAGAGTTATGCCTGAGATCTGTCTTGGAGTCACCACAATTTAATCTTCCACAAAGCATTCCATGTAGCACCACTGTGGGAAATCAAAAGAACAATGGGTGCCAGACCAGAAGTTCATTCCTCTCCTGTCCCCAGTGATCTAACATGAGGGTGGAGAAAGTACTGTTTACGGGCCACATGCATTCCCTTAGATCCCATTTTGCATCCCATAGAGACCCATGAAGCCATCAGACACCCACTTCCATTTTAAAGAAATTGACTGAAACACACAAAACCCCACCAAATTCCCATAGAACTCAGGGGAGAGAACTCTAAAATCAGACAATTCTCAGAACCAGAAGTGACATAGGCTGGAATCCTGTTGGTGGTCTTACATCTTCTTAAATGGACTTATGTCAGTGGGAAATGTGATTGGGCAGTTCTGTTGAGGTTTTACATGTTCATAAGTGTTCTAATGTCAGTGGGAACTAGAACTGGGCAATTTCATGATGTCCATATCCAGTGGAGAACTGCTGTTATGTTACTACAGAGCAGAGCCGGCAAAATGACAGATGTGCAACAGAACCAACATACAACGGGACCAATGCACAACAGGATGGACTTAGCATCGGTCTTGATATCAGTCTCAATGCACATGGGGAACCAAAGCACATTGGGTACTGTTGCTGGTGTCCTGTTACACATCTTTGTAATTCAGTAAAGGGGTTTCTTGGTGCCTCTACTACTTAGATAGATACATCTCAACCTAAGTAAACCTAACAGGTGATACAGGATTCTGGCGATGATGTTGCTTCTCATCATTTCAGGAGTGTCAGTGTGGGCTTGGAGAGGATCACTAAAAGGAGGAAATTGGCCTCCATCCCCTCTCCAGTGGGCTACCCTTGATCTAGCATAAAGATAGAGAGCTTCCAGCTGTTATATTCCCATTGTGCCTCATTGTTGGCTGGGCTCAATGATTTGATTTAAAAACAAAATAAGCAATGCAAAAGTCACGTTACATAAGAAGATTTTTTTCTGATGATGATGATGAAATCAGATCAGCATACTAGTGTTTTACGAATCATTTGCTTTCACAAAATATTTTTGCCTTGTTTTCTTCCACAAAGAAACTACTGCACCTTACTACAGGGCATGTACTTAAGCACAGAACTGTTAGATCAGAACAAAGGCATATATCATCCAGCATACTATTTCCCTATGTGGAAGCTTATAACCAGTATGAGACTGCACTTATGCCCTGCTACTCATATGTCCAACCAATATTCTGAGGCCTGGTGCCTCTTTTCCTGAAGGGCAGCCTTGTGCAAGCCTTTAGTACTCACTATTAATTGTTCCATCTAGCAGTAGTGCTGTGCCACAAATTACTTCCTCATGTTTTAACCCTGAATGTTCATGTTCAATTTGATGGGTGGGGAGAATCCTTTTCAAAAAAATTTCACAGGAGGAAAAGTCTCTGGAGAAATCCCATAGACTGTGTTCAGGATTCTCACAGTGACCTTACTTGCTAGGTGGCCAAAGAGAGTATATGCATGACCTTTCTTTCACTGTAAAATCATCTTTATGGCAGCCAGCATCCTCCACAGCTGGACACTCTTCAAATATGCAGGGGAAAATGTCGTTGAGAAAATCGTCCTGCAGGGCCTCTTCAGATCAGATAATATGGGCAGCCAAAAAAGCTACAGAATGGCGGGGGTGGGGGGTGGGGGGGAGACTTTTATATGCATTTTATATGTGTGTGCATGTGAGTGTGTGCATGTGTACATATATATATATAGGCTGACATCCTGTTGGTTAACCCAATTAGAATAAACCCCATTCAATCAATTGCAACACGTAGATAAATCTCATAGATTCCATGAATCTACTCCAGTCATTCTAACAACAGGATTTAGGCCATTCTCTCAATCTTTCTTCTCTCTATATAGATATCTCTCTCTCTGTGTGTGTGTGTGTGTGTGTGTGTGTGTAATTATAGATGTTCAACCTGTGCTGTTGCTCATAATTTGTAAGGTCTTGAATCCCAGCATTGGAAAAAGACAGAATAAAAATGAATAAAATAAATTAAAAGAGATGTCTAATAGAGAAAAGAAACAAGCACAACATGCTTATCCCTCTTGCAATTAATTTTCTGGTAAGCTCCAGAAGGTTACCAATAAGAAAAAAAAATCTAAAGCGCCCTGAAAATGAAGCAGGAAAAGATTAGAAAGGCTCTTTTATGGGTTTGATATAAATTCAAAGCAGAGACTTTTTCCTAAGACAATATTAGCCACCTCACCACAGGAAGCCTTTCTTAAAGTAAAGAATAAGTTAAAAATCAGAACTGGTTGTTTTATGAGGACTTTCTGTATCTTGAACACAAGAGATGAGAGTTTACATCAAATGAGACGTTTCTTCGGGAAGGCAAAGATCTTAATTGGTTTATTTATATGCAACTTATGGACAGAATTAACCAAGATAGGAGAGATTTAGCCACAGAGGCTGGATAAAATGAATTTTATTCAGGAGTATGTGAAATTGATGACTGTGTAATTAAAAAGATGTACAAATACGTTTTAAATCTAGAGACAGAAAATGGACCTGTGAAAGAATTTATGACAAGGTGGGCCCAAAATTGTGTTCAAGTGGATGTTATGGAAAAATATGGTCTAAATATATATAATTCACTTTGTGTAGTAATTTAAAAGAAAACATAAGATGATATATAGGTGATATCTAATCCTAAAAATGTCTAAGGATGTTTCAAACTGATGTTGAGGATGTCAGGATAAGAAGGGCTCCTTCCATATGTCATGGACTCAAGATTTACATGTTCCATCTTAATCAAAAAAATTCCCAAGATGGATTTGTAATGTCATCAGATATTTGCTGGGTATTATGGATAAAGAATTGTTGTTGTTGTAGTCGTCATCTTTATTTATAGCCCTGTTACCCTGATTTCTGGGGTCCCTTGGGGGGCACCTCAATGTACTCCAAATAATGGGGAATGGGAATTAGCCAGAGCACAAGCTGTAGCACTACGAGAGGCAGGGTAACCTAGCAAGATCTTAAACCCAATGTTTATGGGGTCAGGCTGAGTCAAAAACCAAGCAGAATTAAGTTATAATTGTTTTCTTTATTTTAAAGACCGTCACTGCGCACTTACGTACTCACTCACACAGACCTAAGAAAATAAAGGGAGGAAATTTGATAGGGGATTTCAAGAAGGGTTTTCAGGGGAAATACTACACCTGATCCTGTAGCCCAGGTAGCCAGAAGAAATTCAGTAAGTCTGAAGCAGAGATTCTCAGCATGTGGAAGCTGAGGGGAAGGCTCGGCAAACGGAGCGGCAGCAAGGCGGGATGACAACCGTGAGCGATCTGGAGAAGCGTTCAAAATCGGGTTCTTATAGGGAGAAACATGCCTGTAGAGTAGTCTGTTCCTGGGGGAAACAATGGGTTTCGGGTTGGAGACAAAGCCTCCGAAAGGTCAGCAGTTAAGATGATTGGATTTTGACGGAGTTGTCAATAGCACAGACAGTATGCAAATGGGAAGTGCTTGACAGTTGGGTAGTCAGAAGTGCTAATCTCGTCAAGCTGACTGTTCAGGGCAGAGAATCTTTTGTATGCTTAATGCATACTTAAATTTTAAAGTATTCTTGCCTGGAGGTCTCCTGAAGCTACATGCCGGAAAATTACTGGCCTGCCTCGGATTTTTCAGCCGTTCAGCCATGTCCATGTGCGTGCTTATCCGGAGGCCTCACAAGCACGTGGAGAGGAACAGTTTGGGAATGGACAATCTTTTTATATCAAATTATATTTGGCAAGCCCTGGGCTCGGACTATAGACCACAGTAACAGCCCGCTTTTTTCCTGGGTTGGGACTCAAAGAGGTTTACAATGATTGAAAAGACATAGTTAAAACCCAAAGAATACAAAAGTTAAAATGTAATTAAACTATCAAAAAGAATTAAAACAGCGTTACAATACATAATTAAAAACTCACACACTCATCAACAACACTATGGCCATTTCCACACTAGCCTGTTATAGCGCGATGATTCCACTTGCAACATCCTATGGAATCCTGGGGTTTGCAGTTTCGGGAGCGGAAACTGCAAACCCCAGGATTCCATAGGATGTTGCAAGTGGAATCATAGCGTTATAACAGGCTAGTGCAGAAATGGACAGCACATTCTATCAGGCCACGTATAATCACACATCAAATGCCTATCTAAATAAAAATGTTAGTATTTGCAGAAAGACAGTAAACAGAGTGTTAGTCTAACTTCTCTGTGAATGGAGTTCCAGTTCCTGGGGGGCAGCCATCGAGAAGATTCTCAGTAAATATGGATTACTTCTTTGATATATGGTAACAAAAGCAAGAACATAGTTTGCTCAAACCTGGAAATAGACTGAAGCACCAACAACAGAAGAATGGATTGTTAAAGTCGCTGTTTTAGCCAAAACTGCCAGATTAACATGGGTTTTAAAGGATAAGCCAGTTGAAGAGTTTGTGAAAGACTGGAAACTGTTTATGGACTTTTTGAATAATAAGAAACCTAACAATGCAATGATCTAGTGGATCTGTAATGATAGTTAATATATTTTCTTTTTCTTTTTTTAGTACAGTTTGGCTTGGAGGGTCAAGAGTCCTTTTGTCTTTTAGCAAGTTAAGTGTTTTAGTTATTAATGTTTTAGTTCATTGTTTTAGTGATGTGTTTGAGGGCCTTTCCACACTACACTATTATAGTGCTATTATTCCACTTTCAACATCCTGTGGAATTCTGGGGTTTGTAGTTTATTGAGGCCAAAGAGCTTTCTGGCTGAGAATTCTAAATTCCCCTCACTAAATTGCAAACCTCAGGATTACATAGGATGCTGAAAGTGGAATAATAGCACCATAACAGTGTAGTGCAGAAAGACCTTTAGTTTTAGTTCTTATTTATTAATCAGATTTTGTTTCTATCAAAATGAATGAATATTTTAAAAAAAATGAGGCAGGAAATCAAGAAGTTTATTTCATGGGAAATGAAAACCTTTGGGAAACTAGGACAGATTTTGGAACAGCATTTGTTCCCACTTTGTCCTGAAGTGTGTCATAACACTCCTATCTCTCATAACTACCACTGGGTTTACAAAGTAAGAGCTGTAATTATAAGCATCTCCATTAGAGAAAATGTACATACAGTGATCCTTCCAAATTGTAATAGCTGAAAGACCCTGGGGAAAATGTTGAGCCAAAATTTCTTGGGAGACTTTTTTTTAAAAAAGAAACCTTATGAGATGTTACTTTTGCTGACTTCCCCAGAGACAGAAGTCCACTTTGCAAAGGTTTCCCACCATTTTTACTAACTCTTTTTCCAACATCATCAACACTGTGCTCCAGAATGATGTCAACAGAGCAGAGATGGACAACTACAACTGTGTCTGGGAGGGGCAGTTTTCTCTCCCAACACCGTAGGGGCCACACAGGGTACCAAAAATTCCAAAATTAGAGCAGGGGAACAAAAGGAGGGACAGCAGTAGGGCAGGCAGGTAGACACTCCAACTGCCCCTATTTGGCAGGGACAGGCCCATTAATACTCTTACCATTCCAGTTTTTCAGCTGCTTTTAAATTGTCCCAGTTTCTCCTCTCAATTTCCCCCTTCAATCCCAACTTACTCCAGCTGCTGCAGACTGAGTTCAAAGTGTGACAGTAGTTTGCAGTCACTTAACTCAGAAGTTGGGGAGGAAAGGACCCCTTTCCAGTAGACTGAGGCAAAAGCAAACCGCTGCAGTCGCTCTTAGTTTGTGTGTTCTTCCTCCTTAATAACTTTTGCCATTTTGACCACATTCTGATGCTGCTTGGCCACAAATGTGCCAGTTTTCATCTGTGAAATATTGACGGGTAATGCTGAAAGGAAAAAAACAGAAGCAGCTAGAAATCACTGGTTTTGAAAAACGGACCATTTTTTATGTCAGGTATTTCAAGAGTGCTAATTCACCTTTGGAAGATTAGAAGCCTTCCTTCAATTGTTGTTGTTATATGCTGTTACCCTGATTTTTGGGCTCCCTTGGGGGACACCTCAATGTGCTCCACATGACGGGGAATGGAAACTAGCCAGAGCACAAGCTATAGCAGTTCGAGAGGCAGGGTAACCTAGCAGGGTCTTTTTACCCAGTTTTTACAGGGTCAGGCCAAACCAAAAACCAAACAAAAATGTCCAATAAATGATTTTATTGAATGAAAGTCTCACGCACCAACGCAATCAGTCACACACTCACTCAAGACCTATTAAGAAGTAAAAGAGAGGAAACTGGATAGGGGAGTATTGAAGGGGTTGCAGCTGAGGTAATACTGCACCTTTTCCTGAAGTCCTTGGTCCAGGAAAGCAGCAGAGAAGTGGGACTCAGCACGGAGAGGGCTGAGGGGATTACTCAAGGGACGGAGCAACGGTCTACTGGGGCGACCAGGAGTGATTCAAAGAACCACTCAAAAACTGGGACTATTTGTAGGGGGAAAAGTACCTGTAGGACTAATCCTTTCCCGGGGAGAACAATGGGTGTTGCAACGAAAACGAAGCTCCATAATGGTAACTTCCTTTGCATGCTGGGATTACAAGGTGTTGCCAAAGTCTCAGGATCTTCGGCTGCATTTGGCTGTGCTGTGACTTCATGTAAATGGTCCTCGCTTGATAGGATATTTGCTCAACTTGGGGCAAACATGCTAATCCCCTCAAGTCAGCTTCTCAGGGGCTGAGGACCCTTTGTTTATTGTGGGTTTACACATCTTGAGGTCTCCTGGGTCTACATGACTGGGGATTTTACCGGCCTGACCTGGTTTTCAGTCGTTCGACCATGACTGCCTTTGTGCTCATCCAGGCAACCTCTCAGGCACACAGAATCATGTTTAATATCAAAATTGTAGACCCTGGGATAGGATTTTTCAGTGGAGTAACAATGCTTTCAAGACATTTGCAATTTATGGCAACCCTACAGTGAACCTATCACAGGGTTTTCTTGGCAAACATTGTTCAGAGTGTGTTTGCCTTTGCCTTTGCCTTTCCCAGTCCCAGAAGCAGCCAAAGGCAACCCACCTCTGAACAAATCTTGCCAAGAAAAACCCCAAGATCAGTTTGCCTTAGGGTCACCATAAGGCACAAAACAACAGCAGCAGCAACAACAACAATAACAACCCATTGTAGGCCACTTCCACACTAGGATGTTATAGCGCTATGATTCCACTTTCAACCTCCTATGGAATCCTGGGGTTTGCAGTTTTGGGAGGGGAAACTGCAAACCCCAGGATTCCATAGGAGGTTGAAAGTGGAATCATAGCGCTATAACAGCCTAGTGCGGAAGTGGCCATAGTCATGAGCCCAAACTCTTGAGAAAGTTTAGGAGAATGTCTCTCCACCCAGAAGAAATTCAATTACATGTTGCCCCGTGTCCCATTTTCATCACCCAAAATAAAGCATTTTAAGAGGATCTTGGAACATAACTATACTTAGCACTTTCCTGCAGATGGAGATTACAGTAGAAGGTCAGTTTTCTCCATTAATTTGGTTCCGCTCCTTGAAGGATTCTGAAAAGCTTCTAAGGAACTTATTGGTTCTCTGAAACCGTTTGCACAAGCATTGCTCTGAATACTGAAATCTAAAATTAGAATTTGTAAATATTATGGCATAATCTGCTGCACTATAGAGGAACACTCTAAGAGGTGCAAGAAATGCAAAATCACAGACTGATTATAATCTGGGAAAAAGCGTGTGTAAAAGCAACACAAACACCTATTTTTGAACTGTTTTCAATAATAAGATGGCTTCCCATAAACATATATTACTTTCATGATGCCAAATTCCTTTCTGTATACTGCTGTCCATGTTTGTGCTGAATACAAATGGGTCCACGGAGCCTCTTGCAATATAAACATAACACAAGACTTGGCCAAACTAGTAATTATCCACTACAGAGGGAAGCATTACTGGAGTTACTGGCCATAATCCCATTGTCTAGTGTAACTACACTGACAGCAATGTAGCAGCAGAGGTCAATGCAGTTGTGGCACCATGACAATTGTGAAATGGCAGTGAGAGCAGTTTGGTGGTCAGCCAAGCAGTTTCTGACAGAGGCAAGTTGAGCAAGTGCTTACACAGGCAGAGGACTGGCCTGAATGTAACCCAGGCCACTATCAGTGCTGGGAAATCAGCATACGCTATGTTTCTCCTTGAGCCTTGAAAAGTTACTTTTTTGGATTCCAGCTTCCAGAATCCTCCATTATCCCAGGCCCTAAGATTTCAGGGCCAAACTCTGAGTCCCAGGGATATCATCGGTGATGGTCCTTGGTTCCTGTTACACTACACAGTTCGCTAGATTTCTCTTTAACTGCGATGGCAACATACTGAGATCTACAGTTTAAGGAAGTGTATTTAGATATCTCAACCAGAAATCTCTAGTGCTCTATCAAACTCCAGATGCCAGGATTCCACAGGATGCAGCCATGGCAGTCAAAATGGAATTGGAAGTGTCCTTGGTGATGTTACAGATGTGATATTACAAGCACATGATGTCATTAAGCAAAATACCTTAAGCATCAACCACAACTGCACAGAACATGCCATTCAAAGCAGAAAGATAAAATCTAAAAAAAATGAAGAAATACAGACAGAAACTTTTCAAGACAGTACTCTTATCCTGCGATTCATCCCCTTTGCTCTCACTCTGAAACTACAGAAGTTGGTCAGGCACTGAGATCTGGGAACCTTAAGGATGGCAACTAACTTTCAAAATGAGATGCAGGGATATTCATGTGCAGAGCATTTCAGCTAGCAGGTGGCAGGCCCTTGATCCATTTATTTTTGTTTTTCTTCTTTAAGCAAGATTGCAAGCTATGAATAGACGTATGGGGAAGGTGTTGGCTCTAACAGTTGCTACAGACAGGTGGCTGCCAGAGGCAGCAGATTTGGAGCATGATGAAAGGGCAGCAAATAAATACTTATTTAATTTGTTATTTGACAGCCAGGGATGAGGGAAATGTTGCTTATGCAATTTTTTTCCCCTTGTGCCTAAATACTTGGCTGGTTTTGGACTTAGCCACAGAGAAGAGGACATCTGCTGTTCCGCCTCCAGACTGGTAATTGTGCAGCTCTCACCCAGGAAGAGGTATTACAATCACAGGATGCTGTACACAGAATTTCTTGTCCTGTTTGTGTCTATAGAATCACCTTATTTTGAGAGTGAGAAGAGTACTGTGGAACTTGAATTCTAGGCACCAATTATCCAACATAGGCAGGTCCAATTCATGGTAACACATGCCTTTCTCTCATGCTCACATTCATTGCTGGCTCAAAATAGCATTGCTATTACTGCAATACAGGAGGAATATAATTTCCAAGAACTGGAGACAGATCCAGCAGTGAGCCCTCTCAAATTACTGTTTTGCAACTGATAAGTAAAAGCAGCAAATGAGGTGTAATATTTTTGTGATTACTTGCAATTGTCTGGGGAGGTTTATCCCTCTGATACTTGTGACAAACGTAAGCCAAGTCTCTCTAAATCTTAGGATTCAAAATTATCTGAGATCTTCAGACCACAGTGAATGCCAAAACATTTGATCTGGTTGGTTTGTTTCAGATATGTCTCACTTGTTTCACAGGTGTGAATGCCTCTTGGCTGAACACAGAAACAAATGTCAGTTTTACATATGGTAGCTTTTGCCTCAAGTTGGATTTTGAGGAGTGGCTTTTCTATGTTTAGCACAGCTATCAGATGAGCATATCCTGCCAATTCCAGGTTTTTTTTTATTATAAAATCCAGACCCAAAACATTTTACAAACTATACTGGACTATTGTCTACCTGCACCCTTATCACTATGACTCCATTTCTGCTTTGACTGGCAGGCTAGTCAGGTTTCTCACACATCCAGATGTTTCATATCTCAAGTTCTTTCTCTTACCTTTAGGGGGCGAAAAATCCTACAAATCTGGTAAGGTTTTGTTTAAAATTACCCAAATGAAATCTGTGCTGGACAAAGTGAGCTACGCCAAGGATGGAGAAGACTATGGCCATTTCCACACTAGCCTGTTATAGCGCTCTTATTCCACTTTCAACATCCTATGGAATCCTGGGGTTTGCAGTTTAGGGAGGAGTCAGCTGGCCCCTCCTTAAACTGCAAACTCCAGGATTCCATAGAATGTTGAAACTGGAATAAGAGCGCTATAACAGGGTAGTGCAGAAATGGCCTATGTTGTACCTGCTTGTTGTCTAGCTGAAAAGGTGATGAGACTGGATGGAGGAGGAGGGAAGGAGGCAATTGTAGATTCTACATCTCAAATATGGTTGGGTATTCAGTCTCTTCCGCAGATGAATAAATCTATCTCTTTCTTTCATGTGAAACAATTTTAAAAAATATTTTTTCTATCATATTTATCAAAAATGTGTGCACCTTGGAAAGTTCTTATAAAATAAACCAAACAAAATTCTCCAGTCAGGGTTTGATGAAAGAGCTTGCTGGATAACAACTGAAAACTCTGTCAGAGATTGAGAGAGAGATGTTCCCTAGGTAGCTTACAGCAACTGAGAGTACAAAAATTATACAAAGGTGACTCAAAAAATCTATCCATTTCTCTTATTCTTCCCAACTCTAATTAGTGTGGTATGATTACAGGCCAAGCCACTGGAATTCATGTAGAAGCTGGAAATGATTGGAAGGAAGAGAATAACAAGCATGGGAGAGAGAGAAAGAGAGAGAAAAAAGACCCTGGCAGACATCTGGGGGGGGGCCCAATAAGGCACGGCCTGACAAGGCTGGATCACATCCACATGGCTCCACTGCACTCTGTAAGCTCCTTCCAGCTGCTCTTTGACTTTAGGAATACAAATTCATTCCTTGACCCTGGCCTCCTTGTTTTGACTGCCTCATAGTTCTCTTACACTCATTAACTTCTTAAGCTGCTGCTCACAGAACACTCTGTCAGGGCTTTTTTCCTCACTCAGGTTCTTAGGTTGTCTTGTACTTTGCTTCACTGCCATCCTTGGACTGACTCTAAACAGAAGGCTTTACTGTATTGCAGCAGAGGACATCAAATCATTCAGGCTTGGTAAGTCTTTCTTTGTTTTACAAAGTGTTTTTTAAACACTAAACAGAGCCAGTTCTGATAGTACGCCTTCTCTGCTCGTATCTAGCCCCATGCTAGGGGATGTTGGAACCACCTGCGCACCCTGGGGAAGAAGGAAAGACAGCTCATCACAGAGCATAGGAGAAAAGACAGACAGCTCATCTGTGAGTACAGATAGAAAGCATATAGCATATCAATGAGGAAAGGAAAGAAAGAATTCTGATCTCTGTCATCTGTATGGATAGTGACAAATGGGAATGATCTCTCTAACCATATTAATCCCCTTCATTCCCATGTTTTCTGTCATTGGTCTTCACAATGCAGTGCAACACTGGGAAGGAGGCGCAATGAGTATTCCACATGAATACACACGACTACACCAGGACTGAGGGTCTATTTTTTGCCTGACGTATGAGTAAGGAGGAGGAGGAGGAGGAGGAGGAGGAGGAGGAGGAGGAGGATCCAGCTATTTAATGTCCTTCTGATTGCCCCTTTCCTTCCTTGGTTGCAGATGTTGTGCTAATAAACCTGGCAGTTTTCAAAGGTATAGGCTGGCTTTGGATCAGAATGCAAAAGGATCTTGCATCACCTTTGAGACTGAGAGAAGTTTGTCGCATAAGGTCTCATAGACTTAAGCCTGCTTCATCAGATGCATCATGCTACCAACTTCTTTTTCTCAGTCTCAAAGGTGCTACAAGATCACTATGTAAGCCCTATGTAAGTCTATCAAGAAGAGAGTGGAAGTGGGGAAAAGGAAGAAGAAGAGTTAGGGAAACAGAGCAAATGTCAATCATCCTAATGTAAACAGGGAAGAGGTACCTTTGGCACACATAAGATGAGCTAGCTATTTGATAAAGACTACTTGTCCGTGTGTTGATTGGCTAAGTCACTGCTCTATCTCAGTTGCATCAGCTTATTGAAACCTATTTTCCTGGAAGAAATAGGGTCTCATATATGCTGACTCTACTATCTTACTAAGATACAGCATCCCATAACATAGACCATTTCCACATTGCATCACTGTTACATGATTGAGATGCACTAGCAGCGGTCTGCAAGTCATACTTTCACATGGCTTCATCACAGTCCTGTAGCCAGTGCATCCCCACCCATCGGGATCACAGGATATTTACTTAAAGGGGAAAAAAAATGTTAAAGCCCTGCAATCATGCAATGTTCCTGTCACCATCGGCCATGTGGAAAGGCCAGAAGTACAATCACAGGCTTCCTTCCCCAGTGCATCATGGGAAAGAGGCTGGCTGAGCTGCGGAAGGAAGGTGTGTGTCACTCATGCTCCCTTCTGCAGGGAGCCAGCTGGGTATAGAGGAGAGCATTCACATTGCGCTCCCTTCCTGGCAAAGGCACTGCTGGGACCGTGACAGGAGGACGATGGAAGGAGGTACAGTGCAGAAATGGCCATGGATTCAGTCCTGGTCTGGGACCTGATAAATACAGGGTGATGGAGGGAAAATCGCTTGACCTCTTAGTGATAACACAAGTCCTTTCATCTGTTGGCTTCTGCGGCTATGTGATTTGAGTTTTGATGTCTGATCTGGAAGGCTTGGGGCTCTAGTTCTGCCATGTCTCCCTTTTAGAATCCAACATTATTAGCCCTATTCAGTCCTTTGGTACCCACGAATATGACACATGTAAAGGAAATATCAAGATCCTGTGGCTGCAGCTGGCCCCTGATGCTGAGGCCATCCCTGATGATCAATCTTACTCTGAAGGAGGCCTAAATGGATAGGGAAGTAGGCATACGTTGTTACTTCCGTTGGGAGTTCTTTACCAGGTTTCTTATCTCTGTAGAAATTTATATTCTAAATACACTTAGAACCCATTCAGACTGATGTTAATCATATAATGATTGGGGGTGTGACTGACATACATTTCTGCATTTGAGAAGTGGACTCATCCATATATTATTAAGAGCCATCATTTTTTAAACTGTTGTTTTTGTTTTTGTTGTTGTTGTGTGCCTTCAGCTCATTTCTGACTTATAATGACCCTAATGAACAGCCACCGTGGGATTTTCTTGGCAAGAATTGTTGGGGGTGGGCTGCCCTGGCCTTCTTCTGAGGCTGAGTGCGACTTGCCCAAGGCTGAGTTTCCATGGGTCTCCAAGGGGTTTGCATGACTGAGCAGGGATTCAAACCCTGGTCTCCAGCCATAGCCCAGCGCTCAAACCACCATACTACACTGACTCTGGCCCTTTTCACATGTCAGGGGGGAAACGGGTGAAAACGGCCAGAAACGGAGCTTACCTCCAGCCGGGTGAGTCCGTCGCCGCATGGAGCAGCGCGAGCTCGCTGCTCCACACTCCTCCGGCGTCGCAGATGGCAGCTTCCGGTTGGCGGAGGCTCTCCACCAACCGGAGAAGCTAGCCAGCCGGAAGCCCGCCCCCGGCAGATCTGCAGGCACGCACTTGCACGTGCCTGCAGATCAACTTTAGAGCCGGGTGACGGAGCGGCACGGGGCTGCACGCTCCGTGCTTTTTAAAAACCTCTAAAAAGAGGTTTTTAAAAAACACACAGCCCGGCTAGTTCCGGCCGCTCCTGAGTGGATTCTGGTGTGGAACTACGAAAAGTAGTCCACCCCAGTCCACTCTACGGTGTAGACGACCTCCGTGAGAGGTCACTCTACACCGTCCCCCCCCCCCACATGTGAAAAGGGCCTCTGTCACAGCAACATGAAATCTTGGAATTTGCAGTTAAGAAAGGATGCTTAGAATTCTCAGCCAGATTGCTCTGTTGCCTCACCAAACGACAAACCCTATGATTCCCTAAGATATTGCCATGAAGGTTAAAGTAAAAACATAGTGCTGTAACTGTAGAATGTGAAAAACCCAATATTCACAGGTATTGAACACTTGAATAAGGTTGTTTTCGGGACATCCAAAATACGGTGTTTTCCTTGTAGCAGCCATATTTGCAACTTCTTTGTGTGGGATTCAGATCATATTTCCAGAACCCTAGCCTAACGAATGTTAAACCTACCTTTTGGAAAATCTCTGCATTTGCGTGGATGAAAGCTAAGCAAAGAAAAGTCTCTGAAAAGTCCTTACACCTTAAGAGGCATTTCTGTGCACCAAGATGGACACCCAATGTAGATACCCATTTACTGGTATTCTTCCTTCACAGCTGAAGAAGAGATGCTGACAAATGACACCCTAACTGTCCAGAAACTCAAGGAATAGAGAGAGAGAGAGAGAGAGACTCTTGTATTGCTGCATTAGATTTTTGTTGGTACTGTTGACTCTGATGAAGAACATGTTTTTGCAGCTATATGGAAGCCCAGGCTATGAAATTCTCCTCCAAGGGAGGCTCAGTTGGCCCCCCCTCTCCTTTCTTTTCAGCAGCAAGCAAAGATCTTTTCATTTAAACAGGTTTTTAGCTTTTAACTGGTTGGGGTGGTGCAACAGGTGTGCTATTTCTTAATATGTAATATGTTTTAATGTGCTTTAATTCTTCTAAGTTAATGTTTTTAATTGGATTGCTGTTTAACACTTTCTAAGTTTTTGGATTACAGATTGTTTTAGCTGTGTTTTTTTAAAAGTGTAAGCTGCTTTGAGTCCCACATGAGAGAAAAGTAGAAATTAATGAATAAATGAAATTAAACTAGTACAGTAGCTGGCAAGACTGCAGAAGAGACCTGCTCAGTTATTACTTATTTTTCTTGACCTTTTTTCTGTGCCCTTCATATGGGTGGAAAAATACAAAATATTTTTTACCTTGTGAAATAGAGTAATCTGTAAGTGCCTGAACTTCCAATCCAAAAATCCATTGTAGAAGTCTAGGCATGCAGCACTTAAACCCATTTGAACCATTTTAGTATCCAAGATCAAACAGTAAACTAAGAAAATTGATTCTACAATGTATGAAATGGCTGTCAGTACCTGAATGGTGAACCTTGGTTCCAGTTTTGTCCCTCCAGTGAAATAGACACACACATTATGCATAGCTCAAGAAAAAATGTAACATTGAGTGCTGAGTATTCTGGGGGCACTGTAAAAGTGGACCCCCATTTTTCTGGTTATAATTGTGGAATGTGATTCATCAGATCTAGACACAAAAGAAGGCTATTACTGTGGCCCAGTAGTTTGCTTGCTAAAAGGATTATCCAGCCTTTTACTGAGCATGTGCTTAGGAGTTTGTCAGCTTTGCGTGCAATTCATGGTGTGCATTTCAGGAAATTGCCACATATATTTTTTCATATTATGTGTGAAATGTTTTCCTCTATTAGTCTCTCAATGTTCTGTGATTTCAGACCATTTTAAAAAGCCCTCCTGTTTTTTATCACTCGCTTCAGCTATATTTTCACTGTAGGAAGCTCCTGGGGGTTTAGCTGTATTGGTCAGTATATCCAAAAACAAGAGTCTTAGGGCAGCTTGAAGATTAATACATTCTATTTTTTGCAGCCCATGAATCAGATGAAGTAGTCTGTCGTCCACAAAAGTGCAGGCTAATTCAAATATGTTAGTTTCCATGGAGCTACAAGTGTCCTAGTTGGCTTTGCCTGCAACTGCAGCTATGTTGAAGTGTTGTCCTGAACTCAAGATGACAAGAAGTGGACAAAGGAATGGAGATGTACTCATAGGCCCTACTCTTGACATTCTTGCATCTGTTGAACCAGCCTCTCCAGTCATTGATTTCTCTGTGTTGAGCAAGGAAATCTGAATGGTAGTTCAGCTCCTATTCCTGTGGCAGGTCTACTATAGAAGGAAGTTACATTGTGTTCAATGGGGCTTCCTCCCAGGAAACTTGGCCTAGGATTGCAACCTAAATCATACCATTTGGAGTTAGACTATTCACTTTCTTATGCAATCTTACCTTGTGATCTCTGACTTACTATGTCATGAGACTGGCCAGCTGTTGACCTCTCCATCCAGCTTGAAATGTTCACGCTAAATCAGTGACTCATGAATGAATACATTACTCTTGGTCTCACACTTAGCTTTAGATTTATTTCTACTCATTGCTCTTTGAAAATGGATTGGTTTAAGTCAACATCCTGTGTGAAACATCCCATTGCAACCACTTCAGAACTTTAGCATCAAAGGTCATAATGGAAAATTCTAGAAATTTCGGAAGAAATTCAGGAAGTAACTGGCCAATTTCCTTCATTTTTAAGCTAACAGTGTGCATTTCTACGAAATTATGAAATGAAAGGGTTTGGCTGTAGTCCTAACAATTGCTGTTCATTTGTACACTTAAGCTGTTGGGAAAAATCAATTTGCACTCTGAGTTACTGGTGATGGTTTGGGTGCCCCTGCTGTTGAGGCCACAAATAGGAGCAGCAGCAGCAATAGCGGGGGGGGGGGGGGAGGGAGGGGGAGAGAGAGAGAGAGAATGGAGTCATTCATATTCATATCACTTACCATTCCTCATGAGGCAGCTGCTTGCTTGCTTGCTTACTTACTTACTTACTTGGAGCATGAGGTCACTATTCCATTCTTGAACTAAACAGCCGTTTCCCTTCTAAATGAAGCAGGACATTGTTGATGCACGGGTAAGCCTTAACAGTTACTTTTTTGACATGTGTTTACCAACTGCAGATAAGAGTAATGAAATGATTTGCATTAGAAGCGGGTTATTTGAAGTGTAAGGCCTGTGTTGGTTTGTTTAAAATCAGTGCACTATTAAAGATCTTATTCTTCTACCATTTTAAGGGAAGAATGTTCTGAGTTTCTTTATACTGGAGTAAAAACACAATGCAGAGCTTGTGAAAGTTATTTTAATGGATAGGAGCCTACATTTCCACCTGCCTGCATGGCCCCTGATCATGTTCGGTAGGGGATTCTGGAAGGTATAGTCAAAAGATTGGCTTTTCCAAGGTCTGCTGTAATGAAAGTAACTATAGTATTGAGTACTTGGTACTTTGCCTTTAAGGAAGATATCTGGTAAAGATATCAAGCCCTGTTTTTGTTTACTTGGCTTATCCTGATTTGCCACATGTTCAAATGACAAGCATTCCTCTTACAGCTTTTATTTGGATATGCTCAATAGCTGAATTCTGCATGTTGATACAAGCAAGTGCAGCTGAAAATTCAGCATTATACTAAGCTCGATTTAATAAAGCTGTTTTCACCAAATATTTACCAGTAGGTTCCTCGGATTTGAGGATCTTTCCCTGAGTCCTTGTTCCTCAGGAAAGGAGTAGTAGATATATTTCCCTAACTTATCACACTCGATTTGTATTATTATTTGAATGCATAATCTGTGCAACTGTGGTCGATGCTTAATATATCATGCCTAATGACATCACCAAGGGGCTACCCCTGTGACATTACAAGGGGTCATCCTTAAGTCTCAAGTTTTGGTCCTGAAATTTCAGGGCCTGGGATGGACTTGACGTAGCAACCTTGAAATCAGTCAACCGTTATGTTGTTACTCCACTGGAAAAACCCTATGCCGGGGTCTACAATTTGATATTAAATATGATTCCGTGTGCCTGAGAGGTTGCCCGGATGAGCACGTAGGCAGCCACGGTCGAACGATTGAAAACCAGGTCAGGCCAGTAAAATCCCCAGTTACATAGCCCCAGGAGACCTCAAGATGTGTAAACCCACAATAAACAAAGGGTCCTCAGCCACTGAGGAGCCAACTTCAGGGGATTAGTGTGTTTGCCCCAAATTGAGCAAATATCCTACCAAGCGAGGACCATTTACATGAAGTCACACCACAACCAAATGCAGCCGAAGATCCTGAGACTTTGGCAACACCTTGTAATCCCATCACACAAAGGAAGTTACCATTATGGAGCTTCGCTCTCGCTGCTACACCCATTGTTCTCCTCGGGAAAGGATTAGTCCTTCAGGTACTTTTTCTCCTACAAATAGTCCCAGTTTTTGAGCATTTCTTTGGATCACTCCCAGTCATCCCAGCAGACCATTTCTCTGTCCGTTGAGTAATCCCCTCAGCCCTCTCCGTGCTTAGCTCCACTTCTCCACTGTTTTTCCCAGACCAAGGACTTCATGAAAAGGTGCGGTATTACCCCAGCTACAACCCCTTTAATATTCCCCTATCCAGTTTCCTCTCTTTTGCTTCTTAATAGGTCTTGAGTGAATGTGTGAGTGATTGCATTGGTGCATGAGACTTTCATTCAATAAAATCATTTATTGGACATCTTCGTTTGGTTTTCGGTTTGGCCTGACTCCGTAAAACCTGGGTAAAAAGACCCCGCTAGGTGACCTTGCCTCTCGCATTGCTACTGCTCGTGCTCTGGCTAGTTTCCATTCCCCATCACGTGGAGCACATTGAGGTGTCCCCCAAGGGACCCCAGAAATCAGGGTAACAATGTCACCTACTGAGGGCAATTCTTTTACAAAATAAATTATTCTAGGGTATTATCTTCTGATTTGTATGCACGATCACTTGTTACTTCAGCTATCTGGATCAGGATGTAAGAAAGAAAAAGGGCCCATAGTTGATAATTCACCTCTGTTTAGTAAGCAGTGGCTTTAAGTGGTGTTACCTCAGATGAACTTCTTGTGGCTGGCAGTGCCAAATTCTAACATGCACATGCTGAATGAACTGAGGAAGCCAACAATCATTTGTATCTGAAGTGCCCTCAATTACCCACCTATTCAAATTAAGCAAGAAGTAGAGTTAGATGAACTTCTGGTTTCTTTGCTACCAGTGGAAGCTCCTTAAGAAGCCTGCTTGGGGGCTGGGATGCCCTGTACTGGATGACAAGTGCTTAAAGGCCAAGTAAATGAAAGCAGGATTTCTTGTCTGGTTGGTGGAGCAAGTTTTTAGTGTTGGCCCTAAAGCAGCTGCACCCTTTGGGTGCCACTTCAAGGAGCAAAATGTTTTGGTCCATGCTGTCACTTCTTGGTGTAATATTTTCATTTAAAGCAAAGGGTAACTGCCTCCCTCAAATAAAGGAAGAAATGAGCATTCTGCCCAACTCATTCAACCTGTTCATCATCCTGAGCTCTATCTAACAGGCTGGCCAGATTCTACCAATGGGCCACTGAGGCTAGAATGAGTGTCAGTATGAATCAAAAGGAAAAGAGGAGCTACTAATATTTTTAACACTTCTATAAAGTGGGGAAGTTGAGCAAGAAAACTAACTCCTACCTGGTGGTAGTGCCAACCTTGCAGTGAGTATACACAGATTTATGTGGGCATTGACACTGCATACAGCATGGGATATAGACTTCAGATTTTTGGATTTAGGGGGGAAAAACCTAGAAGCCCAACATCCACTAGTCATAACCTTGTACAAAAGATGTTTAAAGATATCAGAGATCAGGAATTTTATTTGAGGACCAGAACTGGATTGGGTTCACAGTTTTTTCACAAACAAACCCACTCCTGGTCATCCTGTGTTTTCTTCATTTCAGCAACATAAAACAGAGTGTAGGAAATTGGAGTCATTTTGTTGCCTTTGTTATTAAATAACAGGGAGTCAGAAATCCTCCCTGGTCTACTGTGAATCACCTAAAGAAGCATCTTCATCCTACCTCTTTTATAGAAGTTCAGTAACTAACTGTGCACATGCATTTCTTAAAAAAAACAAAACAACTCAAGTGGCTACAAGTCTGTTCCTGAACAATGGCTAGAGATATTTTCCTAGAGGGGGGTAAGAATCATGCAGCCTTCCAGATGTTATTGGACTGAAACCCCCAGCTTTCCATTGGCTATGCTGACTAGGGTTTCTTGGGTCTCAGAGTCCAGCAACATCTGGAGGACTGCATAAAGGCAGGCAGTACTCAACTGTAGTTTACTATCAGTAAACCACAGATTGGTATTCAAAAGTGGATGGTATTTCCATTACTCATTTTCACTGATGCACAGACCATTCTGTTTGTTTCTGTGTGTTTGTGTGTTTGTGTGTTTGTGTGTGTGTGTAAGGCAGAGCTTTCCAAACTTTTCATGTTGGTGACACACTTTTTTAGACATGCATCGTTTCACAACACAGTAATTCAATTTTACTAGCAAACCGGAGGTTAAGCTAACCCCTTGTAAGAGATACAGACATATACATAAATTGTAGTAACAAAATGTATGGGGACACAACATATCTTATGAAAACCTTTCACATATTTTTAAAAGTATATGATTTATAAATAATAACATACATTTCCAAGATTGTAGGTGACACACCTACACACTTCAGGCAACACACTAACGTGTCGCAACACACCATTTGGAAAGCCCTGGTTTAAGGAATACTCAGAGGTGGCTTTGCCAGTTCCCTTCTCTGAAATATAGCCTACAGCACCTGGTATTTGTTCGTGGTTTCCCATATAAGTGCTAACCAGGACTGATTCTGCTTAGCTTCCAAGATCAGATGGGAGCTGGTGCCTTTAGACTATTTAGGCAGTATACCATTTCATATATAACACAATATATGGAACTTTCTTAATAAATCATTACATTCCATTTATTACATCTATATCCACATTATTTCCATTATGGAACTAAAGGTGGTATTTATGGGCTACCCAGGTGATCTCCTATCCAACGACTGCCAGTCCTTGACAGGTGTAGAGTCACCTGATTATCCCTGTTGTCTTCAGACCATGTCCTGAGATACTGTAGATGGCAAACACACAATTTAACTCAATATCAAACTAATGTACACATCTTCCCAGCATTCCAGGGACCAGTTTGAAGAACAACAGCTGTTGTAGATGGAAATTCTAAATATTCTAAATATTTAGTGGGGTATACGTGAAGCTCTGGATCAGGAGACATATATGGTCAAATCCTTAAGAGTGTAATCATTACAATATTTGCACATAGGAATTCCCTCATGTTGTTGTTGTTAGTGTTGATCTGGTATGGTTGTCCCATGTCATTCTCTCTCTTTTTTCTTCTTCTTCTCAAACTTCTTCAGGCTTGAGCCCTAGAGATATCACACCACCTCTGTTTGTGGTAAATACTTCTGTAAGCTAAAATAAGGTTGATGTCATTTCTGGTTTCATCTTCTAGTCTTCTCTCTGGTTGTTATCCTGAAGCTCTTTGAAACCAGTGGGAATCCATTAAAATCAGGTTTGTGCTTTTGACATGGAAAAAAGTGTGAAAGGTCATTTTGTTGCTCAAAGCATGCACTTAAAGACTCCAAGGGTTCTGGAAGGAATGTACACAAGCCAAAGAAAACTAGCTCAAATGAGTAACCAGATCATTGGCAGGGCAAACTCATTTGCTCATGTTTTTTTTTTGGAGAATACCCAAGAGGATGAAATAACATGGTCAAACTGTTTTGATACATAGTACAGGATTCCACTGTCCTCCATACCCATCGATGCAAAAGGATTCTCTGAGCATATTCATTCAGATAAACAACTTTTTCACTTTTTCCTCTCAGGTTTTTTTTCCATAATTCCTTTTCTCTTATTTCACTTCAGATGTAATGCAGGTGGTAGAAAGAGGCTGTCATCACTCTTTCCATCTTTCTTCCAAGTTCTGCATTCATGTTTGTTTCACAGATACTGTCAGTTCCTGTTGTTGTTATATGCCTTCAAGTTGTTTCCGACTTATAGGCAACCCTAAGGCAAACCTATAATGGGATTTTCTGGGACTGATAGAATTTGACATGCCCAAGGTCACCCAGTGTATTTCCATGGCTCAGGAGGGAATCGAACCCTCGTCTTCACAGTCATAGCCTAATGCTGAAAGCACTACACTACACTAGCCCTCCTCAGCTTTCATTGTACCAAGAAAATCTAAAGATGTTGAATGTACTCCCATGTGCTTGTAGTTTGTCTTGTTCATAATCCATACACAATTTATTCCATATCATTTCTTATTTTCTATCATATATTGCCTAAATAAATCCCTTACCTTTACTAGAAATATTTCTTTTCAGATGTTGCTTAATTCATGAGGAAGATAATATTCAGGGGCCTTGGTGTTCTCCCTAGGATGGCCACTTGCTTAATTTCTATAAAGAACAGGAAAACCAGACACGGATTCTCATAAATTTTCATCTGCTAACTACATACATAGGTGCAAATTCTGTAATACTGTAATTTACTGTAATTGGAAGAAAACTGCAATACCTCTCCCCATAGTAAGGAAGCCTTTACGCAGGTGGCTTGCATGCTTTCTCCTCAGTCTTTTGTCCAGGCACTAACTCTTGATGGGCAACTTCAAAGACTGTTTTCTCAGGCTTCCTTATTTTTAAGCTAGGTGTGGACTGGATAGCTCACTGGATAGAGGATGTCTTGAAAAACAGAACTGTCCTCTTATAACATGCAGGAAAGAGAACTGTTCAGATAATTACTTCCTTCTGTAAAACAAGATACGTGGCCTCTGTTACCCTGTATACTGGGGGTCCCAGGAGGGACACCAAAATGTGCTTAACAAAAGGTGGGGAAAATTAGCTCAGAGCACTGCTTAGTGTTACGAGAGGCAGCGTAACATAGCGAGATATTGAACCCTATGTCTAAGGGGTCAGGTCGAATCAAGGAGCACACAGAAGTTGAAACAATAAATGATGTTTTATTAAACAAACAAAAGCAAAACAGTGTATGCGACACACTCATACAAGATAATTAAAGAAAAAAAAGGTTTGAGTGGTATAGAGGGATTTTTAGAGGAGTTGCTGGTTTGGGTGATACTTCACCTGTCCTGAAGCCTGGAAAAATGGAGAGCGAGGCTGGGGTGCGATGTAGCTCAGCACGTGGAGCTGAGGGGAGGCTCGCCAAGCAAAGCGGCAGCAAGGCGAGATGAAACTCGGGAGCGATCCGAAGAAGGTCTCGGAATCAAGGGTTTTTATAAGGAGAATTGTGACTGCAGGCTATACCATACTTGGGGGAAAACAATAGATTTGGAGTTGGAGACAAAGCCTCCAAAAGGTCAGAATCTGAATGATTGAGTTATCGCAAAGGTTCTCAATAGAGTAGCCAGTATGCAAACGCAGAGTACTTGGGTATTGTATAGGTTACCCATCAAGCTGCCATTGCGGGGCAGAGGATCTTTTGTAAGTTGCGTGCATACCTAATTAGAGTACTTGCCTGGAGGTCTCCTAAAGCAGTGAGTCAGCTATTTTCTGGCCTGCCTGTATTGTCCAGGAATATTACGGCGATCAACGGCCGAGCTTGTATGCGTACTTGTCTGGGGGCCTTGCAAGCACGTGGAAGGGAATAGATAAGTGAAGCCGAATTATGATATCAAAAGGATATCTTTTAATATCCCCAAAGCTCGGACTAGCCAGGGCAGTAGCACCACTCCTATCCTCCTTTCTTCCCAGCACTCTCATACACACACTGCAGATATCTACAAACATCTCTATCGTCACTCTTTCACACAGAATCTCTATGAAGAAAGTGTCATCTGAAATCACATTTATTTAGGACTATAGACATCCCTACTTACAACAGGGGGTTGTTCTGGCTGGGGTCACACAGAAAGTTTAAGGGGCCTGTGGTAGGTGTAATATTGTGTCATCTGTCAGTGCCCCTTCAAGGACCCACATGCAAAGCTGTGAGGGTTCACATGAAAGAACTCTTGCATGTGATTTTCTTCCTTGCCTCAGAAGAACCTGACTGCCAAAGCAAGGACTGTCAGGGATTCCAGGCAGGGAACCCTGGGAAAATGATCAGCCCACTGCAAAGATGTTGCATCATGCCCCAGCTGTGGGTAATTGCAAGGTTACATAAGAAACTGGGGTCGTGTGCAGATGGTAGAGGGAGGTGTGTTGATTGGTTGCAGATATGTATACAACAAAGCAACGCCAGTATGTATTTGTCTGTTGACCAAACCTGGTGCCTGGCGCAAGCTTTTGTCTGTCTGTCCTATGTTTTATATATAATGGAACTTTGCTGCAAGATAAAGTGCCTCCTGTTTTGGAAGAAACTCCTCCGTGTGTGAGTATCCTTACTGGGGAATAAGGCTGCTGCTGCTGGCTCGCTGAACTCTGGTTTTTCTGCTATGTTTCTGTGGGGCTGAAACTCCTTTCATCCCCAACAGTGGTTATGGGCCCAGGCCCAGAGTGCACAGCATCCACAGCGCACCTGTAGTTGTTTTGCCCCTGGATACTGGGACTGTTTTTGACTGTTTGCCTGGCTCTCCGGTGCTTCGGGAGTCTGTGTTTTGGCAGAGAGACAGTTAATCTTCAGTCCGGAGCTCATCAAGGTCACTGCGGCCAGCTGCTTTGTTTGTTGAATTTTCCTTACAAAGGCAGCAGCATGGCTGAGGGAGGTTATCTGCATTTTGAAAAGTTGACCGACGCTAATTATCAAAGCTGGCAAATTTATGTGAGAGCCGCTTTGACGAAGGAAAACTTGTGGCACGTTTTGGAAAATGAGGGACAGCCCCCAGAAGGAGCAGCTGCTGCTCAAATAGCAGCGTTCAGGGTTGCTGACGAAAAAGCCAAAGCAGTTCTTTTGCTTACTTTAAGTCCTTCCCAGTTGATTCACGCTGCTGCTGCAGACACAGCATATCAGCTCTGGGAGGCTCTGAAGCATGTGCATCAATCTTCCTCGTGTTTGTCCAAAATGCTATGGACGAAAAGACTGTATAACACAAAGTTATGTCCCAGAAGCTGTGTAAGAGAGCACCTCATGCTGATGTAACAGTTATTTCAAGAGGCAGCCAACAGACGGGTAAATATCCCAGAAATGCAGAAAAGTTTTATTCTGCTGGGAAGCCTCACTAAGGAGTGGGACTTTTTGATGTACAGCCTCCAGGGTGTCCATGAGGAAGAGCTGACTGTAGACTTGGTAGCCTGGAGGATTTTGGAGGAAGTCCAACGTAAGCAGTTTGATTCCAGACTGCAGTCGGAGGGGAGAACAGCCAGTCACCAGGAAGGAGAGGCAGCTCCCCAGGAGGCATCTGACCTGGAAGAAGGAGCAGTGTGCAGCTTTGCCAGACGCTGCTACAGAAGGACTGCAGAATGCCAGCGCCGAGCAGAGGGAAGAAGACAGCCCAGAAGCGGAGCGGCGTGTCATCACAGGCTGAAGGCCATGTGTTTGTGGCAAAAGAACAGTCTGAGAGTGGTGTGTGGTTGCTAGACAGTGGTGCAACTCACCACATGGTGAACAATTTAAAGCTGTTGAATGATGTTACAAATGCAAATATAACAGCAATTTCCCTTGCAGATGGGGCACGAAGCAAGGTGCAGAAGATGGGTACTGCATATGTGCCATGTTTTGGGAAATTGTTTAATAATGTATTGTGCGTGACAAATTTGCAGAACTGTATTTTGAGTGTCTCCCAACTGGCCAGTGAGGGTTACAAAGTGGTGTTTGAAGGGGAGAAATGTATAATAACTGCAGATGGTGTGTTTTGTGCAAAGGGGGTGAAAAAGCAGGGGTTGTACCACATGTTGCCAAAAGGAAAAGTGGCAAACATTAACCCTTTGTGTAACAAACCTCTACATGAAAAGTGTGTACATTATCTCCACAGAGTGATGGGACATGCCAGCTACAAAGGTTTGCAAGAGTTGGCAAAGGTATGCCCTGGGTTACAGGTCAGAAATTGTCCTAAGTTCCTAGAGTGCTCTGTGTGTAAAAAGGTTAAGGTAAAGGCTTACCCCATTGCCAAGAAAAGCAAGTGTGCCACCCAACGGCCTTTTGAGGTTGTACATGCAGATTTGGCTGGGCCATTCAAGCCAACTGAAGGGCAAAATAGGTTTTTCCTGGTAATTGTAGACAGACACACCAGGTACTCCTATGTCTATCTGCTGAAAGAGAAAAGTCAAGCGGCTGAAAAGTTCCAAGAGTGGGTGAATGCTGTTGAGAGGGAATTCCCTTATAAAGTGGCCAGTCTTGTGTCAGATCGAGGGGGAGAATTCCTGTCTAATAGCCTGCAAGACTGGATGCGTAAGAAAGGCATAAGGCATAAAACCACCAACCCCGCATCTCCCGGGGAGGATGGTCTTGCAGAAAGAAGAATTGGGCTGTTAAAACAAATGAAGGACTGTACGATGGAGGATGCCCAAGCCCCAGCAGGACTTTGGGGAGAAGCAATAGTGACAGCAAACTACCACTTAAACAGGATGTGGAGTTCAAGTGTGAAGCAAACTCTATATTACCTATTGTATGGTAGAGCACCAAACCTGCAGCATCTATGTGTTTGGGGTCAGTTTGCTAGTCTGTATGTTCCCCCAAGTTTCAGAAAGTCTGGAGAGGAGAAATCTAGACGGTTACGCTTTGCGGGATATGAAGGTAACAAATATAGATTTCTACACCATGCTGTATTCTAGGAGTGCAAACTTTGAAATCCATTCAGGATGGGATAGACTGCACTGTAACCAATAGGTTTTGATTCCCCTGGCTAAAAGTGTGAAAAGTGTGAAAAGACTGCACTATAATCAAGAGGTTTTGGTTCCCCTGGGTAACAGTGACAAAAGTGTTCCTGAGAATGGAGGGGCAGTGATGTCTGATGAGGAAAAGGACAGTGTCCCAGATACACGTGAAAGCTCTGAAGATGGAGGGGCGGTGATGGCTGATGATGAAGAAAGTACTGAGGAAACTACTGAGGAGGAGAAGCCAAAAATCTCACTCAACGTCACACCAAAGAGTTCAACACCGCCACCTAGTGCTGAACCTGCATTTACGGTCAAGAAAGAGCCTCGCACTGAGGTCAGCACTAGTTCCAGCAGTGGTTCCAGTGAAAGTGGGTCAGGAAGTACCCAACTTGCTGAGTCAGGAAGTAAAGTTATGCTTATCCCTAAAAGGTGAGGAGAAGGGTATTTTGCTGTCCCGTGTGGCTGAGGCAGAAATTTTGAGTGTAGGACTACATTGGAGTATGGTATCTGAAAAACAATATTGCGGATTTGCTCACAAAGGCCCTTCCAGTAATAGGCCATGAGAAGTTGGCAGGTGAACTGGGCCTTGCCACCAGAGTGTAAGGTGGAAGATGAATTGTACCCTTGAACGTATGTACTGTATGTATTATGTAACATATATTGTATGACATGTATGGATTGCGAAAATGTCCTACACAGTGGCCTGACCATTTTGGAGGGGATTGTCAGGGATTCCAGGCAGAGAACCCTGGGAAAATGATCAGCCCACTGCAAAGACGTTGCATCATGCCCCAGCTGTGGGTAATTGCAAGGTTACATAAGAAACTGGGGTCGTGTGCAGATGGTAGAGGGAGGTGTGCAAACCTCTACCTGATTGGTTGCAGATATGTATATAACAAAGCAATGCCAGTATGTATTTGTCTGTTGGCCAAACCTGGTGCCTGGCGCAAACTTTTGTCTGTCCGTCCTATGTTTTGTATATAACGGAACTTTGCTGCAAGATAAAGTACCTCCTGTTTTGGAAGAAACTCCTCTGTGTGTGAGTATCCTTACTGGGGAATAAGGCTGCTGCTGTTGGCTCGCTGAACTCTGGTTTTTTTGCTGCCTTTCTGTGGGGCTGAAACTCCTATCATCCCCAACAAGGACAGCTAGGCAGAAAGTGCTTATTGTCAACAAAATACTAAGAGTTCTGGGATGCAATGGAGCAGCGTCAATTCCAATGGTTTGAACAGGAGTTCAAGGAGGTAGTTGTGGCAGCAACTTGCTTTTCAGGAGCATTGGCCTTGGTTTCTCTTTTCCCTGGAAGTTCTTATGCTGGTGTTGGTAAAGAGGGAAACATTCTGAAAGACCAAGATGGAATTTTCTCCCTATGTCCCCTGCCTTCCTTCATATTCCTTAACAAGGTTGTCACCATCGTCTGAGTTTCTGATTGCCAGAAAGGAAGAAAGAACTGGCCGAAGAGGAACTCAAGGGAAAAGTTATTTCACACTTCCCTGCTAGTTGAACAAAATAGGAAGAATGTTACACTCACTGAAATATAGACAGGTAGACAAAGTGGATTGCTAGACAATAGGAGAGTGAGTTTTCTTTCTCCAGGTTCATGGGAAGATTGTTTTTGATTTTGCTGAAAATCAATTTGCCTACATTTTCTAGTATGTGAAAACTTTCTTGATACATCCGAATTGAATTGTTTGCACAAATTTGAAATTTGGCAGTGCTTCAGAATCTGAATGACTTCAGAGTCACCTAGAACTTACTTGAGAATTGCTCCCACTTTCCCAGACAAGTTCATTGCAGTAACATTCCCATAAAACCAGGTAAAGATCAAATTGTACTTTGATGATAATAACTGTTGTGTATGTGTCTTCAAGCTTCCTGTTGAATTATGGCTACCCCATAAATTTCATAAGGTTTTCTTAGGCAAAGAATATTCAGAGGTGGTCTTGCCAGTTCCTTCTTCTGAAATATAGGCTATAGTACCTGGTGATCTCCCATCAAAGTACTAACCAGGGAAGACCCTGCATAGCTTCCAAGATCAGACAGGATCTGGTGCTCTTAAGGTATTTAGGCCTCCAAGAACAAATATTACTATTCCTGTTGTTTAAGTGGTCATTGGCTGTGAATGGGATTGAAAGCCATTCATTCATATCATCCTTTTGTTGGGAACACAGCAGAGCAGCAGTCCTGTACCTAATTTCTTTGGAGAAGGCCCCACTGAACCCAATGGAATTTACGTTTGTTTGTTTTGTGTTAGCATATATAGGATTGTGCTATTTGGCTGCAATCTAGTGCACCTTTAATCACAAATAAGCCCTGCTGAATAGAATGGAACTTACTTTTGGGTACGCATGCAGAGGTAAGAGCAGTTAATTTACTGTGTAGGATATTAATTGCATGAATGGCTGAGCTTGGCAAAATTATGTTTTGGGATTACAGCTCCCTGAATAATCATATTAACTGAGTGAGAGATTCCAGAATATGCAGTCCAAAAAAAAAAGTATTTTTCCAAGTTACTGATGCAGAGGCAGCTGCAGCCAGGTAGCCTCCAGATCAGAGCTTTCCAAACTTTTCACGTTAGTGACACACTTTTTTAGACAAGCATCATTTCATGACACAGTTATTCAGTTTTGCTAGCAAACCGGAGGTTAAACTAACCCCTTATAAGACATACAGACACATGCATAAATTGTAATCACAAAATGTATGGGGACACAACATATCTCATGAAAACCTTTCATATATTTTTAAAAATACATGATTTATAAATAATAACATATATTTCCAAGATTGTAGGCAACACACCTACACACTTCAGGCGACACTAATGTGTCACGGCACACCATTTGGAAAGCCTTGCTCTAGATGCTTGATAAACCCTGCATTACCATCACATGACTTCTTGCATAGCCAAATGACCATCTCTCCATGTGGCTACAGTCAACAGGCCCAATAGGTTCCCAGGTAGTTCCTTTCTACCTCTGTTCTATGAGACCAAGGTAGGTAGCTAGGTAGATAGATTTTTTAAAAAACTTTGTGAACAAAAATATTCTCTCCTTCTCCTCATTTCTAGGTAATGATTAACTGAAGATGACAGGCCCTTGGACAGTGTGTTGCAAGAAAAAGAATATGCCCAAGGATGGATTACATGAATTGGACTCAGTGGAACAGAGCAAGAAGGAAAAAATGCAGATGAAACAAGAAATCACCTTGTTGAATGGCATTTCTTTAATAGTAGGGAACATGATTGGCTCGGGGATATTTGTATCACCAAAGGGTGTTCTGATGTACAGTGGCTCCTATGGACTCTCTCTGCTTCTCTGGGCCCTCGGTGGGATCTTTTCACTGTTTGGAGCACTGTGCTATGCTGAGTTGGGGACTTCCATTATTAAATCAGGAGCAAGCTATGCCTATATTCTAGAGGCTTTTGGAGGCTTTATAGCCTTTATCAGACTATGGTCTTCCTTGCTCATTATTGAACCAACTACTCAGGCGGTCATAGCCATCACTTTTGCTAACTACATTGTTCAACCGATCTTTCCTTTTTGTGAACCACCTTATGGAGCAGTACGGTTGATTGCAGCTGCCTGCATCTGTAAGTAAAGTTGTAATCAATCATTACAAAAATTTAATTTGATTACACAGGTTTCAAGTATTAATCTCACCTTTTTTTAGGGGGCAGAAAAAATGTAGGCTTCTGATGGAATCAACTCTAGATTCCTATTAACTCAGCAGAACTGGAGAAGGAGTGGGGAGCATTTTCATAATTTGGCAATTACGGGACTGGGAAAGGTAAGAAGAAAAGAAGGCAACTCTAGAATGGTATGGCATGGTGCAGTTAGGCAGTTTTGGACTTGACCTTAATGGTAGCATTAGGACCTCTGTGGTAGTTACTCCTGGCTCTGGAAATCCCTCCCTGGAGAGGTTAGATTGGCAATCTCCTTTTTCCCTTTCCATCGACAAGTGAACTTTTCAGCAAGTTTTTATGGACTGATTGCTCAGGGAAAAGGACTATTCATAACATTTATACCTGTTGTTTTTCTGTTTAATAATCATGCTTTTAACTACCTTTAGTTTTATTGATAGATTAGTTTAACCTTCATATGATGTGTATTTTTTTAGCTGTATCTGTTTTAACTTTTGTAAGCCACCTTGAGTCCTGGATTGGGAAAAAGGTAGGATATAAATAAATTTAACAAGGGAAAGAACTGTGTTTGGAGAGAAAGAAACAGCCGACCAAATATGTGGAAAAGATAGGGATTGCAGCCCAGAATAGGTAAAGAGGTAGTGCAGGAAGTCCTTTAGTTGTCTATTCCTGCATGGCAGAAGGTTGGACTCATGAACCTTGAGCTACCTTCCAATTCTATGATTCTGTGATTATTTTCCCTTGTTTTTCAAGATAGGGTCAAAACATTCAGCCTCCTCCAGTCTGCTGGCACCTCTCTCTCCTACAGTTCTCAAAATTGATCATTACAGGTTCTGAGATTACATCTACAAGTTCCTTTAATACTCTTGGATTTGGTTCATCTAGCCCTGGAGACTTGGGCCATTTCCACACGGGCTTAAAAAACCGGTGCAGAGCGTCCTCCAGAGAGGATGTCTGCACCTGGAAGCGGACTGGGTCGGACTACTTTACATAGTTCCAGACCTCAGTCCACTCTGGAACGACCTGAAGTGGTCTTGAAGCGTGCTTTTTAAAAATCTGTTTCTTCAGGTTTTTAAAAAACACGGAGCGCGCCACTCCGTGCCACTCCATTCCCGCGCTCCAGTGCAGCTTTGCAGGCTCGCACCAGTACGAGCCTGCAGATCTGCCGGGGGCGGGCTTTAGGCTGGCGAGCTTCAGCGGTTGGTAGAGAGCCTCCACTAACTGGAAGCCACCATTTTCGTCCCCAGAGCAGTGCAGAGTGGCGGCCACGCACTGCTCCAGAGCAGCCTGGACCCGAGCGTCGAGCCAAGAAGTCCGGTAAGTACTGGGCCAGGGAGATTCCATCGCCACGTGCGGAAATGGTCTTGGATTCATTTAGAGCAGCTAGGTATTTCTGTAGGACATCTTTACCTGATATGGGTAGAAGTCTACTTACTAAATCATTTGTCCTGCTTGCAATAGGTAGCACACTGTTTTCCTTTTGGAGGAAGACTGAGGCAAAGTATGTGTGGAGCAGGTCTGCCTTTTCTCTTTCTTCTATTACCATTGCACCATCTCCATCACATAATGGTCGTACCATTTTCTTGTTTTGACTCTTACTCCTAACACAGGCAGAAAAAGGACCCCTGTTGGTTTTAACTTCTCTAGAAAGAGATTTTTTTCCTTATACCACTTACTGGCTATTTTGTTTGCATTACCCTGGTGATTTTCCCCTTTTCTATTTCTTGTACAGGTCCCATTTACATTTCATGTGTGTATCCATCCTGAATTATGATTTCTTTATACATGCATACCAGTTCTTTTGGACTCCTCCCACTTTTCTTTCTCATTGGAATTGCTTGCAATTGTGCCTTCAATATGTCAGCTTTATTAAACTCCCATCTATCATGAATTCCACACTCTTTGAGCATTTCTGGTCATGTGATCTTGCCCAATATTTCTGTAAGTTTATTGAAAGCAGTTTTCTTGAAGTCCAAAGTGCATGTCTCACATTTGGCTTCCCCCTTCCTTTGTATAACACATCTCAACAAGTTGTGGTTACACCATTCACCCAACGTTCCTACTACTTCCATTCTGCTGACCAGTTCACACCTTTTGGTAAGGGTCAGGTGCCTTATTGCCTCTTCCATCTTCTGGAAAATGAAATTGTCAGGAAGGCAACACAGGAATTTGTTGAACCTTACATTCTCGGTGGAGTCTGACTTCCAGCAAACATCAAGGTGTCTGAAGTTTCCCATTACTACTGTAAGCAGCTCCAGTACTGCTATAAGGTTGTGTTACATGTAGCTGATTGCATCACAGCAGAAGATGCATTCTGTACTAGTAAGCAGGCAGAACTATCCAGGTCATTCAGCACTTGACAGGCAAAACCCTTTTCCTACAGAGAAACACGTCTAGAATTGCTCCTATTACTAGGGTTTGCAAACACCTAAGTCTCCATTAATAAAGATGCCATTTAAGTGGGTCATTGGTGAAGATAGTCGACATCCCAATAGGGTTGTAATCAACAACCCAAGTTTTCTTCTCTCTCTCCCATTCCTTGTCCCTCCCTCCCTCCCTCTCTCTCCCTCCCCTTTCTGGCTCCCTTTTTCAGAATCTGTATGACAGATTCATATGTTAAGAAAAAAGACCACAATCTTCATTGTATTTTCATGCATAAATAACTAAATGTGGTGGAAAATGCAAATAAACCAGTGTGTCAACAATCAGCTAAATCCTGCTATGTGATTTCAAGAGCAGACCTGTATATCTTGTTGACAACCAAGTCAATCACAAACCTAGTGGAGGCTGGTGGCTCTGATTCCACTGGGGCAATGAATCCACCCCAGTGTTTAGTCCAGGTGTTACAGAAGCAGTCCAAAGTATTCCGCAACTAGGGTGACACCACAGGAAAGGTGTTCTCCTGTGTTTACCCACAATGTATTTGCCACAATGTATTTGTATTTAGGACATGAAGGAGGACCCCTTCAATAGATCTCAATTCTTGGGCAGGCATATATAGAGAGATGTGCTCCCTCAGGCACTGATGTCTAAAGCCGTTTGGGCTTTAAATGTTATTGCCAACATCTTGAATTCAGAATGGAAACATATTGACAGCCAGTGCAATTCCTTCAGAACAGGTGTTATATGATGTCCAAATGGAATCCCAGCAAGCCGTCTAGTTCTCACATTTTGCATTAGCTGAAGTCTATCTGGGTCTCCGTTAACAAGGAATGGATCTAGGAGTACTCTCAGACTATGCACCTTCTCCTTTAGGGCGAGTGCAACCCCATGCAAGGTAGGCAACCTAACCAATTCCTGGACTTGAGAATCACCAATCCACAGAGCCTCTGTCTTATTGAGATTTAGCTTCAGTTTATTCAGCCTCATTTAGCCCATCACAGCATGAAGCCACTGCTCCAGCACCTACACAGCCTCAGATGACTCCAATGACAAGAAGTAGAGCAGAGTGTCAACAACATATGGATCGCACCCAATCGCCAAAACTCCTAATGACCTCTCTCAGTAATCTCATATAGATGTTATGAACAGCAAGGAAGACAAGATGGAACCTTGTGGCACCCCATACCACAATGGTCATGAGGCTGAGCAGAAGTCCCCCAGTGTCATCCTCTGGAAGCAACCTTGCAGACAGGAGCAGAATCACTGTAAAAAGTACCTCCTACTCCCTCTGTCAGAGCCAATCCAGTACGATACCATGATCAATAGTATCAAAAGCTGCTGAAAGAGCCAGGAGAATCAACAGGGTAGCACTCCCCCTGTCTTTCCCATGGAGTACATAATCAGTTACAGCAAGCAAGACTGTCTCAGTATTAAGTACTATATCCTGACCTGAAATCAGACTGAAATGGGTCCAGGTCATTTGTTTCTCCAAGAACAACTGAAGTTGCCCAGCTAACATACATTCAAGCACTTTGCCCAAATATAGGATATGTTATCACATACCTTGGGGTCCAGGGAGATCCTCTTCAAGCACTACAGCCTCCTTCAAGACAGCAGGCACTTCCCCCTGACATTGTGAGGTGCCTTTTGGACCCACCCAATCAATCCACATCTGCTAGATCTTATGAGCTAAGATGAGAAAGGGTCAAGATTACTTGTGATGGGACAGACTGGTTTAAATGTCTTGTCCACATCATCAGGCTTCAACAACTGAAACTGATCCCATGAAAATTGACCAGACTCTGCAATAACTATGACACCAAGTGATGAATTAATAAGAAAGACTTTCTGTTGGAAGCACCTGGCAAATTTATCACAGCATGTAACCAGGTGTTCTAATCCTGGCTTCTCTGAGTCTGACCCCAGTAGGTTCTTCTCCACTCAGAAAAGCTCAGCTTGAAGGTGTGCTGAAGATAAAATAGAGGAGGCATAATAAGTTATTTTTTCCACCTTCACTGCGGCATAGTAGGCACAACAAAAGGTCATTTGCCAATTTTTGGTCGTATTCAATTTTTGAGCTATGCCACTTGCACTCTAGTTTTTGTCCAGCCTGTTTGATTGCCTGTAGATGTTCTGTAAACTAAGGTGAACTACATTCTCCCCAGTACTGGATGAGGAGCCTAGGAGCAATTGCAATAGTTTACGTGGCTGAGTGGGAATTCTAATGCTGGTTTCCAGAGTTGTGGTGGGACACTCAAACTACTACACCATGCTCTACAAGGTATACTCTGCTTAATTAGTCTACCAATCACCAGCACTTTTTTGGACAGTACTTTATGCTCACATCATAAGTCTGGACTTTTAGTAACATGATTTGCAATCTCTTAGAAAAACTCAGCAAGAATTTCTTCATTATAGTCTAAAGATTTTTGATCTGATTGCACATCTGTTCTGTGTCCAAAAGTGAACCAATGGAACTGCTCCAGTTCAAACACTTAAACTGCCAGCAACCCCTTTTCTGTCTTTACACCCCTCCTTTCTGTTTCAGTCATTGCTTTACTAGTAAAAGCCATCGGCTGCTGTTATTGCATCAAAACTGCTCCCAGACCTCCTTCTAAAGCATCACACTGCAGTGCCAACTGCTCAGCTGAGTTGCAATACTGAAACTTTGCTGATGATTTCCTTAATGCTTTGGAATGTCTTCGGTTGGGTCTCTTCCCATTTTGAGGCTACATATTTAAGTGTCAGCAATTTTGGTGGTTCATAAGCATCAGACCAGATTGCACAGAGTCTGGACAAACAGTTGACATCCCAACAAGGTTTTTGACTCCTTTCAGTTCCTATGGCCTGGGTAGCTCCGTAATGACCCTTGTCTTCTCTGGGTCTGGTCTTAGTTCTTTTAAGGTCAATACAATACAATAAGTGCCCAATACAAGGTATTTCTGCTCATCTCAGCTATACATTTTTTTAGCATTCAATTTCCTCACTATCATGGTCTTGAATCTCTTCTTCCTTATCTTCTTCTCCAATGATCAGAATGTTAAATGTTAAGCTGCCAGATCCCTGCCCAAAGGGTTAAGTGTCTCATTCCTCTGCTGCGCTCGCAGTCATGGTAACTGGTGTGATAAGAAACATCTGCTTTGTCTGATAGTTCCTGTGGGAATCTAACGGGTTGTTTGGAAAACAAACCTGCTGCCGGGACTTTCCCACAGTTTCTTCCACTCACTTTGATTCACTCCTATTTTGCTTGCTTGCTGTTAAGCACATCTCTGTCATGCTGTAAGAAGAGCAGAGACGCGCGATGGATTTCACCTAGCTTTTGACTTCTTTATGTACCTAAGCTGTTTTGCAATAAATGCACTAGTTTAGTTTTTTGGCCTCAACTCTGGCCTCTGTCTGGTTTTTAAACCTATGCTGGTTTTTTGCGTCTGCCTGTTTTGAAGCACGGGCATTCTGTGGGACATGTTCATGCATAGCATGCCCCTTGGAATCCCCCAGCACAGAATATCATCAGACACAATCTTAATGCAGAAAGCTCTTCCAGTGTCTGGTTCATCTCCCACTGGGAAACATCAGGAAAAGTGCTGATCCTTGTTGTCATCCTTAACCAACAGTATCTACCAAATCAAGTGCTCAAGGTCATCAAGCAGCTGGAGCTAGCTCCATATTTAAAACTCCATTCTTGACATCACAAACTGAGACACCTTTGCCCAAGTTAGGTGTACTAATACATCCTCAGTTGTTGGCAGTTGGTAGCAGCTTCTTTTGAAGTGCTTTAGGATCAGCGTAGTTTGCCTGATGGCTTCCATTCCATGACTGGCTACCGATGCAACCAGTGCTGGTTTCAGCTGGTGCAAATATGCCCTTTTCTTGCAAATTTCTTCAGTGGCTCCAGCACAAATAGCAAGACTCTTTGTAGCCCTTCTGGTTGTATTCAGGGGGCTATCTCTAACCTCATTTTGCCTTCAGAGCACCTAGTATCTGGAAAGTGTCTCCACATATGGATTAAATATTACGTGGGGGAACTTAACAGCTGTCCTGTAACAAAGAGGATATTGTAGTACTGCAATAATAGTAATAATTATTATTATTAATTTATTACCCATCTCTCCCCAGGGATCAAGGCAGAGTACAGAATAGATGGAGTTAAAAGCCATAATTAAAATACACGTGGAACTATAGTTAAAATACAATTAAAAGCACAATTAAAACTTGACTGGGTAGGCCTGCTGGAAGAGATAAGTCCTTAGTACTTTTTTAAATTCAGCCAACATATTTTGCTGTTGAATCTCTTCCGGCAGGTCATTCCACAGTCTAGGGACAGCCAACAAGAAAGTCCTGGGGGTGACTGTGGCCAGTCTAGTCCTGGCTGGCTTAAGTAAATGGCCCCCAGAGGACCTGAGTGTATAGGGCGGATTGTATGGGAGGAGGTGATCCTCCAGGTAACTTGGACCCAAACCATGTAGGGCTTTAAAGGTAATAACCAACCAATTAGTTTGCCTGGAAACTAATTGGCAGCTAGTGGAGTGATTTTAGTATTGGTGTGATACGTACAATTAAATATATGGTCTCTGCTGCAAAGACGCCCAGCAGTGGATGGGTGTCCTCTCTGTCAATAACCATAAATTCCAGACAGTACAATTTTTTGTTGTTGTTCTATGGATTTTTTAGACAGCTGGCACTCTCCCATTAATCTCACAACTGTTTTGTTACATAAGAGCTGTACTTGACATTTTTTTCATCCATCCTAATACACAACAGATTAACTAGGGCAACAATGCAAGCAGTTCCAGAATCCACCTGGAATCTTCTAGACCTTTGCTTTAGTAGCACTGTATCAAATATAGCTGAATTATTGTTCTTCATTTCCTGTGTTGTGTATAGTCTGTATGGCTGTGCGTCTTCCAAACTTAAGCTCAATATACCTTCCTCATCAGCAGTATGCTGGTCCCTTACCACTTCATCAACCATGTTTCCTTTTTCACACAACTGCTTCCTCCCCTCCTGATCTGACTACTCATCTATGTGGACCCCTTCTGAGTCTTGAGCTTCTCCCACCAGTCAGGTGACCGCTCAACCGCTCAACTAGTGTCAACATTCTCCTCAACACTGGTCAGCACAGCAGCTGGCAGCCTTCCCAGTCTGGCAGAAGCAGCAGTGGAGGAGGCCAGCACCAGCAGTCCCTGATACCCCCTCATAATCTTATTACATGGGGTACACTAGCAATCTTAAGTGCTTTCTCATTATAAATAGCGATGTATTCTAACGTTAAGGATTCTTTCCTTCTCCTCAGATTTGATTAATCTATTCTGGGTAAGTAAATCTTCTACTATTTCATCTTTGTATGCAAGGACAAGTGAGTCCCGTGGCTTCCTCCCTACTGCTAGAGGAAACAAGTATTTCTGTTCATTTTTCAGCTTCAGATTTGCACATCCAAAGTGTCTTGGGAAATAATTCTGCACAGATATACACACGGGGCTTTTTGTATGAAGGCCATGGACATTTTATGAAGAAACATGTTTTTTGTGCACCCTCCCAATTTTACACAGGAAGTGTGTTTCTGGAAACAGTATTTTTTTCATGATTTTTTTTTTTAAACTCAGAAAACTTGGTATTCATGCAGAAAATATTTTTGCACACACCCCCTTTTCATTTAAAGAAATAATGCATGTGTATTCTGCATAGAATAATTTCTGAAAACACTTTTGAATGTGTGAAAACTAGGTGAAAACTGCAAAATTCTTGCCGCTGGTTTTTTTTTCTTTCCAATTGGCTTTCCTGGGTTATTTTATTTTTATTTTTTATGGTCAAATTTTAGGCCAGAAAAAATGATCATGGCAAATATTCTTTCCATAGTCTGTTCAGCCACACTTAGAAACTGTTGTACAATTCATAAGCAGGTAATTTAAAAATCAATTATTTCCACAGTGAATAACCTCCTTTTGTCCCAGTGGCTCTTTGTTCTTACCTCTCATCGGGGGATAACACATCATACTTGAAATAGCCATCTCTTACTTGGTCTTTCTTGCAGAATCACTTTTTTTCTACAGTTGGATAACTGCTTTCCTTCTCCTTCTGCTGCTTTACATCCTTGTTCTATTCAGTTGATTTCACATAATGACAACACAGAACCTGTTCATAGAAAGTCATCAAGTTAACCATGCTTATCTTGTTTGTATCCTGTTTTCTCATTAGGCTCCTTGACATTTATTAACTGTGTCAATGTGAAGTGGGGAACCAGAGTACAAGATCTTTTCACGTACGCAAAAGTTATGGCCCTTATTATGATAATAGCTGTGGGTCTTTATAAGATTAGCCAAGGTAAGAGCACACTTTCTATATGTAAATACTAACAAAATTGAATAGTGTATCTATGTGTTTATAGAACAACAAAACTAAAATGTTTGGATGCTCTGGTCCTCCACATAAACCATCCCTAGGACTGTGATCATGTGGAAGTTTACAACATGAGTCACGGTGTGAGCATTTCCATAATTTGGATACGGTTTCACATTGTAATCCTATAGCCCCTTCACATCATATGATTATCTAAGTAATGATGGTCTTGTGAATGTGCACTGTGGAGAATCACATAAGTACAAATAGTGACCAATATGATAATGTGAATTAGGCATATGATTATAGTCTACAAAACACTTGCTCCCGAATGAGTCTGATGAACACACTGATGAACACATTATTCTACAGAAGAACATTCTCTGTTGGACCTCATCTGCCATCATCCCTGGGCAGTGCTGTCATTAGCCAGCCTGAGGAGGGTTGTAGTTCAATGCATCTGGCAAGTACTAGTTTATGGAAGGTTGCTATAGATGGTCTACACCAGCATTTATTTCTTCCTAAGATCAAAGCTCCAAGTAATATATCAGTTTTTTTGCCACTACTTTTTCCTAAGCCACCGCTCCCAAACTCCTTTTAAACAAGACTAATTATCAACAATGATCACTTCATGATTTCTAATGAACTGGATTACTGATCAGTAATTAACCTGGATAAGCTGAATCCATTCTAGCATAGGTGCACATACATTTTGTATAGAGCTAGTTCCCGTCATATCTTTGCTGGAACTCTGGTACTGTTAACTGCTGGTGTGAATGGTCTACTTGTGAGAACTTTGCAACTTCAATGACAGGAGACTCATAAAAGATAATAGGTTAACCTTAAGATGTTTCAGAACTGGATATCGGTCCACAGAAGCTGAACTATGATACTCTGAGATTTTCCTTCTTTGATTAGCAAATTCCTATGAATGGACCAATTCCCAGAACAGTGAAGCATGTAAGAGCAGCAGTACACATCACAAAAGCAGTTGTGTATTCCTTTATTGCAAGAAATTTGACTAGATGACCTTGTGGTCTCTTTAAACTCTAAGATTCTATGGTTCTATAATATAAACACTTTCATCCATCATTTTCTGACAATGAAATTCTCAACTGTGCCTCTGTTTCATGTAAACTACACATTGTGCATATGCACAGAAGCAAATGACTACAGGCTTCCAATATTTCCACAGGAGAAACAGACAATCTCAGGGAACCCTTTGAAGGTTCAACTGCTGATGCAGGATTAGTTGCACTTGCTCTGTATTCAGCCCTCTTTTCCTACTCTGGATGGGATACACTGAATTTTGTCACAGAAGAAATGAAAAACCCAGAAAGGTATATGCTTGTCTCTGAGAACCATTCTTGCATTAAATGCTTACATTTTATGTGGGCATCTGTATGCCTTTTCCACAATATTTACATGTGGAAAAGTGCATGTAGAAATGATTATACTATTGTCCTCCAGTTTCTTGCAAATAATATGCCATACTTTTTTATTTCTCATCTACAGGAACCTCCCACTTTCCATTGCAATTTCAATGCCTATAGTGACAATCATTTACCTGCTGACTAATGTGGCCTACTATGTCGTGCTAGACATGCCTGCTCTGTTAGCAAGTGACGCTGTGGCTGTGGTATGTTGCAAATCCTAAACAGTTAGTGGCATCTGATGGAACATTGTGACTGCATTTGCATATCATGGTTTATGTTAGCCATGGTCTGTAGCCACAAACTGTCCCATAGATGACCACATGAATTCACTTCTGGTCTGTTTCTCTCCCACCCATTTGATCATTTCCTATTTTAGGGTGGACCGCTAGGGAAAGACACCAGGGAGTAGCAACAATTCTAGATTCATATGCAATTCCAAATCAAAGTTTGAATGAGTCAGGGTTTTTAAGCCAATAACAGACCAAAACAAACTATAGTTTGCAGCTGGCTAATAAACAACAATGCAGCATAATATGCTGACTGTACAGTATTATTGCTGCTGAGGTGAGGGGTGGGGGACGTGTGTCTCCTGAACCTATGATCTATTACAGTGCTACAGTAACTGGGCTTGATGAGCTAGTATTATGCTTGCTTACAGTTTAGCCTTAGTACCACCATCTTTTTTTTTTATAATTCTATGAATAATCTTAGGTTTTCTATTGTTTAAAGAATGGGAAGTCAACAGAATCCAGAATATTAAGTAAAGTTTGGATGCACATGAGGGACCTGGGGATTGCTGGTTTCAGCCAGCCATTGAAGACAAAGAGATTGTCAGTTGTTCAGCTTTAAACTGTTTGGCATTGGCTATGCATCAGATAAAACAGTTAGGTGGCAACGTTGAGAAGCACACATTCACTTTCACAGGTTTCATTAGGAGACAATTTAGGAAAGTCTGGTGACACACCTGTAATGGCAATTCCTACAGACAGCAATACATATGTTCTAGATAACTGATTTTTAATAAGTATAATAATGAATTAAAATTGCCACTTTGCCCTAATGCAGTCAGTTATGGAAGTAAGCTATGTATGCATACTTCTTCTGCCTTTTGAAGCTAAGGTGTTAGGGATGGCAGAACATAACATTTTTGTTCAGTTAAGGTGGACAAAGGTAGGCACAGATATATGGAACTTTAGCAAAGCTGTATCTGAGAATGTAATAGAAGTCAAGGACTGATAAAATGGAACAAGACATTTCTGCAAAACTGGGACATTTGGCCCCTTGCCTTGTTGGATGCTCACTTAGGGGTTACCCAACAGATTTTAAGACAAAGAAACAAAATCATCCCCACTCATCCATCCCCATCAAGATATTTCACAGTCAAGGTCAAGCACTACCTTGATTCCTCAAGTACCTGGGCCCTTACCCAGTAGTAAAAATACAGTAACAACAAACTGAAGTATTTAAAAAAAAATCTGCCCTTTCATGATGCCCAAAATTTGCTGCCTCACTCTGCGTAATGATAAGGCTACTTCTGAGGACTAGAAGAGTTCCAGTTGCTTCTCCAACCCCAACTTCTGATAATTGCTGCCTTCCCCATCCACTATTCAGGCCAAGGATAGGAAATGTGTGATCTTCTCAATATTGTTAGACTGCAATGGTATCAGCATGAGGTGAGGGCCCAGAAGAACTGCAGTCTAACAACAGTGGAAGGCCCACATGTTCCTTACCCCTGATTTGGGCCATTATCTCAGATAAAAATGCATGTCATGGCATACCTTCCAACATTTAACAGATAAACTTTGGGACATAGGTGGCCAAGCAATATCCAAGTGTGGTCAAGATAGTCAAAGTTATTAATTAATGAAGAGGAACACACAAGCCAGGAGAGGTGTCTGCAGTTTGCTTTTGCCAAAGCCTACTGGAAAGGGCAGTATTTCACCCTCCTCTCTCCCTCCCCCATTGAGGCAATCAGGTACAAACTACTACTACACTTTGAACTTAGTTGTACCAATAGAAGCAAGCTGAGGACAAGGTGGGAATGGGGGAGGAGGAGACAGGAACTGGGACTTTTTAAAAGCAGCTGAAAAAGTGGGACAACACAGGATTAGTCAGGACTGTCTCTGCCAAATCTGGCCAGTTGGAGGGCACGTCAGAGTCCAGGCCCCCTTTTCCAAAATATTCCTGCCCTCACTATTTTCAATCCAATGCAGTATTCAAGTCCCGAGGCATGTGAGGTATGTGTGTTTCCATTTTTGAATCTTTGCCTGTGGCCATTCCTCAAACTGCAAACCCCAGGATTCCATAAGATGTTGAAAGTGGAATAATAGCACTATTACAGTCTAGTGCAGAAATGGCCTGTGAGAGGCCTTATGTATCACTCATTCAGTATTCTTTGTATAACACTGCTCAGTTTACTTAACTTGATGTTCTATCACTAACCTGATTTTTTTAAAAAAAAATCTCTTGTCTCTCCCTTTCTCTGTCAGGGCCAGCAATATTGACCATACTCTGCTCCTGTTTGCCCAGTCTCTGTCATGAAATAGGAGCAAAAGGCATTGTGTGGGCACGCGTACAGGACTGTTCATCTGTGCTTATTGGGCAGACATATGAGCAGCTTGATTTCCTGCAACAATGGGTCCTTCTTGCTAAATTAGTTTTCCACTTTAACTGCCAAAGCTGTATCCTACGGAACACTTGGTTTCATACTTTGGGGAGGCACTTGAGGTCTCTGGCCAAGAATTCTAAATGCCACTCCCTAAACTGCAGATCCCAGGATTCCATAGAAGGTTGTCATGGTAGTTAAGATGGACTCAATTATTGTGCTATAATTGTGCTTAAAAGCCCAATGTCTTGTTATTATATGTTTTCAAGGGAACTCTTCCTTATATCACATAAATATATTGCACAATATATTGTAGAAAATGACTCAGGAGTCCATGGCCCTCATATTGTGGGATTCCAGCTCCCATACGCCTTAGCCAGATTGTTTATTGTTGAGAGATCATGGGAGTAGTGGTCTGTCAACTTCTAGAGGGCCACAGGTTCCTCAGCTCAGATGTAGAATGTAAAGGGCACATAATGGTCCCTTTTGCTGTCTATTGGGCATCCCAATGCAGTGATGAAATGGGGGGTGGAAATCATAGAGCCCTCCAGTTCTTGTTGACTGCATTTCCCAGCATATCTCACCATTGGATATGTTCGCTAGGGCTTTTGGGAGTTACAACCCAGCAACATTTGGAGTACCACATGATTCCCATGACTGGTTTTAAACCCATTTTTGGATCATGATTGTTCTTTTTTATGGATATTGGTTTCACTTTCTCTTGCTCCTCAATTAACCCACTTGCTGGCCATTTAGCTAGATGCGATACAGAATGGAAATATTGTCAACTTGGGGTTTCAAAGGCTATTTGCAAGATGTTGGTGATCGCTGTGGTCAGAAATGGTCTAACCCGACTTTGTGGCTTAAGCTGTAAATTTCCATGACAGCCGACTGACATTGCAAAATGAGTTGAATGAGACTTTCTCTCTCTCTCTCTCTCTCTCTCACTCTCTCTCCCTCCACCAACATCCCCAACTGCAGACTTTTGGAAATGAAACCCTTAGCTATGCAAAGTGGATCATCCCGATTGCAGTGGCTATGTCTTGTTATGGAGGATTAAACTCATCAATTATTGCAGCTTCCAGGTATGAGACGTTCACAAGCTAACACTATACTGTACTGTACTGACTAGCATTTTGTAGGAAGCAATTTAACTGAATAATGGGCCATACCACCATTATTGATGCTACCCTGAATACACTAAATCTCATCTAATTTCAGAAGATCAGCGTCATTGGGTCTGGTTAGAACTTCGGTAGGAGACTACAAGGACATACCTTAACCAGATAGGTCAAGGAAAATAATCCTAGCCAAAAGTGCAGAAAATACTCTTTCCTGTTCAGAAAATGCTGTTTTCTGCACAAAAATATCACATGCGAATTTTGTACAGAAGGAGTCCCAAACTGCAAATAGTCTTCAGAAACTGTACAGCTCAAAGACTTTCTTGCAGCAGGAAGACAATTGCTCAAATTACTTGCTGCTTCCTTTGAAAACAAAAGTAAGCATTCCAGCCAGTATTCTGTATCAGTTACTTCTTTAAGCATACTTAAATATACTTAAATAGGAAACCACTCCTAGACCACCCCCCCTCAACCTGATGAAAATGTTCCAATTACAAGCAGAATGGACCTCCTTCTCCCCACGCAGCCGATGCCTTATAAGTGGGGGAAGGGGGGTAAGATTGTAGCAGTAGTGCCATAATTGTGACTAAGGAATGACTGTGCATACAAAATAATCACCTAGATTTACTCATTTGTAACTGTTCCATATTCACAATTTTTTTGTAACTGTTCCATATTCACAATTATGATTGTGACGCAATTGCCATAATCATAACTCCAACCTACTTTACCAGGCATCAGCAGCATAGGGACGAGGAGGTTCATTTTGCCAGTGATCGAAACATGGGTGACTGATATTTCCATCAGGTGTGGGAGAGTGGGGTGGATCAGGCCAGGGAGGTTTGCTTATTTAATTATACTTGACTAAATAGCTCATGTAGAATACTGGCCAGCATTATTTATTAAGTCAGTCAGTCTGTCAGCTAGCTTCATCATGAAAGGCTGTACAGAAATATTTTAAATAAATACAATACATTCTATACTGTAGCAGCAGCAGATCAGCTTGGCAGAATCAAGGTGAGATTGGAACGTTCTCAAAAGCACACTGCCACCGAGTGGTCTAATTTTAAAAATCCATCTCTGGCAGAAATCATTTAAAGCCATACTTATCTCCACTTACAACAGGGCTGGGGGTACACAAATAATGTGAATGTGTGGCGCTCCAGGTATTGCTGGGACACAACCCCCAACATCCCTCACCACTGACTGTATTGACTAGGGCTGATGGGATATGAAGTCCAACAACATCTGGGGAACCACATTTTCAGTCCTGACTTAACTTTAGGATATACAGTGGGCTCACCACATGTGCAAAGGTGAGGGGCACAGAATCCCCACAAAAGCAAAAAAAAATTGCAAATAACTCCCTCCCCCCAGTGAGCATTCCCCGCTCCCTCATTCTTTCTGCTGCTGCAGGCCTGGGGGAAAGACAGAAGAGTTCAGGGGGAAAACCTTCCCCTACTCCAGTATCCTGCCTGTTGCCCCTGTGCCCTGCCTTGTTTTTGTGCTCCCATGTAGGCTACAAGCAGAAGAGTGAAGGACAAGGAAGGTTTTTTCGCCCTATGCTCTCCTGCCTGCCACTTGTGTGCGCGCCCTTCTTTCTGCACGCTCACATGGGCAACAAGCAGGAAACTGCAGGAGAGCAAAAATCTCTCCCCCTGCACTCTCCTGTCCACCACTGCCCATGTGGACAAAGGGCAGGGGAATGCAGGAGAGCAGGGGATCTTTCCCCCTGCACTCTCCCGCCCAGGGCTGCCAGCGCGCCCACATGGGCGACAGGTGGTGGAGTGAAGGAAGCGAACATCTTTCCCCCTCCCTGCACCTGGGCAAAAGACGAGGGAATGGGAGAGGGAGAATGGCGGGGAGGCAAGTGGGCACCTCGTGAATAATCAAATTTGTAAAAGTCAAACCCACAAATGTAGGGGGAGGACTATTCTGCTCTGACGAAATTTTTGTCTTATATAAATACAAATGGCATCAGGTATGGGCTTGTCATCACTGTCTGTTATAAATTTTGCCCAAGGACTTCATGAACCAGGAGGGAAAGGAGAAATATAGTAAATATAGTTATGTCCTGTTCTGCTGGTTCTAATGACTTGTGGGATGAAAAGATATGTACCACCCAGTGATTTCACATTATTGTAATGCCCCTACATGCAAGATTCTACAGAAACACATGAGGAGTTTCCCTTTTTTTTTCGTTTGGTCCATGCAACATTGGTACAATCAGATCACACACCAGCTGGCTTTTAGATCAGGGTTAAGCAGCAGCATCCTTCTTTTGAAAACAGTAACAGCTCTGGACTGATCCATAAATAATATACCTAGCATTGTTCTCTTATCATCCCAGTACTATTCTATGTGCACTGGCTGCCTGTTCAGGGTCAAAATGAAAGCATTGGTATTAACCTTTAAAGCCCTAAATTACTTGGAGGCAAGCTACCTGAAAGGTTGTCTTGTCTACCAAAGCCTTAAGATAATCTTCTTCTCAGTGTGTTTAACTCCAACCAAATAAGGTGAGATAGATGGCTACTAGAGAGGGCTTTCTGATGGCAGCACACAAGTTGTAGAAAACAGACAGGCTTGCCTGGCATCCATACTTAAAAACCTTTAAAAGTAAACACTGAAAATTTAATATTAAAATTAATTTACATTCAATAGTGTAAAATAAGCATGTAATTAAAAAAAATTAATTTCATTATACAAAGAATAATAGATAAAGAAGAGGAAATGGAAGATGTACAAGGCCTTCTGAGCCGCAAAGATAGGAATGCTCAGAATACTGCTTTTTCCTATGTGAAAAAATCAGATTAAGAGTTTAATTTAATAAACCTGATTACTTTAAACCACTAGTAAGAAAAAAGAGGGGACATCAGGGAAATTCTTGTGCAACCAAATTTCAGTTGTTCTATCCATCTGTAGGAATAATTCTGTCTCAACTTCAAAAACATTTTAGTGAGTTCTCTGGTAAAATTCTTTACATATGCTTCAGAAAAGCCTCATTTTACCACTTAAGATAAATCTCTTCCTGCAATGACCATTCATTTTCACAAAGACTATCCAAACACACTAAAAATAATTTTTAGCCAACATCATTTTATGTGCCACTGTTTCTATGGTTGCCCTACTTAGTTCAGGTCAACATAACAGAGATAAATGTATGTGACTGCAACTTCACATCTCTGTGGTTCTCAATGTTTCCCATGCAAAATAATGTTAGCAGTGATCTTTATGTTTTATTTTGGACTATCACCAAGGGTTTAAATTCGCAGAAACCCACACCTGAGCCCTATAGAAAAGCTATCAGAAGAGTTTCCTATTAAACAATTCCAGCACTGCTGTTAGATGCTCACTTTTGTCCCATACAAAGATAAAATTACCTCAAGCTGCCTTTTTGCCACTTTTTCTTCTTTATAAAATCTACATACCAACTTCTAAGACTGTCCACAAGTCCTTAAATATACATATATTTACCTATTTTTATGGTAAATATTGAGAACTACAGAAATGTAAAGTCACAATCACAGATATATTCAGAAGTGCTAAGATGTATCCTTAGTAAACATCTTCCGTGGGTTTATCAGAAATGGATATTTCTACCATTTCCGACTTGAATGAAATGTTAGTATCCAATATGGGACATATTTGTCTATTTGCAATTCTTCCAGATTTTTTTTTCTAAAGTTGTGCTCTTGGTAAATAATTAAATGAAGACATGATATCAACAGAAGCTAAACACAGGCTTCAAATGCAACTTAATAGCGTGCTTTTGTGTAAGATTATTGATATATAAAAGGAAACAATGATCTAGTAGCTTAAAAGCTGACTTGTCCATATGTGCACATTATTAGTTATAAATACATATCACTACTAAGACGACGTTTTCTAAGAAATAGTAGAAATAGTAGCACATATTTTCCCAATGTTAAGTAAACTAACAGGTCAATAGTTGGCTGGATTTTTCTCTTCTGCATCCTTTTCATGCATGGGGACAAGTATTGTCTCTGGAATTTCATGCAGCAGGATTGTGTGCTGATAGACTTTCTTCACCTGGTGGCAGGCTTTTTTATGTTGGAGCAAGAGAAGGACACCTCCATGACAGCCTGAGTTTGATTCATGTAAAATGTTTCACGCCTGTCCCTGCTCTTCTTTTTAATGTAAGTAAGAATTACAAGACTAACATTTATTTATTTGTATGCATGGATAGTTGCAACACAACCTTGTAAGTGCTTGTTCAGAAGCAGGTGCACTGATGTTAATACAACTTACTCCCAGATAAGCGTGTACAGCAAGAGTGGGCAACTTTTGGCCCTCCAGAGGTGGAATCCCCATTATCTCTCATGACTGACCATACTGAATAGGGCATGTGAGTTTTGGAGAGTTATATCTGGAGAGGGTCACATATTCCCCATGTCCATATATAGGGGACCTTTCACTCTACACATGAGACCACTTTAACTACCATGGCTGCTTCCTATGGGTTCCTGGGATTTGCAGTTTAAGGAAGGGTATATGGAATTCTCAGCCAGAGGGCTCCACTGCTTCCTGACAGAAGCCACAATGTGCTTCCTTTCAGCATTCCAGTCACAGAGGAATGGAGCCTAAGGGCAAAATCCAGTTGTTACTCCTAACTAAAGTAAACTCTTTGAGTCAGTGGGATTTACATATGTAACTTGCCATTCTGCAGTTGATTCAAATGGTCTGCTCTAGCTGGGACAGGCAATCGTCCAAGGGCTCTTTCAGCAGGCAGCTCTTATTACTAACAATCATAGAAAATTGTGCTGCTATTCTGCCTTTTCTTTTTAAAGAAAGAGTTGGAGCACATGTTGAGAAAATGCAGGAGGCTACAAATGAATGAAGATGTTGTCAAGACCCACAAAGCTGAAGCCTTAATAGCCCTGTTCAAGTGTGTTTACAAAGAGGGTTGTACCCCTTCAAGAAGAAGTAAAGCATGCTAGCTCTGCGCTCTTCATCAATCACACTCCACATGTGGAAACCACAGTTTTAAATAGGAGGGCTCCCAATATATGTGGAGGCTCTCTGTATGACCAGAAATTCTTTTTTTTAAAAAAAAGTTTCTTGATTGCATGGAGAGGATTCACCTGCAGAGGACCCTGTTCTCTTTAGACTATTGCTTTTCATATGCTGAGAGCAACAATGGAAGTGGCAGGGCTAGTGCATTCCCTTTTACTGATTTTAGCCCTTTTTTTGTGAAATCTAAATAGACTTTGGTAACAAGTGTATACTGTGGCTTCTGGAGAAAAGATGCATTTCCCAGATCTTTCTAAGGGGGATCATATCAGCTAGGACATCAAAGCTTGAGCAAGTTATGATTTTGGACCACAACCTGGATACTGAATAAGACACTAGCAATAATGGTGCACACTGGCTTTTAGATAGCTCTGAAGAGATGAAGAGAACCAGGTAGTTCAATCTGGAACAGTAATTCCCAAACCCTGGTTTTCCAGGTGTTTTGGATTTTAACTCCCAGAAGCCCCAGCTGCCTTGGCCAGTGATTCTGGGAGCTGAAGTCCAAAACACTCAGAAGACCAGCATTTGAGAAACCTTATCTAGAATGAGAGGCTACAAAATAAACTTACAGCAAGCGGAAATGCTGGTAAAGCATTCTTGGAGCTTCAGTCTAAAAAAAAAATATTCCAAGCACTGATCTGGAAAAATCTGAATTCAAATGACTATCAAGGAGAATTTGGCTAAACATTAAGAACTTTCTGACAATAAGATCTGGTCAACAACGAAATAGATTACCTTGGAAGATTTCTAAACAGAGGTTGGATGGTGACATGTTAAAGATGCTTCAGCTGCAGAGTCCTGCACTGACAAGAGATTGGATTAGATAATTCTTATGCCATTTAGGCAACTTTCCAACTCTGAATCTGTGATGGATTCATGTCCAGATTCAAACCCCATTTAACTGGTCCTATAGTTCCTCCTCAAAAGTAGTGAGGCATGTGTACAGCCTTAACTCCTAGATGTAGGCATCCAGCCAAGGTATCTGAACGTGCAGCAATCCGTTGCGCATGCTGATTCTGATCTAGCTAAGGGGATCTAAACATGGAGCTAGCGTCCATCTGCAGATCTTTCTTGCTGGATTGGTGCAATTGTGGCCATATTATATAATGCCATACAATATAAAAGGAAAGAAATTGTATCACAGAAAAGGAGAAAGGATCAAGGACCAATTCTTTTCAGGGTTATGAATACCATATGTGCTTCTAAGGATTGAAAAATTTCAACAGGTAATTTTTAAAAATTAGAAGTTTTGCACCACATTTTAAGTTCTATACGCTGTGCACAGACTGGCATCACACCTATATTTAGAATTTGAGTAGAAAACCTTATCAGGGGGTTGGACTAGATGGCCCCTGTGGTCTCTTCCAACTCTATGATTCTGTGATTCTATCCCTACAGAGAGTTTGATCTGCAATCCCCAATTGCCCCATCAAGAGCGGTATAGTTCAATAGTAAAGGATCATAGATAGTCAGAAGAGCTAAAAGTTTCCTACATCTGATTTAGAACATGTACTTAGATTGGACAACTTGTTGCCCTCTGAATGTTATTGGACTGGAGCTCCCATAATATTCACTAAACTGAGTAGGGCTAATGAGAGTTGAAGACCAAAAATATTTGGAGGTCACAGTTGCCAACCCTTGGTTTATAGTCCATCGCTCCTACCTTTAAACTCTGTTTTATCTCTCCGTAGGGTTTAATGACTTTGGTTTATCTCCTTGTGGAAGACATCTTTCTCCTGATTAACTACTATTGTTTCAGCTATTGGTTCTTTGTTGGATTATCCGTTGCAGGATTAATATATTTAAGATACATCCAGCCCAACAGGCCAAGGCCTATTAAAGTAAGTAAAAAGTAGAATTGTTGTCTTAAAGCTTGTATATATGTATGCATGCATATATGTGCATTGTAGCCTTGCTATTAAGACTATACAGTCACATTTTCTTCAGTTTAAAATGCTCTAAAGCAACCTACATTCTTGTTTCCAATATTCAGATTATGACAATAGAACACAGTTCAGGACTTGGATGACAGTCAAGGTTTTTTTTTGTTTTTGTTTTTAAGGGTAGGGTCATGCCCTACAAATGCTCTGAACCATAGGCATGTTTATTGCTCTTTGCTCTGAAATTTCTGCTTCATCCATCACTGTTCTGATCCGACACAGCTGGGAATGCCTCAATGATTTGATAGCAAGCTAAGAACTTAATAGTTTTTTGGCTCCCTTTCCCTAGAATTGAATATATTAGGGTGGAGTTTAATCTTGGCTGGCCCAGTCTGGCAGGAGCAACGAATGAACAAATCCAAAGGAACAATGGGTGGGATGGAGGCAGATACTTTAAATATAAGTGGGCTGATTTCTGGTTTGCAGGGTCTACTTCATTTTCCCTAGAACCCTGATGCCCACCAGCCATAGTCCAGTGCAAAATAGGGGTTCAGGAATGTGGACAAAGTACTGTGGAACAAAGCACCTCTGAGCTCAGCCAGGATTTTTTTTCCTACCAGAATTCCAGCCTATACACAAATACTTTCTCATACACACACACACACACATATACACACATCCATCTCCCATTCTCCCTTCCCCAAGCTTCCTTGATTTCAGTACTGATTTAGGAACTGTTACTGCCCTGGCTAGCCCGAGCTTTGGGGGATATAAAGAGATATCTTTTGATATCAATAATTCGGCTTCACATATCCCTTCCATGTGCTTGCGAGGCCCCCGGACAAGCACGCGTACAGGCTCGGCCGATAATCGCTGTAATATTCCGAAACAATACAGGCAGGCCAGAAACAGCCGACTCGCCACTTTAGGAGACCTCAAGGCAAGTACCTCTATTAGGTATGCAGCTTTTAAAAGATCCTCTGCCCCGCGCTGGCAGCTTGATGATCGGAGTATACAACGCTGAAGTACTCCGCGTTTGCATACCGGCTATCCTATTGATAATTTGGCTGTAACTCAATCATTCAAATTCTGACCTTTCGGAGGCTTTGTATCCAGCCCCAAATCTATTGTTTTCCCAAAGTCCGACCTAGCCTGCGGTCACGATTCTCCTTATAAAAACCCCCGACTTTGAGCGCTTCCTCGGATCACTCCCGAGTTCCAGACCGCCTTGCTGCTGTATCGCTTGGCGAGCTTCCCCTCAGCTCCATGTGCTGAGATACATCGAACCCCAGCCTCGCTCTCCATCTTCTTCCGGGCTTCAGGACAGCTTTCGTATTACCCAAATCAACTATCCCTCTGAAAATCCCGCTATCTTACTCACACCTTTATTTTCCTTAGTTATCTGTGTACGTGTGTTGCTTACATTGTGTGCCTGCCTTTAATAAAGATCATTCATTATTTTCAAACTGGTCTGCTTCTTGACTTGGTCTGACCCCGTAAACACTGGGTTACAAGATTCCACTGTGTTGCCCTGCCTCTCGTTCTGCCAACCAGTGCTCTTGACTAATTTCCCCAATTTGTGTAATTGCAAGGTTATTTAGGTGTCCCTCCCGGGACCCCCAGAATACTGGGTAACAGAACAAAATAATCCTTTTTCATGTCTTTGATATTACAGTTGTTAAACCATTTGAAGTTGGATTTGGTTGCTGATCAAGCACCTATCTATCAGTAGATCCCAGTCTACACACTGCTAAACCTCATTTTAAAATAGGAGTTGGCAATTACCAGAGATCCAGAGGCCACGCATGTTCCTCTCCAGATCAACCACCCATTTTTTAAAAAGTCAGAAAGGCTTCTGCACTTTCTAGAGGAGGGCTTTCCAAGTGGTGTGCCACGACACATTAGTGGGTCGCCTGAAGTATGTAGGTGTGTCGCCTACAATCTTCTGAATGTATGTTATTTATAAACCATATATGTTTAAAAATATATATGAAAGGTTTTCATGAGATACCTTGTGTCCACATACATTTCATTATTACAATTTATGTATGTGTCTGTATCTCGTATAACGGGTTAGCTTAACCTCTGGTTTGCTAGTAAAACTGAATTACTGTGTCGCGAAATGATGCATGTCTAAAAAAGTCTGCTCTAGAGGCTTGGGGGCAATTCCTCTATGTCTTATGCTCCCTCTGAACTATTTTTAGGCTCAAGAAGAGCCTTCTTCTAAAGAGCAGAAGTGATTGAGCTTCAAACAAAGGGGGGCAAATAAGAAGGAGCAGAAGAAATATCAATTTCTGAGAGAAGAAAACAACAGTAGTGATAGGTGCTCCGAGAGTAATTCCAAACAGACTGACAAACCACCTGAATGACATCACCATGGACTGGATTACATCAGCACAATTACAAAAAGTAAACCAGCTTAGCATATGCAAAAAAAAAAAAAAATTGCCTCATTTATTCCTAGCTTCCTGGATATAATCTGAACCATTGATGGTCCAGAACTTGAGTTGGTAACATGTTAGACTGTGAAACCAATATAACAATCATCTTTATTTAAACTCTCCCTTTTTCCCAAAACCAAGGCCATTTCCTCACTAGCCTGTTATAGCACTATGATTCCACTTGCAACATCCTGTGGAATCCTGGGGTTTGCAGTTTCGGGAGGGGCCAGCCAGCCGCTCCCGAAACTGCAAACCCCAGGATTCCACAGGATGTTGCAAGTGGAATCATAGTGCTATAACAGGCTACTGCAGAAATGGCCCGAGACTCAAAGCAGATTTGCAACATAGCAGTATTGCTCCCATGCCCATTAATGCCTTCAGGGACAGTCCTAATTTAATAACAGGGACACTGGGGGATTTTTTTTTTAAATGAGAGGCATAGGGAAGCTTGCCACTGCTCAAACAAACAAACAAATTAAAACACCTGGCTTTTCAATGTCAAAATATTTTAAATACAGAATGGTTCAGACACTGAAACTCTTGTACTCATTTAAAAATGTCATCAGGATTGGCCTTTTGTATTTCTAACAGGTACATATTCTTTAGGTCTATCATGCAATTGCCCCCCCAAAAAAAACCCTCATAAGTATCTTCAGTATTGAGTGATCAAGCCTGAGAATTTCAAATTTTAATTATCATAGCTAGCAGCCACTGACTGACACAAGAATGTAATGACTTGATAAGAGACAATTAATTCTTATGTCTGCTGCAAGTTCACCAAAAAGCAAGTTAGCAATTGACTATTTGCCTTAAATAATAGGGTTTGGAGTGTGATAATCATGCTATAATCTCTCTGCAATATTTCCTTTAACTAGCATCCATCTTTTTTATTTGCAGCTCAGCCTCTTCTTTCCCATTGTGTATTGCTTATGCACCCTTTTCCTAGTCATTGTTCCTCTCTACAGTGATACAATCAATTCCATTATTGGAATTGGCATAGCACTCTCTGGAATTCCTGCTTACTTTTTGGGAGTCTATTTGCCAGTTGAAAAGAGACCTCAGTTTATTCAGTGGCTTTCTGGTAAGAAACCATTTTATTTATTTAAAAATATATAAGCCCTATTCTCCCATTTCACTAGTGCCAAAAATACTGCCATATCCATTGGCTATATGTTAAACAAAAATTAAACAACATAACTTTATGGGTTTTAGTGGTATGGTAATCACCATTCTACCCCTGAAAGCACCCACTCTTGTCTGATTTTAGATCTGGTTGGTACCATGGGGAAATCATCAGGGGGGAAACAAGACACCTCCAGGTAGGGCTAAGAAAGGTTCCTGCTGAAATTGTGGGAAGCTGCTGACAATCAGAGATGGTAATATTACTCTAGGTAGACCAATAGCTGAGCTCAATACAAGGCAAACTACTGTGATTTTTAAGATTTAAAAATACCAGGTTGTCTGATTTTACTTTGCAATATGCAGAGCCTGGAAAGTTTAGTTTTTTATAGCTACAGCTCTCAGAATCTCCAGCTAGCTTGACCTATGGCTGTGCTGGCTGAGGGATTCTGGGACTTGTAATCCAAAAAATCCCAATATTTCTAAGCTCTGGTAATAGCCACAGCATTCAAAGAAACATAAGGACTATCATGTTTATAATAAGACTTCAGCAGAAATTACCACCATAAATGTCAAGGCATTTACCACTTTTTATAATTTCATCAGTTTTGTCTTTTTCTCTTGTAGCCACAACCACAAAGTATATTCAGATGCTGTTCTGTTGCTGTTTGACAGACCTGGACATTGAAACAGAGATGCCAGAAACCAAAACCAAGTAGAATTATGTTGGCAGTTTCCACACTTGAAGCATCTATGTGGCTGGAAATGCTCTGTTGTGCTCTTGGGCCACACCAAGGGAATGCACAACTATACTGTGCATCATTTTGATGTTTCTTCATCTGCGCTACATTATTAGCTTTTCCTTTGTCTGATTACCAGTTTGTGAAGTCTTTTTGCTGATTCAGTAGCTGGTAATTGTACCGTTTGGGGAGCGGGGATGAAATGTATTATACAGAAACAGGCACTTAATAAGTGCTAAAGATTTCTTTAAGGCTAATTATAAAGGTGACTCAAAGTTACCAACTGAAAGCAAATGTCTGGGAAATGTAAGATCATGTCAAGAGGAGAAACTAAAAATATTTCTTTTACCCTACAAGGTATAAGAACATACTTACAATATAAATTTTAATTGTAGTGCTGTGGCTGCAATTCTATACTCAGTTACCTAGGAATAATCTCATTGAAGTCAACAGGACTTGCTTCTGAGGGAATGTGCATAGGATTTCACTCCACATCTTTCATAGAAATAGGGGTAAATTCAATTTATTCATTAGATAATAGTAATTTTTAGTTCTGAATCTACAGGGTACACTATTATGGCAAGGTATTAGAGAACCAGTAAAAAAGATCCTAATGGTATAATAAGGAAACATCTAAGAAGACCTGGTTAATAAAATTTAGCACTAATATACCATGCCTTGCTTTACTTGCATGGCCAGCCTTACAACAAAGCAATGCAAGGGGACATCAGCTTGTCCTTCTCCTCAGGCAGCAAAATGTCTTTGGCTGGCCTTGCTTACTCCTTTTCAGGGTGCCACCATGCTACCAAGAGGATCATGTTTATTAGAAAGTTGAGTTGTTAGCAGCTCCTTCTGCAAGACACTATTGGACAATGAAGTAGTACCAGATTTCTGTTATGAATGCAATATTGTCCTCAGGATTTATAATACTTTTGATATTTTATATTACAAGAAAGATGGAATTTAATGTTCAATACGCCAGGCTTAAGATTTTTCTTTAGCTGTACCTGACTATAATTCTGTGCTACCACAGTTAAAGGAGTTCATGAGGCTATAAGCAATAAACATCCATGCCAAGTTACTCCCACTCTGTCTTTTGAATGAGCCACTGTTTGTACTAAGCATACAAAGCATAAAACAATCAACATTCTTTTTGTTCTAGTCACAGTATTTTATATTACAAGCAAACACATGCCGTATTACAGTATAGAATGATTATCTGCTAAATATACATAAGTTTTGAATAAACATGGAGTTTAAAATATGTTGAATTTTCGTTTGTCAGTTTTTTCCCAAAACCATCAAAATCTTATGCATACACAGAACAAGGATTGCATCTTCTTTAGATGTTATAAACAGTCAAAATAAACATTTACAAATTTGTTAAGTTTGTAAAAAAAAAAATCTTCTTGTAAATGTTTCTTAAACTCATAGTTAGGTACATTTAACAACATGACATCCTGAGATATTTGACAAATCTGTAGCCACGTTTCTTCCACTACTAGATCAGAAGGAAACTATAGTAGCTGGTTTAGCAGATTACATTAGATCAGATCAGATCAAAGATGTCCATAGCCTAAAATGTAAGGTACAGCATTTTAAATGCACATTTCTTCAACTATCTCCCAACCAGAGGCTGAAAAAAAAAATCAGTGGAATAGAGAGTATGCAATTCCAAGGTAGCTAAATCAGTCCAGATATGAAACTAATACAAAATAATCACTGTAATTTAGGTCTCCCAGAGCTTGGGAAAGTTACTTTTGGGGCTACAATTCTCAGAATCCCCCAGTGAGCATGGTGCGAGTGTATGTGATTCCCAGAACTATAGTCCAAAATGGGCGTTTTTGAAGATCTGTAATCTCTTGAGGGACTGCATTGGCTATATATGCGTTTATGTATAGCACTTTAGGCATCTTACAGAGCTATGTAATTTTATGACAGGATCTCAGGTTGAGGTAAGGAGCTAAAGAATTGTAGTTTTCCTGTCTACTGTCAGGGAATTAAAGTGCATTTCTATAGGGTTTAACTAAACATGCCTTTGTTAACTCCTCTCAGGGCCAAAGTAGATATCATGTTAAAGGTTTTCCTTAGCCAAGATTCACTCTTTCTCTCAAGGTATTTTCTGCTCAGTGTCCTATGAGTGCTCTTCCATAAAACACAGTATTCCTTCACTTCATTCTTGAGGAGAATATGAATTTACAGGGGCAGGCAAAATACATTTAGAGGGTACAGTTGATTCAGTAGGCTGCAGTAGTGCAGGGAATTCATCTCAAAATGATTTTTAAACCTATTATTACCAATGTGTATATAAATAGCAGGATATGGTCTATCAGAATTTGGCCCTTTTCAACCCAATTAGTTTTACTGGGAAAAGCATCTGAACTCTGTAGCATGCAAACCCTCTCTCACTGATATGACAGTGCTTTACAATGGCTAGATCTTTTCTTTTCATATTTATTCTAACAAGTCATATCTCACCTTTACTCCATACATAGCATACATAGCTCCTCTTTCTTCTCCTCCTCTTTTTATCCTCACAACTCTCATAGGTTGGTCAGGCTAAGAGAAAGAGTAATGGGTCCTGGGTCCATGGAATTTCAGGGCTCAGCAGAGACTAGGATCTGTATCTCCCAACCCCCGTACAACACTCTGACGGTTACACCACACTAGCTTTTTTTTTTAAGGGATGAAAATGTGCAGCCACACACAAATAATATGCCTAGTCAACATTATTCAGAGTTACTAGAAATCAACGGTCATCAGGTAAAACTACATTTTGGGTTAGTTCCTATTGTTACTCCCAACTGGAGAAAGACTCATTCGATAAATGAAAATTTTGTGTTGACTTACTATTCAACAATTGATTGGATATGTCTATTCTAGTTGGAACTAACCAAGAGGATTTCAGCTGCTATATCAATATTCAGGTTAGCAGAGGCATACCTTTTTCTTTTTGATCATTGTAGTCATTATCATTGAGACTTATAGGACTGTGCTCTACTTCATGGTGGGGCTAACTGGCCCACCATGTTGTTTTCCTGCTGCAAATCTCTCTGAAGCACTCTTTTGCCCCTTAGAGCTGCTATTTACAGTCTTCACTTGGATCCAGAATGGAAAACTATAAGCCCTACAGAGGCTGAAGACTGTATCCCTCACTGCCCCTCACCACTGACTATGTTGGGTGAGGCTGATGGGAGCTGCAATTTAGCCACACCTGGAGGGCCACATTTTTCTCATTCTTTATTTGTGCTAACCTGTCTAGGATTGCTATAAATAACAAGCACATATTCTGAAGTGAATTCTTAAGTCCTGTCCCTTTCCCCAGCAAAGAGATATAAAAGATACAGGCACAAACATGAGCTCACTTGTTCTATGGTGCCTGTTTTGAAGAACAGAGAGGTCTTCCTTATACGGTCAGGGGTTACCAGATACTCAATTCTGTTTGTTTACTTGTTTTTTTTTAACAAAACACACACATGAAAACCTCTCTTTGCTAATGCAAGACCCCACATATTGCTCTAGATCAGGATTACACGTAGATACTTCCACAAGTGCTGTTTTGGTTTGAACAAAAATTATGCTTGTGTGTGTGTGTGTGTGTGTGTGTGTGTGTGTAAACTAAAATATACATTTGGTTTTATTTATTTTTATATATATATATATATATATATATATATATATATAAATAAATAAAAATTAGAGAGAGAATCATAGATATCCACATATAAACAAAATGTTTATACACACACACACACACACACACACACACTACTGAGATCCTAGATTAGCTATTTAATTAAGTAGCCTCTCTCAGCCTGACATCCCCGAATGTGCTTTACCATGCAGCAGCCTCTGCAAGTGACAGAGGTCTGTTCTCCTATTGATCCAGGCACAGCATACTGTTTCCACCCTTCCCCCTCCATTGATCTCCAGTGCAAAGTGCTTCTGATTGTTATACCAGTAATTGCTGGCTGGAGGCAAGTGAAATGTCAGTGTACTGTGTCCTGATTGATAAGAGAATACTGCTACCAGGTAAAGCAGATTTAGGAGACTTTTGCAATTATGGCAATTTTGAATAAATAGGAACTATGAATACAAATCACAGATATGTAACTCTAGGGCCCTTTTCGCATGGCATTTGCCATGTGAAAGGGCCTCTAGAGTGTCGCACGATTGCAAGGAGTCGTCCACATGACATCCTTGCAATCGCGTGATGCTGTCAGGGCTGGTAGGCGCCAATCGCGCACTATTTCATTTTCAGCTTGTAGCCAAAAATGGTGCGCGATCGCACCTTGCTCCGGGGCCCCGTGAGCACTTACCGTGGGAAAATCCCAGGCTGTGCTGCAGAAGGAAGAGGCGGAGCCCTCATGCTGCCTGCTGGCTAGGAGGCGGCAGCTGCGGAGCCGAAGCAGCGGGGACGCGAGAGCTTTTCGCAAGAGGCTGCTTGCGCGATCCCTGCGCCCCAGTGCTGAGAAAAGGTAAGTTGCGGAAAGGGCCCAGGTTCCACATCCATATCTACAATGGAGGATTTTAGCTACATTATACTATATATATAAATCTAGATCTGTAATATTTACTTATATATATAAATATATATAATATAAACAAATATTACAGATCTAGATAGACATAGATATATAGATCCGAGAAATACATTTTCCACTGCAGGACAGGAATGGTGTGGCAAAACTGGGGCAGAGGACTACATGTTGCTCACTCATTTTATGGTGTCCCAAAGCCTCTGATACTGATATCTTTATGTCTTAGAAACCCTCTTCTATTATTTCCAAATTATGTGGCATGTAAAACACCTCGTCATGTTTTGTAACATTTTCTGAATGCTTTTCTCTTTATTATTAGTCTTTACTGTTGTGAAGATAACCAGTTTACTATGGTCTCTGTTAAGAGTGAACACATCTTTTTCAAATTATAGCCAGAAAAGCAGTAGGCTATTTGTCACTATATCATTGCTTTCAAGCCTGCTTTTTTCAGATGTCAATATTACGTATGAAAAAGTTTCACTGTTCATTACTACCAATTTTCCTCTCATGATAAAAGGTCCATTTTCCCAATGTCAAGTGTACTCCTACAACACTTAGCTGGCTATCTGTTGCTCTTCTCAATGGTTGCAGACAGCAACTAAAAGAACCATGTTCTCTTTGGTAATGAAACAAAGGCTGAAGTTCATTTGATCACAGATTGTTAGAGCGAATACTATGCTTATAAGCATTCTTTATTATATTTAGGTGGGCTGATCACCACCTTGGTTTTGCTGGTGGTGTCGATGGATGAAAATATAGCAATAGCACAGGCATTTGAAATAATGTTAGGGAGAGGGAAATAATTCTAGGGAAAACAGTACTGGTTTTTAAAAGCTGCCATTTATGTCTTGTAGTATTCTCTTTGATGTCACCCCTGCCAACACAGAAGAGTTCTGTGTTTTGGGGATAATTCTTACCTGCAGAGGGATTTGGCTGAAATTTGGATTGAGGCTATAGTTACTATTGATGAAGTGGGTTCTAGAGTCCAGACTGGCAAAAGTTCAGCTAAGTCATGAGCCTGTAAGATTTCCTGATATAGCAGCCTTAGAAGGAGTAATTTAATTCAGGGAACTGTCACAGTACCAAAGACCTAAATTGATTTACCTCACAGCCCGAATTGCTGCCACAAAGGCACTTTGGCTTGTGGGGAGGGGCAGGGTTGAAAAAGTAAAATGTGGAATGTAGTGACCCAACACTCAGCCCTCTTCTGAAGACTTATGTACAGCCAGCCTAGATTTTTTTTCATTCTAAATTCTCCTAACAAAGTAATGTAAGTGCAGCCTATTGTACAGTGACATTGAAATTACATTGGAATGCTCATCTCTGAAACCAAATGTGATAACTGAAGCCCCTGTGGAACATGCAGATGAGGAGCAGCAGCTGTTGGTCCCTGTTGCTCAGGGTGGAGATGATGAGCAGCAGCTGTTGGTCCCTGTTGCTCTGGCTGGAGATGAGTCCTGCAGCTCAAGAGCTCCCCCTGCTGCCGTAGACCAAGCAGGCTTGGACGTTCCTCTGCCTGCTCCTTTAGATCAACAGGGATCCAGCTGGGATTCCGAAGATGCCTTGGAGCCTGCTTCAATCAGCCCACAATCAAGGCGGAGACTCAAGAGAGCTGAGCAAAGGGAGGCTTCCTTGATGAAGTTCAAGAAGTGGTGACTGGCCACACCTGTGCCTTGGGCTTTATAACTGCCTGCCTGGAAGCTTTCCTTTGCTTGTGGCAAACTCTCTACAAGCCTCCCCTTGCCTGTTCTTTGCTTCCAGCACCTGGTTCTTGATACCTTGGATCGATCTCTTGGCTTGTGACCCTTGGATTTTGGACTCTGACTATGGCTTTCGCTTGTTGTTCTGGCATAGGTAAATGGACTGCCTATGAGTAATTGCTTGCTTTGGCTCCTCCCAGTGGGACTCTGCTATCCCTCCCACTCCATTCACTGGGCTGGCTTATGAGTTATGAAACAACTTATGAGTGGAGTCTTTTCAAGAACATCAGTCTTGAAGGCAAGAACTATATTGTTATCATCTGCAGGCTGATGGTGTCAGTCCCAAACTGGGCAGTTCCTCCAACTCTCAGAGCATGACATCATACACAGAAACTCACCAGAAGATCAACCTGGTTCTTCTAATGTAAATCTTTCCAGTACCAGAACTGGGTGCTGGAGATGAAGATTTTTTCCCCCCACTGATATCAAGATAGAGGAGTCAGCCATCAGGGTAATCAGTAGTTGTGGGCTTGGGATACCTTTTGTGCTGATATCAACAACAGATTTCAAAAGAAGGATGGAAAAGTACTGTATTGCCAAATTGCAGGTGACAGGTTCAGTCCAAGGACTGTTCCCTGTAACTGGAGTGGGTCTTCGAGCAGGTTTTAAGATTTTTATTTCTCTTTCATCTTTATCTTCTTCAAAGGTTTCGCTGAGGCCTGTTTGATTTAAGTTCATCTGTGAGATCTCCTTGCAGTTGAAAGATCCATTAATTAAAAATTAATTCTGTACACCCATTTCAACACTACTGACTTTTAAATGCTTGGAAGGATTTTTCTCTCATACCTCTAAGTACAATCTTACAAATGTTTCTTCTAAAGTAAGCTCCATTATGTTCAGAGGACTTACTTTCCAGTTAGCATGTTTAGGATTGTAGTCAAAGTTGCATAAATTCTATGGTGGTTGTAGGATGAACAATCCACTGATCCCTTATCCCTGTGACTGATTCAATCATGTATGTTGTATTAATTGACACAATTGGAATTCATCAATTTTAAAAGAATCCAAAAGTGCTTACCAATTAAAAGGAGTGTCTATGCAGAGAAAGCAACTGCTTTAATCTTTCCACTGTTACTGAAAGATAAATAAAGGCATCTATTGTTGGAGCTACAAAATTGTCTCATCTGTAGGGGAAGGGATTTGTTTATGGAATGACAGACAGTGCTCATTTCTATTTTTAGTCAAGCGTGGTTGTTTTTATGTAACTAAAGGCCAATTCATTCAAATGCTTTTGGTGTGGGAGTTAATTGTTCTAACTTTTAAACAGGGAGCCTTTCCATATAACCTGTTTATCGTGCAATAAATATATCATCTTTACTCAATGCAGGACCCAGATGATTTCTTCCAATCCCAGTTCAAAACCATAACAGAATGCTAATAGGAAACTGCAGTTGCTACCCTGAAACTATAGTGTTGCATGGAATGTGACTATACAAGTATTACAGGTATGCATAAGTTGGCCACTCAGCTGTTTTAGCTCTAGATGCTCTCTTTCTCAAACACACACACAAACTAGAGCAGGCTTCAACCCCTTTGCAGCCCTAGGTTTATTTTTGAAGACCTACAAAATTTGGGGGTGGGGTGGGGTACAACCTCTCCTGCTGTACTGTATATACCTAGTGAATTCGTACTCTAAGTTTTGATACTTACCCACAACTACGCCATCCACTCACAACAGGGAGATATGAGCAAACCTGGGCAAACATCAACGTCTGGAGAAGTATACGTTCTTGTTCGGGGGGGGGCGGGGGGGAATAGAGATGTAAACTTTCTGAAAATTTTGAAACCATGGGGAGAAAAATCCTTTTGGGGGAGAAAATGGAAATTTTTGAATGCATTGGGGAAAAAAATCATTTTTAGCAACCTTTACAAGTTGAATGACACTTTGTACTTTTGGAACATACAATATATTCTTTGTAATTTGGTTTGGCATAAAGCTATCACATCTGATATATTCAAAAGAATTAGAAATTATTTTTTTTAATTGTTATTTTTGTTGAAACGGAGCGACAAGGACCTTAACCATAAGGAACACTAACACCTCTTTCGTTTCGCCTAATTATGAGGAACAGCAAAATAAATAAAGAACAAAAGAAACAATATCAATAAAGGAAATTCATTTAGTATCTCCTAAATCTCCCTAATGCCAAGCAGCCATGAAACACTCATTTCAAAAAAAACAAAAACAAAAAAACTGAGAAAACCAAGATCAAGAACTGCAGTGATTGAAATACTGCAGATAGTCTTAACTAAAGTCTCAACTACATGCTACATAGTTTTTAGAAATAATATAAGGGAGGGTATAAGTATAAGAGCACTCTATCTTAAATATTAAAAAATCTTTAACAAAAAATAAGGGTTAGTTGGAATTTGGAATGAGAGCATGCCACAGAGGAACTTTTTGTTACAACTGCTAGCTTGAATTCTGTGCTTCTTACCTTCTGACCTGAACAGCAAACTATACAATAAGAATGTAAGTCTTATTTTCTCAGATTTCTCAGTTAAGAAAGATATTCTCTGAAATTGCTTACAAGCAAATGAGTTGAAGGCTACAACTAATATTAGGGGATTTTAATAGAGTGGTAATCCCAATAGCAGATAGATATTCAAGTAAAAAAATAAAGAAAAATCAGGGGAAACTAGCAAGACAGTTTTTTGATATAGTACAAGAACTGCAGTTGGCAGATGTATAGAGAACGAGGCAAGGTAATAAAAGGTGCTATACATTCTACATCACTCATTTTCAAGAATCAACACGAACTGGATTTCAAAATCCTTATTAAGCAAATTGGGAAAAGTTAGTATCTTAGATAGAATGTTATCGGACCATAATCCTGTGTTAATGACATTGAAACAGGGAAAAAACTCTGCAGTGGAAGTTGAACAAATCAGTACTACAAAATAAAGATACTGTGAAAGATTGTAAGGAAAAAAATTAAAAGAATATTTTGAACTAAATTTAAATAAAGGAGTAGGCATTAGAACAGTATGGGATGCCAATAAGGCAGTTAGCAGAGGGATTTGTATACACACACACACACACACACACACACACACACAATTGAGCGGAAAAGAAAAAGACAAGAGAAATTGAAAAAAAAATTCAAATGAAATAAAATTAAAAGAATCAGAGTTAAAAAAAAAAAATCTCCCCTGAATGGGAAAATTATAAAACAGTCACTTCTGCTATGAGAGCAGGATAAGATACTGTTATCGAGGAGATTAAGTGGAAACTTGATTTTATAAGGCAAAGAAATTTTGAATTTGCAAACAAATTTAGGAGATGATTAACTTAAAGAATAAGGAAGGACAAAGATAGAGGTATGATACTAGAATTGAAAGTAGGGGACACAACTGTTCCAAAAGAAAAAGAAATTAGCAATTTATTCCCTAATTACTTTAGTATGTTATATAAAAAACAGGAATTACCAGATGAACCAAATGAAAGAATATTTGCAAGATAGAAAGTTTCCCAAATTTCTGGACAAGTTTAAAACTGCCTTAAATTAGGAGATTACCCTAGAAGAGATTAAAGAAGTTATCAAAGGACTAAAAAAAGGGAAAACACCTGGGATTGATGGATTAACACCTACTTATTATAATACCTTTGTTAAGGAGTTGGCTAAACCTTAACAGAAAGTTAGGAGTGATATCCTCCAAAATAATTGAATCCCAGAAACTTGGAAAGAGGTAAATTTATTTTAATACCTAAAGAAGATCAAGATTCTAGAATAATAAGAAATTGAGAAGTTGAACTTACTGTGAAGGTTCATTCTGGGATGGCAGGAGGAGGAATCCACAACACTTGGGTTAATCCTCATGTGCCAACCAGAATAGGCAGGACTCAACATTCTAGATCAGTTAATACAGTTAGGATCCCACTCCTCCTCTGTTAGTTTTATTCTCCAGCCATGCTCAACCATGAACGTTCACCATCTCTGTCTTTATGCCATTCCACAAAGGCCTAACTTACTGTAAACTGCATTTTTTCTTTTTTCTCCTCCTTGGGTGGGTGTGGATTTCTCCTCCTGCCATCCCAGAATGAACCTTCATTGTAAGTCCAACTTCTCATTCTTGGGATAGCACAGAGGAGTAATCCACAATGATTAGGAAATACCCAAGCCTCATTCTGGGTGGGATCTCTTTTAATTTTCATAACTAACTGCAGCACTTTCCTACCAAAAGCAGCTTGTTCTGATTGAAACTTATCCATCTTATAATGTCTCACAAAAGTTGGTGGTTCCAACCACTCTGCTGCACCACAAACATCTTGCAATGATGAAGTTACAGCATAAATTGTACTAAGTACTAGTCACCATGAATCTTGTAGAGTGCGGATATACATTACATGGTCTTTCTTGACCTGCAACATCATAACATTGAAAAATGCATGTTTTAATCCATTTGCAAATCACTGCCTTAGAAGTTTTTTGACCCATAGATTTAGGATTATACGAGACAAAGACTGCCTCTGTCCTCCTAATCCTTGCTGTTCTCTTAATATAAAGGCATACAGCTGTCATCACATCTAAAGTTTGACATATCTTTTGCTCAGCATCCTTTGGATGAAGAAAGAAACTTGGCAAATAAATAATATTCGGCACCACCTTCTTCCATGCACATTTAGGAAGAAAGGCTGAATCTAAAGTCAATACCAATCTATCTTTCCCAAATTTACACAAGTTTGCATTTACAGATGATGAAGCCAACTCTGAGACTCTTCTTGCTGAAGTTATTGCTACCAAAAAAGCAGTTTTAAGAGTTATCAGTCTTAAGGAAGCATCCCTTATCAACTCAAAGTGTGCTTTTGTCAAAGACTCCAATACTATATTAAGATCCCAAATAAGGAATCTATGCTTTGTTGGAAATGAAGACAATATTGCACCTCTCAAAACTATTTCACAGATGGTATATGACACCCAGTAAATTAAAAACAATTTACAAGTCAGGAATAGGAGAATGCTGGAAGTGTCATATATTAACGGTAACATTTTACCACCTATGGTGGACTTGCAAAAGATTACTGGTTTAGAGCGCATAAAGTAATCCTAGAAACCTTCCAAATTGATTTTGCAACGTATCCAGAAATTTACCTACTAAATATTCGACAAGGAATTGATAGCAATGTTTTGAAGAAATACTGGAGGATCCTCTTGTACTTGGTAACATTGGCTTGAATTGAATACACAAAAACGTGGAAAAATGAAGAGACTCTCAAGACAGAATAATGGTTAGAAAACTCATTAGAAATAAAATTGGCAGATATTCTGAGGCAAAGATTAAAAGGGTGGACAGATGACAAAATTAATAATGAATGGGAGCCCCTTCACAATTAGCTCAGAAAAAAACAAAATCAATAATCAACATCTAGTGGTTACTGAAATCATAGAGATGGAAAAAGATCTTTTAAATAATGAGAATAACATCTAAATACGACTGAGAATACACACACACACACACACACACACACACACACACACGTACATACGTAAAAGCGATACTAAATAAGGATGCAGAAAATGGTCGAAACAAAAGAACAGGTTGCTTACCTGTAACTGTGGTTCTTCGAGTGGTCATCTGTGCCCTCACACAATGGGATCTTCATGCATGCACAGTAGCTTTGGGAAAGTTCTAGAGCTGAGCAGCTTGGCGGGAACGCCTCCCCCATCCGGTACTGAGCATGCTCAGCCTGCCAAGCCAACGGTCTCTCCTCAGTTTTGAGGTCCGCCAGAGCAGGACCTGGAGAGGGGAAGGCTGGGCGGGTGTGTGTGAGAGCACAGATGACCACTCAAAGAACCACAGTTACAGGTAAGCAACCTGTTCTTCTTCTTCGTGGTCTCTGTGCCTCACACATTGGGAGATTATGTAGCTTACCAATGGATGGTGGGTCAGATCCTACAGAATGAAAGACAGCACTGCACGACCAAAGAAGGCATCCTGACGGGCCCGACAGTCCAGATGGTAGTGGCGCACAAAGGTCAAGGGTCGTGACCAGGTAGCCACATGACAAAGCTCTGGCAGATCAACCCCTCGAAGGATTGCTGCTGAGGATGCCACAGCCCTAGTGGAGTGGGCACAGAGTAGGGCTGGTGGAGGTTGTTTAGAGAGTTCGTACACCAGCAGAATGGTCTGGGCCACCCACTTGGAAAATCTTTGGGTGGACACCTTATGGCCCTTTTGATGCCCACCATAACAAACGAAGAGGTGGGGAGTCTGGCGAAAGGACGAAGTCCATTGGGTGTAAAAGGCCAGAGCTCAACGGACGTCGAGTGAATGAAGTGTCCGTTCCAGAGGCGTAGCCGGGTCAGGATAGAAGGTGGGAAGGATGACATCCTGGTTGAGATGGAAATCGGAGACAACCTTAGGCAGAAAGGAGATGTCTGGGCATAGGACCACCTTGTCGTGATGGAAGACAAGGAAGGACTCATCCGACCATAGCGCAGTAAGCTCACTCGCTCGCCTAGCTGAGGTGACAGCAACAAGGAAGGCTGTCTTCATAATGAGGAGCCTGTCATCAGAAGTAGCCATAGGCTCGAAGGGCGGTTGCGTCAGTTGAGAGAGGACCAAGGATAGCGACCAAGGCAGGAGAGGCGAGGAGGTCGGGGGGTAAAGGTGTTGCGGTCCTTTCAGAAATTGCTTAAAGGTTGCATCACGGAATAGTGCAGCAGAAGGGGTGCCACGTGGCTGGTAGGCTACGATGGCCGAGAGGTACACCTTAAGAGATGAAAAGGCCAGGTCTTGTTCCCAAAGGTGCAAGAGGAAGTGCAGCACAGTGGGCAGAGCAACTGGTGATGCGGATTGTTGATGGGCATCAACAAAGGCCAAGAACCTTTGCCACTTGTAGAGATAAGACCGGCGCGTAGACTCCTTCCTGGAAGCGGTGAGGACAGCCTGTATAGCTGGGGCATCTAGGGGATTATCCTCCACGCATGAAGACACAGGAGTGGCAGGTCTGGATGCAGAACAAGGTCGTCCGAGTGAGAGACGAGGTCTGGCGCCGATGGAAGCTTCAGAGTGTGGCCTCGAGCTGCCGTGAGGAGAGGGCTGAACAAATGTCGTCTCGGCCAATACGGGGCCACCAGGATGACGTTGGCACGATCCGAAATGATCTTGGCCACAACTCGACCTAAAAGCGGGAACAGTGGAAACACGTACAGCAGGTCCTTGTCCCACAGAAACTGGAAGGCGTCTTCGAGAGAGTCCCGGCCCAGGCCAACCCTTGAGCAGTAACAGGGGCATATCGTGTTCCAACTGCTCACAAAGAGATTGATGGACAGAGCGCCCCAGCGAGACACTATCATCTGGAAAGCAGTATCAGAGAGGGACCACTCGTGGTGACAAGAGGACGCCCTGCTGAGTGTGTCCGCTGTGACATTGTCTCGGCCTGCCAGATGGACGGTGACGGGGTGAATGTGAAGCGGTACACACCAGTCCCAAAGCCAAAGGGCTATGTGGGGGAGGGTAGTGGAGTGGGTGCCTCCCTGCCTGTTCACATAGCAGACGGCCGTCGTGTTGTCCGACAGGATCTGAACTGTCCGGCCAACAACGAGGTTGCGGAAGACCTGCAACACCTTTAGAATGGCCAGGAGCTCCAAGGCATTGACATGGAGGTGACCCAGTGGTCCTGCACCGTGAGGTTGTTGCAATGCGCTCCCCATCCCGAGAGGGAGGCATCGGTCGTGACCGTGACCCGAGGACAGGGGTCGATGAACGGCATTCCCGATAGTAAGTGCCGGAGAGAGAGCCACCATAGGAGAGAGTATTGCACCTGCCAAGGGATTCGTAACAGGAGACTCTGGTCATCCTGAAGAGGATTGAAGACCCTGATGAACCAGTGCTGCAGCAGGCGGGCACAGAGGCGAGAAAGGTAAGTCACCGCTGTCGTTGCTGCCATGTAGCCGAGAAGCTGTTGGATTGTCCTCGCGGAGACTACCGGGGCTTGGAGGACAGCAGTGGCAGCCTCACGTAGAGTGCAGGCCCATTTCACTGGAAGAAAGGCCGTGGTAGTGACAGAGTCCAGATTGGCACCGATAAAGCCCAGCACACGGGTTGGCTCGAGGTGAGACTTTTTGGGATTCACCCTGAGGCCGAGGCTGGAGAGAAGAGATAGTGTAAGATGAATGTCCTTGTACAGCTTCTGTTTGCAGGGCGCCACCAGCAACCAGTCTTCTAGGTAAGCGTATACCACAATGCACTTCGTGCGGAGGTACGATACCACAGGGGCCATGTATTTGGTGAAGACCCCGGGCATGGTGGAAAGTCCAAACGGCAACACTTTGTACTGGTAGCAGATGCCATCAACCACGAACCGCAGGTATCTCCTGTGGTGGGCTGAATTCTGATATGGAAGTAGGCGTCCTGTAGGTCAATAGAGGTGAACCAGTCCCATCGTTGCAGAAAGGGGACATCAGAGTGACCATCTTGAATTTCCAGGGGAGAATGTAAGAATTCACCCCCCTGAGGTCCAGGATTGGTCGCAGGGTACCGTCCGACTTCAGTACCATGAAGTACCAGGAGAAAAAAATGGTGATACTGGCCGAGGACGGGACCCGCTCTATGGCCCCTTTCTGTAGTAAGGACTATATCTCCTCTAATAAGGCTGGGTTGGCCGGGGTGGAATAAAAGATGCCTTGAGGTGGTATACATAGAAATTCAATGACGTAACCAAGACGGACGATGGAAAGAACCCAAGAGTCCGTGGTGATGTGACGCCATTCGCAGAGACGACAGGCCAGGCCCAGGTTCCCGGAGAAGCTGTTGGGCAGTCGGAAGAGTGGATGTGGTGGTCCCTGTGGCAGAAGTCAAAATCGTGACTTCGCCATGGAGGAGGACTTCTTAGAAGAAGGTTGACGTCTCCTCAAGGTCCTCCGAGTTGAAGATGGAAGAGAGGACCGAGCAGAGGCTCAGCAAGGTGAGCAGGATGCATAGGAATAGGCCGACCGGCGCCAGGAGGAACGAGAAGTGGAGGTCCGATGGGACTGAGGAGTCTGATGGAGGCTCATCCTCTCAGCCATGAGACTAGCCTTTACCAGGTGGTCCATGGCGTCATCAGTGGTAGAGTGGAACAGGCCCTGTCCGTCAAAGGGCAGGTCTTTGATTCGCTTCCTACTATCCTCCTGGAGCCCAGCAGACCACAACCATGCAAACCGATGGAGAGCGACCGCACCGACCATTACCCGAGCCGCACCTTCAACAATATGCTGGGAAGAAAGGATTTGTTGGTTGGACAAGGCCACCGATTTATTATAGAATTGGATGGTGCTTGTCCTGTGGTCGTCTGGTAAATGAGCCAGCAAGGGGTAAAACCTGTTCCAAATATTGCGCTGGTAGGCAGCAAGAAATGCCTGGGTGTTGGAAATTCGTGCAATCATGGAAGACGCAGAATAGAACCACCTGCCAAAAGAGTCCAACCTGCGGCCTTCGCGATCTGGTGGAGTGGTATGTGCCCTCTTGCCACCTTTTGTCTGGGATGACTCCATGACAATGGAGTTTGGCACAGGGAGGTTGAAGAGAAATTCTACGTCTTTCTTTTGGGTTCTGTATAGGTGCTCCAGTTGATGGGATATCGGTTGGAGAGAGGCTGGCTGGGCCAACATTCAACATTTCTTGTAGTATTGGCAGAAACGGTATCATAGCTGCTGAGGGCGGGCAGGTGTCAACATAATGGAAAACCGGGTCCTGCACTGTTGGAGCAGGTCCTGAAACATCGAGGCCGAGGGCGTTGGCCATCCGCAGCAAGATATCAGAAAATTGTTTGACGTCCTTGGGCGCCGAGTCCAGTGTAGGCTCCCTGAATGTCAGTTGTGGTGAAGAGTGCGAATCAGGTGTGGAGTCGCCAGAATCCAAGTCAGAATCATAAGACTGCGAAGAGTGGGAAGGCGGTCCTTGGCCACGAGGTAATTGAGATGGTACAGCAGCAGCCAGAGGGGCCAGAACAGTTACTGAAGACGGTACTGATGACGGTACCAACAGTGGTACAGGCGGTGAAGGTGCTGTCGGCGTTGGTACCAGGAGAACAGCCGGAATCGGACACAGGATAAACTGTGTCGGAATCAAAGTCATCGATGACTGCAGAGGCGGCGGCTGGGTGTCGGCAGGTGGATGAGAGATAGTAGCTGTTACCCGAGGAAGCAGCGAGACAGGTCGGTGTGGAGGCAATCGGTCCCGAGAGCGATGACGTGATGGAGCTCATCGGAAATAAGGAGACCGTGATCTGGAGCCAGATGGAGACCTCCGGTACCAAGGTGTCGATCGGTATCGGGATGCCGAAGACGGAGACCGGGAACAATGGCGGTATGGTGACCAACGATGGATATCGGCGTGGTAGCGGTCTCTGTATGCAGGGGAGTACGAATAGTACGAATCCGGCTGCTCCCTCCAGACGTGCTCGTGGCCATAATGTGCTATGTATGAGGCTGATGAGAAGGGTGAATCGAGCCTCGTTCGCGACCTGCCATGGTCAAGTCGAGCATCCTGCCACCATGGGGATCGAAGCCTGTCAGCACGGCCCAGAGAGCGCACCACACTAGTACGGGCGCAGTCATGGGAAGTAACCCTCATTCGGGAAGGAACCCGTGGGGTATCAAGAGCAGGGTCGGAGGCACCCAGACGGTCCACCCATGTACAGGCTGAGCGTGCGGTGGAAGCGTCGCGGCCTGCATAGCTGGTTCAGGCTGTGCCGGATGATCCTCAGAAGCAGATCCCTAGAAGGCAGCTCCAGCGACGCTGGCACTACCAGGACTGGAAGCTGAGCTTCATCCTGCTCCAAAGAAAGATCAGGAGGTCCTTCCTCGTCGACAGTAGCCATAGGAGGCTGAGTTGGAGGAGGTGTCGGAAGACATGATGACTGAGTCGCTGGTGACGGAGATCAATGCTTCTCCTTCTCCTTCTCCTCCTTCTCCTTCTCCTTCTCCTCCTCCTCCTCCTCCTCCTTCTTCTTCTCTTTCTTCTTCTTCTCCTTCTTCTTCTTCTCCTTCTCCTTCTCCTTCAAGGAGGAGTCCAAAAGGGGTGAAGAGGACTGCTTCCGTTGAGCCACAATGACGGGCTTAGAAGGCTGAGCCACATGCGAGCCCACAGGGGCATCCCCGGAAGAAGAGGAAGTAATCGGCATCCTGGTAAGCTTCAGAATCCTGGGTAAAGAGGAGACCGGAGGCAAGGACATCGACGGCGGTACCGAGGCCGGTATCGTTGAGGTCGATATCACAGCCATCGATACCGATGAGGGTGTGGCCGCAGGCCGCGGAGCAGCAGAGGAACGAGAAGCCATCCAAGTAAAGAAGGCAATATTTGAAGCTGCCTGTTCCTTAATCTTCAAGGCTTGCTCCCAACAATAAGATTTTAATCTGGAAGCCCTGTTCTTCAGTGTCTGGGTCGTGAACCCCCCCGCAAACAGAGCATGCCTGAATGTTGTTGGCCTCCCCGAGGCAAAAGAGACACTCGGAATCCCCGTCTGAAAGTGCGACCTTGCGGCGACATGAAACACAATATTTAAACAAAGAAGACATAAGAAGAAGCGGGGAGGGGTCTCACAAAGTCTGAAGAAACAACGAAGCCAGAAGAGTAAGAAAAACAAGAAAAACACTGCTTAACTGAAGAGGTCTTTCCATTCACTGTTAACACTCCGGTGGACGAAAGAAAACTGAGGAGAGACTGTTGGCTTGGCAGGCTGAGCATGCTCAGTACCGGATGGGGGAGGGGTTCCTGCCAAGCTGCTCAGCTCTAGAACTTTCCGAAAGCTACTGCGCATGCATGAAGATCCCATTGTGTGAGGCACAGAAACCACAAAGAAGAAAATTACTTAGTCACATGCATGTACCAGGAGCAAAAATTGAAACAGAAAGCATCTTTAGTCTAAAAGTACAAATATACCATAATTCAAAATAACAAATTAACCTAGGTAGGGATAGAGGAAGAATAAGAAGATACTTCAGACTCTATTACTGTCTTTTTTTATGAATAATGCTATGTTTATAGATATGTACTTTATTCATTAAAATTGTAATAAAAAATAATATTTTTACATGAGGATGAGCTGAGAGAGGAACCCCATCAAACTTTAATGCTACTGACAAAGCTGACACTTGATTCTTTAATTGTGTTTGGTCTCAGCTATCTTTGTAGACCATCCTGCAGAAATCGTAACACATGCTTAACTTGTATGCCTGCCATCTGCAAATTACTTGCATTACACCATTTCTCAAACGCCTTCCACATCATATTATATATGTTTTGAGTTGACTGACATCTAGACGCCATAATCATGTCAACTACAGCTGGCAAATAGTCCTGAAATTCTAAAGCCTTCCTCTCAAGACCCAGGCCATCAAATTCAACCACTCTGGGTTTGGATGATGCACTGGCCCTTGACTGAGAAGATTCTTTCTAAGTGATAACTTCCAAGGTTCCCCTACAGATATTTGCTTCAGCAAGGAAAACTATGGGCTGCTTGGCCCATAAGGTGCTATTAACACTACCTCCACCTTTTCTCGCTGTACCTTCAGGAGAACTCTCTGCATTATCTGTACTGGTGGGAAAGCATACAGTTGACCTTTCGGCCATGGAACTGATACAGCAACTGGTGCCTCTGCAAGCCTGCTTCCGTTGACTGAAAAGAATCTTTTTAGTCTGGTATTCTTGGCCGAAGCAAATAAGTCTATTAGAAAAAGCCCGAATCATTTGTTTAAACTCTGAAATACCAGATAACTCAGAGCTCATTCTCTGGGAAACAAGCTGTGTCTGCTGAGATAATCTGCTCTGACATTCAATTTTACTTTTAGATGTACTGCCGTTAAGGACTGCAAGTTCTTCTCTGCCCACCATAACAACTTGTTTGATTCGTCTGTCAGAACTCTGGATGGAAGACCCCCTTGGTTCACACTATATGCCCTTGCTGTCATATTGTCTGTCCACACTTGAACATGCTGATCCTTTACAATGTCTACAAATCTGAGAAGCACCAGCCAAACTGCTTTCAACTCCAAAAAAAAACTGTTTTTTATCTCAAATCCAATCCTGTCCAAATACCTTGTGTTGTTCTTCCCTGGCACAGAGCAACCTAGTCTGTCAAGCTCACATCTGTTGTTACTTTTATGTAATGACTGACAACTAGTGAAACTCCCTTGTTCAAATCCAAGTCCTTTGTCCACCAAGGCCATTCCTTTCTCAAATTGACTGGCAACTTGATTAAATATTGCTTTTTTTTTTTTTTTTGGCCTATGTTCCACTGGTGTGAAATTAACAACCTTTGTAAACTTCTGGAATGGAATGTGGCCCATGGAACCAAGTGAATAGTTGACACCAAGCTTCTCATTACTTGCACCAACAACATCACATCTGCTGAAGTAATCATGAGCAACTTCTGCATAACTTTCTTGACTTTCGTACTTCTCTCCTCTGAGAGATATTCACCTTTTCTTGGTGTCTATCCTTGCTCCTAAATGTGTCAGCACCATTGTAGGTGTCAAATGACTTTTTTCAAAATTCACAAGGGACCCATAAGTCTGTAACACCTCTTTAGCCATCTATACATTCTGTACATTCTTTATCAACTTCTGTTGAGAATCCAACTTTATTAATACCATATTTGCTGGTGTATTAGATGCACCGGCATATAAAACGCACCCCATTTTTCAAAGGGTATTTTTCAGGAAAAAAAAAATTAGTTTCCTGGTGAGGCAAAATGTAGAAGAGAGGAGGGGAATGAAAAGACTGCTGCACCAGGATTCCCCCACTTCCTCCCTTCCTGTTTTGCCAGAACTCCTAGCCCAGTCAAAATGCAGAGGAGAGAAAGAGAATAAAAAGAGTGCTGCACCACACTTCCCCCACTTCCTCCTTTCCTCTTTTGCAAGAACTACCAGCAGAGTCAAAATGCACAGGAGAAGATGGGAAGGTAAAGAGTGCAAAACCAGGCCTCCTCTGCCCCCTCTCTTCCTGTTTTGCCTGGGCAGGAAGAACTGCATTTGCTCCCCCTCCCTTCCCTATGTATTTAGTGTTACCATATTTGCTGGTGTATAAGACACACACCATTTTCAGAGGGTATTTTTTAGGGAAAAAAGGGTGTCTTATACACCAGCAAATACGGTATGTCATCTAGGTACAGATAGAGATATACCCCTTTCTGTCTCAGATAAGCTATCAGGGGAACCAACACTTTTCTAAATAGCCTCAGCGCTGAAGCCTTGAACTTGTAATACTTGTTCATAAACTGAAACCTGAGATACTTCCTGTCTGAACTTCTCATGGGAACATGCAGATAAGCTTGAGATCTATTGATGCCATCCAGTCCCCCACTCTCAAGTTTTCTTTTATTGTCTGTAACATCTTCATTTTGAACTTGAGATACCTCACAAAACTGTTGCAATATCTGAGGTTCAGGACAGGACGATAAGTCTCATTGCTCTTTGGGACCATGAAGAACATGGAGTAGACCCCCTAAGAACCAATGATCTCGAGACACCTCCTCTACCACTCCTATTTGCATTAGATGTTCTATCTCCTTTAGAACTATTCTCCTTTTCTCCACAACTTTTGCCACTGATGAGGAGACATATCTACATTTCAGCACTCTGTCGAATAATATCTTGTACCACCTGCAAAACCTATTGATCTGATGTAATCTGATTCCAAAGAATGCCAAATTGCAGCAGTCTTCCTCCCACACAAGTCAGTTTGTCAGAATTGGGTTCTATCCTTTCACTGGGTAGATCCCCCACTTCTCTCAGCAGCTTGTCCTTTCTTACCAAAGAATCCCATTCTTCCAAACTGACCCTTTGACCTTTACCATTGCTGAGATCCATATCTTGATTCCTGCTGTCTATTATTTTCTCTACCTCAAAAGGAATAATAAGAATTCTGAAATGTCTTCTTCTCTACCTTCTCTCTCTGGAAAGTAGGACTACTTGTTTCTTTCTTTGATCTCAACCAATACTTTGTCCAATGCCTGACTTCCAAACAACAATTCCCCTTTAAAAGGTACAAAAGCAAGATTATTTCTAGATTTCTAGTCAGCATCCCAATGACGCAACCACAAAGACCTTCATTACAGCATTTATATTCCTAGACATAAATGCTACAGAATCATAACTGGCATACGCCACATAATCCAATACTTTCCTAACTCTAGATAATGCCCTCAGATAAGATTTAGACTGAACCTCCTCGCCATCCATTAACTCTTGCATCCAAAATGCTGCATAGATGGTACATGACACCTGAAAGGTTGCAAAAAATAACTAAAAATGGAAATGAAAGATGTTGGAAATGTGATGAAAATATGGGGTCGTTTTTTCGTATGTGGTGGACCCGTAAAATAGCAAGGAAATTTTGGAAGGAAATACGTGATGAAATTCAAAGAATTTACAGTTTAAATTTTGAAATGAAGCCAGAATTTTATTTGTTAAATATGCTAGGGCAACAAAGAGAGATAAGATGTCACCAGAAGACATTGTTATATGTGATAACTGCCGCAAGACTGACATATGCACAATATTGGAAAGAAAGGAACTATGTTGATATAAAAGTATGGAAATTTAAAGTTCTGGATATGATAGAGATAGAAAAATTAACATTTTCATTGAAAAACAAGCCTATCCAGAACTTTGAAAGGGAATGGGAGAAGTCTTGAATTGGATAAAGATACAGTATAAGAAAAGAAAAAGAATAAAGTAAGATTGCATGTAAAGCAAGGCAATACTGTAATAAGGTAATATAACAAAGCAGCAACGTAACAATGTAAGATGCAACAATGTAAGAGCATCTTTTGAACAGAAATTATGTATGAATGGAATGTAAACAAGCAGACTCAACTGGAAAGAAGAAAAAAGCTTGGAAGTGGGGAAGGGTTTTTTTTCCCCATCTTAAACTTTAATAAAAATACTTAAAAAAAAAACTCTTCCACATCACAGCTGTACATGAAAACATGCCTGCCACTCAGCAAGGCTGTGCCACCGAAGCTGCCACCAAAGCTCTTATCACTGTAGCTGAATCCTCATGTGCCTTCCTTAAAGCTGAATCTGCTCCCTTTTCATCTACTTCTTTCAACACTGTATTGCCTTCCCGGGAGACCAGGGCCCCTGAAATAAGTGTAGGTATCAGTCCATCCACCAGGGGAACCTTCAGAAATTCTATCTCTTTTTTTCCCCAAAGGAATAAAGTTTGTTAGTACGACCTAAAATTTTACATGTATTCAAATAAGCTTCAGAATGAATCAACTCTTGAAACATTACAGAAATTGGCATATCAGATATTTTGTTTCAAGCACTGCTACCTCCCGACCACAGAGGACTAGGTGATTGACAGACAGCGTTTGCTTGCACACTCCTGAACATTCTGATGCATCCCCGCCCCTTACATCTGGGCTTTCCATTGGGCTATCCGCGCCTGCTCCGGAGATGGGTTTTTGCTCACCAACCGCCCCTCCCATCTCTAAAGAATCCGTAAAATCAACATCGCGGCCCAAACCTATCTTTGTTGATTTAATCTTCACTGCCTTGACCTTCAATGTTTTAGAAGACAGATCCAAACCCCCTTTTGGAACAGCATCCACTTTTTTCTTTCTCACTGCTTTCTGCATCATACCAGCAGTCTTCTCCTTAGTATTCTTTCTCTCTGACTGCTTATTTCCCATAGATCTTACCTCCTCCACATTGCTCTCATTGGAGGAAAGAAACACTTTTTAAAAATCTGTCGCTTTCTCTTTCCCAGAGACTTGCGATCCTGCAATCATCTGGGAGGAATTTCCTTTGAGGCCATCCTTATATTCAGACTCAGAGCCTTGCTAAGTGGCAGGCATCTGAGAGGAGACCTATTTTGTTTCATTTTTCTTTTCCTTTTCAGAGCCACACTGAGTGGCAGGCATCTGGGAATCTGTCTGCATCAACATTTCTATTAATATCTCTCCAAATATTCTTTATCCACAAGCTGACAGAGAAGGAAGAAAGCCTGTCTGGTTTGCCTGGCAGGATAATAAAAACTGACGGAGGAGGAGTGGGGTCCTAACTGTATTAACTGATTTGGAACATGGACTCCTGCCGATTCTGATTGCCACATGAGGATTAACCCAATCATTGTGGATTACTCCTCCATGCCATTCTGAGAATATAGGCCTATTTCCTTGTTGAATGAAGATTATAAAATTTTTGCATTGATATTGGAGAATAGACTAAAAGTTCACCTTCAGAATTTATACATGGAGACCAAAATGGTTTTCTTCTGGGGAGACATATAAAAAGCAATATTAGAGTAATTATTGATATAATAGAGTATTTAAATTATCTTAATGGTGTTAAAGGAGCATTATTTCTTACAGATGTAGAAAAAGCATTTGATAATTTAAACTGGACATTTCTCTTAAATTTATTGAAGGAATTAGAAACTGGAGAAAATTACTATAGTTAGATTAAAGTGATATATTTGAATCAAAAAGCTAAATTAAAAATTAATGGTAGTGACTAAGGTTATATATAAATAGAAAAAGGTACAAGACGGGGATGTCCGATTTCTCCTTTATTGTTTATTTTATCATTAGAGATCTTATGTGGGGAAGTTAGGTCTGATATGAAGATTAGAGGAATAAGGATAAGAAAAAAGGAATTTAAATTACAATCCTTTGCAGACGATGTAGTTTTCATATTAGAAGATCCCCAATTAAATGCAGAAAATTTATTAAAAGTGATAAGAGAATATGGAAAACATATTGGTTTTAAAGTGAACTATGATGAATCAAAAATTTTAACACAAAATATGTTGATACAGGAACAAAACGATCTTGAAATAAAAACAGGTTTTGAATTGGCAAAGAAAATAAAGTATCTTGGTATAAATTTGATTATCCATAACCAACATTTGAAAGAAAGTAACTACACTGAATTCTGGGATAATTAAAAAAAGATTTAAATAAATTGAAAAATCTATCTTTATTTTTATAGAGAAGAATTTCAATAATGAAAATGAGTGTATTGCCAAAAATAAGGTATTTATTTCAAACCATTCTAATTATTTTGTCAGATACACCACTTAAAAACTGGAAGAGAGATTTATCGAAATTTATTTGGTCTGGTAAGAAATCTGGAATTAAGGAGAAACTAATGATAGACCATGAGAGAAAGAGGAAGTTTGGGTCGACTGGATCTGAATTAGTATTTTGAATCTTCAAGTCTAGCATGGTTGAAGGAATGAATCTCACTAAACGACAGAAGACTGTTAGAAGTGGAGGGCCATGAATTAAAATTCAGCTGGCATGCTTATCTGTGGCATGGAAAAATGAAAGTAAATTCAGAATTTAAGAATCATATTGTTAGGAGTCTCACTAAGGACTTAGAAAAAAACATAAAAATAGTTTTGGTACTACAATCCCTGGTTGGATATCTCCACAAGGAACTTTCCATATGAGGGGATTAAGAAGTTTACAAAGGTGGACCAGATATTCATATTTATTGGAGACTGAACAAGGAAATTGGAAGTTAAAAGTATTTCATAAATTGGGAGAAGAGAGTATTAAAATACAATGGCTAACTTATTTTCAATTAACAGAAAGATTTACAGAAGATAAAATTAAATTTGATTTTAAAAGAAATGAATTGGAATTAGGGGAGTTAATTTGTAAGGAAAACCTTTACTTGATAGCAAAAATATATAAATTTATATTATATTACGAAACTGAAGATGAATTGATTAAAAATTGCATGTTAAAATGGGCAAAGAATGTGGGTCAATCTATTCAATTGGAAGAGTGGGAGAGAGTTCGGAGGTGTGGCTTAATTTACAAGTTGTTACGATTGTAAAGAAAATTCTTTAAAATGATATACAGATGGTACTTGATGCCTGTTAAATTGGAAAAAATATTTAAATAATCAATAATAAATGTTGAAAATATAATTTACAGTAAAGTTCTTTTTATTATTTATGGTGTACTTGTAGGAAAGCTAGAAGATTTTGGTTATATATTAACGGGGAAATACAAAAAAAAAAATTAAAAAGAGAATTTTGTTTAGGCCAGAGCTATTTCTCTTAAACATGACAAGACTATGAAGATAAGGTGGAAAACAAACAGAATACTGCTAAATTATATGATCACAGCAGCCAGGACAATTTTTGCAAAATATTGGCAACAGAGATCTATTCCATTAATGTAAGAATGATTAGAGAAGATGATGGAATTAGCTAAAATAGATAAATTGATATGTTGGTTGAAAGGGAACTCAATGAAATCTTATCTCAAAATTGTCCTTATGTATCATATGTGAAGGAAAGATTTTGGGATAAGGTTCAATTAGATTTTGATATTTAGTATCACTTATCTCTGAGTTTCAGGTCATTTCTGCACTACCCTGTAATAGTGCTATTAATCTACTCTCAACATGGAATTCTGGGGTTTGTAGTTTACTGCAGCCCAAAAGCTCTGTTGTATCATGTCCAGGGTACTGCAGCAAGCAGCAGAGCGGAGCTTACTCACAAGGCAAGAGCAGGGGGATGTCCAAACAGAGTTCAGGTTCCATAGTAAACAAATCTAAAGGGCAAATAAAAGTCATCGTCAAACAGGCAGAAATTCAAGGTAGTCCAGATGCAAAAGAACACAGTGCAGGGCTTCAACAACCAGAACAATCAGTTGCTGACCCTGGAAGGAAAGGGCCAGCTGATAACCTTTTATCTTACTGATGCTGTTGCTACAGGTGTTCCTTCATTAGGGCTCATTTGTTACTTAAGCACGCTAAGTGGCACAGCCCCTCTTTCTGATGTCATCTCTTTTACATGGTAAGAGTCTGTGTCATCTCATCTTCTGATATTTGTTCCCCTTGCTCAGGCCCCAGCTGTTGTTTGTTATCTTCCTCTGAGCAAGCTTCTGGGGAAACTCCTGCCTCTGGGGAAACTTCTGCCTTGGATTCAGAATCCTCCTCCTCATTGCCAGGGTTTCCAAGGCAGGGCATGACACTCTGGCTGAGAATTCTAAATGCCCCTCTCTAAACTGCAAACCCCAGAACACCACAGGATGTTGAAAGTGGAACAATAGCACTATAACATGTAGTGCAGAAATGGCCTCAGATATAAGAAACTAAATATTAAAAGGAAGATTTTCCTTTTTTAAAAAAAAAGAGGGCAAATATATTGATCTTTGTTAAACAACTGGTATCAGAAAGTATGGGAAGTCATGGGGAGGGGAGAGGAGGGAGTGATTTCTTTTCCTTTTTTTTTCTTGCTGTTCTTTGTGTGTAGGTATATTTTTTTTCCTTTATGCTATCTTTTATTTTCTTTTTTTAAAATGAGTCTAATTTCATTTTCTTTCTTATTGCTACTTCTTAAAGTTTTGTTTGGTGATATAATAAATGTCAATAAAGAGTTTATTTTGATAAAAAAAAAGGGCTACAACTAAAACGCTTTAGTTTTTCCAGCTGAATGGCCATTCCTAGTACAACTTGTTCTAAAGTTTTACTGTGAAGCCCCATGTAAGGAGATATAAGATTGCAAAATAAGAATACTGGAATGTTTAGAGAGTGGTCTGCATGTTTAACTGAAAGCTAACAGTGGGTCTGTTTCAAAATATTTCACACATTTGCAAATGTTATCCGAATCTTATGACTTTAAGTTCTTCTCCTTTGTCTCTTATATTCAGCATGATATAAAGATGAACAAACCCAGAGGAATTCACTGAACACAGCATATTTGATGGGAACTTGCATGGCAAACTAAAATGTTGTCGTTTTGTTTACAGCATTAGAAATGGAACAATTAGACACTGACACCAATAATCCTCTAGCACATGTGCCAGGAAATCAAACACAGAGAGATTTTCAGATAAAAGGATAAACTGTACTCGGAGCGTAGTAGAATAATGGAAATATTCTTCACCAGGAAGCACTGATATTCCCATGACTTTTTGCATTTTCTAATACAGCTTCATAAATATTATCTTTTAATTCCATTCTATTTAATTCCATAATTATTTATTTTGAAATAAAGTACGTTGTCGTTCATTCTCACCACACTGCAGTGATTCAACTAGCGGCCCTGCTACTATAGTCATTACAATCTGCAAACTTCTGTTTTGGAATGAGAAGAGATAATACAAGGAAGGAAGTCAAGTATTCGAATTGCTTCTGCTCTGAGATATGCAAAATGAAATGTGTTGAACCATCATTGACACATGTTACGGAACAGACTATCAGCTGAATAGCAAGGTTTAATACTGTCAGAATGACCTTGCCATCCCTACAATGTTAGCCAGATTTTTACTCTACCCAGCCTATTATTCAACAAAGCCCAGGAACTGAATCCTGAGGACTATCAGATTCAAACTGAAAGTAACTTGGCTGCACTTTCTCCACTTATAGAACCAGCAGCCAATCAGTGAACCTTTGGGTGCCCCAGTAATCTTTTTGCATACACACTAATTTATAAGAACCCCAGATGCCTACCAGTCCTTGCTAATAGAAGGCAACATACTCTTCTGTGCAACATGGACCTACTATCTAGAGTTCTGGTAAGGTCAGCTTTGCAAAACAACTAATGAACTCAAAAAAACTAGTTAATGCCCCACTTCTGTTCCTAACTTATGAACACATCTTGTCATATTAGTGGTATATGGAGTTCTCTGGCCTCTATTTCTCTAAAGTATTCACTTCTTACAGAGCTGAAAATATCATGTCACTATAGTAACCATTTTAATATCCATATATGTAACATGTTCCATTCAGGATGGATGGTGAGTTGAATTTCACTCAGGGAGCAAAAACCGAGTAAATATACAACCAGTGCTAGTCCTTTACACCACTGATACTCCAAGTGGTGGTCTAGGGCCTGATGCCATTCCACAAACTATTGGCTGTTGGTCCCTGGGGAGCTTCCAAGAAACAACTGTAGTCAATAGGCACAACCACGGTGCTATTCCCTAGCACATAGGGGAGAAAAAATTAGACAGCTTGAGTAACAGTGCTTTACACCATCTCTCAATCACTTGTTTTAATGTCTGTGACCCCATAATAAACGCTTGTTCTGAATCACCTGGGGAGCAATGACAAAACATGAATTGCAGGAGCTGTACTGTTCCCCGTAGCAGTATGGGCAAGGAAAGCTGGGAGAACAAGGAATTGCAACTTGTCATACAAGTTACAAATGCTTGTACAATCAAGATGAAATCCCCTTTCTTGTAATTTGAACCCATTAGTTTGAGTTCTACACTATTCTAGAATGAAAACAAACAAACAAATTGACCCCATCATCTATTTGCTTAACAAAAATATTTTTACCATGTTTTTCTCATGCCCACACATCATGGCAAGCTCACAATAAAATCACAGCATTGATCAAATATAATAAGGGTAAAAGCATATTGGAACAGAACAGTCATTGCTAGTTGATAACAGTCCTCCACAATTTGGACATCCTCTCTTTAGTCAGTGGCAACCACTCATCATCATCAAAGAAATTGTACATGGCACAGATATGGTCTTTCTACATTATCTTAGGCAGTGGACAGAGGCAATGGCATAGAGAGAGGTAGGCAGCCTGGACCCAATACCCTAAAGTAATTACAGGCAATGGCCACCACTTTGAATCGTTACTGAAAATAAACTGGCAATCAATGCAAATTATTCAGGGCTTATGTACTATATAGGTCCCATGAATGGGTGCCCATTAACATCCTTGTTGCTGCATTCTGGGACCAAGTGGCATTTCTGGAGATGCTTCACAGTTAGCCCCATGTAGAACACAGTGCAATAACTTAGACTTGCTAAGATCTGTTAGAATAGCCAGGTCTGACTGTCTCAGAAACATAAGCAGATCGCACAGCCTTCAGCTCTTAATGCCATTCAAGTAATCAGGTGCAAGGGCAACTCTAGGAACAAGCTCAGTTCTTCATGAGAGTACAACCTTAGCCAAAAGTTTGAATGTTTCTGCCAGAGTACTTTTTCCTGATCAGGAGTACTATTGTCTTGTCTGGATTAAGCTTAAATTGATATTTAATGTGGATATTTGGAAACAGCTATCATATTGCTTTTTTGCCATTCCAAGCTAAATGTACCCAATTACTTCACTTCTTAGGACTTAGTCTCTAGACCCCTCAACTTCATGGTTGCTCTCCCTTGGACATACTCCAGTGGACATACTCCTTTCTTAAACTATAATGTCCAGAACTGAATACAGTATTGCAGGCAAAGTCTTACCAAAGTAGAACAGAATGAAGCCACTTTTTTATATTATGGGTATTCTATTTTTCTTGAGATAGTCAGAACTGATCCTCCTGTTATTTTGCTGCCTGAAGTAGAACGGCCAATGATACCCCACAAACCATTGGACTACTGAAAGCAATCCAAGACTACTTATGCAGACTACTAAAAGCAACCCAAGTTCTTTAGGCACACGATGCAGAAAATAACACAAATACTTTTCTTCTTCTCTGATGGTAAATATACAATCACAAAATTTACTAATAATAAAAAAAATAGCATGTTGTTTCAAGACACCCTAAATCTGCTGCCTTTCACCTCGCTGTACTCCAAGGGAGGAGCAGACCAGCATGTAGCCTACAAATGCAGTAACTTTTTTAGTGGTCGTATTACACTGTTGATTTATGTCTAGGTTGCAGTCTACTAAAACCTGTAGTTCCTATTTACATGCACTGCTATCAAGCTGGGTGTAACTCATCCTGCACTTGCACAACAGATTTATCCTATTTAAGTTATGAGCTTTTATATTTATATTTGTGGTAATTTATCTTGCTTAATTTTGGACAAGTTCTCTGTTCTCTCAGGATAAATCTCAAATCCTGTTTTCATCCTCTAAAGCAGAAGTGGGCAACATGCAGTGACCACTTATACAGCCATTCTGAGTTCCTGTCACTGAAGAAATCCTAGTACTTCAGCTAGGAAACATGCTCAACTGACAATGGTCATCGTATCTAAAAGAAGAGTCGTGATCACAGTAGGCTTTCAGGAGTACGTTTTCCTGCAGAACAAGGTGCTGTCTGGAAAACAAGGTGATATTTCCAGCAGAATTGCAGGGATTTTCGTAGTGGTGAAAGAATATTCACTGGCAGTGGGAAGGCAAACCCTCAATGAGTGCTCCCGCCACCCCAAAAAGTTGACCACTCCTGCTCTAAGTATCAGTTACCCACCTTGGTTTGCTGTCACTTGTTAAACTGGTTGACTAGAACATCTGGATCTAATGCATCCTTCGCAAAGCTCTGATCCACTAGACTGTCTTCCAGTTCTGTCTCACTCCCTGGTACCCCATCGTCACATGCAGATTTTATAATATGGTATTCCTTCATCTATATGTACACATTCATCTCAAGGCAGCAATAGCACCATGAACATGGCCTGCTTGCAGAGAGCAACAGTGAGATGGATTACAAAGTTGGATTTTCAATGAAGGTATATGTTTACAAAAGAAAACAGTTTGTTTCACTTCTCACATGCATGGCATATGATCACCTCCCTGCTTCTCTTTCACAGGAATGAAACTTGCTGGTTTAGATCAAAAGAGAATACAGAAAATAAGCATGTTTTAGTTTGTATCAGCTGTGGCATCCAGCCGAATAAATTTATATCTTTTAAGACACTATGGGGCTCTTTTCTGGGTTTTGCTGCAAGGGACAACGCTATGGAAACTGTCACAAATTAAGACCATGGGAAACAGAAGTTTCCACCTGTAATGGAAAGAAAAACGCAGCATATGACAAATACTGGCAGTGATGAATAAACCCAGCTGGCTATCAGTACCCAAGCTGAGTTAATCACTTACACATCACCCAAAAAAGGAATGCCTGTCTGCATCAAATTGCATGTGCTGATATATGTGCACAGATGCAAAATCAGAAATGACATTTATAATGGAAACAGAATTGCAAAACATCTCCCCCAAGTGAGCAAGATGGTGGGTGACCAGGTATGCCAGGTGAATCTGCTATTCAGGTGCTAATGACAGATAGGCACCTTCAAGGTCCCTGATCTCCCTTCTTCCAGCTATCTCTAAATCAAACTTGGATAGCCTTTCAAATAAAGATTTCAAAGAAACAGTATTATTAATCTGTTTCAACCTAAAGGAGGGGGTTAGGGGAGAAAAAAATGTAGAGTTAAAGAAATATCCAGCAGCACCTTTGCAGTGGATTTATTTTAGCAGGATATCAATCACTTCTTCAGATGCACTTCTCTCCTAAAAGAGGATTCTCCTAAGAGCGCAGCTACAGGGGTGGCAAAATTAAGGCACTGTGCCCCCCTGCAAGAATTCTGCCTTCCAGTAAAACAGTCCTTCAGAGCCCACATTTCTAGCATTGCAGTAATTAACTTAACTTCAGTTGAGCATTTCAGGCATCCAAAGTAAAAGGGCAGGCAAAGTTACCAAGGGAATGCGAACATAGTGAACACAAATTCTAGGCCTGAATAATTTTCAGAATATGATTGTGGAACATCTGAAATAGAAGACATTGCACATGTTCTATTTTACTGTTAACTATATGCTCCAGTAAGGGCCCAGTACTTACAGACACTACTGGACAGAACTAAATATTGGAACCCTAGCAAACAATCATCTTACTTTCTTCAGGGCACAAACACATATAATATTTGCTGGCATATAAGACACATCTGTGCGTAAGATGCACCCCATTTATATGCCAGAAAATACTATTTGCTGACATTTAAGATACAGTAGCATATAAGACGCATTCCATTTCTAAACAGTATTTTTTGGGGGAAGAAGTGAGTCCTACATGCCAGCAAATACTGTAGGTAGTTATCAGAACTACTAAGTTTATAGTCAGGGCTGTTCAACTGAGAAAGCAATTTATAGAACATATTGGGATTGCATGCAAGGATGATGAATTCGTCTGTAGACATACTGTTTCTGTATTTTATTAATTTCATCTTATCACAAGATGATAACATACTATCAGAAGTTTTGGTATTTTCTTATAGTCTTTTATTTTTACTTCATCTTATCGTATTTTATCATATCACTTTATTTCAGCTTATTTTATCTCATTTTGCTGTATTTTACTTATGCCACTTTATTGTATCGTTGATGTTAATTCCTTTGATATGATCAATTGACTAATCAATACAGTTAGGCTGTACTATACTGCTGGAAATCTGGGGGAATAAAGAAAAAAATCATGGGGGAGGGCAGAATTTTTACTCGGGGGAAGGGCCGAGGTCCCTGACTTCCTTCAGGTAGCCTTTCGAACAGAGCACACTTCCCTCAGCGGGGGTACCCTACGGAGCCACCGCTTCGGAGTCCAAACCCTTCCGCTCAGAACGGACTTTTGTGGCGCCCGCTGCGCCTCACAGCGGCGCGCGCCCGGGGGAAGGACCGTTAGAGGCAAACGCGTCTCCTTCCCGCCCTCGCAGTCCGCGCCGAGGGCAATGACCGCGGCGGCGGCGGCGGCGGCGGCGGCGGCCCGCCCCGCCCCGCCGAGCGAGAGGCCGCTCCCTCTCCCCCCGCCCGTCCTTCTCCTTCCTCACCGGGGCGGAGACTCCTCCTCCTCGTCCTCCTCCCTCCCGTGTGACTGGCCCAGTGCCGCATGCGAAGCGAGAAGGCGGGAGGGAGGGGGCGAGGGAGGGAGGGGAGAGAGACCCAGCCAACAGCGGCCCCCAGTGAGGCGGCAGAAAAAAGAAGCGGCGGCGGCGGCGGCGGCGGCGGAAATAGCGGTCGCGGCACCATCTCCATCTCTCGCCGCCGCCTGGTGACGTGCTGCGTGTTCCTTCAGTCCCTCATGACGGTTTGGTGCTGCCGGTGCTCCCTGGCCAGCCACTTCAGGTAACGACAGCGACCGTCGGGGGAGCGGGGTCTCTGCCTGTAGCCTTTCCCATGTGGATTATATAGGTGGCTACCCGCGGCAGCCCCTCTCCGCCCTTGCCCCTGTCGGCTCCTCCTCCTCCTCCTCCTCTTCATCTTCCCCGGCGCGCGAGCGGGCCGGCCGAGGAGATGTGAGGAGGATCTTGGCGCTGTGGAGGCCGGCGTCGTGTGTGGCCGCGTTGCCGCCGGACTCGCTCGCTCGCTCGCTCGGCCGTGGAGGAGAGGAAGGAAAGCGCGCGGGCGCGGGACGCAGTCAGGGCGCCTGAGCAGTTCAGGAGACCCTTGAAGGTTGCGGGAGGGACCTGGGTAGGCGGGTGCGGGAGGTGGGAAATTGGCGCGGGGGGGGATGCAGACGAGCGAAAGCGGGGATGCTTTGTGGGCTGGATTATGATGCACGGGCCGGGGAGGGGTGTGGGGAGAAAGGAGTCTATATGCACGCGCGCGCACACACACACACACACTTCCTCCACGCGGCGTTTCTTTTCATGATCGTGGCTGCGGTGTTTTTTGAATAGCCGAGGGAGAGAGAGAAGCGTCTCTCTCTTTCAAAGCGTCAGAGCTCTTCATCCAAGTCTCTTCTGCAGCCCAGAAGACGTGGTAAACCACCTAAAACAGAACGACCAGTAAAGTGTTGTGGCAGCAAAGTATTTGAATATTGGGGGTGAGACTTTTTGGCTTCTGCCTTCTTCAGCTGCGCCACTCCCCCCCCCCCAAAAAATAGAAAACTATCACGGAGCACCATTCTACAATTGCTAATACCTTCATTCATCTGGATCAATTGGCTGTGTTTGAAAGCTTCATGCAAATGACTACATATACATGCAGTATATAATATTATACATGCATACACACATATATATACACACATATACGTGGGATATAATATATATTGCACACATATAATGTATGTATGCATAAAATAATGTATGCATGTGATCGTGATTAAGAAACAGAAGAGTCTTGTGAGCCCTAAAAATTAAAACATTTATTATTGTGTAGGATTTTGAAGGTTTAGAGTCTACTTCAGTTCTGGAAATTCCATCCCCCATGACAGGATGATGAAATTTATTCATGAGCTTCCTGAGTGGTTTGGTCATTCAGGCATTGATTACTCTCAATGTGCTTCAGTTCAGTAATGCTGCTGCCTTTTGAATCTTCCAAGAAAATAACCTCCCTCCATTCTTAAATTGATTTTGTTTAATATTACCATTGAAGCCTAAATATGTAAACTTTTGATGGAAATGAAGGAGAAAAAAAATACATGCTTTATTTTTATATATATTGCAATAAAATGATAGGAGCAGAAACTTTTAAGAAAAGATTACTCAGGTATTCAGCAAGAATGCTTAAATTACAGGATAACATAGGGTCAAAAGTTACTTTACCTTTGCCCTGACCAAGATCTTTGACAAATGTCAGTACCTTTAAATGTTTCATAATCCTAATAATTTCCATCTGAGCTTGTTTTTATGTTTAGAGTTGCAGAAAGTATTTTGGCAAATGGTATTATGATATCTACTTGATGTGAATTCACAATTAAAATAATTATATGGTAGGCCTTCCTCATTCACGGGTTTAACTTTCACAGATTTGATTATTTGCCAGTTTATCCAATCCCTGCCTCCCACCTCAAGCACTTCTTTCCTGGGGGAACTGATCAGACTGTGCAGCTGTTTACAAACCTGCTTCTGGACTACCTTCTCCTCCACCAGCTGCTGCCTGGCCAGTTAAGGACAGCTCGTGCCCTGATATCTCAGCTGCTGGCCGGAACTGATGGAGTGCCGAGCCGTTGAACAGCCACTCTCCAGAACTGTCCAGCTGAGGAAGAGAGCAGCCCTCTCTAAACCCAGAAGTCTCTCCAACTGCTGCCTGAGTTCTTTTCTAACCTCCCTCCATACATGCACAGCTCTGTTGCATGGAGCACCACCAGTCTCCCCCAGTCATGACCACCCTGGTTCTGGTGGTGCTTACCGCACCAGGCAGTGGGTGGAACATAGCCAGCTAGACATGCCAATGCTTCTTGGGGTGAATGAGTGAATGAGCAAGCAAGTGAACAGACCTTGCCTAGGTTGGTGCTGATGGCTGTGCTTCAAGTGCTGGCTTTGCCAGAGTTGATGTCACTGGGAAGGAGGAGAGAGGATGAGCAGCTGCAAAGGGAGTGAGTGGTATGGTGAAGTTGAGAGGAGAACTAGAGCAGAGCAGCCAAGCAATGCATGGTATTTTCTCCTCCTTTGCCCCACAGCAGGCATGTGGCAAGTGAGGCTTTGCAAGGGAAAGGGGTGTGGGGCAGGGATAAGTTGTTGGAAAGCCGTTGATCCTACCGTGGAAAGTTAGAACCACCATTGTCTGGAAGACATCTGGAAGAGGAATAGAAAGGAAGGAGTTTGAGGGTCATGTTTGCAACCTTGTCACCCTCCCCATAAGGCCATTGGTTGTGTGCATTGGGAAGAAGACACACACACATTTGGTAGGCGTAGAGATATTTTTGGTTTTTCCACTTTTGCCGAGTCTTGCACCTCTAATCACCACAGATGTGGAGGGCTGACTGTTAACTTAATGGAGCCATACAATAGAGGTTTTTTTAAATTAAAACCACAAAATCAGAGCGTCAGTTTCACGTATGCAACACCAATTGGAAATTTGCCATCAAAAATTTGCACATAGTGCAAGTTGCTAGCCAATACAGTAGGAAACAGTATGACACACACAAGTAAAATATCCCCTGTGTATGTTACTTTTAATTCTAGTCTGTTTATCAGAATTTGAGTGTTTGACCTAATGGTAAAATGTACATAATGAAGCAATTTCTAAAAGTCATAGTAGTTCCCTCTAAAAATATTAAAACAATTTGTCAGTTTAACTTTTTTTAAAAAACAGTGCAGTACATATCTGTGAAAATTTATATCAGAGCCTAAATTATGCTGTTGGTACAGATTTTACTGGGATCTTCCAGCTGTCACTTAGGAACATATGAAGGTGCCTCATGCCATTGGGTTAGCTCAGTATTGTGAGCTCTGATTGATAGTGGCTTTCCACGATTCTTTCCTAGCTCTCCATGGAGATCCCTTGTATTTCCATGTAATTTCAGTCTAAATACTTACAAGGCCTGATCCTGCTTTGCTTTTGAAATCAGATGAGATGGGGTATGTGAAGGGTGATATGCTAACTTTTTAGTGGATGGTAACACCTGACAAAGGAATACAGCAACCCAGTTCAATCTTTGAAATTTTGTTTAGGCTGTAATTGCTGCCGCTATTTAGTATAAGCTGAGTACTGAAATGTTTGCCAGTGCTGTGTGCTCTGTGTGACTTCAAATAGTTTTTGACTTATGGTGACCCTAAGGCAAACCTGTCACCGGGCTTTCTTGACAAGATTTGTTCTGAGAGGGGTTTGCCTTTGTCTTCCTCTGAGGCTGAGAGATTGTGACTTGCCACTGGTTTTCCATAGCTGATTCAAACCATGGTCTCCCAGAGTCATAGACCAAACCTCAAACCACTATACCATGCCAGCTCTTTCACTAGCTGCCAGTGCTTGCTTAATCCAGTCAACACTTTATAATAAGCAAGTATAGTTAACAAACTGTTAAATAGATGTTGCCTTACATTACCTTCTAAAAACAAAATGCTATTAATACTGGATGTTAAAATTGTGATGTTAATAGTGAGAAGAGAAAAAAAGAAAACACCTAATGGATCAGGCCAAACAGCTGTCTAACCCTTCATTCAGGGAGTTGGACTGGATGGCCCCTGTGGTCTGTTCCAACTCTTTGATTCTATTATTCTATTCTGTTGTCCACAGTGGCCAACCGGATATCTCCAAGAAGCCTATAAATATTTTTATTTTATATCCTGCCCTTTGTCGCAAAGAGCCCAGGACGGGCTCTTGTTTACATTTTTCTTTATCTCCTTACTGTTGAGTTCTTTATATTGTGCTTTACAATTCAGCAGTACATTCATCTTTACAACTTATCTTTTCATTCAGCAGAAACAGAGGAAAATTATACACTCAGAAATGTGCGGGGGGTGGACATTGCAGGTTCTGCAGAATTTTACAGCTTACTTCAGTCTGTTGTCAGGTTTGTTTCATAAGGGTGTTGAAGGCACTTCTGTCTGTATGCAGTTGAATACCTACATTCAAAAAGATGTTTTTATTAATTAGCTATGACTATCAACATTATTTGTGTTCCATATCCTGAAGGAAAGGCACAGATGTGGAATGGGAGGAAATAAGAAATAAACATTAAGAAAAGGATTACCAGTTTGGTAGAGAACAGCTGCTCTCTCATCGTCCTCTTACTTTAGTTAAATCCAACAGTTCTACACACACACAAATCTATGTGATGTTCTTTATTCCTGGAAGAAAAGAAAATCAGAGAAGTAACCTATGAAGCTGTGCCGGGAAGTATTTTGTAAAGAAGTGGATTAGCATATTTTCTCAAATTGCTCATGACCCAAATAGTTTACAGAAGGTACAGAAGCAGTTTCATTATAACATTAATAATGGTTTCTATTGTTTTCACCATCAATGTACAATGGGTTGTATCTACATCCATGCAGCCCATTAAAGGCTTGTTTGAAATTTGATCTTTATTTAGCTACAGGTAAGTATATTTCATGCATGAATGACATCTTTGTGCATTTGAGTGGCAAGAAAGCATGCTGCTTCATTCTATGGTAGTTGCTTAAATTATCATCTAGAGAGGACAATGCTTGAGGTTAGTGTGTTTGTGCTTGTCAGAGGCAAGTCCTAGTATCAAAAGTATCTACTTAAAGTTTGCTAGGGGATTGATTGGCAATATAACCAATGCTCAGAGCTGACAGGTTCTTGAACTATTGAAGGAGAGAGGGAGAGCTGTATGTCTGAATATAAGCTCCTTTTTTAAAAAAATTGCACTCAGATAATGCATAAGTTACCCTTTTAAGAGGATTCTTCTGGAGGATGTTTTTTAAATCTCTTCATACTTTCTGCTTCATAAACATTTTGCCCAAGATCCATTGTTCCTATGAACAGAACTTATAACTTCTCCCCTCTGTAAATGGAAAGGCTTTATCTGTTCATGGTGGGTTCTTGTTGCAGTGAAGCCCCTCATTAGTGAAAGGGAGTTGGCGATTTTCACCAGTTCTCTTCTACAGCCTGCCTATCACTGTCACTTCCCACATCAAATCAGAAACCCTTCTGAAAACAAAACAAACATTTTCATTCACAAAAAAAGAAAGCAATGTGCTTTTTTAAAAAATTTAATGAAACATATCATGCAAATAATTTTTAGAATCAAAACCTTTTAATAGGACATTCCGACTATTGAAGTTGAAGGCCCCGACATATCTAATGATCTGCTGCGCTCCTTCCAGCAGGGCAGACATGAGGGAAAAATAGTCCTTTCTTTTTCTCCCCAGAGCTTCCTTCATTCAGCCTATGACATACCCTTGATCTTCCCCTTCTCCCCACACTCCATCTTCGGAGGGGTGAAGACCACAAATCTTTCCATAGGGCCCAGGAGGGGAAATTTAAGGTCAGGTGTCTTTCTGTCCTTTGGGGGGGGAAATGCATTTCCTGCATCTACAGAATGCTATACTAGAGTCCACAGCATTGCACCTTAAATGTTTGACTTGGTAGATGTACTATTAATTGTGACATCAACTCAGGCAATTTATTGCAATAGAAACCCTTCTGGCACTAAAAATGTGTCCTGTATGATTTTGTAGATGTCTGTGGACGAAAGAAGCTATTTTTGTCTTGTGGGGCAATTAAACAGCAGTATCTATTCAGGGAAAGTCATAGTGGATTCGCAAACCTGCCTGAACTAATTAGTGTGTATTTTTACTTAATAGCAATTATTTTATTTATATCTCATTTAAAGGCAATGGACTCTCACTTTATTTTATTAAGGATATACTAATGAACTACTTTGTTTCTCTTTAATAGAAACTACTGTAGTTCTGAAACTGAAGGACGCTTTTTGAATTCATTAGTGCAGTATTTTGGTGACAACATTGGGACAAATGTTAAAACAATGCCCTTATTAGAAGAAACCACTCTGCCTGTGGATCCACCACTGACTTTGCCAATGGTAGTAATAGGTAAGTTACTCTCACATGATTAAAAATCTGTAAAATGTAGCAGCATTCATTTGACAACCTTGCTTTATGTTAGTTTGCTTGTTAAATTTTGATTCCATGGCTAACTGCTGTTAATTATACTGCTGTGCCAGGATACAGTATCCTTGTGCACTAGACAGTTTGGCTTAATCCTAATTGTCAGTCCCAACTAGAATAACCTTACTGAATCAGTGGCAATTTGATAAATCAGTGCTTATGGAATTCCAGTTAACTCAGTGGTCCTCTCCAGTTGGGACTAACAATTGACCATGTTGGAAAATATATTTGATCTATATCAGTTTACTACATGTAATAGAAGAAATAATCTAAAGCAGATTAGGTGTTGCCAAATTGCATTTTATGTATTTATTTACTTCGTGTCCCACTTTCCCCCCAAGATGAGATGCAAGGCAAGTTACTGTGTATTAAAGTGTCTAATAAAACAAAAAATTATAAATATAAGATTATACATTAATTTTGAAAAGTTATCAAAACACTTTAAAACACTGCCTTAATAATTAATATGTTAAGAGATCAGCACATCCATTAGACGCAATTAGTTATTAAAGGCCAAAACGGATGGAGTTTTTCCTGGTAAGAGCTTTCCATCTAGGAGCAGCCACCAAAAATTCTCTTGGCACCTAGCTTTCCATTATTTATAAACTGGCCCTATCCATCAGCCAGTGAAGGAACAACTGTTCCAGTGCTTGCTTTCATATCCCCCCTACCTCATTCATTTTGAATTCTGTTAGATTGTGAACCCGCAGGCAGGAATTGAATTTATTGTATCTTTTTTATATCTGCAGAGTGTTTAACTTTTCATAAACACTTTTTAAATGTTAAGCTATAACAGCAGTGACATGCAGACACATACAGTTGATTCAGATGGCATGTCTCTGTTTTATCAGGCAAAGCTGCTTTGGGAGGGCATAATTCGGAGAGGGACATAGGCAAGGGTGTAACAACAGCAGCAAAGCCCTTCTTATTTCAATGGGCACTTGGGAATTAAGTGCCTATGTAGAGAAATCTTCAGTGGGTGTGTATGTGGCACTTCTGTTCTTGTTTTCATGTTTTTAAATAGTTTTATGTTGCTTTTCATATTGGTGTTTTAACTGCTTTTAAAAACTTTTTGTTACTAGTTTTAATTCAGCTCTGCTTTCATTCATATTGTAAGCTATTTGTGAGGAAGGTGGAATATAAATAAAATAAAGCAAATAGTAACTCCTCATCCATTGTTTCAGTTAGCCCCTTCCTCCTGAACCTGCTTTTATGTTCTCTGAGGGTCTAGACATATGTTTTCTTAGTACATAATTTCCATGTCAGTCTCTTTTGCAATAAATAGTTTTAAGTGACAAAAAGGAAATAGATAGGCAGAGGTGCTTTGAGTCCCAGTAGGTTATGAAATTGATCGGTGCATGTTTTATCTGAAACCTGTTTATTTATGTATTTAATATCCCACCTTCTTCACAATATTAAACCCACTTAAGAACAAGCAACCTTCTTCCTAAAATATGATTTAGAAGGGTCTGAGAAGAAGAGGGAGTGCTTGATTCCTGGGCCATTTTTCTGTTCTCTCATGACTTCCCAGGCTGCTCTGCAAGGCCAGGAAAAGTAGCTTGGGAGCCTAATTTGTAAAAGAGAAACAGATGGTGGATACAAATTCCTTATGCTCCATATTTAGAAACTAGAAGAATTTGTTTAATTGGGAAAATTAGCTTCTTAAGATCATTAAACAGAAATGTCTTGTTTTGATTGGGAGAAGTACATGGCCACGAAGATATCCTCCTATGTCTGATTATAGGTATCTATATTATTACCTTGAGCATATGGTTATTTTTATACCACATGATATTTTAGAATTTTATTCATTGATAGTACCCAAGTATAGTTCTTTCATTGAGCTGAAAGTGAATTTCATTTGCATCATTCTGCCAAAAGACAAAACATTCTTTCTTGATAATAAGCTCTGCTCTGGCATCATTGTCAGTGGCATAATGTTATGCAAATATTGTTCTGAAGTGGTACTGCTGTAAGAATTCTTTTGCTTTCTCAAAGCAAGCAACAACAACAAACAAACAAAAACCTTTCCCATCCTTGTTGCTAGAGAAACCCTCGCTCCCTGCCTTCAGTTTTAAAAAACAAGAAAACTGGTTGGCGGTGGGGAATAACATAGATTTGGATCCAAGTAAGGCCTTTGCGTGGATGGGAAGGCTCCTTCTGTTCACAAAACTCACCAACATCTGATGTAGGTTTCCTGCTGGAGGAAGAGAGAGACTATGTGCTCTTGGCAACTTCCCCCATTTTGATCTGATCTGGAGAGCCCTCTAGAGCACTTTTTCAGGAGACAAAATGGGCTGCCCAGAGAAAAAAGAAGCAGAAAGATTCTTTCCTCATTCCTTTCCTCTGTTGTGAGTAGAATTCCACTAGGAGTTACACTGGACCCAGCCCATAATAACCAATATATTAAAGACTCAATGCTCAAAAAATGGACATTGGCCTAAATTCAGTGGAGCACTTCTGCTTCAATGCCAACACAATGGAATTTTCTTTCCCTTCCTTCTGTCTCTAACTCTCCATGTTTCTTGAAAAATGGTTCAAGAGAGTTTATCAATCTTCCAGTGCAATTTCTGCAGAGCACAGAGGCTGCAATGTGGAGATAGGTGGTGTTATCCTTCCCATGTCTACCGGATCTCACTGTTCCATCAATAGAAGTCCAGCACTAGTTGCTAATAAATAACTAAATTCCGAAGAATAACAATTGGCTTCTGTGATAAAATAAAACTTAACTCTGTGTGTTTAATACAGTGATAAAATAACTATTTGATGCTTGCCGCAGAATTTACAAAGACCACATTACATTTAGAAGTAGCCTAGTTCCAATTAAGTGGTAAAAAATTATTTTTCCCTAAATTTTCAGTGTTTAGCCAAATATGCACATACTACATGCTTCCTTTTCTTCATCTTATCACTGTTCAAATTTTTGCCACCACTTCCAATTACTGGCATTGATAAGAGATAGCTATTATTATATTGGCAAATGAAATTGAGTGACCTAAATTGGGATAATATATTTGGCAAAAAAAAATTGGCGATGCAACTGAAAAAATGTTAGCCGCACACTGGACAGTGTTAAGTACAGTACTTTTAAACCTCTTTTGCTTCAGCAGAATTGAAAAAAGGATTTACTTAGCTCTTATATTAAAACTAATGGGAGTTAAAAGTGCTGAACTGTGACTTATTATTTTGGGCCAGACTATAAGGTCCCATTGTTAGAGTTAGTAAGTCTTTCATGATTTTTTTTTAACCCAAACAGGTAATGGACCTTCAGGAATTTGCCTGTCCTACATGCTGTCTGGATATAGGCCATATTTGTCTCCTGAAGCAGAGCATCCAAATCTTATTTTGCATAATAAATTAAAAGAAGCCAGTCATCTCTCTCTTGTTGATCAAGTAAGTTCTGCTAGTCGTGTCTTCAGTTTTTAAAATATTTCTGCTTTTCAAAAAAGGCAAAACATTAGATCCCTGAAGTTATGTACTTATCTGTGTAAAGATAGGTCAACATTCTCAGGGCCTTTCCACACTACATTGTTATAGTGCTGTTATTCTACTTTCAACATCCTATGAAATCCTGGGGTTTGCAGTTCAGGGAGGGACATTTATAATTCTCGGCCAGAGAACTCTTTGGCCTCAGTAAACTACAAGCCCCAGCATTCCACAGGATGTTGAAAGTGGAATAATAGCACTATAATAGTATCATGTGGAAAGGTCCTCAGTCTTTGAAAAGTAGTAGTAGTAGTAGTAGTAGCAGCAGCAGCAGCAATAGTAGTGTATTCATATTTTTTATGAGAACCTTGTGGGAAGCATTCTGCTTCCTTCATGTTTGCATTAGGTGTGACGTACGGCTTGGGATGGAAGACATCAGTTATTTTTGATGATAGACATGTGTTGTAACATAAAGCTGCCCAAAGAGCTGTCTAGTCTGGCACTGCCTTTAGTACTGGCCACCAAATCTTCCTGGTATTTATTTCACCAAAGCCAGTAATGGATGTAGAAGTCTTGTTTGCTTTAACTTCATCGTCATTAGTATACCCACATTCTATAAATGTAGGTTTAAAGGTTTTTCTTGAAAGAGACATAAACTAGTGTGGTTCAGTGTAGTGTTTTAATCAGTGATGTGACACAGTTTCTACAAAAGTTTTAGTTTATTTTGGGCTTCGCAGAATGCAAGCTACAGGTACTGTCTTCCCAAAGGTGCTGAAAGGAGTCTGTCCAATCATATCCATGAGCACCTTGTTATCCTCAACTATGCTCATATAAAATAGATGTCAAATCTTGTTCCTATTAAACATTTCTAAGCAACTTGAAGCCAGTGAAGAAAAGACTACTATTATAATGAAGTTGGTTTGTGCTCATTGAGATCAGGAAACCTGGGAGGTAAAACAGTTGACAACCAGTGAAATTTTGAGACATCATCTGATAAATCTGTACTAACATGGTGAAAGCTGAGAAGCACAGCCTAATTAACCATACATCCTTAGAGTTGTTTAGTCAGTATTAAGGATATAAAACAAAACTAAGATATGAATGATTCATTGTGATAAAAATATGCAGAATGTTAGTAGTAAATCAATACTAGCGATGTAAAGAAATTGTGAAATGTATGTGTCTTGGGGGCAGAAGAGATTGATGGGCAGAAAAATGAAAGAGACTTACTATGCATTGTTTTATATTCTGCAGAAAGGTTGTATGGCTGTTTAAACCTGTGTTTTCAAACTAGGAGTTAGAGTACTTGGCTGAAGGCCTAGAAGGACGCTCTTCAAATCCTGTAGCAGTTCTCTTTGACACACTTCTTCATCCTGATGCTGACTTTGGATTTAACTATCCATCTGTTCTTCACTGGAAACTTGAACCACATCACTATATCCCTCATATAGTGCTTGGCAAAGGACCACCTGGTGGTGCTTGGCATGTGAGGAAAACTTTCATTCTTACTATTTAGAAACAGTTTTTTATTAGAGATCTTTGGCTTACCTATCACCTGTGAGTATTTGATTGTAAACAGCTGGAGCCCTCTGTGGTGTGTATTTTATAGCGTGTGCGTGTGGTAGGGGGATATATGGTCTACATGCACCTCCTGTTTCCATGCCTCTTAGTACCCAACAGCTACATTTCAGCAACCTCCTTTCCCCTTAGGAGTAGCCACTAAAACAAAGCATGCTAGGAATGTACATCTTACAGTATTTGCAAGCTGATTAGTACTTCCATGAGTCTTCTGGGAATGCTAATCAGCTTGAAAACAGGGCATGTGCTCCCTCCATGCCTTGTCTGAAAGGCAAATTATAGGTGTTTTTACCCATCACGCTGATATTCAGCAGTGTGGCAGGAGGCGAAAGTCCACTGGGTTAAAGAAAGGCCAATGTGCCCTGAATCCACTCTCAATAGCAAACCATTCTTGCTATGTATCATACATGGTTCCTGACTAGTTATGATACCTGTTGTATGTACCCATTTCAGAAGTTTTATGCTCTGAAGATGTGTTATATAAAGTGTTCAACAGTTTCAGTGAATATACAGAGTTTTTTAAAAAAAAAAACCATCCATGAACACATCATGGGACATATAGCATAGGTTTGTTTCTTTTTTTTTTGTTTTCAAAATTATGAAAACTTCTTCCTTTCAGAGACTTACCTTACTAGGAAGTGGATTTGCATTATTTCCTTCCATCACATTTTTTCAAGCTGTATATTTTAGTAAAAAGAATAACTCTTTGATATATTATTTGACTGTTTGTACCAGGAAGATGTTGATAGTTGTACTAAAAAAAATACAAGTATACATTGTAACAAAGTAGTTGTTAATGGAGTAGTTAATGAGGTAGATGTGTCATGAGCATTACTTCTTCAACAGAAACTTTGGTACCACAGGTAGAAATAATATGGAAAGAATGGGGATAGGTTCCATCACCACAAAAAAGAGTAGTTCAACATATTCTGGCAAATTTTTCATTTGAAACTAACAATATCCACATGTGAAATGAAATATGTTAGGTAAGCCTTGCATAAGTAAATAAAAACATTTTGAATCTTCTTGAGACCACTTGAAGGCTTGGTCCAAAATACATCTAGGGATGATTTTTGCTTCCACCAGCCTCCACTTTTTATTATTAATTATTTTTTTAAATTATCTCTGCCTTGGTGACCAAACATTTAGGTATATGCTTTTTTAACATGCTGAGGGTACCTGCAGAGGCAGGCTGGTTTCTCCTTTTCTTTCTGTTTTGCTTTTCACACCTACTCAGTAAGAAATTCTGGAAGCAGATGGAAACAAAGAGGCTTTGTTAACCTCTTAGATATGCCTATATAGCACAGACCATTTACTACAATCTGCTGTTGGAATCTGAAATCCATTTTTTAAAAAATAAAAGCTGTCATCTTGCACAGACACTGAAGATCTGCACTATGACACACAATGTCCAGATATTACAGGCCAGGGAGATAATGTAGCATATAGATAATGATGCATTGTGTTATGCATATTATCCTGTTTTATTTTCCACAGTGTATGGAAGGTTCTATGCTGACTATCAGCTTTGGAGACTGGATGGAATTACCTGGATATACATTTAAAGACTGGGCCTCCAATAAGCGAAGGTGAAGATAATGTCATATTACAATTTCCAGGGGAGGGGTATCTGTGTTAGACTATTGCAGCAGAAAACAGAGTCCTGGGATGGATTGACATATTTGTTATAGCATGAGCTTTCACAGACTATATTCCACTTCATTATATGCATAAGAGGTAAATTCTTTTCTCAGTGACCAGAAAAATCAAAAGATTCAGTGTTTTCAGTTTGTATTTTGCAGAAGTGTAACAGACTCTTGCACATGTTAGTAATTTTTAGATGCATGTAGACAGTGAGCCGCCATAACGACATTTTAGCTTGGGTTACTATATAAACTATTTCCTTTAGTTCATAAATCAGATCAATATGCTTTTTCAAGACTGGTGGGGCAAAGTACTAATGGAACACAAGAGGACCAGCCATCTTCTTCTTCCCCCAACACACTCTAGTGCTTGAAAAGCTTACCTAACCTCAATGGTAAGCTTAGTGTTTTGAAGAATTTAGTGATCTACTTATATTTGAGTAAAAATATGCTACTGAGAGTGCTTCTGAAAATAAATTTATCACAGTTGATGTACAAGTTTTGGATACATTCTCCAAGTGTAAACAAAATGTAAATGTTTACATTTACAAGGAACAGTGCAAGCATAAGAAAAGGGATAAATAAATTATGCTTGTTTCTCTATCCCCTTTTAAAGATTACCAGTTGTAAATCTTCTCTAGTAACTTAATTCCTGTAAGCTTCTCAGTAGGATGTGGATGTTTATTTTCTTCCGTTGTCCACTTGCATGTTTATTCTCCTTTATGACCTAGAAATGCTCATTTGGAAGTTCTGTATAGGAAATATCATGACTGAAATTACTGTAGTATGCTCTCTCTGAAAATTTAAGTTGCACAGAACTGTATTATTTTACTATTTTCTGTGTTTTTACAAATGGCAGAACAGTTGCTTTTAATATGTTAATAACATTGTTCGTAAAAGAGCTTAAAGTAACAATTGTTTCAAAATGCACTGACAATAGTTCAGTTGTCATTCTTAAAACCTCATCAATTTTTGCTAGCATTGAGACATATTGGATGGAATCATCAATATTTGGAGCTTCCCTTGTGTTCTTTTTTTTAAAAGAATTATATCCATGTGATCACTTTTGTATTTAAAAACAAAAAACATGGCACCCAGAGCACTGCACACCAACAATAATATATACTTGGGGTTCAGGTACATCATTGCATACATATTGAAATATATATTTCTAAATGAAAAAGAAGAAAAGGTACACAATTATGTTTGGAACTAGCGGTACAGTTTCTGCAAGTATGTGCAGACTACAGTTATGCCCAGGTTATTTTCGAAGTTGAGAAAATAGAAGACTATCTAAAATTAGGAGTATAGATCCATTCTGAGAGGTTGCTTGACAATAGTGCGAGTACCTATAAATATACAGGGTGATACTGAACTGAGAGCTAGCCTGATGTAGTGGTTTGATAGTTGGATTACAACTCTGGAGACCAGAGTATGAATCTAATTCAGCCAGAGAAACCTCCTGGGTGACTTTGGGCAAGTCACACACTCAGCCTGAAAGGAAGACAATGGCAAACCCCCTCTGAACAAACCTTGCCAGGAAAACTCCATGATAGGTTTGCCTTAGGGTCAGCATAAGTCAAAAATGACTTGAGGGTACACAACAACAGTAGTGGGTTACTAATGAGAAATTGTATTTTTGTCCAGTATTATCAGTGCATCTGTTGCATGATGGTAAATGAACAATAGGCAGGTTCACGCAAATTCAGACACTCCTTTACTACCATCCACGTATAACCATATTTGCAGTATTTACCTGGGACAAACAAAGGCCATGTCAAAGCGAAGCAAACATCTGTACACTCTTACCTTTCACTGACAATAAAATAAACAAAAGTGCCTGTAAGGGCTGGAGCTAAATGCAGATTAACTGTAAGTCACTATGCAGTGCTAAGGTGTTTAGCTTCATGGTCATTTTAACAACACTGTTTATCAGAATGAGGTCCCTCTTCCACTTGTAAACTTCTCTAATTTGGAAACTATGGTAATAACTTACTGTTGAACCAGATAAAAATCTATGGGTTCACAGTTTCCATTCATGACTTCAGAATGGCACCCAAGCCAACAAATTTAGTAGCTTCGTTCCATTTTAGCACTTTCTATATGTTGACTTTTTTTTTTTAAAGGAAGCCCTTGGTCATAATTGCCCTCAGCAAGGAATATTAACCTGCTCTTTTGTTCCTATTTGATATTTCTTTAAAATACTTGTATCAGTAGTGGGATTTAATTGTTCTTTAGGATGTTGACAGTGATTTTCAGATTTGTGTTTTTAATCCTGGCTATGCAGAGTTCCTCTTGTTAAAATCATTAACCAGCTCTGTTTTGGATAAGTGGTGGCATCTTTAAATCGAAACTTCTTCCACCCGCCAGATGATGCCCACCACTACTATTGTTCAGTATGACAGATAATGTTAAAAATCCTTTTCTGTTACATTATGAGAGGGGGTGATCATGTATACACTGAGAGGCCAGAAAGTAATTTAAGCCACCTTTTGCAACTGCCCATGCTTTCCTCCTTAAGTTCCCCTCATCCTTTTAAAGTGCCTGTCTAATGTCTGAAACAGTGGCCAGCAATTACATTTGGTAGTGGGATATATTAGATAATCAGGATCTGGAGTTTAGCTAAATCCTTTACAAGCACAGAATTTTCAAGACATCATTGAAAGAGTAATATTTCACAGATGGGAGCTACTGTCAAAATCAATCTTATTCAGAATTTGCTGATGAAGCTGTGGTCCATTACAAAAGTATCATCTGGGGCACTCATTTTTGGAAAACTTAACAGTTGTATTTTGGGGTGTTGTTTCTAACCCAGTATAAACAGTGGAAACATTTCAAAGAAGAAATGTTGGAAGACTGTTCTTTCAAAGCTGAAAACTTCAGTCTGACCTAACAGTGATGACATAATTACATTAGAGCTGAGGGAAGTTCTTCTGTGAATGTGATAACCAGATATCTCATCTTGTTTCAGAAACATAAAGTGTGACAGAGTTCTGCCCGAAGAAATTGCTAGCTATTACAAGCACTATGTTAAAGTCATGGGCCTACAAAAGAACTTCAGAGAGAACACCTATGTAACATCTGTATCAAGACTTTACCGAGAACAAGATCATGAAGATGAAAACCAAGTGACCAAAGATCTTTTGCCACAGTGTTTGCAGCTGGAAGAGCAAGGTGGGCAGACTACAGTGATCAAGAAAAACTGGGAAGTCAGAGGGTATCAGAGATCAGCAGATGGCTCTCATGTGCCATTCTGTTTGTTTGCTGAGAACGTGGCTCTTGCCACTGGGACCTTTGATGCTCCTGGGTGGCTCCAAGTTGAAGGAGAAGACTTCCCCTTTGTGCTCCATTCAATATCTGAGTTTGGAGCTATTATCAACAAAGGAATATTACGTGGGAAATCTGACCCTGTCTTAATCATAGGTGGTGGACTTTCAGCAGCTGATGCAGTTCTGTGTGCTTATAATAACAACATTCCTGTAGTACACGCATTCCGTAGGAGGGTCACTGACCCAAGTTTAATTTTCAAACAGTTGCCTAAAAAGATTTATCCAGAATACCATAAGGTGTATCATATGATGTGTACTCAGTCAGTTACTACGGACTATAATTTGCACCCTGCCTATACCAGTTTTCCTGAACATCGGGTACTTTCGTTTCAGCCAGATATGAAGTGTGTCCTTCAGAGTGCCTCTGGATTGAAGAAGATCTTAAAGTTTTGTGTAGCCTTAGTATTAATAGGTTCGCATCCTAACTTATGCTTCCTAAAGGACCAAGGCCAGGGCATAGGCCACAATGCAAATGAACCGATTACTTGCAAGGGTAACCCCATTGAAATCGACCCATATACTTATGAGTGCACAAAGGAACCCAATCTTTTTGCAGTAGGTCCGCTGGTTGGAGACAATTTTGTACGCTTTTTAAAAGGGGGGGCATTGGGTATTACACAGTGTTTGGTAACAAAGCAGAAGAAGAAGCATCAGCTGGTAGCTGAAAGAGAAAGAGATGGAGTACCCTAGAACAAACAGCCATAGATACCATCTAAAGAACTAGAGACATAATGCTAACAAGTGGCCTGTTAACATCTTCAATTACTGGAAGCCTTGTTTTTGTTACACATACCAGTCCATGCTTGCATTGCCTCATAGAGGAGGATGATAGTCCTGCCTTTTCAAAGTGCAAAAGTACTGCTTGTTTTTCTGGACTTGCTTCCAGTTAAAATAATAGTTAATTATGATAACTCATTCTGATTTGTTTTGGTTTCATACCCTAGTGAGAACAAATTTAGTACTCAAGCAAAACAGTTTCTACCCATTAGCTTACTGTTTTACTATACAAAACTAGACCAGAGTCTAGAAATAGAATCTTTCCTGTAAGATAAATTAAAGCAAAATATTCACCAGTTTGTTTGTAGCGAAAACTTTTATTTATTTTACTTTGGTCATTGTGGCAGATATACAATACCTGATGGCCTAGAAAATAAGTGGCCTATAAAAATAAAGAATTTTTTTTCCCTGAGTGGAAATCAAACTGTATCGTAGATGTAGCTTCTACTGATAATGGGAAGCAGCGGTCATAACAGTGCCATCATACTGTGTCAAAGGAATGGTCCATTGATAATGGTATACAGCAAAGCACTGCTACAAGTGAATTTATGAAAGATAATGAATTTGCTACTCTGTTTCAAGCATTAACAAAGTATATCTTATAAAGCCTGCTCTGTTGCAGTACACTTAGTTGTGGAAGGTCATTCTGTATGGTGGGAATCTTCACTTGAGTGTTGCCAGGATCTCAGCATCTAAGACGTGCCTAGTCTCTCATATCCGAAACAGAAGTAGAGTGTGTCTTCAGGGCCCCAGTCACTGAAAACACATACACATATCGCTATCCAAAGAAAGATAACACAGAGATTTCAACTTGCTATTCATCCAAAGCATATATAAACAGGAAACAACCTATATTTTTCTTGCAGATTACTGTAGACCCAGAATAGCTCCCAAAGCTAAAAAGTAATATTGGCTTGTTACTTTTGGAAGCTGCAGCAGTAGGAACAAAGTCAACCTGTTCTCTTGCATACTCCTGTGTGATTTCAGTGAATCATGTCCATAATTAAACTCTGAAACATTGATTTCAGTGGATTTGAAGCATACTTAAATTTTGTTTGGATTTATCTAATGACTGCAGTTTCTGACAATACATTGCAAGTATGCATGCACAACAGATATTTTCCCCCAATCCAGATGGTGGGAGAGGAGATTCCCACCCCCTAAATACTTTTTAAAGCAGAGAATTGGTTCTTTACAAATAACTATCAAACCTTACATATCTGCTAACAATTGAGCAAGCATGGGAAAGTGGGCAAAACATAATTAAACAGCCAAAGTGTCAGTTTTATGGAACTAAATATAGATATAAGTAACAAGATGGAAGATAGCTAAATCAAATTCCCCCACCCCACCCCCTTACGTATTGCAAAGTGCAGAAAATAGTAGCTCTGAGTTCAAGTTGCATGTGGGTTTAAAAGGTTCAATATTCCTTGTGTCACTTTTTTCCTATTGTAAATTTGCCTTCTTTCCATTTCAGGGGCTGAGTATAACTAAAACTAAAACTTGAGCTCATACAGAGAATTTCAAGGTTTGCCAATATGTTTTCAATAAAAGCATGGTATTCCTAGAGCTGCCTTTTCTATCATGCACACTTAACACTGTCTCTGGATGCCTATATTTTGTGCCTGTGAGTTGGAGTCGGAAATACTAAAGTTATGTTTGCAAACTCAGGTTTGTGGCCCCAAACTGAGGCACGCACAAGTCAAATTCATAGCCAAAGAGATGATTCACTGTGTGCAAAAAACAAATTGTGTATAAATCAGGGTTCCCTTGGTTTCAGAAGCACCCACCCTTTCCAAACATCAGACTCTTTAACTCCTAGGCAGTTTAAAATGAAGATTGGAGGTTTGATGGGTGTATGCCTGTGCTCAGATTAAAATGTACAGTGACCATGATTCAAATATATACATACATCTCATCATTAGGTGCATGCATGCACATGGATCATAACTACTATATAATTTTAGGTCACAAACTGCCCTTTTAAAACATTGCAAAGTAATTTAATAATGCAGAAGAAGATGAGAAAGATAAGTGCCCAGAGTCAATTCCTTATAGCATTGTTACTTGCTTATAGTTTGCCATAGTGATTAACATTCCTTCTTTAAGCACATTGCTAGTGCAGAAAATTTTAGGAACGAAGTACTTCTAAAGCAAGCAAGAATGTATATTTAATTTGGTTGGTTTGAATCATCTATGGGTTTTGAATGTAGTTGTATTGCTTCATTAGCCTTTATAATAAATCATACAAATGTCCCTGAGTTACTGGTATAAGTTGTTTTGCTAAAACAGTATGTCTAAACCATTACAACAGGAAGCAATCACACTGCCTTTTCAGCTAAGCAGGATAATGAATCTTTAACTTCTATGCAGCGGTTGTGAATGTTCAAATGAATAAGGACCAGCTTGGCAACAATTCAGAGTACCACTTGGATTTGCAGAGGCCCTCCATAAACGATCAAAAGCAGTGTGATGTGCGGAGATTACTTCTGTTTGAAGACTACAGTTCTATTATGCAGTGAAATCTGTATGATTGACCTTCCTTGATTTCTCTGTTGTGGTTGTTGGTCATTCCGGTATTATGTTCAGGCTGCATGAAGTTTGGTACAGCTCAATGAAAAACAGAATCCTATTTACTTTGTGTACTTCGAAACATGACCATTCTGTTATTCTGGAGAGCAGATTCTTGAAGATGTATAAAATTCAGGGAGTAGATCTCCTGTGGATTCCATATTTTCTTTTGAGAAAAGCTGAGATACTCAGATATTTCAATTCTGCAGCAGACATCAAATTACGCATTCATGGCAGTCACAGAGACAAATAAGCAGCCCAGCTTAAGACTGTAACAAATAGAATGTATCGCTTCTCACAGTTTACCATCTTTAGAGTAGGTGTTAACCACTAATGTTTTAGAGGAAGGGTGCAGGTAAGTGTGGCTTTCCGGATGGTTTTCACCAACTTCCACCAGATCTAGGCAGCATGGCCGATAGTGAAGAATTGTAGGAGGTGCAGTCCAATTGTCTGGACAGCCCCAACTATCTACCCATTTTAGAGGCTAAGTTTCAAAAGTGGGAAATTTCTGACAAATATATATTTGATTTAAAAGAAAAAAAACACTTTCAAAATAATCATTCAGAGTAGCAAACCCACCTTGGACAGTGTATTCATGTTGGTTCATGATTCTTGGTGGCACTGCACTGCCACAGTAGTTGGCATACCCCAGCCAATGTGTCTATCTTAAAGCAAAGCAGGTTTTCAAAATTAACTGTGAAGTGGAATGAAAATACTAGCATCTGCAAATACAAGTACAAGAAGAGAATGGCTCAGAGGACGACTTTGATTATCACTTTAGCCACTGTTTTGCAACTCATTAAGCAGCTTGAAGGAGCTATGTTACATGAGCCTCATTAACCTCTTACGTTGGTAATTCTTAACCTTGGATTTTGTGCATTGTCTAGATGCTAACGGTAAACTCTTGTTTTCTAAGGTGCTTCAGTATAAAATTAAAGCTGAGTGAGGCAGAGGTAATTTTTAAAGATGAATCTGTAGATTTTGAATAAATGTTTAGACAATACAATTTGTCTTTTTTGATTGTGGTACCAAAAAAAAATATGAAAGTGCTTTTTTCTAAGTGGAAATTAAATTGGTCAGAAAAGCTGGTGATGCCACTGGTATTTTTAGAAAGATTTGGCACAGCAAATTGACATACCTTACTTTAACTGCAGCTAATTCCTTACAGGCAATCTTGTAGCATTAATTTAAATTGTGTGAAAATGGGATTTAACATATGTCTTGAGACTCAAGCCTAAAGACCAAAATGAAAACTTTAAATTCTCTAGTTCAGAGAATCCTGGGTAGGGAGCTTTACTACTTACCTCCAGCAGGAAAGGTGGTGAAAACATATAACCACTGAGAGAATGTTTTAAGATTTTTGAGCTTCCCCAAGGTATGAATGGCTTTAACTATTCAACTATTCTCCCCTACTCCAAATTTGTGTAGTGAGGAAACAGCTATTGAGACTGGTCACATACCTTATGGAATGTTTTGTGGTTCCTGCTTAAGTATCATTTTAAACCTTAGAAACTAAGGACTAAACCCCTATAGCCATAATAACAATCTAAGTCTGTGGTATTTCTTTACTAGATGTTTAAAATCCAGTGGGAAAGAGAAGGATATCTGTACCTCAGTTTCTAGGTGAGGCTTGGGATCTGAAATTTAACTGCTAATTCCAGCTAGAGAAGACACACCTGCTGAATGGAAAATCAGTACTTACATAAGGGGTTAGTCTAACTAGGGACTATTGACTAGGTTTAGTTTTTAGACCTTAGTTTCTTGCACTACAGATATTTAAGCTGAAGCAGCTGAAGCACTTTCATTACACAATTCTATGGTATTTATTAAAGAAATTAAAAATAATAACAACAGGCATGGCAGAACCTGCCTTAGATCAACACATCTAAGGAGGGAATCATAGCTAAAAATTGATAACCTAAAAACAGAAAGCCATATGTACAAATGAAAACAGATTTTCACTGATGTAAGATTATCACGCATAATGAAAACTTCCAACATGCCAATCCATGCTGAGGGATTCTGGGAGCCATAATCTAAAAAAGAAATTTTTCCAAGTTCTGGCTAATACATGTTTCAACAGAACTGCTCAGTGATTTGAAGGGACAGTTCAGCTTATTTAACTTATTATAATGGTTCAAGCTTTTAAAAAATCTTTTTAAAAAATTGAATATGCACATCATGTATTAGCTTTGAAATCCAAAACTCAAATATACAAGGAACTTGCCACTGGGATGCTTTCAAACAAGCAATACTTCAGCAGGGATCCACTGGCACTGGCCTTTAGATTTTCTGCTGTTTGCTGGGTGTTCCTCTTAATGGTTATTTTACAATCATTTTAAAATTGCCCTACCTGCCTTCATCATCCCAAGTGGGCAGAGCTGTGGCCCATTCAGATGTGCATAGTGATTCTAGGATCTTATATAATGTATCAAGTCCATGTAGCCCAATTGAAGATATTGTAATTTGATGATATACTGTATTTGCTGGTGTGTAAGACTCACTTTTTCCCCAAAAAGTACTGTTTGAAAATAGGGTGTGTCTTATATGCTGATGTGTCCTATATGCTGGAAATACAGTAGTCATTTCAGCAAGAAATGCTATAGTATGATGAATGCAGTTGCATAATTTTTTATCAGACTTATTTGGTATAATGATGTGTTTTGTTTTGAAAAAAGCATTGTGTGGCTCTCATAACTGATTCATTCAAAAAAAAATAATGGTAAGGTAGAAGGCAGTAGGAAAAGAGGAAGACCACATTACAGGTAGATAGAATCAAGTTGCAGCCCTGAGTTTGCAGGGCCTGAGCAGAGCTGTTGATAACAGGGGGACTTAGAGATCTTTTATTCGCAGGGTTAGCCAGAGTCAAAGTAGACTTGATGGCAATTAACAATAACAAATGTTTGACAAAGATGTAATGGCTGGCAAGGAGTGTCGTGTTGTCCATTTCTAAAGACCATGAAGGGAGACAAATAATCATGTACTGTGTGACAAGAGCTCCGGTTGCTCAACACCAAAGCTCTCTGCTAATTGGTTATTTCTGGTTATGTTTAAATCAAGGCTACATGTACATTGGAGCTTATTTTTAATGGCAATACCAGTTCTATTACATGTAAAAGTTATGCATCCATGGGATCTGGGAAATCATAGAATCGGAGTTGGAAGAGACCACAGGGGCCATCGAGTCCAAACCCCTGCCATGCAGTAACACCCATCAAAGCATTCCCAACAGATGGCCATCCAGCCTCTGCTTAAAAACCTCCAAAGGAGACTCCACCACACTCCAAGGCAGCATATTCTACTGCCGGACAGCTCTGACTGTCAGGAAGTTCTTGCTGAGGTTCAGGTGGAATGTCTTTTCCTGTAGTTTGAATCCATTGCTCCTTGTCCTAACTTCTGGAGCAGCAGAAAACAACCCTACTCCCTTCTCGACATGACATCCCTTCAAATATTTAAACATGGCTATCATGTCCCCTCTTAACCTTCTCTTCTGCAGACTAAACATCCCCAGCTCCCTAAGCCACTCCTCATAAGGCATGGCTTCCAGACCCTTCACCATTTTGGTCCCCCTCCTCTGGACACGCTCCAGCTTGTCGATATCCTTTTTGAACTGAGGTGCCCAGAAGTGGACACAGTATTCCAGTTGATGTCTAAGCAATGCAGCATTTATTAAAGCTAGAAAAAGACTGAATACTAGACATTATTTTCTAAATAATCTATGTAAATATATCCCATCAACTTAGATAAAAGCTGATGATCTCTTTAAGGGTAATCCTCCTAATCAATTCCCAACTGATTTTAGTACATACTGGTACTTGTGGAAAACTCAACTTCACTGATTAAGAAAGAAGACACTCTATTTCCTCTCATGGTTTTGAAAGAGAACATCTTGTACTGAGACATATTTTACATCATTGGTAACTCTAGTCATTGTTTGTGTACTTTCAACAAATGAAGGAGTTTGTAGAGTATGATGAATCTGTTGATTTTAAAGGCTCACATAATTTACATGCCTATCATCCACCCCCTCATATGATTATCCATATACATTCTGACATAGGATTTAGCTAATTTTCCCCCAATAAAATAAAATCAGATGTGAATAAGACTTCAGAAGCAGCCCATTTTTATAAGAAAATAATATCCACCAAGTACTACCTTAAAGGGATTCATGAGGGCCTATTTTAAGTTGTAGGGAAACAGGATTGCCCATGCCACAGGAAATACCATGGGAAATGCATGCTTTTTTTCTTATTAATTTTTGACATGAACAATCTCAATTCACGATCAAAGGAGTACACATTCAAAAAATAAACAGAAAAAAAGAGGGAGAAAAGTGTGTGTGTATGTGTGTGTGAGAGGGAGCGAGGGAGGGAGAAAATACACAGTAGGGCTCTGCCTCCCCCATCCTGACTATAATAAAAATATACTCTACCATTACAGATCCAACTAAATAATTCTACTAAAATTACTAATAACCATAACCACAAATGATTACATTAGATTTCTTACTGCTCAAAATGTCCATAAATGGTTTCCAATCTGTCTTCAATTGGCCTATCATTTAGAACCCAGATTAATTTCAACATTTGGGCTAACTTGACAATCCATTTGTCAATCATTGATGCTTCAGTCTGTTTCCAAATTTAAGCAAACAATATTTTTGCTGTTGTCATATTTCCATATTTACTCTCCAATTCTTTATCCATAATGCCCAGCAAAAATGTTTCTCGCAACATTAGAAAATCTACTGTTAAATGTTTTTGGATTAACATATGAATCTTAGACCAGTAACTTTTTGCCACCTTACAAGTCAACAGCATATGAAAAAATCAGCCCTCCTTATCTTGACACTCCCAACATTGGTTCGAAACATTCTGGACATTTTTGACAGCTTATTCGGAGTTAAGATGCCATCTATACATAATCTTATATAAGTTTTCTTCTACATCATTGCACAAAGTAAATTTTATGTCCTTGGACATTTTCCCCATACATCCACATGTACGTAATGCCCCAAATTTTGGGCCCACCTTACCATGTTCTTTTTTACAGGCTCATCTTGTCTCTGGATACAAACCATTTATACATTTTTTTAATTACATGATCATCTTTACACAACTCTAAATAAAACTCATTTTCTCAAACCTCTATGGCTGCATTTCTGTAATCTTGATTAAATCTTTCCTTAAGTTGCATATAAGGAAGCCAACTAAGATCTTTGCCTTCCTTAAGAATTCTCACTCTTTATACTTCCAGCTATCATGTTCAAAACACAAAAGATCATCATAGCAACTATCTCCTATTTTTAATCATTCTTTCCTTTAAAAAAAGGCCTCATGCAATGAAGAAGCTATTATTATGGAAATGCATGCTTGAACATTTAGTGTGCGCATACCCAGCAGCCTTTCAATCACAGCACCTAGATGCACATATCCCAAATGTTCAGGCATACATTTCCATTCATGTTACAGTATTTACCATAGGTAAAAGCCACTGTGTGTAACTTGGGGAAATGCAATGGAGAAAACAAGTCTTTTCTGTAATCTGAAGGTGCTTCATGGCGGGGAGGGAGAAAGCAACAGAAGCAATGGACTTAGAAAACCACAATGGCAGCTATCAGTCAGGGAAGTTCCTCACAATTCTGAAATAAACAGACAGGAGAAATATTTGTGTTCTTCTCTCTACTGGTGCACATTCTGCAAAAGAAGCGGTCATGTTGCTACAGAAGTATTTGTCAGCCCATTCTGAGCATTTGCATAAGAACACAAAATGCTGCCTTATACTGAATACATTGGTCTATCTAGCCCAGTAATGTCAACTCAAACTAGCAGCCACTGCTCTCCAAGGTTTCAAGTAGGATTCTTTTCTGGCCTTGCCTAGAGATCTCTTGTATTATCTAGTTGTTTCCTATCCAAGTGTTAGTCAGGCCTGATCCTGCTTTGATTCTGACTCAGATAAGATCCAGCATCTTCAGGGATGTTTGGTTATTATTACCACTGGCCATTATTACTAGTGTTTCCAGGAAGATTCTAAAGAAGAGATTGTGAACACATGTAAGCCAAAGACATTGTCTTCTTCCGTTCAAGGAAAGGGGATGTAACTATTTACTACTTGTGCTAGACATAGGAAGACCCACAGCTTCTGGAAGCAGAAATGCCAGGAAGCATGGAAAAATGTTTATTCTGTTAGCATGACAATTCAGACTTTTAAAGCCAAAGTTCTAGTGCTGAAAGAAAGGATATATACCACTTTCTCCTCACATAGACATTCTGAACTCTCCTTAATCCAGAACATGGATAACATATAGTGTAGAAAAGGCATCTGGGTTGACTGTCCCCAGGTATAACAAAAGTATGAGAGCTTTGGATCTGAGATAGCATGCTTACAAAAAGGGAAAAATTGATCAGAACCCACGGAATAGGACAATTTTCAATATTATTTTTCTCCCACAGTTCCTCTGGCTTCCAAACTTATTCGACTTTGTAAGCATCAAAATTATGAGAGCCAAAGACTTCAAGAACATATTTCCTATCCATTTAGAGCCTAATACAGCTCTTTTCAGTGGAAGAACCTAAGCTAATTTGAAAGGTTCAAAATGGTACAGGACTGAAAAATTCCAGGAGCCATGCCAAAAAATCCATGTCATCTTTTTATAAAATGGCAACAGTACTAATTCCATGCATAAACCATACCACAAAAAAAAAAGAAAGAGCTAAAACAAGGATCCTTTTTAAAAGAATTAGTGTAAACTTCTGATTTTCTTTTATAAAAAAAAATTGGATGTAGAACAATGCTGCTAAAAGGCAGCCAAATGTCCTTTCTTCTTAATGAGAAACAGGTTTATCACTAGCAAGCAGGTCAGGAAATACTTTCTTCTGCTGCAGGTCTACTTCAAGACACAGCTATCTTTTTTTCATACGGGGGTCATATCTAGAAAGTGAAAAAAATAAAAATTATACATAAATGACAGGTTTTGCAACCAAAAGTTAAATGGCCAATATATCCACAACTGTATACCGCAAATTGCAATTTATCATTTAAAGAACAGCGTTATGACAGTCTCCTCAAGCTTGGAAGATTCTTTTTTAAATATTCCCTCTCCCACACACATCAGGTTTCCTGTCTTAATTTGGTTTGATGATTTCCCATAAAACTAATCCAACTAAAAATGGTGTGTACATTTGGAAGCCAGATCACACACTCTCTTTGTTTCTCACTTCCAGCCTATCCTGCAGTTGCAGAGGAAAACTCAAACTGCTTTACACTTGACACATGAATAGTTTGTTGTTACTGAATGAAAGGGCAGTTTTAGCTTCCCTTGAAGTGAATTCATTAAGATAGCATTTTACTTAAAATACAAAATACCACAAACTGGGATTCAACTCACACTATCACTTTACAAGTAATGCATTATTATAACTGACCATTGCAAGGAAAACACTGATTCATTTATCCACCTGTCATTTCACAAATCTTTAATAATCCATGTTATTATTTGTAACATTTTCTTCATGAGCTACATAAAAACTTTCCCATCAAGTTGGTATACTGGATACAAAAAGGATACATAAAATTATTTTATCCCAATTACTATAAGTAAATAGGTGTTTCTTTCCTTCGCATCTTGGTCTGAAGACTCGCAAACTATAATTTTGGATCACATAAGCAGTTTCTCCAGGTTCCTGAAAAAAACCCTGTTATCATGGGAAAAATGTCTACCTCCAACACCAGATACTATAGGCTTGCAGGTCAGATAAAGATAGACTGAAAATCTAGAAGTTGCTTTGCACGGAAGTATGGATCTCATAAGTAGGCTTGGCTATGTATGTATGTACATAGTCTTCTATGTATGTATGTACATATGCATGCATGTATGTATGTATGTAAAGTCTTCTCCATGAAGACTTTAAAACAAATATTATTTTCAAGAGTAATTGAGGGGTGTGATTTAAAAGGAAAGGTCTCTAAAGCATAAAGTTCTACCACAGAGGTGGAGAAAAATGTGATGTAGATGAAATAACAGCGCAAGCAGTAATGCAAGGTGGCATTGTGCATATATTCTATTTTGTGATGTGCTATCAAATATATTTTAAATAAAGGTTACATTGCTGAACCATTGAAACAGGAAAAATAGAGACAATGGCTACAAAACACTTCCTTAAAAAAGCAAACCACTAATGAAGATTTCACCTAGCATCTAGTTCTTTATAGAGACGGTTCATTAAGCAAAACAAATTTGTGCTTTACACTCTGGCAGGTTAAAGTCTAACGTCTGTAGTAGGGTCCAACTATATTCCATTCACCATGAGGAGTTTAATTCAAATAGCGAAGTCTACAGATGTGGAGCAATCATTCAACCTTTTGCAATTGTTTGGCCTTGAAATAATCTTCAAGCAGAGCTTGTGCATATCACCAAGCAACTTGTACTATTCTAGATGGAATTCATGACCATTTACTTTATGGTGAACAATCTACCCTCTCTGAATTGTACAGGTTTCCACATAGATAACCAGCTACTGTGGAAACTAGTCCGGATGGCCGAACAACTATAGCCAATATTAGAAGTTTCTCACAATCTCAAATACCAGTTGCCATGAAACACAAGCAAGTGAACAGTCAGGCACATCTCCATGCCAGGGCCCCAGCAACTGCAGAGTGACTTCTGCAATGCTGGCCACAGAAGGAGAAAAGCAAAACAACGCACACCTCTGTTACACCAGGACTTAATTTTAACTCTTTCCCATCTTCCCTTTCTCTTTCTTTGTGTGTCTTATTTAGAATGTAAGCCTGAGAGCAAGAGCTGTCAAATTCATTGCTTGTAAGCTGCTATGGGTGACTTTTTAGCCAAAGCGTGGGATATAAATGTTTTAAGTACTAAAGAAGCACCATCACAAACAGAAGAATGCTATTGAATTCATGTCCTGTTTGTGGTTTCTCAGAGACTACTGTGTGAACAGAATGCTGGATGAGATGGGCCCTTGGTCTGATCGAGCAGATGTTCTTATTGCCATACAGTGAAGCAAACACACTGCTCCTTCTTACCAGGTAGCTGTAGAAACATTCCTCAGCTTGGTTTGGCCAGAAGCTTACTGACCATGGTAGCCTGATATCAAATACAGTTTTCAGCTCACTGTGAAAATTTGGGAACTGCTGTCCAGTGGAAAAAGGAAATATTTCTTTCCAGATGCATGGTTGGGACACAGGGCTCTCCTTGTTCTGGATTTTTAAATATGATTTTGTTCTGCTCTAAAAAGCTAGTTTTGATATTGTGTACCCATATATGTTTCAAAGCAACCTCTGTTGGTCATGTAGTTTTTAATGTGTGAAGAGAGCATGCAATCACATGCAGTTAGTTCCAAATCTTCAGAGCGCTACTGGTGTATTATCTCTCTCAAACAACAAGCATTCCTCGAGTCCACCACTTAAAAGAAGGTCCTCACCTGAAGAGTTCATCTGCAAGTGATTCCTCTCTGTCATGGCGAGTCTGTTCCTACAAAAATTAAAAATTCAAATTAAGAGATTTGGCCCTGGATGACATTTTCTACACAAACATTACATTAGATGTTCTCATTTATAAATACTATGAGTGTTCTCCAACATAGCAGAAGCGCAAGAAAACTTACCCCAATGGAACTTTGCACACCTACCCAAAGTGAATGCCACATTCCTCCTTTTACTGCAGCCCTATCATGGACAACGTCCTCCAAGAATCAAATTTCAACATCCTAGGATTAGACCCTCTCTTTTTTTGCAAATTTTTATCATTAAGTTTATAAATTCTAGGACAAAGTTTCCCACAAAACCCTTTTAATTCGACATGAACTATGTTGTGTTGAAATTAATCAGGCAAAAATTACATGGATGCAATACAAAGCCTGCATTCAGACTTAGTGACAGACTGTGGCTTGTCTTTATAAATCATACCAAAGTTCAGGTTCCTCTTTCTCTCTCTATCTCTCATGCAAAACAGAAGGATATTCTAGATCTGCAACAAACCAGTGGTAAGAAAGAATATTAGTATTCCTTACGTCCATTTTCTGTCTCAGCCATTCTTCCATCTCAGAATCCTTTCTAGAATGAGCAGCTATCAGATCTGATCCTCCAATAATGTGTGGAAGCTGTCCTGCTCCAGGGTAAGCTACCTATCAAACAGAATATTTCTCAATAAACCTTCACTGAATTGTACCCAATGACTGTGTAACTGGAAAGTGGTTTGTGAAACTGATCTCTCTTCCTCCAACCCCATGCAATCATTCTACACAAGGCTGAGAGGGCATCTGGAATGGTGGCCAACTTCTCATCGCACTATACAGCCCCCACTGTTCAGGAACTTCCTCCCACCCTCAACTCTGGGAGGGAAGGAAAAATCATTGTTGGCATTTACTGTTCTATGATGATGGTGATGACGATGATGATGACAACAGGAGGACATATTCTAGATGGGCTGTTCATCTTATTTGCTCCCACAGGCAGGAACATAGTCCAGTAAAGTTTGGTTGAACTTTGTCTCAGCCCAAGAGCAACCAGCACAAATCAGTCTTGTGAAACCAGTCAAAAGAATCAATCCCAAAGAAGAAAAAGACGAGTACCCAACATTGCCCTGTTAACAAGGCAAAGGAGAAAAGAACAAGCTCAAAGCTGGAGCTCCCTCCCCAATCCTCTCCTAGCTACACTATGACACTATTCAGAGGGACAGAGGTCATCCTGCTACTATCAAGGGAGAAAAAAAATTCTAAGCACCAAAGATAATTTTTCCTCTAGTGCAGGGGTGTCAAACTCAATTTCATCTTGGGCTGCATCAGCATTATGGTTGTCCTCAAAGGGTGGTTGTATCTGTAAGATTATACAGATGTATCTACTCTTTTATCATATTAAATAATTGCCTCTGTGCCTCTTTCTGCTCCTCTCCCCCCTGTGGCTCTTTCTTCTGCTCCCCTGTCCCTCTCTGTACCTGATGAGCCCACTCCCCACATTGCAGATCCCCAGCTGCCAGTGTTCTGAAGAGAGGCCCAGCAGCCAGCACTCGCAATCTACTTCTGACTGCTCCTCTGTCCAACTCTAATGAGCCATATGGAGCATTGCTTTGGTAACCTGTGGCAACGCTCTGATGACGAGACTTGAACAGAGGAGCAGTCAGAAGTAGAAGTAGATCATGAGTGCTAGCTGCTGGGTCCCTCTTCAGAATACCCACAGCCAGGGGTCCACAATGTGGGGATTGGGTTCGCCAGGTGGGGGGAGTGCCGCAGCTGCAGGGGAGGTGTGAGGGCCCCATGAAATGGACTCGCAGGCTGGATTCGGCCGGCGGGCCTTGTGCTCTAGTGGACGAAGACATGATAGGACATACCAGAGCCAAAACTCCAATGTGTAGAACCCAGTTCCAAACAAACAAATCTTACAGGGCTCAGGGAAAAAAGACAACAGAAGGCACACTGACTGACCTACTAACTCACCTGTCTTCCAAAATACCTAATCCCTGAGCGAGGTTTATTTCAGTTGACTTAGCTGGAATTGCTGGAGAACTTGGAGTCAGCACTTTGGTATCTCTCCCAAGTCGCATAGGGACTTTGTCAGTGACAACTCCTAAGTAATCAGGGCTTCTTCTTCCTTATCCCCACTTCCCTTCCAAATAGTGAGAAGACAGGGAAGAAGCCACGATGGCAGCATCCTAAGCCATTCCCTTCTTTTACTTGGTGGACTGTTAGGTCTTCAGCAGTGCCAAGAGGTTTAGAGCAGGAGGTTTTGGCGCACCCAACACAGTGCCCATGAGAAACCGATCATGACCTGGATATTCTCCTCTTCACAGCATGTAGTACAGTTAATTTCAACACACATCATTTGTAATTGTTCTTCACTTAAAGTTTATATTATTTATATTACCTTTGTTTTTTCACAAGTATTTGATGAGTCAAAACACTGAAATTGCCACATTGTGTACCTACTGCAAAAGTGAATTCTGAGTTGTTGAGAGGAGGAATCCACACCATCTGGATTTCTCCCATCACCACCAGAGACAGGCAGGAAGAACATGAAATCTTGCAATAGCTAATGAAAAAAAAAGAGTTGGCTCCTCCTTGTTTGGCCATCTTAGAACTCAGTTCACTTACTGGCCAGAGAGAACTAGACAGCAAGGGAAAAAAAGGAACAAATCTATCACACTCCAAAACAAAGTTGGCAGTCACAATGGGAAGGAGTAGATTCCTCTTCTCAACAGCCCACAATGCACTTCAACAGTTAAGTACCCAATGCGGCATTCTCTGAGTTGTTGAGAGGAATAATCCACACAACCTGGGGCTTACCCATTACCCTCACAAGATGGGGAAAAAAACCGTAAGGGGATAGTGACTACATTCTAGTCTCTAATAACCTCCTGGAATACCCTTCTGCCAGAAGTGGCATCTGCTGACCTAAACTTGTCAATTATGTAGTGGCAAATAAAAGAAAAAAGAGTACACCAGGCAGCAGCCCTACATATGTCACTGATAGGCTCATTACAGGGGGTGGGGGGGACACACTCATAGAATGCACCATCACATTAGCAGGGTGGGGCAGTTTAGCTAAGTCATCAGGATGCATGCCTTGATCCATGTAGGTATTGTGGAACAAGACACCCTGCATCTCAGTGAAGCTTGACTGAAGGACACAAATAGAGGCTTACAATGCTAGAATGCTCTAGTCCTACGTATATAAATCTTCAGTGCTCTATACACATCAAGGTTGTGCCATAACTTTTCTTGTGACTGAAATGGATTAGGACTGTAAGTCACCTTGGATCACACTGCAGAAGGAAGACAGAGTAGAAATCCAATCAACTAACTAGCTAACTAACTAAACACGTGCATATGGACATCTGCTTCAACATTCAGCCCATCCTTACTGGATCAAAAAGCAATCAAGAACAGACATAGTTTGTTAACTAAGGTAATTTAGCTTTGATTCTCCAAAGCTAAGCCTAATCCCTCATTTAGCCTTTCCTAAATCATCAGAGTGAGTTCTGGAATGAGTTCAGAACAGCCTTAGAACCTCACTGCCCATAATAACCTTAGCCACTAGGCATAACCACTCATCACGTTGAAGCTTTACTACTACCAGCAAAGAGCATTATAACATCTTAAGATTTATACATTTATAACATGAAATTCTCTGAATTTTATAAATTTCTTTGAATTTCAAGCCACTTGTCAGCTCCATAAAGAGTGGTTGTCAGTTGTCTCATGCTGTTAATAAAAATGTTAGCCTTTAAGGTGTCATGAGAATCTGCTGGTTTTGTTGCAACAGACTATCACTGCCACTGTAATCTGAGGCTGTATTGTAAAATATTTATAAGTTTAAATACACACATTCAAAACCAAAGCTAGAACAGATGCTTATACAACCTATCCCTAAAAACAAATTTATATACCAAATCATGCTGCCTCATAACAGTTCAAAAGCAGATACCAACCTTTTTAAATTTTTTGAAGTTGTTCAAATGCCCGTAATCTCTTTTTGTGGCACCATGAGCATCTTTCCTTGGCTCACTAACAACCAATGATCTAAATTCAGTCAGCAAAAGTCTGCTGGGCAGATTACAGTCACCTGCAAATTTATCAGGATTCTTATTCAAAGGGAAATGAAATAAGAGAGGCATTATTAAAGTCATTCTTATAAAATCCCTCCATAATTAAGTTACCATCAATGCATCCCACAGTCATTTTACTTTTGAAACTGCATTCTCAGCTTCCGTATTTCACATTTTTAAACAGAAATATTAAAACTGCATGCTCTTTTCTGAAGCTATTCATGAACTATGAGATATCTCCATCAATGTATTCACCTGGTACTTCCCAAATCATTTATTCTTTTTCTGTATGACATTTTTCGATGAAAACTTTTTTTTTTATAAATAAAACAGGAAAATAGGTCTACATTCACAGTGCTGGTTTTCCTTAACAGAACAGTTAGCATGATGGCTTATGTAGATAACGTAAGAGATGATGAAAAACAGCGACCATTAACAAAGCAGAGGGAACGTTTCCTTTTAAAATCATCTGATATTGATAAAAAATCCTGTTCTGTGTCCTCACTAGAGCATGCCAAATAAATCAATGGAAACTTGGTACATTCCATTGGTTCAGTAGAGAATAACAACTGGATTTACATCACTATGTTTCCAGAAATGGAACAGTAATCAAATACACTAAATTTGCCATCTTTGACAGCTAAGTATCCCTTTAATTTAAAAAAGAGACTGTCCTGTAATATTGTACTACAGTTACATGTGCTAAATGTCAATATGAAGGCACTCCTTACATTTGAAGATTCTGGTGCTGCTTCTTTTATATCTTGCTTTTGGTTTGAGGTGGGAAGAGTCTGTCCTCCTTCCTGCTGTTTGACAAAAAAAAAGGCATTTATATTTATTTATGTGCCACATTAAAAAAAAAATAGTCTATATCACTGCAGTAGGATTTTGTTGCTGCTGCTGTTGTGTGTCTTTGAGTCATTTCTGAGTTATGATAACCCTACCATAGGATTTTCTTCACAAGATTTGTTTAGAGGGGGTTTGCATTTGCCCTTTGAGGCTAAGAGAGTGTGACTTGCACAAGGTCATCCAGTGGATTTCCATGGCTGAGCAAACCCTAGTCTCCAGAGTCAGAGGCCAATGCTCAAACCACTACACCAAGATGAAGTAGAATTGTTCTAGAATCTGCTCAGTTCTTGAGTCATTCTATGTTTTTTTTTAAAAAAAATCCCCTTTTTTTGCACAAAAATCAAAGCACAGAGAGAGAGGAAAATTATTAAAGCAGGATGTTTGTTATCTTGACCCTGGTTTTTCAAGCAGAATAGCTTCAGAGTTTTAAAAGCATAAAGCAGAAGCAAGAGCGTTCAAAGATAAGCAAAAACAACAGAGCTTCGTGTCACCTTTGAAAAATGCAACAGACGATGTTTCAACTGACAGATTAGGTCCCTGAGAGTTTATATCATAATAAAACTGTTGATCCACAAACCTAGTGCAAGAACTTTTGCTGATTCTGCAACAACAAATTAGCAGTACTACTCTTCTGAAAACTGGGAACAGTTTGACTTAGCACTGTTGCTGTAAATGGTAGCATGGCTGATTTTATGTAGTAGTTCAAAACAAGACAAATATCTAAAATCCATGCAAAATTCATAATACCAAAAAAATCATATAAAAGTATTGTGGCACAGTAATAAAAGTCAGTCACACATACCTAAGGCCATCTACTATATAAAAGTCAAAGTTTGTCTGTGAGTTTGTCTGCTTGTCTGCATCAGGCAGGCGAAGACCTCATACAATTGGCTGTGTGAGGCAAGAAGACCTCATATGATTGGCTGGCTGTGAAGATTCTATGGAATCCTGGGGTTGGCAGTTTAGGGACGGCCCTTTAGAATTCTCAGCTGAATTCTCAACATGACATCCCTTCAAATATTTAAACATGGCTATCGTGTCCTCCTCTTAACCTTCTCTTCTGCAGAATAAACATACTCAGCTCCTTAAGCCACTCTTCATAGGGCATGGCTTCTAGACCCTTCACCATTTTGGGCACCCTCCTCTGGACACGCTCCAGCTTGTCAATATCCTTCTTAAAATGACATGCCCAGAACTGGACACAGTATTCCAGATGAGGTCTAACCAAAGCACAACAGAGTGGTACCATTACCTCCCTTGAGCTACAATCCATACTCCTATTGATGCAACCAAGAATCATGTTGGCTTTCTTGGCTGCCGCATCACACTGCTGACTCACGTTCAGCTTGTGGTCCACCAAGACTCCTAGATCCCTTTCACATGTACCATTATCCAGTACAATGGAGAACTGATATGTGACTGGGCAAAATAAATACATACATACATACATACATACATAAGACTCCAGTTTCAAAAACAGTCAAAGCAACTAAAAGAGAAGTCACATTGCGCCTGATGGAGAATTTATTGGATAAGTAACAGTGCCCAGTGTATTGTGACAAACGATATTCCTTCAGTTCCACCAGTTTAAAATACACAATCTGCCCTAAGTTATATTTTGCTGAGAAAGTTTAAAAAATATTTGCACCCATAATTTTTTCAAGAATTAGTTTGAGGTTTCTATGTCCTTCTGGGACTGTAGTGTACTAGAACCACTGGTAATGGGGGTAGTACAGTTATGGTGCTTGATAACAACTGGCAATATAGTCTTCTTTCCTGGAGCTGCATCCTTCTTTTTTTAAAACTTTTTTTTCTTTACTACTATCAGCTGTAGAATGACCAAGACCTCTGATCAAAACTGAAACTGGAACACTGGATATGACTGTCAAATTTCAAGAAGCTGAGAATGTTATTATATAGAAATGCCCTCTTGTAGTAGTTCAACTCATTTTAGAATCAGTGCTTTCAATGTTTTCTCAGTCAAATGCTCTATTTATAATGATATCCATGCAACTTAAAGTCCTTGATTAGAAAAGTTACGAGATCTTTTCCTAAACTTAATGGAACATCATTTATCTCATTGGGTTTGGGCCACCTTTTTTATCAGGGCTGTTAACCAATTACAGAAATATGGAACATCTGAATAAGTTTAAGGTGGTACATGACATGGTACATGGCATTAAAATCTGCTGACTTTGAGATGCTACATGGCATTACTTCACCCTCAGCTACAGGGTATATAGTAATTCTACTAAAGCTTTAAAAAAACCATTGCCTAATTTATTGGGGAACAGTTTTGAACTGTTCAGAACATTTTTAAAAAGGCTCTTAGCTGATTAATCATTCATTTAGCTGATTAATCAGCTAAATACAACCTCCCCTCTTCTTTAATAGATCTGAAGATCTACTAGATCTCAATAAAGATCATCCTTTAAAATGCGATAAATTTCCCAGAGGAGACAGCAGAGGGTGAGCTGGGTCTGTGAAGACATCCTTGACCAGGTGTTGTTTACAGGCTTGTGGGCCTGTGCTTGTTTGTTTGTTTGCTTGTTTTTGTTAGGTCTCCTTGTGCTGGCCGTGTGTTCTCCCTGAGCACACGGTCTGACTAATGAGGGGGAGGAGCTAGCTGGGGGGAGGAGTCTTATGCTAATAATATGCTAATAAACTAATACTATGAGATCCTGCCCATATAGACCTAAATCTAAAGTTACTCCCAAATAGAGGCAACTTGCAGGATACATTTTTTACCACTATAATTTTTTCAATGGATCTACTATGGCTGGCATCTAGATTCAGGCCATTCAGTTCAGTTATAGTTCGAAAGACTCAACATGCATATTAGACAGTTAAAAATACACTTACCAAAGGTCTTCTAACCTCTGCAGTTGTTGAAATATTTTCTTTATTTTCTAATTTCCTTTTCTTTTTTGCACCCTGGACACTTTTTTGTTCTGCAGAATCACCTATGTCCTCTTCCCAATCCAACTCTTGGCTTGCAAAAACAAGTTCTAATGAAGCTTCATCTTCTACTGAAATATCCAACTCTTTTCTCTTTTTTGATGCAGGCTGTCCAGAAGAAATACTTTCAGTAGAGGATTTTTCTGACCTTTTATTCTCTATGAAAGACTTTCTACTTGTCTCTACATGTAGTGACTCATCTGCTTTCTGGTCCAAGGTACACTGTGCTTTTTGAAATCTTTCTGCTTTATTTTCCCACAGTGAGGAATTTACAGGTTGAGTAAGGCCAGAATCTTCTGATGACTTGACTTCTCTCTTTGCATATTTGGGCACTGATGATTCGCCATCCTCATTTCTTTCTCTTAAAATGTAAGAAAAAGACACCTCAAACAAAAAAAACCCCCGTCTCTTCAGGTATACAGATGCTAAACACACACATTTTCAATTAACGTTATTGATGGCTGAATATGAATCCAGACATAGTATGCTGGATCCATACTAAGTCATGCTGTTGCTGCTGCTGTTGTGTGCCTTCAAGGTAACTCCAACTTACAGAGATTCTATCATAGGGGCTTCTTGGTAAGAGGTCTGCCATAACCTTCTAAGTGTGAGAAAGTGTGAATAGCCCAAGGTTACCCAGTGGGTTTCCAGGGCTAAGCAGAAATCTGAACCTTGGTCTCCCAACGCAGTCTAACACTCAAACCACTACATTACATTGCCCCAAGTCATGCTCTAACCCCACTGAAATCAATGGATACTCAGGACCCAGGCACAATCAAGAACAAACCACATATACTAGGAGTGAAACACAAAATTCATTTAACTGTGCATCTCAATTTCACTTCTTTCAAAGAGACCTCTTTATAATAACTATACAGGATACAAATTGAAGTTGATTTTATCATTAAGCATAGGCCCGCTGAGAGCCACAAGTGAACGCAATATAACTTAACTACTCCTAATGCTGATAAACATGTGAAGTATATGGGCAAAGCTTCTAGCAGTTAATATGTAGGAATTTCAGCTGAAAATTTCCTGTCTTTTCAGTTACTATGGTGCTGGAACATTTCAGGAATCACAGATCTTTGAGAACTAAGACTATTACAAAAAGAGAGTCTACGATCCTGCATCAGAGATTTCCATGCACCATTATATGATGACAGAGCTATGGCAATGATACGATATACAACCATGCCAGTGAATTGCAGTAATGCATAATGGAGCAAAGATGAAAGATGTCTCATTGTGCAAGGGGGCTCCCACTGCATGATGGGACAAGTCGCACTATGGGACACATTGTGCATTGAGACAGCTGCACAAAAGTCACACGACTGGCTGTACCTGCACAATGGTCCCAATGGTGCAGCTATGTCTCCACTCCCCTTACGAGAATACAAACATTATGTAAAGGTAATCTTCAACTTTATGTGATCGTGAGTCTATTTACGATGATATAACTTCCCAAGAAGGTGCAGCCAGATATATAAATCAGAAACAAAAATGGTGCTTACAGTTTTCTGATGGCAAGAATCAAAATTAAAGGGAAAATAATATCTGCCCAAATACAAGAGATGTATGCAAACATACCTCTTTTTAGATGTGACCTGAAAGTAATTTGTAATTGAATTCAACTGTTGTGAATCCCTCTCTCTATTGCTGCTATGCCCTGAAATTTTAGAAGGAGATGATGTTGAAGTGTTCTGGTCAGTTCCAGGCTTTCTATTCAACATGGGCAATTGTGCTGTATTTACAGTGCCAGTTTTTGCTGAAGACTCCTTTACAGTAGCTGTATCCTCTGGATGGTATTTTCTTTGTTGATCCCTTACCCGAGTTCCTTTATTTCCCTTCTCTCCCATTGTTTCCATACTGCATAAACAGGAAAAAATGCCAGGTCAAGAGGAAATAGGACAAAATCAGTATCAAGGTTAAATGTATCCCTTATACAGTAAGCTGCAGGAGTTACCATAAATTTCTCTAACTTTCGTTATACTAGCATCTTTAAAAATAATGTTGACATCTAGAAATATGGCCTACTTCTAAGGCTTATGCAATAGGAACCCTTAAAGACCAACATCTTTCCTTGTTTCATAACCTGCTTTGGAGGCTGTAGCTGGAACACTGGGCTGCATCCCCTATGAAGTCTGGAAGAGGCAGGGGTGTGAATAACAAAATACCTGAAGCTGCTTCAATCTTACTGTATGTAGAAAATTGTATATAAAATTATTCAAGCATATTTATACAAAATGTAGTTTCAGGGAATTTTATCAGAAATTCAAGTACACACAGGATTCCATATTAACTGTTAAAATGATGATCTTCATAATGATCTAATTTACAATTCAATGCAGATTTTATGTGGATGCTGGTTATACTTAATTTACATGGCAGGATCTAGCATTTTTAAATATAATTAGTTTACATATTTATCAAAAGGAATCTTAATATACACAAATCAAAATACACATAGGACTATGTATTCTACAATTCCACAAAACTCTAGGTGAGAAATATTTCATCATCTTCAGAGAGGAGAAGCTGAGGAATCTAGTCACTGAGTTTCTGATGTCTGACGAAAATGTATAGTTTATAAAGAGATGGCAGGCAAACAGAGTATAGTTTACTCTCAAAATCTTATTTATAAACAAAAGCTTAACTTACCATGTATCCATCATCTGGTCCATCTCTGTGTCAGCCACATATGCAGTGATATCACCCATGATACTGGGCATTACAGTTTCATCTACCACTGCATTCTGAGAAACGCTTGGTCCTTGAACAATTGATGCTGAAGAGGTAGTCTTTTTACCTATAATGTAAAAACACCCAGGAAGAATAAACACTAGGATTTCACAATGGTATAGACTATTTCAATTACCGTTTGAAGGCAAAATCTGCAATAGCCAAACCAATCTTTGTGATTTCCTGAAATTACTCAATGCTGTATACACATCTAACTTGTGCAAAATTTCTGTCATATCCTCGGTTCCCAAATGAATGGTGAAATACAAGGCTCACAATATAAAGATGAATGCAAACAGTGACATGTGCATAATGAGGCATATTGTCTCATCTGTTCCAGGACACTACACTACCCATGCTGCAAGTTTAACTGCTTTTAAAACCACAGGCTTATAGAGACAATTTGTGACAAGAAACAAGGATGCTGCTGTTCAAAAGCAGAAAAAAGTTCTGCTAGCCATAACAACTATTTGGGTTTGCCTAGGAAAACAATCTGCATTGTCTGGTGATTCCAAACAATTATTGAAACTTGGCTGGTTGTTTCAAGCTGGTCTGAATTAAAACAGTAATGAAGAGCAATTGTATCTTTTACTGAGACTAAGCAAAGCACAGCACAGCACTAGAGAACAACGGACCACATATAAGCCTAAATGACATCATCTGAAAGGAATACGCCATGATGCACACTTAGTGATCTCTTCTATTGATTAATATCAACTTCAAATAGCTGCACATGCTAAAAGCTTCATGCACAAGTAGACATAAACCATAACAGAAAGTAACAGATTAGTGAAATCTCAGAAAAGGAGTACCACTGAAGATTCAAGAAGTGTTACCTCTTGTTTCTACAGCTGCACAGCACTAGAGATGATCACAGTTGAAAAAAAATAAATACAGTCAGCCCTCCACTTTTACAGGTTCAACATTTGCAGATTTGATCATTGGTGGGTTAGTTTACTCTATTTATTTAAAAAATTCTTACTGCATTTGACCCTGCAATAGAAAAAAAAAAGTTCCTTCTTGGAATCTTTGGAATCTATGGAAGTGAGCCATAGAGTCATGCTGAAGGACCTAGAGATTCCTAGACAGAACACTTCTCTAGACATTGCTAGGTCTTCCAGTGTAAATGTATGGCCCATTTCCACTGGTAGTTAACCATAGAATCACACTGGAAAAACCTAGAATTTCCTAGAGAAGTATCCTCAGGTTAAAAAAAAATAGCATGTGCAATTTTTATTTTTATTTGCAGTTTTTCTACTTTACCGAGTCTTGTACCCCAACCCTTGCAAAAGTAGAGGGCTAACTGTACCTTTTCACACTATCTACACAAATGCCCTGTGGTTTTACATAAATTTAAAGTGCATTTCAAATGTTCATGTGCATTATCTAGTAACTCTTTCATTAAACCTGTAAGGTCAATCAGCAGTATGATCTCCATGTTGCAGATTAGAGAAAGGCATGTAAGTCTCGCCCAGGAGCATGTATTGAGTTCCTAGCACAGGAACACAAGCAGCGATGTCTTCATTTCCAGCTTAGGTCCTTAGCCATTACCAGCATATTGGCATAGCCCACCACCCCTCCAAAAGGAGGAAGGAATTGCTTATATACAGCAATACAAACAGTAGAAAGGATAGACCATGCAACCTATCACTCCCCTCACCAAAAAAAAAAATAAATAAATTAAAAAAAATAAAATGGAAATAGGATTTTGCAACTCCATTTGAAGCCTAAGTATCTAATACTTGCAAGATCTACACAAAAAAAAGACTCATCAATAACAAAAAGCCATATTTTCCTCTATGGATGTAATCTACACAAATATACCTCATTTCTAGAGATATTTGCCAAACACAATTCTTTAAAGTAAAGATTACAGAAGAAAGGTTTTGGTGTTTTTTTTACCTGTCTCAAGTGAAGCTTGAGGATTACAATAGCTTTCTGTGGATGCAAAGAGAACAGCTAAACCAATTTCTGCTTCTGAAATTGTCCTGTAACGCTTCCTATCAGAAATAAAATACACTATTAAAAAAACAACTTCAGATCATTCACTGAACAATATTCCCAGGGGAAAAAAAGTACTTAATATTACAGCAAAGGAGACTGTGTTTTGCAGGATGCAAAACAATCTACCCATAACGCACAGGGCTGGATACAGTATTCAAATGATATATCAAGCCCTTCTGGTCACTCACTTCTACTCTTGCATATCTTTTCATGATGCATTCAAATCAGTGCAAACAGATTGCAGTTTCAAATGAGAATGCACACATATGCATATAGCCCTCTCTTAATCCCATTTACAAACAAATAGCATAGATTAGTTCAAGAAAACTGCCAGTCTTCAGGTCTACTGACCTGGGCAGTTTCCTGCCTACATTCTTGCATTTAGAATTTACACCCAGAAGTTCCATTCAGTAAACGTGCAAGTGATAGTCTCAATTAGCTTAACCCTAAATCAACAGAAAAATATACCCACTTGAATCCTATTGGTAGTCCAAACTAGAGTAAAGCCATTAAAGCAATGAATCATGTACGGTCAACAATTTATTCAACTCTACTATGGATTCACATCATGGTAATAGTCACCTGACAATTCTGGGAGTTAAATATACCCCAACAAAAGTACTTTTTTGGATTGTAAGGAAGTTCTAACTGGATTTTGAAAAAAAATGAAAAAGACTACAAAAGGATTTTGAAAAGAATGTAAGTTATCACCCAATACCATTCGTACTATTAAGAAAAAAAAGGAACTTGCTTTTCATGAAAGTAGACAATACATTTTAAAATCTTATGTTCATTACTCACAACAGAACAGATTCTAAATTTCCACAGAAAAGCCAAGTATCAAACAAACAAAAAACCCACACTGCATTTTATGATGTCACTTTGATCACAAGCACCTTATGTCATGCTTTTTCTCAGTCACTCTAAAAGAGGAAAAACTGACACCAAAAGCTGAGGAAACACACACACACACACACACAAAACTTCCAACTAGTAATTCAAATGCCATGGCTGAGGAATACTTGGAAACTGAAGCTGTGAAAGTTTTATAGGGAAAATCTTTGTACTTACTTTGACACTAAATACACAGCTTGTAACAAAATAAATTTATTAATTTATTTAGAGTATTTGTATCTCACTCTTCAGTCACAAAGGCTCTCAGATCACCTTACAATTGTATTCATACTGCTTTATTTGCATCCTTAACAATCTCTCATCTTCTTCCTAAACAACATTTTAAAAACTCATTATTACAGGTATACCTCAGATGTGTTTCCTGAACATTACTTCTTCAACAACAACAACAAAAATGGTACCAGAGGCATAAATAACGGCGATAATAGAGAATAGGTTTCTGCACTATAAAAAGAACAGTTCAACATATAAGTAAACAAGATATTTTGAACTTTCTAGAGACTACTTGACAGCTTCTTCCACAAGGTATGCACAGAGATTATTTATTTCATCAGTCTCCAATTTTCTTATAATTTATATAATTTCCTCATAATTTCTATTTTGGTAGCCAGACTTACAGATCTATGCTTTTTGGCTGGGGCTATCTGTTCAGGCAGGCTTGTTTGCCCTTTTCACTGCTTTGCTGTTCTTCCATAAACAGTAAGGGATTCTGGAGTCAGCTGCTGTTTACCTTGCCTCTTGCACATAGGCACACAAGCAACAGCAGGATTTACTTGATTTATATTCTACTTTTCTCCTAAATGGGACTTAAAGCAGCAGGATTGACTACAACAGAATCCCCTCTTTCCCATTTCAAGCTCTGTTGCACTGTTCACTGCAGACATGCTATGTTTCTCCAGTCCTCCTTGACCATCCTCCCAAATCCATCAAGAAGGAAAAAGATAGGCTGGGCAGACTTAAAAAGACTTTGTAAAAAGGAGCTTTTTTGCTGGAGGCTTTGTTAACTGAGGTATGCTCCAGCAATCCTAATTTAGTCACAGACAACGTCACCACACCTTTCCAAAACAGCTGCAATTGCATCACTCCATTTCCTCTCCTCATCAGAAATGGATGCTTGAGAGTGTGAGAATCCAACTTCAATGACACAAATGTCAGGAGCTATCAAAGAAGCAGGGTCATCTTCTTTTGCTGTCAGCAACTTTGCTTCTCCTCCTCCAAGTTTAATTGCTGGGCTCAGTTTTGCATGCTATAATTAAGTTTAAAAATCACACAGAATTAGCACAGAACTTTCACTAACCCGACATGTTTCTACAGTAAATACAGTTCATTTCAAAACTTTAAAAAGAAAACAACCAATGTGAGGATCCCTCAAGTCTCAAAAAACACAATCTGACAAAAGTGATAATTATTTCACAGTGTTTTTCTTTCTCATTGTTATACTATACTGTCAAAGATATCTTGCTATATAAAACATATTGTTTGGACTCCTTTATCTAAACAATAGCAATATAGCAATGGCAGTTACATTTCTATACCACTTATCAGGGCTAAGCACTCCCTAAGTGGTTCAAAATGTGTTAGCTAATTGCCCCCAGCAAGCTGCGTACTCATTTTTTCAACCAATGGAAAGATGGAAGGCTGAGTCAACCTGGAGCCCTGCAGAATCGAATTCACAACGTTGTGGCTGCAGTACCAACATTTAACCACTATGCGACCAGGGCTCTACCAAGACAATGCAGGAAGCTTCTGCATTTTAATAAAAGCAAGAGACCTCCAATTTGCACACTGCACTGCATGAACAGTAATAGGAAAGGGAAAGACATGGGAAGAAATGTCCAAGCCCATGGCCCATTTCACATCTCCCCGGGCAAAGGAGCAACAGATCAAGCCACTGGGTTATTGAACTTTCAATCAGTTTTCTGTTCCCTTTTTAAAAGCTCAGTATCCCCTGTCCTTTGTTCCTATGAATACAACTCAAGAGATGACTCTAAATAAAAACAAGTACAAAATTGACAGAAAGATCAAGACCAGTTTTCTGACAAATACAAAACCTCTCCACTTGGATAACAAATACTGTACGCATGCAGCAATCTGACAAGAAATGAGAATTCTTATCCATCTATTCTATAAACATAATCTCAGTACATAGAACCATTTTAAATTCTTTTCTTCCAGGTTTGAACAACATACATAGAACTAATTACCTGCTTAGCTGTTAGAAACACAAATGTTTTTCCCCTGAAAACTGTTTTTCTTCCAGGACAAACAGTCAGATCTAATTTCTCATTTTTGATACTTGGCTCATTGATTGGAGGACAAAAGCTGTTAACAGAAGAAATAATAGTACAATTGTAATATATACTTTTAAGTGCTGTTACATGGCATTCCATTCTACAGTCCACCCTCCACATTCATGGGTTTGACCTTCACAAATTTGATTATTTGTGAGCCCCACATGCATGCCTTCTCCTGTTGTGTTGCTGTCCCTTCCCATTTGCTTGCCTATCACCTGGGTGCCTGGCAGGAAGGCCACGTGCTCAGGCAAATGCAAGTGAATGGGGAGAGGAGCCCTGGAAGGGAATTGAAGGGGGAGCACTCATTGGGGTGGAGGGGTTATTCGCCTTTTTTTTTTTAACATTCATGAAGTTTCTGCAGCCTGAAACCCCACAAAAGTCGAGGAGCCGATATACACTGCCTAAAATAAAAATTCTTGGAAGACAAGAAAGGAATGCAAATGTAGTCAATATTGTTATAAACATAGTTACCATTGAATGGGAAAGAGGAAAGTTTAAGCCAACAGTCTACTTTGTTCTAATCTGCATCCCTTTTAACTTAGGCACATCTAGTTTGTTTAATATGTTTATGCATAAAACTCTTAGGTGTAAATGGCCTCAGCCTAAATGAATATATGGTCTATAAGTACTCCCCATATTTCTATACAACACTTCTGTCTTTCTCAATGCATTCTGCTAAACTCAACTTGAGGCAACATTTATAATATGATCTATATTACCGAGAAAATGTTTTTAAAAAACAACCTGAAAAACTGAAGTCATGATTTTATATATATAAAATGTTCATAAATATCAGTTCAGATGAAATAAGAGTTGTCATATAGAAATAAGCACTGAAGTGTAAAAGCTGTTAAATACAGTCCAAACAGCAATTTCTCAAGAGACAACATAAATTGTTATAATTCAACATCAAACATCACACCTCTTTTAGAAAATTTAACACTAATAAAACTAAGATGAAACGCAACCAATATTGAAAATTGAGATGCAGTCTGAAGAACAAACTATTTTACTGAAGTTGGCATTAATTGCATCATTTCATTTAAAAACAGTGCTTGATTAATGTACATATTCTCAAGAATGTTTAGGTAATGTACATATTCCCATAGTGTTTAGTTAATGTACATATTCCCACTTGGAGAATACTACCATAGAGATCTCTATAGCAACTTGTGAAAAATGAAGCCAACACAATCTTCATAACATTCAAGAATATCTTACAGCTTCCTAAGAACTCACATTAACAGAGTTCATTGGAAGAACATGTAACACAAATTGAAACTTATTTCAGCATACAATTAGATGTTTTCATACAATTTCATCTTTTTCAGTGAAGGATGGCTTTGTCCCAACTAGCTTGAAAGAGGTAACAGTTAAGAAGGTTTAGGAACCTTTCCCTCTCCCCCACACAACTTATGAAATTACAATGTGATCTTAATCCATTTCTGCACTACACTGCTATAGTGCTATTATTCCACTTTCAACAGCCTGTGGAATTCTGGGGTTTGTAGTTTACTGAGATCGAAGAGCTGTCTGGCTGAGAATTCTAAATGTCCCTCCCTAAACTACAAACCCCAGGATTCCATAGGATGCTTAAAGTGGAATAACAGCACTATAACAGTGTAGTGTGGAAATGACCATAGTTTTCTAGCTCAAAATACTCCTGTAAGATAAAGCTTACCTGCCCATTTCTACCCAATTCCCACTTTCTGGTAAGGGTTTGGAATAGCATGTCATAGTCACCTTGGTCTGACAACCTTAAACAAAAAAGGGTGAGTGGGAGCAATGGTGCACTTGTTCATTTTCTTTGACTTCTCAGAAGTTTTTGCTACTATCAGTCATGCTATTCTTCTAATCATCTGTATGGCTGAGCAGGGACGTGCTGTTCTGCACTGTTTCTACCTCCTTCTCATTAGCTGACAGGTGACAGTGCTGGGCTTTTCTATAGATCTACATGAATCTAATCTATCCACACAAAACTACTTGGAGAGCTTGCTCGGTGTTTTCAAGTAGTTATCATTAACATATTGATGATATTTACTTCTTTCTTCTTTCTACTTAGACCCAGCACAATGGTTCGATGACAACTTGAGATCAGTAGGAAGAGACCATCATGTTTTGAATACAGAAAGTTCTAGACTGAATTTCCAGCAGTTTCACGTAGTGACAATATGGGGTTCTCAACCCTCTGTCCCACTGCTGGCATACAAAACGCGGGTATCCATCCTTTATTCCACCACTGTACGCAGTGTACACGTGTGGGGTTTTCCACTCAGGTTATCACAACAGTGCCACCAACTGTGAGGATTCCTCTCAGGCAATCCCATCACTGTGGTTATTTGTGGGCGTCTTTGCACTTATCCCAGCAGACTTCACCGTATTCTCTGCAACTACTCAGTGTGAGGGTTCTGTTACATGTAAGAATTTCTTCCTATTCCCCTTGTCTGATACTAATTGTGGAATCAGTCTAAACGGCCTCAAGGCTTCCAGGAGGATTTATGCTACATGACACTGCCTTTCCACCTTCAATGCTGCCACCACAGACACCCTATCTGAAATCAAGCTACAATATCAGAGACAAAATGATTGAATTATTCTGAAATCTATAGTGGATTTCATTACCTTTCAGGTGTTGGAAATTTCTCCTTTGCTTCAATGGCTTTGACTAATTCAGCAAAATATTCTGGCTTCACAATTGGTCGTCCACAAATCAATGCACATATTGTCTGCAAATCAAGTGGAAAATTGCTACTACAATTCTCAGTATATTAAACAAAAATCTGTGGTGCTCTTCCTCTGATCTTACTTCTATCTCTTCATTCTTATATACATACATTCAAGTCATTCATTGGTTGACAATATAATCTAAAACTGAGGCTCCCTAGGACGGGTGCTGCAGCATAAAAGGATTATTGCAACACATTTTCTCCCTTCCACAGGAAGTCCAGTTGGCACCCTCCCTGATTTCTTTCCATCAGCAAGTGAAGACATTCTTAGTCAGGCAGTCCTTTTGAATTTTAATTATGTGTGTAAAAGTGGTGTGTTATTTTTTTATTCCTTAATGGAAATTATGTTTTAAATATGTTTTAAGTATTTTTAACTGTTTGTAATCATGTTTTTAAATACTATTGTTGTTTAATTCTTTAACTTTTGTAAATTAATGTTTTAGCTTGATCTTTCAAAATTGCAGTAAGCCATCTTGAACTCCATCTTGGGAAAAAGGTGGGATATAAATTCAATAAGTAAATAAATAAATTCTAGGCTTGGGGCTCTCTTATTAGAATAATCAATAACCTCCTTAAAATCCACAGGCTTCAAATACATATGAATCCTAATCTTACCCTATTTATGATTCTATTAAATAACTCACTGAAACACTGTTAGTGACAGCTCTTCGTATTTTGGTACATCCAACTTTTTTTTTTTTTTTTACATTTCCTTCCCACCAGTTTCCTTTCCTTATCCTATTCCACAACAGCTACTTGGAAGAGACTTTTCACACTAGATGTCCAAGAGGCTATAGTACAATGCCTACTCCTAGGATTAACCCCCTATTAACACAGTTAGCTTTACTTCCAAGTATTGTTCACACATTTGACAATCCCTTACAATACCCAACCATGCCCATAGATGTTAAGCAACTCCAGTGCTTGCCACAAAACCTTCATTTTCAAATCAAACACTACCATGAATCAATAGGAAAGGAACACAGGAAAACTGTGACATACAGAATTGCCATCAATTTCATGGTAATAAATTGCCTGGGAAAAAGAAACACATCCCGCCTGTATTTCAGAAACATTCATGTATATGCCTGCATACTCATACAACTTACCTTCACAGTAATTTTGACTGCCACCATAACAAGATGGGTACATTCTTCTTTCCACTCATTCACTACATGGCCTCCCAGCTGATGAATATTTTTACTTAACACACTTTTCTGTGAAACATCTAAGCATGAAGAGCACACAACCAAAGGCTCATATTCAACTCTGCAAAACATAGTTTTTAAAAAAGGAAGGATATTTATAGTGACATCATTTTCACTTTACAGTGGGAGTGGGACAACTGCCAGGAGTTTTGGAGTCCATATTCACCTGTCACAAAAATTCAGAGCGCCCCCCCCCCTTTTAAAATATTTTTTAAAAATTCTGGCTAAAAATGCCCCCACATTTCATGCGGAGAAATTTTATCATGTTTGGGAAGTGGGCTATTAATAGGCTCAGTAAAAGACTTTTTCTATCCAAGAAGTAAACTAGAAGTTTTTATGTGCTTGTTGCACTTAAAAAAAGTCTCTCATAGGCCCATAACAACTGGGGAGGAGGGAAAAGAGGCAAAATTTCCCACTACATCCTTAGGGATGTGAACAGCAGTTTTTGCGAGAAGAACTGGGGCTGCAGTGAGGCCCACTAAAATGGCTTAGGAAGGATCTTAATTTCCTCATTCCTGCTTTATAGTGTATGAGAGACCAGGTCCCTATCCCGAGGAGCCTACCATCTAAAATTTGACACAGAAGAACAACAGAGGAAAGGGACTGGAGCAGAGGTAAACAGTTCAATTGCACACACATCACCTTAATTATAAATGGAGTTAGAACACGGTATGAGGACAAACGGCCTAAGCAAAGATTTCATTGGAAAAAAGAGAGCTGAAGGAAAGCTGGGATGGCATTGCAGAGAAGCAATCCTGATTATACAGGGCAACAGGAAGAATCCTTGGAAGCAATCCTGATTATACAGGGCAACAGGACAGAAAGAACACAATCTATGTAGCAAGCAGGATATCTGTTGAGGTAAGAAGAATGGAAGGAGTGAAGATCACAAGGCAGTTGGAATGTACTAACATATATGAGTGGAAAGGTAAAGCAGGAAGAACTATGGATGGCTTTGCAAGTAAGGCTCTCAAGGAAAGCAAAGGGAATTTAAGGACACGAGTTCAGACAGAGATGTAACCTTTTCAGCAATACTGAAGCCACATGGGAAATTTGAGCCTTTTTCCTTTCGCAGAAATAAGCAGACATTTCAGGGGAAAATTAAAGATATGTAATACTTAAAAGATTCACAAATTATCATGTTACTTTCAATCATTAAATGCATAATCAAGTTTGCTCATAAAATTATCATGTGTAGGAACAATACATTTAAAAGTATAGTTTATTAAGCAAATCATTGCAAATCTAATAGAAGTCTTTTATTATTATCATTATTTGTTAAACTCGAGGTACCTACTGCTACATTTTTAAAAAAATTAGCATCTCTCAGTTTTGTCAGGTTATGAGAATCAGGAAGAGATTAAAATCAAGAGGAGAATAAGCCATCGGCACTATAGTAAAACAAATAATTTTATATTACTGTAAACATAATATACTTCTTCCCACTACTACTACTATTTTCAAAGACTTTGTAAATGTTTTGACTAAGAATTCCAATTTTTCTTCCATTTTTAATTTAGACATTCTCCATGACTTTTAAAGTATAACCTAAACTGAGTTTTCCTTCAAATACTTTTAAGGACGTACAGAACAATCTTACCTATATTTGCTTTCAAAGACTCCAAAAGTTACTTTGTCATCAGATTTTAGTGTTCTGGGAATACCATTTGGTAACTTTTCTCCATTAACAAAGGTACCATATTTAGATGTGTCTTTTAATGTTAACACAGGAAGTGAAGAAGTCTGACTCTAAAAACATAAATTTCAGATATGAAGAACAGCTCTCCATTTCATCCTTAGATAGCCATGCCATCCTTTCTTACTGGATGTAATGTAGTTTTGCATGCTCAACATCTTTCTTCTATCACTCAAAGTCTACTTTTTTTACATAGTTTTCAAAATCACCACTATATCAATATATAACATTGCTTTCAACAGTATATTTAATCAGAGAATACAATGGCAGACAGCTATTCCTCTGTAGTCACTAAGATAAATTATGTTTTAATTTCACAGCTTTAACAATGAACATTTGTTTTATGTCCCAAAGTTTGGATTAGGCTCCCTAATCAATCCTCCCTGCAGCCCAAAAGGATCGCCCAACGTACCCCATGCTACATGCCTCCCAAAATTGGGGAGATCCAAAACTGTCAATCATGCCCTTGTGAACTTAAAAGGGGGTAGAATCAAGGGGGGGGAGGGCCAAGGAGACCCTCTAGAGGGTGCAATTCACTGTTTCAAGTCAAATAATTTCCAGGGTGGACAGAAGGGACAGATGCAGCCTTCCAAACTCTGGAGATGAGGGAGAGTCCATGGTCTTCAAGAAGTTGTCCACCCTAGTGTAAATGCTACCGGGGGGGGGGGGGATGGATGGATAGATAGATAGATAGATAGATAGATAGATAGATAGATAGATAGATCTCTCTCTCTCTCTCTCTCTCTCTCTCTCTCTCTCTCCTTTAATGCACTACATTTTTGCAATATTTTATCCCTACACACAAATCAAACTGTTATACTTTAAGAATAAGCCCTCTGACTAGTAACCACTTTATGCATTTAATACACTAACTCCTAAAGAAAAAAAATCAATAGTCTTCTTCAAACCAGAACTAATTTGTATGCAACCCTGATCTATAGTGCTGTATGTATGAATCCTTCCTCTCACCCCACTTCTTTTGGCTCAGCTGCAAGGAAATCAGAAGCACCCATGTTTTGACAATAAACTGCAGTTTGTTAAGTCTGAGACTGTGATTAATATTAATTATGGTTTACCCAAACAAGCAGCATCACAGCTACACTTTTGGAGTTAGCTTCTTCAGATAAACCACAGTTTGAACTAACCATAGTTTGCCCAAATCTGATAGATATTCTGGAAGCTTTCTGTCATGTCCACAAACAAGCACAGTGTTTTACTGAGAGGCTGTTACATAGATCTATATTAAATTAATCTAAAAAACTGACAGCAGCAAAGAGTTATCCTTTGCCAGATGTTACACTTTCACTGATTTAGCACTGTCATGTTCTGTTAACTACATAACATACTGTCATAATACCTTTAATATTGTATGACAGGTGTGGTTAGCAGAAGAAAAATTGTTCCCTAATTTATTTGTAACAGTATGTTTGGTACTTACAAGGTTCATTTGAGGCTGACTAATAGAAAGAACTGCATGGCTTCGGCTGATTGATTGATCATCCCGAATTAAAATTGCACAATTCTTACGTCCAACAACATATTCAACACCAACTAAAAGGTGGTACAGCTGTCCTGAAATTTAAGAACAAATTAATTTTTAAAATTCATCTGAGACAGGAAAAGAAGAGGTATTACTCTCCACAGTTAGAGAATATATGATAAAACTTCTGAAAGACTGAAGATGAGCAAATAAAACAAAATGTTTACTACTGTTAAATGAGGATGCGCATCTGCCTCATAAATTCATGAATATTGCACAATATACATATTCACAATTATTTTTCCTATCTAATATGTATCTCACTCCTAAAATGTTTGCTGAAGTGTCCTTTTCTATTCCAACAGCAGAAAAGAGAGGTTTGGTTCTTTTATTCATCTTTTTTAAATATATCACATCTTCCCATATGCTGCATTACTGTGTGCTGATTAAGATACTCAGATACAGGGTGGAATATATATATACACACATATACACATATGCATATATGTATCTTTTAATTTTAAAAAATCCCCAGGGGAGATATAATTCATTTTATGCTAATTAAAGAATGTCGCTTTATGAACACAGAAAAATGGGCATAGAAAAAAGTGTGGTACGGATATTTTGGTTTCTGGCTGGTTTTGAAATACATTCTCGTTATAAATAAAGTATAATATAATGTGGCTTGGTATTTGTTTCCAGTATTTTCTCCCTATTGAGGAATTAAACAATAAGAAAACCAAAGAAAATAAAACCACCTCACAAACTGGACACATTTGGACAATTACATCTTAGCTTAAGAAGCAGAAATATGAACAGGTTTCCTGCATTTGTATGCAACCAACTGTTAATTACAGTTTCCTACTACATTAATGCCAGAAAACTACCATCAATTGCTTCCAAACAAGCCAAATTATTAACCCAACCTCAAAAAGAGAGCTTAAAATTCTAGCCTGCTGGGAAACTATTAATTTCAATTTATCAGATGGGCAGAACAGGAAGATTGAGCAACATATGGCCTCCTCACTTGTTTTTCCACTTCTGCAAATGGAGCAGCAAAGCAGCTGTCTACAGGTGAAGGTGGCTCATTTATGTCTCCATGTATTAATCTAAGAGATGGTCATCTAGGGCCATTTTTTGCACTACGCTCTTCTAGTGCTATTATTCTACTTTCAACATCCTGTGGAATTCTGGGGGTTTGTAGTTTACTGAGGCCAAAGAGTTTCTCCATAAACTGCAAACTCCAGGATTCCACAGGATGTTGAAAGTGGAATAATAGGACTATAACTGTAGTGTGGAAATGGCCTAGATTTGACCACCCCTTCCTTAAGACAACTTTGCACAGGAAAAGAAAAGTGACAGACATTTCTCAGGTCATGTTACCTCCTTCCAAAGGCAATCTTTTCTGTTCACAATTTCTCCTTTCCTCTGCTGCAGCCTAGTGTCACTTGCTGTTTACTCACACGCTTTTATGCAGTGCAAACCTAGCACTGCATAAAGTCCCACGCATTTCAGTAGTAGTTACTACTCCCAAGCAGACATAAGACTGGAGCATTAAGAGCTTCTCCTTCCCCACTATCTATGAAAAATTCACCTCAGATCTTAAGATGCCTCATGAACCTATTCTGGCAAACTCCATTCCACATGCCAGTAGATAGTTTAAACACATTCAATGCATCATCATTTGATATGAGAAGCTTTGATCTCGGCCATACTGCTTCACATTACAGGTAGAAGTCTATGTGTTTGTACATTTTCACCATACACACAAAACAAACATCTCCACACACAGGAAACTCTGCAAATAAGATGGTGATGACAACATTATTTCTCCTTCTCCCGTTGGATTTGTTTTCTACATGTCCAAAAGTATACTGTGTTCAGAAGCAGTCAACTACATCAGAAATCACATTCATAGGTAGCCATGTTGGCCTTGCAGCAAAATAAAACAAAATCCAAACTCTACAAAAGAGTGATACCTTCACAGGCCAACCAAAATGCATGATAACAGAGGAACATCTGAGACAAAACATAGGTTTGTGATTCTAACAGCAACACTTTTCTTCTCCTGTATGATTTTTAACATCTTTACTGATGAAGAAACCAGTGAAGCTTTGAAAGTTTGCATGATGTATTCTGTGCATTTCAGCTGGTCAATTGAGTGTGTCACTCTTCTGTAGATTTTGTTGTTATCACATCAGGGTGAACAAAAGGTTGTTAGAATCTACCGACAAAATCAGGCTGCAATACTTGTACAGTAGATCTGTAAGGATTTCTCATCACCAAATGTTAAAACTCTCTCCCCACAACCGTACCACAAATTATATTGCTCAAAAGCTGGGGGGAGTGGGGTTTTGAGTGAAAGGACTGCAAGCTCAGTTTCATCATTGAAATAAAGCCAGGTAGGCAGAATCACTCCATTCCTTAATTCTAGGAGGTACAGACCTCTCTCACCAGAGTCGTTTTTACCTAAACCGGAGAACGTGGGAAGATCTAATAAAAAGCAAAGTAGCCTATCCACCCCTGACACTACTAGAGCCTGAAGGAATACAATGCTAAGAACCCAGACAGTGGCCATTTCCTGATCAGACTGTTATAGTGCTATCATTCCACTTTCAACATCCTACGGAATCCTCGGGTTTGCACCGCAAACCCCAGGATTCCGTAGGATGTTGAAAGTGGAATGATAGCACTATAACAGGCTAGTGCGGAAATGGCCAGTGTGAATGTAACGTCTGACCACAGACTCAACATTACCGACTGCAAAACCGCTGTATACCCCCTGAAACACAACGCATTTTTAAAAGTAGTCGATCAACATGCCAGTCATCACTAACGGGAGAACCAAATACGGTGGATCATTAAATAATGGTATATGCCTCCTTTCTTCCAGCGTGGCTCACAAAAAGACACCACACTATTACATTACGCTACATGCCACGCGTGAACATGGACCCTCCCTCGGCTTCGAGCATTCACGAAAAGTACTGAAGCGCCTACTGTCTCTCCTCATCCTTTCCCAACGGGTTGAAGGAGTTGAAGCCGATCCAACGAAAGCCCCGAGACTGCAGATTGAACAGGTGTCAAACCGGTGTGAAACCAGGAGCCAAGAACAGAATCCCTCCCTCCACGTCCAGACGTCTCCCCTCACCTGGGCCGGCGTCGGTTGCAGGACTCAGTTTCCACATCTTGAAGCGAAAGCTGTCCCACCCCCGCCCCGCCCCGCCTCGCCCTCCCGACCTCTCCCGAAGCGCCTCTCCAGAGACACTCTATTCCCTTGAGGCCCCCTCGGGCTCCCGTCTCAGCGGCTGCGCATGCGCCCTTCCGGCACCATAGACATCAAGTTCGGAAGTGGTGACGACCGACCACCAGAGCCTGGAGCGCCACCTCTGGATGGAAGGGGAAAGACTTAAAGCGTCTTGGGTAGGTTTTTAGGGAATAGCAACTGGGAGAGAATAGATTGAGCAATTGAGGGGCACCTCACGGGGGATGCAATTGAGATTGAGGGGCACCTCACGGGGGATGCAAGCGATTTCCGAGTTCCGTTTCGCCGCGAGAGGAAGACAAAAGATCTAATTGGAAACGGGACACGCTCATGTGTGACACTCTAAAATGTATTTCAAGTCTGTAGCTAAAGTTTGTGTGCCGCCATTTCCGCACTAGCCCCTTATAGCGCTATGATTCCACTTTCAACATCCTATGGAATCCTGGGGTTTGCAGTTTCGGGAGGGGCCGGCCGGCCCCTCCCGAAACTGCAAACCCCAGGATTCCATAGGATGTTGAAAGTGGAATCATAGCGCTATAACAGGCTAGTGCGGAAATGGCCATAGTGCTATTATTCCACTTTCAACATCCTGTGGAATCTGCGGTTTGCAGTTTAGGGAGGAACATCTTTGGCTTCAGTAAACTGCAAATCCCAGAATTCCACAGGATGTTGAAAGTGGAATAATAGCGCAATAACAGTGTAAGGTGGAAAGAGCCTATGATTCATGGGGTGACCATAAGTCAACAGGCGACTTGAACGCGCATGCGCACATAGGTATAACAGTAAAGGGGTATTGTTGGTGAATGTCAGCTTTCCCGGTGGAGAAGTACGTCTCTAAGACAGTCTCCGTTCAAACACTCCTTGGCAAGAATCTAAAATACGTCAAGCCAGGGTCTGGTGACGGTCAGGGGAAATGCAGCACTCTGCACATGCTTAAGGCAAGGCGTGCTTCCACAATTGCACATAATAGTATACGGGGGGGGAAAATCCGAGTTCCCAGTCTTGAAGGATCTTGGGTCTTGAAACTGAACTTGTCAGAACTACGCAACCCGGCGGCGGCGACAATAGGATCAGTATCAGATCTTAACTGCGAAGAGTGTTGTGGACCTTTAAAGCTTTAACACGTTAGATGCGGTATAACAGTTTCCTAGGATGCCTGATGGGATGAAAGGGGGCGGGAGTCTAAGGCCATTTCCGCACTAGACTGTGCTGGAGGTATGATTCCACTTTCGACAGTCTAGGGCATCCTCAAAGGCCCCTCCCTAAACTGCAAACCCAAGATTCCATAGGAGGTTGAAAGTGGAATGATAGCACTAGAACAGGCTAGCGCGGAAACGGCCCAGGAAGCGCACCTCCCTCCCCACGTGCCTTTAAAGGGCGACAAAAGACGCCGCCGCAACAGCCGAAACAGCGCCAAGGGTAACAAGGAGAGACGGGGGCGTGGCCACTCGCCCGGGCCCGCCCCTCCACCGGAGGGGGTGGCCCGAGCGAGAGCGCTTAGCTGGCCCCGCCCCGTAGCGTCTCCTCCCTCTGACGTGGCTCCGAGCGAGCGGTGGGGGCGGGGCATCCGGAGGAGCCGTCGTGCGTCGCTCGCTGTTCGGTGCCCGGCGGTGTCGAGAGTGGGAGATGGCGTCCGCTCTGTCGGCGAGGCGCGGGTTGTGCTCCCGCCTAGTCCAGCGGCTGCTTCCTACGCCTGTGCGGGTAACGTATTTACTCCCGAGCCCCCTTGGACGCTTACCACATCCAGGCACAAGCCATGTGAAAAGACACGAGAGTCTCGTGGCGTCTTAAAATACTAGCAAACACTGTTACGGACGAGCTTTTCCTGTTGCTCTCCGACAGACGGTGGGAATCGTGGCATCGTCGTGTGAAGGAATGTGCCTCCCACCTCCATAACCCCTGAAGCGTCCTCCCGGAGGCGTACCTCTCGTTTCCCAAACAACGCCTCTTTTTAAATGCCCGTCGGAGCTTGGAGAGATTCCATGATCCAGGGCTTAGGCTACAGCCCGCAGTGTCCTCCCAACAGCATTTCCAGGAGGCATGCTTGTTGGTGGGTGCTGGGAGTTGTAGTTGAAAACTGTAACGTTTCAAACCCTGCTTATTTCCAAGGTGGGACCTCTGCATGCACACCCAAGGCCGGTGCATATAGTCCCTCCCACCCCGTGCAGTTGTTAGTAGCGAGTACGCAACGCTTCTGTCTCCAAGCTGATGTTCTCCAAGGAAAGATAGTTGCATGGTTCAGAGTATCTCCCAGCCTTAGTATAAACTGCAATAACTTCCTCAGTGGCAGCATGTATTGCAATGATGTTGTGGAGTGTACATACAATAAAGATTGTAAATTGCTTTGCAGTTCTGTGGTATGCGTAAAGTTAGTAGTTCTGATTCTTTTCAAAAAGCTGAGGCACACCCTTAGCTTCTGTCTAGATGAGAACTTGGAATATTAGTGGTATTGTGTTTTCGCTTTTTCTTGCAAGTGTATTAAGAAGGGTTTGATTGCTGAGGAAGAGTATAATGTTGCAAAAGGATTGGGAGGTTGTGTCTAAGTGCTGGTTTGGGGGATGGTGACTGTAGTAGCAATGTATGTTTTCTGTACTTTTATACTTTAAGGATGACGGGAGCACTGAGTGCAATACAGTAAATAGCTTCACCCTGCCAAATCCCACAGTGCCCTGTAGGGTACTCTGATGCACAGTTTGGTAAGTCATGAGGCCGTGTCAACTGTTAAGGGAGTTTTAAAGCAAAAATTCCAAAGTAGCACAGTACCCTTATGTGGTTCTAAGCAGCAGCCCTTTGGATCCAGTTGTTATAAGTAAGTGTAAGTTACTCTCTCATTGTTTGCATTGGTTTGTTCAGAGTTCAGAACTCTTGTGAACTATATTTGTTTGTTTCAAAAGGCATTACCGGCAGGGTTGAAGGCCACAATCCCTGAACAGTTTGCTTTGGACTTTAGTCACAGCCCTAAAGGGATTCAGTTTGCAGGAGAGACATATAGGATCAGCCTGCTTGAATGTGTTTGAACTTTGTTTAGAAATGACTGGTTTTTAAAAAATGTGTTTACAAAGGTGCATTACAAAATTTCAGACAAGTGTCTCACTTGCTTAACACACAAAGCAAAGAAACTATGAGAATTTTGGATTTGTGCATAGAGGGTTGGAATAACATAGTGGCTGAGAGAATAAGATATAAATTAAGAAGTCCCTAATTTAAATGTTGCCTCTGTCATAAACTTACTAGGTAACATTATGCAAGATAGCACTTCAGCTTCAATTCTCCCATACATGATCTACTATATAAAAGTCAAAGTTTGTGAGTGAGCTTTTCTGTTTGTCTGTGTCGGGCAGGCAAAGACCTCATACGATTGGCTGTGTGAGACGAGAAGACCTCGTATGATTGGCTGGCTGCGAAGATTCTATAGAATCCTGGGGTTGGCAGTTCAGGGAGGGGCCTTTAGAATTCTCAGTCAGCCAGCTCAGGCCGGTTGCTGTGGAGACAAGGCTGAGCAGCAAGATGGAGGCCAGTATATTCCCTCAGGAACCCGAACTCTGTATGTTAATAATTCTGAATACAGATTGGATTGGGGCATATGGGGGAAAGTTACATGTACTGGACAAGGAATTTCGGGGAATTAGAGACATGGGATCTCCAATCTGTGTGTTTCAGCTGCATCTAATTCCTAAGATAAGGTAAGGTAATTCCTAAGGTATCTCTAACAAGTGTTACCAATAAGAAAATAACATCCCAGGCAACAACGGGTAAATGTGTTAGTATTTATATAAAATGGCTTTGCCTTACACAGATGTCACAAAGACTGCAACTAGATAATGGGTGTAAAACACTACCATCAGCTAAAAGTGCTGTACAAAATGTTAAGTAAATAATTTAGTGGTAATTGTTGCCACTATTGCCTAGTGTGAGTTTGTTATAGTTGGTCCATAACAGAGGTGGGGCATAGTGCAGCCTGCAAATTGTATGTGGCTTCCTGCCAGTCTCCCAAAAGCTCCCCAACTCCATTTTTTTAAAAAATAGGCAGAATTTCCAGACAATTTTTCCCTCAAACTAAGCCCCCCAAATGCATGAAAACGTGCAAAATAGCCCACCCCACAAGTGCTTCAGACCCTCATACTATCCCCAAAGACCTGGTTAGCTCTGCAGTCCCCCTCAAAATGGCAATTAGAGATATAGTTCCATCACTTCCTGTTGTCATTTTGAAAGGGACTGCAGAGAAAAATAGTAGTATTTGGTCTTGCGGGGAGGCTCACAGGGGGCCAGGAAAGGAAAATTGGCCTTTGACCCCCACAATTACCCATCCCTGGTCTAGAAGAAACCTGCATAAGGCAATTACAGCTAATTACTGTGTAGTTCTGTAGTTGAGAATGAAGTTTAGGCTATCATGCATACAGGGAAAGAAACTAAATTATCTCCTGTTCATTTTTCAGCACCTACGTCATGGAACGCAAGTAATGTACCAACGTGACCCTCCTCAAGCTGCTACCTTTTCGCCTGTTCAGAAAGTGATGTTGCCACCAGATACTTTTCGTGGGAAAGTGGCCTTTATCACAGGGGGTGGTACCGGCATTGGGAAGGCAATGACAAGTGCACTTTCGAGTATGGGAGCAGAATGTGTAATAGCAAGCCGGTAAATGCCTTAGCTTTCTATGAGAATATGAGCTTTTCAAGCTAAGAATGCAGCTTTGCTGCTGCAGTCTTGTGTGCATTGAACACATTGAGCTTATGCTAATTGCACTGTTGATTTTTCCTTTTTTTGGCGACTATATTCACTTGGAGCAGGGATAGGCAAAGTGTGATCTGTGGGCTGTGTGCAGCCCCCCAGGCTGTTTTTGTGATTCCCCAGGGTCAAAAAAGGGAGTTTTTTTACTCCAAAATTCCTGAAAATTATCTCTAGGAGGTGCTGAAGGCATTTCCACCATGTTTAGAGCCACAGTGCACCCTCTGAGGGTCAAGATAAAATTCTGAAAAAAAACCCCAAATAATTTATTTGTTCTTAAATGTCCTCTTGGGGGCCCATGCTGGCCCCAACATGCTGCCCAGATCCCATAGTGGATATTTGGGAGCATTTGAGGGCAATTGTTCTTTATAGCAGCAGGTGCAGGCCAGGTGCAGCCCCTCGAGGTCTTCTGGAAGGCTAATGTGCCGCCCTAAGTCTTTCACAGTTGCCCACGCTGTATTAGAGAAAAACAGGTTCAGTGATCAGCATGTTGGAAATGGACAGTGAAGGAATGTCTGTGCTGAACTATATGAAGAATGAATTAAGCTTTTCACTGCAATATTATGTGAAGTAATATTAGCACTTTCTAATGTCTTCACTTGAATAAAATTCCTTCTGTGTTTTTACATTAAATTGATCTTAAGATGTACTGTATCTAATGGAAACCAGGACATAATCTATAATTATTTGTAGGAAACTTGATGTATTGAAGCAAACTGCAGAAGAAATTTCTTCAAAAACAGGAAATAAGGTATTGTTCTACCATTATCTGTACATTTTATTAATGTATGATATTGACACTAAGAATTTTGTGAGTGTATACTTTGAAGTCCTGGTATTTATTTCCCTTTTTTTCTTCTCTTGGTTGTGGTAATAGTGATATTTCATTACACAGGTTCATGCAGTCCAGTGTGATGTGAGAGATCCAGTTTCTGTCAGCAATGCGGTTTCACAGTTAATTGAAGTGGCTGGACATCCCAATGTAAGTGCCCTAATAGAAACATCAGTTAATCGTTACTGGAAATATCATGTACAGCATGTATGTATATATGTCTGTCTAATCAGAGACAGGAAAGTGGCACTGTGTTGCATTTACCCTAAAAAGCTCTAAAACATCTTTTATTTACAAGAGGAGTAGTTGTTCCACTTTAATTCGAACTTGATGTTTAAATTTGTTTCATTACTGCATTAAAAATTTTACTGAAATGAAGGTTTTAAAAAATCCATCTATGATTTTATTTGTCCCACCCTACCTTGTCCCTGTTTTGAGACGGGGGAGAGAAGAAAACATCTGCATGAATTTTTGAGATCCATTCTTCACCCACCCACACTATCAAATTGGAATAAATGAAGGTAAATATAAATACACATACACAGGAAAGATGTAAGAAACAGCATATTTCTTGAGTGTTACCTACAGCAATAAGAGATGGGAGCAAGATAATGCAATTAATAGAAAAGCTGGTCTAGATTCCAGACCAACATTCCAACCATGAAACAGCCAGTAATAACCCTAATATAAAGAAGTGTGAACCCAAGCTGCCAGCAACCCCAAAAGACACTCCTGTGACAATTGAAGAACAGCTTCCCCGCCTCACAATGATCAGAGCCAGATAGTTAATGGTTCAATTGATACAATTTCTTTGTGCTCCTCAAAGGATGAGGGCCCAGTACTAAAGGGAAATGGTGTTACTTCTTCTTCTTCTCCAATTACTTTCCAGTGTTTCTGTTACCATTAACCTTTTGAGCGTTATGTCAGTAGTAGAATATAAATGAGTAGGATCAGGTGTGATTTATGTAGCTTTCTGTTGATTACTGTACTGAGTTTAGTATTTATTTTAGTATTTAATTTCTAACCCACCCACTCCCACTTCCAAACACATCTTAAATATGAGCATAAAGAGGACCATATACTGGAACTTCTTCAGTTCCCAAACAGCCTTAATATGACAATGGTCCACCCATCCTCCACTAATAATGCAATAGTTGTAGAACCCCAAAAGGAGAGGTGATAATATGTAGATAACTGATACTGATACAAGACATGACTGACTGGGCAAATAGATTACATTACATTACATTAGTAACGCTGGCAAAATTAAAAGCAGAGAGAAGGCAAGAATTCCCCTTGAGTTCAATCCAGTGCTGCCATGCTACTCCAGAAAGGGAGCTGAGTCCCTCCCTTCACCGTGCAAAGGAGAGTGAGCAGAGTGGTCTGGAGAAAAGTGGAGAGAGGAAGCTGGCAAATAGCTGAACAGCTAGTGGGCAGTAAAGAAGAGCAAAACTCAGAAGGTGAGACCAGAGGATGATGCTCAGAAGGAGGCTAAAGAGCAACCATGGCTGACAAATGCCTAACTGGTGGTTAGAAGAAAAAAAGCTGATCATAGACAGTAAAAATTCACAAGTGGGAAGCCCAAAACTACACTCAGACAGCACACCAGAGGCTTCCACTTCCTCCCTCTTCTTTTTGCTGTCTGTTGAGCTTCATGCTACTTGCAGCAGTTGCAACCACCAACTGCCATGGAGCAAAGGGAAGGCAACAGGATAAGGTAACAAATGTAGATGCTGCACCTCTTGTTTGTGGGAAAATGCCATAAAATTTCAAAAAACACATTGAAAAAACCCAGGAACTTTATGTTTTTAAAAAGTAATGTTATAGTCACACATTTCTTTCCATCTCTAGTTGTACTGTATGAAAATTAATCAGTTAAAATGGCTGTAATAGAGGGTGGGAAACCTGGTGTCCCCCAGATGTTGTGTACTACAGCTCCCATAAGCCCAATGCAAGATGGCTGTTTCTCAACATGGGATTATGGGAGTTATGTTCCAAAAGGACTAGAGGAAACCAGATGGCTGGTCTCTGCAGTTCTCAAAAATATTAACTGTCATGTCAATAGTAATTTAAAATCTCAGTTTCCATAGAAGCAAAGCTGTAGTAAAGGACCACAACATGATTTCAGGTTCTGTAAGGGAAAGAAGGAGGTTGATGAAAGCAGAATCCTATGAAAACTGATGGTTTTCTATTTCATTTGACCAGCTAATGCTTCAAATAATTAGTAGGTAGGATAATTCAGGGTAGAGTTGTTCTTCCACTGATGACTTACGAGAAAAGGGCCATTAATAAAATACTATTTTCTGTCTTTGTTATATATCTTTTCAGTAGGTATACCTTTAATTACTTTTAATTCCATTGATAATTCAATTATATTTTAACTCTTGTAGGAAGTTTATTATTAGTTGTGTTAGTTTTAACTTTTATATGCTACCTTGAGTTCCTGGGCTGTGGGAAAAGCAAGATATTAATTAATAACAACAATAATAATAATAATGACAATTGCCTGTGCCTCCTTTAAGAAGGCTTACTGTGTACTGAAAGAATCTTGAGTATTACATACTGTCATATTGTTGCCTCTTTTGTTGACAACATTTTTTTGTGTCATATGATCAGTTGGCCTGCAGACTTCTCAGGGCAAAGGTCTGTTCTGTGCAGTCATGCAGCAACATAGCACTGTTGTGACACAACAGTCACGTTAGGCATTTACTAGCAGGAAACTAACTTGAGTGTTGCTCCTTAGGTAACCAAAACAATGCTATCCACACACAAGAAGGTGGTATTGGCAAGTTTGGGAGAATCTGGTGTTTTTCAGCAGAATCAGCGTTAATTGGTTTACTTATATGCAACTTAAAGATGGATCTAATCACTGTAACAGAGATTTTGCCATGGAGTTCAGAGAAAATGAGTTCTATCTAGGACTGTATATAAAGATGATGACCATGTAATTTTAAAAAGTAAATAAATGTCTTTTGAAACTAGAAACAGAAGATGAACCTATCAAGGAGTATATAGTAAGGGTGGGTCCAGATTGCAGTAACCTAAAAGAAAACATGTATAAGATGACGTACAGATGATACCTTGCCCCAAACAAGTTGTCAAGGGCTATTTCAAATCATTGTTGAGGACATGAAGACAAAGAGAGCTCCCTTTTCCGTATGTGTTAGACTTGCAAGAATGAGAAATGATTGGTCTGAGATTTATATGTTAATTAAAAAAAAAATTAAAGACGGACTCTATAATGCCACCAGAAATGTTTTTGCTAGGTATTATGGATAAGGAATTGGATAGTAAATATGAACTGCTTCTTTGTTATATGATAACAGCTACAAGAATATTGTTTGCTCAAGCCTGGAAATCTACTGAAGCACCAGTGACAGAAGAATGGATTGTTAAGGTTGCTGAGTTATCCCAAATGGCCAAATTAACATGAGTTTAAAACAATAAGTCAATTGAAGATTTTTGGACAGATTGGAAACCGTTTGTGGACTTTCTGAGCAATATGAAATGTAATGATGCAGTAATTTGTGGATATTGTTATTAGTAATTCTAATAATATTGTTTAGTTGGATCTGTAATGGTAGAATAATATTGTTTCTTCTTTTCTTGTGTTTTCTCTCTCATTACAGTTTTGTTTGCGGGGGGTCACAGTCTTCTTGTGTTTTTGTAGCTTAGTATTTAATGAGTTAGTAAGTTAGCGTTTTAGTGAGTTAGTGTTTTTAGTTTACTGTTTTAGTATTGTGTTTCATTTTTAGTCCGTGTTAAAAATATGAGTTTGTATTTATGGTATTTTGTATCAAAATTGATAAATAAATACATTAAAAAAGTCTTCTGAAATGAGCATGGAATATATACAAGCTTTTAAAATCAGCATTGTTACTTGGCTCATGATATACTTCTATGTAATGTTCTCAAGTTTGGGAAAAATTCTTGGTATTTTAAACGGCTTTTTGTCTTAAATTCTGCTGGGATTTCTGAAGCCATCAACCACTTTTTAAAATTCAACTAAGTGTGCAATTGTTGTATCTTCATTTCAGGTAATAATAAATAATGCAGCCGGAAATTTTATTTCTCCTTCTGAACGTCTTTCTGCTAATGCATGGAGGACAATTACAGATATTGTTCTTAATGGTACTGCCTTTGTAACTCTTGAAATTGGGAAACAACTAATTAAAGCTAAGAAAGGTAAGTTCAGAGCTTGATCTTTTCTTTACAAATTCCAAGGAGGACACTAAATGAAATCTGCAGTTTGCTTCCTTTGTCATCTTGGATTGCTCAGATTTCAAACAGCGTGTTTTGTGGTTGCAAAGAAAAGTTTGATCCTGTGTTATTTAAAGGAGACCCCTTCAAAAGGCTGAGCAAAATTGAAGTGTGTAGAGGGGAGGATGTAACGATGTAATGTAAAAAGACTAGCTACTGCCAGTTAGATCATGACCTGCAAAGGTACAGGAAAGATCTGTTGTTAGGCTTCAGTAGCTCATACGTGTGCAATGTTTGTATGCAAGCTCATTTGTTACCTGTACTGTCCCTTACTGTTGTAGAAACACTGTACACATGTGAGCTGGTGCAAATGTAAGAGCTTTTTAAACAGTGCTGCCACGTTTAAACACTTTCATGGAACCTTCACATAGCCACCATCACGCTTCAGTTATTGAATATAGATCAACTTTTACACTTCTGTAATTTCCATAAAATTCTGAACACTGGTCTTTCCGACGTTATAACAACATTCTTTCAACACAAAGTAGATTCACACTTAGTACCTTATGGCATAATCACTAGGTGATAACTGATTACTATGTAGGATGTACAGATTTTTTAAAAAACACCATATGGAATTCAACACCATAAAAATGGAAGTCTACTCATACATTTGGTATGTTCTCCTGGCTTCCTCTCTATGAAGTCTTTCTCAAGCAAATTTTGAGTGTAACAGAGAGGGACACACTCTTCTTGTTTCGACTGATGGAAGAAGCAGTATTTTTTTCCATTTTTTATCTTTATGTTGTCAGCTGTATTATTAGCTGTAACTCAATTCTTTTCCTTTCTTCACTCATCGTCAGAGACAGATGTGATTGATGTATGTATTCTACAGTATTTGGTCAAGGAAAGCATGCAAGTTTTGGAGTTCTGCTAAAGTTGTGTTTTACAAGATGAGTGAATTTTGGCTAAAAAGCAATTTTAAATCACTTGATAAGTGATAAGACCTAATCATAAATCTTATAGAGAGAGAGAGATAGTGGCAGATTGTTATAACAATCCAATACTTTCATTAAACCCCTTCCACTTATTCATGGAAGGCAATACACAGTTCCCTATTAAGAGCTCTTTAAGGTAAGATTTCATCTTCCAGGCAATATTTCAACATTTCAGACACTGAGAAGGAAGAGAATTGATGTGGATCTTCAAGTTCTGATGCTGTTTCCAGGTTTTAGATGTGGGTCTAAATCACAAACACTCATAGTTCCTATTTCTGTGAGATAACATTAGGAAAAGTATGTCAACTTTAGGGTCAGAGATGTGTCTTGTAGTCTGCATCTAACTTCCTGCATCTTTCAGAGACACTGTTTCTGGCCTTTATAGGGTCAGAATTGAGTCTTAAGTTCAGCTTTTATCTTTCTGAATCTTTCAGGGGCAACATTTTTGGCCATTACAACAATCTATGCAGAAAGTGGGTCAGGGTTTGTGACACCAAGTGCTTCTGCCAAAGCAGGTGTTGAAGCACTGTGCAAGTGAGTAACTTTTTGGTCCTTAAAATTAAAATCTATTTTATTCACATTAGTTATATCTCTGAAACTTCTTGAGGAAAATCTTTCTCCATTTGCTTTCTTCCCTGTTTTCTGTTAGTTGAGGTTTAACAACTTTTTTAAAAAAAAGTCAAACCACGTTTGGGAATTGTGAGTGGGTTGGGAAAGATATGTAGGACACCTGTAGCAAGGTATTTGTCCAAAGTTACACAGAATGCTCCAGTGAACTGAGAACTGTGTTTGAGCCCAAAATATCTGTATATTTAATACATTTACTTTCTAGTTTTCTTTACTGTGGTATATGCTGAACAATTAACAAAGTCTCTTAATTTCTAGGTCACTTGCAGCTGAGTGGGGTAGATATGGCATGAGATTCAATGTAATTCAGCCAGGTCCAATAAAGACAAAGGTACAGTGTGAACCATTAATTATCTGTTGTGACTAATTCTCTAGACCTAAATACAGTTGCTTGGGAGGCAGAGTAATTTACATGGAATGCCAAACTGCATATATTCCTTATCTAACCAGACTTTTGTGGCAGAAGTATAATTGCATTTCAGTTAGATTCTTTACCATATTCCAAAGGCCAACTGCAAACTTTTTCTTGGCTATACTCACCAAAACCAAAGTTATATTTTCTCTGAAGCAGGAGAGGTTCATTCATGGCCCTCCCATCAGCCATTGCTAGCATGATCAATGGTGAGCTGTTGGATGCTGTAATCTAAGAACATCTGTAGGGTTGCAAATGCCCCCCCCCCCCCATGTGGCCCTCAACTACATTTTTGGTTGCCTCTGAAGCTCACCCATGTATTTTGTAAGCCCTCAAATGTGTTTGCCCTCAAATGCTTAAAAATAATTAAAAACCATCCAAACTGCTACGAAACATGGCAGTTCTGCTTACTGCACCTTCCCCTTCAAAATAGATAAAATAATTATTAAATAAAACACACAAAAAGGCAGAAAGTTACTAAAAATCTGCTCGTTGCAAAGTGGAAGTGATGTCGTGTCACTCCCAATTTTGTCTCAGTTCAGCAGTGGGGTGCAGAAGGTGAAAAATTACTCTTGCTTTCAGCACAGTTGCCCAGTTTTAGGGAATCTGTAATCAGGTGCCACTAAAAATGAGGGGTTGTGTGAGCATCTCTTGTCCTCTTAAAGAGCATGAAGGAACAAGACCATGGCAAGAGGGAGAAATGCCATGTGCACCTGTCAAAAATGAAACAAAAATTAATTACAATTTTAGGAGTAGTTTTATTTTAAAAAGTTAACAGCGCTTTTGATTGATTCATGATTTCAGTTTTGGTTTGGGTTATTACCTTTCTCTCAAATTTCCTGAAAACCATTATCTGCAGCTTTGATAGCGTCAAGCCTGTCTGATATTATATTGGCATTCATTTGCTGAAACTAATTGTTTTTATGAAATAAGTTTTTTAGAAATGGATTTTTTTTTGTAGCGGGATTTTTTTTTCTGTTTTGAAAAACTTCTTGATACTAGCTTTCTCTGTTAAGACATAGATCTTTTGGGTATCTGTATTGCCACTAGTGGGTCTCATAGTGGGAGAAAGACAGGATATAAATAAATGAAAATAAGTAATATTACCTTTGTAGCATTTGGGGTTGGACTTCAGGACCAAGCATGTCAGGGTCTAGGTTGGGGAGAAGCTGTGGCAAATAGGTCTAACATTAGCATGTGAATTGGCTTGTCAGGATCCTTCAGGACTGTTTCATGTAGATCTCTTTCTTTTATATTAATGAGTTTAGCATCAGTGCAACCAAGACAAAATCCATTTTATCCTTGCAAGCACAATGGTTTAAGTGAAGTTACCGTGTGAAACTGCACATACATAGGATATGTTAAGATATTAATTGTTTTGCATCACATTGGCAAACTATGTACTTTGTGTTTTCTTTTCTCGAACACCTCAGGAATTTAGATGCAAGTGTAGGGCATGGAATTGGATTCAGGGCAGAGGTGTCAATTGTTTGCTTTGTAATTGAAGTAAGAACACATGGCTGTCTAATCCAGCCCTGACCATAGTTGAAACCGCTGTGTCCAGGGGTTAGAGCTATCTAACGGCCTTGCTGTATGTTAGTGTGGTTGTTAAATATAACACTTGCAGAGGCGGCATATAATGGAATTATGAAAACTACAGTTCAGCTTAGGTCCAGAGAAATTAGACTGGCAACTTTCCTGCTTTGTTTTCACAGAATAAGTAAAGACTTTTCTGTTTAGATAGGCATTTGGTGAGTGACCCTATAATACCTGCCACACCCAAACGCAGAGTTGGATCTTGCTCATTACTGTGTTGGGGGGGGTGTGTGTACATGTTTAATGAGTTCCATTTTAACCTAGTTTTAATTTTTTGATTGTTAAAAATTCACAGGATACTAAAGTGAAAATGGCATTAAACAATGTAAAAAAAACCACGTTGTTCAATTTCATTTTCACTTTTTTTCTCTCCACTTGTGGTAAGCTGCTTAGAGTCCTGAACTGGGAGAAATGTGGGATAGAAATCATCAGCAGCAGCATCGTCACCATCACAACAACAATAATAGTAGTAGTAGTAGTAATAGGTCCAAACAACCTGAAAGACCCTGTCTCCCTATACAAACCTACCCAAGTTTTAAGATCTTCAGGGGAAGTCTTTTTCTCCAATCACTTTATAGACACCTTTGGTGAGGACGTGGGAGATTGCCTTCTTCACTGCTCCCAGGCTATGGAATTCTCTTCTGAGGGAGGTGGAGTTGGCCCCTTCTCAGCTATGTTTTTGCTGTCATGCAAATACCTTCTTGTATAAATAGGCCTTCAGCCCTTAACTGGTTGGGATAATGCAACAGGTGTGCTATTTCTTAATATGTAGTATGTTTTAAGGTGCTTTTAGCTGTTCTAAATGTTTTCAAGTGAATTGCTTAATGTTGTTTGTATTCAGATTGTTTTACTTATTTTAATATACAGTATAATCTGCTTTGAGTGCCATATGAGACAAAAATAAGATTTACATGAAGTAAATAAATTTTATCTTTAGGGAGCTTTCAGCCGTCTTGACCCAACAGGTAAATTTGAGAAAGGAATGATCCAGAGGATTCCTTGTGGCCGCCTGGGAACTGTAGAAGAGATTGCTAATCTTGCCAGTTACCTCTGTAGTGATTATGCAAGTTGGGTGAATGGAGCTGTAAGTAATATCTAGTAATATCTCTAGTTTTTATGCGTACCTGAAGCTTACTGCTACCAATGTACAAGCTACGATCCTCAAATCAGTTCAACTGCCTCTCTGTTAAGGCAACTTAGTGCAATATTTTTATGCAACTAGCTGAGTTTCATACAATTTCACTGAAAATAATTCTTTTAATTAAAAAAAAAAGACATCTGTGGTCTCACTTGGTAGGTGATATTTTGTACCTGCATTAAACAAGGCAGAGAATATTTACATTTGGTCATATTTTAGGGGAGAAGGGGTTTATATGTTTGGCCATACTCCATTTCTTTATCATGTTGACTAAACTTGATACTGAACTATACCACTGTTCAACCACTTACTGGAGCAACTTAATGAGAATTCTCTTTAAATCTCACAGGTTATAAGACTGGATGGTGGAGAATTTGTGTTCATGGCTGGAGAGTTCAATAACTTACATAAGGTAACAATGACTTACAAGTGGGACTTGTCACAAAATGTTCTGATGTGGAATATTCCATTCCATTTTCTCTTTTGCTTTTCTTTTTGCTCTTTTGACTCTTTTTTTGACTCTTTTGACTCTCCCCTTCCTATCCCTTGAATTGTTGATTGATTGATTGCTTCAGTATGCTCTTGCAAAATTTCTGCAAATTCCTTAAGCTTATTTTCCTTAAAAATATCTTTATACTTCTGTAAATTTTTTCTAAACACTTTTAGGGTTGTTGTTTTTTTTCCGAATATATGTAAAACTCTTCCCTGGAGTCTGCTGAGTGATCCCTCTAACTGAACATGGATAATGTTGTGTTGGTTATATAAATAACAGCTCTCAGACATCACAAACTATGAGAACTGTATTCCTCAAGTCAAAATTCAGCCTTTGTTTCCCATTAATTTTATTTGGGGTAAATTTAAATATTTACATCAACAGAATTTTAGGAAGAGTTTATCTTCAACAGGGCTATTTCCATTTATATCTGTATAAAACATGAACAAACAAAACCTTGAGACCATCACCTCATTTAAAATGTTTTTCCCCCTTTCTAGGTTACCCATGAAGAATGGAATATGATGGAAGAAATGATAAGGAAAACAAAAGGATCGTAACTTTTTAATTGGCGGTTCTGTATAGTAAATCTTTCTAGGAGTATTCTAATCAATTAAGTCAATACGCAGATGCTGATAATGATGGTAATAAATGACACATACTTTGTATTATGTGTTTCAAAGCAATGAATGTTTTGAAAGGTGAGTTAATTATTTTAGTTGACAAACTATAAAATGTTTTGTAAATTGCACTCATTACAAATATACAATAAATTCTAATAATCCTTTCATGTCTTGATTTTATTATTTTGTGGCTTTTTTACAAATTATGGTGTAACGCTATTTTGCAATTCACATTTAGAATGAAGCATCCTGTGTTGCCTAAATTCCAATTTAAGATTCCTGAGGAACTCTCAAGGGAAAGCATCATTTCTGGGGAGGGGGGTCAATATTATATTTTCGTCCTTTATTTGCAGCAGACTAAAATGTAGTAACTGTCTTACTTCTTACACAACTCTTCCCAGGACATTACCTGAATTGCAGTGGTACCATGGTATGACTGTTGAAGTTATGGCAGCAGTAATACAATGTTGTCAGCACAACTACTGTGAAGAAAGCGAATAACACAACCTTGTTATTGTGTGCTTTCAAGTCATTTTCAACTTATGGTAACCTTATCACAGGGTTCTTGGCAAATATGTAAAGACTGGGTTTGCCATTTCCTTCTTATGCGGCTGAGAGTTGCCTAAGGTCACCTGGTGGGTTTCCATAGCTGAGTGGGGATTTGAACCCTGGTATCACAGAGGCATAGTCCAACACTCAAACCACTGTACCAAAAGCAAGTGGGAAAAATCTCACGAGACTATTTACAGATAGAGTAGAGGTACCCTGAGAAGAATAGATGAAGAAAGAGAAAAAATGCAGAGGGTTAATTGCAATGAAAAGCAGGAATGAGTGGGCCTGGAAGGCAAGAGAATCAGTATAAGCATGGACTTAAGGAGAAGAGGTTCTAGGGATTAAAAAAAAAAGCAGTAGAAGGAAAGCCTGACCCAGATCTTAGGAAAGGAATGGGACTCTGCAATGCAAGCAAAAAACCCATGCACATGCAAGGGAATTTTAGAGAATCCTGTGGGATTGTGAGCTCAAGAGTCCAGGAATAATGAGGCCACAGTTGGATGTGTGTGTGCATCTAACTGTTTAGTTGGACTAATCTACCACCCTGTACTTCAGCTGTATTTTCTAGTGGAGGATAATTGGATATATGGAAGAAAATAAGAAATATTTTACAAGATGTAACTATATATATGCCAGACTTTGAGAAACCGTGTTTCTCAAAATAATGTTTAACCTTGCAAAGCAGAAAAATCCCAAACGATTTAAAATATTTTAAGCAAATTGGTGACTTTCTGATCTGTCATTTGATGTTGAACTTAAATCTTTCCAGTGCTGAAAGCTTTCTACATCATGGCCACATTGCTGTCCTCTGACATAATTACATGGTAGTTCAAGAGTGCTTTGTCATTGTGTGCTGTAAATCTAATGGGAGTGTTTGCGAATCTGTGAAGATAGTTTTGGTATCACATTTACATCTTTTCAGATCAGTTCAGTAGTCTACATCAGTGACTTTTCATAAGGGAAACCACAAATGCATGCATTTGTGTGGAAGATCCAGGGGCAGTTTTCCAATACCACCTCCAGACTCAATGCAGTCTATACTTACCCCTTCCAGAAGTGACCAGTATATTTCTTTCAATTTGAAAAAAAAAAATTAACACACTTCTCCCAAGGAAGGTCTTGTTTTTGTTTTATAAGACAGTTATGTCCTGTATGGCTTCTAGAGACGATTCTCCACTTCAAGTGTTTACAGTTTACATTCATAGAAAAGTTGGTATCCAGGTGTTCACCCATCCCTGCTATAGAGATTATATATGGCTATTAATTTAACTATTACTTTGATAAATATTGCCATATATTTCTCCTGTTGTAGTGTTCTAGACCACAGATTCATGTGTGTTGCAATTGATTGCACTCAGGCAACTACTCTTACATAGAACGTGGTGGAAACTTAAGAAACTGAATGGTCTCCAGAAACTTTGTTGATTTTAGAAGCAGTACTAAAGTTCAAAACATTTCAGAGACAGCAGCGTTTCTCAAATGTGGGCTCTTGTACTTAATCTTTATTCTGTATTTATGAAGTCTGAGGCATAAATAACCACTAGATGGAACCATAACACAGAAAAAAAACCTCTTCCGTAAAGTAACATTGGGATTATAAACTCCTGGATTTATTGTACAGTTTGAGTGGCTTCTCTGTTTCCCTAGCTTGGGAACAATGTGCAAGCTTAATTGCTGGGCCAAAATGAACCCAGTAAAATTCAGATGTCATCCTGCGTTAGCAATCAAATGATCTCATGGTACAGAAAATGTGAGGGATAAATCTGTGAACTGAGGAGAGCTTCTTAAGTTATGGGGAAAATAAAAAGAACACTGCAATGTGCTAGCCATGAACTAGATTTATGGGGGGATCATTTTAAGAATATTTAATTAGACTAGCCCTTTTATCACAATGAACAGCGAGCAAATTCCATTGCTGCGTGCAAAGTTCAATCATTCTAGTATTTATTGTATTTATACCCTGCCTTTCTCCTAAACTGGGCTCCTTTGCTCTTAGTAATTATGAAAATGAGGGACAGACTAACCCCCCTGAAGGCAACAGATCCTGTCTGATCTTAGAACTTAGCAGCCTCAGCTCTGGTTAATACTTGGATGGGAGACCACCAAGGAATCCCAGATGCTATAGGCTATATTTCAGAGAAGCGAACTGGCAAAACCACCTCTGATTAAAGCCCTATGAAATTCATAGGATTGCCATAAGTGCATAAGTGAGTGGAAGGTGCAAGTGCGTGCATAGCCACACACATAAACACACATTGTGCATAAGAGTCTGCATTAGGCTCTGGGGCCAGCAGTTCCTGACGTCTGCTTTAATAGACTTTCCCTTGTTCTGATGTCACATTATAGTGAAGAACATGGAACAATACATGTATTTTTTTAAATATTTATATGTATACCTATGGCTGAGGATCTCAGGGCAGCATACAGTAAAATCAAAATGAACAGTTTCAAACAATTTAAAACAATAAAAATTTAAAGGCTCAAAGCATGCTAGAAAGGCATTAAAACAATATTAACCCACTCAGATGTATAAATTTACATGACATCAATCACACCCCTAAAGGATTTAGTAAGCAGCCATGTTTTTACTTGGTGCCAGAATGGCAGCAGGGTTTGTGCCAGTCAAGCCCTTAGGGAGAAGGAATTCCATAACTGAGGTGCCACAGCACAAGGCCCTCTCCCATTTCTCCCCTCTCCTCATGTATTGGCCTGACTGACAGGAGATGGGTTAGGACCCCTCCAGTAGACTTCAGACTGGCATGTCTAGTGAGAGGTATCAAGTATTAATGTCCCAAGACTTTCAGGGCTTTGAATGTAGTTAGCAGCACATCGAAGTCAGACCAGAAGCACTTTGGTAGCCAGTGCAATTCCTTTAAAAATTGTGTTATGTGGCTTCTGTGTGGCATCGGGGAGGATTCAGTTGTGACTTCCAATTCCAATTAAGGGACAAAATAAATTGGCTGCAGACTTGGCCGCTGTTAATGGTCACATCGATATCCCCAAGTGCTCAATTTACTTTCTCCTAGATAAGTGAAAGTCCCATATTTACTTGTATAAGGCAAAATAAAAGCACTGCACTTGGGGATACCAGTATGTAGAAGAGCAGGCTAGACCAGACAATATCTGTCCTTGCCCTTGTTTTCAGTGATCCCATTGTGTGCAATGCATTTCACCTCTTCTCTTTACTTAGACAATTGTATTCTTGGAGCGTGGATCCTTACTTTTCTGTAACGGGTTGGAACCAACTACTAAGTATAGCATAATTTGAGCTCTTGTCGTTTGTTAACTATAAAACAAAATAACAGGAGCACTTGATTTGCCTTGGCCTGATTTCCAAAGATTCACGTTACGGACTGCACTATTAGTTACCATTGGGATCTGTAGTCATGTGACAGGTCTGAAAATTGGGGCACTTATATTTAGGTGCTTAATTATGGATTTCTTCCTTAGCAAAATTGAGTTAGCTAGGATTTATAGTCTTGATCAGTACGAATATTGATGTCAGCCTGCATTGCTAAATGTTTGTGATGATGAATGTAATTTTCTAATAGCACAAGTAGAGAAAAAATCATGTAAGGTAATCTTCTTCTAATGACATCAACATATGTAAAGCTCCAGTCTCTTGTTGATGTCTTATGTAATTTATCAGCCAGCTGCAAGCTTGCAGTGTGCACTTGTCCTCTTGCAATATTTAACACTAATGCATTAAGCAACTCTACTGACCACGTGAACATGTGAAGCTGCCACAGGCTTTTATTTATTCTAAACTAGCGCTCCCTACTCTGATAGTGACTCATCTAGATCTCACTCAGAGGTTTTTTAAAGCTTGAGTACCTGCAAACAGAGCTTAGAAAAGTTATTTGGGGGTATTACCAGAAATTTTGGTCACTGGATTCTCGTAGTGCAATCAATAAGTTTTCTAACATTTGCAAGAACCCAGTATTTGAATTACTGGGTTGGGGAGCTGAACCCTTATATGACCTCCTTGATAGATACTGTTTTAGTCTTTGGGAATGGGCATCTTAACACCAAAAGTTGCAGGTAGATAAAAGGGATGTAGATTTAATCAAAAGGTTCCATTTGGATCACAAAGATCAGTCATTCTAAGAACTTCAACCTGCAGAGACAGGGAAGCCTCAGTGGTCATCTGAAGAAGTCTGAAAATACATCTCTCTGGACTTTTGTTGTTGTTGCGTGCCTCCAAGTCATGTCCAATTTATGGCAATCCTAAGATGATCCTATCACTGAGGCTGAGAGAGCATGACTTGCCCAAGGCCAGCCAGAGGTTATCATGACTGAGTGCGGATGTGAATCTGGTCTCCAGAGTTGTCATCCAACACTATGCTGGATGTTTACTCAGCAATAAGTCCTACTTTGTTGAGGGAGCTTAGTCTCTAATAAATTTTACAACTGCAAACTGGGGTGCTGCTGGGTTGCCAGGTGTTTCTCATCGTAAGGAATGTGTCTTATTTAAGTGCTAGAAAGCTTGCCCTGTATGAGTGTTAAACAAGATGCAAAGAAATCCTGTATTTTCAGGTATTCCCTCAAATTACACAACAAAAATCCTGGTGTGGGTGTGGATGTTGTGAGTGTGGCTGGTACCTACTCTTTCTACTCTAGGCTGCGCAGTGTGGCAATAACACTCCTTTCATCATGGTGGCTGCTCACCAACCATCACAATATTCTAGGGATTTGGGGGGTTCCTATGAGATTTGGTATCCCGCTGGAGCCTGGAACTCTTCACAAGGAGCTCTCTTGTCACAAGATGTGAGTCAGGCCGTATATAGGTCTACTTCACATGCCTCAGCCAATCTTGATTTTCTCTTATTCCTGTTTTGAAAACCTGGCAACTCTATTACATATTCATAATTAACCATTCTTCCTTTGGTTCCTTTTTGAAGAAGCCATGTACAAATGTCCCAGTGTAATATTTCTCCAGTATCATGCTGCCTTGGAAGAAATAACTTCCAAATTATCAGCTTCCTGGGTGATATGGCAGCATCTGGACAATGTTGATATTTCTGTGAAACTATGAAGTGCAAATCATCCTCTACACAGGAATGTAATCTATTTTCAACTGGAACCATTTTAAACCTGTCACCAGTGTAGATCAAACTATCAAGTAAGCATTTTGCATCACAAACATTCACCAGCAAAGGCTTTTCCTTTTCACTTAAATATGAAAATACACATCAAGTGGTTTCACTGACAAACTAAGTTTTAATGAAAATTCTCTTTATTATGCATAATGATACCTCTAGGCAAAAATTCAAATCACTGTTCCTTTTTTTTTTTTTAAGTACAGAATATTTCACATTGCACGGAGAAATTAGAGGTGAGTGACAAGGTGAAGTATTAGATCATGATGCTTGAAGTAGAATTGTCAAAATGGGGACATCTGACCTGACTAAGCCTCTTAATGTGTTAAGCCCTTGCTCACTGAGAGAGATCCTTAAATTAGTACAAATTTCAGAAAAGAAACATAAAGCACTTGCTTGTTGGGGGCCATTTATATCTTTGTGTAATGCATTTGAGCCTTTATGTGACATAAAATCAGCACCTTTATTTTATGTGAAATAATTGTCTTTGTAGATATTTCTAAAATTAGCTCAGGCCAGTTCACAAGAAAGTGTAACTTTAAGCAGAGATCTTTCCAGACATGCACATTTTGGTGTGTCTTTTACACTAATGTAAATTGGGACTATATCTTAGGGCCTAAATACCCCAAAGGCACCAGATCCTCCCTGCTCTTGGAAGCTAAGCAGATTTAGCCCTAGTTAGCACTTGTATGGGAGACTGCCATAAAGACTGCGCCTTTAGGGGTTGTGTTGAAGAGGGAATTTCAGCAGGTGCTACTTGTTATGCAGCCAAGAAGTAATCAACACCCACTGAAATTCCCTTCTCTATACAACTATTAAAGGGACAGAAATCATCTCCATAGAATCATAGCATCAGAGAGTTGGAAGAGACCCCAGGGACCATCGAGTCCAACCCCCTGCTATGCAAAGCATTCCCAACAGATGGCCATCCAGCCTCTGCTTAAAAACCTCCAAAGAAGGAGATGCCACCACACTCCGAGGCAGCACATTCCACTGCCGGACAGCTCTGACCATAAGGAAGCTCTTCCTGAGGTTCGGGTGGAATCTCCTTTCCTGAAGCTTGAATCCATTGCTCCTTGTCCTAGTCTCTGGAGCAGCAGAAAACAAGCCTGCTCCCTCCTCGACATGACATCCCTTCAAATATTTAAACACGGCTATCGTGTCCCCTCTTAACCTTCTCTTCTGCAGACTAAACATACCCAGCATACACCCATCCATGTAGTACTCTGATTAGTACTTGCATGGGAGACTGCCAATGAATACCAGGTGGTTGTTGCTGTGCACCTTCAAGTCATTTCTGACTTATGGCAACCCAAAGGCATATCTATCATGAAGATTTTTGGGGTTGTGTGTGTGTAACTCACCCAAGCTCACCCAGTGGGTTTCCACATCTAAACAGGGAGTTGAACTATGGATCCCAGAGTCATAGTCTGATGCTCCAACCACTATACCATGCTGGCTCCCAAATACTAGGTGCTGTAGGCTATATTTCAAAGAAACAAACTAGTAAAACCACCTCTTAGTTTTCCTTGCCTAAGAAAACCCCATAAAATTCATGCGGTAGCCATAAGTCAACAGACAACTTGCAGGCATATACATGTATACATATAGAGAAATTATGTTGGCTTAATAGGATATGCTGAAAAAAGAACCGAATCCCATTGAGCGTAGCTCCTCCAAAGCTATTTTTCTAAAATTAGTTCCACTTTTGAAACTAAATGACTTGATGTGATGCAGATTTGGTAGTAACAATTTTTCAGGCTCACAAAATGGTTCACGTATCCCCCCACAAAAAATCTCACAGAAGGCATTTAATCAAGCCTTTTAGGCTGATATAAGTTGGATATCAGCCATTGTAGCTCCATCTGCAGTCAGTGGGCACAAACAGGCACAAATGAGTGATGACAAACTTCTGTTGAAAATAACAACGTGGAATGTGCAGCCTGATCAGATTTGGTTTTGCTATGCTTGCTGCCACCCACTCCCACATATAAGGTATATACGGCTGCAACATTAGTTCTGGCGAATATATGTCATTAATTTCAACAAAAATGTGGGCTGCCTTGAGGAACATGGGTGGCTATTCCAGTTCTTTCTCACAGAAATATGAGTTTTTGCTACCCTGATTTCTGGGGGCTTTTCAGACCACAAAATGTGATTCTGAGGTCTGAATTTGGAGCTAGTCCCATACTTCCACACTAAACTAGACTGTGGCCTAACTAAGCTGGGCCAAAGTAATGTGTTATGTATCACTTATGAATTACAGTCATCCCTCCACATTTGCTAGGGTTAGGGGCACAGGACCCCCATGAAAGAGGAAAAACTGTGAATAACTCTAGGCCCTCTCAAACCATATTTAATACACAAAAAAGTATGATTGCCATATTGAACCCACAATGGATTTCTTTGAGGTATCAGGGTTCCTTCACAAGGCAGAAGTGGGTGGCTGGAGGGGCTTACTGCCACCTTCACTGTGGCACCACACCATTTTTAATAGGGACTTAAAAGCCTCGTTCTCAGTTTCTCAATCTCATAAGGCTTGCAGTCTCTATTAAAAGAGGCATAGGGAGGCAGCAGAGGTGACAGCAAATAATCCATGAATAATCAAATCCACAAATGTGAACTCAGCAGATGTGGGGGGCTGACTGTAATCTTTTTTTTTGAAAAAAAAATCACCAGCTGAAGAAAAGAATATGGGAAACACAGAAACGAGACACCAGAAGTCTTCATATATTAAATTTAATTACAGATTACACAGAATGATGTAAAAACAGCAGTTCGCAAGAATCATCATCTGCAAAGTGTGGAAATAGGTTTAGAAAATGGATTGTCATATTCTCTGACACAGCAGCATTCCTTAAAGCAAAGGTAAAGTATAGTATGAGGTCAATTTGTGTTAGAATAATTCTACTTGCCTTTCTTTTATTGTACTCTTTGTTTACAACTGCAGTTTGTCTAGCAAAAGACACCGTTGTGCCTTGCTGGGCTACCAAGGTAGCTTAAAGGCTTCTCATAAAGTTTGGCGCCTCTATATCCTGAGGCATTTGTGACCTTGGTGTGTGAATTAAGGGCAAGTGGATAGCTGTGAAATTAACTTGGTGGGAATTAACACTGTTTAACTACAGCTCTGCTAAGTTCTCTACTGTCAATGCTTATATGCCAACGAACTCAATGCCTCCCCCTGCTTAGCTGAAACAATGCACCAAGCCAGAGCTCAGAAAAGCTACTCTCCCAGAATTCTGGGAGTCCAAAGAAGCTAGAGTCCAAAAAAGTAGCTTTCCCAAGCTCCATGCCTAGCATAGTTTACAAGTAACAGACTTAATTTATTGAAAATGTATGAGCTTCAGATAGCTTAGCTTGCATGGGAAGGCCAGGCTTCCTGATAAGCACGCTGCAGTTCAAGTCACAAGTCTGAATGAGCCATTTCTGCATTAGACTGTTATAGTGCTATTATTCCACTTTCAATATCCTATGGAATCCTTTAAGGCCCCTCCCTAAACTGCAAACCCCAGGATTCCATAGGATGTTGAAAGTGGAATAATAGCACTATAACAGTCTAGTGCGGAACCTTTCCATCTCTTAGGCTGATTTTCCTGTAGTCCACTGACTGAGCCAGCAGGCAGTACTACAGCTTGGAGTGTCGGCCATAGCTAGGCCCCCCCTTTTCTTGTGCAAGAGGAAAGGAAACTGCCATGAATGCTCCTTACCACAACTTGCCACACAGTTCAGCTGCTTCTGTCAAATTCTGTTACGCTCAGCAAAAAGAATAAGTCATTGATTCCAGACCTATTATTCTCTCCAACATGGCCAGAAGGACCACTTAATTCAGTGATCATTACTGCTGCAACAGCAAGTGTCAAAGGATAGAACAAGCCCTGAACATTTTGAGTGGAAACAATGACCATATTAGGGTGTAATTTTTTTTGTAAATGAATCAACAGACTGGCCCAGACAGAGACATCCTCTTTATCAATCTTATAGTTACAAAAACTGTACATTACAAACAGTATAGAAACAAGCTGAAAAGAATGTGCCACGTATCCCTGGCTAATTATCTATATGCAGTTTTAAATTTACAAAGTATAAAAGAAAGTAAAGCCTACTCCCTTATAGTGCACAGTTATTATTTTTTTGACAAGATATATTATGTCACTAGTTAAGTGGAAGTGATCAAAGAGCTCTAGTTTTCACCAGCACAGAGAATAAGAGCAAGTTCTGTTCGGTAAAGCTTTCCTCCATCAGACAAGGCCATGATGTTCTTCTTGTATGTTGCAAGGTTGTTAATATCTAATACCTGTTTTAAGAAAGAGAGAAAATGCTGTTATAATTAGGGTTGCCAGTTCAGGGTTGTCCAGGTCCAGACTAAAACTTAAGACCTAGGTACAACCCCTGATGATATCATTAAGTGTTATGCATTCCATAGGAACCACAGTTGCTCATAGCTTGTCATACACATACCAAGTTTTCCTGTTTGGAAATTAAGGCAGAAATCTTAGCTAAGAGGCTGTTCCCAGATCATGGTCAAATGAGCGGGTTCTCACTAACTTGGGGACATGAGATACGGAACATTTAATTTAGCCTACTTGCTTCCAGACAGAAGGTGGATGCAGCGCAAAGTGGAGGGTGAGCCTTGGCAGCACGATGACTGGGAGAGAAGGAGGAGGCTTAACTAGGTAAATACGTAAACCACTAGAGAATTTTTGAAATCAATGAAGCCTTGGAAACTGTAGCCAAGTTACTGCTCTGCTCTTCCTTTTGCCCAGAGAAGTGTACACCAAACTGGAGACTTTGTACACCTGTCTCTCACATGGAGATGAGCCATGAAAACTGGAGACTTCAGGCCAGGCACTGAGATATGGCAACCCTTGTCCAGTTTCACTGCTAGCCTAAATGCATAAACTACTAGTATTCTGTGGAGAAAGACTATTTAGCTTTAGACCATCTACTTTAAATACTGGTGAAAAGAATTCTCGTATTGTGCGATACAGCATTGTTGTTGCCATCATCTTTATTATATTTATTATTAATCATAAGTTTCATACAAAGCTACCTGAATATATTTTAGGAAACTATTCCAGCAAGTTACTTTAAGCCCAAATTAGATGGGACACCATGTAATTAGCAATTGCTTGAATTTGTCTTTAAAAATGTGAATACTAAATGTGAATACCTCTCATGCTAAAAATGTGAATACCTTTCATGCTACACCATGACAGTGCTATGTTTCTACTTTATAAGTGCTCTGGTTCCATCCCATGGAATCTAGGGATCTGCAGTTTAGGGAGGGGTATTTAGAATACTCATCCAGAATGCATTAGTGACTCACTAAACTACAAAATTCAGGATTTCACAGGGTGCTTCCATTGCAGTTAAAGTAGAATTATAGCATTATAACTGTGTAATCAAAAGATCTCGGGAGGAAGAAATCAGGGTCAAAAGTGCAATGGGGAACAAAAGGCTAATGGCCTTGTTCTATTGTCTCCTGGAGTTGCAACCCAAATTGTCCCCCACTCCTTTTACTTACACATTACAAATTACTCACACAAATGTGTGAATGCATATGACAGAAAACCACATTTATCCACAAGATCACAGTGTAAAAGATAGTGGGCAACTCTCGATTTCCAGATGTTTTCACTCCAGAAACCTCTCACTATTGGTTGTGCTGGCTAAAGCTGATGGGAACTGCAGTCCACAGTATTTCGATGGCCACAAGTTGCCCACCCACAGTCAAAAGATACTGTGGTACAGAGGAACCTGATTTGCACTGAATCAGACCTGAAGCTAATTTGACTTACCATAAGCTGCTTATCAGAACCAGTGTTTCAAACAAGAGTGTTCCTAAGCCTATTTAGAAATTGAACCTAGAAGTTAACTGCACAGCAAAGGCCTTTCTGATTGCCATGATGTGAGAATATAACATCCCCCAACACTCAAAGCAATACTTGGTACATGAAAAAATGTGGTTCTTCCTTCCTTACCAGGTATAACTGTTGCAACTGCTGAGTGAAAATGTTGTTGTGAATGTTGGACATTTCTCTAACATTTCTATTCATGGCCATTGGGCCTGTGAGTCTTTCACTTCTGAGTGAAAGTCTTTCACTTTTGACACACAGTCAGTAGTCATCCTTTTAAAGGAAGGGTCAGTCAAGTTGAAAAGAGTCATCTGGTCCATATGGCTGAGATATTTGATATTATCTACACCAGTAGCGAAGGGATGTCACATCAGAAGAACCTTCTCCAGCCTTATCACCTGCAGATGTTTTGATTTCAACTCCCATCAACCCCTTCCACCATGGCCAATGGGCAGGAATGTTGGGAGTTGAAATTCAAAACATCAGGAAGGTGTTTGGTTGGAAAGGATCAAACTATATAGAAGTAACAGCTCAGTGAATGTGTGCAGATGACCTTAAAAGAGAGCCATGAAGGAGTCCATCACTGAATAATATCATACTTCCATTTTGCTACCAGCTCACTGTTAGAGGAGTTCTTGTGGTATGTGCTCTTCGCGTTGCACATCTCAAACAGTCTAAATAGAGCTTGGAAAGATGACCCTTTTCTTTTCCTCACCAAATCCTCCAGCCTGTATAGCCATTCTGATTGCGGGATTGTGGGGGCTGCAATTATTTTTCCCCCAAACTCTGTACCTAAGAAAGCATTTACCAATTCTGGTTATCTTCCAGATGTTTTACTCTACATCTCCTATCTTCCCCAGCAAGCATTGTGTACAAGCTGGGGGTTGCTTCATCCTTCAGACTGATTCAAACAGGTGGAACACAGTGCTTTGAGAGAAGAATTACTAATGACAATGGACAATATCATCAGGTAGTGAGACTCCCCTTTCAAAAGCAGCAAGAAAACCACACAATTCAAAGAAGTAACATAAAATGGCCACTGTCTGGGGGAAAGCTGAAAGCAATGAAGTAACAGCAATGACTGCTATCTGATGCTGCACGTATGAATGCACTCTGTTGTGTTTGGAAATCTAAATATACTGGATTTCAAGGCCAGCAATATTCATTGCTTAGGTTGTCGTGGGGGAGGGGCAATCCTTTAAATTACAGTTTAAATGCACTTCTAATGGAAATGAAAGGCATTAGAATTACCGCTTTGTTCTTTTCACAGAGATCTTTCAGTAAAGCATCTAATTCATTTTCATCTATATAGCCATTTCCATCCTGAAAACAAACAAATGAGACAAGATGAGCAGATGAATTATTCCACCTCGCAGAACGTATACAATAAGAACAGTTAATTCAGTGAGAGTTTAAATTTCAAAACAAAGAGTCTACTTACTGAATCAAATGTATCAAATGCTTTATTAAACTCTTTCCCACACATTTTGACACCCTAACAATCAAAAGAGAAAGAAAGTGTTGGAACAGTAGTGACTGGGATATTGATAGGTGCATACACAATATACATACATATAATTTCATACTTAGAAGGTGATGTTGCATACCTGAAATTTAATGAGAAAATTCTCCTGTACCGGGAGCAATCTTTGGAGAAAACACAAGGATATTTCAAAACAATTACTGAGCAGCTGTAGTACATAGTATATATTAACTTCACATGCCTTTTGAAAGTGCTGATGACATTACTACCACTGCCACCGCCACCGCCACGACTAGGTAGCTTACAATTTAAGGTGGGTTACAATTTTAAAAAGAATAATACAGTTAAAAACATACACAAGTGAACATTAAAATGCAATTAAACTATTTACAGTATTAAAATTTGAACGTACACTTGAAAGTATAAAACACAGTTAAAAAGATTTTTAAAAACTAATAAAAATTGTTTAAAACAATACAGCACCCCTAGCCCACTCTTTGAAAAACTTTCTTCTTTAAAAGCCTATGTGAATAAAAAGCCTGTCAACAGAAGATGCTGAGAAACAGTTCAGTAAAAGGATTAGCAAATTCCCACTGCCTTTCGATGTAACATTATCTGGGAGCAACTTGTTTGTGCACACTTCTTGCCCATACGGTTTTAGGACACAATCTCTGTGACATCTGGGAGATCAGTTTAGAGGCCAAAGAATAATTGTGAGAATGAGGACCCAACTGTTAGACAAGGTGCCTCAGATACGTCTTCCTAAGGCCTGTGGAAGCTCTTCCAGCTCATATCCTTCCAGCACAGGAACTCTAATTTTGGAAAAGGAAAATAGATGGGATACAGGGCATGGCCCAGTTAGGAGAAGCTCTTAATCCATAGGATTCACTGTCTTCCCAGGTTTCAGACTAACCTCTGCCACCTAATACAGGGGAAATTTACACCACTCATGAAGCTTGTTTCCAAAATTTACTCGTAATGGGAGGGATTTTCTTTTTGTAATTTCCAATCCCACAACAGTCCAGGTAGGAGAAAAGTTCTTCCAACCTGTCTGGCAGGGCTTTGGATGTGGCTATTTGTGCACTTTAAACTCAGCAATCCACACCCACTAGGACTGCTGAGTCTTTGCCTTTTCTTTGTATAAGAAAAGAGTGAATGTTAATGCAAAATTTTGATGATGATGATGATTTTACGCATTGGGCTTTGGCAATCCAAACTGTTTCTCAACATTCTGAGGTCATTTTTCTCTTTCTCTGAGTTTCATCTAGCGCTTGTTACTAGTCTCCATTTGTTCTTCTGTAAATACACATACCTGGCCATTTCAGTCAGTTCTAGTTTTCCATCATTGTTTTCATCAAACATCTTGAGCTGAAAGATTATGGGATTAGTGAGATGAGAGATTGTTGTGTGAATATTTTCTGCAAAACGAACAAATGAAAAGTTTCCCTAAAATTGTCATTGATTTGTCTTATCAGGATATGCCAATCCATAATAATCCTGAATTAGATTCACAAGAAGTGGAACCCTGGCCCTTTGGTTGCTTGCTTTTAGGTAGGCATAGAAAATGGTCTCATCTCAGAAGACATCTTTAAAGATAATGGCTCTTTTCATGTTACATTCTATGTAGCTCTCATACCTGCTTTCATAGCTCTTTATCCAGCATAGGTCCCAGAGTTCTGCTTATGGAACTGGGTACTCTTATGTCTTTATTCCCCCTTCCCCTTTATAATCTACAGTGAATAAGTGGGAGGTCCTGTAGCAAAGTATGAGAAACAGTGCAGGAGGTCTGGATGGATTCAGTGCTGCCCTCACTTCTGTTCATAGAAGCCTCAACTTCATCCAAGACTATTTCATTCAAAGAAGAGTGTCTATTCACTGCTGTAATTCACTGTTGTAATTTTTAATGGTTTGTCTTGTTTACTAATCTAATACATACAAGTCAAAGTTTGTCTGTTTGTCTGTCTCAGGCGAAGACCTCATATGAGGATTCTATGGAATGCTGGAGTTTGCAGTTTAGGGAGGGGCCTTTAGAATTCTCAGCCAAAGAATAGGCTGGTTGCTATGGAGATGAGGCCTAGCAGCAAGGAGGAGGGCAGGGTATTCAATCAAGAACCCAACCTCTGTATGTTAATAATTCTGAATAAAGACTGGATTGGGGAATACGGGGAAAAGTTACAGGTACTGGACAAGACAGTTTGGGGAATTAGAGACAGAGGATCTCAAATCTTTCTAACGAGTATTACCTGTGAGAAAATAAAATCCCAGACAATGCCAGGTATATAAGCTAGTTGTTTATAAGAATCATGGGCTGTCTTAAGCACATGCCAATATAATCAATAAGCAATATAAAGGCAGGCAAAGAATCAGAAAAGAAATGCATTAAAGTTGGAGCCAAATATTATGCAAAACTTTTTTTTATTGGCTACATATATTTCCTCATCACCAACCAAAGCATGCAGTCATTCACAAGAAGCAATTTCCCATAACTAGACCAGACTTAAAATTTTACAAAAACACTGCTTCTTAAGGCACTTGTGTCAAAATTTAACTGGGACAATGCCAACATACCAAATTGGTCTACTACTACCTAGGAAGCCATTTGAAGTACATGCAATGCAAGCTGTTGTTGAAAGCCTTCTGAGTTTCAATCTGCCAACACCACTGCTCTGAAACACTGGCCTTTTCCACACTACACTCTTATAGCACGATGATTCCACTTTCAACATCCTATGGAATCCTGGGGTTTGCAGTTTCGGGAGGGGATGCCTGGCCCCTCCCGAAACTGCAAACTCCAGGATTCCATAGGATATTGAAAGTGGAATCATCGCATTATAAGAGTGTAGTGCGGAAAAGGCCAGTCTCCCATATATGGGAGCTTGCACAAGCTCTATGGAAATGAGTGAAGGCACCATTACAGGAGCCAACTGCTAGATTTCTTCTAATCATAATTTCAAAACTTTGTTCACTGGGACATCAGAATTCCCCTTTTGGTATTCAGTGTTTGTGAAGCTTCTTCCACAAATTGATGCATAATCCATAGCTGGGTGTGGGGGATCAAAACATGGTAATGGGGGACACTGTTTTAGCTTTTGTGTGAATGTTTTGGCATGGGAGCTGGGTGAACAAAATTTCTCACATGAAACAGTTGCTACAGTTCTTACCATGATGTCTGTATATTCTGACAGCTTTGAATCCTCAATCTGCTTGTTTGCTTTCTGTAGCAAGTCTTTCAAAAAGCTCTGCAACAAAACAAATATGTCAAAAATTAATATATTCACCTGGTTTGCTGTTGGTGGAGGGGGAGAGATTATCATGTAGTAGGACATACAGTACATTTCCTATGTTCTTTTATTATATAAAGGCTACAGTCTGATTCGTGCTTAGCTGGGAATAAATCCTGGAGTATTTAATAGGATTGGTTTTTAAGTAAGCATGCATAGGATTGCTCTGTGAAACTGAATTGTATCATCATATTAAGGAATGAAGCTATACATTTAAGGCTTTAAAGTCAATGTTAGTATTGTGACCACAGCATGAAGCAAGAGCTAAGCTTATGCACAGATTTCAATGGGCTAAAAAAAAAAATTGATATCTTCATTGGTTAATGTTAATAGAGTTGGGTATGGTAAAGGGCAAGGATCCAGAGCAATTCAGCTGCTGAGCAAGACTGGCCCAGGCACTCCCTGGCTTAAAACTGAAATGGACTCTTAGGCCATTTCCACACTACACTGTTATAGTGCTATTATTCCACTTTCAACATCCTGTGTATTCTGGGTTTGTAGTTTACTGGGGCCAAATTGATCTCTGGCTGATAATTCTAAATGCCCCTCCCTAAACTGAAAACCCCAGGATTCCATAGGATGTTGAAAATGGAATAATAGGACTATAACCGTGCGGTGTGGAAATGGCCTTAGACTGCCCATTACACAGGCTATTACAGTGAGCTATTCTTGTAATCTGACTGTGCAGCAGGCATGTCAGCCTTCAGGTGTGGGGTTGCCAAGTCAATACAATCCCAGGCCCTGAGATGTCAGGGCCAAACCTGTGACCTAGGTACAAATCTGTGATGTCACAAGAAGTGGACCCTGGGGATGCTACAAGCAGCAGCACCTGGTGTTGTCATTATGTGCATCATGTACACTATTCAAATACAAAACACTAAGCCTAATAAATGAAGACAACATATATGCACATATGCTTTTTGAGGCAGAGCTTTCATTGTGAGATTTTCTACTCTGAAGACTGGTGAAGAGGGTTCAGGCCCCAAGATCTGAGAAACCTACTCAGGCTTGGATGTACCTAGAAGCAACATCCTCAAATCCCTTTTGAGAATCCTCCACTGGGAAGTAAGAAGGACCCCCCACCTCCTGTTTAACCCTGCATATGTGCCCCAAAGTCTTCACTTCCTGCAATGAAAAGCACTGAAGAAAATATAGTACACAACCTCTTTTTAAGACTCTGTAAATAGGTCCAAAGAAAAACATTCTGCTACAATGTCCTGCCCTCAGAAAGCAGTCATCTAGCTCATTGGCTCCTAGCCTGGGGCCTGAGATGTAGTAGAAATGAACAACGAACCAAATCAAGTGGCTGTAGAAAAACACTCCCCAACTTCTTCCTCCTCATAGCCACAATGAGGGGTCCTAATAAGAAGCAACCAGAGCCCAGAAAAGCTACTTTTTGGACTACAGCTCCCGGAATCTCCCACCTAGCACAGCCAACGACCTTTTTCAATGGTCATGCTGGCTGGAGGAATCAGTGAGTTGTCATCTAAAGAAGTAACTTTTCTAAGCTCCGCCAGAACCCCAGGCCTTCTCCAACCGGCAATAGGGCAGCCATTTCTGAATGCTGACTCACACTCCCCACCATGCCACACCGCAGCAAGCTGCACCTAAAACTACAAACCTTGTAGACAGGGCACCCAATTAAACTCTATGAATGTATATCAGGTAGGATGGCATATATGTAGCTCTGTTAGATCAGCAGCAGTCATAGCCATCAACTGGCTTGGCAATAGACAGGTATGTGACAGTAAGAGACTATCTCTAGCCTTCTGTCTGCCCTTGTAAGCTGCTAATTAGCCCTGCCACCAGCTATTGATGCAGATAAGCACACTGATTAGCCCACACTAAGGCCATTGCGGCACTACGCTTTTATAGTACGATGATTCCACTTTCAACATCCTATGGAATCCTGAAACCCTAGGATTCCATAGGATGTTGAAAGTGGAATCATCGCACTATAAGAGTGTAGTGCCGAAATGGCTGAAGATATATACACAGCACTCTATTAAATCCACAATTTACATTCCAGCTACATATATCCACGTGAGGCCAAACTGTTTGTATTCCACTTTACTTTAGCATCTCCCCCACCCTCCATATCTACCTGGTTTTCAAATTTGTCATCTAATTTGGATTCCTAGACACAGCTTCCTTTGTAAAAATAACCTTGTTATTTAGACTAGTTAGTTCTCCTGCTTCAAGTTTAATGCCGCTGTCACTCATTCTGGGGTGGGGTCTTCTCCTTCAAAGACCAATTCCATAATTGCATACCTCCATCTTATGCTAGTAAATTTGAAGGAAAGCAGGAAGTTGCTAAACTGACCTTCAAACACAAACCACTTTTTGTTTTCCCAGCAGACTAGTCAATTGTCCTAGTTTAGTGACATTTAAAATTCTTTATTAAGAAAGACATCCAGAGAGCTTGGGAATTGTAAATGCACATTGGCTGGGAGCAAAACACACATGCACCTGTTCTACCTTCTTAATACTGTTTTGTGGACGATTGTTCTGTTCTGAGGTTATGAACCAGATTTTAGTTTATAGTATTAACAGGAAGAGAAAGTTATTGGTTAAACAGTGGAAAGAAGAGGCTTTGTGACAGCAAGGACCCAACTGTTGTCTTAAAAAATGAGGTGGCCTCCACTATCGTATTCTAAACCTATCACTCAGCAGAGTAAATGTGAAAAAGAATGTTCAGATTAGACCCAGAGAGAACTCTCAATTATTTGCTGTGAGAAATTTACTAGGCATTTTGAAGAAAAAGTTGTTAATATTCACTCAGAATATGACAGCATCGCAATCATGGAGTTTGATTGCTCCATCTGGTAAGGGTTCTGTTCTCAAAGCATGACAATGTGGACAAAAAGCTTAAATCGGTCCATCTCACCATATATAACTTTATCCACGGCCCATCTTAGCTGATAAGATCCAGTAAGAGTGGCTACCTGCCACTTTGGATGAGTCTGTAATATGACTTTTTTTGAAGAGGACTTCTTTGGACTCAGAGGTAAGTGAAAATGATCCCCTCATTGCTAATAGTGCAAGACTCCCAAGCATGGTAGCTGGATGACATTAGATAATCTTGGAGGAAAAATATTATTCCTTTTGGTCTGTTTATCACTGACTGTTTTAAATTTTAAATTGTTTAAAATGATTCTGAAATTCATTTTATTTGTGTATCACCCTGAGATCCTTTGATATACAGTAGGGTCTAAATATTTAAATAAATATGCAAACAACCTCAAATATCTGCATAATGTGTTCAATTTGCATAACACACAGATCTAAACAAAATGCAAATTAGGCTGCCAAGACTAGGGTATTGGAGTACAGCAACCACACCTGAAGCCAGTTTGTAAGCAGTGGGGAGAACTGCAAGGTGAGGAAAGGGGAAGAATGTTTTATTACGACTGCCAGCATGATGTTGCATTGAGCCCCCACTCTTGAGGTCCTACAGACTAGGAATAGTTACCATGTGATAAGCTGTTTGTTTAAAGCAGGGGTGAACAACTATGTCTCTCCATATATTTTTGGACTACAGCTCCCATAATCCCTCACTATTGGCTATGCTGCCTGTGTCTGATAGAATTTGTAGACCAAGAGCATCTGGGAGGCCAAGGCTGCCCATCCCTGATCTCAAGAAACTCCCATACTAGCTTCAGGAGAGGTCAATTAACAAAATACCTATACCAAAGGAGCTTGAGATCCTACCAATGTCTTCTTGTTTTTTCTACAGGATTATTATTGACTTTCAGTGTTGATAGTTTTGTATTATTCAAAAAGAATTACAACTGAGCAAAAATCTCCTTACCTTATTTTAAAAGGCTTAGACTCGAAACACTTTAGAGACAGTTTTTCCCATGTGTCACAATCTCCGACATCCACTGAAAATTCCCCTTAATGCTGTTTTTTTATGTATATCAAAGAATTTATAGTCTATTTGGCAGAATTCTTTTACTAGGATTTTGTTGCCACTGTTACCATTTTCATTTTTACTCATGCTTTGCAGTGGGTTAGGATATACTGTCTAAATAAATAATCATGCAAAATTTCATACCTTGAGTTCTTCAGCATCAATATAGCCACTGTGGTCGCTATCATATTTTCGCCATGTCTGGAATGGAAAAAGTAGCCATTGGCAATAAAAATGACAAAAAGAGATTTCAGTCTTGACAGTTTAATTTTACCAAATAGGAACTTTTCTATAGGTTACCTGCATAAAGTCTTCACTAGATTTCAGCTGCTGGCACCTAAAGAATAAGAGGAAGTTCTCTTCTGTTGGTAATATCTGAGCAAGCTGTAAAAGATTAAATTTTGTTTAAATCCTCTCTTTACTTAATAAAACTAATAGTTATTTCATTAATGCTCCAGAATATTTTTTAAAAATAACAAGAACAGTGAATATTAGGAACAAGAATAGTGAATATTAGGAACAATACAAGCTGACCTTCTCCTGTGAACGTATTGTTGAAATGTTCTGCATAATTAAGTTGCCAGAGAAGGAGCGTTCAACTGGAGTAGGGGGGTTAGATCCAACTCACTGTGAATCTACAGAATTTTTTCACCAGAACCTATTTTCCTTTTTCCAAAAAGGAAAAAAAAAAGGGATAATCACATTTGAATGAAAGCTGGATTTCATGGCTATGTGGATTCATTAATCACCCCAGCAAAAATATTTAGCACTGAATTGAGCACTGGGGAAAGACTGCTTAGAAAGTCAGCATGGTATTGTAGTTTAGGGTTGCCATAAATAGGCAACAACTTGAAGCCACATAACAACAACGAAGGACTACTTTCACACTACAGATTTCCACCAGCTTCAGATACTGGTAGAGAAAAGAGCCAATTGCAAGTGAGTGGCTATGTATGGGAGGGCAAATGGAAGCATTCCTCCCCGATAAGAATTCTGCCTCCACTTCAGTGAAATTATACTTTACTCCTTCAGTTCCTGCAGTAACTTAAAACTTCAGCTGAGCAATACAGGATAGACATCCAAAGAAAAAGGGAAGGGAAAATTACCAAGGGAACGTGCACACAGCAAATAAAATTTCTAAGTGTGAATATTTTCAGTGTCCCACTCTTTGCAATGCTAGAAATTTGGAGAATGGAGGAAAATTTCATGGGGAGGCCAGAATTATTATCTGGGGGACCATATTTGTCCTCCTCCCAATAGACATTCAACTGGTTATATGGAAGTATATCTGGTGGGTTCACTTATATTCCAAAATTTCTGTTAAATGGTACTTTCTTAGAGCAGACCTTAGTTTTGAATGTGACATCAATGCAGAGAAACTGAAACTAGCTTTTACCTCGTTCCTTGTATCTCTCTCACTCCCTTTCTCTCTTTCGCCTGTCCTCTCAGTCTATACAGAACATTCATACTTCATATCACCTAAAACACATGTAAGTGGTTCCCAAACTAAGGGCTTTTCAACACTACACTGTTATAGTGCTATTATTCCACTTTCAACATCCTCTGGAATTCTGGGGTTTGTAGTCTACTGAGGCCAAAGAGCCCTCTGGCTGAGAATTCTAAATCCCTCCTGCCTAAACTGCAAACTGCAGGATTCCATAGGATATTGAAAACCGAATAATACCACTATAACAGTGTAGTGTGGAAGGGCCCTAAGAGTTCACCCATTGCCAGGATGATAACATAAAACTGTTATTTCAGACAAGATGAAAATGCCAGAGAACAGGCAGCATGAGGCTCTTGTACTCCCCGTTCCTCTCTCTGCCCAACATTGGTGCTATATTCCAAATGGCTATATTGCAAGCTACCCTTCTGTTATTTCAGTCTGAGACTGCCTTTAAAATTTTGTCACTTAACCTTTTGTTCCAGCCCCATGTGATCTCAAGTTCACTTCCTTGCTTATTGCCTTTACCTGAGCTCTGTGGCTGCCGTACAGTGGGACCTTAGTTGTCCCCAGCTCGGTCTCCCTAATCCATAGCCTCTTGCTTTAACACATTTAGATGAGCTAGAAATAGAACGTCTGTGTTTCCAGGATTATCACTGCAAAGAGTTTCCTCATAAGCACAGTTTTAAACCTAGAGTTGCAAGATATCTACACAATTGTTCACATTGCTTAGTCCAATGGGAAACACTGAATGTTAAACTGTGAATTATTACCATCATATTGTGTAGTTTAATAAATTAAAGCAACCTGAATGGTTTGTTTCATTGTCATAACCTAAAAGAAAGCATGATATGTGTGTTAATTTTTCATATGAAGTTTCAGGGACTGTAAGTCTTAAGACGGAAGCATGCTCACATTCTAGTAATTTGGAAGTTACAGCCTCACACCTCCCATGTGTTTCTTTCATACTTGGAAATATTTGATTTTCTATTTCAAACATTAACTTAGATTAAGTTGGAATTCAGATTTTACAAAACCTTGCATAAGTATAGGTACGTATAAGAGATTGTTGGACTGCACTTCCCAATGTTCTTCACCATTAGCTACGCTGCCTACGGTTGCTGGAAGTTGCAGTCCAACAACATCTGGAGAGCTGCATGATTCCCACCCTTGGGAATAGCCAACTCAGGATGCTTCCACATCAGTATATCACTTTATTAGACTTCTGTCCTAATTTACAGAAGATTATTCTCTATTTAAAAATGCCCTCTATTTGAAAGGCTGTCCAGTGCAACTCTGGTTTAAGAAAAATAGCAAGGGAGAGGAAGGAGAGAAGTAGTCTTTCTGTTTCTTCCTGAGAGCTTTGGGAGAGCCACTGCCAGTCAGAATAGACAGTACTAAGCTAGAAAAAGCAGAGCCAACATATGACTGCTTCCAATATGATGTGTGGGTGCACTTGTCTGACCTTCTCAGCAAGACAACCCTGCCCCCCGGTAGGATGGTTGAACATCCTGTCATCTATTTTTGCAGTCCCAGAAAGTTTATTGTCACCTCTTTGTGACTCATGCCAGCCATCGTACAGGCCAGCTAGGAGATGCTCTTAAAGGTTTGTTCCCTGGCTATGACTGGCAGGATTGTCAAGCACCAGACAGGCAACATCCATCACTAGAAGACTGAATCCAATGTGGTCAGGAGTCAAAATAACAGACAGTGCTGGATTTACGCTAAGTTAAGTAAGCTACAGTTTGGGGCCTCTGATTATACAACACAAAGAATTTACTCAGTTTCAAGATTTTAGCAATTCTATGGGGCACTGGCAAACTACCTCAAAGTATTCGTTGCCTAAGAAAACCCTATGAAATTCATGGGGTTACTGTAAGTTGACAGGCAACTCAAAGGCACATATACACACAAGTGTCTTAAACTTCATTGCTTAGAGCTTCATTGTGTCCTATTACTCTTCCAGGGATAGGAAAGTGTTTGTTATTTCTATAGAAACATAAAATGTTCTCTGTTGAAATGAGATTTCATTTCCTTATTGTAGATTACTCAATCAAGCTTTGGTTTACAGACTTTTTATGTTTGTTTGTTTGATTGTTTTATTATATTTGTATGTTGCCTTTTCTCCCAGAATGGTACCCAAGGTAGCTTCCAAAAATAAGTTAGAAACATCAAAAACATATAAGATTGTAAAAATTTGAAGCAATGTGCAATTTTAAAAACAGGTTAATAAACAACTAAAAAGTTCCCCAGTTCACATAAAAGCCTGCTTAAAGAGAAATGTTTTTGTCTGCCAGTGAAAGTAGAGCAAGGAGGGGGACAGCCTAGCCTCCCATGGAAGAGCATTTCACAGGGTGTGAGTAGCCACTGAGAAGGTTCTCTCCTGTGTCCTTAACCAGGCGAGCCTGGGATGGTGGTGGGACCGGGAGAAAGCCTTCCCTTGCAGATCTTAGGGCTCTAGCAGGTTTGTATAGGGAGATATTGTGTGTGTGTGTATGTGTATGTATATGTATAATCAATAAATTAATAGTGAAAAAAAAGGAAAGTTGAAGATTCTCAACATGATATAATCTTCTACTCCTTCTCCTAGTAGAAATGTCCTTACGTTATTCAAACATGGGATAATTGCAACCTGGAAATAATGAAGGATAGGCTTTTGAAACTCTGTCTCAGCATAACCAGTGACTTGAACAAATAAGCTGGAGTGCAGGGAGGGCAGCCTTTTAGAAGAGCAAGCAGCTTGTCAAACTCTCCACATTAGCCTGAGGGCCAAGAATAAAAGCTCAGAAAATGGACAGGTCGAACGCTTGCTGCTGTTGAAGATGCTCTTAAAACCTCCCTCAACTTAAGCAGTGTCTGTGCTAAAAATGCACTTCATTAAACTATTCAGGTTCCTTCTTAATTATTTCAGAAGGCTTTCTGAGAAGACTACTTAGACTTTTTTTGGTGCTGGTGGGGCTCCAGTAAGATCTTTTGGACCACTCTGAAGGGAGGTGATAGAAATGGAAAATAAAAGGAAAGGTGAACCAGCCTGCCATCATGGATGATCGTTTTAACAAAGTGTCCTCATTCTGCATTTAAGCAAGTTCATGCTATGCTTACTTGGGAAGCCACTGAGAAGCCTTGGGCTGCAGCAGGATTTTCTCTCCATCTACTGAGTAGTTGGCTTTGCTGCTATGGTTTCTCCACCATTGCTATCCTAACAACAGTGGAAGCACAGAGTACAAAAGGGGAAGGCCTTGTAGCCCTGTTTTCCCCATTAATACCTCCATAAAGAAGACAAACCAGCCCTGGAACTGGCACCTCCCACTGATGATAATAGGGATTGTGCTGGTTAAATTCTGAAAGGATAAATTGACAAAGAATGTACCCTCAATCAGAGGTGTACCTATGGGTAGAGGCATTTCCCCAAATTTCTGGCAATGAAGCAACTGAAAACTTCAGTGGGACATTTGGAAATAGAGTTTAGGCATCCAAAGGTAGGGGGAGGCAAAGTTATCAAGGGAATAAACAGAGAAAAAGTGAGAGTTCTAAACATAAATGATTGCATGATCTCATTCTTTGCAATGCTAAGAAATTGGGGACTGAAGAAAAATTTCAGTAGGGGGGCAGAAATCTTATTTGAGGGAACAATTCCCTAATTTCCCCACCCCATGGCTACACACTTGCCTCTGTTGTTTAAAAGCTTTAAATCAGGGCTAGACAACCTGAACGCCACATCCGTGAAAGCCAGACCTGGTATCTGCTAGAACGACTTGGGCCACATGTATATCTGTGCAGATGCATACACATATATATTCTTACACATACCTTTACGCACAAGGTGAGCACCTCTCTTGTTGTGCAGAAATTTTCACTGAGAATGCTGTTTCTCAGTAACAACTAGTGATCAGAAAATGATTTTTGGAAGCTTCTGGGGTAAACTGGGATTGCATGAGGTACAGAGTTCCACAGTAGGAACAGGCTGCATGCAGCCCTGCCCCACAGGCTGGGCTCTCCTGGTCATGATGATTTAGGCTAGGAAGAATGTAAACGGTAAAGTATGTTATCATGATAGCCTCATTTTCTATTAGCCGAGGAAGCGCTAGCAGTAGGCTTTACTGATGGCCAATCCTGATTTTTACTTGAGAGTTAGCCCTAGAGTTTAGTGTGATTTACCTCTAAGTAACTGTGTGTAAGATTGCATTCTTGTTAACTCAGAAATAAGCCCACAGAGTTTCAATGGAGATTACTTAGGTTCAAATAATTCATTACAATGCATACCCACTGAGCTTTAAACATGTTTAATGTTTAATCATGTTTGGCAGTTCCTAACATGATATGCTATCCTGCCATTATACCCATCTGGGGGAAGAAGAGAAGAAGATGGAATGACGGGGGTTTATTTCCTCCAACTCGTCTTGTAATCTTCTTCCTTTTACTCCCTCTTTTGATTTATTTAGTTAGATAGGTATTGGTAACTGAAGCCCTACTTTATCTATGAATACATGAATGTGCCTTGAATATTTAGATATGGAATATTTCACAACTGAATTAATACAGAGCTCTTTAATTTATAATATCTTCCACACACAACTTTCATGAAGTCTCAGTTAAATTTACTTTACAAGTAAAATCCATATAGGTATTTCCTCTCTATTCTATGTAAGTGTGCTTTGTTGCCTCCATTTTTGTTCTTAATTTATTCAATCTAATAAATTGTATTCTAATAATATATCTGACAGTCTTGTTGCCTGAGCTAGAGATGATCATTTCAGGCATGATGCCGGAATTTCCCAAATTAGTGCTGTTTGGTGGGCAGTTTCATCATTCATGTGGAGGCTGACCTACCGGGAATAGCTCAGGACTTCATGGCATCTGTGGAGATGTCCCAAATGATTATCAGTCGGAGATGTCATTGCATCCACACAGAAGCACTGAATGGAACTATTGTGAGTTCTGAAAGATCTTTTATATTAAGGAGCCATGAGAGCTGGGAAAGAAAACCCAGTTGCCTGCCATGACATTTTTTCTAGACAATTTTGCTAGGCTTACATCTGCTCTGACTTGGGATTCCATGATTACAGCAGGCCTTGGATGCTTGTCCTGCTGTTGTAGATATCCTTCAGGTTATACAGTCTGAGGACATAGACATGATCATTAGTAGCAAGAGATCAACCCTTGTGTACACTTGACCCTTACCCTTCCAGTCTGATTAAGACTGACAGGGAAGGTTTAGTCAGATGGATACAGACAGCGATAAACGCATCTGTACAGAAATAACTAATGAATCCAGCCTTAATGTAGCTGTTGTGAAATCCTTACTAAAGAAGCTCTCTCTGAATCGTACTGTATTGGCTAATTTCCAACCACTCCAACTGACAACTGGGGGTAAGATCTTGAGCATCTAGATGTTCCTTGGCTCCAAGGATTCCTGAATGAAATTTATTATCTAGACCAGAAGTGGACAGCCCCAGAGGCTTAGAGGGCTGCATCTGCTGCATGTTCAGGTCCTCTGGACACTGTGAGCTGCGTGCTGCCATTTTTGGAACTGAAAATGATATTCCAGTCACTTGTATTTGCTATTTTTGATTTTTTTTTCCTGTGGGCTGTGGGGGAGCCCCCTGCAAGAGCAATTTATATACTACAAGCTATACCTGCTGGAGGTACAGTTTCACATTTGGGGCTTTTTAAAAAATGCAGGCTATTTGAGGGGTTCTAGGGGAGGGTTCAGGGACTCAGAGATCTGATTTCCCCCAAGCCGTATGCAGCCCACAGTCTGTACCAATCCTGGGGTGAATGTGGTCTGCCGGCCGCAGGAGTCCTGTTCCTGATCCAGAGTTATTGCCATCTGGCTTCGGGCCTGGGTTTGGCACTGGGACAACTCTGGTCACCTTGGCAGATTATCTTCCCCAGGCAGCTAAATTTCAACTTTTCATCCTCTAGCAGAGAAACTGATGTTCTGAGTTAGTATCAAATGAGGCCTAATAAGTTGGATCAATCTAGACAAGACAGTGATATCGCTGGCCATGAAAAGTTTCTGGATTAGGAATTGAACTATCTGGCATGTGACAGCCAAGAGGCTACCTTGAAATTGCAGAACTCCAAAATTCAGAGATGAGTATGGTGGTGGGTGCTCATTTATAGCAGGAGAGGGCAACCTGGGAGCAGGGGCCATTCCCTCCTTGGAACTTCCCCAACTGCATCTGAATGTCCGGGAGCACTGGAAGTGATTTCTGTTTTCCACTGGGGGGTTGGGAGGGTGCAGAGGTTTGGGGAGTTGAGAAAGCAAACTGCATTAATGTAAAGTTTTGGCTGTTTGGGTGCAGTTTTCAGGCAAAAATTACCTGAAAAATCACACTACAATTTTTAAAAAGAAGCTTCAGGGATTGGCTGTGGCCTTTGGAAGGCCAGAAAAGTGGGGCTTGAAGGGGAGCTGAACTTTACCCACCCCTGATGTACAGAATCATATTTAGCAGCCCAGCAAGGCCTGTGCTGGTTACTGATTCATTTCCAGGCACACAACTCAAAGGACTAGCAATAATCTTCACAGCCTTCAAGAGCATAAGGACTGCTTTCTCTCATGCTAGCCTGCTAGCACTCTAAGCAACTTCTCTGTGCCCCACCAATGGTATGGTCCCGGCTGATGGGAGTAAGATGAATGGTCTTTGTGGTTGCTCCTAAATTGTGGAACTCGTTGTTCCACGATACTCAGTTTGCACGTAAAGAAACAGGCAGATACACATCAATAATCAGGCATTTGGTACAAATCAGCCCTACTTACTAACAGCATTTAGTACTTTTGGTGAGGCCATCTCAGTGTTTGGGATTAGACTAGAATTCAACCAGTCTCTAGAAATGCATTGTTGAAACAAAAACATAACTGAGAGCTTTCATTTCTGCCTTGCTATTGTAATGATTAGGAAACTTCTGGAACAATGAATTGTCACAGATGCTTTAAACAACTACAGCAAATTTCTAGCACAAGGTGAGCTGCGTTGTTCTAACATCTATCACTCAAATCGCTAAAGCTGGTGAACAAAACCGTATGCAGCACATTAGGCATGATCTAACTAAACTGAACTACTTTTAGACATCATCAGATGCAGTAGAAGGACCACGTAGGTGCTTAACTTTCTCCCTTTCAGATACTCAGAGCTTCATTCATTGACATTAAAGAAAACAGCCATTATTGTATCTAATACAAAAGCAGTACACACCACACTGCAAACTCAAAACAAGCAAACAAACAAACAAAAGAAACACCCACCCTGATACATCCAGGTCATTCTTCACTATTACCACCATTTTCTAGAAAGAGGTCTAACCAAAACATTCTTGCACCTTTGTTATGGATTTTCTATCAGAAATTCTCAGACCACAATATATGAGGACTTAAATATAATCATCCACTTAGATTTCTTGAAAAGTTACACTCTCTAGTCTTGCTAGTGCAATAAATATGCTGAAGCAGGCTGCCATATTGAATTGGCATGCACCCATATGAACAGCTGCTCTGCACGTACTTCCCAGCTTCTTCAGGTTTCTGAAACCATGTGCCTGCCTGCCATCATTGACTGGGAACACCAGCACTGTCCCAATTAAGACTGTGCTATCAGCTCTAATCACACTCATACTTTTTTGAAAGCTAAGAGGAACTGAATCTATTCCCCTTTATCAGCCATCAGCCAATGTTCTTACCAGTGACATTCCCACTGTTCCTAAATGGCAAGAAAGTACCTAAGATGCTCATACAGACAGCTCATGACCTGGGATTTTATCTGGATTTAAATTATCTTAAATCATCATCTCTTTTTTTTTAAAAAAAATGAAAACAGGAATACATAATTTGGAAACACCCAAGGTCATAAAATAAGGAAAACCTTTTCCTACAATATGTCAGGATGAATGAACATTTACTGACACTTTTAAAGTACTGCAGAGCTATGGACAACACGTATAAAGAACGGCATTAAATACAAAGCTCTCTTACCTCTACTATTCCTATTTTGCCATCAGAACTCTGCGAAAACTGGTCCACAAATGTTTTCATTTCTGGAGTTAAGTCCTATAAATGTACAATGCATTCATCACTACTTAGAAGAAAACACAGGCAGGAGTCAAGAATACAATCTATCAAAATGCTACAGGAACGAACAGTTGCATAGGAGGCCTTCTCTACAGACTGAGCTCTAAATCATTTCTTTAAAAATCCTTGAGCCAAAATTAAGAACCTGTTCTGTATGAATGGCTGAGAAACTAACCCACATGGTGCAGGTTTTCTTTTTCAGAAATTCTCGAAACTTCTGGTTGAATTTAATATCTGAACATTTAAATGCAAAAACAAGTCTATGTTTTTTTAAGAAAAAAAATCCATGGGCTTTTTCTTCCTTTATTAAACCATTTACAAATGCAAAAACAATTCACGGAGTGTAACTACACCTGAAATCATAGCCATATGATGCCACTTTAACTGCTATGGTTCCATCCTATATAATCCAGTGGGGGGTGGAATTTATCGAGGTATTCAAAATGCTCAGCTAAAGAACTTGGGCCCATTCCTCTGAACTGCAGCACCAGCACAATGTGGCAAAGAATTCTAAGGACATTACCACACTACAAATCCTAAGATTCCATGAGATGGAGTCACAGCAGTCGTATCAAGCAGCTATAACAGTGCAGTGGATAAACCTTCATTAAGGTGTTTTTCTGCCATTGCACCCTTTAAATCTGCTCTTTTTGGACTGATTTTTGCACATCTTTGCAAACAAAGGTGAGAATTTCAGAACAGGGGCACAGGTAGGTCAGCAGTCTTTCAGTCAAGGATGGTTCCTGCAGGATATACTCAGATGTACAGCTGAATATTCACTGTAATAATATTCACTGTAGTACAGTAGGGATAGATTACATTGGTTATACAACTTCCAGAGGGTGGAGTGATGCATTGTCCCCCAAAGACCTTGCAGGGTGCCCATTTTGTGCTTTTTTAAATTAAAAATGGGGTGATGAAATATGCAAAAAAAAAGAGGGTAGAAATTTTCCATTGACACTTTCATTTGCTTCAAAAAAACCCACTGAACCTCATAAACATTTAGCATGTTGAAGAAACCCATTGAATCAATGGATTTTGCACAAATATTGACTTACTAAGTTCCTATTAATTCATCAGATCCAATCTGGTTGAGAGTAACAATTAAATTTAGGCTTCAAGTTCTCATTCTCATGCATTCTTCCCAGTAAGTAAACAAAAGAGAGAAGCAACATGGAGTAGTGGTCTGAGCATTGGACTAGGATTCCAAGAGACCAGGGTTCAAATCCCTGCACAGTCATGGAAATGCACAAGTTGGGCAAGTTATACATTCTCAGCCTTAGAAGAAGGCAATGGCAAACACTCTCTGAAAAAGTCTTGCCAAGAAAGGCCTATGATAGGTTCACTTTAGGATTGGCTTGAAGGCACACCACAATAGTTCAAAAGAGGCTAAATAGCCAAAATATAACTTCTCATCACTTCATTAAATATCATGAACAAACAAAATTTTCACCGGTTTGTATCTAGGCTTTGCCAACTTTATAGTAAGCCCATTCCAACCAAAGGGACCTGTCAATCATGACTAACTTTCATTAATTTCAATGGGTCTGTCTAACCATGACTAAATCTGGATCTGACACATATTTAGTGTGCATGTTCCTCGGAATATACCAATATCACTGTTTGTTTTCCCATGTGAATGTTGACTATTTCCAGCACAGTTCATGAAAAGATATTTTGCTATTTTTCAGACACACCAGTGAATGCTGACAATTACATTTAACTGTCAGCGTTCACTAAGGTATCTGAGACTTTCGATGTTCATGAAATCTGTGGTTGTCAACATTCACATAGGAATGTCAACACTGACTAGATTTGTGGACATTTGTGGTGACATAGGTCTTATCACTATAAATTTTGTTCAAGAGGAATTTATATTTTTTCAAATTTAGTGTTTTGAAGTTCTCTTTAGCAATCAGAACCCTCACTTTTTGAATTCTTCTCTTCAGCAGTGTAAACTATCCCTTTATAAAAAGAATAGAAATTATGCATATGGAACAGTTGCTCTTTGTCAACCGAATGTCATTGTTTGTGTAGCCTGATCCTGTGAATGTTTACTCAGAAGTAAGTCCCATTAAATTCAAAGGGCCTACCCCCAAGTTATTGTGTATAGAATTTCAGCCTTTGGATTCCAATTCTATGAATGTTTATCTGGAAGTAAATTATACTGAACTCAATGGGACTCATTTTTGAGAAATCGTGCATGAGATCAGCTCCTGATCCTTATAGCACTCAATTCGGTGCCATTTTTCCTTTTAAAAAAGAAATCTACTAGTTATTCTGAATGAAGAATTGGGTTTAAATGTACCATGTAAATAAATAATACAGTATTCCAAAAGATACTGAAGTGAAAAAGATCGCTACTGGCAGCCACCCCTACCATGAATAATGAATCCCTGAATATTACATGCTATTTAACCATTCTCTGGTGAGTGCTTTGAGATATTAGTGTCTTTCTTAATTAACAAATTTGTCCTTATATCCTGAGATAACATTGTTCTGGAAAGTGTAGTAAATGCAGCAAGATAAAGAAAGGAGACTTCTATTATTTTCTCTATCACTTCGGAGGATCTGAAACGGAGTCCAGGCATCCTGATCTCAAGGGAATTAAATGAGGCATAATGAAAATGAATGTATAACTAACTGCCATGGTGTAGCAGTTAATGTTTAAGGACCAGTTGTTACCAAGCAGCTGTGTTCATACTCTGTTCATTTTTCTGGAAACTTGTTAGTAGGCACAACCTACAACTCAAAGCAAGTCTTCTTAGGTGAGACCAGTCTTCTCATGCTGAGCCCTTCAACTGTGTTTAACTACCAGTTTCCACACTGAGACTCTCCAGTGCAACTGTACTACAGTGCCCAGCATTCCCAGCCAGCCAGCTCCTTCGTCTTTGGCACATTCATCAAGATTATGTAATACATTTTCAGTAGTGAATTTTTTTTTTTAAGAATTAGCCAGTTAATAAATTTGGGGCCTGAAAGATGAGCTACACTGATTTTCAGATCTGATTTTAATCTACTTTACGTAAGTCCAGTCCTTATGTCTGCTGAGAAACAAGGCCCAGCAAGTTTAACAGGATGTACCCTTAACAGAATTGTGCTCAGATTGAACCCCAATTATTTTTAATTTATCAGGAAAAAATTGCAGGACAAGAAAAGCTTTTATGAAGGGAAAAACCTTGGGGGGGGGGCTAGAAAGTATATGGTATATACTGTGTAGAAGAGGTCTAATTTTTACCCTTTAACCCTACCTTCCAGGTTTATGCCAACAACAGAAATAAATTAGATTAAAACAACATTCTCACCATAGATCATGAGAGAATGAAAACCTGGAATCATAGAAAGTTGTTTACCTATTCCTTCTTTTGAAAGAGATTAAAATTAAAATTTATGTCATGAAATGAGAGGAAACTTTGACCCTTCAAATATTGTTTGGAGTCTCTCATCACTGGTAGCCTGGCTGGGGCTGATGCAAAATAGGATTCAGCAACATGCTGAAGGTGAGATTTTCCCCAGACCTGTTCTAAATATACAAATATATACATGCTGTACTGTTCTCAAAGGGAAGGCAATGAAACTTTTTGAAATGAAGAACTCAGTCAAAGACTGGGCTGAGGCAACAGGGAAGAACTAATGGCAAAAATGCAGAAACTGCTTAGAAAATCGATTAAGTCCTCTAGAAGTTCCTTCTAGCAAAGGACATGAAATATGAAGCTGCTGAAACACTAGCCAATGAGACAAGGTAAAACTGCAATCCAATACACCTTTAACTGACAATAAAACCCACTTAATTCAATGAGACTGACTTCTGGGTAGGCAAGCATAGGACTGCATTGCAAGTGAACTAGAGAGATACTTGTCTGGTGAGTGAACTTCCAAATTGAAGGATCATCTTAGATTTGAAACCACTGGTAGGACAGTCAACATCAAGCTAGAAAAGACTTTGGAGATCAAACATTTGTAGATGATCCAATGAGAGAACTGAAGCTTGATGCTCTTCTTTTCAGAAGATTCCAGAAACATCCTTGCACAAACGCAATGTAAATGGAAAAGTGAATAAGAACACCTGAGCACTTTCCAAAGTACAAGCAGGCGTACAGGCAGAATCTATAAAAAGGCATAAATGATACTGTGGGTGGCGCACAAGAATGCGCCTACAGGGATTTATATATCACTTTGAGAACGCTCCAATTTTTTAAGTAGGAGCTTGACACCAATTTGAAGCAAGGAAAAAACAGGGAGATTTTTTAAATGCCTTCTTTGCAATTGAAAACTTAGTTAAAAATGAGGGAATTTAGCAAAGCCTACCTCTAAAAATAAATTATGAATTCATGTTTTCTAATTCAGAAGCTTGCAATGACTCATCTTAGAGAAGACAGTATAGAGACCAAGCAGAGAGCATCATAGCAAAGGGTGTATGAGAGGGACCAGCCATTGTTTAAACTGAAAAACAATTTAAGATATCCTAAATTATTTATTGAATTTATACATCTTTCAATCCTGCATACCAACCATAAACACCTTTTTATAATAGCAGGGTAAAAGAACATTAGTAAATATATACACTGGTTACACAATTGCCTGTGAGACCTTAGTTTTCAGTTAGTTAATTCATAGTCATTAGCAAACAAGTTGATTATGTTGATTATAGTTTTGCAAACTGAAATAATCTTATAGAAAATACATACATATTTTACAAATAATCATGGTGGCTTAATCCTTATTTCAAGGGACACTGAATCTGTCTCACAGCTGGGTTATCTAAGTGGATTTTCATGACATTTGAGATATATGTTTTAGTCCAATTCACAAGAGCCTGTTTCATTTCTTTGACAAATGAATTCATTCATTGAGAAGCATAGTCCTACATTATTCAATATATTTCAAGGCTAAGAGAATGTGTTTCATATGTTAATCTACAAACGTTGATTCAAATGTTTTACTCCATTTAAAAACTTAAAAATCCAGTGTCAGTTTCCCCCCACAGTAATTTAGTTGTGATTAAAAAGTTTGATTCATTTTTGTTGGTCCCCTATGGGTAAGACTAATATTTGATTTGGCACTATGACTTAAAACTCCCGAATATCTTTCATTTTCAATATGAAATAATATGTCTTATCATTCCAGAATTCTCCCAAAAAAACATTTTGTCATTGTATCAGTCCCAATAGGCACTGTTTGCCCCAATTTTCCCAATACTTAAAGTCAAATTAATACAGATAACTAATCCGCAAATCTGTTTATTGACCACCAAGAGGCAGAAATGTATATCAGACTATGTATTAGGGACGCATCCAACAAATTTTGAATAATAATTTACATGCGAAAGGGAGAGATGTGTGAAATTGTACAAGCAATTGTTTATTTATAAACAATTAATCAAGGGCTATATGTTTCAGAATTGTATTATCATTCAAAAGATAGTATGCTTTAGCACAGAAGTGGAGTGAGAATAAGTGATATTAATTAGCCAGATTCCATCTCAAATTTCCCAGTATCAGATTTGGATCTGCTAGGTCATCATCTGCTTTACATCAGTGCTTCTTAAGCTACCTGATATGGGGGACCAGCAGTTATTTTTCTCCAGTTTGCCAGGGATCAGAACGTATGTGCACCCATCGACTAGAACTGTCTCTTTTCCTTTCCAGAAATTCTCTAGGGACTGATAGCTGATGGTCTGTCGACCAGTATTGGCCCATGGATTGCCTTGTGTTACACAATGGGTTTATGGCCAAAAAAAGTACTGAAGTCACTCAGCAGAGTTCACCGTGATTTTTTTTTTAAATTACAAATCTCGACCTACCAATCCTGCTTTCTTTCGTGCTTGCTGCAACTGCTGGATAAAATTCTGCAGTTCCTTCCCATCCATGTACCCATTGCCTGTAACACAAAAGAGACAGTGCATTGCTGTTACGGCTATAGAGGTTTCCACCACTCTCCCTTCTCTGCCCTGAGTGGGGGAGCATAGATTATGGTTTGCAAAGCAGCCATACTGCCAACCTGCCTGAGAAGAGTGTAATCTCCCACACATACTTACTCAGAAGACCCACTGATTTCCATGAGGCTCAAGGTAAGTCACCACAGGATCGCAACCTGAGCTCCAACCCTCTTCCCAAGGAAAATCAACACTCTGGCCATTTCCACACTAGACTGTTATAGTGCTATTATTCCACTTTCAACATCCTATGGAATCCTGGAGTTTGCAGTTTAGGGAGAGGCCTCAAAGCCCCCCAGCATTCCATAGGATGTTGAAAGTGGAATAATAGCACTATAATAGTCTAGTGTGGAAATGGCCTCTGTCTTGCTTCAAGATTTAACGCGTATTATCTAATAAGTTGGAGGCTCTTGAACTTTTAGAATAAAGGGAACGAGGGAGCCTCATCTCAGGCGGTGGGGTCCAGAGCAGACCCCTCTCCCCCCACCCCCCAGCCGAGGTTAGTCCACGGTCCTTCTCCGAGCTGCCAGTTCGGCTGTTTCAACTTTTAGCTGGCGAAAGGCACACAAAAACGTTCGGACTTGCGCGCGGAGCAAAGTTTGCCGCCGGTAGCAGAGAAACGCAGGAAGTCATCTCCCCGCCGCACAGCCTGCCTCCCCTAACTTTTTTCCTCCTCTCCCCCTCCACCACCCCTCCCTGGCTTCCAATTCGGGACAAGGTGAGAAAAAGCACGCGAGGAAGGACCCAAAAAAAGAGAGAGAGGGGGGAAAAAAAAGTAGTCACCGTCCGAGTCGTAATGACGCCAGATCTCGAAAAACTGAGCGGCTGAGATCTCCGTTCCTTGGAGGTAAGTCTCCGCGGCCATGGCGAGCGCCTCGGGGGGCGAGCGAGGGGAGCGGCGGGCGAAGCGCGGGCTGGCGGTCGCTGTCCGCGGTGCTGACTCCCGTCCGGGCGCCTCCTCCTCGGTGTCCGCCGCCGCCGCCGCGCGCTCGCCTATTTATGGGGCTCGCCGCCCGCCCAGCCACGCCCCCCCGCCGCCGCCCGCCCTTCTCGCGCCCTCCCGGCATCGTTCGTCCTCTTCTGCTCTTTTTCCCGCGCGGAGGAGGCGAGGCGGGCGGGCGGGCGGGCGCTCACCTCCCGCGGGAGCCAGCCGCCGGTGGCAGCCCTTGCCCCCGGTTGTGGTGGGACGGGAAGCAGTAGCGAGGGCGAGCCCGTTCGGTTCCCCCTTCCCCTCCTTTCCCCGATTCCCTTGAGCACGCAAGGAGGGCGTTTCCGGAGCAGACCCGAGGGGTGAGCAATTCAACGTCTTGTCTACCTTGGGAAGCCCCCCCCCCACCCAAAAAAAAAGCATCAGATGAAGACATCAACCCTTCTTCCTCGGATTCCCTGCTGACTTGAATGCAATGATATACTGCTGCGAAACCTGGAGGTTCTGTATCGATTTCTGCCCGAGTTTGTCTAAGGAGTTCATCTCATTCAGGGGTGGGCGACTGGGACCCTCCAGATGTTTCTGAATGGCAGCTCCCGTCGCTCACCATTGCCTCTTATGTCGAGGATCAAAGGGAGTGGTAGACAAAAATGTGCTTCCTGCCCTTGATTCAATTCATGACTTCGGGTTCTTTATTAATTTATTGAAGTTATAGCTCACTTTTCCCCCAATATGGGACCCAAGGCGGCTTATAGTGTAGGTTGAGGCAAACTACAACTAAAAGAATGTATAATACAAACTTTAAAAAAAAAAACTCCTACTAAAAATTAATTTAAAAATCCCTTTAAAATGTAATCAGATAAAAGCACAGCATACACCCTTTAGAAAGCTCTCTTAATTGCCACAGCCAATTAAAAGCCGACACTTATGGATGGATGGTAAAATTTTTATAATATCCTCTACTTACAAAATTTTTATGATATCCTCTGCTCATGGAGCGAAATGAAACCAGTTCTGATATCAAACAGTCTCAGACTCTTGTAGGCACCTTTTCTTTAAGGAGAGCACCTGTTCTATCCAATTGCTTGTTCTCTTCAGTTCCTACTGGTGTTAATACAATTGTAATAATGGTGGCCCACACAGAGTTAGAATGAAATTGAATGCAACCTAGAACATTGGTCCACACTAAACTTCCATGACTAAGCAAGCTATACGTCTAACAAAGAAATGTTGTACGCATAGAGATGATCTGTCTTCATTGGTGCACAAGGATTTTCTCCACTCTCTTCCTTATCATGACCTACCCTGATCCTGTGATGAAAAGAACTACTCCTTTCAAAGGTTACTGCATTAGACAACCCACAAGTCACATCTTCCATTTCTCCTCTTTTCGACTGGATTTACCCAGCTGTTTAAATTATTCCAGAAAATTAGCTGGCTTTGAAACACTTGATGTCACACGTTGATTAGATGTGGACAATGAATAATTCAGTTTCAGAAGATAGCGGTACAAGAAGATATTCCACTGACTGATGAAAAATGATGCTGAAGGATATGAGAAAGTAGTGTTCATTAAAAGAAACAATTTGTTTTGGAGAATAACTTAATGGATTCTGTGGCTGAGATACTCCTATACTGATAAACCCCCATGTGCACAATTACTAAGTCACTGTAGATGTTACTTTGGTGCTTTGCCTATCCCATACTACTTAGTTCCCAGTTATATCTAGTAACTCTGACTAATGCCTACATATAAATTAAGGAACAATTTAATGCATATTAGCTAACTTTTAAGGTACTTTTAAAAGTACTTCACAGTTAAAAATGGATCTGATTTCCCAGTCCCAACTTCTCAATGCATATGAGTAGCAGAACTGAATTCTAATTTGTGTTACTTATAAATATGGATCCAGGAAAAGAGAGCTATTTCAGGTTGATTAATACAGAACTGAGGGGCACATTCTTGAGCATCCAACCTCAAGCTAATTTATGAAGATCAGGAGTTCAAGGCTCATAAGTACCTATGTTGTGATGTCTTCCATAAAAAGGGGAAGACTTTATTCAAAAGAGAGCAGTGAAAATCATTACGGGCAAAAAATCATTATAACTCTCTAAGCAACATTGTTGTATGTTTGCAGGCATTCTAGAACTGAAAGGTGCTAAGGGAAAGATATTTTGATTATTTCAAAAACTTCACCTAACTCAGATACTCCTGCGGGCCAGTTTTTGGTGGATAATTAAGGGGGGGAAAATCAAGAAAAATGGTGACAGACTGGATTTTAAATCCATTGCTGGTTTAAGTGGCATCATGCTTTTCATAGAGGCACAGAGAGAGAAAGAAATGTAGCCATCAGCTGTTCTACCAATGCCTGGGAGAAGGACACACTGGCAAAGCAAGAGCATAATCAAGTTTGGCAGAAGGCTTTCTGGGACCAATCAGTGTACCAGCAGAAAGTTAGAGGAGTGAAAGAAGGCATTAGAAGGTGAGAAAGAATGACAGAATTGGCATTTCCATCATTTTTATATGAAACAGGCCCCTTCCAAAGAGGTGACCTTTTCTACCTGCCAAGTATATTGAATTTCCCAGTGCAGTGCAGAATTTCATCTTCTAGCAGCATGTCCTGGTGGAAATTCAGCACTGAACCAGTTTCCGCTGTCATCTTGTTGTTGACAATGGTACAGCTCCTTGTGGCACGCTGCTCTAAAATGATCTAGTAAATGCATTGTCTTCTATAGATCTCTGATCTGTAACTTGGGAAAAGCTGGGTCAGATCAGATCTATTACTTGTATTCACAATTCTACTGAAGAGTGAACAGTTCCTAGAATAAGAGATTTGTACTATCACTAAATAATGATGATCATTCTTGATTATTAAAGTAGAACTTGAGTTCGTTTTTTTCTTTTTATCCCTTTCCTACCCTTAGGTTTAAATGCTATATCATACTTTATATCACGTTTTGGTGTGTGTGAAATGGAACTAGAGTTGGAACCTTTAATTATTTTAATTAGAAGATTAATCATAAAAATTTAATTTGATTAATAGATTCAGGTCAGGATTAATCAGTGGGGGTAAACTTACAATCATATAACTGGAAGTTGGTGGGGCCAGGTCCTTACCAATTTTTTGAAGGAGGTTTGTTTCCAGTATGTAAGTAGACTAAGGAATGGAGAAGAACATATCAAAATAGTCCTGCAAGCAATGAGATGTAGCATTGGTTATCAGATAGAATTTATTATGGGACTTATGGGACTTGCATGTGCAGGAAATAGAACTGAACGGTTTTGCAACAGCTGTATTCACCTAGAGGCTGTTGTGGCATTATTATGTACAGGCATCCATTGCACAGTGTTGGAGTAAGTGATGCCTTATGGTCAAATGCACAATTAGCGCCAATGTGCATTGGGGCACTCCTTAGTGTGGACCTGAACACCAGCCAAGAAGTGCTGGAGCACAACAGGAGCACCTGATGTGTATCAGAAGTGCCCAATGTGCACTGAAGCACTCTTTTCAGTACCCTGGTATGCATCCTAGCAATTCACTAACAGGATTTTGTTGCATTTCTGCCACATAGCTAAGGATTTGTAAAAAGTTATGCAAAGTAGACTGTGATGTAGTCTTGGCCATTCCATCGTATATGCTTTCAATATATTCAAGAGGAAGCAAATTTATTTAAATAAATTTGATTTTAAAAACCCAGGTGACCATCATGGTATAGTGGTTTGAGCATTGGACTACAACCCTGGAGACCAGAGTGGCCACAGAAACCCACTGGGTAACCCTAGGCATGGCACACACTCTCAGCCGCAGAAAACCCTGTGATGGGTTCACCTTAGGGTCACCATAACTCAGAAATGACTTGAAGGCATGCACTAACAACAACAACAACAATTGGTTCTTTGTCAATTGATGAAAGCCAAAACAAAAAAAAATCATTTGGTATACCTAATTGCTTATAGGCAACATGTTATCTGTTAAAACTGGAGCAAACGTTTTGGAACTGTGAGAAGACAGAAATATCTATACTGTGGCAAAATTAAATCATTCTATTGTTAAAAGTTAAGATGAACCAGTATTTTCCAGATACTCCTCTCACTGCTCTCATACTGTCCTTTCCTGCCCTCTTGTCCCCTTCTCCCTCCTGTTCTTTTATCTTTGCATCTTTAAATCAGCCTATAATGACCAAGAGTGGAAACTACCATTCTTGTATTGTCATTCTCACTTTTAAACTGAGCAATGAAATCATGTTTATGTTCCTTGTGTAACCATACAAGAGGTGAACAAGTTCATGCTTCTGGACTTAAAACCAGTTTTTCACACAGACATAAATATAAACCAGTTTTCCACATAGAACATGGAAAGATCATCACTCTTTTGTGTAAGCTACAATCCAAATTTCCATGGTTAATAAATTGTGAAGTACATTCTATATGTACTTCTATGTAACTGTACTTCTGGAGGAAAACCACAGATTGTCAAGCAGCTGCTTTGCAAATTCACTTAACATCTAATTTCACAGGAAATGATTTGTTTGTTTGTTTGTTGTTATTTGTTCTCAAAGCTTCACCTTATGGCAAATCTGTGAATGAGATCCATCCAAGAACCCCGTTATTAACAGCTCTGCTCAAGTCTTGTAAGCTCAGGGCCATGGTTCCTTTATTGAGTCAATCCATGGTAATAAATTCTTCCTCTGTTCTTTCTACCTTCCACTGTAGTAAGCATTATCATCTTTTCCAGTGAATCATGTCATCTCATGGTGTGTCCAAACCATGATAGCCTCAGTTTAGGTTTTTTGTTTTTGTTTTTTTTTTGCTTTTAGCGAGAGTTCAGTCTTGATTTGCTCTAGGACTCGTTTACTTGTCTTTTTGACAGGCCATGATATCCATCAAACTTTCCTCCAGCTCCACATTTCATATAAACTGATTTTCTTCCTGTTAGCTTTCTTCACTCCAACTTTCAGTGCCATAGTTAGAAATCAGAAATACTATGGCATGGATAATACTGACTTTAGTTTTAATTATATATTTTTTACATTTCAACATCTTCTCTAGTTCCTTCATGGCTGCCTTTCAAAGTAATAGTGTTCTTCCTGTTTCTTGCTCAGTCTCCTTTTTGATTAATGACTGAGCCAGGGTATAAAAAGTCTGTTTCAATGTCTCCATCAACCATTTTTGAGTTATGCAAATCATCTGTGGTCCTTATATTTGTTTAATCAGTATGCAACTGTAATTTTTTTTTTTACAGTGCTTTTGCACTTTCTTCCTCAGTGGTCATTCCAAATCTATGTTATTTTCTGCTACTAATATTGTATAGATTATAGCAAAGCTTTTGATTATATAGATCATGAAAAACTATGAATCACTCTTTAAGAAATGGATGTGCAACAACATTTGATTGTCCAGATGCATAATCTGTATACAGGATAAGAGGCTACTGTTAGGGCAGAATATAGAGAAACAAAATGGTTTCCAATTGGCAAGGGAGTCAGGCAAGGCTACATTTAATCACCCCATCTGTTTATCCAAAAATATCATACATAAAGCAGGATTAGAGTTGGTTGGAAGGAGATGTGAAAGTTGGAGGAAGGAACATCAACAATTTAAGATATGCAGATGACATCCTACTACTAGCAGAAAACAACAAGGACTTGGAACAATTACTGAAGAAAGTCAAGGCAGAAACTGAAAGGAAGGCTTACAGGTGAACATTAAGAAAACAAAAATAATGATTAGATATGATTTATATAACCTTAGAGTACAAAATGAAGGCATTGAAATACTTCAAGATTTTCTATACCTTCGGCCAGTCATTAATCAGAATGAAGACAGGGAGCATTTCCATACTAGATTGTTATACTGCTGTTCTTCCACTTTCAACAACCTATGGAATCCTGGGGTTTGCAGTTTAGGAAGGGGCCTCAAGGGCCCTTCCCTAAACTGCAAACTCCAGGGTTCCATAGGATGTTGAAAGTGGAAGAATAGCACTATAACAGTCTAGTACGGAAATGGCCTATGACCTGGAAGGAAAGCTATGAAGGAAATAGATAAGATCTTCAAGTGTAAAGATATATCAATGAATACTAAAATTAGGATTGTCCATGCCAACATATTTCCAATTTTGATGTATGCTTGTGGAAGCTGGATAGTGAAGAAAATTAACAAGAAGAAAATCAACTCTTTTGAAATGTGTGCTGGAGAAGAGTTCTACAGATACCCTGGACTGCTAAAAAGAGAAATGAATGGGTCCTAGAGCAAATTAAATCTGAACTCTTCCTAGAAGCCAAGATGACTAAACTGAGATTGTTGTACTTCAGCCATATCATGAGCAGACATGACTCTCTATAAAAGACAATAATGCTTGGTAAGGTAGAAGGCAGCAGGAAAAGAAGAAGACCACATTCCAGATGGATAGGGTCAATCAAGGAAGCCATGGCCCTATGTTTGTAACACCTGAGCAGTGTGGTTGATGACAGGGTGACTCGGAGGTCTCTGTTGCCATACGTCAAAGTTGAATTGACAGCAGGTAACAACAAATATGATATCATCTACATATCTTAAAATTGTTTGATACTTCTTCCCCTAGCTTTCATATCTCCTTCCTCTGACTCTAATCTTACTTTCCACATGGTGTGTCCTTCATGTAAATTAAACAGAGTGATAAACTACACACTTGTCTGATCCCCTTGCTAATTGGAAACCATTCTGATTCTCCAAGTGGCTTCTCGTCCATAGTATAGGTTATGCATCAGGAGAGTCAATGTCACAGTGCAACATATCTTTTAGAGCAACCAATAGTTATTCATGGCCTACACAATCAAAAGCTTTGCTGTCTTCTATAAAGCACAGGTTGGCATTCTTCTGAAATTCTTTGGTGTACCCCATTAGCTAGCATTTGGTTGCAATATAGTTCCTAGTATCTCTTCCTTTTCTAAATCAAGGTGAACTGTGGCATTTCTTGCTCCAATGGTGGTTAAAGTCTTCACTGTAAAATCTTGAACATTCCTTTGATTGAATAGTTTAATTAATGAAGCAATGAGGCTTTTCTTTCATTTTGACTACAGAAAGTATGTTTTTGCATTCTTTCCTGATAATGTCCTGGTTTCATTTAAAAGTTCTTCCCAGTCAATTAGGCTTAAGTATTGCAAATCTGTTTTTTACCTGGTCTTTAAAATATTCATGGATGTTCTTTAGATGGTACATTGGCACTATGATTGATTTAGTGTACTTTTTATTTTTACTCTAATCTGTGATATTAGCAATTCATGTTTTGTGCCATGGTTTGCTCCTTGTCTTATTTTGGCTTAATGAATGGAACTTCTGCTTCTAATTATGTAGGTTATTTGCTTTCTATATTGGGCATCCAATGAGGTCCATATAGTTAGCCATCTGTTTGGTTGCCTGAAAACATGTGTTTGTAATAAACAAATTGTTGGCTTCATAAAATTCAATATGTTGCTCTCCTTTTTCATTACTGGACACTCAGCTAAACTCTCTGATAATGTTTGGTTCTGTTCTATTTCCTACTTTTGCATTCCAATCATGTATGATTATCAACATATCATTTTGGTATGTGATCAATTTCCTCTTGGACACCACTGTAGTATCTTTCAGTTTCTTCCACTCATGCTTCTGTGGAATTATTGAAAGAAGCTTTGCCTTGGTCCTCCTCTGACTTGCCCAAGGTCACCCAGTGGGTTTCCACAGCTGAGGGGGCATTTGAACCCCATTCTTCTTGAGTCCTAGGTCCACACTCAAACCACTATACCATGCTGCCTTTCTCTTAGAACATTGGCCAAAATGGATTATCTTCTGTCCAGATACTTTAGACTGCAGTTCCTATCAGCCCCAGTTAACATAGCCAATGGTGAAGGACATTGTGGCTGAAGTACAAAGGGCCTTTCCATACTACATAACTATTGCAGTATGATGCCACTTTAACTGCCATGGTTCTGTTCTATAGAATCATGGGATTTGCAGTTTAGGAAGGGATATTTAGAATTCTCAGCCAGAGAGCTCCAGTACCTCCCAAGATTACAAACCCCAGGATTCCAAAGGAGAAAGCCATGGTAGTTGAAGTGGAATCATAGTGCAATAATTATGTAGTGCAGAAAGGCCCAAAATATCAGCTTGGGGAAGGCTGCAATAAAGTGTTCTCTATGAACTGTCCAATGTCTGCAGAGAAATTGTGCCTAGAATTGGGTCACCCAATAAAACCATATATTGTAAGATGCACAGAAATAGAAGCAACTGCTTTGTCCAACATACACTAAACTTTTTGTCATTGGACGCTGACAATTACATCTTGCTAAACTGAGTCTAGAGTATCTAATGAAGTTGATATGCACTTTATTACCTTTTCTGCAAAAGGAAATTTTAAAGCTTGAAAGTCATAGTTTAAATGTTCTGTTAGCAAACTGAACTCTAATCTTGTTTCAAGTACCTGTCCACCCTGCTTTACTTTTGTAAACAGTACTAATTATACACATATATTAAACAAAGTATTTTCCAGGGGGTTTTACTTGCCTTTCACAATGGAAAATGCAATTAGAACACTTCCATAAAAGATATCTTTTGGCATCTGAAAATATAGAATCTCTGTGAAAGCTCTCCAAGCAGCATAGATTATTATAATACGGTCATAATGAAATAACTACTAGCCTATTTTTGGAAGACAATTAACTTTATACCAAAACTCTGAATAAGTATTAATGGCTCAATCATGCGTAACTCTCTTAACTAACTCAATTGAAAAGGTAGACAAAACATTAACTAAATTATAAAGCTTCTATATCCCTTCATCCATTATAATAGGTACAAATATATTCTCTGTGCAGGAAACAATGCATTTGAACTGGACTAGGCAAGAACCCAACACAGTCTTAAAAACAATATAAAAGATATTGCAATTACAGCTTCCTTATAATAAAAATAGAAAGGCTTTGGCTAACTCTTTCTCTCTTTCCCTTTCTTTCTTTCTGTCTATATGCATACACAGTGATGACCATAGAAAATGCTTCAGAAGTTATTTAGAGATTTTTCAGATCACTGAAAAGCAGGTTGTAAAATGCAAGGACAGGAGAAAAGTCCTTAATTTTAATCAAAGGTACATCTTTGAAAAATCTTATTGATTTCAGTATGGGTTTCCATGGTACTGAAGCTGAATGTGTACATAAAACATCTGTAGAAACGTAGCTTGGTTTGAAATCTGATTTCTAGAATAAATCTCTTTACTTTGGGGAAGCAGAGGTTCAGGGAATGGAATCCACATTTTCACAATGAGCTGAACCGACAAAAGATTGGTATCTCTTGAGTCATTATGGAACTGTAATTGTGTGTGTTTGAATAGTGAGTACGCTATTCAAGAATTAGTAGATAATAAATTTAGATTTGCTTTTTCTACATTCACTTTGCCTGTTCAAACATATTCTTTGCCTTTACTTCCCTCACTTCCCTTCCTTATACTTTTAATATAAGAAGTCACAAAGTACAATGAGGAGGAGGAAGGAGCCAGGCAGAGCTCTCTGGGAGCATTTAACCAACCAGAGGAATTTTTTCACTGACATTTCTTTACAGGCAGGAAAGTGCAATTTTATTTTTTGCATACATAAGGATAAATAATGGTTAGGGATGTTGCTGTTCACAGGCTGTCAATAAACTTTCTCAGGAGTGAATGTCTTATGGTTGCTAGGCAATTACAGTGTGGCTTTTTCTCTTCTCCTGGTTAAAAAAAGGAAGAGAGCAAAGGAGGCCTGAAATATAACAGCAACATTGTTGCAGAAATAACCCGCCTTTTTTCTTTCCCACAACAAACAGAAAAAATGCTGAACAACAAAAAGAATAAGACACAAAGCGTGTGTCAGAAATTCTGCTTCTTCGTCGGTGCTGACTCTCATTCACTGTTTAGTTTAATACATACTTTTCTCATGACACTGGATTAGTCATAAAAGCTATATGATACTTCTGAATATCAGTTGCCGAATACGTGCCAATGGTTGCTGGGAAACAACCAGTGTGCTTCTGTTCTGCTTGTGGGCTTCCTGGAGGCATTTGGTAGGACAGTATGAGAAACAGGATACAAGATTAGGCAGGTCTTCAACCTGATCTGGCGGGGCTCCTCCTATGTCCTTGTCTTCTCTGCAAGTGGAAAAAAAAGTGCTTATCATCTTAAGAAAACAGAATAATGTTCCATAATAGAGACCTTTGGAGAAAGTTTATCTGGTTCATCATTCTTCCTCACCCTCTTGGATAATTTCTGGCATTATGAGTAGAATACAGCACTAATAAATTTTTTGACAATAACTCCATGGCTGGTGACCACACTGGCTTGGCTTGGAGGAGTCTAAGTGCCCTTCTGCACTACACAATTGTTGCACTGTAATTCCACTTTAGCTACCATGGCTTCCTCCTATGGAATCCTGGGGTTTGTGGTCTTGGGAGGTACTGGAACTCTCTGGCTAAGACTGCTAAATATACTTCCCTAAACTGCAAAACCCATGATTCCATAGAACAGAAACATGGCAGTTAAAGTGGAGTCATAGTTCAATAGTTATGTAGTGTGGAAAGGCCCTAAGAGCTATTGACTTTTCCAAGCCCATTCAGCATGTTGAGCTAGAACGGAGGACACCCATATTGAAAGGTTTGCTCAGCCATGAAGCTCTCCAGGAGACCATGTGCTATCCACAAAAGCTGGAATCATAGACCACTCTCTACATAATGTAGCTTTAGATATATATACATAGCAGAAGTGTTATGAAACTCTGTTACTGAATTGTAAAGATGTGTAATGGGACACAGCAAAAACACCCAGTGTGCATCAGTAGAGCCTGATGTCTATTGGAACCCTCTTGCTGGTTTCTTGTCATATATTGGGGGACCATAGTGCATGGGGGAACCATAGCATATCACAGAACATTCCGTGTTGGTCCTGATGCATATTGGTGTCGATGCATATCAGTCACTTTGCCAGTTCTTTTACATAATAACATAACAGCAGCCTTCTACAAGACATGGAAATTATGGAACTATCCAATTCTAGTTCCCGCAGTCCATTTATGGAAATGTAACTCCCATACAGGATTCCAGCTAACTTCTCCACCCAACCTGTCTCACAGTTTGTTGTGAGGAAAAATGGAGTATGTCAGTTCAGAAGAAAAAGAAAAAGAGAAAAAGGATTGTTTATATCCTAACCTTTTCCCAGTTTGGGACTGAAGGCAGTTTACAAAACTTAAAACAAATACAGCTAAAAAATTCACATCATACAAACATTTAAAATATAATGAAACTATCAGTAATTTTTTTTAAAAAAAGGCTATTAAAAAGAAAACAACAGATACAAACATTACAGCACATTCTGAAAGGCCCTTTCTCCTGAGCAATCAGCCCTTAAAATCTTGCAGAAATAAAAAGTTTTTTTAGCTACCTATGGAAGGGTGGCAAAGAGGGGACCAGTCTGACCTCTCTAAAAGCTAGTGGTCAGCCATGAATTGTGTTGTTGGATTTAGGTCTAAAAACTGAATATAGAGCAGACATCATTAGATGTCTAATGAGCTCTAGAAAGAGTCAGGCAAGAGCCACTTGGAAATGCTTCATAATCACCATGAGCCAGTACAAAGAAATTTGTCTTAAGAGGCAAGAATTGCAGGAACAAGGGCTTGATCCCAGGTTAGGCCATTCTGGCACTACATTGTTATAGTGTTATTATTCCACTTTCAACTTCCTATGGAATCCTGGGTTTTGCAGTTTAGGGAGGGGCATTTAGAATTCTCAGCCAGACAACTTTTTGGCCTCAGTAAACTACAAACCCCGGAATTCCACAGGAAAGTGGAAGAATAGCACTATAACAGTATAGTGAGGAAATGGCCTCTGTCAAAAATACAGCAGATTCACTGAAATCCCTGGGATTTAAGCTAATCGTGCATAACTGTGGGTCTAACTCATAGCCATGAAGAGAGTTCTAGTTGAGTGGGGCTGAAATTCTGTGAGTTTGGAAAGTTACCTTTTAAAAATAATTTGCCCTTACTTGTTACAGTGATTGAAAAATAACTGGTTACCATTACTTGTTGTAATGCTGAAAAAGTAACTCATGTTTCTTATTGCAATTGTACTATTACTTTCCATTTTTAAAAAAGGATCCTTGAGAAAATGACACAAATTGGTAATTCCTATCAAATTCCTAACAAGTGAGCTCTAAATTTGGGAATTCCTATCAAATCAGCTCTAAAAATGTCCTTTAAAAGAAATTTTTGAAAACAAAGAAAATGTTACTCACTGAACCAATAAAGTAATTTCACTAATATGCATTATAGCATTTATAAGCATATGACTTTGTTACTTGTATAGCACTTCCCTCAGCAACTAGTTGCATCCAGTTGCACGATACTTGAATGTAAGCCCCATTGAGCTCAATGTCAATGCAACTTACTTCTGTGTAAACATGCATAGGATTGCGCAGTGACTAATCTGATTATCCTTCATGGATTCCAAGTACTGAATCCCAGATGAGTATAATGAAATGGCTGTCATGGTTTTTTCTCATGTTGATATACTGTCTTGGAGACTCCTTTTGGGCAGAAAGGTAATTCATAAATATTTTCAGTAATCAATCAGATTTCTAGAGCATGGCCTGTCATGATGGAACCATTTTCTCCAAAGTGCAAAGCTTGAATGGAGCACAGTTAATTGCACACTGCAGCTGTATTAAATGAACACGGACAACAGCAAAAGGAAAGCTGACAGTGCAGATGTGCCAATCAGTTGTGTGTCAACATTACTATCTAAGTTCTGCACCCCTTCTAAGCTTTTTCTTAATGCATCTTACAACACACATTTTTGCTCTCTGTCATTCTGCTGAGGCAACTAAGTGAGCTGGGGCTGTAAATGGAAGATGCTGAGGGCTCACGGCCTTTCTCTCTCTTACATGGGCCATTTTGGCCTTTTTGCTACTTTCTAAAACAGGCGTTTATCTGCATTTCAGGCTAAGTGCCATTGACTCCTTGGTACCCAATAGACCATGAAAAAAACCCCTAGTTTATCTTGAAGCTCTTGACAATACACAATTAGAGTTCTACTTTAACAGCCATGATTTCATCCTGTAGCATCCTGGGATTTGCAGCTTAGGGAGAAGTAGAATTATCAGCCACAGATCTCTAGTGCCTCCTCAAACTATAAATCCCAGGATTCCATAGGATACAGCCCTGGCAGTTAAAGTAGAAACATACTATCCCAATTGTGCAATGGGAAACCATCCTTCAGCAAATCCTTATTATTAGGCCTAACAAAAGCTTGCAAAGTTACTTCTTAAAACTATAATTTCCAGAAATCCCTACCCTTCATGGCTAGTGGCCATGTTGGTTAGGGGCCTTTGGAAGACATAGGGCCTTTTCGCACACAACTTTGAATGCGAAATGGCCACGGGAGTGATGTGGAATTGTGAGGATGGTTCTTCATGATGTCCTCGTGATTGCGCATTGCTCCCTTAGCGATCCCGCAGCAATCGCACAGTATATCATTTTCCACTCTTTGCGAAAAATGATGTGCGATTGCACATTCCTCCCACATCCCTCCCGCACTTACCTGGTGTGCGGAATGTCAGGAAGCATGATGGCCGCGCTTCCTGCCCCAGCACAGGCTGGGAAAGTACCCGGCTGCACTGCGGAAGGAAGGGGCAGAGCTATTGTGCTTCCTTCCATCCAGCACAGAGCTGGTGTGGAGGAAAGCACAGGGGACGCGATTCCCTCCTCGAGGAGGCTTTTCACATGATCCCCACACAATGCCAGTGGCACCAGGTAAGGTGCGAAAAGGGCCTATAATCTGAAAAAGTAACTCTGAGCATATCCAGTATTACAGGTTTGCTATGAGGATAAAATGGAATAATACCATATACCTCATCCTGAGCTCCTTGGAGGAAAATGTGGTTGTAAGTGTTGCTGTGGGTTTTGCTGTGAATTTTCTGTAATAAGATCTATCGCTCTGGGTTGCCTTGTGGAAGGATTGAGTTAAACTTTTGTCTTGCTTGATCTAATTTTTGTGGAACCCCAAGAATCACAAACCAGACCCCCATGCAAAAGAACAGAGGCCATTTCCACAGTACCTTCCCATCCTGGCATGGGCATGGGAGAAGGACGGGACCACAACAACACTTCTGCATGATGTCATTGTGGTCCCGTCCTTCTCCCGTCCCCAGGCAGTGCGATGGCAGGTTAAATCATTGATGGATTTTCCCTGTCAATGACCTGCAATCGCACCACCATCCTGCACTTATCTGTACTATGGAAGTCCCGGAAGTGCAATGGCTGCACTTCCTGCCCCAGTGCAGGCTGGGAAGGTACCTAGCTGCACTGTAGAAGGAAGAAGTATGGCCATCATGCTCCCTTCCACAGGAGCCAGCTAGTGCAGAGGGGAGCACTCCTATCATGCTCCCCTCCTGGCAGAGCTGCTCTTGCGATCCCCACTGGACAACTTTGCAAAAAGGTAGAGTGTGGAAAGGACCTAAGAATGTGTTTTCAGTACCAGAACTAAACTGAGCACATTGTTTTTCATGCAAAAATCAATTCCTGGGTAACAACTTATGCTCTTTTAAAAAAGAAGTGACTGAAAAAGCTGTTAAAAGAAGATTTTCATAAAATTTGCCCAGGCAAATTCCTGTGTAGAGTTGTGCCCTGGAAAGCATATGTCAGATCCAGGATCTGCCATGTTCTAGTAGAAGAACTCTGTTCATGGAAGGAAGGTCCGCCCCAGTTCTGGAGATTCTCCTCTTTCCCGTGCACCACAGTTCACCCCGTTCAGGGTAGACTCTGTGCCAGTTTCACAGAGTTGGGTGGTTTGTGGTGGGAAGGAGGAGGTGAGGAAGTTGCTTCTATTCAGGCTCTTTTCACATGTGGGGGGGGGAACGGGTGAAAACACGCTAAAACGGAGCTTACCCGCAGCCGGGTAAGTCTGTCATCACACAGAGCAGCGCGAGCTCGCTGCTCCACAGTCCTCTGGCGTCCCAGATGGCGGCTTCCGGTTGGTGGAGGCTCTCCACCAACCGGAGAAGCTCGCCAGCCGGAAGCCCGCCCCCGGCAGATCTGCAGGCACGCACTTGCGCGCGCCTGCAAATCCACTTTGGAACCGGGCGACGGAGCGGTACGGGGCTGCATGCTCCGCGCTTTTTAAAAACCTCGAAAAAGAGGTTTTTAAAAAACACGCAGCCCGGCTAGTTCCGGCCGCTCCTGAGTGGATTCTGGTGTGGAACTACAAAAAGTAGTCCACGCCAGTCCACTCTACAGTGTAGAAGACCTCAGTGACAGGTCGCTCTGCACCGTTTCAGAAGCCGGTATGGAAATGGCCTCAGATGCATTACATGCTCCAAAATCTGAATTTAACCAAGCAATTATTTTCTGAATGGAAACAGAATACAATATATCTCAGCATAGCAAGGAGGTCTGACTAGATGACCTGTGTGCCAACTAAATGCTAGTTTTTGATGGGCAATTCCAAGGACTCTGTTCTTCTTTTTTATGGTTCTTTCCCCTCCAGACTGAACTTGGACTGGACAGCCTTTCAAGCAGAGGATATTGGACACAGTGGGACTTACATTTGTGTAAACATGCATAGAGCTGCACTGTTGATATGAAAAATTAAATCTCCCCAAGATATGAGAACTGGGAATCAACCTATGGAATAAGGTTTATTGCTTTCAAAATATCAGTCTTTCCACTGTAAGTGTAATAACCTGTGAAACCTTTTCTCTTTTGTACGCTTGCCAGTACAGTACGGTTTTGGACAAACCCTGCACCCTGTAAAAATCCAGTTTGGCATAATTATCAGTTAGGAAAGCAGTCATTCATGCAATCTTATAAAGTATGACTGTGTTTTAATAGTTACTCTCAGGCCTCAAGAGAATAATGGGAAAAAAAGTGGGTTATCTCATTCCAAATTCCTTTATTACAGGTCAAACACATGTGACTTAGAAGCAGTGAAATTACCTGACTAAAGTCTGAATAAAACGTAATATGGAAAAACCAATAACGAAGGCAAACAGTCTGTGTGGGTGAATAGGTTCATCTTATAACACTGCTGAATTTACAACTTTACTCAGTACAATGCCTTAAGTGCTGCTGTAATAAAAGTCACTTTTAAACTCCAAGTGCTGCTTCCCAAGAAAATCGGATTGCTTGTAGAGATGGAAATTTGTGTCACGGCTTCAAGGTGCACCCACCAAAGTCAGCAACAGTTCCAGGAATGGACTTGAGTGAGATTTCAATGAAGATGGCCTTTTTGTACTTGAATTTTTAAGTATCAGGAACCCCAGCCTGCAAGGACAGATATAATCTTGACTGCTACTCCAAGCACACTTCTATTCATATGCAGGTATATACAGTCACCCCTTCACATTCGCTAGGGTTGGGGCACAGGACCCCTGTGAAAATGGAAAAACCATGAATAACTCTAGGTCCTCCCAAACAATATTTAACACACAAACTATGATCACTATATTCAACCCACCATGGAACCCACCTTTGAGGCATCGGAGTTCTTTCACAAGGCAGAAGTGGGTGGCCGGTGGGGCTTCCTGCCACTTCCACTGCTGCCCCACACCGTTTTTAATAGGGACTTACAAGCCTTGTTCGCAGTTTCTTAGTCTCACATGATTTGTAGTCCCTATTAGAAATGGCACAGGGAAGCAGTAGAAGTGACAGCAAATAATCCATGAATAATCAAATCTGCAAAAGTGAAACCCACAAATGTGGAGGACCGACTGTATATGTTCTTGGCAGCTACTCTTAGGAAAGAAATTGTATTTATTCATTTATTTAAAAAAAACCCTTACCACTAAAGGTGGCTGACAGCCATGAAAAACAATAAAATTACATAACATAACAAACACAGGTAAGTAATACTCACATAACACCAAAAACATTAGAGGCATGCCTGGTTGAACAGGAAGACTTTCATAATATGGTGAAATATAGTCAAAATGGATGTCAGCTTAGCCTCTCAGTGCAAAAGATTCCAAAGTTAGGATGCAGCTGCTGAAAAGGCCCTTTTTCTTGTCATTATCAGCTATGCCTTCCCCATAGTTGGGACATAGAGAAAGGCCAGTCCATCAGGTCTTCAGGCCTGGACAGGCTGAGAAGAGAGAAGAAAGTCCCTTAGATATTCTGGACCTAAGCACTTCAAAGATTATATATTATATATTATGGCTTGAATAAAAAAAAAAGTTTTTTTAAAAAATCACACTATGGCTGAGAGATGCATTGCTTTAGGGTTGCGTAAATATCTGCCAGCAGAATTCTTTTATGCTTCCACTGTACAGCCCCTGCACTGACGAGCAAGCATAGCATGACAGCAGTATGCAAGTGCATTCAAATGCAACTCAGTGAACTTTGATGCTCATCCCACAAGTGCAACAGTTCTGCATATGGAACTCTGCTTCCATTTCCACCAACTGGATTTTGCATATTGCACATTGTTCACAAAAGTCATGCTGCTTGCATACCACAACTTACACCTGCGTATGAACCTAACAGAATGCCTCCTTCAATATGTTAATCAGTTACTGTATACAAAAATGTCTACCCAGTTACTGTTTCATAGTTAAGATAATGACAACCGTTTGTACTTTTAACACTTCCACTCCGTTTCAGTCCACCGATCCCACCCACCTGCATACAAATTTCTTCTGCCAATTGAGGAAACAACCACACATCAGCTGAAGTAGGCTACCGTCCATAATGGTTTATGCCAAATAATATGTGCTCATCTTTAGAGGGTGAAAAGAACCTTTGTTGTTTTTGCTTCAAGTAGACTAATGTGGCTACAACCCTGAAAATTGCTTTTGAAGATTTCTCAGAAACTTCATTTAGCTGAGAGCATACCTAATCTGGAAAACATTGCACCCATTCTTAATTTTTATGTGTCCAATTAGAATTTTTTATTCTCTTAGACCTTTCAGACACTTTAAAATTGTATTGTGAAGATTCTGTCATTTGAAATACTGGAATTAGAAATTATGTGTTTGCCGTTTTAATTGCATACTATGGTAATCATGTGATTTGCTTATTAACTTTGAAAGGTTCATAGGTTCATCATTTGTGGAGATACTTTATTGTTGGTTTGTTTTCAATTCTGTGGTTGGAATTGTGATAATAGTTAGGAAGGGAAATATGTAAAGTACCTTAGATTCATTTTTTAAAAGTGCAATGAATAATGATGAATAATGAATAAATCCTGCCAGCTTTGAAACAGCTTCACTCCTGTGAATTCAAAATTCTAGTGCTTCTCTTTCATGTCTTTTGTGTCTTCAGAGCTGGGTGCCATCTTTTACCAAAGACAACTCCTGCTCCTTAGTGGAACAAGGTCACAGTCAAAGCTATGCACAAAGAAGGTGACCACGCAGAGAATGACCAAGAGCTGTGACACCCTATTTTGTTATTATATTTGGATTTGCAATGTTTACTTTTACTGATTCCTAGCTGTCCCAAAAGGCTGTTATTGAAAAGTCTTTTTAAACAATACACAGAGGGAGACTGAGAGAGATCAGAACAACAGTACTCCTACCCAATTCTCTTTGGGTGAGTAAGTCAGTCAACAAGACCCAAGAATCTTTACTGATATAGTTTCATGGTCTTGTTAAAAATTGTTCTTCTTTAGTGAAGAGTATATCTATATTGTTCTTGTGTGTCTTCAAGTCGTTTCTGACTTATGGCAGCCCTAAGGCAAACTTATTACAGGGTTTTCTAGGGGCTGAGAGTGTGCGATGTGCACAAGGTCACCCAGTGGGTTTTCATAGCTGAGAGGGGAACTGAACCCTGGTCTCCCAGGTCATAGTCCAATGATTAAACCACTACACCATTCAGGCTCTCATGTACCTGTATATAGTCCTCCCTCCACATTTGAGGGTTTGATGGAGAAGGAAGGTGCACATGTGCCTTCACCCCCCCATTCCCTTGCCTTTTGCCTCAGCACATGTACTTTGCTTCTTTGTGCCCAGGTAAAAGGCAAGAGAATGGGGAGGAAGGCATATGCGTCTCCCTCCCGCTCCCTTGCCTTTTGCCCAGGTGTGGTGCCCTGAAAGGGCATGGAAGGGGGAGTGCGGGGGGGGGGTTATTTGTAGTTTTTCCGCTTTCATGAGGGTTCTGCACCCTGAACCCTTGCAAAAGTGGAGTGGCTGTTACCCTGGCTTCTGGGGATCCACTGGGGGACACTTTGATTCTCTCCAAAAATGCAAAGATTGGGGAAATTAGCGGAGCACTGGCTTTAGCAGAACGGAGGGCAGGGTAACCCAGCAGGATCTTCTACCCAATTTTTACAGGGTCAGACCAAGCAAAAAGTCAGACAATCATACTAATAAATGGATTTTATTAACAAATATGTTCTCATGCACCAATGCATTCACTCACTCATGCACACAAGGCCTATCGAGAAGGGAAAGAGGTGAAAAATTATAGGGGATATAGTTGAGAGGGAGTAAAGGCTGTGATACTGCACCTGTCCAGAAGTCTTCCATCTAGGAAGCGGCGAGAATGAAGGAGCTCAGCGAAGAAGGGCAGCTGAGGGGAGCAGTCAACTGACAGAGTGCCGGTCTGCTAGTGTGGTGAGGAGTTCTCCAAAGAGACCCTCAAAAACGGAGACTACTTATAGGGCAGAATGTACCTCAAGGGCAGGCCCTCTCCTGGGAAGAACAACGGCCAAAATAAAAGGAAAAATGCCGCACAATAGCAACTTGATGGTTTGCATGATTGGTTCATGTAAATGGACCTTGCCCTGGTAGGATTTTCCAAAGTCGGAGTGGCTCAACCTGGGGAAAACCTGGTAATCCCTTCAAGTTGGCTATTCGTGGCTGAGGAGCCTTTGTTCATGTGGACGTGTCTAGCCTAAGGTCTCCTTGAGGAAACATGACTGGAGATTTTCCTGGCCTTGACCTAGTTTTGGTCATTCAACCTACTTGTCAACGCACCCACCTGGGCAACCTCTCTGGCATGGAGGACATATTTGATATCAATTTTATATCCCCCCGGGATGGGGTCTGCCACTGGGGTAACATGGCCACTGTACTACCTAGTTATGGCCTAGTTATAGCCTGGCCTAGTTTGTAGTTTGTAGACCTTCCTGGTAGAACTACAGCACCAGAGCACCTCAATAAATTATAAATCCCAGAGTTCCAGAGGATGGACTTGTGACAGTTAAAGCAGTGCCAAACTACTAGCAACATATAGCACAGATACACTCAGAGATAGGGTGCATCCCACAGAAAAACTAAACCTACATCCCACAAGAAAAACTAAACTTCCAGAAACATACAGATAGAGGGGTCTGTGTATGATCTGCCTATTAATAAATAGCTTGTTCTTGAAGAAAGCAATGAGTAATTTTAGCAATTTTCTTTCTACTGTGAGAAACTCTTTGAAACCTACACAGTTCTTGAAGACTATTGAGAATTCAGGACATTTTCTATGCAGAATTTTCATGTGATTGTTTTACACTGAAGAGAGCCTTTCTGTTCAGAAAACAGCATTCTCTGACAAGAAAATAACATTTCTGTGCATAAACTAAAATAATTTTCTAGGTAGAAACTGCTGTTTCCTGTGTAGAAAGTATTGTTTTCTGTGGAAAAAGGTTTATGTGTGAATTTTGCATAGAATAAATCCTGAACTGCTAAGATTCTCATCAGGGCAGGATTCAGCTGTACAGGGTTCCTTGGGGGGAAAAAAAGGTTTTCAACCCTTTTGCAAATATTTTCTAATATTTTTTTCCAACCCTACTCCAACATTCCTCCCCATTTGCTTTTCTGGCTAGGGGTGATGGGAGTTGCAATCCAACATCCGGAAGGCCGCACTCTGCCAATATCTAGACTAACTATAGGCAATTTTCTGGGTGGCAGTTGTTAACATCTTCATTTATTTACAAATATACAGATTGATCATAGCTCCAAAGACATTCTAACAGCCATCTCAAAATGTGCAGCTCATATAGATTCTTAGTAGAGTAGCCAATGTCCTAAAGCTCCAAACCCATTCCTCCAACCATATCTTCAGTCTGAATCAAAACCAATAGAGTACGCTTTCATACTTTTTTTGAAAACTAACCCCAACAAGGTAAAAATATAAAGACATCCCAAAGGGCTCCTACAGAAGGTCAAATGTGTTGGGAGGTTTGGGTATTTGTTGTAGTTTTCATTAAAAAAAAAAAATCCAAGAATTTGCTGTTGTCTTAGGCCCTTTCCACAGTATCCTCCCATCCTGGCATGGAGATGGGACAGAAGAGGACCACGATGGTGTTTCTGCATGATGTCATCACAGTCCCACTCCTCTCCTGTCCCCAAACAGCACACTTGTGGATTAAATCATTGAGGAGTTTTCTCCATCAATGACATGTGATTGTGCCACCATCCTGCACTTATCTGTCCTGCAGAAGGGCAGGAAGTGGGATGGTGGCACTTCCTGCCCCAGCACAGCCTGGCAAAGTACCCGGCTGCACTGCAGAAGGAAGCAGCATGTCCATTGGACTCCCTTCCACAGGAAGCCAGTCCCATGCGGAGGGGAGTGCTCCCATTGTGCTCCATTCCTGGCACAGCTGCTGCCGGTATAGCCACTGGAGCACAATGGAGAAAGGTAGAGTGCAGGAAGGGCCTCTCACTATTTTCTGGCCATTTCCACCACTAGTTGCAGTGTATCACTCCCATCCTCTAATGGATTTCTTTGTAGTTCTGAAACATATCAGAACAATATGTTCCCTTTTCTTCTCCTTTCTTTTTTTTTTTAAAAAATCCCTTTTGTTAAGAGTTATAGAAAAGGCACATGCACTAGAACCCTAAAAATATTTTTTTACAAATTCAGAGAGGGAAAACTTTCTCTTCAAACCATAGATGCACCCATGCACACCCTGCACCAGTTTTTAAAACCCTGAAGAGCTATAGTGCAGATCCAAGAAGTTGCTACAAACAGCCCACAAAAGAATGGAATGAGTGAATATGGAAGTGACATCCACCAGAAAATCCCAAGGAGCTGTACTTGAAAAACTCACACTAGTTTACACCAGTCTAGACGAGTTCTAAACCTTTCCCCATATAGAAGATTGTCTGGCCTGTTTCTAGTCATAGGGAGACATTTACTTGTAATTTGTCCAACAAAGATGATAATTCAAAGGTCATTAAGATCCCCTCCAACAGTCTAGTTGGTTCTACTAAACCTTTCCTGTCCAAACCACAATCGTACAATCCTAGAGATGGTAAGTGGACATAAGAGGTCATTAACCAATCCATCCCGGTGTGATATTTTCACATCTGTTCTCTGATCCATTGAAAACACTCTTTCCATCAAACTTCACATGCCATTCAAGTTTGCAGCACACCGCTGAAAAAATGAGTAGACTGATTGAAGGACCTAAGACTAACTTGGTATTCATAAAATGAAATTATATAGACTAAAGTTATAATCCTTTGCAACACAGTGTGGCAAATTTCCATTTAAAATTGGCTTGATTGGACTTCAAATAGACTTTTGTCCCTGATCTGCTGTATCCATCACAAAGGAACTACAGCAAACTGCAGTAGTTGTATATGTTACCCCAAAAGGTGGGGGACCTTGAAATCCACCAGAAGTGTCAATGTCTCCTTCGAAACTGAGGAATTATAGCTCAAAAGGAGGCCTATGAGAGGAGAGGTAACAATGGGACATTTTCAACTGTGTATATCGGTACTAACAGCAAGACACCAGGTGAGAGTCAAAACAATGTTTTACTGAGGGATTCACAGACAAATTCAAGAAATCAAGTACTATCACAAACTATCCAAGGCTTGAGAAGGAAATGGAGAGAAAGATTGGATAGAGTGAGATTTTGGGTGTATAGGGTGATATACCTGGAGCAGAAGATCGAAGAGAAGTGGCTCAAACAAAAGGTTAGAGGGCAGCGCAAAGGAACAAGCGTCTGAGGTGTAGTGTGACACCCAAGGTGCTGGCAAAATGCTGGGGTCTGAGGTAGGGTTTTTATACCCCTTTTCCTACCCTGAAGCGTCAAGTGTTAATTGCTTTCTGGCAGAGTGAACAAAAGGGGTCCAGAACAGACTGACTTCTACACCCTAGAGTGGACTGGGGTGGACTACTTTTTGTAGTTCCACACCAGAATCCACTCAGGAGCGGCCGGAACTAGCCGCGCTGCGTGTTTTTTAAAAACCTCTTTTTAGAGGTTTTTAAAAAGCATGGAGCGCGCAGCCCCGCACCGCTCCGTCACCCGGCTCCGAAGTGGATTTGCAGGAGCGCGCAAGTGCGTGCCTGCAGATCTGCTGGGGGCAGGCTTCCAGCTGGCGAGCTTCTCTGGTTGGTAGAGAGCCTCCACCAACCGGAAGCCGCCATTTGGGATGCCGGAGGACTGCAGAGCAGCGAGCTCGCGCTGCTCCATATGGCAATGGACTTACCCGGTTTCAGGTAAGCTCCGCTTTTGGGCGTTTTCACCCGTTCCCCCACCCCACATGAGAAAAGGGCCTTAGTTAGGTAATGTGAAAGGGAAAGATTTTGGTAGGAAATGCACACAGCAGGAGTGCTTGCCTGCTGTACATAAGCAGTTTCATTGAGATTCATTCAGATGCTGGGTCATTGACAGGATCACTGGAAGTCTTTATGTTATGACCTGGCCATACTGAAGCCATGCTGACCTAGCCCAGGCATATAGCCAGTGTCCCACTTGCTGCATATTTCCCAGCCATAAGTGTAGATAATGATATTTCAAGCCAATTAAATGATATTTCTTGCCAATCATACTGTGCCATGCGATGGGGTGTAAGGCTCGGTAACACTTAAGCAAGAGTTTGGCAATGTTACCTTTTTTTGGATTACAGTGCCCAGAATGTTCCAGTTAGCCTGGCCATTGCTGGGAGTTGTAGACCAAAAAATAAAAAAGAGAGAGAGAGAGAGGAAGAGAGAGAGAGAGAGAGAGAGATTGAGAGAGAAAAGAATGACTTTTCAGAGCCTAACCACCAATTAATTTCATTTTCTACTCTGGGAATGTAAGAACATTTAATTTCCTGTTTTCATGTCCATAGCTGTATTACAGTCCAGGATTTGGTTTCTTTCTTGCAGCAGGTAAATGTCACCCTGTCCCTCTAACAACACACAAGCAACATTCTGAAACTTATATTTTAAAAAGAAGAATTAAAAAAGGAGAGGTCAACAGTGCCATGTCTAATGGCAAAACTGGACATTCAGGGAGCAAAGATCAAGACTTGGCCCTGCACGTTATTGGAAAGACTGACATTTACAGTATTCTCAGAATGGAAAATGTTGAGTAACAAGGTGAAACAAACAGCAAGTACAGGGAAGACTTTCTCAAAGCTACAGCACAGTGGCCTAGTGTTACCTGTTTTTCTGGTGCAGCCCCTTAGATTCAGTGTTTATCCACAGAAGGAAGTTTATCTTTACTGCTTATTATATCTAGATAGTTAGATCAATCTCATAGTGCAGTTTATAACTGCTCTGCTATCCATCACAGCACAAAATTAATTGTCTCCAACTGTATTTTATTACTCTAGTATTTCTAGTTATTAATAGGAATATTTCATGTATGGCGCCAGACCATGTAACAACAACGACACACACACACACACACACACACAATGCAGCATGAAGTTCCTACGGGATGTGGGTCATCTCTCACAATTAGTCTTGGGCAGTGCTTGAAAAAATTAGTATTTTTGGACTATAGCTCCCCAAATCCCCCAGCCAAATAGAATTTTGGCAACTTATTCCAAGTACAAATAAGTAACGTTTATAAGCTTTGGTGCTGGTCATGAATTATGTGTAATCCACAAAGGTGTGTGTGTGAAACAGAAGTAGGCAGTTGAACTATCCAAACTTTGGCCAGCCCAAGACATTGTGCCGGCTGAAAGAGACTCCCCAATGGCATCCCTTGTTGTTGACCTAAGTCAAGCTGCATAGTCCCTAAACCCAGCTAAATTATTTTGACTCATGAGGCAAAAAAATACCACAAACACCCTCCTTATTCCTGGCAGTAAAAATAAAGTAAGAAAAAATTGAGAAGAGAGAGATGAGGTTTCCACACTATACAGTTATAATACTACAAAGCTATTAATGGAATTTGGTGGCTTTCTTATCAGTGGAATAGTGTCTTTGACTCTATTTTTTTAGCCCAGATGTGAAAAGATCTGTCTAATGAGTTGAACTGGATAGATCTTTTGAAGTTTAGATCAAACCCAGAAGTGGATTCACTGTCCCAGTGACAATAGCTACCAGGATCTCTTATTGGTGCCTATCCAGCCCATACTTAGAAACTTCTATGCACCTTGTTTTTTCCATCTGATAATAATCTATGAAAGGGCCAGAGAACACTCAGAGCTGCCCTTGCATGCCCTGTTGCCAAATTACTGTTTAGTTCAGCTAGTTCAAATGTTTAAAAAGCTTTGGAAATTATATTCAGTTAGACATTAAGGCAGGTAACCGTGGGATTCAATTCAATTGAAAGTCTAACAGTGCTATCCTATACATGCCTTCTCAGAAGGAAGCCTTTTTGAATTCAGTGGGATTTACTCTGAGGTAAGCAGTTAATAGGATTGCAGCCTAAAGGATTCAAGGGTATTAGACTTCCCTGCCTAAGACTTTGGCCATTTCCACACTACACTGTGATAGTACTATTATTCCACTTTCAACATCCTATGGAATCTTGGGGTTTGTAGTTTAGGGAGAGGCATTTAGAATTTAGAGAGCTCTTTGGCCTCAGTAAACTACAAACCCCAGAATTTCACAGGATGTTGAAAATGGAATAATAGTGCTATCACAGTGAAGTGCGGAAATGGCCTTTCTATGGCCCTGAATAAACAGTGATAAAAATTACCCAATCAGAGTGAGCAGCCCGGGGGGGGGGGGCATTGAAACTGCTCCATTTGCAAATGAGGGAGCAGTTTATGCATGCACACATGCCTGCTACCATATCCCTGACAAAAGAGACACCGCAGGTGTGTGAGCATGCACCAACTGCTCCTTCATTTGCCAATGAGGGAGCAGTTTTGGCACTCACCCACACACACAAGCTGCTGCATCCCTGTTGCTGCTACCGTTGGTGTTCATTAGCAAGCGGGCTCCATGGACGCCCAGGGTTGCTGGGCCCCAGTTTAAGTACCACTGGCCTAAAACGATTTATCCCTTTCCTCTTTGTTAATCATCAGAAGACCCAGCAGCTTTATCTAATATATAAAAATCAAAGTTTGTGAGTTTGTCCGTGTCAGGCAGGTGAAAACCTCATATGATTGGCTGTGTCAGGTAAGAAGACTTCATATGATTGGCTGCCCATGAAGATTCTATGGAATCCTGGAGCTGGCAGTTTAGGTAGGGGCCTTTAAAATTCTCAGCCGAAGAGTTCTTGGGCCTCAGGTCGGTTGCCATGGAGATGAGGCCTAGCAGTAAGGAGAAGGCCAGTGTACTGTATTCCCTCAGGAAACAAACCTCTGTATGTTAACAACTCTGAATACAGACTGGATTGGGGAATATGGGCAAAAGTTACAGGTACTGGACAAGGCAGTTTGGGGAATTAGACATACAGGATCTCAAATCTGTGTATTTCAACCACATCTAACTCCTAAGGTAAGGTAAGGTAATTCTTAAAGTGTTTCTAACAAGTATTAACTATGAAAAAATAAAATTGCGGCAATACCAGGTAAACACGCTAGTTATATATAAAAGCATCCCCCTACCTGTTAGAACTGATTTTCAATCCAATTCAGCAGAAGAAACAGAGCCACCTATACATTCCATACAGATGAATGGGGCTCCCTCCAAATAAATCAGAGTGTGCAAATGCATACTCTCCACCAATTCACAGATTAAATTGGGACACATTTTACCAAACAACATCAGCATGTGGTCAAAAGGATGTGGCCAGGCAGCAAGAGATCAAAAATTATTAATGAGGAAGAACACGCAATAGTACTTTTTTAAGCAGAGGAACCTCAGAGTATATATACTGAGTTTTAAAATCCTGAAAAAGGAAAAAAAAGAAAAGCCTACTAGGAAGGACAAGATTCTACCACTTCTCTCCTTCTTGCTGAGTTAACTGATTGCAAACTACTTTCACACTTTGAAGTCTGTTTGCATCAGTTGAAGTAAGCTGGGCACCAATGGGAAAAAGGGAAGAGGAGAGAGAAACTGGGACATTTTAAATGCAGCTGAAAAAGTGGGAAAGCAGAGGGTTAATTGGGACCATCCGTGCCTAACCAGGACAGTTGGGAGGTGTGCAAATAGCTGTGGCTTGGTTCAGAACATTTGGGTCAAACAGTGAAAATTGTTTAAAAACAAGAACAAAACTATATAACAAAACAAAACATCTTTCCTATATATTAAAATCAGCAGTCACTGAGATAACAATATTGTCCATGGGCCATCTTTTCTGCAAATGTGAACAGGCAGCTATCCAAGAATGAAAATAAAACTGCTCGGTGGTCATTTATGGTCTAGGTTATAGGTGTAGGTTGGCAACCTCTATCTGTAAGCTAAACTATAAAAAGCCACAAAACATTGCCATGGGAGGAGGGAGTTATATGCAAGTATTATCCAGTATACAATACAGAAAGGACAGCATTCAGCTTGATAGGTCACAAATTGTGCAAGCCATTCTTCAACAGAGGAAATGCCGTGATCTTAAGACAGCTCATAATGTGCTGAGCATTGTCAACTGCACTGTTTTGAATATGGTAACATTTGTATAGAAAAGCAGTTAGTTAACAGTGAAACTCAGCCACGTTTAAAAATTAGCTGTATAAAAGAACATGGCATTTCTGCTGTTTAATGCAGATGTTATCCAGAGACTGGAAAATGCACTCTTTGGATTGCAACCTGCTTGAGATTCTGGGAGTTGTAGCCCAAAGGGGTAATTTTTCCAAGGTCTGATGCAATCACAAATTTTGGCCAACCAAGCTGCATGCACGCAGCACAGCTGAATGTTTTTGACTCAGTTATCACAAGTTATGTAGATTAATTTAGTGCAAGCCAGATTTTTTACCAGCCGCTTCATAATACTTCTGGTATATACATTAACCAGTGATGATTCATTATTTTGAGCTGGGGTGGGTGGCCTCCAAGGTATCTTTCTTACTTTGTGTGATTCAGCTTCTCTTGCTGTTTCATGTGTGAAACTATTCCCAGGACACTTAACCAAACTGCAGCATTCTGTATTGCTGTGTTTCAGAACCAGGAGTGTGGAGGATAATGGATAAAACTAGCCAGATCAGATATAGTTAACTTCACTTAGTCTACAAGATCTATTTTTAACTTCAGATTAAGGAGTTAGTAGCCCTTCAGGCAACACACCAGCAGGCTGGTTAACACCAGTTGCTTACTCAAACACTGCCCACAGATTAACAAAGCATGAAGTAACTGGGTCTAAATATACACTCTTATTTCAATTAGCAAGTTAACCCCACCAAGTAAAATGATCAAACATTATCTGCTCCAAATCAATATTTTACGTGAAAACATATCATTTCATTTTACAACAATATGAGTAAGAGATTATTATGCTTCATATTCCATTTGTTATTAATTTGCACCTAAATAAATGTTTACTGGCCTTATGTCAGGGGGTAGGTCTGGCAGTCTGTTGCAGAAATCCGCAACTGGGAGTATATTTTGTGAATTCTGGATAAAAGGTAACAATTGCTTGCAGGTGGTAGTGATGACTGAATGTGTGGTGTTTTACTCCCTCTCCAGCCCCATTATTGTAGAAGAAAAATTAGTTACCCACAATTTACATGGCTAAACAGGAGTGCTGGTTGGTTTTAAAACCCCACTGTATTTCACTATTGATGTTGAAATATCTATGTCAGGGTGGCAATGGATTTCTGCAAATATCCTGACATTTCTGTAAAGCACAAGTGGGCAAAGTGTAGTCCCCCCCTAGCCAGGATGCTATTGTGGCCCTTAACTCCTCCAGAGTCCCCAAATCAATCTTTTTCTAGCCCCAAGAAAGAAAGAAATATCGGATCTGTGAAATGTTGGAGAGTTGGAGATTCCTTTTGAAATCAAGTACTTTAATTTAAGCAAGATGTGGGATGGCTTTTTCACTTGTCCTTACTCCTTTTCCACCCCCTCCTTTTAATAGTCCTCATAATTAAAAAGTTCCCTTTTAAAATTAAAGCTTGTTTTCAACTAATAAACAGAATGCACATAATAATTAGGACAATTTTTTCATCTCTAATATGCATTATTCGTGTGTGTGAGAGTGTGTGTATATAAAAACAAATCTGACTGTAGTGATCTCTTTAATTCTCAACATCTGGTCGAATACTGATAAATCAAAAGGTGTTCCTGAACCTAATTGCTAATCCCTACTAGAGTAGAGCCATTGGATCAATGGGATTAGCCAAAGTGTAGACTCAGCATTCAGCAACTAATAGAATGGGTCTACTTTAGTTGGGACAAACAGGATTCCAGCCTTGAAAGGCAGAACTTATCCTAAAGTACTATCATTTAACTTCTGCATCTACCTGTCTGGATGTTCTGAAACATGCAGACAAGGTTAAACACAAAGAAACTGACACAAAGAATGACGTAGTGAATGAAGTGGCTTTTAACAAGCATTCCAAGAACTAAATTCCTCACAGGGATGCCCCAGAGTGCCATGGAATCACACTGCTGTCAGGAAGGTGGCCATGTCCCAGGGCTCATTTTGCTGAAGACAGGGCTTTTTGGGAAAAGCAAAGAGGATATTTCTCTCTTCAGATGCATCTTCTATTTGGCTGAGGAAAGTCCAACCTGTGAGTCACTTTGGACTGTTTTTCTGGCCCCAAGAGTCCAATGTTTTTGCCCTCAAATGCCATCTAGGGCATATGACCTGGAACAGGAAGTGATCTGGAAGTGTCTTCCTGGGATCACTTTTTGTTGGAAAAAAAAGGCATTTTCTGGGCATAAAACAACCCACACCCAAAGCACAGATTGCCCCAGCAGCCTCAGGGGCATTTGGTGTGTGTGTGTGTATGTGTATACATGCACACACACACACACGCACACCCCTATATATATACGTGTGTGTGTGTGTGTGTGTGTTTATTCCCTGGGGTACAGCAAAGGAATGAAACCTTCTGAGGTCTCTTCTGTGGGGCCTAACTCCCAATAATTGCTCATCCCTGTTCTGTATGAAGGCATGTCCAGCCAAAGTCCAGTTTAAAGATGAGGACCAAAAAGAAAGGAGAGGAGGTGCCTTAAAGTTGCACATCCATAGTTAGCACATGGACAATGAAGTTAGCAGCTGCATGCGTCACCTAGTTACAGTCACGTTCATTGTGGTCAGGCCCCTTCCTAAACTGCAAACCCCAGGATTCCATAGGATGTTGAAAGTAGAATAATAGCACTACAACATTGCAGTGTGGAAAGGCCCTAAGTTACAGTAATTATTTCTGAATTGTCATCTTCACATATAAATTAGGATATGCAAATATTGCACAGCTCTATCCTTTTCCTGTCACAATGGTTAAGAGGCCATCCTATATGTCAGCATGAGTCTCTTCAGTACAAATGCATTGTCCAGGAGGTAGTGCTTCGTAGAAAATTGTGCTCATCTCAGCAGATGATAGTTATAGGGTTGTATCTAATTCCAGTGATTAGCAAGTGGTCATAGCATGAAGGTGTTCCAAGATGTGGTGGGTGCTAGAAGTGAAGAAATGTGCAGACACAGTTGTATAAATAATTAAGTGTTTTTGCACAACAGAAGTAGAGACATGTCATTGGAGCTCTCTCATATGTTCCCTTTCCCCTGTCCTGTTTCACCTATAGGCTGAGACTCTCAGGTCTGACGTTACTTCTCACACTTCTCTCTTGCTATCTCTCAGTTATATAATCAGGGGTAGCAAATTCTTTCTGTCTTCTCTTCCAAATATGTAGCTGTATAAAAAAATCAAAGAGCTTTCTGTTCTCTAAAGATCATCTAGTGTTGATAATATCAAACACCAGCTTCCATGGTAGGAGAACTCCAAACTCCTTTCTTCCTCCTGAATTTATCAGAGAAGCTACATTTGAAGTTATAACAAGTGGATTTTCTTTGTCACAGGAAGGAATGCTTACCAAAGTACTATATCTATTTTTCTTTTAAAGGCATTCTAAGAGATGGACAGCTTGGTCCAATTATTAATGCTTTACTATTTCTGCAAAGTTAGAATTTGCAGAAGCCAATACAAAGTCATTGGCAAGTCAGAACAAGAAATGAAGCTTTGGGGCTTCCTTGATCATCAAAAGCTGTTCCATTTACCAGTGACTGTCACATTCTCAAGCTGGGTCAGGTGATTCTTTCATTGTTAACATGAAGAGAATAGATAACAGACAACATACTTCAAGCTTCTTCAGAATATTTTTAAACGTAGTAGCATCTTTTCCATTTCTGTAGCCAGAATGTGACAATTACCCAATAGCAGTGCATATTGTAGGCCAACATTTATTGAAGAGACTATTTAGGCAGAATGTTGGGGTTCTGTCACGTCCCCAAAATGATTCAAATACGTAGAGGCCATTTGCATCTTTCATGCTTGACAGATCCACTTACAATTCATACCTATGTCTATTTGCATGATATTTCATGAGAATGAAATACATGCATATTGTTTCAACCTTTCTACACAAAAGCATCTATGTGCTTGTGATAAGCCATCTCATTTCTTGCAAGTGAATCTAGTGACAAATCACATCCATAGTTCCTGCTGCTTTCGCTTGTTTTGAGGAAGGAAGGAAATGGAGAGACAATTCAGACCATGGAGAAACAGCTGGTCTCAGCCAGTGATGTAGACTGGAATTGATAGACTTGGACTCAGGTAGGACTTAAGTTGCTTCAGTGATTCAACTCGGACTCGACTTGGCCATAAATGATGCACGGACTTGACTTGATGCCCTTGGTTCAGTAACATAACACATTCATCCAGAAACCTTACGAATTTGAACAATGCCTCCATCTCTTTTTGCCTACTAGTTAGTCACAGGACAGTCTCTCTCAAGTCCAAAGTGTGGGTGCATTTCTCAGAGGGGAACAGAAAACAGGTTAGACAATGGGCTTGAGGCAGGCTTGAGGTCTGCTCAGCAGCCTGTCCTTGCTGCATATCAGAGGAGCCTTCTAAAACATTTCCTAAGAGCAAAAGACAAAAATCGCCCCCAGAGTGCAGGGTGCATTTCTCAGGCCCTTTTTGCACACCAGTCCTGTTGCAAAATGGCCTTGGGAGTGTCATGTGATTGCGAGGACTGTTCCACATGATGTCTTTGCAATCATGCGACGCTTTCTAGCCCATTAGGCGGCGATCGTGCATTATATCATTTTCGGCTCGTTGCCAAAAATTATGCGTGATCGCGCATCCCTCCCTTGCCCCATCCACACTTACCTTGTGTGCGGAGGCTCTGGACATGCAGCCATTACGCTTCCTCCCCCAGTGCAGCCTGGGAAAGTACCCAACTGCACTGCGGAAGGAAGGGGCGGAGCACTCATGCTTCCTTCCGGTGACCATAGAGCTGGTGCGGAAGGGAAGCAGAGAGAACATGAGTGCCTCTTGCAAGAGGATTCTCGCATGATCCCCTTGCAACGACACCAGAATGAGGCAAGGTGCGAAAAGGGCCTCAGAAGGGAACAGCAAATGTGTTAGGCAACAGGCTTGAGGAGGAAAGATCTTTCCTTCTAAAGCTTTTGAAACTTTGGTAAGGGGAAGTAAGATAGGATCCTATTCCCCACTTCTGAAGCTGCAGATGGCAAAATTGTAAATGTGGAGAGCAAATTGTTAAAACTGAATTTATCTCACTCTATCCAACAATTCTGGAATTTTCGTTGGGGTATAAAGTTGGCTTCCACACTTGAGACTTGACTTGAAAGTATCTTCAGGGACTTGAGACTTGACTTGAGACTTGAAGGTAGAGATCTGAGACTTGACTTGAGACTTGGAGTAAAAGACTTAAATACATCACTGGTCTCAGCTCAGTTTGGGGCAGGGGGAGAAATGAAGATGTTGAAAGATGTTGCAGCCACCTTTTCTTTCCTCAGGAGCTTATAGCGGCCAGATCTTCAGAATCTGAATTGCCTGCTACCTTCCTTCCTCACTGGTAAGCAAGAGCAGCCAGGCCTCTCCCAAGACTTGACAGCGGCCAGGTGGTGGGAGAGTTCTGGATAGAGTGCAAAGTGATAGCTCTCTGTACTTTATCCAAAAGGGACTTATATATGTGTAAGTCACTAACAGAATGCTGGCAAATATCTACAACCTTTAGTGAATGAGAAACATTTCTAATATGAAATAGACTGTTATGCAATAATCTATTATAATTCAATTTAGCAGACATCTTTTTCTGGAGAAATCTACTACTTACGATCACTAACTGGAACTACCATTCTCCTGAGATACCTACTATACATATTCCTTTAATTTTTGAATTAGCTGTCCCATCTCTGTAATGGAACTTGAACTTCTTTGAGAAGTAATTTGGACGTGACTGTTAAAGAATTGACAGGAGCTTGATAGTAAGTGTTGCCCATAATAAAACGGTATACTAGGTAGATTTTAATACACTTTAACAACCATAATTTAAAAGCTTTTTTTGTGTGTGTGCAAAGGTAGCATAACTCCTGTTTGCTTTTATGACCAATAAAGTCTTTCCCTAGGCTTATTGGTTTTACAGCATTGCCAATAGCTAACTTGAGACTTTAGACTGAGTGTATCCTTGTGACGTTCGATGGAACAAATATCCCATAGTCTGCAGATAAGAATCATTGAAGGATCAGTTTCTGTATGACAGAGTTGTTTCAGAATTCACCTTGGGTATAATTACCCCTTGGACAGGATCTCAAAACAGCCGGCCTTCCTTGATATTATACTGAAAAGATACAGAAGGGAACTTTGGACCCTCTCTCTTCATGTATACTTAATGATTTTTATGCAACAGATGAACCGAGAACACTTGGACGTAAACAGAGTGCCATATATTAGATATATTAGATATATTGGATAGATAATATGTAGCATTTTTTCATTAAACATTCTGAGCCAGATAAACAAGGGTTACTAGTTTTCCCTTGACAGATGCTCTGTGGACTTCAAGATACGCTTAACAAACAAGTAACAGATAATATCTTTTCTCAACGTAGCCATGCAGACAGCATTGGGGAGGGGGGATGTGTTGCCTGTCAAGCAGTATATGAGAAAGTGGGCACAGTTTGTAGAACCATACAGCTGGCAGAAAGTTTCCATGCTGATGAGTCCAATTTAGGAACGTGTGCTTGAAGAAATAACCAAACAGAAAAAGAAGTCAGTTGAAAAATTAGGAGGAAATTACTACTGACTGAATTTTCATAGAAATCATAGATTCTTAGGCCATTTCCACAATACACTGTTATAGTGCTATTATTCCACTTTCAACATCCTCTGGAATTCTGGGCTTTATAGTTTACTGAGGCCAAAGAGGTCTCTGACTGAGAATTCTAAATGCCCTTCCCTAAACTGCAAACCTCAGGATTCTATAGGATGTTGAAAGTGGAAGAATAGCGCTATAACAGTGTAGTGTGGAAATGACCTTAGAGTTGAAAGTGACCGCACGGACCATCTAGTCCAAACCTTCTCCCACGCAGGAATACACAACTGAAGTGCCCTTGAAATATGCTTTTTTTCAGTTTATTTACTTCAGAATTTGACAACTTACTTCTGTTGTACTTCTAGGTGCAATGGTTCTGTTACTGCAGTATTTTATTTCACAGTGCAATGTCATTGTGTGAAAAACAGGAGGTTCAGTACAAAAGTTTGACATGAATAATACTGTGGGCTTGTTGTTGCTGTTGTTGTTGCTGCTGCCGTTGTACCCCTTTAAGTCATTTCCAACTTGTTGCAACGCTATTATGGTGTTTTCTTGGCAAGATTTGTTCAGACAATGCTTTCCCATTGCCTTCCTCTGAGGCTGAGAAAGTATGACTTGTCCAAGATCAGCCACTGGGTTTTGAGAGGGATTCAGACCCTGGTCTCCAGAGTTGTAGTCCAGTGCTCAAACCAGTACACTATACTGGGTCTGACTGTGGGCGTACTCTTGTTTTTTAGTATTGGATTGCTGCTGTGGTTGGTTTCTAAGGCCCTTTTCGCATGCCAGTCCTGTTGCAAAATGGCCTCAGGAGCATCATGCGATTGCGAGGACCATTTCACATGAAGTCCTTGCAATCGTGCAACGCTTCCAAGGCCATTAGGGGGTGATCGCACATTATATCATTTTCGGCTCATTGCTGAAAATGAGGCACGATCGCGCATCGCTCCTGTGCCCCACACGCACTTACCTTGCGTGCGGAGGCTCCGGATGCGCGGCCATCGCGCTTCTCCCCCAGTCCAGCCTGGAAAAGTACCTGGCTGAGCTGCAGAAGGAAGGGGCAGAGCACTCACGCTTCCTTCCGACCAGCATGGAGCTGGTGTGGAGGGGAAGCAGAGGGGACGCGAGTGACTCCCAGACAAGGTGCAAAAGGGGCCTAACACAGGCCTTTCATGCATGAGTGGGATAATCATGTAGCTTATGGGCAATATGCGATCCACCAAAAGCACAGGCCTCCATAAACACTGCCCATGCCAATTTTTTGCATGTGTAAATGAAGATGCATTCGCATACTAATGTTACACCCCAGAGTAACCCTAAGAGAGGGCCCCTAAATTGGCATGACTTCCCCCATACTGGATCTTGGTTAGCAAAGGTCAGTCGCAGTTAAAACCTGCCTTGGCGTTGAATGGGAAATCCTTAGCAACTATACCATCTCCCTCTGCTGTATGGGAACGTAGACAACGTCCTTTAGGCTAAAAGGCTGACCTATTGTTCTGAGTCACGTATCTCTAGGCAGACAATAGACTTGCTCCTGGACACTGTCACACCCCAAGCTACGTTGATGAACTGTGCGTAGCCAAACAAACAACACCTATCAGTTTGGAATTTTAAACCTATCAATCCCCTGGACTTTCCCGGGAGAAACAATACCGAGGAGGGGTCGTGATATTTGCCTAACATTATGTTCCACAATCATCGCCCATTAACGCCACTTTGCTAACCCATACCTGGCCTGAGGACAGAAATTGGCTATGAAAATCCTCATTTTTTGAGCCTCTTTGGAAAGCCTCCCAGGCTGGACAAGGGCCCGTTTCGCTGCTACCGAGGTGTCCCACTTAAGCCTCTCAGATGCTGCTGAGAGCTAAACGCAACTCGCGTATCTGACTCACCATGAAACCCCGCTGCTTCCAACCTTCCAGCCCCGGGATCCAGCCTCCTCTTGGTGCTTTACCCCAAGCCTTCGCTAATCTTCTCCTTCTCCAGGACGCCTAGACTAAGGTCCGTATGCCCTCTCTCCCAACTGTGTCTTATTTCCCACTTCATTCCTGTAGCCCTTGTGTGATTGTAGGATTATTTGTTAACGTGTGTTGTCACCTTCTTTGTTAGTTTTAATAAATTTACTTTAGACTGTTCCTCTGACTCTTGCGTGGTTCTGACCCCGTAGACATAGGGTTAAAGTTCCCTTGCCCTGACCTCTCGCAAGCTTTGAGTGTCTCTGTTAATTCCCTTAATTTGAAGTCTGTTTGGGTGTCCTCGAGATACCCCCAATTTTCAGGATAACACTAGGCTCCTCGTAGCTGCAGAAGGGAAATCATAGAGTTGGAAGGAACCACAAGATAACTCTAGTCCAACCCAGTGCCATACTGAAGTCCACAACTAAAGCACTCCTAGTAAAGACCACAGCTCTCTGAGACAGTCTGTTCCACTGTGAAACAGTTCTTCACACTCAATAAGTTTTCCTTAATGTGTAGCTGCAATCTTTTTCCTTGTAATTTGAGTCACGTTCTAGCATTTAGACCAGCAGAAAGTAAGCTTCCTCCATCTTCTTCCTGACATCTGGGTATATAATTATGGCTATCACATCTTCTCTTCTCCAAACTAAACATACCTAGCTCCCTCAGTCATTTCTCATTGGGTTTGGTTTACAAACTATCCACCCTCCTCTGGATACGCTCCCATTTGGCCAATAGCCAATAACAAGTTCATTTATCTTTATTTAGTTGTATTTCTAAACTCCCACAGTTTGGGGAGGGTGTCATCCTATTAAAGGCTGTTTCCTGTGATTTCATATTACTTTGCCTCCCATTTATGACACAGTCTTAATGCCATCACATGCTAAGAGCTGATTGCTGCAGTTTTTTAAAGCTGTGCTTTCATGTCTTGGTTTGCCAGTAATGAGAAAAGCTGGGAAACTGGAACCTTAGTGCAACTATCTACATTGCTATGGAAACACTTCATATATGCATCTTTGTATGCAAAGGAAGATGAAGGGAAGGAGCTCCCTGCTCACAGCAACACCAGTTTCCACATGGGCTTCCACCAGTCCCACTCTATGAAAGAAACAAGACTATGGGCCTTTCTGCACTATACTGTTATAGTACTACTATTCCATTTCCAACATCCTATGGAATTCGGGGATTTGTAGTTTACTGAGGCCAAAGAGCTCTCTCCCCAAACTGCAGACTGCAGGATTCCATAGGATGTTGAAGGTGGAATAATAGCATTATAACAGTGCAGAAAAGCCGTACGTAGATCTAATCAAATCCAGCTCCAGTCTCTTAAGTCCTTTCCAAAATGATCCCATAAATACAGAGTTGGGAGAGACTCTTTCTTTTGAGCTGTTCCTTGCATGATCTGGTCTCATAGCAATTATAATGCAAAAAGAAAAAGAAAGAAAGACTGTGTACAGAGAAGGGGAGAGAGAGAACACTCTTGTTTGATGTTCAGCTCATTAGAACACATTAAAGAAAAAAATAAGGACATGATTAAGACCACAGTTAAACACTTTAAAGTCCCACAGATTTCAGTGGGGAAATGAAGCACGTGTCTTTGAAACGAATGTGAATTGAAACTGCTTACCCTTGAACAGATTAAGGCCTATGAATGGTTCTCTAACATACCTGAAATGAATACATATAGGCCATTTCCACACTACACTGTTATGGTGCTATTATTCCACTTTCAACATCCTGTGGAATTCTGGGATTTGCAGTTAAGGGAGAGGCAATTAGGGTTCTCAGCCGGAGAGCAATTTAGCCTCAGTAAACTACAAATCTCAGAATACCACAGGATGTTAAAAGTGGAATAATAGCACTATAGCAGTGTAGGACAGAAATGGCCATAGATCAAGGCAGAATGGAGTTTGAACATACAAATGAGATCTAGTTCATCAGTGATTTTTTCCCTCCCGGCGGATCCTGTCATCAAAAATGGCTTGTACAGTTGCCATGGCCCCTTCATTTCACGTAGTTGTACGTAATTGCTGACTAATGGATTGAACTCTGTCCATTTCTGCACTAGACTGTTATAGTGCTATTATTCCACTTTCAACATCCTCTGGAATCCTGGGGTTTGCAGTTTAGGGAGGGGACTCAAAGGCGAACTCCAGGATTCTAGAGGATGTTAAAAGTGGAATAGTAGCACTATAACAGTCTAGTGTGGAAATGGCTCTTGACCCCAAAACTGCAGTGTAGTTTGTATATTAAAAATTGCAAGGAACCTACACAGATCACGATATGCTTCAATAGTTTCTTCAATGAAAGAACGCATTCATTACGAAAGTGGTAAAAACCAAATATAGGAAACCAGTTCTGTGAAAATATTCATGTCAGAATGAGCATGGATGTTAAGGCAGGCTCTGCTGGCAGAAATTAGCTTTTTAACCTATAACTTCCAGGATTCTTCATCCAGCAGTGGCTGGGGTGTTCTGGGAGCTTCAGTTCAAAAATGTAACTTTTTCACACTCTAGAAATCTTTGTATCAGAGCACATTCATTCAAGTTTGAGCTGAATATAAATGTTTTTCATAATTACTGACTCCAGGAAAAAAAAACTCAAAAATACGTTGGTTAATAGACACCCTTATTTCTGATTGTTCATAACCTAAAATTTTCTTGTTTTTTTTTTCTCCATTCTGAGAGAAGTCAAAGGACACACCTGCCTTTTAACTATAGGACACTTGTAAAAATTGGTCAGCACATGTTCAACAATTAGTGTGAATAATTCAGTGCATGCTGCCACCAAGCTCAGGGTTTTGTTTTGTTTTTTAAATGACATTAGAAACCAGGAGAGCTTCACCTGTCTTTGGTTTCACTACAAAACTCCCTACCAGTGTGCAGGATAGAAGTACTCTGGACATTTTAAATGCTAGAAGTAGATATCTATAAAACTGAAAATCCTTACGGATCATGAAACTCTTCAAACTCTGAACCATCCAACAATGAACATTACTTTTGACCTTAATCGAGCACAGTCTTCTCTCCAGATTTTCCATTTTCTGAGGCCTGAATTATGTGCAGCAATTGCCATGTTTAGCCTAGGATAGACAAAATGTAAACAAATAAGATGCATTTGTCAGTGGATAATTAAATGTTGTCAGAATTCTTGGTTCCAGCAAATACAGCTGAGTTTAATGTGGCTAATTTCCATACAAATTAATGAAGAGCAGAAGAATCAAACACTTGTGCTAATAGGTTTATTTTAGGGGTATAAGCTTCCAATGTAGCAATGAGCTTCACTAATGAATTAAAACTTTAGTAGGAGAACAGAATAAAGCAAACACCTATGTATACAAAACATCCTTGCTTGAATGCAGTACTTGAAATTAATCAGTATATTTAAAATCAGAGCTCACATCCAAACATTTTAAGTGCTCCAATCATTGTTTGAGCACAGGTATCTGTTATAAATGGTCTGGGTAACTGAGTCACTTGGTTATACTAACAGAGGGTGAACTCCTAGGTAAAGCCACAAAAATCCACCAGTCTTTCAGGTATAGACTCAGAAGAAGAAACTATCAGTCATCTAGATCTGTACTGATTGATTGGCTCATTTGCAATGGTTTATACCAGCTTTCCTGAAAATTTACTAAAATGGTGTGTAACAAATCAGACAAATCAATCATAGTATTAAACTATTAAAAAATAAACAAAAATAAACAAAACCATATCAAAACATTAAAATGACATGGAGATCTACATGTAGGTGTCTAATCCTTGAATCAGCAACGGACATAGGTATCATAATTGGAAAATATTACTTTTTTTTTTTTTGGACTATAGTTCTCCCAATCCCACAACCAGCAAATGGGCTGCAGTCTAACAAAGCTTAACCCAAATAACAAATGTTAATTTATAACAAAAATGACTCTTTGCTGTTGACCCTACTTGGTCGTTCAAGGTGGAATCTCATAAAGATGTTTGTGTAATCAAAAATATAATTCTCACATCAAGAAAAAAAACAATGTGTCTCCCTGATTCTCCCCACTCATCAGGGTAGAGAGCATGTTTTGGATTCCAGGCCAGACCCTCACCCACCAAATCCTTCACTGGCCAGTTGTGGTTTGGGGTTATGGCCACACACTAAACATTATGGGCATGATAGTATCATCTGATGTCACAGATTCCCTGGTCACAGCACACTGATAGAAGCTTTCAGCTGGTGCCATGGACCCAGCTTTTCTGCCTCTTCATGTAACCCATATTGGGGGGGGGAGTATTTTGGGAGCAAAGCTGTGTTCACATCAAAGTGGAAACTGTAGGAACATTCCTGCAGCTAGCATGTGAGTCTGGAAGGCTTCTCCCTTCATTGAGGAGAATGCACAGCAGACAAATTTCCCAACTGCTATCTCTGATCTGAGATCAAAGAGAACAATACAGATTCCTCATACAGCACTGCCTATCTCAGTTGATGGGGTGAACAGCAAGGGAAAATTCCTACTGTAATCACCACTCTCTGATCAGAGGTAACAGGGGGTTTCTTCTTTCCTTTCTCTGTTCCTAACTGGGAGATGCAGGGAACAATCATCACAGGTGGAACTTTAGAGAGTACACAGATGGAGGCTGTTTCGCTAAAGGCAAGGTGCCTATTTGCCAAAGGTGAGAAGTCCATTTTAGAAGATCTGGAGACAAAAAAAGATACCAGTTGTAAGTGAAAAAAATCTGAATGTTTATTCAACAGCAAGCAGTTTAAACAACACAAGCATGCAAGTGGTATTAGCATACAGTTACAGATAAAAGCCACCTAAGCCCATTCTGCCTGGAAAAAGGCAAAAGGTGGATTTCCTCACTCAAGCAAGGTTTCCTTCCATTGGCCGCTGCAGGAGCCCAAACAAAAAGCAGCAAAGAGCTCCTCTGGTAGCACCTGTGCATGGTGCTGCAGCTGTCAGTCCATGCCCAGTTCCAAACTGAGAGCACAATCCTGGGGGTATTTATACCCCTTGGTCTGGGAGGACTTGGCCATCTGACAAGAATCTTTGAGATTGTTTACAAGGTCATTAATCAAGTGGACACCTGGAATGAGCTAGACTCCTTTCAAGTATCAAGGTTATTAATTCAGTGGTCTCTTTCACATTCCTCCCAGCACCATTATATAGTACTAATTGGTTATTGGTCTCAAGCCAAGGACAAGTGCCAATTAGCAAGTATCATCTGCAATTTATGTTTTGTCTAAATTCCAAGCTAACAAGCATACAAAGTCCTTGACCTTACAAAATCAAGGTAAAAGACAAAAATCAAAGCAAAAAACAGTGTGCTTAATTAATCAGAATTCTTGCCAAGTAGCATAGAACAACTTAGATCATGGAAGGTCAAACTGAAGTCAGGCCACAGCCTTAGACCTCCTCAAGATCACAATGGTCTTCTGGTCATTTCCCATGCAGAGGCTGCTCATGGATTGAATTCAGTTTGCAAAGATGGAGATTTTGCTTGCCTTCCACATACCCTTAGAATGTTAGTCTTCCCCTTTCCACCTCTAGAGACTCTAAAGAGGATACTGAAACCTGCACAATGAATGATATCCATTGCCTGTATCAACATGGAGACATGGCACTGGCCATGTCTCATCAGGAAAAGAAGAATTAGATATTGTTGTTCTGCAGCAGGAGCTGAGAGAGTTAGTGATGTATCAATAAACTTTTTTTAGAATCATAGAGGTAAAAGGGATCCCAAGGGCCATCTAGTCCAACTCCCACCAGTGCAAGAATCAGCTGCTAAAGTACCTTGAGAGGTGGCTATCCAACTCTGTCTAAAAACTCCCAGTAAAAGAGAGTACACCTCCATCACCTTCCAATAATGTCTGTTGCATGCTTCCACAAGAATCCATCCCACTATCAAACAGATCCTGTCATCAGGAAGTCCTTCCTAGTGTTTACTCAGAATCCCTGTTCTTGTAATTTGAACCCATTGGGTTCGTATTCTCTGGAGCAGTAGAATATAACTTTGCTCCATCTTTCATAGGACAATCTTTCAGATATTAGAAAACTGCTACCATTTTACCCCTTGGTCTTCTCTTCTCCAAAGTAAACATGCCTAATACCCCCAACAGTTCCTTACAGGGTTTGGCTTTGCCGTCTTATCCACCTTCCTCGTTTTCTGTTGATATCTAAAGTGTTGGCCTTGATATATCATATTTATTCACCCTCCACTTGTGTAAAAAGTGCAAAAGTTGGGATTGTTTCACTTATTATTCGGTGCCTTCAAGTCATTTGTGACTTATGGTGACCCTAAAGTGACTCTATCACAGGGATATCTGGGGCTGAGAGTGTGTGATATATCCAAGATTACCCAGTGGGTTTCCATGGCTAAACGGAGAATGGAACCCTGTCTCCAAGGTCATAGATTCTACATAAGGTTGTGTAGTAGAAATCTCTGCATGTGGAATCACACATGTTTGTGCTACACTGCATTCATGTGGAATGGCAATTTTCCATGAATCAATACACACCCAAATATGTATGTACAACTCTGCTTCCACAACCATTGAATTCAATATAGATGTTCTGCACTGGACAAAAATGTCCAACTACTTCTATAAAGGAACTTACACACGTATAAGACATCAACAGGATTCCAATCATAGTTTTAATAAGGTGGGTATACTTCTCATGCAAAGTATGAGAAAGTCTTTTGGTTTGTTTTGACAGACCATATGATCTGGGAAGGAAAGAACAGAAGAACAGAAATGTTGCATAGCTTTCTAATGTTAACCACTTCATAGATGAACAATCTAATTTAAGAAATATCTGTTTTCCCTATACTCTTTTTAACTTGCAAGCCCTTCAAACTGGAAATAGTAAATATCTGCCCCAAATTCTTACACATTTTTCAAGGCTTCTATAACTCGATATTGTTCATGCTGCTTAAGCTTTGATACACAAGTTGCTGATCGTTAAAAGATAATTAATGCCAACTGTTTTAATTAGAAAAGTATTTATTTAGGTTAGGTAGCTTTTGCTGCAACAATTTATATTCAGCAGTCAACTCTGATTCAGAGTGAGTTTCAATGTTAGCCTTGCTGACTGCTTGGAAAGATTGCTGAGAAATGGTCATTTACAAGTATAATAATCAGGTCAAAACAGCAGGTCCAGCATTAAAACCAGTGACTGCATTACCAGTTTTGCAAGCTCTCAAATGAGAGCATTGGGGAAAGGAGGATGAACTAAGTACTACATTAGAGGAGCTATTCAGTGTTTGCATTATTGTTCAAGTTATCAGTGTTAGTGTTTCTGGATAAGGTTAATTGGGTCACTCTGGCATGAATCCAGGCATCCCTATCTTTTCTCAAAAGACTTAATAAGATTGCAGATATTACAGTTCCTTTTATCTGTGTCATAAGCCTTAGTTTTACAGTAGTCGCTTTGGTAGGAGGTGAGGAGTCAAGGGAGGGTTGAGACTCCTCTGGAGCAAAAAGTAATCAATTAGCCACTCTGATTATTTCTGAATGTTTCTCTGTAAGAACAAACTCACCAGGTAGTCCTGGAAATGAATGGTAATTGGACACGCGTCTCTCAGTTGAGAGACATATATCCAGTGCAGATATATAATCCTTGTGTTGAATGGCAACATTCCGTGCTTGAATTTGGGTGTGCATTCAGTTGTGGAATGTTGCTATTCAACACAACGGCTGTGTCTCTGAGGCCCTTTTCACATGTGGGGGGGGACGGTGCAGAGCGACCTCTCACGGAGGTCGTCCACACCGTAGAGTGGACTGGCGTGGACCACTTTTCGTAGTTTCACACCAGAATCCACTCAGGAGCGGCCGGAACTAGTCGGGCTGCGTGTTTTTTAAAAACCTCTTTTTAGAGGTTTTTAAAAAGCACAGAGCGCGCAGCCCCGTGCCGCTCCGTCGCCCGGCTCTAAAGTGGATCTGCAGGCGCGCGCAAGTGCGCGCCTGCAGATCTGCCGGGGGCGGGCTTCCGGCTGGCGAGCTTCTCCGGTTGGTGGAGAGCCTCCACCAACCAGAAGCTGCCATCTGCGACGCCGGAGGAGTGTGGAGCAGCGAGCTCGCGCTGCTCCGTGCGGCGACGGACTTACCCGGCTGGAGGTAAGCTCCGTTTTTGGGCGTTTTCACCCGTTTCCCCCCCGACATGTGAAAAGGGCCTGAGTTAAACTTGTGTCTCTAACCAGGTTACTTTCCATATTGTTGCTGTTATGTGCTTTCAAGCTAACTCTGACTTATGGTGACCTTCTCAGAGGGTTTTTGAGTCTTGATTGATTCAGAGGAACTTCGTCATTGTCTTCTTTTAAGGCTGAGAGAATGTGACTTGCACAAGGTCACTCAGTAGGTTTCCATGTCTAAGCAGGGATTTGAACCCAAATCCAAAGTTCTAGTCCAACACTCAAACCACTACATCATGCTGGCTCTACTTTTCACATAGCGCCTCCCATAGCAAAAACCATAAGCAAGTGCAGTCCAGTGTTTGTTTACTTGAAGGTGAGTCTAACTATGTTTGGTGGAACTTGCTTTGCCACTTTCAGAGAGATGCTGCATGATCCAGTTTTCCACTCTGCTTATAAGTATCTGATCTTCATTGGGGCAATGAGAGGATGGTAGAGTTCTGAAGTGGTTGGCAGTCGAAATCACATTTTAATCCTCATCTCAAGAGGAACATACTAGGAAAAATAGAAACTAGAAGAATATATGAGACAGATTAGGACTTCCCTCCTTGTTGTAGCAATGTTTTCTTATAGGCAGTTATTTCTGGCACAAGTAGGCATCCCAGAACCAATATTCTGCTCCCAACCTGTAGCCCAAATGTTAGAGTCCACTCTCCTATCTCTAGCTTGCTGTAATTTAATTCTGTTCTGGCTATGTTTAGCCTGGGGAAGAGAAGGTTAAGAAATGAGATGATAGCCATGTTTAAATATTTGAAGGGATGTCATGTGGAGAATGGAGCAAGCCTGTTTTCTGCTGCATCAGAGACTAAGACATGGAGCAATGGCTTCAAACTTTGGGAAAAGAGATTCCATGTAAACATTAGGAAGAACTTCCTGACAGTAAGAGCAGTTCAGTAGTTGAATATGCTGCCTTGGACCATGGTGGAGTCTCCTTCTTTGAAGGTTTTTAAACAGAGATTTGATGGCCTTCTGTTGGGAATGCTTTGATGCTATATTTCTGCATGGCAGGCAGTTGTGGTCTCTTCCTACTCTATGATTCTATTATTTCACTTTTTTTAGACTACAGCTCCAAGCATCCCCCAGCCAGCAGAGCCCTTGACTAATGCTGGCTAATAAAGAGACTGGCAATTAGAATCCAACAAGCAAGTTCTTCAAATTCTGCATAGAATGTTTGCATTCTGTCCTGTCACAGGGAGCTTAGTAATCTTTTCCGGAAGAGTGGAGAGGAGGAAGGAGTGCTGCATGCTTAGCATCTAGGCACCAAGAACTTTGAGAAGTCGCTCCAAATGATGCCCCTGGTTCGGGCTGCTTCAGGCTCCAGCTGTTGCCAAAGGTATGAAGACACTCAGGGCACAACTGAATTTCAAGTTGTAGTTAATGATCTAACTAGTGAACCAGAAAAGCAAAAACAAAGACAACAACTGTCTTTCTCCCCTCCCCCTCCAGCCCAGAGAGTGTTTTGACAGACAAGCAGTGTCCTACTTACTATCCTTATTCTTGTTTATAACTCCCACAGAAAGCTATTTTATATTTGGCTTTAACGTTTACTCTTATTTTTACATAAGATCACGGATACATATTTTTTTCTTTGTTGCCCCAGGTCTGGGGTGGTTCTACAATTCAGAAGCTGGGACCTTAAGAAGCTCTGGTCTAAATTCCTCCCCTTCTGCAGCAACCTACAAAGCTGCCTTATACCAAATTTGACTGGCCATGGCTATCCAGAGTTTCAGATGGGGCTCTTTCTCAACCCTACTGAGAGATGCCAGATATTGCATCCAGCCACTTCCACATGCAGACTATAGGCTCTGACTGTGCAATGCCTCTTCTCTTTAATCAGGAGTAGACACCACGTGGCCAGTGGAACACTTTTCCAGAGAAAATTAGTATAGTATCTCTTTGACTGGATCTTAACCACCGAGGAAACAATGGAATTAGCCTGGCTAGGCCCCTTTTTCTAGAAACTACAGCAGCTGCTTTTGTTTCTGCCTCTCAGGATGGTTTCAAAATGTGATGAAGAAATGCTGCTGATTAGTCCTCACATTTCAATTCAGAAAGGCTCTTGTGGGATATACCCCAGTAATTGACAGGTCCAAGAGATGTCATATGGAGGATGGAGCAAGCCTGTTTTCTGCTGCTTCAGAGACTAGGACATGGAGCAATGGCTTCAAACGTCAGGAAAAGAGATTCCATCTAAACACCAGGAAGAATTTCCTGATAGTAAGGGCAGTTTGACAATGGAATACACTTCCATGGAGTGTGGTGGAATCTCCTTCTTTGGATGTTTTTAAATAGAGGTTGGCTGGCCATCTGTCAGGAATGCTTTGATGGTATTCCTGCATGGCAGGGGGTTGGACTCTATGGTTTTTGTGAACATTTTCCCAACATGCAAAGGACAGTAGTATTTTCGCTTCTGGCAGTAACTGTAGATCACCCATGCTTTCATTTAAACCCTTTTCAATACAGATTGTAGTACATGTCCAATCTACCTGCACCCCACCCTATAGTGCCTACAGAGCCTATAGTCTGGTATAGCATTAGCAGATAAAAATGATCAGAGCTTTGCCAATTTTTCAGTCCATTTGTTCAACATGTCAGAAGGATGGTGGTCCTTATAACATGAGTGGAGAACAATGGCCAAGAATTACTGGCCCAATGTTACCCAGTGAGATTATGCCTGAATATTTATATGAACCAGATTTTCCTAGGTTAGACCCAGTATTTTGTACATGGGGGTTGCTTCCATAATTAAATACAAGAAGTAGAGTGCACATAAGCACAGTATGAAACTTTTCTTTTACACCTGTGGTTCTCAGACTTTTTACCTCTGTCGCCCCCCATTTTATATCTATATGAGGATATTGCACTCCCTGCTCTATATTGCACCCATGTGTCCTATTCTACGACTCTCTTTCATACAGGCCCCTTATGCTACATATTTCCTCCATCCCAACACTGAGCTTTAATGCTCTCTGCCGCCTCTCTTCACTATTGCCTCATTGTTGCTAAGGGACATGTACCTGCTGTGTCAACAATGGAATGTTTGGAGAAGCCGAACGGGAAAAGCAGACAAAAGGGAAGCCAGTTTTTGCTATGTCTGAGTTGGAGGAAGGCATAACAGTGGAAGATGCTTTGCATTGCTCTTTTGCAGAGACCAGTCAGTCCTCGGTGGTGTGTGTGTGCACATGCAAAAACAGAGAGAGAGAGAGAGAGAGAGAGAGAGTTAGGCCATTTCTACACTACACTGTTATAGTGCTATTTTTCCACTTTTAACATCCTGTGGAGTTCTGGGGTTTGCAGTTTACTGAGGCCAAAGAGGTCTCTGGCTGAGAATTCTAAATGTCCCTCCCTAAACTACAAACCCCAGGATCCCACAGGATGTTTAAAGTGGAATAATAGCAATATTAACAGTGTGATGCAGACATGGCCAGAGGCTTGCCCTTCTTTTGCACATTTGCTATACTTGCAGGCTGACTTTTCTTGTACCCCTTGAGCAAATATCTCACCTTCCTTTAGGGTCCTACCCCACAGTTTGAGAACCAGCTTAAAACAAAGAAGAAAGGCCATGTAACAAATGAGTAGCAATTACTTCTTTCCTAGTACAAGGCATAATGTAGAGAGAAAAAAAAGTGGGGGGATAGAACCCTATCCCTTATCTCAGGCACATGTATGCTTATGCCGTTAGGTAGTTTGCTCTTTTAACACGGCAGGATAAAGTGTCTGGACAAGGCTATTAGAGCTAATTATCTTCTAGAGCCCCTGCTGCAAAGTCAGCAGGATTGTTCATACACTTTGCTGTTTATGAGTTTTAAGGAGTCATAACTACCATCACAGACTTTGGCACTAGGTTCTGTGACAGTTAGCACCAATGAAGCAAGAGAGAGCAGGGATAAGTTGTAACTGTTAGTATGTAAGGTCCAGTGCAGTTTAAGACTGTGGTTGATCTCTAGGGGTCTGTTGATACTGCTGCTATGTGAAGAGGGAAGACCATTTTATTTTCCACCCTCTGCTGACTTCCTGACTGACATGATCAAATCACCAGATTCACTAAGGTTAAGGAAAAGCTGCCAGATTAGTGCTATGGAACACCACCTCTTTAACTAGCAATAGTTTAGTCCAAATGTGTTCAGAGCTTGGAAAAGATACATTTTTGGAGCTACAACCACCATCCTTTGCCCACTGTTTGCAGGTGGGTACATGACCAAGGCCAATGCTGCACACACTAAGTAGCCCCAACCCCAGCATCCATCTATACGGCACAGACATCTTCAAAGATAGAGTCTTCATGTGTACAGCTTATATGTGAAAGCTTCCACATGTCAGCTGTTCAGGAAAATGAAATCCGAAACCAGTTGGTACAGATGAGATGAGTAGAAACTGTGTAAGTGAGTCTACATGAGAAATGGACTATGGTGTCACTGGTGAATGTGAGAGGAAGACAAGTTCTTTACTCTCTTCCTGTACTGTGGCCCTTTGTGGGGTGTCTAGTGCAACCTTCGGGATGTCCATTGAGCCCCCAAGGGCCCTGGCATCCCCCACAAACATATTTTCAGCCAGAAAATGCCTTTTGACTCAAACCCTACGCCACCACATTTTCTAGGTTAAAAACACTTTGCAAAAATTATTGCATGTGGTTTTGACTGTTTTCCCATATCAAAACAGCCCCCATCATCCCTAAAATACAGCCCATGGGCAACCAAGACTGATATGCCTTCACTTCTAGTCACCCAAGTGGCAGCTGCAACCTCATGGCTGCTGCCCTGCAGAGCTCTGGAAGAGCCAAAGATCCAGTGGTGCAGCCCTCCAGGCTCAAGAGTTTGTTCCACCCTTGTTCTAATCTGCCATAAGAACTTGGAGGAAAAGGTTCAACAGGGCTCAACAGAAATGTTTTGCTGCCTGAGGTGCCCTATGTCCATTCTGCCTACAAAAGACAACTGGACCAGCAGTTTAATCTTACTTCAGGAGTGATGACGGGGCAGCATCTTGCACTGCATTTGAGTAGTGCCGGCTAGATGACAGGTTGTAGGGTAGGTGACACTGCACTCAGTTCTGTCTACTAACACTTCTCCAGTGATATATGAACCTCTCTGATCCCATATCTACCTCAATCTCATTTCTTTTCTTTCCCTTCTTTTTTATTTAATTTGTGCATAGTCCAGTGCCAGATGGAGGTAAGTAAAAGTACTAACCTATTCTGTTTTGGGCAGACCTCACCCAGAATACTGTGTCCCATTCTGGATACCACAGTTCAAGAAAGATATTGCCTAGAACGTGCCCAGAGGGGGGTGACCAAGATGGACGAAAGCCTAGAAACTCATCCCTATGAAGAATGACTTAGGGAACTGGATATGTTTAGTTGCAGAAGAAAAGACTGAGAGGTGTGATGATACCCATATTTAAATACTTGAAGAGATCTCAGGTGGAAGATGGAGTGAACTGGTTTTCTGACGCTCTACAGGCTGGAACATGAATCAATGGATTCAAATTAACAATAGATTTCACCTAAACATTAGGAGGAACCTCATGACTGTAAAAATTGTTTCAACAGTGGAATAGATTTTCTTGGAAGATTTTCTTTGGAAGTTTTTAAACAGAGCTTATATGGACATCATTCATGACTGCTTTAGTTGTCTGTATCTGGATGGCAAGAGGCTGGACTAGAGTTTCAGCTACTGACCGATGATTCTGTGAATAGCCAAAAGTGGGCATTTCTTTTTCCAGCACAGCAATATATGTCTTTTGGGCACTGAAAGGACCAGCAGAATCCATTTCCGTGGACCCAAAATTAATTTTCAAGATATACGAAACTGGTTTAAGACTTTTGAACATCTGCATAATTCAAAGATTTCTTCAAATTGAGATTAATTTTGATTGCAGTCTGCCTAACAGTCTGGCCCTACGAACCAAGAAATGCTAAAAGCCCTGGCAAAGCAGCTGTCTCTTGTTCTAAACTTGACAAAATACAATTCAAATTCACCTTGGGAAAATACGATATATGTTGAGAAGAAAAGGGATCACAACATTTCAGAGATTTAATGGAAAAGGGTAAACCTGTATCAACTGAATTTCCACCCAACTACAGGGCCAGAAAAAAAAAGTCTTGCCTGCAGAAACAATAGTGGTTAAGTTTAATGCCCAAAAAGCAGAACCAAGGCCATTTCCCCACTAATAATAATAATAATAATAATTATTATTATTATTATTATTTTTATCCCACCTCTCCACCTGGATCGAGGTGGCGAACAACATTAAATACATTAAAAACATTAAAAAACATACCCAATCCTCCCCACCCACCAATCCACCTAAGACCAACTCCCTAAAACACACTACAATCAATCAACTATTAAAAGAATAGCAAGACAATTGATGGGAGGCGATGGAAATGCTAGTCTTGGAAGGCCTGTCAGAAGAGATCAGTCTTGACTGCTCTTTTAAAGCAGTCAAGACTGGTAATGTGCCGGGTCTCCTCTGGCAGGCCATTCCATAACTTGGGAGCGATAGAAGAGAAGGTCCTCTGGGTAACCGCAGCCAGCCTAGTTCTGACTGGCTGCAGTAAATTCCTCCCAGAGGACCTTAGTGTGCGGGGCGGATTGTATGGGAGAAGGCGATCCCGCAGGTAGGCTGGCCCCAAGCCATGTAGGGCTTTAAAGGTAATGACCAACACCTTGTACTGTGCCCGGAAACTAATAGGCAGCCAATGGAGAGACTTTAGAATTGGTGTTATATGGTCAGTTTTAGGTCTTCCGGTGACCAACCTGGCTGCCATATTCTGAACTTCCGGACTAAGCACAAGGGTAGCCCTATGTAGGGCGCATTGCAGAAGTCAAGCCGTGAAGTTACCAGCGCATGTACCACTGTTTTTAGGTGTTCCAGCTCCAGGAAGGGGCGCAGCTGGCGTATCAGCCGAAGCTGATAACAGGCACTCCTGCCCACCGCATCTATTTGAGCTGTCATCTGAAGTGACGAGTCCAGGAGCACCCCTAAGCTGTGAACACAGTCTTTCAGGGGAAGTGTGACCCCGTCTAGGACTGGTTGACAGACCTCCATACCTGGGCTAGGGCCCTTAACAGCGAGCACCTCCGTCTTACCTGGATTCAGCTTCAGTCTGTTTTTCCTCATTCAGTCCATTACTGCTTCAAGACATTCGTTTAGAGGCGAGATGCCACCCTTAGTTGATGCTGTTATCCGAGGCATGGAGAGATATATCTGGGTGTCATCAGCGTACTGATAGCACCTTGCTCTATGCCTCCTGATGATCTCTCCCAGCGGTTTCATATAGATGTTAAATAGCAATGTAACACTGCATTGTTATAGTGCTATTATTCCACTTTCAACATCCCATGGAATCCTGGGGTTTGTAGTTTAGGGAGGAGCCTTTAGAATTCTCAGCCAGAGAGCTCTTTGGCTTCAGTAAGCTACAAATCCCAAAACTGCACAGGATGTTGAAAGTGGAATAACAGCACTATAACAGTGTAGTGTGGAAATAGCCCAAGTTGTGATGAGAATTTCATTCACTACATTTGAACATGAAATCTTGCAGCAACCCAATAGTATAAATGGCTCAGAGTCAGTAGTTATACATGATATGTTAAGTGTTCAGAAGTATTGAATTAAAAGTAACAGAGCTACCTGCAACTAATTAATTCTGGGGAGCAATTGGAGGTAAGGTCTTTCAAAACTTTCAAAAAGTAATGTAACTCACAAGAATGAACTTATTTTATTAGGGTAATGAGTAATGATCATCGAGATACTTTTAATAGTTACTTTTAAATGTCATTCTTAGAGGCTTTTTGACGTGATTTTTTTTTTTTTACATTTTATGACCTTCCTTTATTAATTCTAAGGATTTACCTCTTTCATAAAAGGTAAATAAAAGGAATTAGATATTACTTTGAGCAGTACACTACACAATGCAAACAGATTTTCATCGTGATAAAATAAGTAATGACTATGAGTTACACCGTAATGGGTATTGAGAATAAATATGTCTAATAACTGCTGTAGGGGTGTTGATAATAAGGAGTGGTTATTCTGGTGGTCTTAAAATGATATTGAAGACTGACTTGGGGTAACTCTACCAACTGTAGGTTGAAAAACAATGTGGGGCAAAGCCTGCCAATAGGATGGTTAACTCTTAACCTAATGCACAGGTAACATTTAACATCAGTAAAATTAAACCACATTCATAAAACCTTAATCCCACTATGGTGAAGGGCATGAGTGGGGAACAAAGCACATGTGGTGGTCCAACCCCTTCTATAGTGTCCATTTTTCCCCTTTTTTTCATGATATACCTCTTCCCTTTTTTTTTTTTTTTTTGTGAGGCATGGGTAGCCACCCTACAGGTTTACTATGGTACAGCCATGGTTTGGCAAGCTTTTAGACCTGTCTGGTACCCAAGGACCAGTAGGAATTGTAGGCATAGAAGTACTGGTCCTGTTTCTGATCAATTTGTGCAGAATCATACCCTTAGCAAGACAACAGAATAACTTTTCTAGTTTTCTGTAGATCAGTATCAAGGAGAAGAATGTATATATTTGACGTTGTCATTGCTGCTGCTGTTGTTTTAAGATAAGATTCCACGATGAAATGTGCATTAATAGAGAATGAAATTCTGAAATGGTGAATGCCATGATTTGTTTATAGTTTGCCTGTAAAATACTGTAATCTTTGCCTTGCTACCAATTCAATGTTAGCTAAAACAGTGATGTTCTAGGCATAAATCAGAAAAAAAAATACAGAAGAGTTCTTTGTTATTTATAGTTGTTTCTAGTGTTAGAATTATTGGAAAGCCTAGCTCCTGTTTATAAAAGATAAGTCCCTGATCCCTTTTAATCTTTACCAGCTAAGGCTGACTTCCATCTCACCTTCTGTTCGGAAACTTGCCCACTTTGCTACTGAGAAAGTTTTCAGGGTTTCATGTTTAGGAAACTGATGTGGTTGCATTTTATTTCCCACCCTGCTCTCTCTTTCCACTAACGCCACCAGATGCAGTATTTACAGTTAGGCTAAAGGTATTGCATGGATAGGGTAACACTGAAGGGTTGCATTAAAGACATCTCAGGTATAAGGTAATGCAGGAAGGGGAGCTAAGGGCATTGCATTCAGAAGGCAATGTAACACAGTAACCATGCTGGCCAGTGTCCACTGCTATCTGGTTTCTTTTAAAAGTAAATTATAGATTCCTTTGCTTTTTTTTTAAATCACCCACTAATTTTACTCTGATAAGATACAGGAGGAGAATTCTGACTTGTTCTTTTATGTGACTTGAACCTCATAGGACAAACCTCTGAACATATTTTCACACACCTGCAAACTGACCTGACCTCATTTCATCCCACCATGAGTTAGTCCACTGATAGCTATCATGTTGCACCTGTTCACTGAAGAAAACCAGCTCTACTGTTAGATAGAATGAGGTTCCTGCCTCACACAGAGGAATTCAGCATCAAGAAACATCAGTCAATGGTTAGCTATTTAATTTCTTGCTATTGTTTTTTTAAAAAACTATCAGGTTTCAGGAGATGTATTTATGAAACTGATTGCTTCATTTGCCAGAAGAACTTACCCGACTTTGGATACTTTGTACATTGGGATTAGGCAGCAGCATCTGTTAGTGCTGTGCCTCAGTGAAACAGGGCTCATTTTTGCTCACTGAAAAGAGCTGTAATAAAAATTCAGTTGGCCATTCTGTTAAAGCAAAGGTGAGAAATCTCACCTTAGAGGGCAAATGCAAAATTCCAACCGTCTCAAAGTTTTGTGAGGCTACATCTGCATTGCTTAGACTGCTGACATAGAATCATAGAATCATAGAAATATAGAGTTGGAAGATACCACATGGGCCATCCAGTCCAACCCCCTGCCATGCAGGAACACCCTCAAAGCACTCCCGACAGATGGCCATCCAGCCTCTGCTTAAAAACTTCCAAAGAAGGAGACTCCACCACACTCCCAGGCAGCATATTCCACTGCCGGACAGCCCTGACTGTCAGGAAGTTCTTCCTGAGGTTCAGGTGGAATCTCCTTTCCTGCAGCTTGAATCTATTGCTCCTTGTCCTGGTCTCTGGAGCAGCAGAAAACAAGCCCTCCTCTACATGGCATCCCTTCAAATATTTAAACATGGCTATCATGTCCCCTCTTAACCTTCTCTTCTGCAGACTAAACATACCCAGCTCTCTAAGTCTATCCTCATAGGGCATGGTTTCCAGGCCTTTCACCATTTTGGTCGCCCTCCTCTGGACTTGCTCCAGCCTGACCATGTCCTTCTTGAATTGGGGTGCCCAGAACTGGACACAGTACTCAAGATGAGGTCTAACCAAAGCAGAGTTAGTTACGCCTTCCTGCTGTGTCCACAAATTCCAAAGTGATGGAGGGAACATTACATAAAATGGGAAAGGAAAATCCTTTCGCCTGTTGTACACTGATTTAAGACAAAGGTCTATCCGTAAGTCCGCCTTCTTTGGTTCTGACCACATGCATTAACAAACTATGGACCCTCAAAAGGTTTTGATCAAAGTAATGCAAACCTCAACAGGAAAGGGGTTCCTTGACCCCACCCTAAATAAGGCAGGAAGAAAAGAAAATAATAGCTGACATCCTGTTAGGCACATATGCTGGTGTAGCATCGCTGAAAGAAATGCCTATATATGTACTTTTTTTTGGTCATGGGAGATGGATGAATTCAACATTTTCATTCGATATAGCTTTTTTCCCAAGCCACCCACCTGGACAGCCCTTTCCCTGGCCATTCAGTGGTCGGGGGAGATCAGAGGAGGATGAGGGGCAGCCAATCAGCTCTGTTCCAGTACCTGGCTGTGGAAAGATGATGTCATCCTCCTGAATGGACCCTGGAAAGACCAGGAGGATGACTTCTCCCCCGGTGGAAGCTGCAGGAATAGAGCCAAATGGCTGACTGGCTGCCCGTCAACTTCTATCTATCCTCCCCTGGCCAGTCAGTGACTGTGGGGAGGATCACCAGCCCCAAAAAGGTAGATCAAACATCCAAGGAGGGAGAAGGAGACTTATGGCCTTTCTGCACTACACTGTTATAGTGCCATTATTGCACTTTCAACATCTTGTGGAATTCTGGGGTTTGCAATTTCAGGAGGGGTCTTTAGAGTTCTCATCCAGAGAGTTCTTTGGCCTCAGTAAATTACAACACTCAGAATTCCACAGGATGTTGGAAGTGGAATAATAGCACTATTAACAGTGCACTGCATAAAGGCCCTTAACTACACTTTGCAGGACTTTATAATCTGCCAGTTTTATGCAGGATCTTTGTCATCCCGTTAGTACTATCGTTCAAGGCAATGAAGCACCAGCGTTAACCCATTCCAACTATCAGTTTAGACTGACTACAAGTGAAGATTCCCAAGTCTAATGTTGTTCCACAATAATATAATTTACTCCTGCTTTGTCCCAGAGCCCACCCAGGGCTTAATTACATTGTATCCTGCTGGCAATTCATCACTCCAAAGCCAAGAGGAACAGCATTTCTCTCTCCCCCTCCACCCCCTCTGTCATACACACAATCTCTCTGCCCTGTGCTGTTGCCAAGTATAGTATGTGAGTCCTTTAAGAAATTGTTGTTTTTGTTGCCTTGTGGTACTATATGCACTACAGCAACTAAAACTGATGAACAGAATCAAGCTGCCATATGTTATGTTTGTTGATTTTGCATATCAGAAAGCTGTCCCCAAAGAAGACTTGTCTAGGGGAAGTTTTCATATGTATGAAAAGCCCCTTATTCTTAGATCTCAGATTTCTGTCCTGGAGGGACTCCAAGAGCTAGAATACTGTAGGCTGACACCTGTGTTATTTTGCCATGGAGAAAAGAAAAAAAAAAGGCACATCTAGAAGGTAATATGCTCCCATTTTAGTTACCAGTTTGGAAACAATGGTACTTTATGTACCATTGTTTATAGAGAAATTCTTATCAGTGTTGTGCATTGTTTTTCCCCACCCCAATCACCCCACAAACTTTATGTACTTCTCTAAGTACTAGGAGTTGGAGGGTGTGCAGGGTTACAGCAGGGTTATGTAGTGCCAGCCAAGAGTAGTCGACATCCATGGTCTATAAATTGCCTTCCACCTGGCAAAAACACTACCTAACATACCCGCTAACATTTTTTTTAATTCTTTATTTATCAAAAAAGAATAAAATATAATAAAAAATAGTATAATATTCTAATGACATTTTTCCATTGCAAACTGTATACATTCCTCTTGACAGTTTTATATTAATTCTTCCCAATTTCAGATATATTTACAATGCGAATTACATATACAGTGCAATAATTACTAACTTTTCAGTACCTAACTTTTACCGCTTTACCCTTTCTCTGACCTTTCTTTACACGCTCTATATTTACACCTTTACTCTAGAAATTTCTTACATATTTACTTCTCCAAGTTGGTACACTTTTCCCTTAATATTTAATTGTCTGTTCATTTATATATTTTTTTCTACTTTAGCTTCTCCATTCTTAGATTCACAAAATTAATGTGATAACAACTTCTGGATTTTCCCTAATACTCTCTCTTCAATTTGATATACATATTTTATACCTTATTTTCAAATTTTACTTTCCATCTGCCCGAAATGAACTTAGTTACTGGTTCCCAATCCTTCTCTATTTCTTTGATTGATTTACCTTTTACATAATGAGAAAATATATCGAAATCTTTGTATTCTAAAACTTTCAAATGTCATTGATCTAAATCAGGTATTTCCGGACTCTTCCACATTTTTGCAAAAATTATCCTTGCCGCTGTTACCAAGTTCACCAGTACTCTGCTATTTTTCTTAGTAAAATTGTTTTCAAATGAAAATGTCATGTTTAAAAGAAAAAACTCCGGTATCATTGGGAATGTTACACCAAACATTTCTCTTATACTTTCATATATTTTCTTCCGATATGCTTTGACTTTTTCACAAGTCCACCATAAATGATAATAGGATCCCACTTTCTCCTTACACTTCCAACACTTGTTATTATACCCGCTAACATTTATGAGATAAAAACTGAGACACATGTGGCTAAGTGCTGTCAGAATGTGGTGAAAAGAGGGTGTCCAGGCAACAAGAGAGCAAAAGTTATTAACATGGAAAAACACACAAAATTACCATTTTACACCAGAAAACCCTGACATTTCTATACTGAGTTTAGGAAAGCCTGAAAATTAAATAAATGCAATACTCTCTGCGTACATGCATGTGCACACAGCATGATTAACAATAAATATAACATGATATCATACATTATTGCAAAATCAAAATGGGTTTATCAGATCTGTTCAAAATTGTGAGTTTTCTCTCAGATCCATGGACACTACATGAACTCTGTGTTCACGCTCACCTGTTTTGCACACTTACAGATCAGATTGAATCCCAGCTTCCACACACAACATAGCACTCTCACCCTAATCTACTTCACAGAGATGCTCTTAGGATAAAAACTGAAGGGGTAGTGATTGGGGTGGGGAAAAACAATGCACAACACTTATAAGAATTTGCTGAAGACTTAGGTGGTCTGCTTGTATCCTGGCCTAAATTGCTAGGGTCTTTCTTCATAAGGTCTTATGAAAAGTCAGCTTTCTCAATTTTATATTGGAGGGAAAAAGTTATCTTGTTGTGATAGTTCCAAATCATAAATACCAATGTGATATGCTCAAAGGGCAAAAAGAAGAAGAAAGAAAGAGAGAGCGAGAGAGAGAGAGAGAGAGAGTTGATCAAAAAATTCATTTAGAGCTCAGATTAGCACAAGAAGATTTGTACTCCGGCTATCAGAACAATCCAATAAAAATCCAGAATCTGGGGTGATTGCTCCAGTAAAACTAAGATGCTATAGTAAAAAGATGGGTTTCTTTTCCTTACCACAGTTCAATTTCACTTTCAAAACCTTTGGACCCTGTTAAATCCATATGGAAAATATGAAAGCATTACATTGCAGATAATGATGCCTAGGCATAATGGTTCATACATTCCTGTATTTCTAATCTTATCCTTTCTGATAGATAGAGATAAGGCTGAAACCAACTCTGCAAAATGGGATAAAAGTCCTGTTACTCCACAAAAAAAAAAAAGTGAGTCATAGACATGCATCATGGAAAAAAACAATTATCTTGTCACATTCCTTCTCAGACCAGCACTAAACAAACAGGACTATGATCACAAGGGCTGATTTTACAATCCACAAGGTGGTCTTTTCTCTTTTAAAATTTTGCTTAGATTCAGAATTGAAAAAAAAATTGCTTAGTTTTGCAAGCCCGTACCCATCAAATTTTGAGATAAAATTAGTCTTGCAGAAGTGCCCTATGAGATAAAATCTCAAAGTTTCCACATGCTGAAAATCACTAACAGGGCAATCAAACACATATTTACTCAAAGTTAAGATCCTCTGTGTCCAGTAAAGCATATTTGCAGATAATTTTGCACCGAACTGCATCATTATTTTCTATCATTTTTGAGAATGTTGTGGCATTGAAATAATATTACAAATTGTTGGTTCTTGTGGGTTTTTTGGGCTTTGAGACCATGTTCCGATTGTATTTTCTGCTGACGTTTCGCCTGCATCTGTGGCTGGCATCTTCAGAGGAATGGTGAATTGGAAGCAGAGTGGAGAATATATATGCCAGTCTCCTCCTCCAGAGGGGAGGGAGCAATTAGCATAATAGTCTTATTGTGTGTATTGAATACTTGTTTGTGGAGGGATACCTCCTGAGCCCAGGTGGGGAACAAGTATTCAATACACACAATAGGACTATTATGCTAATTGCTCCCTCCCCCCGGAGGAGGAGACTGGCATATATATTCTCCACTCCGCTTCCAATTCACCATTCCTCTGAAGATGCCAGCCACAGATGCAGGCGAAACGTCAGCAGAAAATACAACCAGAACATGGTCTCAAAGCCCGAAAAACCCACAAGAACCAATGGATTCTGGCCATGAAAGCCTTCGACTCTACAAATATTACAAATCACTTTTTTCACAGATCACATGAGCGTTGAAGACCACATTCATCATGAAAAGTATGAACTAATTTCCTGAGTTACTTCATTTAAGGTAGTGACCTTCATTTATGTCTTCCCTTCACCCAAATAGAGTAGAATTTTATCTTGCAATGGGAACTATCATGATACCTAATAATGATGAAATGGCTCATCACTGTAAATCAGTGACATACCGAGGCTCAACAGTGCCTAGGGAGTGGCAAATGGGAGGGCCAAGTGATGGTGGTTCCTCTTTTTTCTGCTCCCCCGGTATTGGCACCCGGGGCACGTGCCGCAGTTGCTTCACCCTAAATATGCCTTTGCTGCAAATCAGTTGATTCGGGAACCCTGGAACATGAACTCTCTGGATCCACATGGCCAGATTCCTTTGACTTTATTGTCACCCACACATATAACAGTGTCTAGAAAATGTAACTTCTACTGAACTATTAGATGGCTTTCAATGGGTTTCCACTAAGTGCCGTATAAATGGAATTAAGAAAAGCTTGGCTCAGGTGTAGAAGGTCCACATGGCAGGGCCAGCTCTACCATTAGGCAGAGTGCAGCTGTCACCTCAAAGAACAGCTTCTCCCTGTCATGAATGGGCAGCAAATTTGTCATTCTTTTGCATTTACTGCTAAGCATGGGAAAAGGTGCTTGTGGCATTTTATGTCTTATGCCAAAATAGCTTGACTGTTTTTGTAAACCAAGTTTCTTGACATGGGTGGGTGGGTAAGTCCCTGCAGGCATGAACATATTATTGCAGCAAAGTCCTTGCTATGTTTATCGACAGGGATTTTTTTTGCACAAGCCACACAGGACATTTTAAATAAGGCATTTTTTCCCATTGCGTCTAATCTTATTCATCCAGCCAAAGAAAGCAAAACCTTGAAAAATCAGCTCTTTAATGACTACTTCTAAAAAGGGATTTTCAGGGTGAAATTTTAAGAAGTCTGATATGACCTTTGGTATTTATATCATGGTATAAGAAATAGCTAGCTATAGTAATTTCATCTATTTACTTGATGTAACAGCACTAGGCTTCTTCTTAAACTGAGGTACTGTGATAGATGGGCCCATCTGCGAGACTTATAGCAACACTCTTGATCTGGTGTGGTTACTGTGCTAAAACATCTAATTCTGACATGACGCTGCCAATCCTCCAGTGCAAGTTGCTATTTATTATATCCTCATTCAATAGTCCTTTGCCATATTGGTTTTACAGAAATCCATGCAGTTACACCTCGCTATTTCTTATCACCTCCCAAAGTGCTGCTATTTCTGACAAGTGGCTGACAGCAGTGTGGAATTTGTCACAAATGGGTCTGAAAAGGGTCCATTCTACCCCTGATGATGCCATCAAAACTGTGACTGATTCCAGAGTTTAGAACCCACTTCTAAATGGATCTTCACTAATTACCAGCTAGACAGCTATTTAAAAAAAAACTTGGCTTTTTTTTTTTGATTAATTTAGAAGAACCTTCCTACCCACACCCCACATTCTACCTCCTACATCCCCAGTACTATTGGTTAATGTCTATCGGTTAATGTCTACTCTTTGATTTGAGTTGGTTTTTAGGGCAAGGGATATGAGCTCATATTTTAATCCCCAGAATGTATAGCTTCCTGGCCTCCATTTTAACAGTCAATAATTACTTGCTGTGATCAATATCAACAATCATCCATTAAGGACGATTTTTATCTGCAGCCATTTTGAGTCAGTTTGGCTAGCATGCAAGCAGGAGGTGAGATTTCCTTGCCTTCCTTCCATTTTGAAATCCAAGAGCTTTCATGACAACGTTGTCTCCCCTTTTTTTTCAAAGACACCTAGAGCGCAATTGTTTTACAAAGAATAATACTCTGCAGTCAGCTCAGTCTTTATGACTGCAAACTGTGAATTGTGCAGAACTGGATCCCTTCGGCAACAAAATGTCTTGCAGGCACAATTGGTAACTTCAATGAGGAAAGAACAAAGGCAAGCATTAATGCTGCTGAGTCACCTGTATTTAATTTCACCTGCCCTAAGTCAGTCTCCCTCTCTCCTCCCCCAACCCATTCTCATATGATTAAATTCAGTATGTAGGCTACCATAAAAGTGGAGATTCTTTGCAATTTGTGTGTTGAGTGAGGTCAGTTCAAGGACCTGCTGTATAGCCTTGACATGTTAAATATTTCCCCTCATGCTGTATTCAACCAATTGGAAACTGAAACTGGCTGAGAACTAACATAAATACCACACAAAATTAATAATAATAATAATAATAATAATAATAATAATAATAATAATACAATGTTTATTTATAGTGCCCTTTAACAATTATAAATAAACAATGTGATCAACCAAGAGATTAGTGCCATAAATAAACAATATTTATAATGCCCACTAAATTTATACAAAATTAATAAGAGCTGTACTAAAAGCATAAGATAAGAATATATCCATCAGATCACAATCAGGTTTTGCTATAAATGACCTGAGTGATTCTTGAAAAGTAAAGCTTTGACTCACTTCTTGAGAAGGATTCTTTAAACAAGTAAGTGAAAAAGGCATTATAAATAAATGTTATTATTATCAATACCACAGAATCAGAATAATCTTTCAAAACAGAGGAAGCTGCCAAAAACTGAATGATACCTTGGTTGCCTCTAGCCCAGCGTCAGTGGCAGCCGATGGCTTCCATGGCAGGGAAACAATGAGAATTCACTCTCAGGTTTATTCCATATATTAAAGGAACTACCCAAATTGATGAACTTTATTCTCAAAATAAATTCACATTTTCTCCATCTGTCCCAATTTGGCATAGACAATTCTGATTAATCCTCTGCCATCCCACTTTTTCAGATGCTTTAAAAAGTCCTAGCTTCCTTCTCCTTCTTTCATGTTCACCCTTTGTCCTCAGACTACTTCAGTTGCTGCAAACTGAGTTCAAAGTATTTTTGCACTCAACACAGCAGAAAGGAGGGTAGAAGAGGGGATGGGGCCTTTCCCTTCCCATTTGGCTCAGGCAAAAGCAAACTGCTGTAGCCTCTCCTAGCTTGTGTATTCTTCCTCATTAGTAACTTTTGCCATCTTGAACACACTCTGCTGTTGCTTGGCCACACATGTCCTGGTCTTCATCTGTGAAACATTGGAGGCTCAGCATTATAACTCCTTTAAAAACTGCAGTAGAACCCAGAGCAGATTCACTGCATGATTGACATGTGAACCTTTGGCTGCTGTTGGTGAGTATTGGCTGCTATTTGTATGACAGCCGCTTTCCAGAATTTCAGGCAGGATTCTTTCCTAGCCTTACCTGGAGACTTCTGGTATTTCATAGTGATCTCCCATTCAAGTACTAACCTAGCCTGAACCTGCTTATCTTCCAAAGACAAGACTACCTGTGTTCAGGATGATTTGAGATCAGATTAAGATGGCACTAATCTCTTTGACCATCTGCAAGGAGGCTCCTGGATCCTATCCTAGCTCCATCCATACAAAACAACCTCATTTGGGAAACCCAAAAGGTAAGGAAGTTCATACTTTTTTTAGTGAATTTTCAGAATTGTCAGTGGAAGGAATTGTTGTTGTTGTTGTTTCTGCTGCTGCTGTTAACAGTGGTGGTTTCACAATCTACTGTTACTGACTATAGCTTTGGACCATCAAAGATGTGGATTCTGTCCAAGAATCTAGGAATCTTTGAAGTGTTGTCAGCTGAAGTGGCATGTTCCAAGTAGTATCAATTTTTTGTAATTGTGCTATTGTGCTCCTACGTATAGCAATTTCATTCAGCAGTTTGTTTCAAGTTGCCTCCAGAGCACCTATCACCACTGGAACCACAGTTGTTTTCCATTTCCAGACATGCTAAAATCACTGTTTGTTGCAGTTGTTGTTGTTCTCATCATTCTTGTCAACCCAGAAGCTTGTTACTCTGGTAAAGCTCAAGAAAACAGCAAGCTTGTAAAATGTATACTTTATTTATTCAATGTATTGATGTGGTGTGTGGTTGTTAAGGAGAGGTGTGGGGTTTTGGGCAGTGTGGAAGTGTAGTAATCGTGTACCTCACCTTACATCTCACAGCTAATGATTTCTCTAGAATACATCTTGCATTCCAACCTACCCTTACTGCTCGTGACTAATACAGAGCAGCAGTAAGTTCTGATTTTGAGGGCTGGGGAAGCTTGGGCAATATGAACGTATTGGAATTCCTTCCCAGCCCTGTTTCCACTGTTCATCTGTTTAAATTCCTACACTAGGCCTTATCTTCTTGAAAGACAAAGCAGGGCAAGCAGAAGTTGCTTCTTTTCCTTGTTCTTGCCATGGCTTGTGTGCATTGAAATGGCCAGTGAACAGGTAGCAGCAGTAAAGAGGGAGAGGAAGAACAGGGCTTTATGGATCTGAGGATTAGCAGTGGACCTATTACTGATATTTGTCCCTCAGAAGCTTCCTGGTAATGCCCGCCCCTGACAGCGAATGAGACCAATAAGACACAGATCTTATCATCAGGGCCAGTGGGTACTGCTGAGAACTCGCTGAGGCCCATATTCTAGAAACAACCTCACTCCCAACCAAGAGTGTAGTGAGACTATTTTCACTGGGGGCAGAGGGGAGGACAGACAAACATGGAGTCAGAAGGTTTGGGGCATTCGTCACTATAAAAGAGGTTTCTGTGGGGAAATGTTTTCATAGGTAATAATTTTAAAAAGCCATTTAATGTATTTTAATTAAGAAGTATGTTGTGATGCTTTCAAAAAAGCAAATTAGTATTTTCCACATGCAAAATTGTTGTGTAAACGAAATACAAATGACTAGGAAATTAATGAATACTGTACAAGTCTTTCTACTGTTATGATGTGAACTGTTAATAAAGTTTAATGAGCTATGATTTTTCTGCAGACTTGTAGAGAAACTGTCCACTTGAAAGTCCTTCAAATGTTTTACTCTCAAAAGCCTAGATTACTGAATTTGTTTTCTCTGATGAAACACTGAATGTCAACACATGTCAAAGTTGAGAATTAATTTTCACACATAGCTGTAGATGCACCAAAGGTGGGTCCTGCAGCAAACCAAAAGTGTTTAGGTAAGCTTCCTTGTATATGTACAATATTTGAGTAAGTTTGTTGTGAAAGTTTTTACCATATCCTATTCACTGGACGCTTAAACTACATTTCTAAATGGTTAGCGGCAATGGAGACTGAAGGAATATTTTGGCAGGAGGGGAGATTATTATTGGGGAAGAATGTCCTCATTCCCCCCACCCCATTGCTACATTCTTTCTGGTAACTCTCACTAACAGAAATTAGTGTGTAGAAAGGCTGGGGAACTCACCATTAAGCTAATACTGGCCTGGCTAGCGAAGGTAGGTATTGAACTGGTATTATTTTCTGTAGAAATCTGAGAAGAAGCAGAGGAGGTTTCAGTGAGATTTGCCATAGGCTGACTGGGGGAAATGGGATTATGAACCATGTTTGACTTTTTTTCTACTTCATCTTTTCCTGAAGGGTGTCATTGGAACTTTCTTGAGTTAGAAGAGCAGCAGTAACATCATCACTAGTCATGTATCTGATCATCTCAGGCTCAAACTAGATGTTAAAGGAAATGCATGTTCCCTGTTATTACCATGCCCTTCCTTCTGACAATAGATGTTCCTCAGAGCTGCATGCCTCAGCAGCTAGGCTCACAAATTTAAGCCGATGATTACCTTCTAGTGGCTATCATAAAACAGAGCACCTATCTTTTCAAGATGCAGAGCAAATTTTATAACAAAAAGATGTACTTCACCATATTTGAATACAGGCCAGGCATATCATCTCATTTGACCTCAGAGTGAAGGGGAGAGCAATGCTCGTTTACAGAATTGCTAGTTTTCAGTCATGGCAAGGTAAGTTCTTTGTACAAATATTGGCTTTAATTTTGGTTGCTTTTACTAGGTATAGGTTATCATAATTCCTTGGCTAATCAGGCGGGGTTTGGCTCTAAATCTGATTTTATCTATTCTCTAAGAGGCGGCATATAATTTTCTTAAAGGCAGAATTATAAATTTATTTAGTAAATAAGTAAAATATTAGGGAAGCTGGGAACAAAAGCCTGCAAGTACCCAAAACAGCATAATGGAATTAGATGTTTTCAAGGAAATGTACAGACATTCACAATTTTGGTGGTTATTCAGAAGTCCTAGAAGGTGATTTTCTGTGGAGATACTGGGATGCTAGTATAGGAAACATCTCATTTTGAGAAGAAAACTACTGTTGATAATTTTTGGGACCAAGTGCATCTTTTAAAATGCCCAACCTCAACAAGTTTCTTCATACTCACATTTTAAACAGGTGAACAAAACACAAAATCATAGAAAAACAAAGAAAACACTTCTTGCTCTCTCAACCTTAACTAGTTTAACCTCAAACTGAGAATTCTTTGTACTGTTTCCTTCTTGTTCATGAGGGATCTTACTCAACAACATGTTTGGCCATATTTACATCCAAGATGCCATCTTCATTTCACAGTCTTGTATGTGAAGAGAATGAAGAGAAGAGGCCCTTGGCTTAGATTCCATCCAAAGGCTGGCCAAAGATTAGACTACATCTAAAGACTGTTCTTGGACTATGGCTCCATGGAGACCTCTGCTGAAAAAGTCTTCAGATGACAGAGGAAGAACTGTCAGTCTTACAATGGCACTGCTATCAGGCAAGAAGAATGAGGATTTTGTATCAAAATACTGCACTGGTTTAGGAAACATCTTTTGTATATGCACATTTCTTCTTTCTTGCCCCTCTACCTGTTCACTGGAAAACAGGATTGCCAGATGGAGAAAAATATATGTGTAACTGGACCATACTGATAGAGGAATAGCAAAGTTTAGATTTAATTGTTCTCCTCAGTTGTCCTATTTTAGCTCTTATCTCAAATATATACCCATGTTAGTCTGGATCTGTATGCAAAGAGATCTTGTAGCACCTTTGGGACTGAGAGAAATAATTTGGTAGCATAATCTTCCATAGACGTAAGTCTTGAAGTAACATCTATGAAAATTTATGCTACCAACTTTTTTCTCTCAGTTAGTCTCAAAGGTGCTACAAGATCCTTTTGCATTAGTTCTTATCTGCTTAAGAAACTGATACATCACGAACTGCAGCATCTTCTGTTCTTAACAGCTAAGCACAGAAAGATCACGTGACAACCATTGACCTTGTTCTTTTGCCATAGTTGCTAATTACTTAAGGCTCTCCCAGACTACAGGAGATATTTTCAGTGAGGGAATCAGCTGGCATGCCTTGTTTGCAGCATATGAAATGTCAGGCTTTGAAGATGTTGAAAGGGACCAAGAAAGAAGCTGCATTCCTAAACAAGCAGTTCAACATTTTGGAATGCATCCCTCGAAGAGCAAGGGCATCCACGTGATTGCCTAAAACCTAGGCAATGTATGAAATTAATGGGAAGCCAATAAACGTTAGCCTGGCAATGTACATGTCTGGCATCAATGTGTGTTGTCTAATTTCGTGACAGCCAGTTAAATACAAGTATATATCAGTTACTTCAACATATATAGGAGGAGCTTATGAAACTGTGACAAAGGTCCTGCAATTGGGAAGCATGTTATAAAGTTCTAGCCAGGCAGAACTATGATACATCTTCCTTCCCATAAGAGTCACTTTCCTCCAGTGGGGCTCCCCTTCTTTGGCCATTTTAGTGGCTGGTGGAAAGTGGGGAGCCCTGGAGGAGCATTTGGCCATGTGCCTATCAGCACAGACAAGGCAATGTCATCCTTTGGGACATAACTGGATGCTTCTCCAACCTCACTCACATTCCTTTGGCCACTAAATGGCTTTGGAAGACAAAGGAGAATCCTGCAGATGTTTTGGTGATTGTGTGTGAGAGGTAGTAGTGCCAGCTGTTATATTAATATTCTAAATCTGGCGATAATTCAAACACTTTGAAGCACTGTGTGAGTAAGATGGTGCTCAAATATTGAAGCATTCAGGCATGCAACTTTGTATAGAATATTGGGTTATTTTTGTTTTAAGCAAAATTGCCTTCATTTCTTTACTTTCATTTCTTAACCTTGAAACTGAGATTTATTTAAGCAAGGTATCTGATTTGTAATGATGTCACACAGTGGTTTGAGCAATCTGGGACTCTCCAAACCAGATTAAGAAACAAAGATATCATGTCTGGATTCACACACTCTCTCTAAGGATTTTCACTTGCTCCTCTCAAATCATTATAATTTTCTTGAAAGTGTACATTCAGCCCCAGGAAAAGGTTTCCATACCTTGGGGGAAACTGGCAAGCATTAGAACAAAGGAAACTGTCTTAGAGTGAGTCCTGTCATCTGTATTGTCTCCATGGAGGTAGACAAGTGCTATAGGGGTACAGACCAATTTCCACCATCATCACAGACCACACCACCACATTTTTGGCCAAAATGTGGTCCCAGGTGGTGGCTGTTTTAATGTATAATGTCACTTCAGTTATCTTGTTATGGGGACATTTTATGGGTGATTTTCCCCCCCGAAAAATTAATAATTGGGGAAAATCTAAGGGGACTTGGAGACTGCAAAAAGGAAGCTGGACTGCTTGTAGCCCACTGTGGGCTAAACTCTCAAATCTCCTGTTCCACTGGAATGCAAAGGGTCTTTCCCAGGACTCCTTGACAATTCCAAGTATAGATCCTAAGATCTCTTTTATGGAAAGTATTGCTCTAGTGCTGTTACTTTCCCTGCAGAAACCTAACATGACACAAGTGTACATTAAGTTATAAAGTCACATTGTCACTGCTATAGCATATTGACTAAATTAATCAGTATTCTGGAACCTTTTTGTCTTTCTGCCTGCTATTTGTGTCCTTTCTGCACAACCATAAATAATGTTTGTTTTCTATTTCATTTATGATATTTCCCAAATTTCCTTTTCTATTTTATTTGTGTTTTGTTGCACTGTGTGTGTATGTATAAGTTAAGTTGGGTAAGTAAGACATTTATTTGTTGGATTTGTGTAACTGCACATTTATTTCCATTTCTCTGTGATTTTTCTGGCATGTAATAATGGCGTGATGCTACTATGATGGTAGCAGACAGGCAAAATTGCTCCCAGCAGAATGGAAAAAGAACAAATACCAAGAAACCTGGAAACTGCTTTTGGCACTGAATTGCAGACTGCCTGAGGTATAAGCAGCTGATCAAATTCATTTAAAATTTGTCAACAGTTCAAATGTGAAGTCCAGACCACTTGTTTTCAGCATAACAGAAATAGAAACTCCATACTGCAAAATTTTAATGCCATAGGTTAACATACATTAAAGAGGTAGATGCAAAGGCTTTGGATTTCCAGGTACATGCTAGCACTAGTGCTTCAAACTGTAGCACTACTTCTAAGAATTGAAAGAATCTTATTTTACAATATACAGTTAGGCCATTTCCACACTAAACTGTTATAGTGCTATTATTCCACTTTCAACGTCCTATGGAATCCTGGGGTTTGCTGTTTAGGGACAGGTGTTTAGAAGTCTCAGCCAGAGAGCTCTTTGGCCTCAGTAAACTACAAACCCCAGAATTCCACAGGATGTCAAAAGTGGAATAATAGCACTATGACAGTGTATGTGGAAATGGCCTTAGCATCAGGAGCTCTCTTGCTTCTTAAATTGATTCCCAGGGCCCTGGTACATGTAAAAGCCACATGGGTTTGTTCTGATCATGTATTTGCACATCATGCAGTTTTTCCCAAGCCCTGATATGGCCGTGGCTTCCATGCTATGTAATGAAGGATGAACCACATCGTAGAAACAGAGCTTAGAACATTACCTTAATTACTGGGAAGTGTTTTGTTCTTTCTTTTACCCATAACAAGGATCCCACACCACTCAAAGCTGTGCAGGACCATAACCAAGATGCTATATAGTACAGGAAGCCCCCACCTTTTAACACCCCATGATCTGATTATACTTTCTTTTGAGGCTTCCAAATTAAGGACCAGTTCAATTAATTTGACAGGGGTTCCTTTCATCAGTTTTTCTTGCCTACAGAGGGTCACTTGGAACTTCTTGCATATGCACACTGCTTGCAAAACAGGCTAAGAGGGGAAAAGGCACTAAGCTGGCTGATAGACTTTGCAAGTAGCATGTGTGTGGTCTGTCCCAAGTGAACCCTCTTAAGTCCTTCATGCTCCCTACAATACAGTACATGGGTTCTGCTTTTCAACCAATTCTGTTTTCTGACAGTGCTCCAGTCCGTAACCTGTCAGATAAGTGGAGGAAGCCTGTCCTAACAGAACACAAAGCTCCACCAGGATACTTAGCTAGAAGTCCAAAGGGCCACAGCTTCTTCCTCTCTCTGCTATGAAATGGCAACCAGAGCCCAATGGAATGCACCCCCAAGGCCAGTCAGTCCCTGGGGGTGGAAGTGCCCCACACACCCATATGGCAGTCATTGTGTAGTCAAGGAAAAAGGAGCAAGGATCACTTTCCTGGACCTGTGAGGCATTCTGCAAGGAGGTACTGGCATTATTACTTCTGCAGGCATTGTGAACGAAGGTATCCAGTGCTGCTTTTTTCCTAACTGTGCAACAGCAGATGGACAGTGTTGGGGTCTACCTCCACAGCCAATTAGTGGCTGGGGGCAAAACTGCATGGTGACTATTACACAAGCATGAGCAAAGGTGTAAGCCACCAATAAAATTCCAGGCTACGTCTACTGTTCAGTACCACTTGAAAGAAACTTTCAATGGTCAAAAGACCATTCCTTTTGTTCTCAGCAAATCATCCAAAGGACATAGGAAGTCCCTGACAACCAAACTTCTTGTGAAGTGATGCAGTTGCATAGGGATGTAGGGGCGGGGGGGGGCGATTCGCCCTAGGTGTCAGTGTTTTGGAGGCATCCCGGCCTGTAGCCACACCCCCATGCACTGCAGCCATGCCTCGCACACAGTGGCCACGCCCCATGTGCCATAGCCCCGCCCCCTCCTGCTCCCCTCCACATACTCCAAGCTCTACCACTGAAGTGATGCCTCCTATTCCTGTTTAATTCCATGCCAAGTAGAGAAGGACTGGTAAAGAAACTTTTTCAAGCAGTATTGCAGCAGGAGACAGGTTCCTGTACTGCTGTGAAAAAGGAGGTGACGCCTGGCTTGAAAACAGTCTGTGTGAAAGTGTTCTAGAAGTAGACAACAAGCTGAAAATGAGTCAACAGTTTGATGCAGCAGGTAAAAAAGCCAATGTGATTCTTGGCTGCATCAATAGGAGTATAGTGTAGAGATCAAGGGAAGTAATAACACCACTCTATCCTCCTTTGGTTAGATCTCACCTGGAATACTGTGTCCACTTCTAGGCACCACAATTCAAGAAGGATATTCACAAGCTGAAACATGTCTAGTGGCGGGTGACCAAAATGGTGAAGTGTCTGGAAACCATGTCCTATGAGGAGTGGCTTAGGGAGCTAGGAATGTGTAGCCTGATGAAAAGAAAGTTAAGAAATGACATGATAGCCATGTTGAAATATTTGAAGGGGTGTCATGTTGAAGATGAGGCAAGTTTATTTTCTTCTGCTCAAGAGACTAGGACACAGAGCAATGGGTTCAAACTACAGGAAAAGAGATTTCACTGAAACATCAGGAAGTTCTTCCTGATGGTAAGAGTCATTTGACAGCAGAATACACTGCCTTGGGGTGTGATGGAGTCACCTTCTTTGGAGGCTTTTAAACATAGGCTGGATGGCCATTTGCTGGGGGTGGTCTGAGTGTGTGTTCCTGCATGTCAGGGGGTTGCATTTGATGCCCGTTGTGGTCTCTTCCAGTTGTATGAAAATATGAGAACACACACACACCTGACTACCTTTTATTAAGGTAAGGAGCAACAGTCCCCTAAATTAACCCTGGAACAACAACAGCAAACAATGGAACAACAAACAATGTGATACTTGTTGTGGAATGGAGGAAAAAATGTTATAGGAATCATTGCCTTGGTTGAGGAAAGGGACGCCCTTGTGTCTCCAATGTCTAACTCACAGTTATGATCATTACGATTTCTATAACTGTGAACAGCTGTACAAACAATCACACCGATACTCATGAAGTAGAGATGGGTGCAGACTTCCCTGGGCTTGTTTGTTTTTTAATGGGAAAATGTAAAAATGCACAGCTTTCTGCATATGTTTAAAGGAAACAAGTTGAGATTGTGAATAACTGAATATGGGAGAAAAATAGTTAAAACTGAATGCTTCCCCTCTTTCAAGCAGATTTAAAATCTATTGATAACTTTTTTACTTACTTATTTAATAACTTGCCTTTCCCCCAAATGACATCCACGGCTATCCTGACTGGAGTAAACATGTTAAATTAAATGGATTTAATTTGTGTGTTAACTCCCTATTCAGTGTTTGTTTCAGAGGGTCTGTTTAGTTGGTCTGTTTAGAATCAGTAGGATTCCAGCCTTTAATTGACTAGCTCATAAAAATTTGATTTTGACTCCCTTTGTATTCAACTGTGTTTGTGATTATGAGTTAGGATGCCTCTCCAACCCCTGTCTAAAGGCTCCTCATCTCTATTAGTTACACCACGAATGGACATAACCTGATCTTTTGTGTACTAGGAACAGGTGAGAACTTGGAAACATTGCTTTTTGTACAACTGTTCCCATAATACCCACTGGCCATGTTGGCTGTGGAATTCTGGGAATTCTAATCCAAAAAGTAACTTCCAAATGCTGGAAGAACTGTACCTCTTGAATTTAGCCAGCACAGATGGCTGACAATTTTGTGTGGTTCATTCATTCCCAAATGCATATATTCATAAACATGATGGAAAACATTTTTGGAAAAAGCAAAACTGGTAAGAGTCATCTCTGCCTGTCCTGCTGTCATTATGTGCCTTCAGCTTATAGTGACTCTGTCATAGGGTTTTCTTGGCCGGTTGTATTAAGAGGAAGTTTGTCATTGCCTACCGCTGAGACTGAGGGAGCATGACTTGCCGAAGGTCACCCACTGGGCTTCCACAGCTTATTCTGCTGAATTATAGCACCCTTATTCCTAGAGATGGGATGAATCCATGAATTTTCTGAATCCGAATCCAGATCCAAGTCCCTGGAAGGTTCTGCGAATCCACGAATCTTGAATCTTTCAAAATTGTTTTTTACAAAAGGGTTTAAAAACCAAGGGAAACGAAGCACTTCTACTGAAAAGTGTTTTGAAGCAGAATTTGACATCTTTGTTTAATCAAAAACAAATTAAATAATAGTTTTCACTTTCAGGAAAATATATCCATATACTTATTAAGAATCACATGTAATTTGGAAGTAGCTCCAGATGTTGGAGCTGACTTCTGGGTTGACTATTACAAAACAGACAAACAAAAGAGGGGCAAGGATAATCTTGGGAAAGACACACTCTCTCAGCCTTAGCAAAAGCCTAGGCAAAGGCAAACCTGCCTCTGAAGAAATCTGGCCAGGACAATTGTCATAGTTTTGCCTCAGGACCTCCCCAGATTGAAAATGACATGAAGGCCCTTTCTACACAAGCAGGAAAATGTGGATTATTAATCCCACGTTTTCTTGCCTGTGTAAAGAGGGCCACATACTACAGTACAGAGATAATCCAGGTCAAAACTGGATTTTTCTTTGCATAGCTCTTTATGGCATCCTGAGGTTTGTAGTTTGATGATGCGCTAGCACACTTTGGCAGAGAAGGCTGTGACACCTTGTCCAACTACAAACCCCAGAATTGTGTATGAAAGAGCTTTGCAAGGGAGCCATGCAAAGGAATCTTCTTGAGCTATCCTTGAAATCTCAACAACATTGTACTTTCAAGTCAAGTCTCAAGTCCTGCAACAAGGAAGGCACTTAACAAAAACAAACAAACACCAGCCTCTAGTCCAGTCCCAATCCCTACCCTCCAGTGTCAAGTCAAAAGAGTAATAAGAAGAGAATAATTACCTTGCAGAGGGAGGCAGCCACAGGGGCAGGCAGCAGAAGCAAGCTTGATCCAGGGCTTTCATGCCAGCTCAGGCCTCCTGGCATGCAGAAAAACGGCTCTCACCGGCCCTGCACACCCATGCAGGCCTGATCCAGGGCTTTCACACTAGCTCAGGCCTCTGGCCATGCAGGAAAGTGACCCTCGTCAGCCTTGCGCACCCACGCGGGCCTGATCCGGGGCGCTCAGGCCCCAGGGCATGCAGAGATTCAAAAGATTTGATTCACCTGTTTTGGCCAAGGGATTTGGATTTGTGAATCTTGAATCCTTCCCAAGGATTTGAGGATTCGCGGATTCGGTTGGTGGCGGGTAGCTCTCCATATTTTAGTAATGGGATATGTAGTAGGAGTTAAGTAGTAGCTTGCTTGTAACAAGGTATAGGAACCAGAGACCATTAGATAAACAAAAAGCTAGAAATCTACTGATAAGCACAGCCAGGCTGCACCAGAACTTCAAGGTCTCTTGCGGGTGGGAAGATGAACTCTTTGTCTTTTATGTTTTGTATTTTGCTAATTGCCTCCAGTTCACTCACTGAAGTCCTGCACGATGTATCACGCTCCTAATAAATGGTGTTTATGCGTTGTTCTATTTGTGTGTGTGAATTCAGTTCCTGACAGAATGAATGAACTGCCTGTAAAAATATTACAATATGTTTCAAAAAATTGAGGAAGAGCCTCAAGAAGAAGGAGCATCCGGCGGAGACTTCAAAAATCCAGGCGATGGAATCGCTGAAAGAGATGAGATGGCCCCAGCCGGCCTCCTGATGCCAGACTCAAGACCTGGCCCTCGATTCTTACAACCACCCTGACTGGAAGTCAAACCTGGGCCTGGGGGGAAAGACCCGAAACTGCTCTGCGCCAACATCGCCGAACTACAAGTTGGGATACTTTGTCGAGACCAGCTTGATGGAACAACTTCTCGCCTGGGAAGAAGAAGTGGAAAAACAATGAGAAGAAATTTCCAAACTGAGAGCTCAGTTCCATGACTCGAAACTTCTGGTGCCTAAGGTCGAGGGTGCGCCACCTCAGATTCCAGCAGCAGCAGCTGCTCCGGTGGCCGCAGCACTCGCATCTCCCGGAATACTGGCACCACAAGTGGGCCCCAGACCTTTCAGAGAATTGAAGACCATTTACGATGGTGATGGAGTCACCCTAACTTAATTCCTTAACATAGCCTCTAATTACATGGTTGACTACGGGAACAGTTTCCCAGATGATGCAGCCAGATACCTGAGCCAACACCTCAAAGGAGAAGCAGCGGAGTGGGTCGCCAACCTGTTCGACTCATGAGCTGAGGAAACAGCTGATTTGCAGCTGTTCATGAATCACCTCAGAGAAAGGTTTGAAGATCTCTTCTTCCAGGAACAAGCCAGATACCAACTTAGAAAACTACACCAAGGAAAAGGGACCGTTGGAGAATACTCCCATGAATTCAGAAAGTTAGCCACTAAAGTACCAGAATAGAAAGATGACATCCTCAAGCAATTTTTCCGAGATGTATTAAACCCCACCATACTAGATCGCTGCCTGACACAAGGAGACCTGGCCAGCCTCTTGGGATCGATGAAACTAGCCAGAGAAGTGGAAAGCATGATGGAGAGCGTCCAGGTCGCCCAGCAGAGACAAGCCCAAGAAAGTGGACGCTGAACTCCGGCACCTCGAAAAACCACTTTCCTGAGCAGCGAGGAAAAGAAAAAATTCCTGTTTCCAATATGGGAAAAAAGGCCACATCACTAGCGAATGCCAGGGATCAAAGAAACCCACTGAAGAAAAATCAGGCAGCCCCACCACTCGGCCTGCAAGAGACTGGCCCATATCCCGCAAAGCTGATGCTCCGAAGCAGCCAACCAAACGTCCCGCCAGCAGATCCGCTGCTGGAACTTGCAATGGCGAGGACAGCCTGCTGACCACCTCCAACTCAGAAAGTGATGAATGGGACCCCGACCAATCCATTAATGTAAGTACAACTAAAACTTGTCGTGTGTATATTACAGTAACTTTACAAGGCAATGATGGGAAATTACGAATGTACAGGGCCTTAGTTGACTTAGGCTGCACCACTAGTTTATTGAATCCCACAGTGGCCAAAGAACTTGCAGTAAAGTTTGAACCCTTCAAAAAAGCCGTCAATTTATCACAAATGGACGGCTCACCCATGGCAGAGGGCCCTGTATGGAAAAGGACCAAGCCCATACCTATTCAAGTGGGAAACTTACAGGGGCTATTACATTTCCTAGTGCCTAACAAAATTGGGTTTCAAGTGGTTCTTGGGTACGACTGGCTAAAAAAGCACAATCTCCAAATTGACTGGACCCAAGGTTTACTCAAGCATACCAATAACAATAATTCAGTACCTGAAATAAAATCTCCCAACACAGCACTTGAATTGAGCCCTGAAGAACTGCAGAAAATCCCACTAGACTACCAGGACCTGCAGAAAGCTTTTGAAGACCACGAAGCAGATAAACTGCCCACACACAGAGACTTTGATTGTAAGTTGAGATTGGTAGAGGGAGCAAAAATTCCCAAACTCAAGTTATACCCTATGAACCACTAAGAACTAGAGGCACTAAAAAAAATCCTGAATAAAAATCTGCAACGTGGATTCATTAAGCCCTCATCAGCTCCCACAGCAAGTCCCATATTTTTCCATAACAAAAAGGACGGAGGAGACCCTGGACTCATTGTAAACTATAATTTAATTAATCAGGCAGTATTGCCTAATGCGTACCTGATTCCTTTAAATACGGATATACTAAACCAATCGATTAAAGGCAAATTTTTTACTAAATTGGATCTCAAGGAAGCTTTCCATAGAATATGCATGGATCCAGAAAGTGAATGGTTGACCACATTCTCAACCCCCCTGGGTAACTACCAATGGACTGTTCTCCCATTTGGATTACAAGCTGGTCCCGTCACATTCCAAATGTTCCTCAACTCTGTACTACAAGACTTCCTCTACAATGGTGTTGTTGAACAACACACCAAACTTGTGCATACTGTATTACAAAGACTCATAGACAATGAACTTGTTGCTAAACTTTCTAAATGCCAATTTCACACTCAAACCTTTGACTATTTAGGGTATCAAGTTTCCAATAATACCCTAAACATGGACTCCTCCAAAACTGCTACAATTCTAAACTGGCCTGCACCCAAAACTAGAAAGCAACTGCAACAATTTCTTGGTTTTGCAAACTTTTATCGTAACTTCATAGAAGGATTTGCTACAATTGCGCTCCCTCTCACTGATCTGTTAAAAAAAGCTCCAAATGGCAAAACTAACCACTGCAACCTCATCACCTGGCCTGAAAAATGCCAAGCAGCCTTTGATGCCCTGAAAAAAAAATTTACCTCCAAACCACTACTTTTATTCCCTGATTCTAACAAAGAATTTATAATTCAAACTGATGCCTCTGACTTCACCATGAGAGCCATTCTCCTCCAGCAAGACACAGACGGACACCTCAAATCATGTGCCTTCATCTCCAAAAAATTCTCTACCCCACAGCGTAACTGGCCAATTTGGGAAAAAGAAGCAATGGCCATCCATTTTGCACTTTCCACATGGCGACACTTCCTTGAAGGTGCTAAACTTCCTTTTCAAGTATGGACAGACCATTGTAATCTTGAAACACTGAAAACTGCCAAAAAACTAACCCCCTAAGCAAGCACACTGGGCTGGATTTTTCCAACGCTTCAGATTCAAAATTATTTTCAAGCCTGGAAAAACTAGCACTTTGGCAGATCCCCTCTCAAGACTTCCTTGCCACAAACTGCTTTCCTTCTCTACTCCTACCAAAGAAAAAACCTATTTTTCCCCAGGCACTTTTGGATTACAAGTCACCACACGAGCTCAACAAAAAGCCCATGCATCAGCTTCAACGCTTCTTGACTCTGGCTTCCAGGACTCTCTGAAATGTGCCTACCCGGCAGACACCTGGCTACAATCACATAAAGACTCAGTTACCTGGCTCAATGAGTTACCTTTCGTCGGGAGTAAAATTTACGTCTCCCTACCCTGCTGGAATGAGATTTTGAAAAGATATCATGACTCCAAACCTGCTGGCCTTTTGGTTTCCTTAAAACTCTACATTCTACCAGGAAGCTTTTCCATTGGCCAGGTCTTACCAAACACATCCAAGAATACATAAAAAACTGCCCTGTTTGCAACACCTGCAAGTCCTCTATATCTAAACCACATGGACTTCTCCAACTGCTTCCTGCTCCATCTTCACCTTGGGATTCTACTTCATGGGACTTCATTGTTGGTCTACCCAACTCCTGCAGTTTCTGTACCATTTGGGTTGTCACCGACCATTTCTCCAAACAATCTCACTTCATTCCACTGAAGAAGATACCCACTGCTGAAAAACTAGCCAACCTCTTCATCACTAACATTTGGAAATTACATGGACTCCCTTCCACAATAGTCTCAGATAGAGAACTGATATTCACTTCTAAATTCTGGACTTCACTCCTTAAATCCCTCGGCATTTCTCAAAAACTCAGCAGCTCCTATCATCCCCAAACCGATGGACAAACCGAATGCACCAATCAAACCCTGGAACAATACTTACGCTTCTTCATCAATTCTAATCAAAACAACTGGACATCCCTTCTGCCTTTTGCCAAATTTGCTTACAATTCTTCTCTGTACTCCTCCATGGGCAAATCTATTTGAAATTGAAATATCCATTTGAAATTGTCTTTGGCACCCACCCAAAGCCCTTTCCAGTGCTCCCAAACACCCTCTCTACATCTCAACCTCCTTCTCTCCAGTCTTGGATTACAAAACTCTCTTCTACTTGGACTTCTGTGTGTTCCACTCTTGAGTCTTCCAAAGCTTCTCACAAGTGCTTCACGGACAAAAAACGCCACCCCAATCCTACTTACAAGCCTGGGGATCTTGTCTATCTCTCCTTCAAGAACATTGCCACTGATAGCCCCTCCAAAAAAACTCGCCCCCAAATACCTTGGTCCTTTCCCAGTCAAATGGGCCATTAATGAAGTCACCTTTGAACTTTCTTTGCCTGCCACTTACAAACTTGTTCACCCTTTTTCATTCCAGCTTACTGAAACCAGCTCCTTCGAATTCTTCGGAGACTGACCCGACTACAGGCAACACAGCTTCTTCATCACCAGTTTCCCATCTCCCTACTTAGCTAATGCTTTTCATGATTGCATTTCAGTTTTTGACCCCCCTTTTTTTCTTTTCCCTTTCTTTTCCACATTACCCAACCTTCCCCTCTTTCCCTATTCATTCTTTGCTCTACTGATTTGATTTGCTAAAAGCTGATTCAGATTTCTTTTTTGGGATGGGCAAGATGTCAGGTAGCCCTCCATATTTTAGTAATGGGATATGTAGTAGGAGTTAAGCAGCAGCTTGCATGTAACAAGGTATGGGAACCAGAGACCATTGGATAAACAAAAAGCTAGGAATCTACTGATAAGCAAAGCCAGGCTACACCAGAACTTCAAGGTCTCTTGCGGGTGGGAAGATGAACTCTTTGTCTTTTATGTTTTGTATTTTGCTAATTGCCTCCAGTTCACTCACTGAAGTCCTGCACAATGTATCACGCTTCTAATAAATGGTGTTTATGCACTGTTCTATTTGTGTGTGTGAATTCATTACCCATCACTACTTATTCCACTTTAAATTGCCATGGTTTTGTCCTGTGGAGTCTTGGGACTGGCTGTTGAGGGAGGGGCATTTAGAATTCTCAGCTGGAGTGCTCTAATGCCTCATCCAACTACAAATCTCAGGAATCCACAGGATGGAATCATGATAGTTAAAGTGGACTAATCTAATAAATAAAAGTCAAAGTTTATCTGTTTGTGTCAAGCAAAGACCTCATATGATTGGTTGCTTAAGAAGATTCTATGGAATTCTGGCGTTTGCAGTTTAGGGAGGGACCTTTAAAATTCTCAGCCAGAGAGTTCTTCGGCCTCAGTCAAATGTGTCTGCTTTGAATAGGCTGGTTACTATGGATACAAGGCCTAGGAGCAAGGAGGAAGACACTGTATTCCCTCAGGTACCTAACCTCTGTATGTTAATAACTCTGAATACAGATTGGATTGGGTAATACGGGGAAAAGTTACCGGTATTGGACAAGACAGCTTGGGGAATTAGAGGCACAGCATCTCAAATCTTTCTAACAAGTATTACCTATGAGAAAATAAAATCCTGAGCAATGCTGGATATATACGCTAATGGAGCTATAATTCTCTAATGTGAATGGGCCCCTGCTCTCCCAGAGTCCTAGTCAAACACTCAAACTACTTCAACATAGTGGCTTACTGTGCCTGTCCTCAAAGAGTTCTTCAGTTGAAAAAGTAGAATGGTACTAGAGCAGCCCTCAGTGTGAGTAAGAAAAAGATCTTAACTAAGTTTTCTCAATTAAAAAAAGAATTTGAGCTGGCATTTCAATAATTAATCTCAACAGAATGAATTCCATGCTTAACATACTATTATGATATAGTAAGGCAGTCATTAACTCAATAACACATACTGTTTTAAAAAGGAAAGAAGGAAAAACATCTTGAGTGATACAAATTAATAAACAGATATGAATTATACACATAGATGTTGTGCCTTGAAATAAATAAGGAATTCTGCTCTGCCGGCTTTATTAGATCATATCTCCAGATCTAATCCCTTACAGCCTTTACTCTGCGGCTAACTATGAACAGTACATAGATGTGTAGGAACCAAAATCTAACAGCTTATTTGATCAGGGAAAAAAACTGCTGTGGGACCACACACTCTTGAACTCAGAAGTAGTGTGAAAGGGCATTCCTTAACTCATTGCTGTTGGGAGTGGCAACCTTTGCATGCCTTAATTAACTGGCTAGTTAGTTTGTATGTCTATTGTAGGCATAGAGGGGACTGCCTAGAGTAAACTTCCTGTTGTTTGGTTATCACTCACATCCCCTTGCATGTTCTCTTTTTCACTCATTTTGTTCTTCAGCTTCCCTGCAAGCATGTGGTCTTCGATCCTCCAGCAAGCATGCTTCCCTGTAATGCTTAATTTCATCTTATTTTCTTCAAGAATTGAACCTATGTAAACTATGCACAAGATTTTGTGAGTAAACTTTTCATATTTTTAACCAAACTGTTTGTGTTTATTTTGAGCTAGATTAAGTGTGTCCGGGGTAGAGATGATTAAAGTGGGACTGGTAATTTGTTCAACTTCTGCCTGCACATTACAGAATACTCTGCTGGCTGGGAGACTTATTACTAAAAATCTCTCAATTCCTCAACAATTGCCTGCTTCCTACTTCCCTGCTCCAAATTCCTTATCCCTCCCCCACACTTTTTACTTAGAAGGGTCCAACAGGATTGCAAGTACAAACACATATTTGCAGCATTGCAGGGGAGAGGCAGCTGAGCAGAAGGATTAGTAGGAGCACAATAGTGCTTAGAAGCTCCTGGCACAGCTTCTGGCATCATGGATGCACAGACTGGAGGATCCTGGGAGTTGTAATCCAAAAGAAGCAACCTTTCCAGGCTGTAGACTTCAATGAATTTTGCAGAGTAGACGTGGGGAAGGAACAGGCTATGAACCAAGTAAGATTCCTGGCAGTCCACCAAGCCCTCAGCAACCCCAATTATTATTATTTTTTTTCTGGACCAATTTTCAGGACATTTTTCAATCAAAAACATCCCCAAATGAAAGAAAATATATTGCATACACAGTGGCTTTGCTTTTCCAATCCCTCAAAATCCACTGACCTCCCTGAAAGCCCTTTCCACCACCACCACCCCAGCTGAAAATGGTGACTGGAAATGATGTGATGAAATTTCTGATGTGCCCATGCAACCAACAGGGGTTGAAAATTGTTCCTTCGCTCCTACCTAATTACATACGCCTGTTGTAGAACACAGTATCCAATACAGTGAGACTTACTTCTTAATAAGCATAGGATATCTGATTTCCAGACTCAGATTGGAATTGCCTGAGAGAAGCCACGTAAAGCTCAGAAACTACAGGCAATCTATCACTGTGAAGTGTGTGATTCTGGGAGTTCTCATCCAAAAAAGAGTAAGTTGGCCAAGAATGCAACAAGGGGACCTGCAAATAGATCTCTTTCACATTGAGGGAAGTTTCACTCACTTCATTTCCATAGAAAACTTTTGAGAGCAGATATTCATGGAAGGATGAGAAAAACACAAGAAGCAAAAACTGGGGAGCACCTTGCAAGAAGATTTTCAAACCAAGGATTGGTGTAAAGAAGTGTGGAAAATAGCGATTAATGATAAGCTAACATGTCGAATTAAAGTAAAAAAAGGAATAATGAAAGTGAATGATTTTGAAGAAATATGGAAGATACTTGTGGGAAAAGTCCTAATAAAAGAGAGAAGTGTCACACCTCCACAAGAAGTATTACAATTTTGGAAAGTAGAGTAAGCTGAAAGATAATAGGCTTGGGGAATGGGTTTACACTTAGTGTTAGGGCTTACATTTAAGGTTTCATTTAAGGTTATATTTAAGATTATATTTAAGGTTACATTTAAAGTTAGTGTTAATGTTAATATGTTCAGTAATAGGATCATATTCAGCCAACAGCAATAGGTTAAATATAGTTGAATATGATAGAGTTAAGAACGTGACAAAAAATATAAGCAATATGATATATAACATGTGGAATAAGTATATGATGATAAAGGATCTGGAAAGAAATAACAATGTAAGCTATTTCATTGCAATGTTTTCTTTTTCACTTTTATGGTAATCATGTGGTGTTATGTTCTGTTTGTTTTTTCTTTATAATTAATAAAAATTTTAAAAAATTTAAAAAACAAAACTGGGGAGCACCCAATAAAATGCACAAAAGAAATCAGACACACCTCAAAGTGCTCAATGGATAGATGGTTTATTGATTAAAAAAAATCATGTTTTGCCCTTTATTGCTCCCAAGGCCCTCTTCATGGGTTATTTGTAAGTAACTCCAGCATTTTCAGCACTTGCAGTATAACTTCACCTGAAGTCTTCACACTAATAATGGACAGAAAGAAAATACAGAAAGGTACATATTCATTTTCCATATACCAAAAGGACATTTGATGCACACACAAAAAAAAAAGTTGCTTGATTTTTTGGGGGGAGGGGGGGCTGGATGACAGAATAGAATAGAAAAGAAATATGGAAATCTCACCAACCGTTCTTCATCACTGTACAGTACAGATGGAAAGGCTCACCAAAAAAAGTATAAACAACAAGGTATCTTTAGTACAGTTAAATTTTGTAAAATTCCATTCAGAAGCATCCCATATACATGCTATAACAGAATGGACCTACTTCCTTGGGCAATAAGATGACCTGGGGGTATTTCCCTGTATCTTTTTTTAAAATCAAAGTTCCAAGTTCATTAGTTAATTAATAACAGATATTTACTTAATAGCTTAAATCCTATTGTTAGTCCTAACAGCAGCAGACTCATTAAATAAATAAAATTTATCACCATTCAGCAGTTGATTCAATGGACCTACTGTAGCTGAGACTAAACAATAGGATTCAGGCAATCACGCTATGTAATTACTTATGTTAAAAAGTACTTTTGTGTGTGCAAAACCAATATGTTTTTTAAAAAAAATTAAGGGATCAGCATGCTGGATCCCCTTGCCAGAGGCATTAGGGCAAGTGCAGAGAATCATAGAATCAAAGAGTTGGAAGAGACCCCACGGGCCATCGAGTCCAACTCCCTGCTATGCAGGAACACCTATCAAAGCATTCCCAAAAAATGGCCATCCAGCTTCTGCTTAAAAACCTCCAAACAAGGAGACTCTACCACACTCCGAGGCAGCATATTCCACTGCTAGACAGCTCTGACCGTCAGGAAGTTCTTCCTGAGGTTTAGGCGGAATCTCCTTTCCTGCAGCTTGAATCCATTGCTCCTTGTCCTAGTCTCTGGAGCAGCAGAAAACAAGCCCACTCCCTCCTCAACATGACATCCCTTCAAATATTTAAACATGGCTATCATGTCCCCTCTTAACCTTCTCTTCTGCAGACTAAACATACCCAGCTCCCTAAGCTGTTCCTCATAGGCCATGGCTTCCAGACCCTTCACCATTTTGGTCACCCTCCTCTGGACACACTCCAGCTTGTTGATATCCTTCTTGAATGGAGGTGCCCAGAACTGGACACAGTATTCCAAATGAGGCCTATGTTGGCAGATTCCAGGGGACATGCTGTACACCAACATGACCCACAAAATGTCTGGGCTTCAGAACAGGCCACAGCAAAAACCAGCATAGGATTAAAAACGAACAGAGGCCAGAGTTGAGGCCAAACTAAACTAGTACTTTATTGTAAAACAGTTCTCCAACAGTTTCACAACTCACATACGCCAAGAGTATCTCTTGCTTTTTCCCTGTACCTCTGACATATACACAAGGATCAGCTTTGCTCTGTTTAAAGCCACACTCCTGCAAAGCTTTGTCTAAACACATATTCCAGTAGCGAGCAGACTGTTTCAACCCATACAGTGGTTTTTCATGTTTCCACACCATTTTTTCTCCTCCCTGGTGGAATCCAAGTGGTTGAAACATGTAGACCTTCTCTGGCAAATCAGCATTAAGATAGGCAGTTGTGATATCAAAGTGTGTGACCAAGGTATTTCTCTGAGCAACCCCCTTCTCCTGTGCTGGCTCTGGCTTTGGCTCGGATTTAACCCTCGAGGGACCAGGAGCTGAGGAGGCGGGTTGTGTTGGCCGAATGCTAGGCTCACGGGAAACAGGAAGGAGGACTTCAGAACCAGCATGAACACGCGACCAGTTTGCGTGTTCCTCAAAAGTTGCACTTCTAGACACCACACAGTAGCCTCCTCCTGCGTAAAATCTGCACCCTTTACAGTATGGTTCGTATCCTAAGAATCTCAGGCATTGAGCTTTTGGCTCTCCCTTTCTCCTTTGATTCTTTGGAATATGAACCCAGGCAAAACTGCCAAAGATCTTCATGTGAGACATAGAAGGCTTCTTGCCAAACAAACACTCATATGGTGTTGTCTGAAAGACAGAACTCCAAAGCCTGTTATGTATGTAACTGGCAGTCAGAACTGCCTCTCCCCAAAATTTCAGAGGCAGATCTGCATCAGTAAGCAAAGAGTGCATGAGGACCTGCAACACACCAGCAGTCCTCTCCGCAATCCCATTTTGGAAACTGGAATGGGAAGTGGTTGTCCTGTGGACAGTGCCCTTACTCTTGAACCACTGTTGCAGACTCTCAGCCAGGAACTCTCCACCTCGATCTGTTTGGAAAGCTTTGACCTGGCAAGCAAATTGTCTCTCAACATACACACACCAGTTCTTAATTATTTGGCACACTTCAGACTTTTGCTTCAGCAAATAACAGAACGTGTATCTGCTGCAGTCATCCACCAGCAACAGAAAATACCTTGCTCCCCCAATACTGGGCTGAGACATGGGCCCTACCACATCGCAATGGACGATTTGAAAAGGAGCATCTAGAACTCAAGAACTGGACCTGGGTGCAGGGAGCTGCATGGATTTTGACTGTTTGCAAATGGAACAGTCAAGAAAAGTACCACAGGATTTCAGAGAACATCCCTTGCAGCTGTCTGCTAACTTTTTCAACACAGGAAAGCTAGCATGTCCCATCCTTCTGTGCAACAAATGTATGCATTCATCATGTTGTGGCTTGTTATCAAAAACATTGCAAGCACTGAATCTGGGCTTGAGTTTGTACAGTTTCTCACTCAACTCTGCCACAGCACAAACAGCCCCACCTTTCAGGACCTTGCCTTCACGCTTTGTGAACAAAACCTCAAAACCACTTTGAGTTAACTCTGAAACAGAGAGTAAGCAGAAATCAAGTGAAGGCACACATAACACATTGTCAAGATACATATCTAAAGCAGGAATGTATGCAGATCCTGCTCCCTTGACTTTTGCTTTAGTCCCATCAGTCAGGGCAACAGTAGCAACACTGGTTTGGTTTAAAGATTTGAACAGACCTTTACAGTTTGCAAGATGCTGAGAGCAGCCACTGTCCAGCAGCCAAAGGGCTTCATCAGTGTCCTGGGAACTCTCAGAGACCACATAGTCTGTTGCAAATGCAACGCGTGGATGGCTCCCATGACCACCTCTAGAGCCTCTGTCTTGGGCGCCTCTGCCTCCTTTCTTGTCCAACGGACAGTCCTTTCTGAGGTGAGAAGTGGACCTGCATCTGTAGCATCTCCTGGCAGTGTTGGCTCTCACTAGCCCCTCCGGCTTGGACTCACCAGCCTTGGCAGGTCTCCTCCTGGATCCTGGCTCGACAGCAGTAGCCTCCAGGGGACCTCTCTGGGTATGCCGCTCCTCTTCTTCCAGCAAGCGAAAGGAGACATAGGACATGGTCAGAGTCTGCTCTGGAACGGTCTCCATGGTGGCAACTATGACATCCCAACTCAGGTCGAGGGAACGCAGGATGCAATAGGCCTTGTCAACTTCTAACAGAACTCTCCCCCTGTCACTCAGAGCAACAAAAATATTGGCCATGGTCTGCAAATGCTCCTCAATCGACACGTCTGGCCTGAGCTTCGTTTCAAAAAGCCTCTTCATGAGTGAGAGCTGCTCTCTGCGGTTGTACGAACATACGCGGCACACAGGGCATCCCAGCAAGTGCGGGGAGTAGTCAAATCTCTGATGAAAACTAGCTGGTTGTCTTCCACAGCTAGAAAAATACAAGACATGTCTTTCTTCCGCATCCTGGCTGCTGCAGCCACATCGGTTGGCGGAACAGAAACGGTTCCCCAGACGCTTTCCCTCCGGAGATACATCTCCATCTTGACAGCCCAAGTGAGATAATTGCAGCCATTCAGCTTGGTCAAAGGCAAGCCGCCCTCTGAACTCACTGCCATGGTTACTCAGCCTCCGACTCCGGCTGTTCCCTCACTCATCAGCAGAACGAAGCCTCAGGGATCACCAGCAGACGAAGTGCAGCGGCAGACAGGCACCAGCTGATGAACTTGGCCTCAGGACCACTCTGACACAGCAGGGTGGTGCAGCGGAAGTGTGAAGCTGCGGCCCATAACCTATTGGTGGATACCAGGTGACACGCTGTACGCCAACATGACCCACAAAATGTCTGGGCTTCAGAACAGGCCAAAGCAAAAACCAGCATAGGATTAAAAATGAACAGAGGCCAGAGTTGAGGCCAAACTAAACAAGACTCAAACTTTAACCCTTTAGGTAGGGGACTGGAAGGCCTAATACATAACAGCCTAACCAATACAGAATAGAGTAGTACCATTACCTCCTCGATCTAGACACCATAGTCCTATTGATGCAACCAAGAATTGTATTGGCTTTCTTGGCTGCCGCATCACACTGCTGATTCATGTTCAGCTTGTGATCTACCAAGATCCCTTTCACATGTACTGCTATCCAGCCATGCATCCCCCATCCTATATTTGTGCATTCCTTTTTTTCTGCCTAGGTATAGGACCTTACATTTCTGTCTGTTGAAATTCATTTTGTTAGCTTTGGCCCTGCTCTCCAATCTGTTAAGGTCATTTTGAAATTTGATCCTGTCCTCTGGGGTATTAGCAACCCCTCCCAATTTGGTGTCATCTGCAAATTTGATCAGCATGCCCTCCACTCTTTCACCAAGTCATTGATGAAGATGTTGAATAGCACTGGGCGCAGGACAGAACCCTGTGGCACCCCACTAGTCACCTCTCTCCAGGATGAAAAGCAGCCATTGGTGAGCACCCTTTGGATTCGGTTGGTCAACCAGTTACCAATCCACCTAACAGCAGCCCTGTCCAGCTCGCATTTTACTAGCTTCTTTGCAGGAATGTCATGGGGAACTCTGTCAAAGGGCTTACTGAAATCAAGATATGCTATATCTACAGCATTCCCTTCATCTATCAAGCTTGTAACCCTATCACAAAAAGAGATAAGATTAGCCTGGCATGACTTATTTCTGAGAAATCCATGTTGACTTTAAGTGATTACGGCATTGTTTTCAAAGTAATTACAATCTAACTGTTTAATGATCTGCTCTAGGACCTTTCCTGGTAGTGTCAGGCTGACTGAGCAATAACTATTTGGGTCCTCTTTTTTCCCCTTCTTGAAGATGGGGATCATACTACCTATCATAGCTTAAGGACATTTGTAAGTCATGCTATTATACTAGGAATCTCTATTTGGAGCAGACTATGGAGTTCATTCCTGATTGTACCATGCATTTTGAAGACTGTTCAGAGGGGCAAATATCTATTCCTGGCTCTGCCGAAACTTGAAGGAGTGAAACTAACTCATCCCTAGTAAAAACAAGAAGATGCAGTCATGGTCATAAAATTCATGTTGTCTCCCCACTGAAACAGGTTTGAAAGCCATGGGATTAAACTCAGGAAAGAGGAGCACAGCTTTAGTTTGTTTGCTTGCACAAACTGTGTCCCCACAGAGGTTGCAAAACACCATCTTGCAGAAGAAGAAAGCAGATGGTTTCCCTTTACTTGTGGATTGCAGTAATCCTTAAAGTGTCAGACAGTGTTAGCAGCCACTAACTGCATTAGTTGGTTAGTACATCAAATAATTGTCCAGAGTTTCTCATCTATGCCTCAGCTTGCCTATTGTAATTGACACCTGTGTTGCGTGGGTGTGAATAGAACCAAACCAAATCATTCTGTTTTTCTCCAAACATATGGACCAGAACTGAGTTGGAGGGATTTCATGCCACTCCCAAAGCTACATTCACTTTTCAGACTGCTTCCACAGTGAAAAAACATTATTTCATGTCCAGGACAAAGATCCAAAATAATAAAGGTCTGTCTTTCAATTGGCTATGTTGGACTGAATATGTAATTTATTTTTGTATTTTGACAGCATCCTCAAGCTGTTTTTATTTGATGCATTTCTTATTTCCAAACATTAAATTAACACAATGCTGCATCAACATTGTGGACTGGATAAACATTATTTTTTTTAAAAAAAAAATCCATTGTTATCTTAGTGCAAACAAGATAACCAAAGATACTCACATGTATTTGATTCATACTACATACAAAATTATTTTGCAAGTATGAAATTACCACTATTCCTATAATGCATCAGGGACATACAAGGAAAATATATTTGTCCACCACATTATTGCTAACATACTCTATCTCATCAGATTTCAGAAAGTAAGTAAGGCTGGGCCTGGTTCATTACCTAGATGGGAAACCAACCAGGAATACAAGGGATCTCCAAGTAGGATTGGGAAACTTTGGAGAACTGGACTTAAGAGCTGAGAACCTTGGGCTTGGTGGACCAGTGGTCTATCTTGGTTTATGTTATATTGCAATGGCCAATACATTTATGGTGGGCGGGAGCATTATTGGCTCCTACACCCCCCCCCCCCCGAATCAGAGCTGGTGTGTCTCTGTCAGTTTCTGGAGACCATAAGATGGATGGTGCCATTTTATTCATGGACTACTGGCAGGTTTCCCAAGACAGCCAATCGGCCACTGTGTATAAATGGCATGTTAGACTAGATAGAGTCCGTTGATTTGAGCCAACACAACTCTTCTGATGTGCTTATGTTTTCGTTTTTCAAAATTTCATTTGTTATTCAGTTACTCATTTCTCATTCACTTTCATAGCCAGCTTAGAACTAGCCAATCTTCATTCCCTGACTTGAGCATGTGCAGCTGTCATGTCTGAGTGAAAGTTCTTGTATTACACTGAATACAAGCAGAATGGCCCATGTGATCTTAGGGAACCTCAAAACAGCGAACTACCAAAGAGTGAGATCTGGAAATAAAGCAGAGGAACCTAGCATGAATAAGGGCATTCAAAGCAGGACCAGCATGAGCAGCCTTATCTCTCTTCCCACATTTAACTTTCAGGTGTTCTTGGGAGCAAGAGGACTACAGTGTTAATCGCTGTTTAACTGTTCTGTACAGGCTGTTCCAGGCTGTATCAATTTTTCATCACTAGGTTGAAACAAACAAACAAAAAACCCCCAAACCAAGTGACTAAAATACATTGAGAGAATGCCTGTGGACGGTTTCACTTGAATTATCACATACAGACTGTATATTATTTATTCATACATTAATTTAATTTATATGCCACATTTTTCCTGTGAGACAGAATGCCAGCTGACATTTGCACAAAATCCTTAATTTTTGCACAACACCCAATGATTGTGTGCAGAGAGCAATATCGTTTGCGCAAAACATACTGCTTTCTGCGCAAAAATATTTTTTGTAAAAGCACACTTTTTTACAAAAATAATTTTTTTCATAAAAAGTTCAGGCATGCAAAAAAAAAGAATTAAAAAGCATGCAAAGTTTCTTATGATCTTTTCCAACAAGAAGAAAACTTTCTAAGTTTTAGTTCAGAAATGAAATAAGCAAAGATTTACGTCCCAAAGAGAAGCTACTCAAATCTCCCCAACTATAGTGAGCAGTTGGGTATTTCTCTATAAATTATAGCATTTTCAGATGTACAGCTAGTTATATAAATTAGCATATTCAAATCTGTGCTCTCTTTTATTCTCTTTTAGGTAGTGCTAATGTGGCCACAAAGGGTAATAATGAGATAATCCACTTATATCAATACTAATACAATAAATCAGTCAGTCCACCAACCTTATGATTTCTTTCAGCGCGTACAGCATAACTGGTTCTTGTAGATTTAAGTAAACCAGGACAGTTTATTTGATTTTAGGGAATATAACATTGTGTCCTAATAAGAGCCACCAAGGGAAAGACTATTTTTAAGAACTGCCTTTTTTAAAAAAATTAACTTGTGCTTTCCTTTCTATATTGGGCTGCTTCAATGCTTTCAGGAAATATGTTTTAAAATATGAAGAAATGCTGCTTTGGGAAGAGAGGGGTTTGGGACCATGAGAGAGTGTGTTTAATCATACCCCTGTCCCATGTTATTCTCCTGAAACTTCTTACCCCCCCGATGTTTCCAATAATACCCGGCAAAAGCATTTTGTAGAACAAGAACTTGTAGTCTTAAAAAATACCTTTTCCAAGCCCCAGTTGTAACTTAAAATGAAAGAAATAACTAAAACAAATGGAGACTCTTCAAACCACAGCTACAAGTGAGTCCTGCCTATGCTTGTCCAGACCACTCTGATTTTAAGATGTCTTTGATAGCTAGTGTGCCAGATGAGGTACATGTGTAACCTATGCTCTGCCTATTTTCCATCTGTCTAAGGTCTAAATGTAACATCACTCCAGTCTATACTATGTGAAGCCAAGATCATCTTCCTTACTCAACCGTGCCCATATTATTTTCCCTTTAACACCTGTCCTGTGGCATCTTCTCTCCTTCCACATCAGGTTCACATTTCTGTTTTCTCCATCCTCTGATCTTGTCAGGTATTTTTTTTTGGTTTTTTTTTTGCATCTACCTAAATTGCATCTCTCATTTGTCCATACCTTTCCTATTAATCTCCTTCCCTTATGGAACAACACAGGATAGCCCGATGAGACCTATATAAAATATAAAATAATGGAGCAATAGAGCAGTTAGCTTCCAAAGTTAACCATTGCATTACTGTGTTCTTAACATTCTGAAAAACTGTTTGTACTTTAATGGAAGAAAGAACAATAACAAAAACATCTAATAAACTCAGCAAACTGCTCAAAAGCCTCCCGTTCACAGATCTCAGTATTCTCTGGTTTCTATATGGAGCATCTGAGCAAACAGTATTCCCCATTCAGTTAAATAGAAAAGATAGTTACTGTTCTAAAATTTTTAACAAAACTAATTTCTCTGTTTCTGTTTTGATCAATAATTTATACATAAGCTGATGTACTAACAGTTGGCCCACCTGAATAGTTTATGTTTACAAGCAGTCCATTAAGCTACAATGGAGAAAAGTCAGGGAAGGGGTTAAAACAATAATGATTTTTAAAGAACTGAAGATTTTTAAATTAAGGGCTCTTAGGAGGATCCCATATTGTTATTATGGCCCTTTCCACTTAACACACTCAACCCACACTGGGGATGGGGAAAGGACAGGACTCGGACGAAGCTTGTGTACACAACTTTGTCCAGGTCCTGTCCTTCTCCCATCCCCAAGTGGCACAATTGCACCATAAATCATTGATGGGTTTTCCCCATCAATGACTGCTGATCATGGTGCGACAGGAAAAGGCATGGCCATCATGCTTTCTGGATCCCACAGGCAGCCAGTACAGAGGGGAGTGCTCCATCATGCTCCCCTCCCAGGAAAGCCACTGCTGCCACCATCACCAGATGCCGCCAGGACGCAGGTAAGGAGCGGAAAGGGCCTATTACTTTAACTGTACTATATTTTTTAAAAAATGTTTTCATCTTTTTTCAAGTGTTATGCTTAAAATTGTTTTCATTGCCATTGGTAGTTTAATTCCATTTTGATGTTGATTGGGGGCTATGTTTTAGTTACACTGTATTTTAATTCATACATCATCTCAAGTACCAGTTTGGTGAAAAGGTGGAGTATAAATAATAAAAAGTAGACTTAACACAATAGAAACAATAACTTCAAGAGCTGGAAAGATTTCAAAAACAGTGTGCTTCATGTTTATTTCAAGAGTCTTCCTTCTCAGGAGGTATTGTGGGTTGTTTTTTTTGAAAGAGAGGGAACATACTTTCAAACCATCTTGATCTAGTCTTCATTTTCTACTTATTTTTCTCTATATAAAATTATAAAAGTTCTTGAAAAAGTTCACTTTCCTATGAGGACTTGCTAGAGCTATTTCCTGTCCTAAAACCACATGAGGCTCATTTCTTCTGCACTTTCAGGACTGATTTTTTATCACTCTTTATACATAGTGAAATGTCACTGTTTCAATGTACAGTTCTTTGCACTTGAAGTGGAGTGACCACCCACATATGTAGAGCATCTCCAACAATCTTCGTGTGGAAGTGTCAGAAGGACATAAGAATCATGTGGCTGAACATTAAGGGAATGGTTCATGCATACCTTCCAACATTTCACAGATGAAAACTGGGTCATAGCTGGCCATACAATATGACAGTGTGGTCAAGAAGGCAAAAGTTACTAATGAGGAACAACAGAGAAGCTAAGAGAGGATATAGCAATTTGCTACTCTCTAAGGGCCTTTCCTCACTACACTGTTATAGTGCTATTATTCCACTTTCAACATCCTATGGAATCCTTAGCTTTGCAGTTTAGGGAGGGGCCTTTAGAATTCTCAGCCAGAGAGCTCTTTGGCCTCAGTGAATAACAAACCCCAGAATTCCACAGGAAGTTGAAAGTGGAATAATAGCACACAGCGTAATGCAGAAAGGCCCTGAATCTACCGGGAAGGGCAATATTCCACCTTCTCCTCTCTCCCCACTGAATTTATTTGAGTGCAAACTATTTTTGAACTTTGAATTACATTTGCAGCAAATAGAATAAGCTTAGGACAAAGGGAGGGAGGGGGAGATAGAAACTGGGACATGTAAAAAAACAGCTGAAAAAGTGAGAGGACCGAAGCTGAGTTGGGATTGTCCCTACCAAATCAGGACAGCTGGAGGTATGTCCATAGTGTTAAATTTGTGTGCCCCAGTACCAAGTGGCAAGCAGTATCAGGGCCCAATGCCTACATAGGCTTCTGTTTCCTTAGCAGCAGGTCACTGGAGGCTTACAGCTTATCTATAATACAAGGTGAATTTATTCATGTGGACAGCCTGAGCAAAACACTGTGACCCATTGCATTAATACTTCAGCAGATCCCTTTTCCCCATTAGATTGCAAGTCAAGTTCATAGTCCCAAAGGATTTCCTGCAAAAAGCAGTTAGTTCTCTGATTTCTTTTTCAGATTCAGTTCCAGGAGACTGCTTTTACTACACCCACAGACTCCCTCTGCTACACATGCAAACTTAGCTTGCTTCTATTGTTCTTAAAGGCCTCCAAATTAAAACATTCCTGGGGGAGCATGGAGGAGAGGTGAATCACCTCCATCTATCACCAGTGGTCCAGGAAAAACATCAACAGAATCTTCCATGAATTCCCTATTGTCAGTTCTTTCAAAGCCTCCAGGTATCTTAAAGGTCTGTTTAGTAAAATCTAACAGAGGTGAATTAATAGGGTTTAACCAGCTGTAACAAGAGGTTACATAGTAGTCAAAGGAAGAGATGAAAAAGTGCACTCCTATGCCAGTGAGCCCTCTCAGGTGGTACTGGAGGTGGCAGGCAGCATCTTCTTCCTAGCCAATGCCAGACAATCTGAGGGCTCCTCCAGATAAGACAAACAATTTGCATACCCTCCAACATTTCACAGCTGAAAACCAGAGCACATCTGACCAAGCAACATCAGAGAAGTCATGTAGGGACAGGGGGGATTCGCCCCGGTGGCAATGTTTCTGGGGTGTCCCAGCCCATAGCCACGCCCCTGCACACCCCATGCACCATGGCCACACCCCCACCACCACGGTCACACCCCCACACACAGTGACCACGCCCCATTGTGAAATAGTCCCCCCGCCCCCCACACACACACTCCAAGCTCTGCCACTGCATCAGAGTGTGGTTAAGATGGCAAAAGTTATTAATGAGGAAAAACACACAAACTAGAGCAGGCTGAAGTGTTTGCTTTACATGGAAGAGCAAAATTCTCCCCTTCCTCCTCTCTCCCCCGCTGTTGAGTCAAACTGAGTACAAACTACTTATGAACTTTCAACTTAGGCCCTTTCTACACCATGCCTCAATAGCACATTGTTCTGTTACAATTCCAGCATTGCCATTTCTGTGATGGTGTCGGGTTAGGAACGTTCTCTACCACACCCTTTCACCTTAAGCGGATGAGTAGCATTATTGTCACTGGTGTTCCCTCTGCACTATAATATAATTGGCCTGTCCCATTCCCCACCTTTTCCCCACCCCACAGCTCCTGATTGGTTGGGTTTGTTTGTTTGTTTTTTGTTTTGTTTTTTGTAAGCTGTATAGTGCAACCATGTTGTTACATCATAAATACAGAGAGGTGGTAGATTCCAGACTTGCCACACCGTGGGTGTAGCTATGGAGGGGACAACATGGACAAACCCGTACCCCACCCACTCTTGACTCCAAGATGACAGGAAACGTTATCAAGCACTATTATGGAATCACAGTGACCCAGCTGACAGGATTATAGTGCTGAAGGAGACTCCTAATGGATTTTTTTCTGGAAATGAAATAGGGCTGATTTGCAACACTGGGGAATGGAATAGCAGCTGGATAGCAATGATTTTGTGTGGTAGGTCAGCTCCTGGACCAGGAATAACCTGTTGCTGTGGCGAGATGATGATGTCAGGTGGAAAGGGCCTACATTTGCAACAACTGAAGTAAACGAAGGACAAAGGGGGAAAGCGGGAGGAGGAGAGAGAAACTTGGATATTTTAAACGCAGCTGGAAAAGTGGATTGACAGAGGATTAATTGAGTCTGTCACTGCCAAATCAGTATAGTTGGAAGGTATAGCTTCAAGAGGTTGCAGTATTCATGACCATAATTTAGGGATGGGCCAATCGAATCCTCGAATCCTCAACAAGGAGTCGAGATTCGTGAATCTGAACCCTTGTGCAAAAACCTTTCAGTGGAATCTTTCAAATCCACCAACCAAAAAATAGGGGTTTTTTTTTTAGAAAAAGTTCTGTTTAAAAGAAATTTTAAAAAGTTTAAATTTTTTTAAAAAAGTTGCTTTTTAAACCCCCTTTTTAAAAAGGATTCGAGATTCGTGAGATTCGTGGATTCCCAGAACTTTCTAGGGATTTCGATCCGGATTTGGAAAATTCTAGATTTGTCCCATCCCTACTATAATTCTTGAATGTTTTTTCAAATATCAAAATTATGTTTCTCTTGTCCTGGACTATTTTCTGGCAATTCCTGGTCCAAGCTGGAACATCTCATCCCTATCCTCAGGCAGGTTTCTTTTTAATTTGAAGAAACATCAGAACAATATGTTCCCTCCTCCTTTGCTTTTTTTTTTTTTACCATTGTAGAGTTATAATTGCAAAAGTTAAGATTTCAATGATGCATTATAGCACTATAACTCTTTTTAAAAAAAGAAAGGAAGAAGAGAAAGGAACACATTACAATGTTATTTGTTATAGCAGTTTCTTGGATCTGCACTGCATAGCTTTTTTTAAAAAAAAAACAACTTTGGGGTGTGCTTTGCTGAAGTCATCCTATGGCTTGAAGGGAATATGTCCTTTCCTCTATTTTTATTAATTTTAGTGGTGTTGTGCAAAAGCCCCATTTCATTAAAATGCTGATACATTATTATAGCATAATCACTCTAAAAGGGAGAGAAAGAAAGAGTTGACAATAAGAGAAGAAGTAAGGAACAATCTCATTACCTTTACTTTTATCGCAGTTCACTTCTACAGTCTCTAAAACTTGGTTTAACCCCTAATTATTGATGTGCATATGCTTTTCCGGACTTTTTTGTTCTGATATGTCTAAGAAGGGTGTTTTTTTATATTATATATAATTTTTGTTAAAGGTCAAAAGAAACAAGAATAGCAAATAGAACATAAAGAAATACAAAAAAAGAAAACATGCTTTCCAAACCAAGTAATGATACGTATTTACAATTGTGAAATAGTACTCAAAATTACACAAATATAATTGTAATCCCCTTGATTTTTATGACAATAAAATTTCCATTTAAAAAAAATCACACTTTGTATGTCATGTCTTTTATGAAAAAGATTCTTCAATCCTTCCTTAGTATCCATCTTGGATTCCTGAATAATTTATTCTTGTACCCTTTTTCAATACACTTCTATATTAATATCTGTCATAACATAAGCCTGATAGCTCCTGAGGCGTCATTAGTTATCATTTAGTCTTTCAGATCATTTCATCAATTAGTCCACATGGATTTTTAGAATATCTGTACTTGTTTATGTATTTATCTATTTATTCAAATTATTTTATCTTTCCTTTATTACTTTGGCTCTAGGAGAGCACATTCATCTTTAACTTTTTTTTCCTCTTTCCCATTAATTATATGTTAACATATCCATAGTTTTCATTTCTAGCAATTCCTGTTGCCATTCCTCTAATTCTGGGGTATCACACCTTTTCCACCTTTTTGCAAAAATTATTCTGAGCACAGTAATCATGTACAGCATTATTCCCCAATACTTTCTAGCCAATTTCAGGTCCAATTCATATGTGATATTTAATAGATAGATATGTCTAAGAAGTTTTTTTTAAAAAAAACTCTCCAAGGTGGGAAAAATGTTCTAACTGGTGCCAGGAATTTTCAGAGAATAGCCCAGGACAGCAGAAACGTTGCTTGGATATTAAAAATTCAACCAAGAACTACAACTACAAAGATCACAGTCTTCAGCAACCTCCTCCCAGGACACCAGAAATTTAACCTGGTTCCTGGTATTTTTCTCCCACAAGCAACATTACACATGATGTGAAGCAAAAGTCTCAATCACAGCTGCTTTTTTCAAGCACAGTCAGAACAGGGTCACTTGCCAAGGGAAATGACCTCTATGAGAAAGGAAAAGCATGAGATCCCTATGTGACCTGGCGGCACTATAAATCCAGTCTGCAGTGTGCTTCCGGATTACCAGCTGAAATAGGCAAAGCTCCACTGTGGGGAAGCTGGAAGCCAGTCGGTCATTCAGCTTATAGTTTTATGTAATTTACCAAAGCAGACCCTGTTTGGCAGCAACCCCTCACAGATGAAATTCTGCTCTTCATAAGACTCTTTAAACAAAAAACACACTTCTATACCTTTTCCTATTTACTTTTCTCTCCATGGTCTGGTTTATGTAGCTAAATTGTATGCCTCAACACATTTGCAAAACCATCAAACGATTAAGCCATCATCTGCAGCAGAAATTCATGCAGAGATTTCATATTGACATATTGCTAATTCTGGCTCAAGAAGTTAGTCCAGATGGGTCAAACATTTTTGAATGTCAAAAACTTGCCACATTGGTTTAATTGCAATTTCAGTTTGCAAATTTGTCCTCTTCCCACCCCCACCCCCCGTATACAATGTGAAAAGGAATTGCAGTCCTCCCTCCATATTTGTGAATTTTATTACTCACGAGGCACACACTTGCCTTTCCCCATTTTCCTCCGCTCATTTCTTTGCATTCCTCACCCCAGGCTTGTGAGGCTTATATTTAAAATGGACTTTTTTTTTATTTTGAGTTAACAAAGCCCCCTCCCCATTGGAGGCATGTGCCTGCACTTTCTGCTGTGTAATGGCTACTGCTTAGTCAGGTGCTGTCCTTGCTTCTACCCCTCCTTTCTCAAGATGGCAACTGGAAGTAACTAGAATCCCAGAACTGTGCTCTTCTCTGTTCTGAGAGGAAAGTATCAGTAAGCCCTTTACCTTTTATTTTTTCTTCCTTCTAGGAATGCTGGTCCAGAGGTAAAGGAATGGGAAAAGGGAGCTCCGGTGGGGAATGGGAGAGGCACTGTGGGGGGGGGGAGTTATTCATGGTTTCTCCACTTTTGTGACAGTTCTGTGCCCCAAACCATTGCAAATGTGGAGGGGCCACTGTATATCATCGTAATATAGGCCAAATGAGCCAGTATAGTGGTTTGCCTGTTGGACTAAGACTCAGGACATCAGGATACAAAAACCCCACTCAGGCATGGAAATCCACAGGTGACCTTGGCCAAGTCAATCTCAATCTTAGAGGAAAGCAGTAGCAAACCTCCTTTGAAGAAATCTTAGCAAGAAAACCCTGTGATTGAGTTGCCGTAAGTCAGAAATGACATGAAGGCACACAATAATAACAACAATGATATGACCTATACGAACCCTGTTTTATTCTTCTATTACTTCCTTTTTGCCTAGACTAAGAATCATTTGCAAATCAAATCAAAGTGTTCTAGGTATTGTTGGGGATGATAGGAGTTTCAGCCCCACGGAAATGCAGCGGAAAAACCAGAGTTCAGCGAGCCAACAGCAGCAGCCTTATTCCCCAGTAAGGATACTCACACACAGAGGAGTTTCTTCCAAAACAGGAGGCACTTTATCTTGCAGCAAAGTCCCGTTATATACAAAACACAGGACAGACGGACAAAAGCTTGCGCCAGGCACCAGGTTTGGTCAACAGACAAATACATACTGGCGTTGCTTTGTTAAATACATATCTACAACCAATCAGGTAGAGGTTTGCACACCTCCCTCTACCATCTGCACACGACCCCAGTTTCTTATGCAACCTTGCAATTACCCACAGCTGGGGCATGATGCAACATCTCTGCAGTGGGCTGATCATTTTCCCAGGGTTCCCTGCCTGGAATCCCTGACAGGTATGTCCACACCTGTAAACCTTGTTGTTGCTGCTGTGTGTCTTCATGTCATTTCTGATTAGTGGTGACGCTAAGGTAAACCTATCCTGGGATTTTCTGGGGGCTGAGAGTGTGTGATGCATCCAAAATCATCCAGTGGGTTTCCACAGCCGAGTGGGGAATTGAACCCTGGTCTCCTGGGTTATAATCCAGTGTTCAAACCACTATACCACACTGGCTCTAGTGTAAGAGAAAAAACCAGATTAGAAAGTAGAATGGTCAGGGGTAAATGCCATGTGGTCAGTGTGGGGGCATGGGCTGAGGGAGGAATATACGCATATCACATACACATATAAAATATCCCATCAAAGTTCAATGCTCTAATCTGTTAGAATAAGGAAAAAGGTAGAAAAGGGTAGCAAATAAAAATACATATGCTTTTGTTTACATCTTTTAACCACATCCTGTGCCTTTAGCTGCATCACAATGTTTCCTGAAGGACATCTCCTACCACTGCCAAATGAAAGAGGTGGGGCAAATTACATTTTTGGACTTCAGCTCTGAAATCCTCCTTCCAGCAGGGACAGTGGAAACTGTAGCCCAAAATGAGGTCCAAGGTTGTAGCATTTCTTCTGGAGGTTGTTGTTGTTGCGGGCCTTTAAATTGTTTCTGACTTATGGACACCCTGAGGTGAACCTATCATGGGATTTTCTGGGGCTGAGAGGGAGACACGTGCAAGATCACCTAATGAGTTTCCATGGCTGACCAGAGAACCAGACCCTGCTCCCCAGGGTCATTGTCCAATGCTCAAACCACTACACCGCACTGACTTCCCACTCCTGGAGGTAGTGGCCCAAATAAAAACTTTTCCAGTCTCTCAGACGTTGTGCAGCTACTTCAACTTTCCCTAAGTATAATTATTTTATTTTTTTTTTTAAAAAAAGTCAAGATGGCAGAAGTGAAGGCAAAACAGGAGGCTTACAAATGGAAGATGATATTGTCTCAATCCCCAGTAAAAATTGTGATAAAATGTTATAAATGAGACAAGGTATTAAATGCTTCACCTGGAAACACTGACAGAAACTGAGCAAAAGAAGCTTTTTGTAGTAAGTATCTGCTTCCCAGTCAGAGCTTGTTCTTCTAAAGTCTGGCGTAATCAGGCTGTGTTTAAAAAAAGAAAGAACAGATGCCAGCCTAAGAAGAAATTATGATTACATCAACAAGAAGTGATTATTTTTAGCCATTTTGCTTATAAGATTTGGTTGGCATTTCTAACTGTCCAGGAGCACACTTGAAAACTCTGGGCCCTGAGCCACCATGGCCTTGCTCCTCAACCCTGCTTTTCCCAGGAACAATGTCAAAGCAAGGAGAAGATTGGTCTGGTCTTGACCATCAGCCAGAGAACAAGTAGATCTGGGACTGTTGTAAAGAAGATAAAAATGTTCTGGCACCATCTATCAACCACACCATGGAAACAGCCTTCTTCAACTTGGTGTCCTCCAGATGTTTTCATAGAATCATAGAATCAGAGAGTTGGAAAAGACCACAGGGGCCATCCAGTCCAACCCTCTACTATGCAGGAACGTACATTAAACACTACTAACAGATGGCCATCCAGCCTCTGTTAAAAAACTTCCAAAGAAGGAGATTCCACCACACTCTGAGGCAGCATATTCCACTGCTGGACAGCTCTGACCATCAGACAGTTCTCTCTGAGGTTCAGGTGGAATCTCTTTTCCTGTAGTTTGAATCCACTGCTCTTTGTCCTAGTTTCTGGATCCATGGAAAACAAGCCCATTCCCTCTTTAATATGACATCCTTTCAAATATTTAAACATGGGTATCATGTCCCCTCTCAACCTGACCATTGGCTATGTATTTTGGTGTTGATGGGAACTGAAGGGCATAACATCTGGAGGGCACCAGATTGAGAAGGACAGACTAATGGGCTCCAAGTTGTGAGTATATTGTGCTTGATAAAGAGAAGTTGTCAGCTTATTTGGTTTTTATATTATCGAAATTTGAGCCACTTAAGCCTTTAGAATCATGATTAGGAAAACAGAAAAAACATTAAAGCTCAAAAAATATATCCAACAAAGGGAGATGGGAAGTATATTGAATATACTAGATGATTATAATGGATACATTTATATTGGGATAAGAGTGAATCTTGCTGATTAATCTCAAATAAGTTTAATGGAAGAGCAGACTATTTTCAGGTATATTGGGACGTGATAAGGTTTTGTTAAGCTTGTATAGATTTCAACTAAAATGAAAATGACTATTATCCATTTATAATCGTTATGAATCAAGAAGAAACTATCTTAATATATTTATTATTGAATTTACATTTTTTAATGTAAGGACAGTTGCACAGGATTGTGGCTATTCTTTTTAATTTTGCTTTGTGTTTTTTTCTTTTGTTTTTGAATAAAAATAATAATAAAAAAGAATCATAATCATAGAGAGAGTGGATGAACAGCTGGCCTGCAAACAGGATGATGCAGCATCAGAGCACTAGGACTTTCTCATAAACAGGGCCAAGGAGAGTATCTACAGTCTTGTCAGTTCCCCTGCTCCTCCTGAACTGAGCTGCAGTCTTCCAAGACCTTGGAAAGAAACAGATTTTTATAGCAACACTATATAATTGTGAACTCCATACACATATAAGAAGGAGGTACTGTATGAATGGGCACAAGGGAAATCCAAGGTTTCTAGAAGAATTAGCAAATCTTCAGGCAGAAAATGCTCTTGGAGGGCACACCCCAAAGAAAGCTAGTGAAGATAGAACATTCTGAGAGGCCATGGAAAAGGGGCCAAATAGAGCTGGGGGGCCTAGAAAATGGGGGAGGGTGGAAAATATGGAGGGGAAGAGGATTGGAACAAAATGGAATGGAATAGGTATAGCTGGCTGGAACTTTGAACAGAAGCACACCACGCTGCAACAATTTGTTGCATGTACCCAATGTGTCATTCTCTTGTTGACAGCTACAAGCATGTTTCATTTTCTAGAACACTGATGACCTAGCAAACCATGGATGTGATCTCTCCACCGAGTCTCAAGAAATTTCAAAGACCTGTCCCAGAAACAAATCACCTTTCGTTGCTAATTGCTGTCAAGTCAACTTTGACTTATGAAGGGGAGGCCTTCGAGGTATCAACAGCCTTGCTCAGTTCTTGAAGACTTCCTTGACTGAATCCATCTGTAATGTGGTCCTTCTATTTTCCCACTGCTTTCTACCATATCAAACATTATTGTCTTTTCTAGTGAGTCATATCTTCTACGAGATGTCCAAAATATGTCAGTCTCAGTTTAGGCATCTTAAATTCTAGGGAGAACGCAGGCTTGATTTTCTCTAGGACCCATTTATTTGTCTTTTTTAGCAGTCTGGAGTGTCTACAGAACTCTTCTCTAGCACCACATTTATGATGAGTTGATTTTCTTCCTAACAGCATTCTTCACTATCCAGCTTTCACAACAATACATACAAATTGGAAATACAATGGCTTGAACAATTCTACCTTTAATATTCGATTATATATCTTTACACTTGAGGATCTTGTCTAGCTGCCCTTCCAAGTCCTTGTCTTCTGATTTCTTGACTGCAGTCTCCATTCTGATTAATGAGTGAGCCAATGTATGGAAAATCCTGAACTGTCTCAATGTCTTCACTGTTTGCTTTAAGGTTATGTAAATTATCTTTCGTCATTACCTTTGCTTTCTTAATGTTAACTATAAACTTGCCTTTGCATGTTCTTCCTTGATTTTCTTCAGTAGTCATTCCAAGTCATTGCTATTTTTGCTATTCGTATGGTATCATTTGCATATCTGAAATGGTTGATGCTCCTTCCTCGAATTTTCACACCTCCTTCCTCCAAATCTTGTCCTGCTTTACTTAAGATATGTTCAGTGTGCAAGTTAAACAGATAGGGTAATAAAATGCAGCCTTACCTGATTACCTTGCCAGTTGGAAACCATTCCTTTTCTCTATATTCTGTCCTGACAGTAGAAACTTGTCCTGAGTGCAAGTTACACATTAGGACACACCCATTTCTTTAAGAGTGATCTATAGCTTTGCATGATCTGCACAATCAAAGGCTGTGCTACACTCTATAAAGCACAGGCTGTTTTCTTCTTGAAATTCTTTGGTGCACTTCATTATCCTACATATATCATACACTACATGATTCCTTAGAGCCTCTTCCTTTCCTGAACCCAGCTTGGACATCTGACATTTCTTGCTCCATATATGGTAAAATTGTAAAATTTTGAGCATAATTTTGCTTGCATGGGAGATAAATGCAGTGGTGCTGTGATTACTATAATCCCTGACAGGTTTTCCCTGAAGTTTTATTGATATTGTTTGGTCAGACTTTGCATTATATCCCTTGACTGCTTTTGCAACATCTGTCCTCTGTATTAACACTACCCCATTTCTTGTTAAATTTTCATCACCTAAGTAAAACACTGTGTAATTATCTGACTCAAATTGTCCCATTCCTATCCACTTTAGCTCACTCCCCCAAGTATTATGATGTTTATACATTCTATCTCTTGTTTTACTATGCCTAGCTCCTGTAAGGCCCCTAACCCACCTAAAAGCTATGTCCTGAGGATCCTAATTATTTTATATCAAACATAGTGAGCCATAGAGATATACTGGATGGACACGTAGGCAGTAGAGCTATGGAGACAGATCAAAAGAGTAGCTTGTTTTCTGTCACACATCCTAAGTGAATCTTGCAAATGGCTCACAGGCCATTGGAATGGATTTTCAGCAGTGATCAGGAGACAATAAGTATCTGGGAACAAATAAACAATACAAATAGCCTGGAATGTGACACCTTGAGGTATGCATCCCTGGATGAGATACTCATCTTGCAGGAAACTACAAGGATGTTTGACTGTATTTCCTTTGAACTACAAAGCTGAAATCCATCCATAAAAATGCAGCCATCTGTTCCCCAGAACATGGGTCAGCTCTATAACTAGGTCCATTTTCTCATTCTTTTTCGGAGTTCGGAGTTCTCCCAGATCCACAAACCATGAAGCTGGTAAGCTCCCCTCAGCCTCAAAAGGTGTGACTAAGATTGTTTTCTCCCAGCTGAAGATTTCTGGATTGGTACAGTATTAACCCAAAACCCTTATGGCTCTCTCTCTCTCTCTCTCTCATTCTTAATTTTCACCTCTTTCTAAATTTCTGTAGTCTTGGATGCTTGTTGGAGTGAGTGCAGCTGAATGATTGTATGGATTTTAACATCTATGCCAATAAAATACTTAAATTCGAACAGTTTGTGTGATTTCTGACTGGGTTTGACCCCGTAAACATTGGGTTAAAGATCCTTAATTACCCTGTCCTTTTTGCATTGCTAAAGCAGTGCTCAGAGCTAATTTTCCCCACAAGAGACGATTTTGACAGTCTTTGGGCCCCCCTAAGGGAGCCCCAAGCAAGCAGGGTAACACTCCCCTTGATTCATGCTTTTCACATTCCATGTTCCTATAATATGTGTCGTGAAGTTTTCTTTCCTTTCACCTCTGAGCATGTCAATAGCTGAACATCCTTTTCCTTGAGTCCAGTTACATAATAGTCACAGCGCTACTCATAGTTGTCCTCTGCTGATCCCAGTAGCTGGTTGGATGCCATCCAACCTAGGAGTTTCATCTTCTGGCTCTGGCTCTTGTCTCGTTTCAGATTATTCGATCATAGGGTTTTCAAGGTAGAAGCATTCAGAAGTGGTTTACCATTGCCTTCTTCTGCACAATACTAACAAGCATTAGCTGTGGTGCTACTGCTGTTGTCTTTGAGGGATTCTCCACCCATGTCGACCTCCACTATTGCTGCTGCTGTCCAACAGCCATCTGGCATATTTGGTCTGGCTCCTCAGCAAAAGCCTGACTGATGTGGGAGACCAAACCAGCAGCACTGCTACCATCAGCATAGACTCTTGCCTCACAGGAGCATGCAGTCGTGCAACCACAGAAAGGTAGTGTCATCACCTTAGCATGAATCAGCAAAACATTTTCTCCGACATGATTACTGCCTTATTCTAACTGTCACATACTAATCATGTTTACTCTGAAATAGATCCCGTTGTTTTCCATGAGACTTTTAGAAAGTGTGCTAGTTTGTGCCAATACATATTTTTTTCCTTGGGCCAATGGAGCTGAATCTATTCTAGGTTTTAACTTGAACTGTAAAGACACTGTCTAAGATGCTGATTTTTTTTTCTTTTTAAATTACAATAGGTTTCCAAAACTTGGAAAGCTCCATTAAATTCCAGACTACAAGCCTGGAGCAGATCGGTGGAAACCACTAACTGTCACTGGTATAAAGCAATACAATTTTAAAATTATCTTTATGTCATTATAACCCATTCCACTTCCTTGAATATTTTTTTTCTGATTAATGTTACCGAACTTTCTACCCCCCAGCTTTCTTTCCTTTTGTACACCCCAATCCACAGATGTGCTCTGGTGAAGTTTTTCTCTGCATAGAGAGATGGCAATGACCTGCTTTATTTCTGTGAATCGTTTGGGATTTTTAAGACATAGAACCAGGGCTTTAAAAAAGCAGTTCTGTCTCCTCAAACCGTTTAACCATTTTGTGCTGAGCTGTAAAACCAGCTCTGCTGGAGCTAATAGCCAACACTGTAAAGTAGGGGAAGGGAGGGAAGGCATTTTGTGTCCAAGACTGGTGCCATGTAACTGAAAATGAAGTGTTAGTAGATTAACCTGTCTTGTCTCAGTTGCTTCTTTGCTTCTTTTGGCCTCTATTGTCTCCTTTTAAGACTCTACTGCATGCTTCCTAGTGTCTCTTTCGGCCTTCTCCAGAAAAGCTGACAGTATTATTTAAAGCTTCTGACTAAAGATCAAGTTACTGAGATCAAGCCTCAGATAAAATAAGATTACAGCTTTGCAGTACATGCAAGTCAGTGAAGACAGCAGTCTTGTGGACACTTTTTAGCTTAAGAACTCACAAGTTTTGTACATTTCACAGAGGTATCACTTGTACTGGTTTTGTTGTATGCATTTGGAGTTGGTGATTGCAGTTTTTTTCCAGTTGCCCTGATAGCTTTTCTGCTGAAAGGTAATTATAAATATAATAAATAAATATCTAATTTAAAAATATGACAAATTAAAAAATGTAGCTTATTTATAACTAGTCAATATATTACCCTTGCCATCGGCTATAGGTGGAAAAGAATTTTGTTGGCTTCAAGATTTTCTCCCAGATTTTCCATTTTGCACTCCCAAAGCCCCTTGCAAGACAAAGACCACCTCACTCCAGAAATTTACATGCATGTGAAGCTTGTGCTATGTTTTTTATTGTACAAAATCATGTATACGTTTTTAAAAGGCGTGCAATTGAAAAATAAGCATGAAAAGGCTTTAGTTAATGGAGGAAATGTTTACAAAATGTGTACATTAAGAAAAGTAAATGCAAGTAAATAAATGGGTGCACTCCTGGGAAACAGTACAGAAAATGTAAAGCTGAGGTTAGGGTTAGGGATTCTGGTAACCCGAAACAAAGCAAGGATGAGATGGGAACGTGAGTGCATGTACATAAAATCAATTCAAGATTTGTTCACATCCATAACTAAGAGCTAGTGGAAGTTGCAACATTTGGAAGGCTACAGTTTGCTGAACTTTTGCTCTAGATACTATCTGAGCTATCCAGATAGTTTATGCAGTCTGGGGCAGATATAATGTTGTGTTCTAGCCCTGTTCCTTACAAGGACCTATATACATGTGTGCAAAGCCAGAGAAGGGAAAGGCGCATATGATAATTCATGGATGCCCAAACCACACAATGACAGTTCTAAGGTGTAACTCCTCCTTGCCCTTGAGAGTTGATCTGAGATTTCCCTGATATTTTCATGGCAAGAACAGTCAGGCAGAAAGAACTTACTTTAAACGAAATACCTACTTCTGTGGTGAATAGTGTGGCAGGCCTGGAGCCATGGCCAACCGTAAACATGTGAGCTGAGGCACAGGTCCCCTTGCTAGTGGGTGAGGGCAGTAAGGGGAAATTGCCCCAGTAGGGCTCATGCCTTTGAGCGGCTGAAGATAATACAGTGCTCTGTTGGTTCAGTGGATGTAAATACAAGGAGGACATGGGCCATTTCCACAATAGACCTAAACTGCCCCTCCCTAAACTGCAGTCCCTAGGATTCCGTAGGATGTTGAAAGTGGAATAACAGTGCTATAACAGTCTAGTGTGGAAATGGCCATGGTGTTTTAGACAAAACCAGTGTGGAATAGTAGTTGAACTGGAAATTGGGAAATCAGGCCCTAGAATCACAGAACTCATTGGATGATCCCTTCTCCTGCTTCTGTCCTACCTCACTGAGTGGCTGTGAGGATAAAGTAGGGCCAAGAACTATATATGCTATTTTAAGATCATTGGAGGAAAGGATGCATTTAATTAATGTTATGTAACTAATAAAGAATGAATCAATAAAAAAATGATAAAAAGCAGAGCTAGGCTATAACAAGTTACAAGGAACCTGATTACTATTTATTTGGGGTAACAAAGCTCAACAAAGTTGCTTTTCAAAAGTAATATAGCAAATAATACTTTATCAGTGCAACAAGTAATGGTTTCTAGTAACATTCAACAGTTTTTTGAAGGGTATTTTTGAAGCATTTTGACAGCAATGTTTCATATTTTATGCCAATTCTTTTCTTTTACTCAAACAAGTAACATGAAGTTACATTAATTGTTGCACAACTTATTGCTTTTCTGTAACAAGTAATGTGAATGGAGTTACTTTCCAAGCACTAACAAATAACAGGAATCGATTACTTCGAAAAATATAACTTTCCAATCTCTGGTAAGAAGTACTTCAATGCTGAAAATAATAGGATACCAGTATCTTAAGAGTTGTGTCAAAGGGGAAATCTGAAAAGGTGCAGTTGTATGCTGTAATATGGACCTATTAAAATTTCCTCTTTCACACAGTGACTCAGGGCACAATTAACTCCTCCTCAGGGTTTGGCCACAGTAACCTGGAAGCCTGAGCAGTCTTGAGCAATTAATGTTGAAGACCATGAAGATCCTTAATCCAGAAGGATTTATTATACAAGAGTGAGGGCTGGATTTCACACCGTGTACATTTTAAAAAATGTAAATAGCCGTAGGAAAACACACCCACTCCAAACTGCAGTGGACAATAGTGGATAGAGAGGAATTGTTTAATCCTTGGTACCACTGGAAGCTTCCTTTCCAATACCAATAGTAGTTTTACGAAAGAAAGGCTAAACTGCTCCTCTTCCTTCCCTGCAGCACGGTGCTGTCGCTGCTGCTTCTACTGCTCTCTTTGCCTCCCCCTTCTCCCATTCCTTGGTGGTTGCTGGAGGAGAAAAAGGAGATTATGAGGCAATGGCTTGCCAACAAAGGTGCTTGCAAACAGTCACGTATGCAGGATTTTTTGAGGAATGCCTGGCCTATACAGTTCTAATGGCATCTGCATTTCAGCCCTCCTTCAAGATCAACTGTCTCTTTTTCAAGACTGCAGGCTATCTTTTTCAGAGTTTAGGGACTGCACTGTAACCCTCTTCTATTACAGCAACAAGAAAAACTGCAATAACACACTCCTGCCTTTCTTCTAGGCTGACCACATATCCTAGCTTCACAGAAGACAGTCCTTTCATTGAAAGCCTGTCCTCTCCATGAGTCAAAGGACTTTTAAGAAACATAAGGAGGTAAAACAAAGGCCTTAAAGTTGCCCATCACTAGTTAACTCCTAGACCACATGTGTCAAAACACAAGGCCCACAGGGTGCATGCCAGGCCATTTCATATGGCCCTCGCATGTCTCTTGCATCTGCAGTAGTCCCCCCACCTGGTGAGCCCAATCCCCACATTGTGGGCCCCCGCTGCCGGTATTCTGAAGTGGGCCCAGCAGCCAGTACTCACAATCTACTTCTACTTCTGACTGTTCCTTTGTCCAAGTCTCACCGCCAGAGCATTGCCACAGGTTACCATGGCAACACTCCACACAGCTCATGAGAGTTGAACAGAGGAGCAGACAGAAATAGAAGTAGATCGTGAGTGCTGGCTGCTGGGCCCCTCTTCAGAATACTGGCAGCCAGGGGCCCACAATGTGGGATCAAACTCACCAGGTACAGAGAGGGGTAGGGGAGCAGAAAGAGCCACAGGGGAGTGGGGAACAGAAATCTTACAGATTTCTTACAGTATCCTACAGATACAACTAGCCCTTTGAGGGCAACCATAATGTTGATGCGGCCCAAGATGCGATTGAGTTCGACACTCCTGCACTAGACTGACACGAGGTCCTTTCACACTATACAGCTATTGCACTATGATTCCACTTTTTCTGCCAAGGTGACATTCATGGACCCTGGAACAGCAGATGCAGGAGGTACATGAGCCTTTCCCAAAACTAGACTTCGGAGGGCTGAGACCCCTAAGCAATCGGATCACTAAGACTCCCATGGAGTTGCACCTCCTCAGGAATTGTCAATCAAAAGTATATTGGATGATCAAGCACAGAGAAGTATTAAGACAGCAATTGTCATTGAGCCCTTCTAGGAATAATAAAGCTTGTCTGCCCTCTATCCTTTTCACACTGACTTGACAGTATGCTACACTGGAGACACGGAGTGCATTTCTAACTAAACATTGCACTCTTAAAAGTCATCACATTTAAAGATGTTTTAATAACAATGGATGGGAAAAGTCTATAGGATGTTGCCATGGCACTTCAAGTGGAACCAGAGCACTGAGGAGTGTGAAAGGGTCCCTGGCCATAGCCTTCCCCATTGTGGTAAGGTACATTACAATCATATTTAAATTATATGATATTTCCAAGTTTGCATCTATATCTCCCTGGGCTGGGGAGAAATAGCTCCAAATCTGACTTGCCCTTTAGTGGTAAAATTGGTGGGACCCTGGAAACTAGGGTTAGAGATGAAGGAAATCATATAATATGGAACCTGATCTAACCCCACAAACCATTCCATTGACCCAGTGTTGAGAAGTGCAGTGATTTTTAAGTTAGAAGCTAGGAGTTTGCAAGTAGTGTTTTCATTTTTAAAAAAGGAGTTCTTTAGTTATTAGATGTTTATCAATACATTATATTTTTTGTTTGTTTGTTATTTCTCTCACACTTTCTTCGGAGAGCTCAGAACTGTGTAATCAGCTTTCTTCCCCTTTGTCTATTCCAATAAGCCTGTGATATGTAGGCTACATTGAAGCTGCGGGAGGGGCCTACAGTCAAAGAATGAGCTTCACATGGCAGAGGGAAGACGTGAAGCTAGATCTTGCTAATCCAGCCCTCTACAAAGTAACACCCTCCAGATACACTGGACTGCAGTTCCTATTATTGCTAGCCAGAGGCGTACCAGCCACGGTAGATGAGGATGATGGGAGATGTCAGCACATCTGAAGGAAAGTGTTTTGGAGGACACTGTCATCATCTAAGACTATAACTGCTATACAACACAGCTTTTTTGGAATTATTGTAACACTATATCAAAATTTATATCTGCAGTGGATCTGGGGGATATGCAAATGCCCAGGTGAGCTTCCATCCACCCACAGCCCTGCAAAAATAAATCCTGTCTCTTTAACAGACATATAATGTACAGAAAACAGGCTATGAAGCTTTACACAGTTGACAGTTAAATTCTATCACTTGCTAACGATGCATAGGAACTGCAGTTGCTATTAAAGGGACAACTACAAAAGTTGCTTGAAAGTTGGGAACTCTGTTTACCAAGTGCCAATTGTTCTGAAACTGCACAAAGAGCCGTAATTTGAAAACATCTCTGTTTACCAAACAGTGGGTTAGCAGATCCTCCCTCCACAAAGCTACCTGTATGTTGTGCAATAAATTATGTAGTAGAGAGATGCTTCCTGGTTGGAACAAATTATAAAGCAACTCCATTGCTATCACAGGAGACCACAGCAAGCTGTTGGACAGGTGAAAGGCTGCTGCCTTACATTCCTAAGCCCTCATAATCCTCTGCCTTTCTGTCTACTGCTGAAGAAGATTACCTAAGAACTACCAGCCATATCCAAGTGTTACACATCTATATTTGGTAACAAATGAAACAGCACCAGCACCCAAAAAGAAAGGTTGGTCAGAATGGCCAAATACACAAGGTGCCTAGGTAACTTTACTATCACAGAAAACAAAATAAAGACTTGTCCCAGTTTTAAAGTTCCAGAATTCTTACTTTCCATTCTCTTTCTAAAGCACACCAGGATTCCTTGAGCTGCTGGCCTCTAATTAAAATCAACAGGTGGGATTTCCATCTTTCTCTTTTCTTGATCCTGGCAGAGGCTCTGAACTTTTAACAGCTGTGTGATGGTTGTTTACCAGGCCAATTTTTCTCCAGCATGGAAGATGCAGTGGGGAATACCCCATCTACTGAATTTCTTTGTTAGGCAGCCACATAGCTTTTCTTAGAATTCTTATTGGGCCTATATTCTGGAAAACAATTAAGCAGCCTAATTTTTAAGAGACCATTTTTATCCTTCATCCTTTTTTTTTTATTCTAGGGTTATGTGAAATAAACTGTCACAACAAAACATGAACAATAACATGAACAACGAGCAAATCCTATTCATCATCATCACCATCACCATCATCATCATCATCATCATCATCATCATTTATTTATAACACCCTTTCCACTAAAGGGCAGAACAATAACATATACAATAAGAGACAAGGACATTACAACAAAAAAAAACACAATATTAACTTCTAACAGATTAAAATACCCAGCAGCAACTGGTGGCTCCTATGTCAGTGGGATGGTGAATAGTTTTCATCTGCATCTTGAAAGAGCTATCCAAGGTCCTGAACCTATTTTGGGAATAGTACCAACACTTTAGACACTTTAGACTCTTTTAAAATTCAGATTGAAGTCCAAAATGGATTCATAATCCCACTGATACGGAAGCCACCAGGCACCACTGAAAACAATCAGTTAAACAAAACTGGTTAAACCAAAGCAACACTCATTTTTGTCTGGATCTGAAAAGATGGCACGAACAAAAGGCAAGCTGCCACTGCTAAAAAGCCTCTTATTAATGTTACTGAATACAATACCACACTTTAAGTTGGCATCTGGAGAATGATTTGCAAAACACAGCCAAACTGATGCAAGAAAAGGTCAGTATCCTGCAAGTTCCTTGGTCTCAAGGCATTTGGGATTTATAAAGAAGTGCTTGGAGGTACCTGGAGGGTGCAAGCCACATCACCCTGAAATACCCCACATGCCCATGCCAGAGACCTCCATTCCTCAGAGTGGCTCCCTCAAATTTACAGGGGGTTTCAGGAAGCATTTATGATTGTGACAATAGTGCTACATAGCACTTATGAATATGGAGCAGTTATGGATCTGTAGTGCCAAATTATAAATGCATAATGGCAATGCAGGATTGAAGTCAATATGCTTTAAACAGAAATGCAACGCATTTCATCTCAAGTTGGGAAAGACTGGGATCAGGTGGTCCATGTGCCATAGCTGCTCAGTCTGCTATCCAGTTACTAACTGATGGTGGGCAACTACAATGCCCCTGATCTCCCTTCTTAATGTTCATTATCCTTAACTTGAATTTAGGTAGAACAGCCCTTCAACAGAATCTGCTTCTATAGGGATAGGCATGTAAATCTGTTAGAGCAGGGTGAATAGGAGAGAATCCATTGCTGTTGCTGCTAAAAGCAGAAAGAGTTTTATGTCATTTTAAAGACTAACACATTTATTATGCCATGAGCTTTGCAGAGTGGAGTCCACTTCATTAGATGCAAGGATGTTTTCAAAGAAAGGCTTGTGCGCTGGTGGCCCTTCAAATAGATGTTTCTCCACTGTAAGGTGGGACAGTTGGCTACTGGAGGAACAGCCAAGTCTAGCAGACAGTCAAATTCAGAGTGGGTAAAATGGGAGGAGAGGAGAGCTACTAAGATTTTACTGGCAATTCTCCACTTACTTTTAACTACAGCCAGATGGGCAAGATGTAACGGCAAGTGATGATGTTTGGTTGTCTCCTCCATGCTGTGTAAACCTTCACCCTCTTATCTGGAAATTAAGCTGCTGTTAAAGGCATAGAAAGAACTAGCTGTAGGGGTTTGGTGGGCACTGAACACTGCAGAAAATCTTTAGAAAAGCACAGGAAATTGGATTGGCAGCCCTGGGGCCCTTTCACACTACACAGCTACGACACTATGATTTCAGTTAAACTTCCATGGCAACATCCTATGGAACTCGGGTTTGCAGTTTGATATGGCTGAACAATTCCAAATGTGGGGTGGGGGGGTGGGTGACACTTGTATGCACACCTTCATGTTACTTGTCACGTCATAGTAACCCCTTGAACTTCACTGGTTTTTCTTAGGCCAGAAATACTTAGAGGGGAGTTTACCAGTTCCTTCTTCTGAAATATAGCCTGCAGCATCTAATAGTCATTGGTGGTATCCCTCCCAAATTGAAAAATCCAAGATTTCATAAAATGTTGTCATGGCAGTTAAAGTGGAATCATAGCACTATAACTGTGCAGTATGAAATGCTCCCTGAATATGAAGTAGAAGGCTGGAAGACTGGAGCAAAGAACAAGCAAGACTTTGATCTTTCCCATAGTTGTTTAGACCCCCCCTTTTTTTGGGGGGGCAAGTGAAGCTTCTTATACAAGAGTCTTGTTCTCTTGTGCTTCTGATCTCCTGTACTTTGACAATGAAGATTGAAAACTTCAAAGGTACATTCATCATAGCCTGTAAAAGTCAGTGTTCCTGTCTTTGTGTCTTTAAAAGCAGCCTGAGCCAAAGAAAGTTAAATGGATGGAGCCTTTCCCACCACTGCATCTTCATGCAAATAAAACCTTTAGTCAAATAATGCAAAAAGCACTAACAGATAAAGTAAAAGAGGTGGGGAATGTGTTTGACTGCAGCACTCAGCAATGATGGAAGGATCACACAAACTGTGGTCCAACAGAACGTGGAAGGCTAGCACACATTCATCAATTCTGGTCTAAAAGACAGCAACCACACAAGAAGGTGAATTCAACTACCAGAAAATAACAGCACACAATAGCTTACAGTCTATAAAGTCTACTATTGTCAAGGTATCTGAAGAAACAGTTTGAGATCCATAACAGCTCATGCTGAAATAGATCAGTTAGTCTTAAACGTGCTGCTAGATTCCACTCTCCTCCCTTGTTTCCCTTTTTGTGCTTTAAATAAAATAAGCAGTGAAGCAACCTCTGCCTAGCTCAATAATGTGCCTAAAACACTGCAAAAAGAAATTCGCGAGCCAAACACACAAAATATGATGAAAAAATCTCCATCAATAAAACTAGTGGACGTTAGCATGAAAGCACTGACCCTCAATTAGTGTCACGTGCTCGTATTCACAAAATATCTCTCTGATATTCCATTTGGGAAAACAGTGAAGGAAATCATTTGTACTGGTTGGATTTTTACCATCCTAATGCAGGCAGAGGTTTCCAGCGTTCACCTTGTTGATATGGGCTGGATACTTCAACTCAGATTAGGATGGAGAATAAAGTAAGTTGAAGAAGGCATAATAGATAGGAATGACCATACTCCAACTTGACAAACACTGCCATCTAGAGGCAATGTATCAGGTCCAGCATTTCAGTCTGAGCCAACCAAATATTGGCTGGGCTCAATAGACCCACTGGGTTCTGACCAATGTCTCCAAGATTAAAGAAATATGTACTTTATAGTTTATAAGAATGCTCCACCAGTGTCAAGTAGCTTAGCATCCATCAGGCTCGTTTGTTTTTGAAAATGCAAATGTGTGCTGCATAAAAGTCCTAGTCCATTTCTGCACTAGACTGTTATAATGCTATTATTCCACTTTCAGTATCCCATGGAATCCTGGGGTTTGCAGTTTAGGGAGGGCCCTCAAAGGACTCCCAGATTCCATAGGATGTTGAAAGTGGAATAATAGCACGATAAGAGTCTAGTGCAGAAATGGCCCTCAACATTCTTTTCATCTTAATTATATCTAGGAAGCGTCATATATACAAAACCCACTTTTTAGTCTTCAATTGCCCTTGAGAAATGACCAAAAATATACCATCTTTGTCAAAGTTTTGCAAACACTGGTGGTTTGTTTCTAAGAGACTACCCATAGTACCCTTGATGAAATCTGGCTGCCACTTGGTATATTATTTTACAGGAGGCAGTCATCTCCTTGAAAAGTTATCAGATGATAGTCTTCTAGTTCAGGGGTAGGAATCACACAGAATCCCAGGTGCTATTGAGACTGCAGGTCCCAGCAGCCCCAGCTGGCACAGCCAGTGGTAACAAATGCAGGCAGATGTGGTTCAGCAACATCTGGAGGACCTTACAATTCCCAGCCCTTCTCTGTTTGAAGGCTTGTTCAGTCAAAGTCTGGTTTAAAGAGGGAACCACAGGGAGGAAAAGCTGACAATTTACAGCTCGCGGACAGTAGACTGAGCAGAGATGCAGGTCACCTGGAACCCTTTCACACTACACAAAACAGCACTATGATTCTGTTTTAACTGTTGTAGCAGCATTATGGAATTCTGGGGTTCATGATTTAGTGAGGTACTGCAGCTGCTCTCTGGCTGAGAATTCCAAATCCCCCTCCTAAACTGCAAAGGCCAGGATTTCATTGGAGATTTCAAATGGCGTTTACAGTGGAATCATAGTGCTGTAACTCTTTAGTGTGAAATGGCCCCACAGACTTTCACATGATGCCAAGATGGATTTATTAATTTAAATCAGGAACAGGAATGTGTGACCTTAAAAAAATAACATTTCAGGAAGCTTCCTGGAAGGGCAATTCCTTCTTTTTTAAAGGAAAAAAAAACATGCGCAACTCCCCCTTGCACCTCAATTTGGTTAAAAAAAAGATTATTTTTTTTAACTGACCTTTTGTTATTTGGCCATGTTCACTGTGGGGTTTGGGAGGTGTAGTAAAAAGAAAAAGAAAAACGTTCCAAATTCTGGTTTTCTGCAACAGTCCACTATGGCTGCTGCTTTGGGAACTGTCACAATGGAAAATCCATCATGAAGGCATTATACTGGAAAGGCTTATCTGCTCTCACTGACATGTCAGCATGCACAGCTGTCTTTGCCTTGTACTCCTACCTGAGACTTTTTAACCTGGAAATTGCCATATATTGATACTTTTGCATGCAAAGTATGTACTGTAAAAAGCAATGATGTACAGTTCCAAGGCCTCAAAAATAGTTATTATTATAGTTGTGATTTTGACATAACTCTTTCTGTTCTCATTATTCAAAAGTAATTGATATTGTTTCCCTCCTAGTTACCTTTTTAAAAAAGCACACCAGAATGCTGCAATCACGGGTACGAAACACACCTAAGTGCCTGTAGCTGTAAAAGTAATGCAATATGAAAGTCACACCATAAAGGGAGCAGGGCCATTCTTTATTAAGTGACATCTGTATTGCAGCTTTATTATGCCTATTTTGTTGTTGTTGCGATGAGGAGTTAATTACAACTAACATATTATTTATGATTAGTTACGTCCTATCTCTTCTGCTCCGTGGTCTCTTTCTGTACAATAGCAGAGAGTGGCTGCCAGATTATGACTCATTTCTGCTGTCTGAATCTCTTGTATTCCTATGTTCACACTTGTCATGAGTCTACCTTTATTCCTTTGTAAAAATTTTGCCTTGAAACAAGCCCACAGAATTCTCCATTTGTTTCCTAACGGAGACATCACACTTCTGTTTTTGAGAGACAGAACTCTACTCATGTCTGGATTATCCGCTTTGTTTGATATTATCTCTGGTGTATACACTCTAAGACAGGGGATTGTAGTTGTGCTGTTTAAAAAACTGGATACCCCTCCATTTACCCAAGAGATCTTACTAACTCATTTACTATGTAATGATGTAGTATCATAATACTTGACAGTCTACACCAAGATCTGGCGAATAAAATACAATGTCACGAAAGCTTGCTTCTTCTCTTCGGGAATGTGACAGCAACCATCCATTATGAATCCCATAATGCATTAGTAGCTAATATCTACCGTCTTCAATTCCAGTCTTTGGTTTCCATTTTAGGATTGAGTTTAGCTGCAAATTTCATGGCCACAACATCTGTACTTTTCTGTTTTGTTCCCCCTCTCATCACCTTTTTCAAAAATCCAACTAGCTTGGTGAAGAATACTGGAGAATTCAAAAGCTTACACACTTTTTGTGGCATTTTAATTAGTCCTACAAAAGGTAGTGTCCAGCTCTGGTTTTTAATTATTTACTTTAGTTAAAGGAACTAAAATAGTATGTGTACAAAAATCTGTAAATGTTACACATCACTTTCCTATGCTACATAACATGTCCTCCTCCCATCTGCTTGTTGTCTCAACACCCACAAAATATGATGAAACAGTAGCACAAGCTACAGAACAAGCCAACACTTGAGCCATGTCTTATTGCTCCTCCAGCCATTTAGTGAGATCACTCACCTATAACTACGAAAGCAACTTTAAAGAACAAAACAAAACCAAAAAACCCTTTTCTCTAGCTGCTTGGGGACCAAAAATTCAATATATCTGGATTCCATTCTAAATATAAGAGTTGTGGAGACTTATATAATATCTATAAATCAGTTTGACTTCTACTACTCTCTAGTGAGTATGCAAAGCTGCTTTTGTAACATGCAAATTAACATTTTCCTGCTGATCTATTAATCAGCTGCAGTAATCCTTGACTGGAGAATTTCTGATCTTGTGAGACTGCTTTTAAAAGGAGATTTGTATCATAGGAATAACCACTTAATTGATTAAATGGATAAGTAGAGAAAAAGACTGATTTGCATTGTCCTAACACTGTGATGCTTTATAATCAGATTGCACACTTACACAGTTCATTGCATGGTATAATCATTATTTTTTTAAAAAAAAATCAGCAATTGCAATAGATGCATAAATCATATGTACTTGAAGTTATTTTTCCTGTAATTAAGGAAGACATTGTAATCTGAAGAATATACATGCCAGGTACTTCTGCAGACTAACCTTTTCTAACCATCATGAGAGATTAGGTAGAGCATATGTAACAGATTAAAAGATCAGACAGCTGTTAGAAGTTTGCATGTCAGAAAATCTGATTGCATATCATCCTGGAACAGTGAAAAGAAAGGTGTCATTTATGGCTGTGTTTTCTGTTTGATAATTATTTTCATTTAAACAGGAGTAACCTTTTGAGGAGAGCCAGTGCAATTTGATTGTAAGACTAGGGGCATTTCCACACTATACTGTTATAATGCTATTATTCCATTTTCAACATCCTGTGGAATTCTGGAGTTTATAGTTTACTGAGACACAAGAGCCCTCTGGTTGAGAATTCTAAATGCCCCTCCCTAAGCCCCAGGATTCCATAGGATGCTGAAAGTGGAATAATAGCACTATAACAATATAGGGTAGAAATGGCCTAGGACTCTTAAGATAAGGATTCAAATCCCTGCTCAGCCAGAGAAACCCACTGGGTGATCCTGGACAAGTCCCTCAGCCTCAGAGGAAGGCAATAACAACCCCCTTCTGAACAAATGTTGCCAAGAAAACTCTATATAGGTTCGCCTTAGGACTGCCAAAAGATGGAAAGGACTTAAAGGTAAACAGCAACAATTACCTTTCGGTATTCATATACCTGAAGGAGAAGACCCCAAACACAAGTTATGTGTTCAATAACTGGATACAACCACTTTGCAAACAGCAACAATAAACATTTTCCTTTCTTTTCCCATCTAAAAACATAATGATTAAAATCCATCAATGAATAGGTTTGAATGAGATTATATTTCAGTTGTTCTTGTTAGGAAAAATTTTGAGAGAAGCATGTGATAACTGAGAATGAAAGATTCACATCCAGTGAAGTATTACTGTGCTGTACTGGAAGAAAATCAGAAGCATCCCACTCCCCAAAAAATAACTTGCTGAGGGTTGTAAGAGTAGAGCTTGGAATTTTTTTTAAAGTAATACTTTGCTCAGTTATTTGATTGGTTTTGTTGTTTAAAAGTAACCCAATAAGTTAACTCACTGGGTTCAAATCATCCCTCAGCCATGGAAAGTCACTGGGTGACCTTGGACAAGTCACACTCTCTCAGCCTTGGAGGAAGGCAATGGCAAACCCCCTTGGAACAAATTTGGCCAAGAAAACCCCATGATAGATTTCCTTTAGGGTCACCGTACGTTGGAAATGACTTGAAAGCACACAACAACAACAACAACATCAACCAACAACAGCAGCAAATTATGCTGCAAGGGTAAAAAGACAAATCTAGAATTCTTCTCCAAAACATCTAGCTTACTATCTGACAAGAATGGCAAATGTTTGTTTTCTTCCAGATGCTGTTGGACTACAACTCCCAGAGTTGATTGCACTGGCTAAGGCTAATGGAAATTGCAATCCAGAAACTTCTGGAGGCCACATTCCTCCCATCCCTGTTCTGTGGAGATGGCTTCAATGCTGTGGCTCTCAACTTCCTTCTGAAGTGGTACAACTGAAAAACAGATTTGCTACCTAAATGAGAAATGGGTCTTCATGTTCCACGTTTCATCTATAGTTAATTTTATCTGGAGAGATGTTCCAAATATCTCACGGCACTGTACTTGGACAAGGCTGCAGAAAAGATCATCAGGGCACTTGTGACACGACGTGCTATTGATTCCAGTGACGTGTTTCACTCAATTACTTGGGTTCATCTCTGATTTGGCAACCAGGTCATTAATTACATTTTGCAGGATTTCACCTCTCATCTTGCTAATTTGAAGTACTAGATGATCTTCTTGCCTGTCTTTTTTTTTCTCTGCATCAATGTTTTCCCCAGGAAATCAAGCACTGGAAAACAGACCTTTCTGACAGAGTAGCATAAAAAGCAACAAAATAATTGCTCTTGTAATTGCATGTTAAATAATATTTTAGTGTCTATTTAGAAAAAATATCTTGGATTATTTCATGCCTCCCACTGTCAACACAGAATCATGGGCAAAGCTTCAGAGATCTCTTATTCAGAGCCAGACTGCTGTTATGTCCCTTTTCATGTCAGCTGCAGCCTCCAACACAGACACACATATAAGATGACATGGATGGATTGCTATCACTATTAAAGTCTGCCCAGTTATTGGAATACCTTGTATATATCCAACCTCTTAGGCCCAGACACATTTATGGATTAGGAAGATTAAACCTAATCTTCATCCCTACAGCTCCTATCAATTAACCTACATAATTCAAGCTGTGGTGTACTATACAACTGGAAAAGAAACATTTAAGAAACTCCTACACACCTACATATTTAAGCAGTAGATTGTTTGTATCTGTTATGAATGGGATTTCAAGAGAGAACAAAGAAAAGTGAAAATGTATTTTCAGTAGGCTGTTCATAACTCCAACTGAGGCTGGGATCAGCATCACTGGGCAACTGTCCAGGTCCATTGCCCAGTGGGGATGGGAGTCACTGTTGATTCACAGAGCCTGCTGGTCCCAAGTCCTGACTACCCTATTCAAGACAGAAAACAATGAAAGGAATGAGGAAAGGAAATTAAAACACTTCGCAGTGTGTAGGTGTGTGTATTTCCCAAGACTACTTTGTGTCATTGGAGAACCTACTGGCACTGATGCTGCTACTAATGTAGCTGCCAGCCTCCCTTTGCTCTGGCTAAGCTAAGAGGCTGATATGTATGTATCCAGTTGAAACAATTTTGTTATCCTCAACAGAGGTCTTCTTGTTGGTCCTACAACCATCACAGGTACATTTGGTTATGAAACAAGAGGACTTCTCAGTGGCTACTCCTGGAATGTGGAATTCTCTCCCATGGAAAGCTAGCTTAGCCCCACTCTCTGTCACCAGGCAAAACCCCTTCTGTTTATCCAACCCTTTGACTCTTGACTGTATGTTGTAAAAGGTCTTTTAAGTATAGTGTGTTTCCCTTGTATTGGTGTTTTTATCATTACACTGAGCCCTTGGTATCCACTAGGGTTTGATTCCAGGACTCCCCATAGATACCAAAATTCATGGATACTCAAGTCCCATTATGTACAATAGTGTAGTAGGATGACACCGCTTATATAAAATGGCAAGATCAAAGTTTGCTTCTTGGGTTTTGTTTTTGAATACTTTCAAGCCATGGGTAGTTGAATCTGTGGATACAGAATACATGGATATGGAGGGCTAACTGTATTATAATCTTTTAGCTTCCTTTTAAAAACAGATTAAAATTCATGTTTTGATATGATTGCTTATGCGGTTTTTTTTTAAAAAAAGCTTTTTTATTACCCATAGTTTTAACTGTATTTTGTTTTAACTCAAGTTTGTGAGTTGCCTTGGGAGAAAGGTGGAATATAAATAAAATGAACAGCGTTCACACAACTGCAGTCCCAGCCAAACTTCTCCTGGGCTATTGTTGCTGTGACAACATCATTAGAGAAGGGACCTGCAGACCCACTATTTTTATGACCCTGAGGGCAATGTTTAACACAGGATAGTGAGGCACATAAAGGAGATGGTCGCTGCCCATCTTGAACAGGAGAGGGGAACTTCTCTCGCTTTCTTTTTCCAGCTGATTTCTATGAAAACCTTGTCAGCAGGATGCTGTTATGCTCACATGTCCTAATTGTAGGCTTCCTATGACCATCACTGTGGATAAAAGCTGCTGGGTTAATTGTACCTTTGGTCTGTTCCAGCAGAGCTGTTCTTACATGCTAGGATTTGTTGGCCTCTCTTCCTGTCCTGAGGAAGACGACACCAATGGTAGTTGCCGGAGCACCTCTGCCAAGACTAATGGAAGATATAGGCAAGCAAAGGGAATAGAATGTGAGAGGCATCAGTGACAGCATGCCAAAGCCTTTCCAAGCCTGATGTGAGACCAGCTTTTGACTCAAGTATGCCAAAATCAACATAAAATGTATGGCAATAATGCATAACACAGAAAGTTCAAGAATGCAATCAAAGAATGAAAGTACAAAATCAATATACAACTAAATGTTTTATTTCAAATGAAAAGGATTTTTAAAAATTTTAACACGTCAATAAAATCTACAGATTGTCAATGTCATCACCATATTCTAAAAATTATCTAAAAGACATGTCACAAACACATATAACTCAATATATTACATTTCATTTTGTTTCACAGTTAGCTGAATTTTGCTTGTGCAAGACCAACCTCTAGACACAGTAGAGATGGAAATGAAATATATGGCATGAACAATCTCAATGAAAGCAGCATTTTCACACCTTCTAAAACTTATGATGAGAAAATGAGCACTTCATCTCAAGTATTTGCATATTTGCTAGATCTACAAGGTATTTCCAAGAAGGAAAACACAGGAAAAAATGTGCATGCTTTAAAATGTCAGTGGCTAAAAGTGCATAATTGGGGGGGGGGGGGACACACAGAAACATGACAGAAGAAAGTTGAGTCAATTGCATAAGTAATGTGCAAGTTAATAAAAATGTTTAGAAATATTGACTGGCACTCTGTTCAGCAGCTGGACTTATGATCTCATAACTCCTGGAGATTCACATTTATGGTCATGAACAATCAAGCATGATTACAAAAACCTGCTATTTCATCCTGGCAATGGCTCAGTTAAAGTGTTTCCAAAGTACTGGAGATAAGAGTGCTGGGAAGTGATATCTGGAGAGCTCTTCTGGCTGTGGGGTACCAAGGAACTATGACAAGACTATGAGGGAGTCTCTTCAACTGCCTGTTCCTGATGTGCCCCATGACTGTGAACGCACTGCAGACGTCATTTTCCAGTGTCTTGGAAATGCTTTGGTCGAGGCACTGCCAGGTTGAAACAGTAAGTTTTGGGGGGATGGCATTGTGAGATGCAACTAAGATGACAGAGCTCAATCACCATAATTATGCTTACAAACAGAATATAAGCTATAGTATGAATTTCAGTGTGCAAAGAAAATACAACAACCAAGATCCTGACTCGTGACATGGATTGCACACGTGTAAGTACAATATATCTCCTTACAACTCCCTTCCAAACCCAGACCCACCTTTTCTCTGCTGTAGCCCCAACTACCACCATGGCTCTTTCCTGGGCAGTGGAGAGCAGAAGGAGCAACAGAGAAATGTCCAGCTATTGGGCTGGATGTACAGCCATCATCCTAGGGGAGTTCTGGAGGAGCCCCAGAAGGTCTCAGATGGTGCCTGGCATTGTGCCTCCTTCTACCTTCCACCAACCATGAAATGGCTGTGGTGGTGGGGAGATACAGCAGAAAAAAAGGTTGGGTATCATGGAGATTTTGTTTGTTGTGTAATCAATTCCAACCTCCATAACAACAAAAAAATTAGTTAACATGGGATGAGTTTGATTGAAGACATTGTAATTTGCTAACATGATGCCAACCAAGGTCTCACATTCTGATACTAAACAAGAACTGGCATTGTATTCAGTAATTATGATATCTTAAGCCCAATTTAATACATCATAATTATCTCAGTTCACATTTATGGTCTTTGCACAATCACAGCAAGCAAAGGTGTCCCCAAAATCCTACCTCACAGTCCCCATCCCAAACAGAGCCATTTCAAAGATGTTAGATTGCAGAGCAGTGAGTAATGTGTCCAGAAGGCAGTGTCCAGCCTTATCCCAGTCATGGAGCATGCTGAGACAGACAGCTGTGACAGGGTCTCAACCGGATGCTGCAGGGGTGTCTGCAGCTGTGTGTCTCAGTGTGCACCATGACTCGGAGAGCGTCGGATTTATCACTGCCCTTTCTCCGGTACCTTTAAAATGGCTATGGAGCTCCAAAGGTGGGAATTTTTGAGGGTAGCATCAAAAGACATCTCTGTAGTTGTGTCTCCTGATGAAGAGTCATTGCAAGGAAAAGGAAGAAAATGCGTGCATGCCTCAGATAGAATGAGCAAAATTGAAGTAGAGAGGTTTCACATCTACATCATAAACATATTGCTGCTTATAGAGTCCAGTAAAAGTGTCCAGAAAAAGAATGGTCCAGTGAATTTTGTTGACTCTTGTGTTCTTCAGTGGGTTACATTTATTAATGTAGGTTACAATAAATATGTTATAAAAACATTCTACACTCTTCTAAATTCATAGGAGAAGGCAATGAGCTATTGCTTCTGACCCAGTTATAACTCTTGAAAGAGTTGTTCTTTACTGGTTTATATTATTGCAGAAAAGTAAATAATGCGCATTCCAACAGATCTCAGAGGGTACTGAAGCTTCAAACTGAGGTCTCTCTCCATAGATTAAAAGAAGAAAACATGCACGTTACCTTTATGTTGGGAATGGCAAGATAAAAAAAAATGTTGTAAGGAAAAGCATACATGCACAATGCTATGTAAGACTGAAGGAAAAAGAGCTTGCCACTCACCAAGCTAATCAGTATACAAATCACTCTCAAAATCCTTTCCATAAGAAGATTCATCTTAGCTGGCAAACTGGAAAATTCATTTGAGTGAAATTTAATCAGAATTCTTTCTTATGAAAAGTCTTTTTCTGAACACGATATTAATTAGCTTCTGCAGGCAGACTACCAGTTCAATAGATTCTTGTGAATGTTATTCATTTGAATCAGGTTTTGTTTGACTTTTCAGCTCATCTAAGATGAAATTATTAATACACTGTGAATCTAAAGAACATCAACTTGTCTGCTTTTGCAAGAGAAAAAGCCCCCAAATCCTCCCTCCCACACATCCAGAACTTCAATTTTCTGGTCATAATCAACCTTCTGGAGAATATGGAGAGAAAAATGAAGCTAGAGAGCATCATGCTTCTAGGACATTTTCAAGATATGTCATCTGCCAGAAACCTATTGTAATTGAGTGGGCCCACCTTGCTCTGGTAGGCACTGGTGGTGGTGTTGTCCAAGCAAGTGGGTGCACCTCCAAGAAGTTATGAGGTGAACATCTTGATTCAGACCATCAATTTCCCTTGATGGCAAGTGCATGCAGTTAGTGGCAAGTGGTGCCCATAAAGCCTGGCAAGGAAGAATGAGGAATGGCAGGGCTGGACTGACTAAGAGGAAATCAGAAAATAGAAAAGATAACCAAAGGCATTCTTCCCTTTTCTTTAAGGAGGTTCCTACTTCACTTTAGCAATTTAAATTGTAACACTTATTTGCAGAGCAAAATATATTCAGGGTTTCCACATTGGCCATACAGCACACAGCAAAAGAAAACAATTTTGGTTAGCTAATAAAGCATTTTGGTTGGTCAATAAAGGTATGGCTCCTTTTCCAGATTTTGGATTTTGTTTTCTTTCATTGCAGATTTACTTGCGTTTCTAATTATAAGCTAAAGGTTATCTTTCAGTCGTTAGACGACTGTTGGTTAAAGCTCAGTGGGTTTCTTTAAAACAAGTTGAGCCCATGCAGGCAGTTGTTGATTGCTCTAGTTTGTTCTACATGGAATTGCTCTTGAAGATGCTCTAGAGACTTCACCTAATGCTGAATGTAACAGGCAAGTGATTAATGGACAAGTCTGTCAAGAACGACATAAAAAAGACAAAAGAAGTGATGGGAAAACATTGGTGGGTTACAAATGGAAGATAATAATGTAAAATGTCATGTCAGAGGCAAGGCAATTTTCAAATAAAAACCCTAACCTAGCATCAAAACACTTGAACTGGACCTTTAGCACACTGTGGAACTGCTCCAGGCATTCTGCATACCTCTCCAAGACAGAGCCAAAGTACATCCATCAAGGCTTTGCTGAGAATTCCTGTCAATGCCAAATGAGACAATGTTATCTCTACAACCAATGTTTCTACACTGTCCTTCTGGTAAGTCCAGTACACTCAGGCTCCAAGTGGAGGACATGAAGACAGTTTGGTCAGCACCAGTTGTTGTCACCATAATGATAAGCTTGAGGGACAGATAGACCTTCTCCTTGACTTCTTCAGCCTATGTCAGAATTCCATCTCCATGTGTTTCCAGTTTCTGAGGTTAGGCAGATGATGACCAGGGAGCTAGGATCTTTTCTGTGATGCTACCCCCAGAGATACTTGAATAGTACTTAGGTTTCCTGCCTTTAAGGGTATTTTTTATTATCCCAGGCATTCAGAGTTTTCTCTTTGGTTCTTATGAATTGAATCAACACAAGGGCTGTACCCCAGCTCCACTGAGTAGCATCCCTGCCTCAGTTTGATCGCTGATATCAGTTTGGAAATCATATGGGACTCCCATTACATAGCCACATTGGTGAAAGGGGGTGTTTCTACTCTGCGCATGTGTTTGCCATATCATTTTATGACCACAGCAGCTGTGGGCTTCTTTTTTTTTTAATTCCTTTGATGCATGTGCATATTTGCATATTTACTTAATCAAATAGTCTGTGTTTTCCCTTTGTTCTGATTGCTCACCTGCACTTCTATAAGGTTAAACCAGTAGAGAAGAGAGAACTGAAATGCTGACTTGCAAATATGTGCATACAAACATCAAATCTAAAAGGGAAAAAAAAGGCAGCACTACCTTTTCTGGATGTCAATACAAACAAGAGAGCTAGCCTTCCATAGCAGGAATGATTAGATGACTTAGATGAGCACCCACCTAGCTGGCCTCACTCTTACCTACTCCTTCACCCCCAATTCCACCAGAATCCCAGTTTGGGGATCAAACCATACCCTTTAAAAACCCGTTTCTTCCCCAAAAATAGCAGAGTAAACTGGAGGTTTTTACAAATTGCCTTAAAGCCCTCAGGCATCAAAAAAAAGTTTTCACAACTGATAAGAGAGGAACGTCATGTGTTCCAGCAGAACTGGGATCAAGGTAAGGATGTATTATGTAGCCTGTGTAGATTCAGCCACTGTGGTTTATTGCTTTTTGTTGTTCCCTCAGCTGCGTTTGCTGTTTAGGTTTATGCATTTTTTAAACTGTTCATGATGTTGTTGTAAACCTTTCCTGAAGGCAGGATAGAAAGGCAGGATAGAATTGTTTCAATCAGTTGGTGATATTATACTTTTATTTCTGGGTTGATATCAGGCACACAAGGAAAATATCCCTCAGGAGGTCAAACTTGACCAAGAACAAATATCTTTTCCACATCTGTTACAGCTTTACAGTTCACTGAAGGCATCTCAAAAAACTTCTAGATAACTTTCAATATATAACAGAGCTGCTCTCTTGAAGAGAGATAAAGAATGTTCTTACTTATCTTAAAATGACTTTTTCGTTTCAGTTTCTTACTTGTAAGAGACACCCAATATCAAATCTTATTATGATAGCATGGGAATACAGAATTTATCTAGGCAGATTAGCTGAGCTAATGATTTGCCTCTCAGTTTGTATTCAAAGAGAGGAAACTTGTTATTTGCATTGGTGCTCAAAATGCAATGCAAAGTGTTTTCATTTCTTAATGGTCCTTGGGCAACTATGAAGGGAACAGTAATGGCATGGGCTATTTCCCTAGGCTACCTTCAGAGAAGAATAATTACTACAAATACTACCTCAAACACCTACCAAGACAACTGGGAATCTCTATTCAGATATGAAAAAGTATATGAAGACAAAAAGTAGAAAATCTGAAAAGAACACCTGTATAAACCTGAATTGAGAATTTATAGGTAATTCACTTACATAATTAATGAAATGATGGTCATACACACATGCGACTACATTATACTATTTATAAGACACAAGCTATACAGAACATGTGCTTTCAAACAATGCAATGGTTCTGAATGGGCATTGGAGAGAAGGAAGTAGACCTTTCCCCTGTCCTTGGACTATTCTCAAGCATCAAGGAAGAATCAGATGGAGAGGACATGCTTTCTAAATACTTTCTGTCCTGTTCCAAATCCTTTCAGGTCACAGAACTTTGTTAATAGACTCTTGAAATTCAGAAGACTTCTGGGACACGCCTGTCACCATCCTAAGATAGGAACCCCCTGCTGCAATACAAACCAGAACCTCTTTAAGGTTATTAACATCTGGTCAGAATGAGCAGAATAGCCTCATAAAATTTTTAGAAAATCTCAGGAGGCCATTACACTTTGCGTGAACAACTAATCTCTGTTTGTTAGAACTTTCTAATCAGATTTGCCACAGTTCCTGACCATTTCTTCGTTGTTTATCTGTCATTCTGGCATTGATCAGTCCTTGCTAGACACAAATCTCCTTTATTTGCCTTGTTCTGATCTTATTGATCTGACAAGGAAGCATCAGATGGAATGGGAATTTTGTATTTGTCCTTCTGTGTGTCTCCCAATCATTTCAGTGGTTTAACTAGATGGAACCTGGAGGACCTGAGTGTAGGAGGTGGATTGTATGGGAGGAGGTGGTGCTGCAGTTAACTTGGACTCGGACCATGTAGGGCTTTACTCAGGCATTTTCTGCTCCAGAAGGAACTAGGACATATTGAAGAAAGGAACAACATGGAGATATATGTATGGCACAGGGTCATGCTTGAAGCAAAAACTATGACCCTGTATGTGTGCCCTCATGAAATTGTTAAAATATTCCTTCCATGTGCAGATACTCCTTCCATACTTTACACCCAGCAAAATTGTCCATATGGAAGGGAGAAAAACACCTCAGCTCACCATCTGGTGGTGGGGAAATGATTGTCAGTAGATCATGAGAAAAGGCAGTGTGATATGAATCCTACTCTTATGTTCTCAGTAGACATGGTAGGGATGAGAGAGAAATTCACTTAGGTGGCATTTAAATGCTAACCTACCTAATTTATATTTCCTGAAGCCATGCCCAAACCTGAAAACACTGCAATCTTAAAAACTAGAAAAAACATAAAACAGAGAAATGAGAGCTGACAAATTACCCTTTCCTTAATTCATGGCACTTTACATAACATGTTGCTTGCCCCAAGGAGCCCACAATTTTATTCATATAGGTAATTAAATATTTCCGTCCTGCCTTATGTTTGAAATTCTCAGGGTACTGTTACCAGGCTGTACACTCCCACTCCCTGATATGGTTTGATTGGCAAATATTAATTGGAATAAACATAAATTATATCCTGCCATGGTTGAGAAGCCTGCTGGCAAAGAGGAACTGGCTACACACCTGTGTTGAGAAACTAGGCCAGATTGGAACCTCAGGGCATGGCTAGGTCATAGTCAGGGAAGTTCCAGTGATAATGGACTTGCACAGGTCCCCCAATGACTCAACCTTTAGGAACAATAGCACCCAAAACTGCCTCTACAGAATGACTGCCTTTGGACCTCTTCCTCTGTCCACTGAAACTCCCGTTTTGTCCTCCCACCTGTCCCACCATTAGAGAGCTATCAGAATTCCTGGCACCCTTCCTACTCTCATTCTGCAGATGGGTAAAAACCTTTATGTCTCAATAAACCTTTAAGGACTGACTGTACAAAACCTATCATACCTAAACAATATGCTGGGCTTTCTGTTAAAAACTTTATCTCTTTTCAACTGGTTTTAGTTTCTTTGAGAGTTTAATCATCTTTTAACTTTTGCATTTTGTGAATTTTAGCTATGTGATTTTAATCTGTTGTAAGCTGCTTTGAATCCAGAACTGGGAAAAGGGACAACAGTTGTTTGTGTTGTTGTTGTTTGCACAACATTTGTCTCCCCTCCTTTTATCCAGTATTGGAAAAATAATTTCCACAGGGAAATTTCTACAGGGGCTGGGAGGACATTCTGAGGTTTAATCTCTCTCTGTCTCTGTCTCTGTCTCTGTCTCTGTCTCTGTCTCTGTCTCTCTCTCTCTCTCTCTCTCTCTCTCTGGGGTCAGACTTCTCTCCACATTTGGTGGGAGGATTCAATCTATTCCATGCTCTCCCATATACCATAGATTGCATCAGCCTTCCTCAACTTGGTGCTACCTAAATGGAATGGACCACAACTTAGGACTTCCATCACTCTGGGCAATGTAATCATAGGCAAGTTGATGGGAGATCATGGGAGTTCTACTGTACTATATCAGGAGAGCACCAGATTAAGGATGCCTATTCTAAATTGTGTGACTTTTTTTTTAAAAAAATCATGTTTTTGTATGAGGTGTTTGGGATCAGCTTTTAAAGGAAGAAAGTGTTACTTGTCTTGAGTCAATTTTAATAGAATTTTAATAGCCTGTGATTTTGAGAGAACTGATTTATGACTTAAAGATACATTATGAAACCAAGAGAAGTCTCAGACCTTCATCTGGTTCACAGAGTATCCTCGTGGAAGTTCAAGTGGTAACCTATGGATGAAATTCATAAATTAGCAAACACTTGATCCTCTTAATGCCACCCATGAATTTTAATATGTTCTTTTCTCTTTCCAATAAACCACATGTTGATTAATGAAAGTAGGCTGGAGAGTAAACAATATTGTGTCCCTCAGAAAGTCTCAAATAACAACCATTTGACACTGTTATTACTTATTTGTATGTACCCATCTTTCAAAACTTTGGTAGAGCATTATATATATAGCCAGCACAGTATAGTGGTTTGAACACTGGCTAGCATTTTGGAAGACCAGAATTCAAAACTCTGCTCAGGCCCTTTTCGCACACCATTTCTAAAGCAAAAGGGCCCCTTGAGCATCGCGTAAATGGGAGGAGCAGTCCGTACGACGCACTCCCATTTACACGACCCTCAAGAGCCGGACGCACAGCGGACACGCACCTTTTTATTTTCGGCTCTAAGCTGAAAATGGTGCGCAGTCGCGCAATGCTCCCGGGGCCCGCGCGCACTTACCTGCTGTGCGGTGCATCGGGAGCCGGGCCGGTCGCATTTCCTGCCTCAGCGCTAGCCTGCAATTCCCAGGTTGCGCTGCGGTAGAAAGGGGCGCTCGTGCGACTGGCAAGCCAGCTGCGGTAAGGAAGGAGAAGCGAAGTGAGTGCCTCACGCAAGAGGCTGCTCACGCGAACGCTGTCCCCCACCTCCACGAAAAGGTAAGATGTGGAAAGGGATGGAAACCTACTAGGTGACCATGGGCAGGTCACACACACTCAGCTCTAGAAGAAGGCAATGGCAATGGTATCCTCCCACAACAAATCTGGCCAAAAAAAAGCAGGTTACCAAAAGAGTTGACCTGAAGGCATATAACAATAAAAGCAACAACAGTGGACAGCATCAGAGCACTCCAAAGAAGCAGAAGAGCATACTGTTAGAGAAAATAAGATCTGGCACAAGCACTCATGAAATGCATTGTTTATATACAGTCAGCCTTCCACATTTGCTGGTTTGACTTTCATGGACTTGATTATTTGCAAGTTTTTTCAACTCCTGCCTCTTCTCCTCAGGTACTTCTTTTCTTGGGGAACATTCCCTCTCTGCTGCGCTGATCAGGCCTCACAGGCCTTTGAAAACCTGGCTCTGGTCCTCATCTTCCACCACTAGCAGCTGCCTGGCCAGCTAAAGATGGTTCACAGCCTGATTTCTCAGCACCACAAACTTTCTCCCAATGCCCCCCCACACCCAAGGAAGGAGACGGGCAAGAGAGAGGAAGTATAGGGCTTCCATGCTGTTCCAACCCCTTTCCTTCTCCTTTCTCTGACCTGCTTTAGACCCCAGGTGTCTGTTCTCCCCACCGTGCCTTGGCCACCTTCACACACACACACACACACACACACACACTTACTTTTTGATAGTTGTGATTTTCCCACTTTTACAGGTTCCTGCACCCTTAACCCTAGCAAATCTGGAAGACTGGCTGCAAATTGACTGGGATTCCGCATCAAATATATAGCCAAAATGTTGTAGCTGCGCTTTAACTTCTGACGGAATTCTGTGCTACTGGTGAGTGGGGTGCTGCAGGATCATATGACTAGCCTTTTCTCACCAGCAAGCGATGCTGGAATGAAGAGTTGCTACAGGTGCCCGTGGGTATGCTTTCCTCTGCTCCCTGCAGTGTCACTCACTGGGGAAAAGGTACTGGTCTCATCATTCTGCGGTGCTCTACTCAGCAGTAACACAGACCTCCATCACTCTGGATGACTGACTGACTTTTAAGGTGGGTTTCAGGGTCATCTGCAGTCATGGCAATAGTGCCACAATCACAAATGAGAATCCAAAGCAGTTACTATTTCCTAAATCTAACCTACAACATTGTAGGTGACTAACGGGATGCTGGCTTGTATTTTTAAACTGCACACTAACTACAGTTCTCTGGGTTGTGCTCAGCCTGTACAATATTATAATAATAGGACAATAAAACAATAACTCAAGAAGCAGAATATGGAACTGAGATAAAACCAGGACCTGAAAGTAAAACATTTCTGCATATAAAACCAAATGAAAATCCAGCAGTATGCTAACAACTGAAAAGGTGTAAAACCATTAGAACTATTCTTCAAATGGCTAGGGGAATAAAAAGACCTTCACAGAAGAGACTACAAGATGGGCACCAGTTAAGGCTTTCTTTGGAGCTCAGGCCACAGCTGGGGTGCCATCACTAAAAGGGCCTTCCACCTTGTAGCTATCTATCTTAACTGTGCTTTGAAATAAAATAAATTTAAGAGGTAACCACTATGCCTGTTTTAAAAAAAATGGATTTTGTCTGTACTATTTTTAATAATATATGTCAAGAAGAAGAAAAATAGCCACATGAGCAAATACAAGTTTTAACCATCATCAACATGGTCAGTTTCATTTCTCATCAAATTAAGGATAACATGTCTCCTCCACAAGCTATTATATAAGAACATCAGAACAGCCTCCTATCACGGTGTCAATGAGAAATAGCTTTGCTATCAAAAATAGAACATTCATAACAATGTTGCCATTATTTATATATAAAAACACACACAAGAACTGAAAAATCTGAACAAGGCAATTGATTATTGGGAATCTTGGACGTCTGTCATTCACAGAGTTGTTATAATTCAAAGTAGATGTGACAGCAAATAACAACACACACACACACACACACACAGAGTGATTCAAAGTGGGTTTTAACTACATACAAGATAACCTCCCAGCACGGCAAGGGAGATTAGGGACAACATTGTGTTTACTGACTGAGAATATAGTGTCTAGTTTGTTGTTTTTGTGTTCCTTCAAGTCATTTCTGACTTATGATGAACCTAAGGCAAACCTATCAAGATGTTTTCTGGGGGTGAGAGTGTGTAATGTACTCAAGATCACCCAGTGGGTTTCCATGGCTGAGTGAGGAATCAAACCCTGGTCTCCAGGGTCATAGTCCAATGTTCAAACTGCCAGTATTTTCATTTGCAGCTCTTCCTGCATGCATATACTCTGAATGCAGGTGAAACCATTACATTTTACCATACAAACCTGCAGGCATCTTCATCTCTGTGTTAGTTCAAGACTGAAGTCTTGCTTGCACATTATTATTGGGAGTTTGTTCCAGGGACTGTGTGTGATTAATGTCATTACTACCACATTCACTTGCAGCCAACTTTGGTTCCTTGTCTATCCATCTGTCTGCCTGAGATTGCCAATAGAAAGCAAGCAAAACAATCGTGGCATGGGAATTTTCTGTGCCACATTAGGCATATATGCATGAGCTATTTCCATTGACCTTATACGAAAGAGGGATGTCATATACGTTGCAGATCAACTCCTAATCCAGATTTCATCTGGATCAGTCACAAACAAGTCCACTGGGAGAACAAGTGGAACTGTGGCAAAGCTCAGAAATGTTACTTTTTTGGACTACAGCTGCTGGAATCAGCCCACAGGCAGTGTGCCGATGGGTTTCTGGGAACTGTCATACAAAAAGTTTTCTGTCCCTAGCTTAGTACTGTTGGATGCTTCTAGACATACAGATTATTAAAATGCAAGTCCTGGAAAATATGTCTATATTTATTGGCAAGAGGTCCCCAGACTTTTTGAGAACTTCAATATGCAATAAATTATTCTAAAGAGACACTTCTCTTCCCTTTAGATCTACTCTGTTAAGCCATCTCCAGAACAAATGCAAACTGGGTCTGGTAAAATCTGGTAAAGATGTTCTACTTATTAGACTGGGTAACTAAATCCAGATGCTGCATAATTTTAATAAGAGATGGGGAAAAATCAAGCTGTTCCTTCCTCTAAGGGAGAAAAAATTAACACAGGATCAGAAGAAGAATTCCCTAGGTTTTGTCATTTAAAACCGAAGCAGCTGGCACAATTTATCCTTGATTTTCTATGTCCCCTTCATTGCATACACTGAAAATATAGGGAAGTACCAACAAGATTAAAATGAAATAAATTAGGTTGTGAATCCTAGGTGAGATCTTGCATCAAACAGATGAAACATAACTTCACAGACAGTGACTTACACCTCCGTTGTACTATACTATCTACACTACCACAACAATTATGATGTTGCACCACATTTGATTGCCCTAATGGAAGCCACTTTGATGGAAGCCACCTTGGGTCCCATGCTGGGAGAAAGGCGGCATATGAAGATAATTAATAAATAAATAAATAAATAAATAAATAAATAAATAAAATAAGCAAGCAAAACAAGATGCTACTGTTAGGACAGAATATGGAGAAACAGGATGCTTTGCAATTGGTAAGGTGGAAGGGCAAGGCTGGATTTTATCACCTCATCTGTTTAATTTTTATGCTGAATATATCATACATAAAGCAGAATTAGACTTGGAGGAAGGAAACATAAAACTGGAGGAAGGAATATCAAGAATTTAAGACACCATACTACTAGTGGAAAATAGCAAAGACCTTGAAGGATTACTGAAAAAAGTCAAGGTAGATAGTGCAAAGGCAAGTTTACAGTTGAACATCAAGAAAACAAAAATAATGTTGTCCACAGATGATTTATATAACCGTAGAGTAGACAATGAAAGCATTTAACTAGTTCAAGATTTTCTTTACTTTGGCTCAGTCATTAATCAGAATAACTGCAGTCAAGAAGTCAGAAGAAGTTTAGAAGGGTAGCTATGAAAGAATTAGAAAAGATCCTGAAATGTAAAGATATGTTGCTGGACACTAAAGGTAGGATCTTCCATGCCATCATATTTCCAGTTTCTGTGTACAGTTGTGAAAGCTGCACAGCGAAGCTGATAGGAAGAAAATCAACTCCTTTGAAATGTGGTGCTGGAGAAGAGTTCTCTGGATACCCTGGACTGCTAAAAAGACAAATGAATGGATTCTAGAGCAAATCAAGTCTAAACTCTCCCTAAAAGGCAAGATGACTAAGCTGAAGCTATTGTACTTTGGCCATATCATGAGAAGACATGACTCACTAGAAAAGACAATGCTTTGTAAAGTAGAAGGCAGTAGGAAAAAAGAAAGACTGCATTGCAGACAGACAGACTCAGTCAAGGAAGACACTTCCCTGAATCTGCAAGATATGAGCAGGGTGGCTGAAGACAGGGTTACTTGGAGATCTTTTATTCATTGGGTCACCATAAATCAAAATCAACTTGATGGCAGTTAATAACAACAAACTCAATGTGCATTGTGCATTACGCATTGTACATTGATGGAACCATGCACAATTAAATGAGGAATGCACAATGTTCAAGGACAATGGACAATGCACCACATCAACATGCAAGCACAAAGATGTACAACGGCACCATGTGTAACTTCTCTTCCATACCTTTCAATTGAATATGCATTTGCCACTGTCCAAAGGAGTACAACTAAATGTGTAAGGGAATTTACATATACATAAGACACCAACAGGATCACATCCCATATTGATAGTCCTAACATAAGTAGAACCATTCAGTGGCGAATGGTAAAATGGTGACTCAACACTATGTAAACTCCATTTGTTTAACAGGTTTTTTCCTGATCGGACTGTCCATAGGATTCAGAGTAATCCTGTACCCTCTTCGTGTAAAATGAGATTTCAGAAATACCTTGCACTCTTTTTTTTGTAAAGATTTCTTGTTCTTGTTGTTATGTGCCATCAAGCTGGCTTCAACTTATGGGGTATATCCTATGTACGAGACACTATGTACAAGCTCCCCAGTCATCAGCAACCCTGCTCAGGTCCAGCAGACTCAGGATCATGGCTTCCTTGATTGTGTCAATCCATCTGTAAAGTGGTCTTCCTCTTTTCCTACTGCCTTCTACTTTATTAAGTATTATCGTCTTTTCACAAAGGCTAAAAGACCTGGGTTTTCAACTTTGTGTATACCCAGAAAGGAAGTGCAATTGTCAACATTCTTTGTATTCTTCCAGATTACTGCAAAGAAGCAAGAGCTTTCATAATAGATGGGACAACACAACTATTGTCCGGTTATTTAAAAAACAAAACCTGAGAACCAAAGCAACTAATACAAAAGCTAACAGCAATGTTTACTTTGTCTCATGGCCTCTTTTGTTGACTTTACAGCATCATAAACAGAAAACAGGAGACACTTTTCAAGGTGCTCAATGAATGATAAAAAGCCCAACTCATTTCAACCTGTATATACTCTCAAGGGCCTTCTTCAAAGGCTATATAAAAATCATAAAAAGAGACAACACATAAATACATAATAAAACAAATCATGATTTTCTTCTGTGTGAAATCCTTATCTGTACACTAACTGTAGCCTGGCTGAAATTATAAATTTCTGGAGCTAAAATTCTCACACCATTTACTAGACGAAAAGAAGAAACAGATGCACCAAGGCTAAAGTTTTTGGAGGTTTTTTGGTTTTTTGGCCAAGAGAAAAAAAAGGCTGTTTCCAGATAACATTCAAGGACATTTCAGCACAACCAAGCTGAAGGAGAAGGTACCAAATAATACTGGGTATTCCTCAGTTTTTGTTTACTTCATTTCACCAGCATGATAAAAATATGTTTGCCAGCACTGCTCATCACATTTTTCACATTTTCAGACTGAACAATAATATTTTGAAAACTTCTGAAACCCCATATTGCTTTTGATTTCATGCCTGAAATAGAAAAGAAGTATACTAGTTGATGCACTTGAAGCCAAGATACCTGCAGTGGTTGCATTTAAACTCTTGCTTGCACAGCTGTTTCCCTATAAAAATGAGGAACATGATAAACACTGCATTGCTACATCTTACAGATCTTGTAGATACATTATATACATTGCATAGGTCTCCCCAAATTCCATTTGTTAATATTAAATATGTTGATTCTAAAAATCAGCGATTAATTTTTTTATCAGACTTTGCTTTCAGATGTGAAAACATGAGCTCTCCCAAATGGTATACTTAATATTTTTTCTATTTCCATTGGGAGGCAGGCTCAAAGCCTAAATTTTATGCATTTTCCTAACCAGTTGTCTTAACTGAAAGGTTCTGTAGTATAATTTCAAATTAGGAACTCCCAACACCATCACCTTTACAATATCTTGATGGATTAAATGTATGGAAACAGGGAGGGAAGGAAATTAATTTGGAAACAAGATTTTAATATAAAAGTTGGCCAAGGAGATTGGATACATCTTTGGAACCCAATGAAATCTTGTTGCTGTGTGCTTTCAAGACATTTTTGATTTATGGTGACCCTAAAGTGAACCTATCATGGGGTTTTCTTGGCAAGATTTTTTCAGACGAAGTGTGATGTTGCCCTCCTCTGAGGCTGAGAGAATGTGACTTGCCCAAAGTCACCCAATGGGTTTCCATGGCCAAGTGAGGATTTGAACATTAGTCTCCTACATTCTTCATCCAACACTTAAACCACTACACCCAGGGGTTCCTGGATGAAATCGATTATTTAGATCCATTTCACTCTGGCTTCAGGTCTAGCTATGAGACAGAGACAGCTTTGGTCAGCTTGGTGGATGACCTGCACAGGGAACTGGACAGGGGGAATGTGTCCCTGTTGGTTCTGCTGGACCTTTCAGTGACCATTGGCCCTGGTATCCTTCTGAGCTGCCTCTGTAGGGGATTAGGTGATGTTTGACGTGTTATATGCAGTTCTAGTTCTGAGGTGGCTCTATTGCACTGACTGCATTGGGGTGGGGGGGCGGTACACATTAGCGAATTGGTCATGTCAGCCAAAGGGGATGCTTCTGGCAGAGCTCTGGCCTTTGCAGCCTTAGAATTTGCTGATCAAGATATGGTTTTGCACATTACATGTTCCAAAACTGATCAGAAAGAGGTGAGGGCAAAGTTGCAGTTCGGATTGTGTTCTGACCTGGCTCTGTACTCTGTTCATACTCTGCAGCATTATGTGCAGCTCAGTGGGAACAGTCTGGGATGTTTGTTCTGTCACATTGTTTTTCACTTCTCACCAGGTATCTGTTTAGGACAGTTACCTCGAAGGCCTTGTAGTGCTTGGGCCTGCATGAGGTTAAGTTTGGTGCCCACTTGTTTAGGATTGGGACTACCTCCACTGCTTCTGATGGCTTTGGCCCACAGGAAATACATTGGGCATTGGGAATCTTCTGCTGCAAAGAGGTATGCCCTCTTGTGTTTTGAGACTATATTGCTCAACTAATATTGTTGCTATTTTCTATGTTTCTCTGTTAGATGCTAGGTGCTGTGTGGCAAGATGGTGGGCAGCCACAGCACACCAAGCCTGAAGTTGCCTCTTTGGGGCTCAACAGGGGTTAAGCAATCTTGCCACTGTGGAGTGGCTTGGAAAAGGAGGCCTCCAGTGGAGTAGTTTGTTGCCTCTTTTGTTTGGGGGGCACATTGAACATCCTCCTGGTGTGTTAGTCGTTCATAACTTTGGCTAGCTGAGGGGCAAGGCCCTGGTTTTACAAGCAAAGAAGGATTTTCAACTTATAGAAAGTCACTGGCCTGGAGTTTTTTTTGTTTTTTCTGCCATTTTGCCCCACTAGGTGAGGTGTGGGGAGAATAATCTCACACACTTGAACCTTGCTTGGAGAAAGATCAACAGGGAACTTCATAATTATATGGGTATGGGGTTGGGCCACTTTCTCCTGCATCCTGCCATAGTTTTCCAACAGCCAGAGCTCTACAGGACAGATGATGTTCATTTCTCAGAAGAACAGAATATGTTGTTCCTGGGAGGATTTGCAAGAAGGAGTGAGGGCCATGTTAGTCATCCTATTGGGGGAAAGGGACTAAGCAGACACTTGTCCTTGCCCATGGTAGGTAGCAGAGGGAGAATATAAGTCTTCAGTGATCACCTTTGCACTTTTTGCTTAGGTTCTAGGGCCTGGAAGTGGATTGAGGAAGGAGGCTACCCTTGAGGTTAACCTAGGATCCCAGCTCTTGCTTATAGAATTCTGCAGCCTGGGTGGGACTCCCCTGGATTACCTTCCAATTACAGCTGGCCAGGGAGCAACCCATAATATTTGGATGATCCTTGGGGTGAGGTGCTTCACCCAAAGAAAGGCTGAAGAGGTTGTCAATGGATTGACACCGGCCTCAACTGGACTTGCATCAGGCTACTCCCTGATCTTGCTTCATTTCCAGGCCAATGCAGCCTAAACAAGTTAGGTCAAATAAAGTGGCCCTTATTTAGCTCAGTGTTCTGTGTCTGGTCTTGTTATTCCATGGTTGGTGATCAAATGGAATTTAGCTTTGAAAGAAAAGATTATATGACAGCTAAATATAGTAAGGCGGGGTTTTCCAAACGGTGTGCCACGACACGTTAGTGTATCACCTGAAATATGTAGGTGTGTCACCTTCAATCTTGGAAATGTATGTTATTATTTATAAATCATATATTTTTTAAAATATATGAAAGTTTTTCATGAGATATGTTGTGTCCCCATATATTTTGTTATTACAATTTATGTATGTGTCTGTATCTCTTATAAGCGGTTAGTTTAACCTCCAGTCTGCTAGTATAGTCATCCCTCCACATTTGCTAGGGCTAGGGGCACAGGACCCCCACAAAAGTAGAAAAATCGCAAATATCAAAATGGGGGGGGTGTTAGCAGGAAGGAGGCTGAGGCATGGTGGGGACAGTGGGCACCCCAGTCCAAACCAGGTCAGGTGAAGGAGAGGGAAAGGGGGTAGGCTGGCATGATGGTCCTATACTCTTGCCCATCATCTTCTTTGGATGTCAGGGGAAATTGGGAGAGGATTTGTTGTGATGAGAAATTGGGCTGTGAGCTGTTCTCAGCTGGCCAGGCAGCAGCTGGAGAGGAGGAAGAGGACTGCGGACAGGTTTTTAAAGGACTGCATTGCCTGACCAGAGCTGCCAAGAGGAATTGTTCCCCTGGAAAAGAAGTACCTGAGATGGGGGTGGGTGGGTGGAGGCAGGGGTTGAAAAAACTCGCAAATAATCAAATCCATGAAAGTCAAACCCACAAAAACTGAATTACTGTATTGCAAAATGATGTATGTCTAAAAAGTAGGTCACCAACATGAAAAGTTTGGAAAACTCTGTAGTGAGGAATTATCAAGCACAAGACTATTGTTAAAATATCTGATTTCTCTTGGTTGAGTATATACATTATCTTCAAGCCTTGCCCTAATGGTAATTTAGGTAAAGATATGCAGGAAACTTAAAGACACACACACACACACACACACACACACACACACCTTGAACTAAAGATGACCCATAGCCATTGCTCCCCCAAAATAAAAACTCTATCTCCCTCTCAAGAAATTTCCTTCAGTCCCCGAACGTCTGGTACTGCAGTAACTTGAAACTTCAGGTGAGCATTTAGAAAAAGCCCAAGCATTCAAAGAAGAGGGAGAGATAAGGTTACCAAATGCAGTAAATGTCAGAATTCTAGGCATGAATGATTGTCAGTGTCTCATTCTTTGCAATGCTAGAAATTTGGGCGCTGAAGGAAAATGTCATTGGGTGGGCAGAATTCTTATTTAGGGATCAAGGCCCTCATTTTGCCTCCCTCACAGCTACATCCTTGTTCTTCTCTATGACTCAACAGCTGGATCAACATTGGGACAGTCAATAACAGTCGATTTGATGCCCTTACGCTGTTACATTTGCAAGTATACATACTTGTAATTACCATAATTAGCCACGTGAGGGCAAAAGGCCTAACATTGTAATTTGAAAAGGGAAAGAGCCTTTCATTCTCCTCACACATTTCAGAGTGAAACTTCCTTGCAGTGGCAGGAAGTAGTTTCTTGGCTGCCTTCAAAGAACATAAGCAGCAAAGTTCCCCCACAATCACCAAACAGGATATATTTTTGACTTGCACATAGCAGGTGTGGAGTTCAGGGTAGAAAATATGGTAGCTGAGATTGCTGACGATTTCCAGTTATTTAGGATAGCCAGATTTGGATTGCTTTAAAAAGTTGTTAAAAAGATTTCTTCAGCCTGGGAAAAATACCAAATGTGCTTCAAAGGAAGTAGGGAAAATATGTAGATGAGCAACAATAAAAATTCTTTGTTCATATTTACATCAATCAATCGGAGGTAGCATGACTGAACAGGAAAAGGATTAAGCAAAGTTTTAGACCTGCAAATGCTGACACAATAAAAACTAGCGCTTCCTACAGGCCTGGATTGTAGCTATTTATTGTTTTAAGGTTTATTGTATTTATTGTTTTAAGATTTTCCCTAGAATTTTTTTTCCTGTTAGTTTTTAGTCTAGGAATTAAAACTTCTAACCCTCAGGGACTGGCCTCACCCACCCCACACCCATAGCCCTACCCATGGACAGTAGGTGGCTGCCATGCCAGTGGGACCATGACTCCACTCTCTGTTTTAGGCTACACTTCAGTGGGTTTATCCAAGATGCTCAACAATATCCCAAGAAGAGGTTCAGCACTTTGGATAGCTCCTTGAAAGTTCAGGGTAACATCTGCAGCAGATCAACTGGCCCAGTGACCTGAGAGCCACAATTGGCTCAATGCCACCCACTGCATGGACCTTTCCAAACTGGAATTCCTCTCTTGTAGTGAAAAAGATCCCTAACCTGTCTTAACCAGTGAATCACACCAGCAGGTTAGGTGCTTTTATCTATTCCATTATCCATGGAGGGAACTCCTTCCAGATTTATTTTTCACACTTGCAATTCTGAGTGAAAGGTAATATGCAAAATAACACATATTTTTTCTAAAAGGCATGCTAATACAAAGCCACTTATATATTTGTAGATGCAAAAAAAAAGTGTTTCTTTTCCCTTTTAGTTTATGTGCATCTCTTCCATCATCAATTTCAAAAATGAAGCAAAATTTTCAAACAATCTTGAACAAATTTTGAGGTCAGAAGATTCTTCATGCCCAGCTACAGATTCTGTTGAGATAAGGCAGTCCAGGACTGTGAGGATACCTTCCCTACAGAACTGAGAAAATCTAGTACTGGTGGAGTCCATGGAGAATTTTACCACCATCCCTGGTTTTTAACCGATCTTCTGTTAAGCAGTATGAAAGGGTAGATGGCTTCATACTTGCTCACAAAATAGGATTGTCAACTCAAGGGATAGCTGCATCTAAAATTATCACAGCTATGTAGGTTGCTTGTCTTAGTCAAAATGGGTTTGGCTCAATTAATTAATAAATAGGGCTCATTTTATAAGAACTTATCTAATTTCATGGTCAACATTATAATTCCCTTGTGCACAGGTGTTCCCCTGCATAGTTGTAACCCAGTTTCATATGCCAAGTATAGCAAATGGTATCATAGGTGATATAAGTCGCTTTGTACATCTGTCCTTTCCAGTAAAAAGATCTGAAACAGCTCAACTGTTCTGTTCCAGCCACCCTATGTACTCTTGAAGGCCTTTGGCTCAAATATACTGTGGTGCTCTTTTGATTGAAGACCCTTGACCAATACAGACTGGAATCCTGTGGGTTAGTCCCAACTAGATTTTGTTATTGTTGCTGCTGTTTGCTGTTAAGTCAACTTCAACTTACGGCAACCCTATGAATTACAAACCTCGAAGACCCCCCATCAAACATGGCCCTGCTCAGGTCTTGAGAGCTCAGGGCTGTGACTTCCTTGATTGAATCAATCCACCTGTAGTGTGGTCTTCCTCTTTTCCTATACTGTCTACTTTACTGAGCTTTACCGTTTTGCCTAACAGTCACATCATCCTGAAGGGGACTTTCCTTCTGTCCTAACTCTAGGAGAAATTAGAAGACCAGGTCTGGTAAATCAAGGATCCCAACTTTATTTAGTGAAAGAAACGCATTTCTGTCTCTCACCCTGACAGACCAGAATCTGAAGAGCATGAGAGTCCTGAGACACAAGCTCATATATGCTAATATTATACAACAAAATCCCAAATCCACAAAACAGTGATACTTTTATTGGCCCACCAAATGCCCAAAATGCATCACACAAGCTTTCGAAGGTTCACTGGCTTCTACATCAGGCAGAGATGTTAAAAAATCATACAGGAAAAGTAAAATGATGCTGTTAGGATAACAAGCTACATTTTGTCTCAGATGTTACTCAGAGGAAGTTACTTCATCCTTCAATGCCCCACTTACCGGTGCTGTAGAACTCCTTCACACTGTACAGCTGCCTGCTATTAACATGGTTTGGGGGCATTTGTCCATGGCAATGGTCCCTTGATCGTAACTGTGAATATAAAATACTTAGAAGGTCACAAGTCTAGCTTCTGACATTGTAACTGTCTTAACAAGATGTCAGCCAAAATTTTATGAAGGCTTTTGGGGCCTTTACCCCATCTCTAAAACTATCATGTGCTTTTAAAGTATTTTGACTTTTTAAGCTGTTTCAGGGTATTAAATGGTTTAGTATGTTTTTAATCTATCTATTTTAAACTGTTTTAAAGTTTTAAGATCTTTCAACTTGTTATATCATTTTATATGTTTTTAGTCTAATTTTTATTGTTTTAAATTCTGAATTGTCTTTACTAGTTTAAACTGATTTTACTAGTATGCCATTTTTACTAGTATCCCATGACGTAAATGGGATAAATATTTTAACAAATAAGAAATAAACATCTATCTGTAAAAAACATAGGTTTCTTAAGCTTGTGCGTATCTCTTTCTGGCTGAAATAAATGGCAAACAGTTAACTAACAAGGTAAATGGTATAATTCTGACACAGAAATAATAACATGCATCTCTTATACATCTGTATCTGATGCAGAGTTTGCTCATGAAGAGGTGAAAAGATTGCTTTTTTGGTGAGTAGATGAACCCTATCGTGAGGATCTACTACAGGATTATAGCATAAAGATTCCACTTTAACTGGCCTGGCAACATCCTATGGAATCCTTGGGATCTGCTGTTTAGTGAAGGATATTTAAAATTCTAAGCCATGGATTTCTGGTGGCTGATCAAACTTCACATCCCAGAATTCCATAAGATGTTGCCAGACCAGTTAAAGTAGAATCATAATGCTATAATTGTATAGTGTGGAAAGTGCCCCAAGAAGTAGCATTTAGGGTTGTGGTTGAACAGATCTTTGATGGATGACCAGCTGATGGGATGGAACCAGAACTAGCTTTGCCATGAACCAAAATGAAACTCATTCTCTTGCCTGGAAGATAGAACTGTGGTGGAACATGTGTCCACATACCTGGTGAAGTAGACTGGAGTCCATGAAAGATTATGCTAGAATTTTTTCCCCAGTTAGTCTAAAAGGTGCTACTTGGTTCTTTATGCCATTTTATGCAAAAACAGACCATCACAGCTATCTTTTTGGATACTATATATGCCAAACAACTGCACCCCCTTAAACTGGCTTCCTCCCTTCAGATGCCATGGCAAATGTTGTTCCATTGCCAGTGTTGACATCAAATTCAGCTGCCAGTCAACTTAATTTTTGTATATGTGTGGGGAGATGAGTTTTTGACCTTTATGTCAGGCAGCAAAACATCTTGGGCCAACCCTGCCTTGGATGGAGGAACAAAGTAATCCGTCATGGAGAAAAAAAAATCAAACCAAGGGAAGTATTTTAATGTAAAATATTCAACCTATCTGTGTTAGCTCTTTCAGCTTCATTGTAATACACTTATAGAAGCATGGGTATACTATATATTCTCACTTGCCTATGCACTCATATTTTGATGAAAGGCTTGGCAACCTGTATTTGAATTGTCCTCCTTAAGAATCTCTTTTCTTTCCTTCTTGAATAATTTATTCTTTGTGTTGCCATGGAAATAATTTCTTCTGCTCCCAAATGGTACCATTTGAGGTCTGCTAGGTTTTTTTCTGTCAATCCAGTCATGCTAGAGTCTTCATTCAGTTGATATCAATGCTCTCTTGAACCTGCTTTTCCTTTAGGTTTGTTTGTTGTTGTTTTTTGAGGGGGTGGGCTTTTAAAAATAAAATAACAAAAAGACAGGAAAGTGCATACTTTCTGTGTTATGCACTGCTTTCTTGAGGCCACTGCTAGGGTTTATTGAACAAGAATACTGTAATGATTTGTCACTGGGGGGACGATGAGGAGGGGCAGGAAGAAACTTGCTAAAGGTGCACAATAAAGGAACACAAGTAAGAGATCAAGGTTCAGTTTGTGTCTGGGCCTAACAAGGTTTAAGTTTGACAATGGTTTTCAATGTCCAATGTCTCTTATGTAAGGCAAACATGAAAAAAAAGCTATATGCCATGAACTCTTTCTTGGTTTATGTTATGGAATGGCACCACTCACAAACAATAGGAAACCCAGAAGTTGAAGGAATCCAGAAAAATTAAGGGGTGAAAGAAATCAGGCTCAGAGCAGCCCAACTGAAAACTGACATGGCTTAGTGAATAAAGGGAGAGATGGGGATCAAAAACGCAGAGACAATAGTATGGAATATTCTTAAGGAGATTAAAATTGGCTTGGTGGATCCCTGAAAGTATCTTTCCATAGTGCAACATTTTATTGTTGTTCTCCAGAAAAATAAAGTTAGAAGGTCTACTTTGTCACCTTAGTGAATGATCGACACTGGGAACTTGACATGTGAGAATGTCCTTTTGGGCTTTGCTTGGGTTCTCGATGGCTTTCAGTGTCATCGGTCAGCATGCATTCAAATAGTTCTGGCTAGGATGGGGCTTGGCAGCACTAATTACAGTGGTACTTCTTGGAAAGGCAATTTCAGAAAATGGTTCTTGGGAGTGTTTGTTGCTTGTTTCAATGCTGTGCCTATGGTCTTGGTCTATGATCCTTCTTGTCCCCCACTGTTGCTTTTGTGCCTTTAAGTTGACTCTGATCATTGGAGTGGCGGTGGCAAGATTGATTCAGAGATTTGCCACTATCTTCCTTTAAGGATGAGGCAGTCTGACTTGCCCAAGATCACTCAGAAGATTTACATACCTAAGCAGGGATTTGAATCTTTGCCTCTCAAAGTCCTTGTCCAACACTCAAACCACTATACCATGCTGATTCTATGCTATCAGTCCTTCTTTTGGTTCATGTTGGAACCAATGACACGGCAAGGCGCAGCTTTCATCACATCACAAAGGATTACGGGCTTATGGATAGGAAACTGAAGGGTCTTCATGTGCAGGTTGTCATTTCATCTCTTCTCCTGGTGGAAGGACATGGTCCACAAAGGGAAAGAAGAATAGTGGAGATCAACAACTGGCTCCGTAGATGGTGCCGCCAGAAGCGATTCAGATTTTTGGATCACGGCCTCCATTTCCGTGAGGCTGGTCTTCTGGCAAGGGATGGCCTGCACTTTACAACCGTCGGCCGGAATGTTTTTGCGAACAGTCTCGCAAAACGGATCAGGAGGTCTTTAAACTGAGTTTGACTGGGAAGTGCAACAGTAGTATTCTGGGCAAGGATTCAGTGAGTGCTGCGAAAAATAGCCCAAATAATCTAGATAGGGCAAGCCAAGTAGAACTAGAGACCAACAGGGAGAGGGAAAGTAACTTTAGTACAGGAATTCCACAAAGGGCACATCATCTCAAGTGTCTCTACACTAATGCACAGAGCATGGGCAATAAGCAAGATGAACTCCAACTCTTAGTACAACAAAAAAATATATGATGTAATAGGTATCACTGAAACCTGGTGGGATGAATCTCATGATTGGAATGTAGGAATAAGGGGGTATAACTTATTTCGTAGAAATAGACCAAACAAGAAAGGAGGAGCAGTAGCCTTATATGTCAAGGATGTTTTCAACTGTGAAGAAATCCACGACTTAAATCTGGGAGGCCAAGTTGAGAGCATCTGGGTAAGAATTAAGGGAGTGAGAAACAATAGGGATGTGATTGTGGGGGTTTGCTACAGGCCTCCAGACCAGCCTGAGGACTTGGATGAGGCCTTTCCGGAGCAGATGACCACACATTCAAAAAGGAGAGATGCCGTGTTAATGGGAGATTTCAATTATCCTGATATTTGTTGGCAGTCAAATTCTGCAAAGACTGCAAGGTCCAACAGGTTCCTTGCTTGCCTTGCAGACAATTTCGTGGTCCAGAAGGTGGAAGAGGTGACAAGGGGATTGGCTATTTTAGATCTGATCTTGACCAGCAGGGATGACCTAGTTGATGAGGTGGAGGTGGTGCGATCCTTAGGAGGGAGTGACCATGCTCTTTTGAAGTTTGTCATCCAGTGGAAAGGAGAAGCCAAGTGTAGCCAGACATGCATCCTAAACTTTAAGAAAGCTGATTTCTCTAAACTTACGGAATTACTTGCTGAAATCCTATGGTCAAGAATACTAAAAGAGAAGGGAGTTCATGACGGATGGGAGTTTCTTAAAAGTGAGATACTGAAGGCACAATTGAAAACTGTGCCAATAAGGAGGAAAAATGGCAGGTGTCTAAAGAAACCGGAATGGTTGACTGAAGAACTCTCAGCTGAGCTAAGTGTTAAAAGAAACATGTAAAAGAAATGGAAGAATGGTGAAACCACCAAAGGGGAATTCAAGCAAATAGCCAGAAGATGTAGGGAGAAAGTCAGAGAAGCTAAAGTGCAGAATGAACTCAGGCTTGCCAGAGACATCAAAAACAATAAAAAGAGCTTTTTTAGATATGTTCACAGCAAAAGGAAAAACAAGGAAATGATAGGATCGCTACGTGGAAAGGGTGACCAATTAATAACGGGGGAGGGGGGTGAGAAGGCAGGACTACTTAATACCTTCTTTGCCTCAGTTTTCTCCCAAAAGGATAGAAGTACCCAACCTGGGGCATGGGGAGCAGGTGAGGAAGCGAGGAAATGCAGCACAGAATAAGTAGAAAAGTAGTACAGGAATATCTGGCTAAACTAGATGAATTCAAGTCCCCAGGGCCAGATGAATTACATACAAGGATATTAAAAGAACTGGCAGAAGTCATTTCTGAACCACTTGCAATAATCTGGAGGAGAGCAAATGTCATCCCCACCTTCAAGAAGGGGAAAAAAGAGGACCCTAATAATTATCGCCCAGTAAGCCTGACTTCAATTCCAGGAAAGATCCTAGAGCAAATCATTAAACAGTCAGTTTGTAATTACTTAGAAAGCAATGCCGTAATCACTAAAAGCCAGCATGGATTTCTCAGAAATAAGTCATGCCAGACTAATCTGATCTCTTTTTATGATAGGGTTACAAGCTTGATAGATGAAGGGAATGCTGTAGACGTAGCATATCTTGACCTCACTAAGGCCTTTGACAAAGTTCCACGTGACATTCTTGCAAAGAAGCTAGTAAAATGCGGGCTGGACAGGGCTACTGTTAGTTGGATTTGAAATTGGTTGACCGACTGCACCCAAAGGGTGATGACCAATGGCTGCTTTTCATCCTGGAGAGAGGTGACTAGTGGCGTGCCACAGGGTTCTGTCCTGGGCCCAGTGCTATTCAACATCTTCATTGATGACTTGGATGAAGGAGTGGAGGGCATGCTGATCAAATTTGCAGATGATACCAAACTGGGAGGGGTTGCTAATACAACAGAGGATAGGATCAAATTTCAATACGACCTTGACAGATTGGAGAGCTGGGCCAAAGCTAACAAAATGAATTTCAACAGAGAGAAATGTAGGGTACTGCACTTGGGCAGTCACAAGTATAGGATGGGGGACATGTGGCTGGATAGCAGTACGTGTGAAAAGGATCTAGGAGTCTTGGTAGATCACAAGCTGAACATGAGTCAGCAGTGTGATGCAACAGCCAAGAAAGCCAACGTGATTCTTGGTTGCATCAATAGGTGTATGGTGTCTAGATCGAGGGAGGTAATGGTACCACTCTATTTTGCATTGGCTAGGCCTCATTTGGAATACTGCGTCCAGTTCTGGGCACCTCAGTTCAAGAAGGATGTCAACAAGCTGGAATGTGTCCAGAGGAGGGTGACCCAAATGGTGAAGGATCTGGAAGCCATGCCCTATGAAGAACACCTTAGGGAGCTGGGTATGTATAGTCTGCAGAAGAAAAGGTTAAGAGGGGACATGATAGCCATGTTTAAATATCTGAAGGGATGTCATGTCGAGGAGGGAGCAGGCTTGTTCTCTACCGCTCCAGAGACTAGGACAAGGAGCAATGGATTCAAGCTGCAGAAAAGGAGATTCCACTTGAACCTCAAGAAGAAATTCCTGATGGTCAGAGCTGTCCGGTAGTGGAATATGCTGCCTCGGAGTGTGGTGGAGTCTTCTTCTTTGGAAGTTTTTAAGCAGAGGCTGGATGGCCATCTGTTGGGAATGCTTTGATGGGTGTTCCTGCATAGCAGGGAATTGGACTCGATGGCCCCTGGAGTCTCTTCCAACTCTATGATTCTATGATTCTATGATTCTTACTATTTAACATATACATGTTGTTGTTAGTGCATGCCTTCAGGTTGTTTCTGACTTATGTCAACCCTATCTGATTTATGACCACCCTATCACAGGGTTTTCTGGTAGGTGAATGACCAATATCACCCAGTAGGTTTCCATGGCTGAGCAAGAAATTAAATCCTGGTCTCCAAGGTCATAGTCCAACTCAAAACACTACTCCACCCTGACTTTCAACATATATAAACAACTGTTGAAATAGGTGTCTGGAGATTTAGGGTTTGATACCACCAGTATGCTGAATACTAATTTTAAGAAGAATGAGTTTAATGACATGCTGAAGCCATCCATAACTGAACAGTATTGTGATGACGGTCTGAGTACTGGATCATCATCCTTTTACTGCTCAGTTACAGATGTCTTCAGTATGTCACTGTATCCATTCTTCCTAAAAGTGGCTGTCAGAGAACTGCTGATGATATTCAGCTCTCTCTCCTTTTGACTAAACCCAAGGAAAAGCTGTTCATTTGAATCACTGTTTCGAGCTGATAATGGACTGGGAGAACATAAATGAATTGAGGCTTAATCCAGACAAGACACAGGTGTCCTTGATCAGTTAAAAGGCATTTCAGGGACTAAGAATACAGTCTGTGCTGGATAGAGTTACATTGCCTTTGAAGACTCAGGTTCACATTTCGGATGTAAATTGAGATTCATCCTTGAACATGGATGCCCACATTTTGGTGGGCAGGAGTGTGTTTGCACCTGTTCCTGGAGATGTCCGATTTGTGGTACATGCTTTTAATTACATCCCATTTTAGCTACATCCTCTACTCTCCCACCAGAATGCTACAGCCGGACTATTGAGTGCAGATAGTTGTACATTCAAAGTACTGGTTAGGACTTTCCAAACCCCGTACAATTGGGAAGGGAAATCTCCCATCCATCCTGCCCATGATTTAAGATCTTCAAGAAAGGCCCATTTCTCATTCTTATAATCACAGTCACATTTGGTGGGAATGCAACTAAGAACCTTCTTGGTAGCTACATCTAGGACCTGGTCCTCTCTCTGCAGCAGGAAGCTGTGCTGGAATCCTCTCTGTCTGGAATACTCTACTGGCACACAAAGACTTTTTTTAAAAAAACATTAGGCAAATATATAAGCTGGTCTGTTGTGGAAGGGGGTTTAATGGGTTGGGTGCTAGATGGTGTAGTGGTTTGAGTGTCAGACTTGGACTTTGGAAGACCAGGGTTCAAATCCCTGCTCAGCCATGGAAACCCACGGGGCAATACTGGACAAGTTATACTCTCTCAGAGGAAGGCAATGACTAGTCCCCTCTGAAAAGAAATTGCCATGAAAACCCTGTGATAGATTTGTCTTAGGTTTGCCATAAGTTGGAAACAGACTGAAAGCAGGTAACAACAAGATGGATATATCTTTTATTGCTTTTTTTTAAAATTTATTGTTAATGGCCCTGTTTTTATTTTATCTTTGAATCAAAATTTTGTTTTTAATCTGTACTTTGCTTTTGTTAGCTGCCTTGGGGCACCATTTATGCCAGAAAGGTAAGATATAAATTTAATAAAAAAAGATAGGAACAAAGCAAATATAGCTCCAATATAGTCCAATAACAGGGAAGTAAATAGAGATGTTTGAAATAAAGACCAAGAAGGCAACCTTCCAGAAAGCTATCTTATGATATGCTTTAGGCCTTGAGCTGTTAATAGAAGGGTTATTTATATATCTATTTACCAAAGCTTTCAAAGGAAGTCCAAAGACACATGTAAAGTAAACATAAAATAATAGTTGCGTTTCTATTATTTTCAGATGTAAACAGGAACATGGAGAACATTTCCCAGTACCACTTACTTTCAGCTCCTCCTTGAGGCAGGAAACTTCCCTCAGTAAATGGCCCATGCTCTTGAACTGGCAGTCTGTTCCCAGCAGCTACTTTTGTTTGGTGCTTGCTACTTGGAACACTACCAGACTAGAAGAATATTTTTATGCACTAGCCATGCTTTATTCACCCCCATATGTGATGTCCAGACAATGTCACTATATTTTTTTAGGCAGTAATTGTTCATCTTTTCTCCTATTATGGGAAAACTTAAACAAATTGAACCGTAGCAGTAACTCTATGAATGACTTGTTGCTGTTGTTGTTTTGTGCCTTCAAGTCACTTCCAACCCTAAGGTAAACCTATCACAATGTCTTCTTGGCATGAGTTGGCCAGAAAGAGTTTGCCATTGCCTTCCTCTGAGGCTGAGAGAGTGTGGCTTGCCCCAAAGTCATCAATTAAACTTTTATGGTCAGGCAGGGTTTTGAACCCTGGTCTCCAGTGCTGTACTCTAACACTCACACCACTACACCACACTGGCTCTCCTATGATTGGCACCTGTTGGTCAGTCCCAAATAGAGTAGATCCATTTAGTCAATTGTTGAATGGATTCAGTGGATCTACTGTAGTCAGAACTAAAAGAGAAGTGTGGTCCATACCTGTGGATGCCTCACATCACTAGTTTCCTTTCTTTTTAAAAACAAGGGTTTACAGTATCAGCCTAGGACATGCAACAGCTTGTTGAGAGATCTTGGGTCAAACACTATTTTTCACTATAATCTATCTCTCAGGATTTTTGTGCAGATAAGATAGGAAGGGGAGATAATTCATGTTGCTTTAACATGCTTGAAAGTAAAGCTAGGATGTAGATATTACATATGTGTGTATATATATATAATATATGGTATTTGTTGGTGGTCTCCCATCCAACAAAACTGGGGTTAGGTGGAGCAGCCATGAAGGAACTAGGCAAGAACCTCGGGTGTAATGATATCTCATTGAATATCAAAGTCAGGATTGCCCATGTCATTCTACTTCCAGTTCCTATCTATGCTTGTGAAAGCTGGACAGTGAAGAAAACTGATAGGAAGAGAACTTACTCATTTGAGATGTGATGCTACACAAGAGTTTTCCACATACCTTGGACTGCCAAAAAACTCAAATAAAATGGATCCTAGAGTAAGTCAGGCCTGAACTCTCCCTGGAAGCCATGACTAAACTGAGAAGACAACACTCACTAGATAAGACAATAATACTCGGCAAGGTAGAAGGCAGCAGGAAAAGAGGAAAACCGCATTGTAGATGGATAGACTCAGCCACAAGTTTGCAAGACATGAGGAGGGCTGATGATGACAAGTTGACATGCAGAAGTCTCATTCATAGGATCATCATAAATTGAAGGTGACTTGATGGTAGTTAATACGAACAAGTCAGAAATTTAGGAAATGGTTGTCATTGAGGGAGAGAGACAAAAATCCAACCATTTTTAATTTTTTTTAAAGTGACATTCAACATATTGGTGTACAGACTTTTTTTTAAAAAAAAACAACCAAACTAATGCAATTGCTGCATTAAGTTAACTTTTACTGTATTTCTTCTGCAATTTGGAAAGGTTAATTGTATTGCTAAGCAATATTTTAATGCATTCTAATTTGACTCATCTGGGTGTGCTCTTCTGATAGTTTTGCATAACTCTGCATTCATTCTGTTCCATTAAGGTGAAACCTTTCCCCCAAATATTCATTTGTGGACACTTCCCACATTTTAATGTGAGACCTCATTCTTATCCAAATGTCAAACTCGTGAGAGATCTTTTTATCAAAGGTCACTTTTCTGTGAAAATAATGCCATTAGAACTCTGATTACCACTCTGAAATACATTAACAAACCACCTCTTTGCCTTCCCAGTTTGGTGATAGATTACTTCTGTGTTAGGTCATTTCATTGTCGGTTTGTTAAAACATTGCATGAGAACATACTATTTCAAGCCAGGTGCTCTGAGCCAGAGCTTAGAAAGTTTACAGGACAGAACAACTCTGTGATTCTGTATATAGGCCTGTCTATGGCCCTTTCCGCACCAGGCAATTAGAACAGGGCAGTGCGTCCTCGCACAGAGGTCGTCTGCACCTTGGAGTGGACTAGGAGCGGACTACTTACCAGAGATCCGGACCTCAGTCTGCTCCAAGATGACCCCAAGTGGTCTTCCAGCGTGTTTTTGAAAGACCGGAAAAAACAGGTCTTTATTTTCCTGGAATGCGCCATTGCGTTCCTGCTCTCTTGTGCAGATTTGCAGGCTCGCACCAATGCGAGCCTGCCATCTGCGGAAGGCGGGCTTTAGGCATCGCGAGCTTCAGCGGTTGGTCAGGACCCATGACCAACCAGAAGCCACCATTTTGGAAGCTGGAACCCACCATTTTGGAAGTCGGAGCAGTATGGATCTACAGACCTCGCACTGCTCCAATTTGCCCTGGACCAAGGAGGAGCCCTGCAGAAGGGCTTCAGGGACAGTCCGCGTTGCTTCGGATCCCAGAAGAAGTGGTGAGTAAGGGCATAGAGCGATTCCCTCGCCTCGTGCAGAAAGGGCCTATATTAGTGATTTATTCACCACAATCACAGAAGTGTAAAGAGGAAAAGAATTAGCTAAACATGCTATATATTCCCTGCAAAACCTGGGGAGGGGAAACAAAAGGATACATGAAACCAACCGACAGACAATTCATGGGCTGGGGATATCACCCAATCATTATCTTTTTGGTTACAGGAAATGCCATAGCCCAGTGGCAGATCATATGTGTAGCATGCAAAAGGTCCCAGGTTCAATCGCTATCATCTCCAGATAAGGCTAGGAAAGAATCTTTCCTGCAGTCATGGAGAGCCAATACTAGTCTGTGTCCACAAAACAGAGCTGGATTTACCACTGGTCTTACACAGTACAAGGTAGTTTCATGTTCCCATTTGGGAAGGAACTATAGCTCAGTGGTGGAACACATCCTTTGCACAGATAAGGTTGCAAGTTCAATCTTTGGAATTTCTTGTTTGAAGGATCAACTGGCAGGTAATAGGACAGCTGTTCCTAGTCACAGTAGACAATGCTGAGCAAGCTGAACCAGAGCTTGGAAAAGTTACTTTTTAAACTACAACTCCCTCAGCCAACACCACCACTGTGAGATGGAGAAACAGTTTGTCTGTGGGCAAGGCAGCTTCTTTCTACTTACACAGACACGATATTGTTGTTGTGGCTGTTACTGTTGTTGTTCAACTTAGGATGCTTCTATGACAGAAAGATCCCCAAGAGCACAGGTCATCAACAGCTCTGCCAAGGGCTTGCACACTCAGAGCTGTAGCTTTCTTGACTGAATCAATCAATGCAACTTTAATGTGATCTTCCTCTTTTTCTACTCTCTTCTACTCTACAAAGGATTCTTATCTTGTCCAGTGAATCATGTCTTCTCATGATATGTCCAAAGTACAACAGCCTCAATCCAGTCATTTTGGTTTCTAGGGAGAATTCAGGCTTGATTTGCTCTTGGGCCCGTTTATTTATCTTTTTAACCATACATGATATCCTCAGAGCTCTTCTCCAGCACCATATTTCAAAGAGTTGACTCTTTTCCTGTCAGCTTCCTTCGCTGTCCAGCTTTTACAACCATACATAGAAACTGGAAATACTATAACGTGGATGATTCTGCCTTCAGTATTCAGTGAGCTATCTTTACACTTGAGGATCTTATTCAAATACTGGATACTGTTTTTTTTAAAGGGGCTGAAAGTTTGAAGGGGGGTGTCAGGGTACAGGCCCTTCGATAGCTCTTTTAAAGCTTAAAACTAAAACCTGGAATTGGATTCCTCACCCCACTAATGTGAGAGGCACCGGCTGTCAATGTTCAGGTGTGTTTTGATATATGCACATATTTCTCAGCTGTAGATATGTGTATGAATATTTCCCATATTTCCAATTTTAGCAATGTGAGAATCATTGCTAGCTGGTAACTTAGAGGTGAGCAGATACATAGCAGAGCATAAGAATGGTCTCTTAAACTTATTAAGGAAGAAATGAAACAAGATTTTTGTATCCCATTCTATTTTCTCCTCCAGCCTGCCTGCTGAACTTTGTCTTAATGTTAATAGCAGCTGAGATGCTAGCGATCTCTTCAATTAATTTAAAGCCCATTTTCAGTGGAATGCTAATGACATTGGAGAACTCCCATGGGGATTGCTGCTTTCGTGATTGACATTATCATTCTGTGACTGCATTTTATTATTCTTTCTGTAAGCAGAAAATCCCAGTGCTTTTGTGCCAAATGCCTACTGAACTTTCACAGTCTTACATTGCTATTCTCCCTGAGCATAAAGAATAGATCATTCTTTCATTGTTCCATAATCTGATTGACATAACCACACTGAAAAGATTACTTTTTTTAACCACAGCAACAATTCCCATTTCTTTAGTCAATTTCAAAAATTTCCACTGAATAGCATCACACGAACTGGTTGCCAGCATGAAATTATACATTTGTTCAAAAGCTGCAAAGAAAGTGAGAGTCTGTCTAGAGCACTGGATGCTGTTTAAATGAATTCCTTTGATTACATTATATTTTCAAAAACAGGTGTTTAACCATTCTGCAATAACTTCATGTATTTTAATGGACACTTGCAAGATAAATATTCAAGCAACAACAATTTCATTTATATCTAGCACATTCATAACTTCTAGTACCTCAGGTGTTCTTTGTAATAACAGTCTGAACTTCCAGATGAATCTTTTTTTTTCTTCATAAAACCACAGTGTTTTTTCTCTCTGTGTGTTTATATGTTATGGCCAAGATCCTGCACTGAGATTGTTTAATGTAAATCTCCACATATGGAGTTACTCATTGATTTTATAATGTGATCCTTCTGTTAAACAGCAGTGTTGTACAACTAAATGCTCTACAGAATGTATAATCAAATACACAACCAAAATGCACAACTGAAGAAGTATTACTGCCAATTTCAACATTGCCAGGTGGATGTGCATTGTCAGATAATGTGCATTAGAATCATAGAATCATTGAGTTGAAGGAGACCTCAACAGTCATCTAGTCCAACCCCCTGCCAAGCAGGAACACACACTCAAAGCATCCCCAGCAAATGGTCATTCAGCTTCTGTTAAAAAACCTCCAAAGCAGGTGACTCTACCACACTCTGAGTCAACATATTCCACTGTCAAATGGCTCTTATCATCAGAAAGTTCTTCCTGATGTTTAGTGAAATCTCTTTTCCTGTAGTTTGAAGCCATTGTTCTGTGTCCTAGCCTCTGGAGCAGCAGAAAATAAGCTTGCTCCATCTTCAACATGACATCCCTTCAAGTATTTAAACAAGGCTATCATGTCACCGCCTAAATTTCTCTTCATCAAGCTAAACTTACCTACCTCCCTAAGCTGCTCCTCATAGGGCATGGTTTCCAGACCCTTCACCATTTTGGTTGCCCTCCTCTGGATTCATTCCAGGTTGTCAGTATCCTTCTTCAATTGTGCTCCCAAGAATTGGACACAGTATTCCAGGTGAGGTCTAACCAAAGCAGAATAGTGTGGTATTATTACTTCCTTTGATCTTGACATTATACTCCTATTGTTACAGCCTAGAATCACTTTTTTAGCTGCCTCATCACACTGCTCACACATGTTCAGCTTGTGGTCCACTAAAACTCCTAGATCCCTTTCATGGGCACTGTTTTCAAGCCAGGTGTCACCCATCCTATATGTATGCATTTCATTCTTTTTTCCTAAGTGTAGTACCCTACATTTCTCCCTGTTAAAATTCATTTTGTTAGCTTTGGCCCGGTTCTCTAATTTGTCAAGGTCATTTTGAATTCTGATCCTGTCCTTTGGGGTATTAACTATCCCTCCTAATTTGGAGTCATCTGCAAAGTTGATGAGCATACTGTCTATTCCATCATCCAAGTCATTGGTAAAGATGTTGAATAGCACTGGGCCCAGGACAGAACCCTGTGGCATCCCACTAGTCACTTCTTTCCAGGATTGCACATTCACATGTGGAATGGCACCATATGCTACAACACTGAACTAAATACAGATATTGCATATTGAGAAAAACAACCATCTGCTTCCAAACAGAAATACATCTAGGACTCTAACAATGATCCAGTCAGTCTCTGTGAGACTGCTATCATACAATACGACCTAAATGCCCTGAAGGCACCAGAGTCCAGCTGACCTTGAAAGCTAAGCAAGCTCAGGTAGATGGGAGACCACCAGAGGAATACCATAGGCGTGCTAGGCTACATTTCAGAGGAAGGAACTGGTAAAACCACCTCTGAGTATTTCTTACTTAACCCTATGAAATTCATGGAGCCACCATAAATTGACAGGCAATCTGCATGCATTAACACACACACACACGCACACACTCACAGTATCACACAGTGGAAAGGCAGATGAAACTGTTAATTCCCAGTACCTCAGTCACAAACCTGGCATCTCTTTCAATGAAGCAATCAGTTTTGCTTATACATGATGTGTTCACTTGCAAATGGCGCTATCTAGCCAAGGAAACACTGTGATTGGTCAGGAGCTAAAGTAGTTGCTTAGCTCCAACCAGCAGCTGGCATACTTTTGCCCCATAGAAGAGAAAATACAACTGCTACCAGGTTATCGTAAAACTGACCCACTAACTGCTGAGGTTCTAGTGCTTCTGAGCAAGGCAACACACAACTCACGGTGAGGCAAAGAATGAAAGCAACAGAGATAGTAAGGCAGGGAATGCTGGCAACTGCACTACTGCTGCCAGGAGACCAAAATGGTGGCAAGTACATATTGGAGAGAGAAGACACAAGCAATACGTGAGCCCTAAATTGGTCCTACCAGGATAAGTTGGCCCCAGGGAATCCTAGTGTTCCATATGGTGGCACCAGTCCTAAAGAGTGCCAAAGTAAAACCAAGGGAGTTCTAGCTGAACAGAACGGAAAACTGTCATTTGGATAAATACAAGTCATGCAAGAATAATGGAAAAACAGAATGGAAAATAATCACACAGAGAACAGAAACGTGGTATGAGGGCAGAGGTGGAGGGGCATTGCCCAGAGGCACGAAATGCCATTATGGGTTTGTCTGAAATCATGATCTTAAGACATTTGTTCAGTGAGACATATTTGTCATATACCTGTTTGTGAAGTGGAATGAATTGTGCTGAGAAATAAGAGAGCTTTCTCCTGCAAAGTGCTGCCCTAGGCTGATGTCTCCTTTCATTAAAGTTTCTTTCTAACCTACCCCATGCTGAGATTTGAGCTTGGGAGCAACGCATATTATTACAAATATCCACCTGCAATAAAAACCAATGATTTGAAATCTCTGTTTCAAGAAAGATCTCAGTTGGGAAGACCAGACTTCTTGAAATAAAGGTCTAAATTCAAAAGCCAATCCCAACTCAAAAACCACTGAATCAGTTGTTGAATAGTAAAGCAACACTTGGTTTTGGATTGTCTCATCATAGGATTTTCATGGTAAAAGACATTCAAAAGTGGTTTACTATGACTCCTTCTGTACAGTATGCACAAGTGTTAGCTATGGTGCCACTGCCGTTATCTCTGAGAGATCCTCTACCAGTATCATCCCCCACTACTGCTGCTGCCGAGTAGCTGTTTGGCACATTTAGTCTGGCTCCTCAGCAAAAGCCTGCCTGATGTGGGAGTACCCTACTAGCAACAATGTGATCATCAGCACAACCTCTTGGCTCACAAGGCATGTAAGATAACTGAACTGAGGCTATTGTTCTCTGAACATATCATGAGAAGACATATCTCACTAGAAAAGACAATAATGGTTGGTAAGGTAGAAGGCAATAGGAAAAGAGGAAGACCACATTCCAGATGGATAGGGTCAATCAAGGAAGCCACAGCCTGGAGTTAGAAAGAGCTGAGCAAAGAAGTTGTTGACCAGGGATATTGCAGGTCTCTGATTGATTGATCACTGTAAGTAACAATTGACTTGATAGCAATTAACAACAAAATCTGCCCTTAGGTACATCCTGTTGATTCAATGAAACTATTCTAGAGTTGGAATTAGCAATTGGTTGTAGATTGGGGTGGGACTCTCTTCATATCTTATTGGATTTTAGTCCCCAGCAGCCCTACCTAGCAGAAACAATGATGAGAACAGCCCAACAACATCTGAAGGGTCTTATGATCCCCACCATTGATTTCGGCCAAAGATTGATGTGGATATACTAAAATGAATGCATATTCTTCTCCCAATTATTCTCAGCTTCATCTTCCTCCTTCCTCTCTAGTGTTGGCTGTCCATACATGCTACCTTACAAATGACGTTACTATTTGAAGAGCTTTCTGAAGAAAGACTTCTGTTTGAAGTCATTCTCTGTTTGAAGGACTATCCTAAGACTGTTTTCAAAAGGAAAAAAACAACAACAGACAAACAGAAGAGAGAGCAAGGAAAGTGATGTCACCCATCAACAGTTAGCACCTGGACAGCATACTGAGTATCCATATAGATCATCTAGTCCTAGACCCTTTCTGCAGGACATGGAAATGGGAGAAGGACAGGCCCCAGACGATGCTTATGCACGACAACATCCAGGTCCCATCGTTCTCCCATCCCCAAATGGTGTAATCATGCAGTAAATCATTGACAGGTTTTACCCATCAATGACAGGCAGCCCTCCCACCACCCTCCTGCACTTACCTTAGGCACAGAGGTCCTGGAAGTGCAATGGCTGCACTTCCTGCCCCAGCACAGCCTGGGACAGTGCTCAGCTGCACTGTGGAAGGAAAAGGCAGCCCCATCACACTTCCTCCTTTCATGGAGGCAGCCAGTGTGAAGGAAAGCACTCCTATTGGACTTCCTTCCCAGGAGACACCCTACCAAGATCCCTGAGGAACACCACTGGGATCCGGTAAGCTGCGGAAAGGGCCCTGGTGTCCTGCAAGAGCAAAAAGTACTGTATTTTTGCCTGAATTAAAGTGATTATTTCAAAGCTTACCTCTGGACATATAAATTGGGATAAGCAAATTTTGTGCAGACTTCTGTCTTCTCTTTGGCCATCATACCCTGCTCCCTCTCCACTGTGATAAATATGAGAATGCAACCTTCATGGAGAGGAGCCAATCTCATTTTGCCCACTCATGTGCTGCTACAGATGAACTGAATGTATGAATGAAGATAATAATGTGGTGGTTACTCATGTCTTGAAAGTTTATCCTGTTTTTCAGAGTTGGGAACAGAGCCTACACATTTTGATTTTGAGTCACCTTTTATTAACAGCACTGAGCTCAAACTATCCTATTTAATTATGAGAAGGATTTTCCTTTCTTCTCTTTATAAAGACGGTTGCTTTATGTCAGATGGTACATACGACCATTGGTGATCCTTTTCTCTGGCACATATTTCAATTCTTTTTGCAAATCTTTATTCACATGAAATGAAGAACTCCAAATGTAAACTTTGAATTATTCTCAAGGGTCTGGTTTAATCATTAAACAGAAAAAGAACAATCTCAGTTCTTAACATCACATTGCATTGCTGCTCTTTATTTAGTTTTGTATTTGTGTTCTACCTCATCTCCAAAGGAAGAAGAACATATGCTATCATGGGTCATAGTTTATCCTCAGACCAGCCTCATGATGCAGGATAGGTTGAAGCTCAGGAGTCTGTCCAGTTACCCAATGAAGTTTCAAAGACAGCACAGTGGGCTGGAGGGAGGACATGAAAGAGGGAGAAAAGCCCTTCCTGCTAGCAGACTGCCCCTAGTAGAAGTTGTTATCTGACATCAAGTTGACTTTGATTTATGGCGATCCTAGACTGAGAGATGTCCAAGAGCCCCGGTCATAAGCAGTCCTGTTCAGGTCTTATAAACTCAGAGCTATGGCTTCCTTGATGGAATCAAACCATCTATAATATGGTCTTCCTCTTTTCCTACAGCCTCCTACTTTATTGAGCCTTATCATCTTTTTCAATGGGTCATCAATTTAACCTGCGTTTTCCAAACCCATTTGCAAAGGACGTATTTGATACAAAATTTAAATCTCCCACTGCAAATGTCATGAAGCAACATAAAAACACAATACCACTCTTTTGGGCCATTTCCGCACTAAACTGTTATAGTGCCATTATTCCGCTTTCAATATCCTATGGAATCCTGGGATTTGCAGCCTCAAAGGCCCCTCCCTAAACTGCAAACCCCAGGATTCCATAGGATGTTGAAAGTGGAATAATGGCACTATAACAGTCTAGTGCAGAAATGGCATTAGTTAAACTTCATGAATCACACCAGTGAGTCTAGATAAATGATAACTAAGCCATCATTTAATTCTCATTAAAATTGTTTGAAACTTGCTTTACTGGTAAATCTTCCATTTTGGCTTCACACTGTTCCCGAGGCTACCTCCCTGCCCAATCAAGAATCGTTTCGTCTCAAGGTCAACAATGAATGTTTGAGAAAGTACAAAGAACATCACTTCCATTCATCTTCTGAAGCCAAATGCTTGTTTCCTTTCTACTCCAAAGATTCGTTTTAGTGATTCTTCCTGGACCTTCCGGTGGCATTTATCTTGTGAAAGGATGCCATTTGTAGCTAAAGTGAAGTACTTCACTTTCAGCTACGTCTGTAATTACTCTGTTGATACTAAAGCAGCTTTCATGTCAGTAATAAAATGGATGGTCCAAAAAAAAAACCAGCAGTGTTTTTTTTACCTCCTGTAGTCTTAACGATTTCTGTCAAACCCACCTTCAAACTTGCCTCCTTTAATTATTAGGGACTGACTGTTAGGCTCAGTGTAATTATGTCTAGATAGAAAGCATAGTGTGCAGCCATTTCAGTTCTTGGTCAGTAGCCATGACAACGCCAAGTAATAGGGCTTACAAATAAAAGATGGTCATGCAAAGAGCAAAACAAAAAACAAAACAAGAAAAGTATCTTTTTTTTCCTCAGAGGAATGGTGCAACTTCTATTATTTATAGGAAGTCTGAAGTTCTAACTTAAAGAAACAACTTGCTTATTTTAAACAGCCTTGCTTATGTTTTGGTTACCTTTGATGTGATAATTTCCCAACAGCCAACAAAGAACATCATGTTGGAACCTAGAGATATTGTCCTACTAGGAATTTCCAGGCATTTTTCTGCTTTCAGAGGTCCAGGTGTTTTGGTCAGTTATGGTCTGTACCCCAGATTTGTGCTTACCATTGGCCCTTGTTCTCCTTTGGGTGTAAGGGTGGGATCTTGACTGAGATAGTAAGATCAAATGCGTCCATCCACCAATGGATTCCACATGCTCTTTGCAGACCTTCTGTCCCACCTGCTCTCAAAGTACAGGGAGAATGTGGAGGAGAGACAGAAGAAGTCCCACTGTAAAAACAAAACTGTTTTCTTGGTGATCTTGGACGAAACCCTTATAGGAGAAGAAGACATAGGCTGCAAGCAATCCCTTGCTCATTTTTGTGCCATTCCCAGTTGCTCATCATTGCCTGACTCCTACCTGATTTGCTGCTACAGTGACACCAACAACCATGAACATACCTCAAATGCTCAGTTTAGAAGTGGAAAATTGTACTCTTGGAAGCCTACCAAAGGGGCAATTATAAGTAAGGTGCGCAAGATGCATGCACCTTGTTTTAAAGCACTCTCTCAGCAGCAAATTTAGTGGCAGAAACAGTGGGAGGCAATGGTGAGGAGCTGGAAGTGGGAAGGCACAGCCCCTTGTTGGTTTAAAGACTACCCCTGTCTTATACTCTTACCACAGTCACAAACTCACTAGTAACCTTAGGCAAATCACTAATTGCCTCAGCACACCATAGAATAATATTCAAATACCTTGTAAGGTGAATGCAAGGATGTGGAGTATTTGCAATATTTGAACTGGGCTAAATAATAGTTAAGAATTATTATTATTAGATCCTGGAAAATGAGTGCAATTATCACTGCCTAAATAATTCCATTTGCCATTTGCCAGCAATAAAGCTCTGCATTACCCTAAATATCTAGCAAGTAATCTCTTATCACAGTCTGCTATCAGATACCTTGACTATAGCTTTTCATATAATAATTGTGAAGGGAGTTCAGTCACCTTTGTGGGTTTTTTTTTTTCCTTTTAAGGAAACACCAGCAATTTGCTCCTGCTGGTCCTCCTTCTGGAATGGACAGAAGGCTTGGTATTTTGTCATTAAAAGATAGCACAGTTGTGGTTCTTATACTATTACTTTGCCCCATCACCACCACCATCATCATCATATTTATTTATATGCCACCTTTTCCTGAAACCAGGACTGAAAGCTTTATGGATTAAAACAAATACAATATAGCTAAAATATACAACAGGTCAACATTAATTTAGAGTATTTTTGGGAAAGGTTGGAAATATTACTTTTTAAATGCTGGGATCCTATTTTGTTAAACCTCTTGTGGAATGGACTTTTCCAGCAACGGTTTTATAGTGCCGCTTGTGACAATGAGAGGTCATTAGGGGTGTTAGACACAGGGGCAGCAGAAGGAGTCCAGATTGGGGTTCTAGAAGCTAAAATACAATGAAGGGGCAGCTTGGAAAAATGACTGTGCGCTTTTCCAGTTTCCAAGCCCTGCTGCCCCCACTCTGTGTCTTCGATTCAACAGTCCACTGAAGCTAGGCATGTGTGGAACAGGCGGCTGATAGCTTCCCACTACTTACTCACTTCTTCCCATTGCTAATGCCTTCTCTTTCCTTGCCTCGCCATAGCTATTTCCATACTAGCCTGTTGTAGCGCTATTATTCCACTTTCAATACCTTGTGGAATTCTGGGGTTTTCAGTTTACTGAGGCCAAAGAGCTCTCTGGCTGAGAATTCTAAATGCCCCCCCCCCCAAAAAACAAACCTGCAAACCCCAGGACTGCATAGGATGTTGAAAGTGGATTAACAGCACTCTAACAGTGTAGTGCAGAAGTGGCCTACGACTTCTGGGGTCAGTTGCCTCCTTCAGTAGCTCTCCACTAGAAGAGTAATGGGATGTCAACCTTGGTCTAAAACCTTCCAAATCCCCCAACCAGCAAGGCCAATTCTAGAAGTGGAATTCCCTATTTAAAAAAAAAAGAATTCTGACTTTTCTGTGTTCAAAAATTATCTAACGTCCTTGGGATAAAAAATTTTTCTCTGTGCCTCGTATGCATGCATGCAGCTATGAAGTTTAGTGTGGGGGGAAAGTGTACACCAGGTGGTGGAGAGATGCTGATTTCAGCCCAAATCGTTCTGAAGAGGGAAGAGAAAAGCCAGTCCTCCCCACGCACTATCCTCTTGATAAGGACCTTGAGTAACAAACCTTGTTTTCAAGACAGAAGTGTTGCTCCATGTCATTCATTAAGTATAATATGCAGCAGGACCCTGAGTTTCCTTCTTGGTCACAAAGGATGCAGAGCTGGCAGGCTTTCGATCGATGTAAGAACTCCAAATAAAGCCAAAAAGAAGTGAAGTGTTCAAGGGGGCACTGAAGGTGAAAACATTAAACAAAACAAACTGCCTAACAAGTTAGCAAACATCTTTATCAATAAAAAAAAAATATAAAGCAGTGAAAACTTCCTAGGGGATTTTGGCTAGTCCATGAAACATCAATACATTTTCCTATAGCACCTGACGTTGGGAAATGTGAAACTAAGGCAACTTCCACACTATACTATTATAGTGCCATTATTCCACTTTCAGAATCCTGTGGAATTCTGGGGTTTGTAGTTTACTGAGGCCAAAGAGCTCTCTGGCTGAGAATTCTAAATACCTCTCCCTAAACTGCTAACCCCAGGATTCCATATGATGTTGAGAGAGCAATAATAGCACTATAACAGTGTAGTGCAGAAATGGCCATAATAGTCAATCTCTCAACCAGAATAATCAAAATGACAAGGCAGAAGCTGAGTATCAATCAGTCCCACACCTACCCACAGACTCTAGCATCAAGAAATAAATAAGGAAGAAATAAACATAGTTCTTTTTAAAATATATAAAAGTAGTTTTACTTGAATTAGTTGCACATAGTCAAACACAAGGTTCAATGAAAGAGAGAGAGAAGAGAAAATGGCTACAGGTTACAGTGATGCAGTAATAGAGTGGGCATGGTAAAACAAACAAACAGGAAGTCTCCAAACATGCAGGCCAGCAATGAGTGAGCCCAGGCATACAAGGGTTACTAACTTTAACCCAGCAACTCTTTTTTTCTTTGCCATTATTTGTGTTGGTCTCTCTTCCTTTTCACAATATTATATGTGACACGTCTTGGTCTATTTTTAGCCAGAGGTTGCTGCTGGAAACAGTTCTGAATGCCAAGGCCCAGTTTTGGAACATAATAATCACTCATAGTATCCATAGCCCACTTCTACCACCCCTCAGAGCAGGGGCTTGACTCCACTGTCAGCATGTCACCTCCAGATAGGTCTGAACTTTGGTCCTCCCTTTTTAAAAAGCTGGGCATTATACCACATCCTGTTGCTCTGTTCAGTATAGTTGAAAGGACAATTCCTTTTTGTATTGTATTGTTCGGGGGGCAATCTTCTTGGAAATCCAGCAATGTGCCTGTTTGCAAAGTTTCTGGCTTCTTTCTTGCAGCTTCCTTCCTTTGATTACTTTCTAGATTTTCAAATGGCAATTCCTTCAAGGAGCGAAAACAACTCAAGTTATATCCTTAATTCTTCCTCAGCTGGAAACTTGTTAAAATTAGAGACTTTTGTGACAACTACTTCTTTTCTTTCTCTGTAAAGAATTGCAGCAGATTTCTGGTAGGCTACTATGCTCCAGCAGCTCTCACTCTCTTTGGTCTTGTATAAGACCATGAGAAGTATTCCTTCCTCTGTCAGGAGACATTCCATTTTTCAGCCAGTTTCCTCCAAAACTGTCCAGTAAATACTTGAGTGAAGTCCAGGGCAGCAGGTAGCTTCCATCTCAATGGCATGGCAAATTGAATATGCTGGAGCTATGTTAGGGATAGGAGAGACAGTGTTGTGTAGTGACTTGAGCATTGGGCCATGACTCTGGAGATCGGGGTTCAAATCTTTGTTCAACCATGGAAACTCACTGGGTGACTCCGGACAAGTCACACTCTGAGCTTCAGAGGAAGGCAAAGGCAAATCTTGTTTGAACAAATCTCACCATCAAAACCCTGTGATAGGTTCACCTTAGAGTTGACTTGAGGCATACAACCACAACAACAACAACATGTTAGGTTCAGGATTTTGCATAATTTCTAAACTAGCGCATCTTATTGACACGGAAACTACCATTCATCAGGCGGGTGCAGAAACTTACCTCTTCTAAGTGCTGCTTGCTTTCTTACGTGCCTTTCTTCCTTACGTATCTCCTATTTACTCCCCCCCCACATATTTTAATAATTTGACATAGTAAATTCAGTCCATAAAATGTTTGCCACAGACTATAGGAACTTTTTAGCCTTTCCCCAAAATGGTGAGCCTCCATTCCTTTGCAGACTGCAAGCTCCTCTGCAGAGGTACCCTTGAAAAGAGCAAGGGACTGTCCTTGGAGCAAAATGCCTCTTCCACTCATGATGCGGAGCTCTTCCTCAAACTTTAAGGCAATTTATCATTTACAGTTATTGCTTACATTTACATTTATCGCTAAAATTTTCCTCTTTCTTCAGTAAAAATTATGGAGACAGTTCTTTTTAGACTCACTAATCTAGACAATCCTAGAATAATTCTCCTCTCTGATCAAATCCACTGCTCACATCCAGAAATGTGCAGCTTCCAACCTGCTCATCAGACCATCTTGGTTTGCCGTGAAAGAACTGCTAAGGTGTCAATGAGGAACAGAGGAACAAAGCACTGTTTTTGTATCTATTATACATTCTTTTAAGGCAGTTCAATATATCTCTTATTTTGCTATTATGTTTTTTGCTTGGTTGTGGAATGTAATAATAAATGTGAAAACCAAATAGGATATTGGCAGTTCAACAAACGCTTCACAGAGCCAGAAGCACTGCTGGAAACTCCCTTCATAGTCCTGACAATGTTGTCGATACATCACTTGTGAGAAAAACTAGAGGTGATATGTGTCCATGGGAACTTATTGTTAGATGGTCTTCCTTAAGAACAGGGAAAAGCACTGTTCTCCATCCTCAGCTAAAACTGAGGTAACCTCTGTGTCTACATAGAAAAATAGAAATTAAAGACTGTTAGCCACCGTTGCTGCTTTTGTCTGCCACGTTCCACAAAAAAGGAGAGGGCCTTTCAGCGCATGCTTTGCCTAGAATCCTCTCTAGCCCTATTTATATACCCTTCCGTGTCATTGTTTTTATGTACCCTAATTTCTCATTGTTTTCCAGTCCAGTGACACACCCAAAATAGCGACTCTGGTTGACTGATTGATTGGGTTGGATTTATACCCACTTTTTTGTCAATGACTGTCATTCAAGGTGGCTAATAAGGACAAAGAAAGCCAGCACGGTGTAGTGGTTTGAGCATTGAACTATGACCTTGAAGGCCAGAGTATGGCCATTTCTGCACTACACTGTAATAGTGCTCTTATTCCACTTTCAACATCGTACGGAATCATGGGGTTTGCAGTTTAGGGAGGGGCCTTTAGAATTCTCAGCCAGAGAGTCTTTGGCCTCAGTAAACTACAAACCCCAGAATTCAGCAGGATGTTGAAAGGGGAATAATAACCCTATAGCAGTGTAGTGTGGAAATGGCCTATGATTCCCTGCTCAGCCATGAGAACTCCTTGGGTGACCTTGGGCATGTTGCATACTCGCAGCCCAAGAAAACCTTGTGAAAGGTTCCTCACAGGGTCTCCATAAGTCAGAAATGACCTAAAGGCACACAGAAACAACATTAAGGACAAAATCAAATTTAAAAAAAATGCAATGGAAACATTAGAAACAATTAAAGCTCAGTTAAAAACAAGGAAGGAAGGAAGGAAGGAAGGTGGGTAGGTGGGTACTGGCTGGATGAAAATCCTCTTCCAGAGCAACCCAGCTTAATTGCCAAGGCCAGCCTGAATAAAAAAGTCTTTGCCTGCCGATAGAAGGACAACGAGGGTGCAGCAGTCTAGCCTTTCTGTCATAAGCTGTGGAGAGCTTCACAACCATGAAGCAGCCAGCAAGAATGTCCTCAGATCAAGAGAAGAGCCCTCTCTCAATAAACTCAGAACCCAGGCAGGCTGATAAAGAAGATAATATTTGAGCATTATACCACATGGTATCATAAGGATTACAGAGAATGGCTGGATCCTGGGTAAAGAAACATTCTTCTTAGTCATGATGCACTGTCTCAAAGTAACTATTTTCTAATGCCAACAAATGAAAACTTCCCCTTAAATTTTAATTCAGGCAAACAGTGTGCCTCACCAAGAAGATAAAAATGCAAAGTACCACAGGATTCTTTCTTGCTCTTACTGATGCTTTTAAAAACCCTCTGGGAACATTCTTTTGCTTGAGTCATGCGATGCCCTTAAAATAATTTGTCTCCACTGTCTGTTCTTAGGATACAATACTTTACTGTGAACTCCAGGCTCAAGGTGACAATTGCTTCTACCAAGTCCTTATCTTACAGTTCTCTTTTAAGAAATGCATTACCACTTTTGCCAGAGGTAATTTTTTTTTAATTTAAACTCCAGGGACATTAACTTTTCAAATTAACATGAGTTAAATAGTATGCATTGTGTGCTTTTTTTCCTAATCCATGAGTTACTTAGAGTAATATAATAACTGGTGTTAACGGTAGATATTTAATTTTTTAAAAAATCTAGGAAATACTCTTGATTTTTACTTCATTCATCCATTCTGCATCTGAAATGTCATTATGGCACCTGAAGTGTCATTTCTGAACCTGTCAAATGCTTTTTGAGCTGTTTCTAAGGAGACTTTTCTCTTTTCTGATTGTGCGCTATAAACTGCAAAGCTTCTCTTCACTTGTATAAAAACCTAGAAGCCATTTTTATACAGATCTAAGATACCATGACCTATTTTGAGCTCTTTTATCAGCCAGCCCCTTACCTAACCAATGCTTCATCTCAACAAATTTTTTATCTGATTTTTTAAAGAAATTATAGAAGTCCAAAATGAAATTGTAGGTCATGTTGACAAACAGAAAAACCTTGAAATCTAATTCAATGAGGTATGAGATAATAATTATACAATAGAGAGGACTCAAAGTGGCTTTTTAAAGACAAAAAGTTCAGATCCAAATCCTATTGTTAGTTCTGACCAGAATAAACCCACTAAGTGAGATTTACCTACATGTTGACTCTCCATTCAACATTGATTTAATGTGTCTGCTCTACTTGGGACTAACCAACAGGATGCCAGCCATAATGTCCAAGAAGTTAAAATCATCCTTGAGTAAATGCACTTTATACCAGTACAATGGGCCCTCAACTTTTGTGGCAGTTAGGGGGTGTAGGATCCCAGTGAAAGTGGAAAACCCATTAATATCTCTAGGCTCCCACAGGCATGCATGCTACAGACTCTGGGCCTTTCCATACTACACGGTTACAGCGCTATTATTCCACTTTCAAGATCCCATGGAATCCTGGGGTTTGCAGTTTAGGAAAGGGCATTTAGAATTCTCAGCCAAAGACTCTTTGGCCTCAGTAAACTAAAAACCCCAGAATTCCACAAGATGTTGAAAGTGGAACAATAGCACTATAACAGTGTTATGTGGAAAGGCCCTAAGATACTGCAAAAATCTCAGAATGACACTGAAGGAGATTTTTGCAGCAGCTGCCAACAGCTCCTTTTGTTGCTACCTTTGCCCCTTTGGCACCAGGATGCCTCTATCTCACTCTGAGATTGCCTCCAGTGGACCCTGTGGCATCCACCAGTCTCTAAACCTTCCCCTAGAAAAGGCTTTAGAGCCTCACATGGCTCAATTTCCATGTATACAAGTCCCTTTTTGGACAGTTTTTAGTGATTTCCACCCACACCCCCTTTCTGGGGAGCAAAGTTATTGACTTCCATATGCACAAGTCCCTTCCTGGATGGTCGTTCATGATTCTGCCCCTTCTGGGGAGCAGAGTTATTGTCTTTCACATGCATGTCCCTTTTTGAACAGTGCTTCATGATCCCCCACTTCTGGTGGGTGCTGGACAAGGAGGACCAGCCACAGCCACCTGCCCAAAAGGAAAAGGAAGAGGAGAGAGGAAGGCACAGCCAGCAGCCTGGAAGCTACACTCTTTCATTACAGTATAGTACTATCACCACCTACACCTATAACCATCTTGCTAGTTAAGCAGCAACTACAAACTCACAAATGGTCCAATAACAGACGTTAAACCTGCAAAGGTTTGACGGCCAATTGTATAATATATTTTTCATTCCACCGTATGGCATGGATTTAAACAAAAGCTACCATGTAAAAGTCACAAACATTTGAAATGTGGATGTGTTGCAAATTGTTAAGAATTTTGTGGAGTAAAAGAGTGAGCAGTGAAGAAGTATTAAAGAGAATGCGTAGAGGCTAAGACATAATTAAACAAATAAAATGCAAGAAAAACTGGAATATTTCATTAATGTAATGAGAAATGAGTAATCCAGATGGTTTAGCTGATTGTTTAATAAATGGGGAAAGATGTGTACGCAGAAGAAGAACCATTCATGTACAGTTTTACCAGAGCCTTCTTTACAGTAATCAAATGTTCACCCAGCAGCCAAGCATGAGTGAGACCAACCTTGACAGCAGGCAGTAAAACAATTCAAAGTTGTTCGAATGCAGTCCTTCAGCTCCATTCAGTGTAGCCAGTGGCAAGGGATGATGGGAAGTGCAGTCAATAACAAGGACAAAAGCATCTATCCTCTCTCACTTTCCAACCCCCAACTTTTAGCTGCAGCCATCCCCTCCCAACACAGTTGTTGCCTCACCAGAGGAGGCGGCATGTGCAGAGGAGTGTCAGCTGACAAGGACAAAGCTAGGTATTCCTCTGTGTCTGCCCCCATCCAGCCACGCAGTAGCTATGTTGGGAGGGGAAGCTGCAGCTGAACATTGAGGTTTGGAAAGTGAAGGAGAACAGATATCTTCTTCTGGCATGATAGAGTTTTATAGTACCTTCTCCTTCTCCACTTTAAGGATTAAAGTTACAGGAGGCTCATCCTGTATCCAACCTGGCAACTCTATACTGGGGACACCGTTGGGGTCTGATAGTGCTTGAAAATGTTTTGTTTGGGGATTTTCTGGGGGGGGGGTTGGGGGCGGGGGGGATGGTAGCTTCCAGAATTCCCCAGCTAGTATTTCTGGCTAAGGGACTCTGGGAGTTATCATCCAGAAAAGTAACTTTTCCAACTATCTAAATAGGCCCACTTCCAGTCATATTTGGCCGAACCACAGAAGATGAGGAAACCTGAAGAAGGTTCTAAAATCTAGGAAGAATTTCCAGATGTTAAGAGCAGTTTGACAGTGGATTAAGCTGCCTGGGAGTGTGGTGAAGTCTCCTTCTTTGGAGGTTTTTAAGCAGAGGTTGGATGGCCATCTGTCAGGAGTGCTTCGATTGTGTTTTCCCGCACAGCAGGGGACTGGACTGGATGGTTCTTGTGGTCTCTTCCAATGCTATGATTCTATGAACCTCCAGTGAAGAACTTGGCCAGCAGGCAAATGCCATGAGAGCGGGTAGTCCTTCAGTAGCTTAACTTTACCTCTTCCTTTCAGCTAGCATGTAAATTTTGGACTGCCACAATCTCTTCAGAGCTTAGTATTTGCATACTTCCTACAGTGAAAGGTGATCAGTTTCTTTTTCATAGTGGATAGTTATCACCTTTCTTTTACTCCCCCCTCTTTTTTCCAGGAATCATTTTAGGGGAAGAAAAGGGTGTCAATAAGGAAAATGCCACATTTATGAGGAACAGCTTGTGTGTATTCAGACAGAAGGTGAAGGATTAGTTAATGTGAAGGTCAGAGATTAAGGATTTGCCAGCAGGAAGACAATTAAATAATATTCATTTTGCCTGGAATGCTAGAAAATCCAAGGAGGATTTGCAATAGTGCCAAAATGATGAATGCTTCAGTTTATCCCATAGGAAGGGAAATTTATCTGATGCAGAGCAAATCAAGTCTTGCTTTCCTAGGCACTCTCTTGTGACATTCCTAATTTATTGTTACTTGCTAGTTTCAATCTGACAGAAGGTCTTATAGTCTGTCAGGGATTATACGTTTATTGATCATGGCATGCTGAATTATTTTATCTCTATTTAAGTCCCTATCAGACTTCACAATTATAATACTAGGATTTGCAGTATAGGGAGATAAATTTGGAATTCTCCGCTGGACAATTCTAAATACCACGTGAAACTCTAAGGCCACTTTTGCCTTACACTGTTATAGTTCTACTATTCCACTTTCAATATCCTGTGGAATTCTGGGGTTTGTAGTTTACTGAGGCCGAGGAGCTCCCTGGCTGAGAATTCTAAATGACCCGCCCTAAACTGCAAACCCCAGGATTCCATATGCTGTTGAAAGTGGAATAATAGCACTATAACAGTGTAGTGTGGAAATGGCGTAAATGCAAGGATTCCATGGGATGCAGTCAGGATAGTTAGAGTGGAATCATAGTACTATAACTGCATAGAGTAAATGGGCCCTTTAGACAAACTTCATGACAGTCTGCTTTCTTTGATTTTCTTCTACAGAGATTCTACAAGGCACTGAATAGGGTCGGGGAGGGGAACATATCCTGACATTTCAGTTTAGTTAAAGATTAATCTTTCACATGAATCAAAAGAGGTGTAATGCCATCACCAGAAATGTGTGAATTCTCTATTATTATGCTCATATTCAGAAAGGGGAACGTCACTTTGCTGCAGAGATTAACATTTTCATGTCAAGAATTCCCTTGCCTCCAATTTATATTCTTGTGCTATGAGAAAAGAAGAAGGAAGCAACCTGCAACAGCTGCTGACAACCTAAATTAACTTTATTTACTAATTGTACAGTGCTGTCCATCCCTAAGAAGTGTGGAAGAAAGTCCTAAAGTCCCAGGGTCTTTAAACTGTTGCACACCTTCCGACATTTCACAGATGAAAACGAGGACACATGCAATAGCAGGATGTGGTTAAGATGGCAAAGTTATTCATAAGGAAGAAACCACAAGCTAGAAGAGGCTGCAGCAGTTTGCTCTTGCCTGAGTCTACAGGGAAGATCCTGTTTCCCTCTCCATTTTCCTATCATCTCTATTGATTTAACTGAGTACAAACTCCTTATACTAAGTCCAATTATTTATTCATCTATCTCAGTCTTTCTCAACCTGGTACCTTTTAGACATGCTGGATTACATCTCATACCATTCCCATCTGGAGCTATTGTACAACACATCTGTACATTGATAGGTTGGAGAAGGGTGATTTAATCCAATATTAGCTACTTAGGTTGCCAGGAACTTCCCAGAAGTTTGGCTAGTGGTCTTTAGTCCATCTACTGGTTGATCCTTTGACCTGGGCGGTCCAGACACTGAAATTCCCTGTGGCAAAATTCTATGTATAGCACATAAACATACACAAATCTTATAGTTAGGATTATCTACATAAAACCAATGGCAAAATAAGGCTGGAGTTCCTTATGAAGCAGGTAGTGGGGAAAGTTAAACATAAGCTTTGCTATTTAGCTATTTAAACAAGTGAGAACAAGTCTGTTAAATGTAGAGTTTTCTCTTATGGCTTCATGAAAAGCTAACCTGTTGTTAAAAGCCAACAGCCACACACATAGACTGGAAATAAATATTCATGCTCATTCCTGATGGATTGCCAAAGTTATTCTGTCTAATCACACAGCCAAGCTTCAACAGCGCTGTCATTTTATTTCACACACATTTTCTTTCACACACATTCCATCTTTCTAGATGCTGCCTTTAACTATTGTCTAATCACACCTTCAGCCATCCAGCCCTCTGCCTCATGGGTTTTAGTTTGTATTGAAGCTGCCCAGTTTACAACCCATGTTTTACTGATAACTCTCTGTCTTGTTCAGACCTGAAATGGCCATTTCTCTTCCATGACTTCTCCTGATCTTTTCAGTGCTGCTAGTAGGTATGCCTATATCTCCCTTTTTCCATTTGAATTCATTACAGTATTTAGCAATGGGATTGACTATAGGATTGTTGTTGTATGTGCATGCAATATACAAAATTGGGAGTCTATCTTGAATGGAGCACAAGACGTTAAATCTTATGAAGGACACCCAAAGTCCAGGAGAAAAAAATTATACTTAGCCATCTAAGGAAAGCTGTGAAACCTATTGAATGAAAGTTGGAAGCTTAGTGGTCGGGTTGTTGTTCAGCAAGTTTGGGAAAATAGTAAAACGGTTAAGATCCTGATCCGAAATAAGATTGTGACATAGATTCCTTTTGGTGCCTCTCCAAAAATTAGCTCTATCAATATTAGAAAAAGACATATATATGCTATGGCCAATATCCTTTTTGATGCTGGATGGAGATAGGAACTACAGTTAAACTGACATTTAAAACTCTTAAATAGCTTGGGGCTTTCCTACATGAAGGAGAGCTCTTCCTATGTCTATCTGCCCAAGGCCCTCCTCTGTATTCCACTAGCAGAAGGAATGCGTTGCAGGTGAATGTGGGAGACAGCGCCCTCAGCTATGGTGCCCCATTGGTGGATGACGCTCCCCTCAGAGACACAGCTGGCACCAACCCTGGTGTCATTCTGTTGCCAAGCAGAAATGTGGCTTTTTACAAACCTGCACTTGTGTGTGATTTTAAATTGTCATTAATTAATTAATTATGTCCCAGTAGCCACTCTAGGATGTTTGGCCTGCTGTAGTAGGTGGTTGAAGGAGCAGAACTTTGGCCCTGTGACATTGCATTATGATGCAGAAAAGTATTTGCTTAACGAGGTACTGCATACATCCTTATCCCAGCATATAAAAAGTATATCCACCAGCATAACCCAGCACAATGCCCCACTAGGATTCTAATCTACTAATTTAAATTGGTTTGAAACTGCATTAACGGGACAGTGCAGTTTTACTTTTGCAAGACTGCTGAGGATTCCTAATCAAAGAAAGCTAGTTTCCTTCACGGAAGAGCTGTTTCTCTGATTGGGAAACAATGGCAAATGATTAGAGGCTTTGCCAATCCTAGGATCCAGCCAGCCCCTCCCTAAACTGCAAGCCCCAGGATTCCGTAGGATGTTGAAAGTGGAATAATAGTGCTATAACAGTCTAGTGCAGAAATGGCCCTAGTTGTAAGATGTTACTTGAAGCTGCAGCCACCAAGCAAGGAGCAGAGGAAGTTCTCTAAAACAGTTGAGAGTTCTAAACATCTCACAGGATCCTAACAATGAGACCATCTGTGTGGTGTTGCGCTTATTGGCTACTCCACAAATAATCATGGATTTCTCCTGTCAAGATAGGTGACCCTGACATAAGCTGAGCAATGCACCTTCTTTCAATTGTTTTATGTTCTGCTGTGCCTTCAGTTCCCAACAGACATCCTCATCACATAATATTTTGAAATGTGAAGGGGATGTTTTATTATTCTGCCTTATCTAGGGTCCAACAGACATCAGAATGCCAATGGAACGCTTGCATTTAATTAGCTAAAAGTGTGGTTTGTAAAGAGAGGGCATCTTCCAGTAAATGCACCACAGAAAGAAACTTCTTCATGACTGTTTGAGATAAGGGCCTGGTCTTCCAGCAGCAATTTGTTATCAGAAAAAGTAAGAATGATTTATGCATATGCATGATTGAGTATATTAGGAAACACTAAACTGCAAAGCAAAGCTAGGTTGTTGGGTGTAGAGTGTTTTCCTTGACCAACAGCATAACTTACCTGGGAGCAAGTCCCACTCAAGTCAGTGGTATTGCTCTCAAGTAAGTGTGTACAAGTGACCATGCCCCTTGAATAAGCCCCATTGAAAACACTGTGCCTTACATCCAGAGAAACATGCACTGGATTGGACTGCACATTGCAGATACCATATTTAGTTGAATAACTGGGGGAACAAAGGAAGAAGGATGACATAAGTGCTTCACTGTTATGCCTGGGAGGTGGATTTTGGCAGAGAAAGGGCAAGAGTGCATAACACAAGACCAGTGCCAATTCTGATCTTTTCTAAAATCGGTCAGTAAGTGATAGAGTCAACTGGGTTCTCTGAGTCAAGCCCTGGAAGAATCATAGAATCATAGAGTTGGAAGAGACCTCAGGGGCCATCGAGTCCAACTCCCTGCTATGCAGGAACACCCATCGAAGCATTCCAACAGATGGCCATCCAGCCTCTGCTTAAAAACTTCCAAAGAAAGAGACTCCACCACACTCCGAGGCAGTATATTCCACTGCCGGACAGCTCTGACCATCAGGAAATTCTTCTTGAGTTTCAAGTGGAATCGTCTTTCCTGCAGCTTGAATCCATTGTTCCTTGTCCTAATCTCTGGAGCTGCAGAAAACAAGCCCGCTCCCTCCTCAACATGACATCCTTTCAAATACTTAAACATGGCTATCATGTCCCCTCTTAACCTTCTCTTCTGCAGACTAAACATACCCAGCTCCCTAAGCCATTCCTCATAGGGCATGACTTCCAGACCTTTCACCATTTTGGTTGCCCTCCTCTGGACATGTTCCAGCTTGTCGATATTAATATCCCACCTTTTAATTAATTAATTAATTAATATCCCACCTTTCTAGGATATAGAGACCAAGCTGGATTACAAAAGGCTTGCACCACTTTCCTGTTGCTATTAACTACTGCCAGGTTGAGTTCTATTTATGGTGACCCTATGAATGAAAGAACTCCAAGTCACCCCATCATCATCAGCTCTGCTCAGGTCTTACAGACTCAGATCTGTAGCTTCCTTGATTGAGTCTATCCGCTGATTAAATCTTCCTCTTTTCCTACTGCCTTCTACCTTACCAAGCATTATTGTCTTTTCTAGTGAGTCACGTCTTCTCATGATATGTCCAAAGTATGACAGAAGTAATTTTCGCCTCTAGGAAGAGTTCAGGCTTGATTTACTCTTGATTTACTCTTTTTTTTTTTTCAGTCTGTGCTATCCACAGAAACTTTCTTCAGCACCACATTTCAAATGAGTTTGGGGCAGAACATAATACTTCACCTGCACGGTTCCACATCCTTTCTGCATTGCCATTTACTGGTAAGGGAGGAAAGTGGCAGGAGGCACCAAGGAAACACCTAAGAAGAGAGGTTATATTGTAAGCTAATGGAGATCTGGTAGGGTTATATCAGCTTTCTCCTTTTGGCTACAGAATTGCAGCCATGTGTTACCCGTGTACCTTCTGACATCCCTCCCCAGCCAGGACATGATGGATGTTGCATAAGGAAGTTTTCAATACCTCCTTTATAACATGTAAAAATGGACATATGCTCACTTACCCTGGAGTCCTATCACATAGGTCACCTGTAGAATTCTGATCACAGGCCAAAAACTGAAGTTTTCCAACCCTTGGAATTATAAAGAGTAGCAGTAAAGCAGTCGCTACTAGACTCCACAGTAGTTATTTGTTAAGTTCATCTCTGTGCTCATGCACAGCAATTCATGGAGTGATTCCCTATGGTGTAATCCAGTGGTTGGAATCAATCAGCTGTCCAGGATGTTATTCAACTCCAACTCCCAGCTTTCCTGAGCATTAGCTACGTTGGCTAGAAGGATATTGACAAGCTACAACGTGCCCATGGAAGGGTGAACAAGATGACCAAAGCTCTGGAATTGAAGCTCTATGAAGAATGACTTAGAGCACTGGGTATGTTTAGCCTGGAGAAGAGAAGACTAAGAGGTGGTATTATAAGCATCTTTAAACATCTGAAGGGAAATTATGTAAAAGCAGGAGCAAGCTTATTTTCCATTGCTCCAGAAAGTAGGACATGAACCAATGGATTCAAACTCAGTCATGTAGGGACAGGGGAGCAATGGGGGTGATAATTTTTGTGGGGGTGTCCCAGCTCATAGCCACAATCCCACATGCCATAGCATCTTGGCCACACCACCATGCACTGTAACCCTGCCCATGCACCGTGACCACATCTCCATGCACCGTGGCCATGCCCCCGCCCCCCGCTCCACACACTCCAAACTCCACCGCTGTGCAATAAAAGAGATTTCATCTAAACATTAGGAAGAACTTTCTGACAGTTACAGCTGTTTGACGGTGGTACGGACCCCTTCAGAGGATGATAGATTCTCTTCTTTGAAGGTCTTTAAACAGAAGTTGCATGGGCTCTTTCAGAACCACTGCAGCTGTATATTCCTGCATGGAGGGGGTTAGTCTAAACGGCCCTTTTGGCTCCTTCCAGTTCTAAAATTCCTTGATTTCATGACTTCTGGGACTTGCAGTCCAACAACATCGGAGCACCACATGGATCTCCTCCCTGTTTTGGGCAGTAAGCAAATTACTGCTCTTGAATGTGATCAGCAAAGAGTGAGTGCAATTCTATGGCACAGAAAAGGGGAAACCTTTGGCCCAGATATTCAGGAACTGTTAGGCCTGTCTCCCCTCATCATTGACCAGGGGCTGATAGGAACTGTAATTTAACAGCATCTGAAGGGTGACAGTTTCCTCAGCCTTGCTAAAAACCTCAGTCAGCAATAGCTTGCAAATTAGCAGCTGCTGTAAATATTGAAGAATAAATGGTTCAAAAGTTTCACAAGCATGCCATCTTCTGGCATCACTTAGTACAGCATGCTATGTGCACTTTTGGTATTCATACAGGAAAAAAAAATCTGTTGTCCCTTTCAACCAAAGTATAAAAGGTGCTGTGGATATCAACTGAAATTACTCTATCTGAAAGGACAGTTACATTTAATAATTTCAGAACGCAAGGGTAAATTAGGGCAAAACCACTGTCTATCATCCTTGCTCAGCTAAAATGGACTAGTAAGTGTATATTTTACAAAGAGTTCTGCTTTTTTTTCAGTTTTGAAGTCTAGTCACAATGGCTATGCTAACTTTGATCAATGGTTTGCTTTTCATTGAGTTTCGTGTCCATCTGAGAATAACTACATTTAATACTTGCAGAAGACAACAGTAAATTAGGATAAAACATACAGTCTATCATATTTGCTCGGTTAAAAAAAAAACACACACAAGCATATACTTTAGAGAGAGTTCTGCTTTATTTCAGTTTCAGTGCCCAGTCAGAATATAGGGGCTAACCTTCTCTAACTTTGATTAATGCCTTGCCTTTTATTGAGTTTCCTGTCTGCCTAAGGACTAGTTCAGGCTTTGGCTTCTGAGATACGAGAGTAATTGTGATAATACCCATTTAATAGTGAATATTTCTTATGTACATGCTCTACCTGATGTTGGCTAGCATTTACCATCTCAAGGGAAGAGAAGTAATAAACACTGTACTATTTAGGTCAATGCCTAAGGTTTATTCACCAATCTGGCAAAGTCCACTACAAATATATTACTTCTTTTATACAAAGTTCCCACTGGTCCTTCATCTGTAATTTCTAGCACTCTTAGGGTAGACACTGGCAAAAATACTACCCTGAAGCACTGTCAAATTCAATGTTTTGTCTGTTCAGATTAGGTGAAAATGATCTAACGGGGCTCCCATCACCTCCTTTGTCCTCTACTCAGCAAAACTAAGGAGTAGAGCAGAGAAACAGGCAATCTTCTAAAACCTATTTTAAGAGTGATCCATAAAATGGGTCAGTGCATTTCTATAAAACAGAAAGCAGTGGGAAGCAGCTGGTTTTGCTAGAATATGCTGGTGAGGAAAGTTCTGCATTTACTTCCCTAAGTGGTATATTTTAGATCCTAGCACATCCAATCCTATGCATGTTTGCATGAAGATAAGCCAACTTCATAAGAGAATTTACTCTCAAGCAAGTATGCATAGATTCAGCAATTTGGACCTGGATCTGATATAAACAAGACTGAAGTAGACCCATTCTGTTCTGATTTGAACTCTAAATGCAAATCAAAATTTGAGAAACTTGGATTGCCAGTCACTTCCCCCTAGCTGGCACTGGTAAGTCAACAAGGTGTACAAAATTTAATAAACTTTTTTCACACACCCAGATAAAATTGGGAGACGTCGTAGACCCTAAAAAAGATATTAACTGAGCCTGATTTCAGACAGGTAACTCCAGGAAGGTTTGTGGTAGACAACCCTGTAAAATTTCCTGATCTTTCTTGCTTGCTTGCTTGCTTGCTTGTTTTTGTTTTCAAAAGCTATTGAGTGACCATTCTTAACCCTTCATTTCACAATGCTTATGTCCTGTCACTGTTACCTAGGGCATTCATTAGCTGGGCTTTTTAAGAATTGGCTAAGAGATGTGATGATATTGGGTATTTGAAGAAAGGATTGAAAGAATTGAAGAGATGTTCACTTTATTCTGCCAACAAACCAATTGGTGAGACTCAACAGCATAGCGTAAGTGAGTGGGAGAGTGACAAGAGGATGCTCTACTTATTATTATCAGCAGTCAAACTGATGAAGTCCCCCTGACAATTTCCCTTAAGGCATTTGGTGATAATGTACTATCACCATAAACCTCTTTCTCATGGCTCCATACCGCTATTATGCCATCTCCTCCACAGTTGTCTGCCTAAGCTTAAGGGCACAGAATAAGACCTGCTGTTGCCACCACTCCCTCCTCATGCCCCTGTTGCATGGCTGTGTTGGACTTTTCTTCTGCCTCTGCCCTAAGTCTTTAAAATATTGCAGCAGTTTGTGTAATATTGTTCACCACTCAATTGTTTGCTGCAGTCAAAGCAGACAGCAATCCTGGGATCTGCTCTCATTTCAACATGGTCCCAGTGTTCTACCTTTTCTGTGGTGACTCAGATTTCCTGCCTAAGGAAAATTGCAACAGGGTGGGGGAGATAATAATTTTTGCTATCTAAAACAGGTAGATTCATTAAACAAACAAGAAAGCCTGAATATACAGAAATTCAATTTTTTAAACAGACATTCACTGAAAATCCTAGACCTGTATGGACAAATCTGTCAGTTTTGGTTTGTCTCCCATTCATTGTGTATGGTGGGGGCAGGGGTTGTTTGTTTGTTTGCTCTCAAACGCTTTCTGTCACAAAATAATTCTGTGAATTTTGATAATCCCTACCAAAACAAACCAAAACAAACATTTCACCCATCCCTACTCCTTTTACCTCAATGGATTTATTTTTTTTTCTTTTCTTTTTCTTTTTCTTTCTTTTTTTTTTTTTTTGGCTTTCTGTCTGTCTGTCTGTTTTTATGACCATCATATGTACCTGATGGGTGGCTACTGAAGTTGTTTTATTTTAAGTGCTGGGAGACTGCAGTTTCCCCTGTAGGGAAAATATGCATTGGAGAAAAAACGTTGGAAACTACGCAGTAACAACTACAATCATCTAAAGTGGCGTCTAGAAACCTTAGCATGAACAAGTACCATATTCTGAAAGTAACAAGCAGTTCTTTAAAGTTAATAGAAGCCCAGGATTTTGAGCTGGGGTTTGGTAAACCAAAACATTGTCTCAAGCATGACAGAATGCTGTCACTCAATTTACAAGTTTTGTCCACAGTGTCTAGAATGGATCCTGAGATGCTCAGCCAGACTTAGATTCTGAGGGAAATGGCTATAGTTTTATCATAGGTCATTTCCACACTGGATGGTTATATTACACTTTCAACATCCTATGGAATCCTGGGATTTGCAGTTTAGGGAGGGGCCTTTGAGGCCATAATTGGCCATAATTAAACATACTTTCACTTAAAGCAGAAAGTTTTGTTTGCTTAGAAATTCATGAACTCTGTTTTGAACTGAGGTCAATTTATATAATCTTCTCTCTGTGTTTTCGAAACCTAGAACATGAGAAAATTACTTTTGGAGGCTACAATTCCCACTAGCCATGATGGCTAGGGGATTCTGAGAATTGTCCAAAAAAAATTTCATTTTATAACCACAGACAAGAACATTTGCTGACAAGAACATATCTTGCCCTATGAACAGAATGTTACTTTTGATTGGTGAGTCCGGGCCTTATCATACTACACTGTTATAGTGCTATTATTGCACTTTTACTGCCATGGCAATACTGCATGGAATCATGGGATTTGCAGTTCAGGGGGAGGCATTTAGAATTGTCAGCCGGAGAGCTCCCATGCATTACCAAACTACAAACTCCAGAACTCCATAGGGTGCAGCCAGGGCAGTTAAAGTGGCATAATTGCGCTATAATAGTGTAGTGTGATAGGGACCTACATCAAAGACATACAGTATTTCTAGCAGCAAACCACACAGACAGATTGTTAGGAAAGAAAGAAGTGGCTCTCTCAAGATGGGTAATTAATTGGCAAGGTAGAATCATAGAATCATAGAAATGTAGAGTTGGAAGAGACCACAGGGGCCATCCAGTCCAACCCCCTGCCATGCAGGAATACCCTCAATGCACTCCCGACAGATGGCCATCCAGCCTCTGCTTAAAAACCTCCAAAAAAGGACACTCCACCACACTCCGAGGCAGCATATTCCACTGCCGGACAGCCCTGACCGTCAGGAAGTTCTTCCTGAGGTTCAGCTGGAATCTCCTTTCCTGCAGCTTGAATCCATTGCTCCTTGTCCTGGTCTCTGGAGCAGCAGAAAACAAGCCCTCTCGCTCCTCTACATGGCATCCCTTCAAATATTTAAATATGGCTATCATGTCCCCTCTTAACTTTCTCTTCTGAAGAAGCAGAACAATAACCTGTCCCATGCCCACCAGTACATACAGAGCATCTAGCAGAAATAAAGAAACAGGCTTAGTCTTCCTTGTAATACATATAAAAGTAGCTTTTCTTACAATATATGATTTAATGGAGCAGAGAAAGGGATAATAAAATGGCTACTAGGTAGAACTACAAAGGGGGGGGGAATAACAGATAGTCAGAAAGCATGCAAACTAGAAATTAATACGCATAGGCATGCAAAGATTGCACAAGGAGAACATTCATAAATATAGAGTTTATAAGTCAGGAAGATTTTGTGACTCAGCCCTTTGACTTTTTCACAATATGTTGACATTTTCATTTCCTTTGCTAGCACATTTAATGTTACTAATAATGTTCTTGTATCACAGACAGTTGAGTAACTATCTCTGAGATTGCAGCTTCAGTCCAGTGAAAGGATTTCCCTGACAAACATCTCTTTTTACAAGATGATTTAAGCAGCTCACTGTGGTAAGACATTCCACCCACAGCAAAGGCATTTTCATTTCAATATTTAATACTCTAAGGATTTTCCTTTTATGATCAGAAACGAGATTAGTGCTTGCTCTAAAGATTAGGATGTCAGATGCATTGATTTTCCTATTTTTTTTCCATATCAACAACAATGGGTCTTACTTTTATTTTGTTCTGAATTTTATGTAGTCTGAATTTGGATGCCTTCAATCTGTACAGTTGAATGTCAAATATGCAGTTATATTTCATGGACTGTAGCAGCCATGATTGATTATAAACAATAATTAATATTCCATAATCAGGAATATACTTTGATACTTTCTGGTGGCATGGTTAAAAATGTGCTTGCTCGTACATCTTACAACCCCCTTTGCCAATGTCATGAAAACACCACCATCAAATTTATTTTTATTTCTAACTAGTTTGCAGTCTGGACTTGTAGAATATAGACTGAAAATCTCCTAATATTTGATGGAGAGCATATGCATGAAGAGCTAGCAATTCTGAGCTAGCAAGTAAAGAAACAAATTAAGGCTTTGCTGAAAGAATCCTATTAAAGATAGGAGGGCTCTCTAAGGCTGCTAAGCTAACACAGACACAGTGATGTAGACTCAAGTCAATGGACTCGGACTCAAGTTGGACTTAAGTCGCTTCAGTGACTCTACTTAGACTCAACTTGGCTGTAAATGATGCACTGACTTGACTCGACTTGAGACTTGTATATTTTTCATGACTGACTTGATGCTCTTGTTCAGTTAACATAATATGTTCATCCAGAAATCTTATGACTTTGAACAACGCCTCCATCTCTTTTTGCCTACTAGTCACATGACAATCTGTCCCAAGCCCAAAGTGTGGGCACATTTCTCAGAGAGAAGCAGCAAATGGCTTAGGCAATGGGCTTGAGGCAGGTTTGAGGTCTGCTCAGTAGTCTGTCCTTGTTCATATTGGAGGAGCCTTCTAAAACCTTTCCTAAGAGCAGAAGACAAGACTCGCCCTCAGAGTGTAGGGTGTATTTCTCAGAGGGGAACAGCAAATGTGTTAAGCAACAGGCTTGAAGAGGAAGGATCTTTCCTTCTAAAGCTTTTGAATCTTCAGCAGTGGGGAGTAAGATACGATCCTACTGCCCACTTCTGAAGCTGCAGATGGCAAAATTGCAAATGTGGAGATCCAACTCTGCTTAAATTGTTATAACTGACTCTATTTCACTCTATTCAATAATTCTGGAATTTTGGTTGGGGTATAAAGTTGGCTTCCAGACTTGAGACTTGACTTGAGACTTGACTTGAAAGTATCTTCAAGAACTTGAGACTTGATTTGAGACCTGGAGTAAAAGACTTAAATACATCACTGCACAGATCTATATCAGCTTCACTTTTGGTAGAAGTGAGAGAATAAGAGATGGGAAGAGAAGAGGTGGGAAGATCCCTAAGAGCGTCTATTTACATCTCAGAGAGGATATGATAGGTGGATAAGAGATGAGGAGACTTTAGGCTACTTCACCCTATCATGGCTGCTCTCTCTGTGAGATGTCTTTTAAGTGTTGAGCTTTGTTGCATACCAGAGGTTTATCACCCGGGAGATGATGATGTTTGTCTGGAAGGCAGGTAGTTTTGTATGTAATTACAGAGCAAACCATCAGCAATTCTTCCAGGTTTGTCCTGGATCCCAGAAGGATGCTGGCGTGTGTGAAGCAATTAACAAACAAAACTAAAAAAATATAAAATGAGCAAAACATTCAGCATCCATTTTCTTCCATTGCTAAACATGAAACTAAGCTACATCCAAGATGGTAGTTTAGAACACTCTGTTTTCAGCATTCTTTTTTTTTAATTTATTTTTTATTAAAAAATAAAAAGAAATAGACACAGAAGAACAAATATGCATGAAGCAATAAAATCACATAAAACAAGCACTACAAAAGGCAAATAACAATAAACTGTAAAAGTAAACTACATAAAAACTACTATACCACTACAGTACTACACTAGCTATGTGTAACTAAAAAAAAAAAAATTGGTTCCTGACCCTACTACAAATAGCAATTAATAATCTAATAGTAACCACTAACCATTGAATCTGAAGTAATAGAAAGGTTAAAATTTGCTGCCTGTTAGTAATTTTTCATCATAAATCTTGATCTCCAAAAAAATTAGTAATTAGTAATTCCAAGTAAGTAAGTAATAATTCTTAATTATTAAAAATCATATTTAACCACTTAGTAATTTCAATTATATTAATAGTTAGCAACCTATTTTTATTCTAAACATAAAAATTAATATTTCTTAAAGCAATGTTTTCAGCGTTCTTCATTGGATGATGACATTATCCTCTAGGCCAGGGCTTTCCAAACGGTGTGCCGCAACACGTTACCTGAAGTGTGTAGGTGTGTCGCCTACAATCTTGGAAATGTATGTTATTATTTATAAATCATATATTTTTAAAATATATGAAAGGTTTTCATGAGATATGTTGTGCTCACATACATTTTGTTGTTACAATTTGTGTATGTGTCTGTATCTCTTATGAAGGGTTAGTTTAACCTCCAGTTTGCTGGTAAAATTGAAATTACTGTGTCATGAAATGATGCATGTCTAAAAAGTGTGTCACCAACATGAAAAGTTTGGAAAGCTCTGCTCTAGGCTGAGGCCATGTGATGTCAGAGTCTTAAGTCTGTAATTCCAGAAAAAGTCTTCCCCTTGGCCAAAATGCCTGAAGGAGATGGCAGCTCAGTACCAAAAGGGGACAAATTAAAGAGGCTGTGATTTTCCAGGTTGAAAGGCCTGACAACTGATTGCTCTAGCTTCTTGGTCCGGATTGGAGACTTGTGGTTCATCAGATGGGTAGGCAGGTCTGTGGCTGTTTTCCTCACATACTGCAGATGACATCTTCTATGTTTGCATTTGACAAACAAGATTGCAGAACCGGCAAGGCATGTGTTGCTAATGAAAACTCTTTAATGAGAGCTCTGACAAAGGACAAAACTTTGATGTGAGGCACTACACTCTCTCTTGGCATGTGCTCTAGAGACATGTCATCTGAAGAAAGCAACATGTGTATAGTGGTGGGCAGGCTAGTAGCAATGGTGCGTTGTTTGATATTTTTTAACATCCTGTCTTCTAACAAATTTTATCTGCTTTTAATTCTATAATTGTTCAATTGCTTTTTAAAATTGTCAAACAAGTTTTTGTATACTTTAACCTGTTCTGGTTTTAATATGCTGTAAGTTACCTTGAGTCTCAATAGTGGGGAAGAGATGGGATACAGCTGCTTTCTCAATCACGGATGAGTCAACAGAACTGGGAAAGAATGTTAGTGGTTTCTTCAATTTGTGAAAAATACACCTTACATAAAACTCCCCTCTCCATGCAAAACTCCTGTGTCTTCCCCTCTCCGCTTTGTGAAGCTGAGCACTTCCAGATATATCACATGCAACAGGACAAGCTAACTAGTTGCAAAGAATCCATTGAATGTTACTGCTTTTGCTACAGCGCAATTGTTCTTGCATTTTCCAGTGCTGGAAGACTGACCATGCTTACTGGGTAATTCTGTGAACTGTAGTCCAAAACTGCTACTTTTCTCAATTCTGCTTTACAATAAGGCGGGAACCCATTGTTGCCTGAGGGATTCTAGGAGCTGTAGTCCAAAAAAGTTGCATTTTCTTAAACAATTACAGCACAGCAGATTTGTACATCAGCACCAAGTCTTTCTCTCATGTTCCAAAATAGGAACTCCAGCAAACAAGCTGAGCCATGCCTTGGCTAAAGCGCTGGTAAAAATGAGTAATTTGAGAGATGTTCTCAGTTCTTCTGGTTCTTTGCTATCTTTTAATTGTACCTTTAGGGTGAGATGGAGGTTGTTGGTTGTCCATTGTACTGAATTGTGGTTTCAGTTTCTGATTTATCTCATAATTCCTCTACCGGGCAATCTGTAGTTGGTAATTCTCTTCTGTTTTCCGTCACTCTAGAAAAAGTAGTATTGCTATATGCATAGGTGGGTATGTTAATAGGTAGGTAATGTGCCAGTGAAATTTAATAGGTTGCTTACTTGACAATGATGACAATAACAATATCCTGTTTGAACTGTCACATGCAGCTAGTGGTGGATGTTCTATTTCATTTTGGCTATAAGGGGATCTTTCTTTCTTTTCCTTGAATTTTGCAGGTTTCGTTCTGACGGAATCCTAATGAGTGTATTTGTTCTGCGTATTCTTTACTGCTCTTTTGCTATGCTAATATAAAACAATTCTGGGACCTAAGATACCTAAAACCTCTGATGGTATTTAGTAAGGTCAAGCCTGGTGGGTACTTGGATGAGGGACACCCAAGAAACATCAGTTACAATATGTGAATATTTTAGATGAAGGCTATGGCAAACCACCTCTGAGTATTCCTTGCTTGAGAACACTCTATGAAATTCATGAGTTCACCATAAATCAACAGGTGTCTTGAAGGCACATACACAGAAATGTAGTAAGCTTCAGGTAGCTTCAGGTTTGGGTCTTAACCATAAATTTTATAGGAGGTATCCATGGTGCTATACCTTAACCCCAGAATGAGTTCAGCACCTTGCATAGCTCCTTTACAGTGCTGACTAACACTGGGAGCTATCCCTAGATATGTGGGAATATTACTGGAAACTATAGGACTGCCTTTATCATTAGGTCAGATGAGGTGGCAAAAGCACGTGGGATTGTCAGCCTTGAAGATTCCAGCACTGAAATAATAGCTGGAATCCTGCTGCTTAGTCTCAACTAGAATAGACCCACTGAATCAATTGTAAATCAACACATAGGGAAGTCCAGTGGGTCCATTCTAGCCTGTCTACTACTCAAGATTAAAATAGGATTTAGGCCAATATGGCCAGCTTGGGGCGTTCTATACCATGGCATTTTGAGAGGGAGGTCATTTGCTTCTCTATCTCATGCAGCAAAGTCTCTCCAGACTACCCTGCCAGCAGAAGTTTGCCCTGTGGGAAGAGAAAGACGTCATCCATTACCATGGTTGTCTCAATGGTATGTGTATCTCTCTAATGAAGGAAAATGTCTCTTTAATGAAGACTCTTTAATAAGAGCTCTGACAAAGGACCCAAACTGGGATATGATGCAGTGGACTGCACTCTCTTGGCAGCTGGCTTAGAGACATGTCCGTTACCCCAAAATGTGTGGTACCTCTAGAGGTACTCTATTCAAGGCCACACCTTTGTGCAAATTAGGGAAATTAGATGATCTTTACTTATGAGTTCACAAGAATTGGGGAACCTAGCCATACCGGTGCCTACAGGGTTGCTGACAGAAGGAAACCAGCCAGACAACTCAGAATTAAACTAAAATGTGTTTATTCGAGGAAAAAATACTCAAACACAAGATCGACATTCACACATGCAACCACACAAGGCTAACTGAAAAGAGGGAGGAAAGCTGACAGCAGAGATTGCAAGGATCGGGGGATATTTACCACCCAGAGAGAAGCAAAGAAGACTGAGATGGCTTGGGTTTGCACCCAAGGACAGCACCAATCAGAATTCTGGGTGACAGAGTGGGTCCCTGCATGTGAAATACTGTGTTGATCAGCCCAAAAATGGGGCTATTTATACTCAAAATCTACCCTCAGGGACTGAGTGTTAATGTTTCTCTAGCCACTCAGACAATAGAGTTTTGTGAACAGCGATGCAGTCCAGAACGGATTGATGGGCATATTGGTGGGTGACAATGGAGCTAATGGCTGAGTGATAGCCTAGTAATTGTGGATGAGATTGGGGAGAATGGAAAGAGGGTGTAGGCGAGATTGCTAAGTGCTTGGTGAAACTATTGTTTTTAGTGGGAATCTTCCCATTTTGTGAGTCACCACTTGACAGACTGGTAACAATCTTTTGCTTCTTGTGCCTTTCTGCTTACTTTCCTGCTTATGACTTCACCTTGTCTCACCAGGGGGTAGGGTTGTCCTCTGGTGGAGGTGCCTGGCAGGTCATCCTCGGAGTCAGCCCAGGCATCTGGTCAATGCAGAGTCTCTTTGATATCAAGCCCTAATGATGTGTGTTGCCAATTGAACTATATTTCGCCAACTAAATTATATGAAATTCAAAGGTGTGCACCATGGTGTAAGATGCCATTTCAAAAGAATACCTTGTATAAACCTAGTATGTGTGAATCTACTGAACTGGAGACAACATACTCCTCCACTGACAAATTCTGGATGTTCTGACATATTGTTAACCCAATTTTCCCCAGCCTATTGCAGTTGTTATGTGCTTTCAAGTCAACGCCAACTTATGACTATCATACACGCTTGGACATTATTTGGCAAGATTTATTGAAGGAGATTTGCCATTCTCTTCCTCTCAGGCTGAGTGTATGACTTGGTCACCCAGTGGATTTCCATGGCTGAGCAGGGATTCAGACCTTGGCCTCACAGAGCCCAACACCAAACCATGAAGGCTCAACCTAGCACCCTCCCACTATGTTAAACTACAAGTCCCGCCATTACCAATCCCTGTGGCAAGCTGGGGATGGTGGGAGTTGCAGTACAGGGCAATTGAAGGCCGTCTATTTGGGGAAGGCCAGCCTACACTCACTGTCTCCAACTAAAGAGACATTAAATCTTCTCCATTCCCCAAGGAGCACACAGATCTGAGGACAAGGCTAGTGGGCAGCCTTGGATTATCAAAGCCACAGTTTCCTTCCTAAGCATCACTGCCAGGAACAAATGAATGCTATTCTTAGACAAGTCAATTAGCCATCACTAACATTGCTGTGTTTCGGATTGTCTCCATATAATTTTCTAGCCTTACCATAATTTCTGCTCTCCAACCCCCAGAAAAGAAAGCAAGCCATGAAATCATGCTTACCCACACACATTCCTTCAAACTGAGAGTTGGTGACATATCTAAATGACTGCTCTTTCCCCTAGAAATGGCATCTGAGCTTTCTGATCAAGCAATGATGTGTCAGGTGCAAAGGATAACAAAATGACAAAATAATTCTTGCAGGCAGCCTTCTTTCAGTCTCAATTCGCTGCTTATTTTAAAAGCCTTCCTCCTATCCTATTAAAGTTAACATTTGGAAAACAAACCTGAGGATAAGTCCGACAGGAAATAGTCGAGGAAAATCAAATCTAGGTATGCATTTATTCAAAAATGTGAAGATAATAATAACAACAGTATTTGTCTCATCTCTGACTCTTAAAACATCAGGGTCATTCCATGAAATTCATGCCTTGTTAATTCCAAAATGGCCTGATTTCTGCAGTAGCCTGTTATAGTGCTATTATTCCACTTTCATCCTATGGAATCCTGGGGTTTGTATTTTAGAGATGGGCCTTAAAAGTGCAGAAATGGGCAGAGAAACAAAATGAAGTATTTACTTGCATGCATAATAAAAGTATGGAATTCTTTGCTGTAAGATGGGGCCATAGCTGTCAGCTTAGACAACTGTGGTTAGAAAAGTGAAAGCAATTAATTCAGGGTAAGTCTATCAATACTTAGCACTCTCCAAATGAAACCCCAATGCAATGGCATATCTAGGCTCACCAGTGCCTAGGGCAAGTGTGGAAGTTACGCCCCTAGGTGCTGCTTCTGCCACTGCTGCCGCCCAGGCCAAGGAAGACCCTACTGATGGTAGGGTCAAGTAAGCCATTTTAGTGAGATTGAGAAAATGGAGCAATAATGAGTAACACCTGTTTCCGTCAGTTATATATCCTATTTGCTAGCATATGAGACTCATTTTTCCCCAAAAAAATATTGTTTGAAAATGGGGTGTGTCTTTTACGTCAGTGCATTTTATATACCAGCAAATAGCATTTGCCGGCATATAATTAGGGTGTGTCTTATATGCTGGCGCGTCTTATATGCTGGCAAATACAGTAAGTCTCTCAGCATGGCTTGCTGTTTGCTTCTAAATTGCTACTCAAGCCCTCACAACCTTTGTGTTTCAGTTCTCCTGACCCTGTTTGGATAGATCTTTGGCACTCTGAACCTTGACCTTGGCTTGTCTCAATGCTTCTACTGATTGTTTCCATTGGACACTCCCCACTACCTCCTCCTCTTGGGCAAGTACTGTCACCTTCCTTCCCTTGCTGGAAGAGAGGCATGGACTGGGAGTTGAACTCTGACAAGGCCCAGGCAGTAGGGCTGACAATGACACCTCCACACTGGACCAGGAAGGACCCTGGTGGGGGCAGGGGGCAGCAAGCCAGGCCTGGGCAGGAGGGTGGGAGGGTTCAACTTTTTTACATGTCCTGGCATTGGCCCCCAGGGCACCTGCCCTAGTGATACACCTCTGCCCCAATGTCTAGGTCACAGCCTGAAAAAGACAATTTAGAGTAGATTTGCTGTTATGCACTTTCAAGACATTTCTGATTTATGGCAAGTTTATGGTGACCATATCATAAGGTTTTCTGGGGGCAAAAGTATGTGATGTGCCCAAGGTCACCCAATGGGTTTCCATGGCTGAGTGGGGAACTGAACCCTGATTAACAGGGTCATAGGCCCTTTCCACATGTGTGTGGGGGGGAACGGGCGAAAACGCCCAAAAACGGAGCTTACCGGCAGCTGGGTAAGTCCATCGCCACGCGAAGCAGCACGAGCTCGCTGCTCTGCAGTCGTCCGGCGTCCCAAATGGCGGCTTCCGGTTGGTGGAGGCTCTCCACCAACTGGAGAAGCTCGCCAGCTGGAAGCCCGCCCCCAGCAGATCTGCAGGCACGCACTTGCACACACCTGCAAATCCGCGTCGGAGCCAGGCGACGGAGCGGCGCGGGGCTGCGTGCTCCATGCTTTTTAAAAACCTTGAAAAAGAGGTTTTTAAAAAACAAGCAGCGCGGCTAGTTCCGGCCGCTCCTGAGTGGATTCTGGTGTGGAACTACAAAAAGTAGTCCACACCAGTCCGCTCTACGGTGTAGAAGACTTCCGTGAGAGGTCACTCTGCACCATTACAGAAGCCCGGTGTGGAAATGGCCATAGTTTAACACTAAAACAATACACCATGCTGGCTCAATTGGGGAGGGAAATTACAGCCCCCAAAATCCTTGATCCAACAAAGGGAGGTGATGGTCTAGCCTCCTATGAAAAGGAATTCCAGAGGGTGGGAGCAGCCACGGAGAAGGCTCTCTCTTGTGTCATCACCAAGTAAGCCTATGAAGATGGCAGGACTGAGAGAAAGCCCTCCTCTCGTAGATCTTTGTATGCGGAGATTTAGTCTTTCAGATAGTCTGCACCTAAACCATATAGGGATTTACAGCACTTTGAAGTGTGTCCAGAAACACCCCAGTAGCCAGGGATACAATATTTATAACACCTACAAGTGTGTAATTTCATGCTAGTAACACCTTCCAAATTCTCTCAGTGTGCAATCTCCATCTTGAGTGTGATTCCCAGATCTCAAGTCCTGACATCTTTTCTCAAAGTGAGGGGAAGAAATCTGAGGTCAAATAGAGCCAGAAGATCAAAGTTTCAGTTGGTGCAAGGGCCCAGTGCAGAATGGGAACAATGTGTCCTGTTTTCTCTTCTTCCCTAGGGTTTCCCCAAATCTCCTGTCTGTTATCATCCATATTATATGTGTTGAGTAAAAAATATGTGTCATTAGTCTGGCAGTCTCATAGAAGTTGTGGAGCAAAAAAAAAAGGGGATCACCTGGAACCCGGATGGATGGATGGATGGATGGATGGATGGATGGATGGATGGATGGACGGACGGACGGACGGACAAACAGGCAGGCAGGCAGGCAGGCATAGACACACACACACACACACACACACACACACACACACAGACGTGTGTGTGTGTATACATACTGTGTGTGTGTGTGTGTGTATACAGTGTGTGTGTGTGCATGTGTGTGCATGTGCTGTTTTCTCTTGTGCTTTGCAATTTCTGTATTATTTATTTCATTTCTATGCTACTCCTGCCACAAGCCACAGAGAGGACACTGAATTTTGGAATTGTTCCAGGTCCCCAGGCACTTTAATTTGGCTTTGAAGCCAAGAATACTGCCTTGATTTTTTTTTTTTTTTAAATGCATGCTGCTGGCCCTCACAAGTCTCCTGGCTGCTGGCCTCTTCCCTCTCAAAGTTTCTTAACTTCAGCCACCACCAGGATCCAATGGGGTGGGGGCAGTCAGAGCAAGGAAACACTGAGCCACCTCAGGAGTTATTGAATATGCTATTAGAGGATTGTGGCTTTTTCTGTCTTGTTGTTAAAATGCCGACTTTACTTTCCCCATTTTTAATACCAGCCTAAATGGTAGAGGCTGGACTGCAATTTCTTTCCTTGGTCTGAAGTGCGCATGGGTTGCAGCACTTTGAACAGAACAACAACAAAAGCAAACATGCTTTAAAAGTCTTTCTCCTGCTTAAGCGCTTGATTTATTTCTCTTTTGGTCCTTGATTTCATTTCTCCCTCTTCCTTATCTCCTTTCTCTCTACTCCTCCAAGTCCTGGCTGAACATTTTCCCAGCTGCTTCCTTTCTCTGGAGCATTGCCAGGTGAAAAAGAGAACAGGGCTCTTATACCTTTTAATAGTTGTGTAGGAATGGGAATTCCAGCAGGTGTGACCTGCTAAAGAACAGGAGAACTGAGAAAGAATTACACACTCTTTTGCCCATAAAAACAGGCTGAACAACTTTGAAGCTTGCGTGCTTTTTGTTGGCGTTCTGTTGGGTGTTGCCAAACAGTTGATGGTAGTCTCTCTCTCTCTGTCTTCACATAGCCTCATTGTTTTTTATGCAGCTTAACTCTGAGGTCAATAGGAGGGTGCTGTTGCACATCTTGCCAATATCTGAAGCTCACTGAGCAGAAAGATATGATGTCCTTACTTTCTAGTAGATTGCCCTTGAGTGTCCATTTACATGCTCTCCAACATGTCACAGAATCATAGAACTGTAGAGTTGGAAGAGATCACAAAAACCATCAAGTCCACCTCCCTGACATGCAGAAATACACCGTCAAAGTATTCCTGACAGATGGCCATCCAACTTCTGGTTAAAAACCTCCAAAGAGGAAGACTCCACAATACTCCAAGGCAGCAGCACATTCCACTGTCAAACTGCTCTTACCATCAGGAAGTTCTTCCTAACATACATGGCCAAGCAACTTCGGAATGTAGTCAAACTGGCAAAAGTTATTAATGAGGAAGAATACACAAGGAGAGGCTGTAGCAGTTTGCTTTTGTCTGAGTCTACAGGGAAAAGCAAGATCCTGCTTCTTCCTCTCCTCTCTCCTGCTGTAGAATTAAGTGGGTGTAAACTACTTTTGGACTTTGAATTCAGTTTGCAGAAATTGAAATAAACTTGGGACAAAAGAGGTAAATAGTAGGAAGAGAGAGAAATTGGAACATTTTAAAAGCACCTGAAACGTGGGAGATAAAGCGCTAACCAGGATTCTCCCCGATAAATCAGAAGAGCAGGGCATACATTTAGGTCTGTCCATGTTTTGCACCAGCTTGGAGAACATTATGGTTACGAAATATTCTCAGTTCTCAATATAGCTAGAATTTGGGGTAGGATGGATGGCAGAGCACCAAAGCTTTTTTTTTCTATTTTTTTCGTTTAACTTCAGAAAATCTCAAGAAAATCTTCTAATCATGCATATAACTCAGCACCTTTTAAACTTTTTTTGTGAGTTTCCTTGCATTGTGAGCTGTCTTACCTTGCACACTTCAGAATGTTGGTGATGATTTACAAAGCTCTATACAGCGTGGGCCCAGCCTATTTGAAGGACCATAGGACTATTCCTTGCCTGAGCAACCCTATAAAATTCATGCAGTTGCTGCAAGTTGACAGGTGGCTTGAAGGCACTTGCACTTACACACCTGTGCACACACACACAACCTCACACCCATGCCTTTGTGAGCCCATTATTGCTCTAAGATAGGTCTGGAGAGGCCCTTCTGTCTCACTATCTTTTCAGGCATATTTGGTGGGAACAAAGGAGAGGGCCTTCTTGGTAGCTGCTCCCAATCATTGGGACTCCCCCTAGGAAAACCAGGCAAGCTCCCTCCTTGCTCTCTTTCCACTGACAACTAAAAATATCCTCGTGCCACCACTTTTTTATTTAAACAGAAAAGGCTTTTAGTGATATTCTGTGCTATTTTGTGCCTTGCATAGTTTTCTAATTATTTTTTAATGTTTTAACGTTTTAACTTCATAAATTAACTGCTTTTCAAATAACTTTCATATTTTTATCAAAGTGTTGTATACTTTTTAATCAATATGTTTTTAAATATATCTTTAGCTGCCTTTAGTCCCATTATTGGGATATAAATAAATTTAAATTGGGATATACATTTAATAATAACTACAGATCACACCCTTTTCATAGTACATTATGCAAGATGCTTTCCCTGGCCAGCCTGATTTACCGAAAGTAGTTGCTCTTCACTTTACATCTTGTTAGTTCTCCTTATTATGAGATGCCTGAACAGCAGCCAAACTATTGCGGGTTTCAGATTGTCAACAGCTGCAGATGACGACTCCCAGGACTTTATAGGATGGAGTACTAATATGTCTGATTTGTAGACTCCTTCTTTCAGCTGCCCTCCTTTCTTAATTTTTCTGTATGAGTCAGCTGCTAAGAAGCACCTGGCATCTCAGAAGTATACTTTCTGAGCTAAAACCACCAACTGGTTAGACAAATAGGACACTGTTGCATCACTAATAGGGACAAATATGAAGCCTGGCCTCCTATCTTTGGAAAATCTGAATGTCTAGAAGCACAAAGATTCACAAGCATTATTTCTTGTTCCCTTTGCTCTATTTCTTCCAGGAATATCACGAGCAGCAGTACATTGCACCCTGGGTCTTCACTAGAATTGCCAGATTGGTCTGGGATGGGGCTGCTGTAACTTTAATCCTTTACAGATTGTGGATGAGGACAAGGTACAGTAAAGCTCCATCAAATGGAATGAAGGTACCTTTCCCCCCTCACCTTCCAAACCCCAGCTTTCAGCTGCAGCTATCATCTCCCAGCACAGCTATTGCCTCGCCTCTGGAGGGAGAGTGCAGCAGAATACCCAACTATATTTTTGTTCTGGACCTGGCTGCTGCTGCACATCTCCCACTCTTCCTCCACCAGCAAGGATATAGCCATGTTGGGAGGAGACAGGTTTGGCCCCTGTTCTCCAGTCCTTAGAGTGAGGGGGAGGAATCTCAGGGCAAGAGTGCTACAATGAAAATGTAAGTGTGCTTATGTTTTATTTGTTACTCTTGGTGTTTTTTATTTAAAACAAGTGTATATACCCAGCTTTGCCTGGGATTTCATTTTCTCATAGGTAATATTTGTTAGAAAGATTTGAGATCCTATGTCTGTAATTCCCCAAACTGTCTTGTCTAGTACTTGTAACTTTTCCTCATATTCCCCAATCCAATCTGTATTCAGCATTATTAACATACAGAGGTTAGGTTCCTGAGGGAATACACTGCCCTCCTCCTTGCTGCTGGGCCTTGTCTCCATAGCAACCGGTCTATTCAAGACAGACACAGTTGACTGAGGCCCAAGAGCTCTCTGGCTGAGAATTCTAAAGGCCCCTCCCTAAACTGCAAACCCCAGGATTCCATAGAGTCTTAGGCAGACAATCATGTGAGTCCTTTGCCTGACACAGACAAACAGAGAAACTTTGACTTTTATATATTAGATAGTATACTCTGGGCAACTGTGATTGATAACGAATCTATTATGCTTAACAACTTCACCAGGTCTTCTTCTGGTGACATCACGTGGAGCAATAATCTCTAGATCACAGGCTTTAGATCCAAAATTTCAGAATCTGAGATAGAATTTTCAAGAAATGGAAGGGGCCCCATGGGCCACCAAGTCGAGGATCTCAAGCGAAAAGCATCCCCAGATTTGTGTGAAAAAGCCCATGGTCATAGATTATGTGGCTCAGAGCAATTCAATGCCACCCCTACTTCTGAAAAGCAGGAGAGTCAAAAATTACAGAGTACCCAGATTATTTAGCTAGAGACAATTAGAGTATTTTTATTTATTTTGGTGTTTTGGAAACTTCTTTGGCTAGCAAATATAGTCTTACTTTCTATCATTCAAAATACCCATTGGTGTTGCAGTTGGAAGGCACAGCTCAACATTAGGAGGCTTCAGCAGCATAGGTACTTTGCATGCCTCCAGATTCATGGGGAACCAAGAAAATCCATACCTTGCCTAGTTGCTGACAGTCCTTCAATAAGAATACTGGAGGGCCAAAGTGATCCTTAAATAGGAAGATGGCCTGATTGGCCTTGATTCCTTACCCTGATTCCTTACTCTATTTTACTAGTCTCATGCTGCAACTAGGCAAGGCTGCCTGAAGCAAACCGAGGTTCTCCTGGTTGAAGTTCTCCAGTCAAAGAATGGAAGTGCGAGGCTGATCCTTGGGCTCTTCTTGAAGAGCTAGATCCTTAGGAGGAAAGAGTCTCATGAGATTTCCACTGAGCACTCAGTCTTCATTCCCTGAACTGCAGCTTTCTGCTTTGAGCAGAAGGATTCTGGAACCTTATTCCTGATACTGCTATAGGTTTTATAGGATTTGATGTCACGCAGACACACATCCTTTTTGCCATCATTATAAACTGTCTTACATAAAGTCCAGTATCAAATAACAGGATTAAAAATAATATCTTACTTTAAATCAGATAGAAACATCACATTGCAGAACTTTAGGCAGGTTGGGACCAGGCCTTGCTGGAGAGAGGCATTATATGCCCCCATTTTCTACCTAGCCTATGGTCTTTTTGCTAAGCCACAAAGGACAAGGGTCTAAGCATCTATGTGACAGTTCTCACTTCTCCAAGGATCTTGTCCACATCCTCAAGCTGCACAAGGTGAAAAGTGGCCGTTAGCAAACAGGGCCCAAGGTTACATCCACAGAATCTGCGTTAATTGTAGAATCAAAGTCAGAACAAATCTGAACAATTTTGTCTGCAGAGTGCTTAGCAAATTGTTCACAGTGGGCTATTAAGTGGTTCTAGATTCTGCTTTCGTGGGCCAAGGTGTAAAAGGGCCCTAATGACTCAAGACAGCTCTGCTGAATAGCAATTTGCAGACACAGTGGTGACAGAGGAAAAAAAGACTACAGAGTAGATGCTTCCCGGGGCTACTCCTGGGAAGCTCCGGCCACCATCACCATGGAAGCAGAGGGGGGATAGTGTTGAGAGCTGTGGGGACTGCAGCAGGTGCTCTTGAAGGGGAGGCTTCTGGAATGTTGGCTGGGCTGGAGAGTTCCGGGTTCGCTGTGCTAACAAAGGGTTGCCAAGAGCCCACCCAGCAGAGGAACAATGAGCTGAATGTACAGGAAGGGCTCCGTGGCTGTGGCCATGTCTGGCAGGTACCAGCTGTGGGCACCCTGGTCCCCACTGGATGAATCCCTGAAGTGGCTGAGGGGCACTGTGCCCAGGGGCACTGGTGGCACCAAGTACCCCCTCTGGGGTGGCCCAAGCCCAGCCGCTGCTGACCTGGAAGTGCAGCTCTGCTTCCAGGGACTCAGCCTGGTGCTGGAGGCCCCTGGGGCCAAGGTGGCGACTGGGCAGCTGCAGCCTCCTGGGGCAGCTGGGGAAATGAGGGGGCGCACAGTGAACATGCATAAGCCCCAGGCAGTGCGCCTCCAAGGGCTGGACTCTGTCTTTGGGCGTCTGGTGACAGCGCAACCCCCACGATGGACAGGCTCCCTGAGGGTCTCAGAGCACTCAGCCTTCTGCCAGGTGGTGAGCCCCCGCCAGCGTTGGCCCCATGGTCTCCGGGAGCCCCAGGTACGCATGGCAATGACTGTGTGCCGTCAGATGCTGCGTGCTATCCTTCTGCTTTATGCAGCCTACAAGAAGTGTGCCTTTGCCCTACAGCACTCCTGCTGAAGGCCGGCCCCAGGGGTGGGGCAGGGGGCACAACGTCTTCTTCACCTGCCTTCTTCGTCCCAGGGGTGCCTCCTCCCTTCATAGAGAGCGGCTGATCTGCACCAGCAGCCCACCCACGGGCCTGTCGTCTTCTCAACCACCTCCTTTCCTCCTGCCCTAAACATCTCCTGCTTCCTCACCAGCACCAGACTGCAAGGGGAGAATCCAGAGGGGCCCACAGATCTTTCACCAGATGATGAAAGCAACCACACTTTGCATTCTGCCTTCAGCAAAGAGTGTGCAAAGGTCTTCCCTTTCTTGTCATGATTCTCAATGGAAGGAACAGATCAGCTTATCAGTACCAAAAATGAAAGACATAAACCTTTTTACATACAAATAAATGGTCTACAAGCTGCGTAATGAGACACAGTTTTGTACTTTGACACTAAGAGATGGTCAGCGCCATGCTTGAGGGGAAAAGACGTCTATCTGGCTGATATGGAAGATGGGACCATCTGAAATCTGCTGGTTGTTTTTCACATGGGCAGTAAAGGAACTGCATGGCTGAATGGCACCGACATGAAGAAGAAGAACCCTTTTTAAGGAGAAAGAAAAATGAAGCTACCGGTCAATACAAACGGCAATTTGTGCCCCAGAAAAAGCATTCTTCTACTTATAAATGAAGCTAAGAAACTTAATTTAACACGAGTTTATATTAGTCAGCAACAGATAAAAGGTAATCTAGTGGGAGCACAGTATATGGTAGATCAGAGACTGCAGTCATCAGTAGCATGAACAGTGGAGGCATTTTAAGAACACTTCTTTAAAAAGTAGTATCTATAACTGCTAAGTATAAGGTACCACTTCTATATTTGGTATTGCTGTGCAAACAACAGGTTTCTTTGCAATTATTTTAAAATTAAAACAATCCTTCTTTGTGTCATTAATGGGCAAAGTCTCCCGTCAATGGCTCCTGAGTAAAGTTAGAACGTTAAAAGACAAGACAGTGCAGCACAGCAGCCAACTTTGTGTTTTCCATTAACTGTGGCAGAGCTTTAAAATACAAGAGCCTCAAATTCCAGTTTCCACTCTTCATTTCAATAAAGGAAAGCAAGCTGAGTGTTGGAGCCTATTGTTGTTGTTGTTGTGTGCCTTCAGATTGTTCCTCACAATGATTCTAAGGCAAAACTGGGTTTCTGGGTACTAGTGTGTGTGAGGCACCCAAAGTACAGTGGGCTTCCATGGATGAGCACGGAATCAAATCTTGGTCTCCAGGGTTGCAATCCATAAAGTGTGTCTAATTTCACAATGCACCAATCTACCCAAAAACTCACACAAGTTGAAGGGAAGCATTGATACTGCAGTTTTGTGGACCCAGGGAGACTGTTTTATTTTATTTATTTATTTTTCTCCTGACTGGGGCTCAGTGTTTCAGGACTATAAAATTAGTCCAGATCTCTGCCTCTGAGGTTGGAGAGAGGGCTCCAAAATTAGAGGGAAAGACCTGACCTCTGGTTCCTGCCTTGCTGACTCTGCAGAAAGCTCTGTGCCCTTGGCCCCTTTCAGCATTAGGGCTCTGCCTTTGGGAAAAGGGGAGAGGTGGAGAATGAGGGAGTCTCTAGGCACAGCAAAGGAGCCAAGGTCTCCCAGCTGCCAGACTCCTCCTACAGTTTGTATGTCAGCGATGAGATTTTTCAAAGTTTGTATGTTTTCTACACAGCTAATAAGGACATTATTTTCATTAATGGTGAATTACAGACACATTGTTCAAGAACGGTATATTCACTCTGGTAGCCATTTATTATTTTTCAAAAAATATATATGTATACTTCTTGTCAAAGGAAGAAGGGAACTGATCCTGCCCTGCATAGAGGTATGTCTCTTCTCCAGTATCCGCTTCTTTTTTCATGTGCATCTTTCATCTCTGCCATCATTTGGAAACCTTTGGCCATTTCCGCACTAGACCATTATAGTGCTATTATTCCACTTTCAACATCCTGTGGAACTCTGGGGTTTGTAGTTCATTAAGGCCAAAGAGCTCTCTGGCTGAGAATTCTAAATGCCCTTCCCTAAACTACAAACCCCAGGATTCCAATAGGATGTTGAAAGTAGAATAATTGCACTATAATAGTGTAGAGCAGAAATGGCTTAGTTTCAGTAAATGCTAGGAGGGTGGTTGACTCATAAGTTCATAGGATGACTGGGAGACCAAGAACTCTTTCTTCAAAAATTCCAATAAAGGACTGTCTAGCACCTTCTGAGGGAATCTTATCTCAGTGGTTCTCAAACATTGGTCTTCCAGGTGTTTGGGACTTCACCTCAGAATACCTGCCCATTGACCATGCTAGCTTGGACTGCTAGGAGCTGAGGTGCAAAAATCTGCAATACCAAAGACAGAGAAACACTGGACTCTTTTCCATTGTTCAACAGCTCTTACAGCCAGGAGAGCCTCTGGAGATGCCATTTTCCAAGGATCTCCTAGAAGAACTCAGGTCTCTTCTTTCCTTTTTGGCACATCAGGGCTGCTGAATGGGACTTCTGTTCTTGCAAAGTAGCTGAGAGGAAAAACTCAGAAGTTAGATTTAGGATCCTCAGAGCCTTGCCCACTCCCCTGACAAGGCTGTTCCTTTTCGGTGGGGCCATGATGTCTCTAGAGCAGGGGAAAGCTGTTGTCATGGTCCACAGCCAATTTTTGGCTTAGAGGACAGTAGGTGGGCCACACCAGTGAGATACACTCAGAAATGGGGGAAACTAATGAAAAAAAGGAAGTAGGAAAAAAATAGAAAAAGCAGAATCTGGGAAAGTTTTTTTTTTTTTAAAAAAGGATAATGAATCCTCCAGCTAGTTGGAACCTTTGGGGAACTGTAGTCCAAAGAGTCACTTTCCAAGTCCTGTCCCACACTATTGAGACTGAAGTTGCAACCAAGGGGCTGAACTTACTTTAGGGGCCAGGGAGTCACTGGAAGCAGGAAAGCTGGATGAGGTAGGAGCTGAAGGCACCAAGAAGGAAAGACCCCAGAGATGAGGATGAATCTCCAAGGACATACCTTGGCACTCTAGGGATTTCCTGTTTTCTTCTCCAGCTCAGAGCTCTTCACCCCAAACCCATCACTAGCATGCATAAGGGTGAATAGGAAGGAAAGGTCTACATGTCCCAACGGACAAGACTTTCCCCATGGAACTAGGAGAGAGGGAAGGTAGGCAGGCAGTTAGGAACTCAAATACTTTTGTCTTCCCTCAGAAGATGTTTGACAACTGCTCATCACAAGCCAACCCACCTCTGCTGGGCTGTTTTTTTTTTTCCAGTTCTTCTGTTCTTCACACAGGAAAAGCAAAGGTCCCAAAGTGCCCCCTCAGGAAAGGAGAAGAATAGAGTTCTGTCTCTGGCAGAATTTCCACATGCCCCCAGGAGCTGATACGCCTCATGTCTCCCTTCACAGGCCCTTTCACAGTCTCTTTCCACACCTTACCTTTTCATGGCGGTGTCCAGTGGGGATCCTGGCACTGGCACTGCCGGGAGGGGAGTGTGACAAGAGTACTCCCTTCTGTACCGGCTGGCTCCACAATGAAGGAAGTGCAATGGCTCTGCCTCTTCCTTCCTTCCGCAGCACAGCCGGTTACCTTCCCAGGCTGCGCTGGGGCAGGAAGCGCAGCCATTGTGCTTCCTGGGCTTCTGCATGACAGGTGAGTCTGTAGTGTTGGCACGATCATGGATCATTGACGGGGAAATCCTGGTAATGATTTACTCCATGATTGCACTGCCTGGGGATGGGAGAAGGACAGGACAGGGATGACAGTTCTGCGTGACATCATTGTGGTCCTGTCCTTCTCCCATCTCTATGATGGGCTGGGAAGGTGGTGCAGAAAGAGCCACAATTTCACAGCCAATCACGCACTTCAAGCAGTCCCAGAGCAAAACAGGAATGGGACTGCAAATACACCTTGGTCATGCACACTTCAGGAACTCCACTAACAGGAGTGTCTCTGGTGTTTTCATCCACATGGCCATTGAAGGGAGGAGTTCCAGCATCCTGTGTAATCCCAGTCCACAACCAGTGGCTGCGTAAGAATGATCAAGCCATCCTTGTAAAGACAAGTGTTTGTATTACTGTAATATACCATAATGTACCTATGAAACATTTACTTTCCCCCTTCTATTTTTTATGTTTTGAATTACAGTGTAACAAATATGATTGCATCAATTTATGGTCTAAATCTTTTTGGTAGTCCTAACTAGATATGCTGTTCTTGTTCTTGTTGTTGTGTAGCTTCGACTCATGTCTGATTTATGGCGACCCTAAGGCCAACCTATCACAGGGTTTTCTTGGCAAGATTGGTTCATGGGGTGTTTGCCTTTTTCTCCTAAAGTGATCCAGTAGGTTTCCATGGCCAAGCAGAGATTTTAAACCCTGGTCTCCAGAGTTATAGTCCAACACTCAAATTATTACACCATATTGGTAATCCCAACTAGTGTAGACCCACTGAATCAATGAGATTTATAAGCCCCAACAAGACCCTACCCTTGGGAGTGGGCACAGCATAGCCCTCCAGATGTCAGACTGCAACCCCCCGCATTCTGCACCATTTTCTGACTAGGAGCTGTAGTCCAACAACACGGACAGACAAACTTTGTCCACTGCTGGTAGAAAGGCTGTTCTTACAGAAAGTCCTTTACTCCAAATCTTGTTAAGGTTGGCAGGCTCCTTTCCTTGGAGCAGGAAATTATTCTTGCAGGTTTCACTTCTTTCTTCCAAGAAATAAACAAGTTCATCTAAAAAAAATCAAAACTGAAAGGCAGGCAGCACATAATCTTTGCATTTATTTATCTGAAATTTGGCTGGTGTATTACTCCCACAACAGGACATCAGATCTGTACATTTCATCCAATTCTGATAGACAAAAAAAAAGGTAATTATTACCCTGTTGTTGATTTTCAGTGATGGTCAATGGGAAGCACTAAGATTTTGTTTTCCAGTTTGAGGTTCAGATTTGGATATGAGTCAAACCAGGCAACCTCTGAATTGCTCCAAGCCATACTGGGCAGTTTTTCGATCCACTGAACTGAGGCCTGTGATGTTACCTAAATTGTATTATCATTTGTATACTCTATACTATACTCTGTATAATAACATAGTTTAGTAAATAAGCCAAGGAGTATGCATTGAGAGCAATCAACAGGTGTGGAAGGGCTAGTAGAGTGGGCATTTAAGAAAGCTTTACTCTGGTCTACTCCTGGAGCATAAAAACAAGCTCCCCACCACATCAAATGGTTAATTAATTTTGAAGCTTCTGCCCTACCTATCTTCCCTCAGTTCTGGGTACTTGGGCTAATTGAAGTCTTTGGGTTGCTTCTGATCAGATTGGTAACTTGATCTGTCACAACTTGAAAGGTTTTGGCAAGGAGATATAGTTTGTGGGAAAATGAGGCCTGCAAGCTTGCCATGGGATCTTGGGTGTCTAGGCAACAGGCTCACACCCAGCTTGGGGTCAGATAGCTCTGCCTCACTCCCTGCTGTCAGGGGGACTACACAGTGGCTTCCATTCATGTAGAATCTTACATATACTCAGCTAGTGGGTTGGGAAAATCTTTTTCCATCAGCCAGCAGGCTGGTTGATTGGTGTACAAATCTGGACCCTTGTTGGGTCAAGCTTCTTCAGCTATAGCCAATAGAGAGTTGTGGTCTTTCCCCACATGCCAACAAATGTTGACCATGTTATTCTTGCCAAGTGAGGTTTTCTGGTATCACTGCTGAATAACTGTGCAAACAGGAGTTCATAATGAAAGAGTAGTGTGAACATGATTCAGTTCTTTCATGAAATCTAGTAACAGCTGGGTAGAGTATGGGTAGCTCCCTCAGCTGTGGCATTAGGTCAGGGCTTTGGGACAGACACCCAGAACCCCACTCAAGGGAAGTAAGTGAGGAGTCTCCAAACATATCAGGGCTGAGTCACCACATTTTGGTGAAATAATACATATTTCTATCCAGAGAAAAGGCACAACAGGACCATTAAGGCTAGAATAATCAAATAATAACACTGAGGTTCCCACGTGAGAATTCCTGTAGAAATTGCTGGACTGGAGTGAAGCATCTGAAAACACCAACTGGCATCCTGTTAGTGAATTCCACTAGCATTAGTGGGACTTAGCCATCACAACTCACTTCTATGGCCGTTATGTAGATTGCAATTCTGTTCTGACAACACGCCAACCAAAATCCCACCCTCCACTCACCTTGAATCAGTGCAGCCATCCCCATGTGGCCATTTCCATGTTGCCAAAGAGCAAAAAGATGCATCCAGCTATTTTCTTGTAGCCAGATGTGCTGCAAGATGTTACCTGCAGAGAGTTCACAAGGAGCCCTGGAGGTCTTTGAGGATGCCTGTCACAGGACATACAGGTAAAGGAAAATTGTTGGGCACATCTCTGCTTAGCGTCCACAGTGTGAAAGCTGGAGAAGGTTCCTCCACCTTTAATGATTGTGCAGAAGAGGGAATTTCAGCAGACGTTGCTCGTTACATGTTGCATGCCAGGTCAAACTTGATGAAATTTGCTCTTTTCCACAACCATTAAATCTAGCTTTCAATCTGGCAGCCCTATCCCTACTCATCCCTCAACTCACTGACAATGTGGAAATGGCTGCATGGACAGGGGTTACAGTGTTGTTGACTTTGGGGAGATGTCAACTACATCAGTAGATGTAGTTACAGGGGTGTAGTGATGTGATACATGTACATCTCCTGATGCAAGACCTCAACCACCATCATTCTGAAGAATTAGCATGAGCAAAATGACCACTTCTGGTACTACTGCTGCTGACAAGGGCATCTTCTGCCTTTAGGAAAGGCTGACCATGTAAGAATTGCTGGAATAAAATCAAATTACACTTAACAATGATGGTTATAGTTAGCAGATACTTTAAATAGTTTATCATTTACAGCTTACACAGCCTTATACAGCTTCAAGGATTCACAAAGTTAATAAAAGGTATGTACAATGCTGATGTGTAACCAAAATAGCACAAGTTGTTGGCAAAGAAAGTGACACTGAACCTCTGGTTAGCTTTTGAATACTACTTTGCACTGGAGGGGTTTATTAAAGAAAGCATGCAAGGTTATATTTTGTACACAATTGCTCTATTTGAATGATGTTTATATTACAGGGTGCAGCAAGATGTTTCCCTTCTTTTCAAAAGTATGTTGGAAAGTTAATGAGCTGGAGGGGATTTTTTAGCCTAAAGGGGAATAAACTTAGGCTGTGCTCCTATATATAATTGGTCCCACGCACATCCACATGACCAATATATGTGATTTTGCTTACCTACAATGAAATGTGATCCAAAAATAAGTACTTTGAATTTAATAGAAATTAAATAGAAACTGAAGGATTAAAGGGAAATGTATACAGTATTAGATGGAAAATGGAAAATTCCAACAAATGGCATCTTGTTCCCTCACACTCTTATGCTGGCTTGCATTGTCTATGCTATTTTGTGTTTCCTCACTGTATACACATGCTGTCATGCTACCCAATCACTTAGTAGGCCTCTCAGTTACATGAGCCGATCACTGTAGTGTCCTGTAAAATTCTTGCACCAGTAAAGTGCTAGTCCTTATACAATACTGTAGTAAAATGCTTTTGCCTGAGTGCTTCTGCTGTTTGCAGTGGCCCCAAAGCACAAGCATTGTGATACCCTGAAAGCATGTTTGCCAGTATCCACATTTTTTATTATCCGTGATAAGTCTAGGAGCCTATCCTCTGCAGATATGGGAGATGTACTAGATATGTACATGGCAGTGAGCCCAACTGAATTCAAGGGAATTCTGCTTGCACTACAAGCACTGGGATAGACAATTTGGAAATCTTTGTGGTTCAGAAAAGCCTGTAGGTCTTGCCAGGAGACAGGTAGAAACCCAAGTCAAAAGCCAAGCAGCAACAGGTCAAAAGCCCAAATCAAAAGCAAGTTGGCAGCAACAACTGTGTGACTGCACCCCTGAAGAACAATAATTGAAGGCAAGCAATGTGTTTTGTCTTCTTCACAGTCACATATACAAGAGATTAGCCAGGCTGCATCTGTTCACTCAGAGGCTTTGTGATGCGCACCATAGTGTCCATGGCATGAAGACTTTTGAGAGAAAACAGTCATACAAATCAGGCCACACAACTGCGTTCACTGAGCTAGCTCAGACCTGATCTTATGCATTCTGTTGTTTGAGCTGCAGACTTAATTAGCCTAAAGCCTTTCTTCAATCTTCCCCCATTATCATGCATATCAACAGCTTAGCTGATGGCTCAGGCACTCCATCTTCCAGACTAGCTGCCACTATAGACAACAGCAGTTAGAAATATTTACTGACTCTCCTGGAATCTTAATAGACAGACAGCTAGATTCCAGTCCATCCATTCCACCATGGTCTAAAAGATGGAGAACTCCATTAATCAGTGCTTGTGACAATGAACAAAGATGCAAGTAAAGCTATGCTCAATCAGACCAACGTGCTGTTTAAACCATGGCCAACCAATTGCCTACAGGATACCCATGGGACAGGAATATGATGATTGTTGATCTCTCCAGCAGCTGAGATACAGAGAAATGCTGATACTGGAGGTAATTATTGATGCCCTCAATGAGGTTTGTTTTCCACTTTATTTCTATGAAATATAAATTATTTAAATTTGGCGGAAGATGTATGACAATCATGATACCTACTGGCTTTATTTTAAAAAGTTAGGTGAAAATGAGTTTGTGGGGAGTAGAAACAATCCAAATGGATTTATAGGCAGCAGTTCAACAATCCCCTCTGTGTCTAGGATAATATTATGCAATCGCTCATTACAGGAGCTATCCAAAATAGAACAAAAGAGCAGAGGAGCATACCACATAGTCATTTTTTCCACCTATCTCCTATGCACATGTGAAGGCTAAAACATCAAGAAGCAGCATCTGATAGGAGCTTTCCAACCCAGTCTTTCACCTTTCTAAAAAAAGGAGTTTCTAAAACTCGTACTGTTAGTTCAACTCTAGACAGTAAAACTCAAATAGTTTGAAAATATTGTGGCACATTCCCTTTAGAAAGGAACATATATTCCATGCTGAGAGAAAGAGTAACTATAAAGTGATTGGTAAATTGAGAAGGATGAGCCACAAAGACAGGACAAGAAATGATCACTTTTAGGAATTTCTGATAAAAGTCTAGGTCTGTTTACCACTAGGCAAACAGAATACATTTGTTATATTCCTTAGATTTACAAAGGTGGGAATCCTGCTTGTCACTGAATAAATTGTTGAATGGTGAATCAATGCATACATAAATCCCATTGATTCAATGGCTTTACTCCAGTTGGCACTAATAATAGGATTTACGACTAATTAAAATTTGCAAAGGTTTGCTTTTTGGAGTTGTTTTGAGCTCAGCACAGTGCAGTGGTTTGAGCATTGGACTATGACTCTGGAGTCCAGGGTTCAATTCCCCACTCAGCCATGGAAACCCACGGTGTGACTTGGACGCATCTAACACACACTGCCACAGAAAACCCAGTCACAGATTTGCCTTAGGGTCACCATAAGTCAGAAATGACTTGAATGCACAAAACAACTACTTAATAAACCATATAGTACAGTCATTTCAGTGCTGGATTAGGATTCTGGTAGACTAGGATTCAAATCTCTACTCAGACATGCAAACCCAGTGGGTGACCTTGGGTAAGACACACTTTCACAGCCTAAAAGGAAGGCAATGACAAACTTCCTCTGAATAAATTTTGCTATAAAATCACTGAGAGGGTCACCATAAGTTGGAGGCTACTTGATGCCACATAAGAACAATAATTTCCTAGCTACAGTAATGTGTGGTGCATCAAATATGAAGTGGATATATGCAGAGTTCTTGTGTCCTTCTCATCAACACCTTCTCACTAACACACCTAACACCTTTTCACTAACACTTTGTCATACCTTGAGATCCCAAGATTTGGGTCCATAGGTCTATCTATAGTATGCCATTAAGTATATAAACTGCATTGGCATGATTTTACTATGATAAAACTCATTTTCAATTTTAAAAACAGACTGAATCACACAAGATGGTACTTTACACCAACACCATACTATTGCATTTACAGGGCAAGCCCCTGTATGTTTACAATTCTACTATCAACCTACTCAGACCAAGCCATTTTGAAATTATACATTTGGCAGGATTTAGCAATAGTTTGTTAAACTATTATAGAAAAGCAACTAGCATATATTACAGCAGAAGAGCATAGTACTATACAGTACAGACTGCAGGGTTTGAGATGAATGAGTTTACTGTCTTGCTTTGTTAAGCATTCTGAAGATGTACCCAAAGAAAATGCCAAACATGTATAGGTATGATAAAAGACAATATAGTGAGAAATAACAGCAAATTGTTCAATGAACCACCTCACTTGTTACACCCATGAAGAAAGTTCGTATCTTACATTTATATTGACTCACATACCAATGAACATTGTTGGTTTGTGTATTACGTTATTCAACATAAAGTTAAAAACACATTGGACTCCAAATCCTGATCTCTACATAGTTATTCACATGAAAAAGAACATACACGGATGATACCACGGTGCCTTTTAGTCACTGAAGAGCATTACTTCACTTGGAAGAACATCTGAGAGAACACTGTAATTCCTTCTTCTCGCATTGCTATTGTAGTATTCAAGCTTCTCAGTGAACAGACAGGACAGATAAGGGATGTGGAGGTCCTCCATCATTTGTTTACTAAGACTTAAAACATTTCTTCAAAAACAGTTCTCTAGAAAAATTATTAGCTACCCTCAAACCATAAGTAGACCAGTAGAGTAGTTTTTTAAAAAGGTCTGTCCACCATAAAAATGGAACACAAATGCTAATATAAGTCAAAAGCATTTCTGATAAGAATTTATTTTAAACGAAAAGGGAACAAAGGAATAGGAATAAGAGATATATCTATACAATTTAAGTATCAAAAAATAAAAACAAGAATGGGACAAAGTCCATGAAATTACTATGTTTGGAAAAGAACTGTATGGTTCAGTTGATTACTCTGATTTCAAAACTGGTAACGGATGAATCCTATGTAAGGAGATTTAGTTGCAGTTCTGCCCTCTGCTGTCATCTTCTAACTGGTACTTTTTATTCATTCTCCTGGGCGTTCGCTCAGATATCCCAAACTCATTCAGAAATGCCTCATAAAGAATCCTCCACAGGATCTTCCATGCCATCTTCTCAGGGACAAAAAAGATTTATGTTCCAGACACCTCGTAGTACCTACATGTTTTTTATATTGATAATCATGTACACATTCACAGCTGTATCCATTATTTGTACCTACAATTAAGTAGGATTCTGATATGCAAGTACAAATCACACATGAAACCATGTAGACAGAAGCCCTATTGGGTGTTCAATCATGGTCTTAGCGAAACATAAGTGGGGCTGCATTATATAGCTTTGCTCTCAGTCTCCCCAGCATTACACAAACCTCTCTTCAGGTGTATACGTATTTGGTATAAACATCTTTAGAGAGGAAGCTTTCACACATAAAGATCTATGCAAGCTTCCACACATGCTGTACCCCTCAGTGATCATGGTTCCAGCTCATATGGAAGCTTTTGCACATATAGTTCCATATATGAAAAGCATGCTTCTCAACAGATGTTTTGCTGGACACATGTACACCTGAGAAGGTGCCAGTGTAATACATGCAAATGTTTCCTTCCCACAAGCATGTCCAGGGAAGGCAGGTTTTGGGGGCCTTTTTTTTTTTTTTTGAATGCCTGAATCAAACAGCTAAATTCTCATAACTATTCAGAGTATTGTGCAAATAAATATCCATGCAGGAAATTGTGGCCTATTCTTTAAACCCAGAATTCCAAGCATTAAGGAGCACAGAGAAATTTCTATTCTCTTTACTCCAACCACAGTTTATATACCTTGATAGTTATTAAATTTGCTTAAGAGCTAAAAACTGCATGGTCATTTTGATAATCTTGTTATAATCATCAACATCAATATTCTATGCCCAGAAAGATACTCTACAGGTATATTGAACAGGCAATTTTTAAATCAAGTTCACTGTGTGGCCAAATCAGCCTCCTACCTACATGTTCAGTGTTCAAACACATTGTAAGAAGGGCCACAGCTCCGTGTTAACAGCATTTGCTTTCAATGCAGAAAAACCCAAGTCAGCATCTCTAGGTAGGGTTGAGAAAAATTCTTCTGTAGAATCCCCAGAGAACTGCTCATTACTTGCTAATGTATCCAATACTCAACTTGATAGGCTAGTGGTGTAACTCAGGACAAGTCTCCTTCCTATGCAGCATTGTAATTTGAGTGTCATTTTTGGAAAGAAAAAAAAATCACTTCTGTATAGATCTACCCAGGAAGACATTATTGCTAACAGAATCTTCATATAAACCTTTGATGCCTTGATTTAACAGCTTCATTTACTGTCGCAGAAGTTATGCTAAGCCAGAATGAAGCCATTATTTATTACCGTTAATTGCAATCTTGTTTGCCTCCTCTGCACCATTATTTCAGCACACTATTTTGTGGCATCAAAAATATATCTAGTATATTTCATACATATCCATGTATCTCATTAAATAAACATAATGAATTTATAATATAAAACATCTGGCAAGATACAAAAAAGCTTTATACATATTTTCCATTAACTGGTACACAAGTTACCATGCAGAATGCAGAATTGTCAAGAAAATGATTTTATCTAAGGATGTTCACAGAGTGAAATTATTCTGATTACAAAACATGGTGGAATAAAACTGCTTGAAATACAGCTCTGCAAAGTGTTCTCCACAGAAACAAGGACTCCACAAAACCCATGTACTGATAAAGCCTTAACTGGGACATCATCCAAATTACTTTTACGAAATAGCTTTCTTTCTTTTCTTTTCTTTTTTTAAAGAAACCTGGTTAACAAAGAGATCAGCAATCATTCATTGTCAGTGTCCTTAAATAGTAACAAAACTCTCAGTTTTTAAAGCTGCAAAGACTTTCAAAGCAATACAGATGTAGGAAAATAATGCTTAAACACCACTACCACCACCGCAAAAAAAAACAGTTACTTCCAAACAGTTTCACAGACATCAGAAGATTAAATGAATGTATTAAGTGTTATCAAGATAACCAGGCACAGATTAAAACTATGCATCTGAAACAAAAAACAAAACAAAAAGGTATGTTCTAAGTAGAAGACTATGCTGGACTAACCGTTATCCTGAAAGTAATTTTCCACAAACAAAATGTTAGGTGGAAATAAGTCAGACATAATAGACTTAACTGTGCCTGAGTTAGCACAGGATTATAGCCCTTGCCTTCTAGATTTGGCAGTTTGCAAATTAAAGAATGGTGAGGAAAGGACAAGAAACAGCCATTCTATCCTGATAAAACTCTTCAAGGAAGCTGAGTACGGGAGGAAGGGACAAATAAGTAACACAAATTCATAGAGCCAGAAGTATACTTTATTGTTCAAAACAAACTAATTAAGACTGCAGACAAAATAAGATCAAATTCAAAATAGTTTTGTGCTGGTTCCAACTGCTATGAAGCTTTTTTGGGAATGCACAACTCAGGTATACAAATATGCATCTGTAAAGAATGGTGCTGACACTCACAAGCAGAATTAGGCTTATTCTAGTCCCATTCAAACCCACGAAGAAATAAGTTGGTAATCCTTCTGCAGAGAGTCCCATCATGTCATATGAAATGTATTCTTATAAAAATGTTTACAGATTCCTGAGCCTTAAAAAAATATTTCTGCCCTTTTCTTGTCTTTTTCTTAAAGATGGAAAACCTGTCTTTTCCTAATTTTTGCAAATGCTTCACAAACTTGCGAAGAAGAAAGGGACACATGCATTCTTCACAGCATTTCACTGGTACAAGTCTCAATGTACCACACAAAACTTAAAAACATGAACAGCATCACTTCATGGTCAGAGGAAGATGTATCAGGGAGGAACTGTGCTGATTTTTAAAGCTTTTATCAAAAGAAAAACCGAAAGGTCTTCCCCATAAAATAAAGGCCACGTGAATTATTAGTACCGTCATATTTTCAGAAATTTAGTTCCTCTTTTTTTGTAATTCTTAACAGTATACTGAACAAAGCGAAGTTGATCTGCACCCTTCAAAAAACCTTCCGTAACCAACCAGAACTAGGATTGAAATGGAAGAGCCCTTTGTTACTCACAAGGATGGTAAAGCCAGGTCAGGGACTTGCATTTCACCAGCAAGTTCTTCCTCAGACCACTGTTTGCTGCAATCTATTAAGTACGCAGTAGTTTCCCTTTTACTTTGCATATTACACAGTGTAACTTAAAAGTTTATATAAGAGCACTTCAGTCCCACAATGTAGGATTTAAACGCGTGTGAAAAATCATGAATGGCTCCACAACGTTTCAGTGGCTTACAAAAATACATTCAACCAAAGATTTATATACTGTGTTTTTCTCCACGGTCCCACCCGAAATTAAAAAACAAGGACAAGCAAGTCAAATGGTTCCCAAAATAGCAAAATTCCACCCCTCCCCCTTTTAAGGAGGTCCCTTTTCCCAACTGCCACAAGGAAACCTTGTAACCTGTCACAGACAGGAAACTGGCTGTTTATGTACGGAGAGATCCCTCTTCCGTAGGAAGTGTTTCTTATTTTGCCTTCCCAGCATAAGAGGTAGAACACTCTCCATGCTGGATGTTCCCGGTGTTAAAATGGGAGAACATGCTCCTTTTCTAGAAATATATTGAAAGCTAAGCACATTCAACAGTACTGCATGTGAACTTGCATACTTCACACTTGCTCATTTGTATTTAAGATCTATTGTATATTATTAGTCAGCCTTATAAATAATACTAAGGAAAAAAACTGCTTCAAGGGCATTTTTATCCATCTGTAGAAGCAAACACATAAGAAAACCTAAAGTGCAAACTACAGGCCATGACAAGTATAATGATGACAAAAAGGTGCAGCCAGACTTGGATATACATTTAAAGTTATATAACCACCAATTGATCCTTAGAAAAAGTCACCCATTTTTGCAATTTAAAAACTGCAAGCATGGTTGACATCATAGCATATCCTCCAGTTGTTTGGGATTTAAGTCTCTGCGAGATGTCCAGGGGAAAAAAAATGTCTAGGCAATAGGTTAGGCTTCCAGATTCATAAAACTTTAATGTAATACTTCAGAAGAGGAGGGGAAGTCATACAACGTTGATTCCTCCTCCAGAAAATGCAAACGTCCTTTTGTTGCAAAATGTTGAATTGCTATTACTTGGATGACTGCTTTTAACAAGCGATGTCTTCATCTCCATTTCACACGCAACTATGGCTGCATTCAGTTCCACTTGAGCACGGTGGACAACATAGAACATGAGGCCTATACTTATTAGAATCTGTGAACAGAACAGATGGCATAGTGCTTGCTTAACATTTTCAGCAGCAATACGGAATACAAGGAAGATACTTAAAGTTCAGGAGAAAGAATCAACTTTGCTAAACAGAATGTTTGAGTGATTCTAGTTTCACCTTCTGATAAAACTGCATGAAACTACCTGCACCCAGCTAAGCAACAAGCTGGCATTCTTAATGTTGTTGATTTAAATCAAACCTCTGTCATGCAGTTTAAAAAAAAAAAAACAGGAAAGAAGGGAGTGATCTTGTGGCACCCTTAACATCATCCAAAGTTTTTTTTTTTAAAAAAAAAACTAAATCCAATTAATACAGCTATCTCTTTAAAATTATTGTCATGAACTAAGTAGTCTCATGCAAAAACAAAGCACACAGAAATATATACACACATATACACACAAAACACTTTTCAATGGATGCAGACAGAGATAAAAACACAGGCCTGCATTACAGTTCTGTGTAAGACTTACGATAAGTTAATCTAACTGAAGTACTTCAAATACTCAAAAGTGTTACGTAGACATTAAGTTGTAATGCTGTTTTTAGCAGGCGTATCTCATACTAAGAATGAAACCCTTTTCATCACTAGAGGCAGGAGGTAAAGCACATAAAAGCACATCAAAGCATTATGCTACTTGTTGTTTCTAACTGTTCACCAGTAAACTATTGCTTATGAGTGCCTTTGAGTGCAAATGGAGTGCATCTCTAAAACTAACTGTCTTCTAAATCCCACCAAAAATTATTCAATATTCCTGGCTACCTCCAGAAAATCGCTCGATACCAAATTTAACATTCTTTAATTTAACCCTTTACCTGAGCAAACCGTAGTAAAGAATAACACAACAGAAACTGGCAATATTTTGAAAGTCACAAAAATATCCATGTGCTGCCTTAAATTGGCTTCTAAGACCCTTCCCAAAAAAGAAGTAACTTAATGCTAACTGAAAATAGACAGCGTCAGATATCTAATGTACGCTGTCTGTTTCAAAAGGACTGTGGAGTTCTTCACATCAGCAGTACACGAATCTAATCATGTTCATTATTTAGAGAGGACAGCAACTCAGGAAAGTTAATTTCTTTGTGTTTGGTGGGAAGAAGAAAGAAGGCCTCCAGGCTCTGGAACTCCCTCCCTATGGAGGCTACTTAGCGAAAACTTTTATTCTGAAAGCCTTTTAGCTACGGATTGCAATGGGCTTTTAATGGTGTAGCATTTTGTTGATGTTTATCTTCTGTCTCTTAATGGATTTTTAAATGATTTTAATATCGTAGACTACTTAACTGTACTTAAAAAGTAACATTTATATGTTTTTACTGATGTCTTTGCATGTATTCTATTCTGTATTTGCCCCAGTATTAAGAAAAAAGGTGGGACATAAATGACAATGATGATAATGGTGATTTCTACCTTACATCGGATGATTTTACAGTTTGATCAAATTAGTATACACTAACTATGTTTCAGAAAAGGAAAGACGTTTGTGATATAATATCATTTGTTTTCAGTACTGTTCTACTGGAGTGAAACCTTTCTGTTTATGAGATTTTAAGATCCAAGGCAATATGTTTAATATGTTGAGCAAACAGCTGGATTTTTCAGCAAAACAGAGTAATGTGCTAGAAGTCTTTCCAAATAAATTATTCAGCGATGCCCAGCCAAAAAAAACAAAAACAAAAAAAGGAATGAATACAGAAAAACCTTACCTGTAAACTAAAAATGAAGTATCCACTAACACTTTGTTCTGCAATAACATCGTCCATAGTGCGCAAGGTGGTGCCCAAGTAGGAATTTAATAGCTGAGTTGGAAGTAATCCAATGGAAGAAGCCATCAGGTAATTTGGTAGTGAAAGATCTGTGATCTGAAAAAAACACAATGCATTAAAAGTGACCTATAAAAATGAAATATGTTGATTAGTTTCTTGTCCTAAAATATTTCAAAAGGGGGACAGGAGCGCAATATCCAAATAAAACAGGCTCAAAAACATCGAAAGGTTTGCCAGAATCAGTGAATGGAGCTTTAAAAAACAAAACAAAACATGGTTCCTAGTCCCTATATTTCTTCCTATACAACAGCATATCTATGTGGAATATGCACTATTATTTCATATACAGGCTATAGTGATATTTTTCAACTACATACAGAAAGAACTTAATGGAACTGGAATCTATGAAGATTCTTTTTGAGATTTACCTTATTATGATTTTATTTCTATTGAAAAAGCACACTTCATGTACGTGGCTTGGATTATGTCAGAACTGAAATTCAGCTGACGTTTATAAAGTTTGCTGTCTCCCAATTATTATTTATATTATGTAAAATAATGTTTTGTGTATTTATGCACAAAACACACTGTTCTTTGGTATTTTAGGGGCTTGCTGTCCTACACTGTTATAGTGCTATTATTCCACTTTCAACTTCCTGTGGAATCCTGGGGTTTGCAGTTTAGGGAGGAGCATTTAGAATCCTTAGCCAGAGAGCTCTTTGGCCTCAGGAAACAACAAACCTCAGAAATCCACAGGATGTTGAAAGTGGAATGTAACAGTGTAGGACAGAAAGGCCCTTAGATTTCAAAGTCAAACCACTATACCTTCATCTAGCTATCTTAAGTGCCACTGAAATGAACCAATCCAATGGAAATAGTTATACTGACTTAAGTATGTCTAGATCCAACTCATAAATGGGGTGAATATATATGAGATTTTTCAATCTACAGCATTCCAAGAGCTCTGAACAGACAGCAAAATACTGTCAATATACATTACAGTAAACATTTCCTGTAAAAGCTTAATCTGGCCAAAACAAAACCTTAGTGGTATTTCTTTAAAATGTGCAGGTTAAGACAATGGTGAATTTTAAGGGACAGTCGTTCCACAGATCTCTCATTACCAAGTGGACTCTCTATAAGATAAAGATCTCAGTGGGAAGTAAAGGAAGAACTGATAAAGTTATATATACATATGTTACTACTATACCTATTCAAAAAAATTATTTTCATTTCAAATAATGTCAAAGACAACAATAGCATCTTTTTCAGTCTCTCCCTTCAGTAGGCCCTCAGAGTACAAAAACAGCGTTCATATTTGAACATCTGTTAGTCAAAATTTATTTTGAAGTATGAAATCCTTGACAATATCTAAGAAACTAGGGAAACCCCTTGGAAAGGTATTTTTGCATATTTTAATTGGCTTAAATATTTCAAAAATGGGTTTATAAATATTAAAATTCACACTGAGTTAAATGAGTTCTGCAAGTATCTGGGATTAGTACACAGCGCACACAGAAAGGTCCAAAGTGCAATGTTAAGTAGCAGCAGCTGAAACAGGAATGATTAAGGAATATTGCCAAAAGCAGCATAAGATGAGATTCTAAGGGATTCAGGCAGGTAATAATAACAGTAAGCACTTAACTGAATATGATTTCAGTATGAATGGAACCTAGGATCATTCAGCTTCCCCTCAGTGTCAGAACTGCCAAATGCAAACACTCTGAATAAGTAGCAGCATTACTATTTCAAACCAACCAGCCAAAATTTGTGTCAAATGCTTTTTGCATTCTGGACAGCACGTTGTCTTAATGGAAAATGCATTCCCATACAATGCATTTATGACAATATAACAATTAGTTCCAGATTCGATTCCCTGCTCAGCCACAGAAACCCATTGAGTGATCTTGGGTTTGTCACACACTCTTAGGCCCAGAAAACCCCGTGACAGGTTCACCTCTTGGTTGCCATTAAATCAGAAATTACTTGAAGGCACATAACAACAACAGAACAAAAAACTCAATGTTAGTCATGACTGTTTGGCAACCTCATACAACCCATGTTGGGGATGATAGGAGTTTCAGCCCCATGGAAATGCAGCGGAAAAACCAGAGTTCAGCGAGCCAACAGCAGCAGCCTTGTTCCCCAGTAAGGATACTCACACACGGAGGAGTTTCTTCCAAAACAGGAGGCACTTTATCTTGCAGCAAAGTTCCGTTACATGCAAAACATAGGACAGACGGACAAAAGCTTGCGCCAGGCACCAGGTTTGGTCAACAGACAAATATATACTGGCGTTGCTTTGTTATATACATATCTACAACCAATCAGGTAGAGGTTTGCACACCTCCCTCTACCATCTGCACACGACCCCAGTTTCTTATGCAACCTTGCAATTACCCACAGCTGGGGCATGATGCAACATCTTTGCAGTGGGCTGATCATTTTCTCAGGGTTCCCTGCTTGGAATCCCTGACAATCCCCTCCAAAACGGTCAGACCACTGTGTAGGACATTGTCACAATCCATACATGTCATACAATACATGTTCCATAATACATACAGTACATACATTCAAGGATACAACTCATCTTGCACCTTACACTCTGGTGGCAAGGCCCAGTTCACCTGCCAGCTTCTCATGGCCTACTACTGGAAGGGCCTTTGTGAGCAAATCCGCAATATTGTTTTTCAGATACCATACCCCAATGTAGTCCTACACTCAACATTTCTGCCTCAGTCACACCGTACAGCAAAATACCCTCCTCCTGACCTTTTAGGGATAAGCACAACTTTACTTCCTGACTCAGCAAGTTGGGTACTTCCTGACCCACTTTCACTGGAACCACTGCTGGACCTAGTGCTGACCTCAGTGCGAGGCTCTTTCTTGACCGTAAATGCAGGTTCAGCACTAGGTGGCGGTGTTGAACTCTTTGGTGTGATGTTGAGTGAGATTTTTGGCTTCTCCTCCTCAGTAGTTTCCTCAGTACTTTCTTCATCATCAGCCATCACCGCCCCTCCATCTTCAGAGCTTCCACGTGTATCTGGGACACTGTCCTTTTCCTCATCAGACATCACTGCCCCTCCATTCTCAGGAAAACTTTTGTCACTTTTACCCAGGGGAACCAAAACCTCTTGGTTACAGTGCAGTCTATCCCATCCTGAATGGATTTCAAAGTTTGCACTTCTAGAATACACTATTTTGCCAGCATGGTGTAAAAAACTATACTTGTTACCTTCATATCCCACAAAGCATAACCGTCTAGATTTCTCCTCTCCAGACTTTCTGAAACTTGGGGGAACATACACACTAGCAACTGTACCCAAACACATAGATGCTGCAGGTTTGGCGCTCTACCATACAGTAGGTAATATGGAGTTTGCTTCACACTTGAACTCCACATCCTGTTTAAGTGGTAGTTTGCTGTCACTATTGCTTCTCCCCAAAGTCCTGCTGGGGCTTGGGCATCCTCCATCGTACAGTCCTTCATTTGTTTTAACAGCCCAATTCTTCTTTCTGCAAGACCATCCTCCCCGGGAGATGTGGGGTTGGTGGTTTTATGCCATATGCCTTTCTTACGCATCCAGGCTTGCAGGCTATTAGACAGGAATTCTCCCCCTCGATCTGACACAAGACTGGCCACTTTATAAGGAAATTCCCTCTCAACAGCATTCACCCACTCTTGGAACTTTTCAGCTGCTTGACTTTTCTCTTTCAGTAGATAGACATAGGAGTACCTGGTGTGTCTGTCTACAATTACCAGGACATACCTATTTTGCCCTTCAGTTGGCTTGAATGGCCCAGCCAAATCTGCATGTACAACCTCGAATGGCCATTGGGTGACACACTTGCTTTTCTTGGCAATGCGGTAAGCCTTTACCTTAACCTTTTTGCACACAGAGCACTCTAGGAACTTAGGGCAATTTCTGACCTGTAACCCAGGGCATACCTTTGCCAACTCTTGCAAACCTTTGTAGCTGGCATGTCCCATCACTCTGTGGAGATAATGTACACACTTTTCATGTAGAGGTTTGTTACACAAAGGGTTAATGTTTGCCACTTTTCCTTTGGGCAACATGTGGTACAACCCCTACTTTTTCACCCCTTTTGCACAAAAAACACCATTTGCAGTAATTATACATTTCTCCCCTTCAAACACCACTTTGTAACCCTCACTGGCCAGTTGGGAGACACTCAAAATACAGTTCTGTAAATTTATCACGCACAATACATTATTAAACGATTTCCCAAAACATGGCATATATGCAGTACCCATCTTCTGCACCTTGCTTGGTGCCCCATCTGCAACGGAAATTGCTGTTATATTTGCATTTGTAACATTACTCAACAGCTTTAAATTGTTCACCATGTGGTGAGTTGCACCACTGTCTAGCAACCACACACCACTCTCAGACTGTTCTTTTGCCACAAACGCATGGCCTTCAGCCTGTGACGACACGCCCCTCTGCTTCTGGGCTGTCTTCTTCCCTCTGCTCGGCGCTGGCATTCTGTAGTCCTTCTGGAGATGGCCGACTCTCTTACATCTGTAGCAGCGTCTGGCAAAGCTGCACACTCCTTCTTCCCGGTCAGATGCCACCTCTGGAGCTGCCTCTCCCTCCTGGCGACTGGTTTTTCTCCCCTCCGACTGCAGTCTGGAATCGAACTGCTTACGTTGGACTTCCTCCAAAATCCTCCCGGCTACCAAGTCTACAGTCAGCTCTTCCTCATGCACACCCTGGAGGCTGTACGTCAAAAAGTCCCACTCCTTAGTGAGGCTTCCCAGCAGAATAAAACTTTTCTGCATTTCTGGTATATTTACCCGTCTTTTGGCTGTCTCTTTAAATAACTGTTTCATCAGCATGAGGTGCTCTCTTACACAGCTTTCGGGACATAACTTTGTGTTATACAGTCTTTTCGTCCATAGCATTTTGGACAAACACGAGGAAGATTGATGCACACGCTTCAGAGCCTCCCAAAGCTGATATGCTGTGTCTGCAGCAGCAGCGTGAATCAACTGGGAAGGACTTAAAGTAAGCAAAAGAACTGCTTTGGCTTTTTCGTCAGCAACCCTGAACGCTGCTATTTGAGCAGCAGTTGCTCCTTCTGGGGGCTGTCCCTCATTTTCCAAAACGTGCCACAAGTTTTCCTTCGTCAAAGTGGCTCTCACATAAATTTGCCAGCTTTGATAACTGGCGTCGGTCAACTTTTCAAAACGCAGATAACTTCCCTCAGCCATGCTGCTGCCTTTGTAAAGAAAATTCAACAAACAAAGCAGTTGGCCGCAGTGACCTTGATTAGCTCCGGACTGAAGATTAACTGTCTCTCTGCCAAAACACAGATTCCCAAAGCACCAGAGAGCCAGGCAAACAGTCAAAAACAGTCCCAGTATCCAGGGGAAAAACAACTACAGGTGCACTGTGGATGCTGTGCACTCTGGGCCTGGGCCCATAACCACTGTTGGGGGTGATAGGAGTTTCAGCCCCACGGAAACCCAGTAGAAAAAACAGAGTTCAGCGAGCCAACTGCAGCAGCCTTGTTCTCCAGTAAGGATACTCACACACAGAGGAGTTTCTTCCAAAACAGGAGGCACTTTATCTTGCAGCAAAGTTCCGTTACATGCAAAACATAGGACAGACGGACAAAAGCTTGCACCAGGTTTGGTCAACAGACAAATACATACTGGCGTTGCTTTGTTATATACATATCTACAACCAATCAGGTAGAGGTTTGCACACCTCCCTCTACCATCTGCACACGACCCCAGTTTCTTATGCAACCTTGCAATTACCCACAGCTGGGGCATGATGCAACATCTTTGCAGTGTGCTAATCATTTCCCCAGGGTTTCCTGCTTGGAATCCCTGACAACCCGAAGTCACATAACCCCTACCAACATGCTTTTAAAGTACCTTCCCCAACACCATGCTGGCTTCCTGTCCTAATGTCTATATAAACAAAACTATACAGTTTCCCAGTAAAGGATGGCAGTTAAGTAGAATTTGGGAAAATGGCTACAGGCTCTTGGGCCAGTGCGGTAAAGATCACCGTATTGAAAACTAATAAAGAAAATGAAATCGAAAGTGTTCATAACAACAAAAAGTCAAGTGAATAATCTTGGACCAATGTTGTAAAGATCATGAGTGAGGCATACAGCCATGAACTTCTTGTTGTAATGAGGACAAAAATATTATAGTTTTTTTCAACTATCGTTAGTACACAAAACAGATTTGTGCGACAAATATGAATAGCCAGGTATATGGCTATAATGGCAAGCTTTCAGTATTTGAAACTGAAAATTATTTTCTCTGAAAGTTACATGGAGTTACTGAAGATTTGCTTATTAAGAAAAAAAAATAGTCCTGCAAGATTACAGTTTGCTACCACTGCTCTTTAGCTCTGAAAAATATCTAGAAATGCAAGCTTAATGACTAGACTGCAGGTGGTCTTTTATTTTCCACATACCTCTCCAATGGAAATGAGAACTCTGTACCTATTTTTCAAATATGTTCCTAAGCCAGCCAACTGAACATACAAATAAACTGTTTTTAAAATTCTAATTCAGTGTATTTCTCTTCAGCAAATTTCAAAATGCATGTAAAAACTACTGTTTTAAGGATTTTAGTATAATATTCTAAAGGAATTTAATATAATGTATCAAGTAAAGGACAACAGCTCACAACTGTATGAGTTATATCACTACAAAACCTATAATTACTATTTCTTCAAAATAATTTGTGATATCTGTAATCAAGCACACTTTAGTTCAGGGTGACTAGCTGAAGCACTGAATCATGAAATGTAGACAAATAAATGACTTCTCCAAATAGTAGCAGGAAGTATTTATACAATTGAAGAGAGTTTATTAATTACACCAATTTTAAACTGGGATGACAGACATACAAACATCAGAAATTCAACCTGAATGGAAGTTTTATGTAATATTCTACTGACAAGCATGTGTTTAAGCACAGTAGAGCTGCATATCCAAAAGGCACCATCTGATAACCTCTGTAATACTACTGAAATCTGGGACAGTGTGGAATTTTACACAAGGGAGACCTACTTTACTGACTAGGCCTACAAGAGGATACAACACTCACCTTCCCTATCTTTTAAATATTAAATCAAAAACGAGATAAGCTAAGTAAGGTATTCATTAAATTTGATCGTACTTGGAACCAATCACAAGATTAGATGAATACTTCTCAATGGTAAACTTGAACTGAACACCTGTAATGTTCCCAAGCAAAGAGTAAGATGCTATCTACACAGATCATGGTCTTTACTTCACCTTTAATCCAGAAATGGCTCAGAAATAAATATTAAAGACTGGAAAGAAACACGTATCACAAACTCATTAGCAAAATGTAATCAAAAATAATCACAAGTTGCTCAAGCTTTGTAAACTTTGAAATGACTTTTTTAAATACTGTAAAACTTGAGTAAAATTAGGACATGTATTGTACTTGCCCATCAGTTTTAAAAGTCAGTTTTACATTCCATGACTACTTTTATGTCAGAATGCAGAGACAAAAAGGAAAACCAGTAAGAAATGCTCACAAAATGGAAATTTTTTTTAAAAGACTACACTCTAATTATGTAGAACATACATGGGAGGGGGGTATCATTGCAATTGTAACATTCACCTCAGGCATACGAACATATGAGCCTTCAACTATTCCAATAAGCATGTGTGAAATGATGGCAGAACCTGCAGACACAATGCAGCCTCCTTCTGTTGTACATGGCAATAATATGTATAAAGGGACTAATTTAAAAACACCATCCATTCTATAGCTCCTTGGACTTTTTCTTTTAGGGTCATACTGCATTTATTAGTGGGAAGTTCACTGAAGAAAGCAAATTATTTTAAATTGGAATAAGAATTTCAAAAGGTAATGAGGACAATGTTGGAGAATTATCTTAATCTAGTTGAAACATCTCTAAGAGCTGAGGATTTCTTCTTAGCCTAGAAGACACCTAAGTGTGACAACCTCAGCACTTCAGAGGAAACTGAACATAGGCAATATTTGCATGCTAGCTAACAGTTTCATGTGAAACCAAGTGGTAAAATTACAACTATGTCTGGAGACCAAGCACAACACTGACTCACAAGCAGAAAGCCATGGATTCTGCAAGGATGAAGAAGAAAACATCCCTGGCTGAGAGCTAGAGGACCCTTCTATTAATAGATTTTCCTTTTCTTTTTTTTCTCACTCTGCCTTGCTGTCAGGGTTGACTGGCCAAAACGTATGACCTGAAACATTTTAGGGTTGTTTTTTTAAAAATCTCTCTCTCTCTCTCTCTTTCTGAACAAAGAAGTATCTTAAGACTATGACTGGCCACTAGTCAGAGCATTTATCCAAAAGAGAATAAACAGAAATCTTTATGCATTCTTGCATCAGTACAGAATTATAAAACACAACAAATGAGTCTGCCTGTCTCTTTGGATACAAACAAAGATACCAGGCAAGATCATTTACTTGATGGCTGATGCTACAGACCTAGGCACTCCTATTTTGAAGCAAACTTTGCTGAGTGACATAATAATTCTTCTTCAAAAAAAAATGCATAGGATCAAGGCTGTAACATGTCTTGAAAATCTACTAGAAGCAAGAGACAATAGTTACAGCACCAAATGATGATTCTCCATGAGATGAAAAATAAATTCCCACACAGTTTGCTTGGTGGAATCATAGGTATTCACATCTATCAGAAATCACAAGACTAGGAAGCTGAGATAAATCTCCCTGGGATCATAAACAATTACCGGCTTCAGCATATTTGTTTTGAACTCTCATTAATACAAAAAAATAAATAAATAAATACAAAAGTTTACAGAGTCTTTTCAATATTTTGTTGTACTACAACCTGGAGCTGAAATGGATTTTGTCAGCATTGTTCTTACTTGATGTACATAAGACACTCAACACTCTAAAGGTGCAAAACATCTTTACTGTAGCACAAAAGTTAAGTCAACAACCTGGCACCTGTTGGTTCCCTAAGTATTTGCGTCCCCGAGTCAATACTTGACAGAAAACCTTTTGGCAACAATTACAGCTGAAAGTCTTCTTGGGCCTCTTTTATTTATATCCTGCTTTTCTCCCAATATGAGAATAAAGGTAGCTTACTGTATGGAATTAAAACTATCTCTCAGCTTTGTGCATCTGGATCCATTCTTTGTGGCAAAATTGCTTCAACTCTATTAATCTGGATGAAGACCATGGGCAAACAACAAATTTCAAGTTTCACCACAAAGCCTCACTTTGATTGGGCTTTAATTGGGCCATTCTAAAACACCCAAATTCTCATTTTTAAACCACTACAGTGCTACTTTGGCTGTGAATTCAGAGCTATTTATTGTCTTGCTGGAGGGTGAATCTCTATCCCAGGTCCAGGTCCAGGTCAGACTGATACAGGTATTCCTCCTGTATTTGATTAAACTCTCCTGGCCTTCAATTCTGAGCAGTTTCCCAGTTCCTGCAGAGGAAAATATTCCCACGACATGGTGCTGCAACCTCCATGCTTCACATGGGGATGATGTTCTCAAAGCAATAATACTATTAGCTTTGTGCCATAGAATGATAGAAACGTAGAGCTTTAAGAGACCACAAGGCCCAGCAAGTTCAAACCCCCGCGATGCAAGAATACACAATCAAAACATTCCCAACACATGGCCATCCAGCCCCTGTTTAAAAACCTCCAAAGAAGGAGACACCTACCATCAGGAAGTTCTTCCTAATGTTTAGATGGAATCTCTTTTCCTAAAGTTTGAAGCCATTGCTCTGTGTCTTAGTCTCTGGAGCAGCAGAAAACAAGCTTGTGTCATCTTCCATATAACATTCCTTCAAATCTTTAAACATAGCTATCATGTCACCTCATGACCTCCTCTTCTCCAGGCTAAACATATCAAACTCTGGAAGTTGCTCCTCATGAGGTATGAGTTCTAGCTCCCTTACCATTTTGGGCACCCTCCTCTAGATACATTCCACACATAGCATTTTGATCCAAGGCCAAAAAAATTCAATCTTTGTCTCCACAGACTAGACACATTTGTTTACATGTTTGTAGTATCTCCCACATCTATTCTGACAACTTCAAAAGGATTTTGCTATGGGTTTGCATCAGCAATGGCTTTCTTCTTGCCACTCTTCCATAAATCCCAGCTTTGTGGAACATCTGGTTGATGGCTGTCCAATGGAAAGTTTCACCCAGATCTCTCCAAATCACTTCGCTGGGCAGATCTGCGTATATACTTTGAATTTTATAATAACAGATTTAACAGTTCTCTGGAGAGTGGTCATAGTTTGAGGGTAGAATTATAACCCTACCAGATTGAGACTTCTGCACAAAATTATCCCAGGCTAGTTTTGGTAGCTTCTTGGTCTTTATAATGCTATTTATTTAGACATGCTGTTCATCAAAGCTTTCTGGGGCCTTCAGAAACAGGTATATATTTAAGATCATGTGGCACTGGAATTGCACACAAATAGATTCTATCCAATTAGTTCTGGAGGCAATGGTTGCACCAGAGTGATTTAGACATGTCACAGCACAGGAGGTGAATACTTATGCAGCCAAAAAAGTGCCAGATTCTCCTTGTTTATTTAACTTATGTGCCACAACAATAACCTTTTATAACTTCACAGTACTGAGTATCTTGCATAGGTCAAGTGGTTACACTACCAAGTAAATACTTTTGAATTCCAGGTTGTAATACATCAAAATGTTGAAAAACCAAAGAGGGGGACCAGTACTTATATAAGGCACTGTACATCACTCTGATTTTTGAAAAAGCATTTAAAAAAAACCTTTCACATTGTATCCTTTATGAAGTTTAGACTGTACATCTTGGAAACAAGGAATTTTGCCCTCTTTTTCCATCTTTTCAACACCCCTCAGAACAAAAGACTTGGGACCTTCCACGCTATACAATTATAGCACTATATACCACTTTAACAGCCATGGGAACATCCTGTGGAATCCTGGAGTTTGTGATTTGCTGAGGCACTAGATCCCTCTGGCTGGATGGTAAATATCCCTCCCTAAACTGCAAATCTCTGGATTGTTTAAGAAGCCGCAGTGGCAATTAAAATGGAACACAGGCAGGTAGTATAGAGGTCTGAGCGTCAGGCTAGTCCTGTGGGAGACCAGGGTTCAAATCTCCACTCAGCCTGGAAACCCACGGGGTGACCTTGGACAGGTCACATTCTCTCAGCCTCAGAGGAAAGCAATGGCAAACCCACTCTGAACAAATCTTACCAAGAAAACACCGTTAGAGCTCTGCCTTGGGAATCACCGTAAGTCAGAAAAAAACTGAAGGCACACAACCACCACCACCACCACAACATAGTGTAATAATTGTGTGATATAAATGGGTCCTTGTTCAGAAACTGAAAAGGTTACTATTGGCTTATAAAGGATGTATAATGTTGTTTTTGTGTGCTTTCAAGTCATTTCCAACTTCTAATGACCCTTAGGTGAACCTAACAGAGGATTTTCTTGGCAAGATTTGTTCAGAGCGGGTTTCCCTTTGCTTTTCTCAGAGGCTGAGAGAATCTGACCTGCCCACATTCACCCAGTGGGTTTCCATGGCCAAGTGGGGATTTGAACCCTGTCTCCAGTCATAGTCCAACACTTAAACCACTACTACACCATGCTGGCTCTTATCAATGCCTTAACTTTTTCCAATTATTTTGCCAGGAGAGAAGCTCATTAGTTTACTTTATTTTTTAAAAAATGTGGCTAACTTGAAAAAAAAATCAGCATTAATGGCAACATAATCCACTGGCCTGACTCAATCTGGCAATTTTAATGGGAAGTTCTTATCAAATCTGACATAGCCAGGGATTTTAAGGTTGTGGTCTCCCAGTTTCCTAGCACAAATAGGTCCCACCTTAAGTGGACCCTAACCACACTTATCTCTCAAGTACTTTTCAACTATGACACAATTCTTTGCTGTTGAAGTCGACTGACAATATACATAAAAAGAAAAAATAAATAAAACTTGCATGTTCAAAATTGTTGTACTTACAGCTACTAAAAATTCCAGACTGCCTCAGCACTATTCCAAACTGAACATGCCAAGTTATTTCAACTGGAAGTTGCGGGTCTTTGGCCATCCCTCCAAAATGGCAACCTACAATTCCACAGAAACCTAGCTTACCATCAACACTTTTTCCAGTGCCCACAGTTTATATGCTCCCACTTGGTTCTTCTCACCAGGGTCAGCAGCTAATCAAACCAAGACCTGAAAGGAGAGTATGTCATCTCAACCAGTTTATAAGAGGCTTCATCTGTCTCTTATAAATTATTATTAACTAAGCTTATAAACTAAACTATTCTAGACTTACCAATGCTGCCTTGTTTATGTATTTGCAGGAGAGCAGTGGAGCTGATTAAGGAGCAAGACACCATGGGTCTGAAGTCCAGGACAAACAACTGGTATGCAAACTTCAGAAGAGTATATATGGACTAAAACAAGTAGCCAGAGCATGGAATAAAAAATTGAATGGGATGCTCCTTGAGAAGGGGTTTACCCAAGGAAAAGCTGACAGATGCCTGTACTCAAGATATAAGGACAATAAATGGACATTTATTTTGACCTATGTTGATGATCTCATCGTTTGCTGTGAGGAAAGAGAAGACAGTGATGAAATCATAAAACACCTGAGCAAAAAAGTAGAAGCGAAACGACTAGGAGACATTACATACTACCTCGGAATTCAAATTGAAAGAGTGGAAGATGGAAGTTACCTCCTTAACCAAAAGCAAAAGATTGTAAAACTACTAAAGCATCTTGGATTAACTGAAGCACATCCAGTTAGTACTCTTATGGAGACTAACTATTGGAAGCACATTAAGGAAAGTGAAGTATTGCCAAACAACAGCCAGTACAGAGAAGCTATTGGGAAGCTTCTGTACATTAGCTAAGTGTCAACACCAGATATATCTACAGCTGTTGGCATTTTGTGCTGAAGAACTAACTCACCTACTAAATGTAACTGGAATGCAATAAAGAGAGTAGCCAGATATCTGAAGGGAACCGTGCATCTGAAGCTTCAATTGCCAGCAACCAGCAATCCCAAACTGACGCGATATGTAGATACAGTTTGGGCCAATGATGTTGTTCACCAGAAATCTACAAGTGGATTCCTCTTCTATGGAGATGCAACGATTGACTGGGCTACACAGAAGCAGATGACAGCTGCGCCTTTCTCTACTGAAGCAGAATACGTCTCAGCCTCAGAAGCACGCAAACAACTAAAGTGGCTACACATGTTACTATTAGAATTTGGAACAGAGGAGGCAACCCCAACAAAGATATATGAAGACAACCAGGGATGTATAAAGATCTCTCAAACAGAGAAGATCAGTCCACAGCCGAAACATGTTGAGACAAGATACCACTTCACAAAGGATGCATATGAACAAGCGATTATCAATCTGGAATACTGCCCAACAGAAGACATGATTGCAGATGTCCTTACCAAGCCATTGCCCAGAGACTGTTATGAAGCTCAGCGAGAGAAATGAACCTCATGAACTAGTGCACATGTCACTGAGAAGGGGTGTTAGAAGTGCAACAACGCGTAGCACTGAAGAACCCAGAATGCCTCCCAGTGGGGCAGCAGTAATAAAGCTAGTCAGTTAGGGTGACCCGAAGTGTCCTCTCTCTTGAACTCTACCTATCCTGTTCCCTCTGTGATGTAAACGGATACTCTTAGGGATTCCTCTGCCTTTTCTCTTTGACTTCTCCTCCTTCTTCCCAGAAGTCCTCCCTGAGAATGCTAGACTAGATAGCCCCCAGTAACTTTCTTATCTTAGCACGGAGTTCCTTTAATAAAGCTTTAGTTTCTTTTCCTTTAAGCCATGGTGTCTTGCTCCTTAATCAGCTCTACTGCTCTGCTACAAATAGGTGATCTCTGACAGTTTAAAACCACAAGTCAGAAGCCCCAATTCAGATAATATTGTAACCATTCAGTTCCTGGTTAATGGAAACATTCCCGCTGGTTGGAGGAATAACAATTAAGACTGTCAACTGTAAGCTTCTTCTGACAGGATGAGTCTTTTCTCCAGTCACTATTATTGATGAGTCTATGCAATTTTTTCTTTGGTATTTGTAGTTTGTGTAAGCAAAAAAATACAGGCTTTTTTTAAAGAAAGGAGTGGATTATTGTATCTCAAAGACAGAAAATATTTTTCAAAGCTGCCTTATCTCACTTGACATGTAAGCTTTTAGAAATATCACAATGTCACACACTATTTCTGTCACAAAGGCATTAGGCAGTGGTAGAGTCAACGAATATTCTTCCCACTGGAGATTTGTTTTTTTCACGATTTCCAGTGAAATGTTTATAACTAGGAATAGTAACTTGAAAAAATTCTTCAAATTCATTGCTTCTCATGATGAAACTTAAAAATACTCAGGGCCACAACCTTATAGTTACTTACTATGTACCTTCTGCTGGCCCACACACTTAGCAAAACATCTGTGGCTTTAAAAAAAGAGAAAAGAAAAGCTTAATTTTAAAAAAAAAGTTTGATTTTTTAACATTTCAATTAGAAAGCAACGCGGTAATCACGAGAAGTCAACATGGATTTCTCAAAAATAAGTCATGCCAGACTAATCTTATCTCTTTTTATGATAGAGTTACTAGCTTGATAGATGAAGGGAATGCTGTGGATGTAGCATTTCTCGATTTCAGTAAGGCCTCTGACAAAGTTCCACATGGCATTCTTGCAAAGAAGCTAGCAAAATGCAGGCTGGACAGGGCTACTGTTAGTTGGATTTGTAATTGGTTGACCGACCGAACCCAAAGGGTGATCACGAATGGCTGCTTTTCATCCTGGAGAGAAGTGACTAGCGGGGTGCCACAGGGTTCTGTCCTGGGCCCAGTGCTGTTCAATATCTTCATCAACGACTTGGATGAAGGAATAGAGGGCATGCTCATCAAATCTGCAGATGACACCAAATTGGGAGGGGTTGCTAATATGCCAGAGGACAGGATCAAAATTCAAAATGACCTGGACAGATTGGAGAGCTGGGCCAAAGCTAACAAAATGAAATTCGACAGAGAGAAGTGTAAGGTCCTACACTTAGGTAGAAAAAATGGAATATAGAAATATAGGATGGGGGACACGTGGCTGGATAGGAGTACGTGTGAAAGGGATCTAGGAGTCTTAATAGACCACAAGCTGAACATGAGTCAGCAGTGTGATGCAGCAGCCAAGAAAGCCAATGCAATTCTCGGCTGCATCAATAGGAGTATGGTGTCTAGATCGAGGGAGGTACTGGTACCACTCTACTCTGCTTTGGTTAGACCTCATCTTGAATACTGTGTCCAGTTCCGGGCACCCCAATTCAAGAAGGACATGGTTAGGCTGGAGCAGGTCCAGATGAGGGCAACCAAAATGGTGAGAGGCCTGGAAGACACGCCCTATGAGGATAGACTTAGAGAGCTGGGTATGTTTAGTCCGCAGAAGAGAAGGTTAAGAGGGGATATCAGAGCCATGTTTAAATATTTGAAGGGATGCCATGTAGAGGAAGGAGAGGGCTTGTTTTCTGCTGCTCCAGAGACCAGGACAAGGAGCAATGGATTCAAGCTGCAGGAAAGGAGATTCCACCCGAACCTCTGGAAGAACTTCCTGACAGTCAGGGCTGTCCGGCAGTGGAATATGGTGCCTCGGAGTGTGGTGGAGTCTTCTTCTTTGGAGGTTTTTAAGCAGAGGCTGGATGGCCATCTGTTGGGAGTGCCTTGAGGGTGTTCCTGCATGGCAGCGGGTTGGACTGGATGGCCCGTGTGGTCTCTTCCAACTCTACATTTCTAATTATGTCTCTTAAAAATGGCATTGCTTACAATGGAGTCTATATTTAATGGAAATTGATTAAAGTCAGTCCTATACAGGTCTATTCAGAAGGATGCCCAACTGATCTGAATTCTGCTTATTGGGTATAAGACTATGGTTGGTGCTCCACATTTGCTGGGGTTCAGGTGCAGAACTCCCACAAAATTGGAAAAACTGCAAATATCAGAATATATGTATGCGTGTTTATGGGAAGAAAGGCAAAACATGATGGTGAAAGTGGGCACCCAGAGTCCAAACCAGGTTAGGGAAAGGGTGGGGTTCGCATGGTGGTCCTACACTTCCTCCCTCTCGCTCAATTTCTCCTTTGGGTAGGTGGGGACATTGGGAGAGGGTTTGTGGTGATGAGAAATCAGAGTGCAAACTGTCTTGAGCTGGCCAGGCAGAGCTTGATGGAAGAGGGGGACCAGAGGCAGTTTTTTAAAGGGCTATCTGCCCTGATCAGAGCAGCCAAGAGGGAAGGTTCCCCAGAAAAGAAGCACTGGAGGTGGTGGGGCAGGGCTGAAGAAACTCACAAACAATTAAGTCCATAAAAATTAAACCTGCAAATCTGAAGGGCTAATTGTATAGCTTTATAGTCTCAAACTGCATCTTTCTCTGCTTATTTTTCAAAAAGAAAACATTTCTTACTTTAAGACCAAGTATTACAATAAAACATGGTAAGTTATTTCCTACTGCGTCCTGAACTGTCATTACAGGTACTAGTCTATAGGAGATAGCATCTTTTATCTTACTGGAAACATCCACTGATGCTTTTTATGCTATCTAACCACTTGACCTCTGTAATTAATGCAGCTTTCAAGTACTGGATAATTATAACTCTACAAACCAAATCAAATTGCCTTTGATTCCATGGATAAACTCTGTTCTATACAATCACTACCACCACATTCTGTGTGCTTTCGGTATTTACAAGGTACTCTTCTATATGCTTATTCAGAAGCAAGCCTCACCACGTTCACTGAGATTTATTCCCATGAACGTATGCATGCAACTGCAACCTTGGGTTGAACATATACTAATAGAGAGTAAGACCAACTGGACGCAGTGGGATTTAGTTCTCAATAAATATGCAGAGCATTATACTGCTAGGCTTTATGAGTAATCTCACTTAGCATTTCCTACTTCTGTATAGAGGAAGCACAGCAAAACTCAATTAGTTTCATAACTGCACAAACCTCCTCAAGAAGATAATAGTTCAGCATCACTCCTGCAGGCTGCATGACACACACACAAAAGTAATAATATAGCTGCACCTAATTTAAATGCTACATTTAACTGTAAACCAGCATCTTAAATTATATGAATATTTTGGGGGGAATGGTGTAAAGTATTTTTTAAAGGAATATTGGCTTTTTAATGCCTTTTTCATGATGAATTAAGACAGTTTACTTAGATACTTGTGGATATAAATGTAACAATATACACAATGTTTTCTCTTGTACTGCGATTTCTCTCTGTGAAAGAAAAAAAAATCTTCCAGAGCACTCAACATGCAGTCCAGCATATGCAGCCCTGTGAAAACTTAGAACAAGGGTAATGATTTGCATCTTTCTGGATCTTATTACATTCTATCCCATTCCCACAACTCTGTGTATATGCCTTATATCTGAGTATTTATTATCTCTCCATACTGCATCCAAAAAAGTGGGTTTATATCCATGAAAGCTCACGTGCAAATAAAAACCAGTTAGTCTTAAAGGAGCTACGGCATTTCTTTTTTATTTCTCCGCCCCCTTCCTTCCTCCTTTTTAATTCTAAATTCAGTTACCAGAGATTATGTCCCAGGGAACTTTACGTTCAAGTAAACAAGTTTAAGATTATGTGGCATAGATATCTAAATCTTCCCCCAAAACCTCCCAAATCCTCCTCACCAAATCACCATTAACCAATTCTGAAAGAAAATCCTTTCCTGCACTTACAGAAAAGGCAGTTCTTCTAAACTAGACTGTTAATGCCACAATACTTTTTTTTCAAAGAATAACCACAGCCTCACAAAAAGAAATAGCTTCTAAAGGTACTAACAATATCAGAACTAAATAGGTCACCGTAAGTTTTCCCCTGTAACTTAAACCACCACAGATAAACTGTATTACTTACACATGTCAATTAAGAGTATTTCAAAATTATTCAAGTACTTGATATCTACAGCTCATGGAATGTACCCTGCTACACCTTATCATTTTACATACATCAAGAATTTGAACAATTAAGGGCTATCCTATAACACTGGACTGTTTTACTTTGTTCTAAAGCAATTCTGCTGGCTCCCTAGTAGTTCCATGCCAAACACCACTAATGTATGTACGAGCAACAGGAAATGTGAGGTTCTAAGTCCTTGCAAGCTATTCCATATATTTTCCACACACATTGGATCTGCAGGTAAGAGTTGCTTCAAAGAATTTTTAAAGAAGGAGTATTCCCAAAACAAAAAAATGGGAGGGGCTAACAGAAAGTAGATCATAAAAATTTGTGAATTACTACCCGTGCCAAAAGTAACATTATGATGCTGACCTTCAAAAGCTAAAAACGCAAAGGACTGAACTCCAGAGGTCGACAGAAGTGTGTAATTCAAGTGTTCCTATTCTCAAGCAATGCTTTTCAGACTGCTTTTCCATAATTTTCCTATAGATGTGATTTGATGTTTTCCAAGATGTCCCTCCTTTCTTATCTTGGAAAGTACTGGTATTACTGGATTTCATTATCTCTTGAGAGTAACTGTATGCTATTTTTAGCCTCTGAGTTGTGCACTCAGTTCCATGTGCAAATAAACATATTAGCTCTGAAATTAGTTTAAAAAGTAAGGTTAGCCTTTTTGCAGTTGCTTAAAATCCAACTTAAAAGCCAGCTATCTAAAAGTTAAATGTTGCACTTGTACTAAACACACTGTATGATCTAAATAACAAGCCACAGGTACTCTCCAGGCAACCTTATATCTCTTGGAGAAATCACTTACCAATAAACAGTTCTCAAAGGACTGGGAGAACATTACCTATCAAGGCCAAGATCCGGTTGCAAGCAGAGACCACATAATGCTCTGCTGATGTAACTGAGGACATTGATACAGAGAACTGAGGCAGCCAGACTGGAGGTCAGGTGTGTGCATGTTGCATACTACGTGGGGGAACATTTGCTTAAGGTGGTCTCTGAGTGCTCTTTACCCATGTCACTAAAACGCATAACCTCTCGTACAAACATAACTTGCACAACCGTAAACACCCAACAGGATTCTGTCCTGAGACACACAGATCTGCCAGTCAATTCCTTAAGGATATCAACGTAATTGCCTTTCTATCTACGTGCTTGGACAATTTTATGTTCTTCCAGCTTCACAGAAGCTATTTACGGGGGAAGTTGCTATAGGAAGACCATCTCAGAGGGAACTACACAATGATGATAAATGCAAATGGAAAACCATGTAACTTCAGTAATGCTACTGTTAAGACTAAACTTATGAACTGAGGACACATTTCTAAATCTTTGTTGCTGTTGTTGTATGCCCTCAGGTCGCTTCCAACTTACAGTGAACCTAAAGTGAACCTATCATAGGTTTTTCCGGAGCTGAGAGTGTGTGATGCGCCCATGGTCACCCAGAAGGTTTCCACAGCTGAGCAGACAACTGAACCCTGGCCTCCAGGGTCACAGTCCAAAGTTCAAACCCCTACACCATACTGACTCCTACTAAGCATATCCCACAGAACCTGGGGCTCTTCCAAACCGGTCTAAAGAACTGTGAGTTCTCAAGATAAATCTTTTTGCATTTTGATGCTTGTGGTCACTTCCATGTTCTTTCATTCCATTCATTTTTTGGGGGGGGAGGGGCTGTTTGTGGCTATTTCATGGATCAGCACTAGGGCTCTTCCAAAGCTTCCTTTTAAACTGGGTCATGGTTCACTGAGATGATCCTGTGGTTTGAAAGGCAAATTTCCTCCTCTCTGATTTACTTCTTTTTTATAATTATAATGCTACAGTGCATCCATGAAATGGCACTTTTGCACAGTTAACACAGTAACTTCAAGAGGAAAAAATTAAACATTAGGAGAAAATTTGCCCTTCAAACCACAGCACCACTCGGCAAACAACATTTGAGTTTAAAAAAAGAATAACAAAAACTTTGAAAGAGCCCTAATGTAGACTCAAGAAATCACTACAAACAGCCTCCCAAAACAATGGAACAAGTTGACACAGAAGCAACAACAAGCAGCAAAACCAAGCAAAACCCAACAAGCTAAATCATGAGAACTTGCTCTTCTATCTTGAAGAGCGCTTTCAGCTTTTTAAAAAATTCAGTGCTAAAGCAAAAATTCCATTTCACTAATTCAATAAAGTTTAAAAAAAAAAACTCTAACATTGTTTGTGGGAATAATTGTTTGTGGGAATAAAATGTTGCAGCTAGTGCCAGGTGTAGCCAGAAAATAATCTAGGATAAAAGATGTACTATTCAAGTATTTGTTTAAAAACATCAACAACCAAGAACTATAGTAATAAATACTCCAACTTCCTGACATTTTTGTCCCATCTGGAGAAACCCTCATGAGTACTTAAAATGAGCTGCCCAATTTTCAGCTCGAACTATTATTTATGTCAATAACTCGCACAAAGTAGATTTACATAGGATGGTATTGTTACATCATTTCGATATACCAAAAATGAATTAATGTTTGAAAACATCTGCTACTTCCTTGTAATTTCTTATTACCATTGGTTACAGCTGCATCGATAAGACACCCCATGAAGCTGGATTCCACCCCCCACCATTTGTTTACATATACACAAAGGTTTTCAATTAATTCCTACAAGTAAAATTTTAAGACCAAAAGGCCAGATGAAGTTAATTGTAGGATCACTCCTGTTACCTGAAAGTAAAACACAGATGGAGAAAAGGGTCTGCCTAGGGCCAAGAGCAACGCAGCAGTGCCGGCAACTTTCTTATTTGAGAGTCAGTTAAAATTTTCCTTTCAGAAGACACAGAAATCTAGCGTCACATAAATCTAAAGAGAGAGATCAGTCCTCAGTTTCCCTGAACTTTCATTTCTTTCTCAAAAAGAGAAAACAAACTTGGGGTAGAATCTGTTGCAAGAATCTCCTCGGCTGAGATGTACTTTGAAAGTTTCCTGCAAGGAATTCAAAGTCAGGTGGAATTTTAAAATCCACCTTTTAGAAAAGCCGCAGGGGGGAGCCAGCAGGAATAACCTCTCAAGTCTGTAGCACTCAATGCATAAGCATAGTGCAACAGATTATCTGGGGAGACTACAAAGCTGTGATGGTGTGCAGATGTAGAAAGCCAGAAGGAGGGTAGGACTATTTAACCTTTTCCTTGTCCATTTTCTCATTCTAACAGCAGCATCCTATGCAAGGTTTTGTTTTGGTCTGGAAGTACGCCTTTCTTAAATAAACACTAAATGCATTTGGGACTGCAGCCTGAAGAACAATGCCGAAATTATTTTCCTCTTGCATGCACTTTTAAAAGAAAAATTTACCCAGGAAGGAAAAAACCACCCAACCAGAGATCTGGGGCACATCTAAACACCCCCCCCCCCATGTCTCCATACTCTAATATAAATTCTGAGCTACCGGTAGGAGAATTTTTACATAACATCTGGTCCCTACTGATTTCGCCTTTTTAATCAGTTCTCACATAACACATGCTTCGTAACACTCATTTCCATAGCAAACTTGTTTAAAACTCCTCTACTGGAGGGGGGAGGGTAAAACCCCCATTCTGGCCTCAGCCTTACAGGCTACGATTTTCAATCATTTACACTGCTTCTGCCTACAATTTAACTGCACCAGCTCACTCGGCCAGAACACGGGGTCAATCAAGAATCGGTTCGCTCCGCTTGCTGTACCGCCCCGGCCCTCTGCCAAGTGAGGAGGCATCTGGGACCAAAAGGGCATCCTTCCGGAGAGCGCCCCCCCGTCCCCCCGCGCGCCCTGCAAGAGCCACTCACGGAGAAGACGGCGTTTTGGAGCCCGAAGGGGATCGGGGTGAGCCTGGCCAGGGCCACCACCTTGAGGCCGCTGCCTCCCTCCACCACGCGGATGACGGCGCTGAGCTTCTCGCTGCCCTGGATCCTGGCCAGCACCCATCGGGCCAGCAGCTTCTTGCAGGCGACGTGGGCGATGAAAGTGCCGATGAGGACTCCCAGGACCATGAGGCCCATGCCCAGCACGAAGCCGTAGAGGTAGCCGGCGGCCACGTTGAGCAGGATGTAGCCCCAGCCGCACGGGAAAGAGACCGCGATGAAGCCCACGGTGAAGAGCAGGACGCCGGCCAGGCTGTCCAAGCCCTCGGCCCAGAGCATCAGGTCCCGGAGGCACTGCCGCGCCAGGGCCAGGGAGCCGAAGCAGAGCGCCGCCAGGAGGCAGGCGCCCAGGCAGCTCCTGCACCAGCAGGCGCCCAGCAGGCAGCCCGAGCAGCGCCGCGCCCTGCCCTCCGCCCCGCCGGGCCCCGCCTCGGGCAGCTGGCACAGCAGGATCTCCGCCGAGGGCTCCGGAGGCGGCGAGTGGTGATGCAGCCCGTCCGGCTCGCCGAAGAGCAGCCCCTCCGCCGCGCCGCCTCGGCCCGCCGGCTCGCCCGTCCCCGCCGGCAGACCGGCAGCGCCGCTGCCGCCGCCGCCGCCGCCGAGGCGAGGCAGCCAACGGCTCAGGTCGTGCCGCGCCCCCGGGGCAAAGGCGTGCTTGGCGGCCCGCGAGAGCAGCTGCAGCGCGGCCGCTCCGGAGCCCCACATCGGCCCGGCGGCGGCGGCGGCGGCGGCGTCTAAGGCGACGAGGAGGAGACCAACGGGCGGCGGAGGAGGCGCCGGCGGGCGGAGGTCGAGCGGCTGCTTCGCCTTCCCCGCTTCGCAGGCGCAAGGGGGGGCGGCCGCTCGCTCATCGCCGGCGCCGCCAGGGAGAGCGACTGAAAACGCGGCGGCAGCGAGGGCGGTGTGTAACGGGAGCCCGCGGCGGCGGCGCCCCTCCTCCTCCTCCTCCTCGCGGGCCTCTCCAGCCACCCCCCCGACCCCCCGCCGAGACCCCGGAGTCGCCCTTCCAGCCCGCAGCTTAAGCGAGGGCAGAGGCAAGAAAGCGGCGGGCTCGGCAGCTGCGGCCTGGGCAGGAGGAGCGTCCCCAGCAGCCGCAGCAACGGCTTCGCAGCTCCGTTCCCCGGCGCCCTCGAGGCCCCGGCGCTCGGGGTCGGCTCCTCCGGGAGGACCGCCCGGCTGCGGACCCGCTCTGCCCGCGACGCAGAGAGGCGGGGGCGGCCCCGAAGGCGTGGAAGGCGGAGAAGACGCCGCCGACGATGTGGCAGCGCCCGGCCGCCGAGGGGGAGGAGCTGCGCGGGGGCGGGAGCGGCGGAGGTTGGCCGCCGCCGCCGCCTACTCGCGCTGAAGGGCGACGGGGCGGGAAACGCCCGGACCGCCCAGCTGGGCTCCTCCGCATCGTGGATGATTCACCCTCCTGACAGAGACACACTTTATCCCCGCAAACAGGACTTTCTGCTCTCGCCGTGCGTGCCTCCTCCTCCTCACACACAAACGCAAAAGCACACGTGTCTTCTCCCTACGCACCGAACATTCCCTTCACGTGTCAGGCGCGCCAGCATGCAACCCCCCCCCCACACACACGTAATAATAATAATAAAAACCAAGCTTTTCTTCGCACGCAGAGCGCCGCTGTCAGAAACGCCACCACAGAAACACTTTTCCTCGTATGAAACGGCGCGGCTGCCATTAATACCTGCGTACAAACACGTTTACATAGGCCATTTCTGCACTAGACTGTTACGGTGCTGTTATTCCAGTTTCAACCTCCTACAGAATCCTGGGGTTTGCAGTTTAGGGAGGGGGCCTGTAACAGTCTAGTACAGAAATGGCCGTAGAGATTCTTCCTGCACCTCACATCACTACTGCTTGCTTCATACATTGTGCCTATGCGGCTTCAAGGTACCTGTTAACTTGTGGGGATCTCATGATTTTCGCGGAGTCCATAGGATTTTCTTACGCAAGCCCTTCCTCTGAACTATAGCCTACACAGCATCTGGTATTTATTGGCAGTTTCCCAACCAAGTACTAGCCAGGGCTGACCCCCTAGCTTCCAAGAGCAGACAGGATCTGGTGCCTTTAGGGTATTTCACTGGGTTCTTATTGGTGTTACTTCATCTTAGCAATGGTGCTATCCTTGGAGAGGTGGGCACTATCAAGAGTAAGGGGATTGCCTCACATGACAGTTGGGAGGAGCAAAATTACGAGCTTCCTGTCTGTAGCACATGAACGTGATTGCTCTCCTCTGTTGAAGGACAGAACTGTGCTTGTCACTCAGCTTTTCTGGGTCCGCTAAACTAACCTTCTGCATCAAATAGAAGATGCTATCCTTCGGTCAGTGTTGACATCAAATTCAACTGCCAATTCAGCCAGCTTCTGTATGTGGACTGGGAGCAGGGCTCCATCTTGTCCTTCAGACAGCAAAATGTCTTGAACTTCCTGCGGTAGCGGGTGAGTGGGTGACCATTTCCACACTACACTGTTATAGTGCTATTATTCCTCTTTCAACATCCTATGGAATCTTGGGGTTTCCAGTTTAGGGAGAGGCAGTTAGAATTCTCAGCTAGAGAGTTCTTTGGCCTCAGTAAACTACAAACCCCAGAACTTCACCAGATGTTGAAAGTGGGATAATAACACTATAACAGTGTAGTGTGGAAATGGCCTATGCTTACTGCAACCCCGATTGAATTGTGGATGCCTCGTACAAGAAATTGTTCCTGTTAACTGTGCTCAACTTCAACATCTGGCAATGCTGTGAATGAGAGATCCCAAAGTCACACTGTCATCAACAGTCCTGCTCAGGTCTTGCAGACTCACAGCTATGGCTTCCTTGATTGAGTCTATCCACTTGTAATGGGGTGTTCCTCTCTTTCTGCTGCCTTGTACCTTGCCAAGCATCATTGACTTTTCCAATGAGTCATGTCTTCTTATGATACACCCAAAGTACAACAGTCTCAGTTTAGGCATTTTGGCTTCTAGGGAGAATTCAGGCTTGATTTGATCTAAGACCCATTTATTTGTCTTTTTGGCAGTCCAGGATATCTGCAGAACTCTCCTCCACACTGCATTTCACATAAGTCGATTCTTTTCCTATCAGCTTTCTTCACCATCCAGCTTTCACAATCGTATGTAAAACTTGGAAATACGATGCATGGATAACTTGCAGATATTGTCTAGTGCCTGCATAGCTACCCTTCCAAGTTTTTGTCTTCCTCTGATTTATTGACTGCAGTCGCCATTCTGATTAATGACTGAGCCACAGTATAGAAAATCTTTAACTGTTTCAACGTCTTCCTTGTCTACTTTAAGGCTGTTTAAATAATTTGTGGTCATTATTTTTTGTTCTCTTAATATTCAGTTGTAAACCTGCCTTTGCACTTTACACCTTGACTTTTTTCAGTAATCATTCCAAGTCTTTGCTATTTTCTGCTAGTAGCAATAGCATGTGTATTTCTATACCACTTATCAGCTAAGTGCTCTCTAAATGGTTTACAATGTGTTAGCTAATTGCCCCCAACAAGCTGGGTACCCATTTTACCAACTTGTGGAAAGATGGAAGGCTGAGTCAACCTGGAGCCCAGCAGGATCGAACTCACAACCTTATGGCTGCAGTACCAGCATTTAAGCACTATGCCACCAGGGTTGTACCACCAAATGGTGTTATTTGCATATCTTAAATTGCTGACATTCCTTCCTTCAATTTCACACCTTCCTCCTCTAAGTCTAAGCCTGCTTTATGTATGATATGTTCAGCATACAAGATAAACAGATAGAGTGATTAAATGCAGCCTTGCCTGACCTCCTTGCCAATTGGAAACCGTTCTGTTTATCTGTGTTCTGTCGAAACAGTAGCCTCTTATCTTGCATACAAATTATGCATCGCTACAATCAAACGTTGTGGCACTGTGGCACTATGCAAGTTAAACAGTGATAAAATGGAGGCTCTCTGGCCCACTGACAAGTAGAAAGTGATCTGTTTCTCCATATTCTGTCCTAAAGTTTGACTACCCTACGTTCTCCTACAAATGGACCTTGAGCTTGTTTGGAGGTTCTAGCAGGGAAGCGCAGCTATCGTATACCCTTGACCGAAGAACAGTACACTCCTATCTGGGATGGTCGTCCTCTTCCACCAAGCGCGCAGCTGTGGGAGGGACGCACATGGAGCGGTGAGGGAGAAAGGGGACACCCGCCTAGCCAGCCAGATCGCCCTCAAGTCCATTCTGTCCTAAAGGTAGTCTACCAGTTACGCTTTAAGATAATCAAATCTTGTGATACACCCATTTTAACAAAAATCCACAGTTTTTCAGGATCTACAAAATCAAAGGCTTTGCTATAATCTATAGAGCACAGCCCAATTTTCTTCTGAAATTCTTTCATTCAAAGGTGGTTTATTATGCCTCCTGTACAGTGCTAACAAGTAGTGCCACTGCTGTTTTCTCTGAGAGATCCTCCATCAGTGTCACCCGCCCATACATACAGACACACACTACTGATGATGCCCAGTAGCTGTTTGCCACATTTAGTCTGGCTCCTCAGCAAAAGTCTCTCTGACATGGGAGACTATACCTGCAACACTGCTACCATCAACATAGCCTTTTGCCCCACCACTGCAGAAGGATAGTGTCATGGGAGGCATACAAGAAATATAAATGTGTGGTATGTAAAGCTTTCTTTGAACACTAGCAACCAAAAGTGTACATACAATCTGAGGAGAAAGCTGCCTCAAGAACACACACACATGTATGTGAGAATTTCTGTCATCTATTCAAATGACGTTTCATTGCCTTTTTGTGATTTAGATGGCAGGATTTCCTGACATTTTCTGGAAGGTGACTTAAAAAGGCAAGAAGGTAACAACACCACTCCTTGATTGATTTACTGTTTGTAGATGCCAAGAGGACATGGGGGTAATCACAGCGCCTGCAGCATGTTTATGCCGCCAGAAGATAGCTCCTGCCGCATGTATATGCCACCTCTAATATTTTAGGGTAAACTGTGAGCATATTGACTACAGGCATATAAAAGCTTTGTTCTACACTGTCATACACATTTTGTACCAAGCTGTGATCCTAAACAGAGGTAGATCTGCTTCAGTCATTTATTTGAAGACAGGGCTGCAAGTAAGACACTGAACCCTTGCTTCAGGATGATGCTCCAAAGTAAACCAGCTGTGAACTTCTAGCGACTGCATAAAGATCAAAGCAACTGTAGGAATCCTATAGTCGTCATAGTCATAAGAACATTGATACTGGAGAACAGGATGTGACTGAGGGGTGGAAATCATTCAGCTTCCAGAGGTTTTTCAACTGCAAGTCCTAGCAACCCTAGTTACCACGGTAATAGTGAGGAATGTTGAGAGTTGCAGTCCAAAAATCTCTGGAGAGCACCATGATTCTCACCCCTGATATAACCTGCCTCTTTGGTGTTTTGCGAACTGAAATTATCCAGCTCAGAAGCTGCTATTTTAAACTTCAAAAGAACCGTCACAGACTGTGCTTTTTCTATTTTGTGGCATTTGACCTGATTGTTTACTTATTTCTCTCACCGTCTTCCCACGCATCTTCCAGGTTTTGAAGCCTGCCAACTTATGATAACACTTTATGCATCTGAAGAAGTGGATTTCAGCCACACTGCAAAATCTTATACGCTGTAAGACATTACTTAAACTTTTAAGGTAGTATTTTGGAAACAGCAGACAGTCACTACTCTGCATGTTACACTTGAAGTTCCTGTTTGTTTGGCTGTATGAAGAAAATGCTGTGTGGGGGAAGGTCACCCAGCAGCAACAGCTCAGCTGAGATCAGATTTGGAGGAACTGCATTTTCTTTGTTTGTTTCTTTTTCTCTGTTTTGAGATTTTTTTTAAAGTGAGTTCATCTTGGCAGATCTCATCTGCCTTTTACAGTTTGGTCCTACAATAGGATAGCTATCTGGCCTTCTCATTTATTGAAGCTCCAATTTATATTTGATCTTGGAAACAGGAAATGTTCTTTGGGGTAGAATTTGCTTCCACCCACACACTATGCCATGATACTGCCTGCTATACATTGTAATTTCCTTTTTATTGAAGGGTGTAAGTTGTCTGGAGATGGCATTTAACAGCCATTGCTGGGCAAGTTGAACAGGTATTAGATAAGTGTCATTAAAAGATTGGGGTGTGCCTTGCCTGTCTCAGGGTAAAAAACTAAACTAGATGTCTAAACTAATTATCCCCCTGCTCCATCAGATATTATGATAGCTTGTTGGTCTGTGTTTTAACTTTTATATCATCAGGTTTTTAGGTCTCTCTTATTTTAACCTTGTTGAAAGCCACTGGGGCCCCATGTGCAGAGAAAAATGGAATGAAAATCAATCAATCTTTTCTGAGAGAAAAATTTAACCACTGGAGAACTCTGTGTTGTTCTGTAAGTAGTTGTATTTTTCCACTTGATTTATGCAGGGAGGGGGAGACCCAGAGTGCATATGGCAGATTCTGCCAACAGTACATCTCTCAACAACAATAAATAGCACAAAATGTTGTCGACACAACACTGCACACAGAGGCAATGAATCAAATTCAGCATTGATTTATAAAGGGGAGAGTATAATAGAGCCATTGGTTCTTGTGGGTTTTTCGGGCTTTGAGACTGTGTTCTGGTTGTATTTTCTCCTGACGTTTCGCTTACATCTGTGGCTGGCATCTTCAGAGGAATATTCCTCTGAAGATGCCAGCCACAGATGCAGGCGAAACGTCAGGAGAAAATACAACCAGAACACAGTCTCAAAGCCTGAAAAACCCACAAGAACCAGTGGATTCTGCCCATGAAAGCCTTCGACTCTACATATAATAGAGCCGTTTGAGTGGGACTGTTACTTGGAAGTAAGTCCTGTTGAATTTAACAGTACCACAAGCTCCAAATGCCCTGATTTTCTAAAGAAATTGTTTATTTTATGGTACCTGTGTCTCTGATAAATCATTGTCCCTATGTTTGCCCTTTGCGGATGTTTTGCAATGTTGTTTCTAGAGCTGTCATTCATCAAAGTCTCTATAAATTGAATCTCTGAAAGGGGATAATAATGGAGAATTAGAACTCTATTTCCCAACCAAATAAATGTATGAACATGAACACTAAGGCTGCAATTCTGTGCATGTGTACTTTGGGAGAGGTTCCTGTAACTGCACAGTAACTTATTATTCAGTGCATTGCCTGCTGTCCTGTTTGAGAACTACATGTAGTTCCAGGCCTCCCCAAGAGTTCTTTCAGTGCCAAATACTGACACACATTACTGCTATAAGATAAGCTTTTGGGGTTATAAACGATGAAGCAGACTGTACACAGCAGAGAAACATCCTGGACTGTTCACTGATGGAGTCCAGCATCCTCTCACAGCCAGTGGTAGAATTTGGCCTCCAAACTAATTCTAACCCAGACTATTCCTGGCTGACAATCAAATTTGCCATTGCTGGGTATATGGCGCATCTGAGTAGGAGTGAAGGCTGAAGGAAGATGAGCTCTGAAGAGTTATATAATGCAGAAGCAATCAAAGAAAATCCAGGGACACAAGCAGAACCCATCTCCTCCGAACAGCTGTGAGAACTGTGGAAGAAGGGTAGCCACAGAGGACAAGTCACTCCCCTAGTCTATCCCTGGCCTTTTTTTTTTCCGGCCTCAATTTGCAAAGCTAGTAGAGCAAGTATCTAACAAGACAAGTAATACAAATTGTTTCATGACACTAGACAGCAGCTAATGTTTGGCCCTGATACTAACAAGAACTTCAAAATCTTGATGGCAGAGACCCAATTCAGAGTGCCTGCCATTTGGCATGTTGCCTCTTCTGAGATGTATTTTGAAAGACTGGTAACATTTTGTAGGATGATTACATTTTCCCTAGTAGCCCTCCCCAACATGGTACCCTCTAAATGTTCCGGACTGTACCTCCCACCAGTCCTCTCTAACATGGTTGATGATGTGGAATCATGGGAGTTTGAGTCCAAAACATCTGGAGAACATCATGTTGGGGAAGGTTGTTGTAATATGCAATTAACCAAATGATCAGAAACATTCTCTTAGCCTTTAAATATAAGGTGGTGAGGATATTGCAGACTAAATAAGTATAACACACTGTCAGGCTTCAGCAAGGATCAGGCTATAAGCAGTTAGCTCACAGAACCTGACAGGAACTCAGCTGGACGTCACCCCAAGTGGGCAAGAAGTAGGTGTGTGATCAAAATCAGCAGGATTCAAGTTCCAGTAAAGCAAACAAAGAATAGATGCAATCGAAACAGAAAGAGGTTGATCAGCAAAGTGATTAGATAGGGCTAGAGGCTGTTTCAGAGGCAAAAAGCAGACAAGATCCATGGGAGCAAGAGATGACCAAGAAGGCCTAAAATAAATGAAACAGGAAGAATCAAGGGTTAAAATCTACACGATCAATCAGGAAATACAGTAGGAGTTTATGCAGCATCTCTATACAAAAGACAAGCTTCTCAGGCTTGCTTTATAGGGCCTGGTAAGTTGGGATTGGTCCTTGGGATCAGCTGACTGAACACTGACACAGAGCAACTGAGAGACATATCCTCAAAGCTCAGCACTCAGGTTACCAGGCAATATGAGTGCTCATATCGTGGAAGATAGAGAGCCAGTCTGGTGTAATGGTTTGAACACTGGACTATGGCCATTTCTACATGGTGTAAATAAAATGGTGCAGTGCGTCCTCCACAGAGGACGTCTGCACCTTGGAGCGGACTGGGTCTGCACTACTTATCGTAGATCCGCACCTCAGTCCGCTCCGGAATGACCCCAAGTGGTCCTCCATCGTGTTTTTGAAAGACCTGATTTTTCAGGTCTTTCAAAATACCGGTGCGTGCCATTGCGTGCCTGCTCTCCAATGCAGATTTGCAGGCTCGCACCAATGTGAGCCTGCGATCTGCAGAGGGCGGGCTTTAGGCTGGCGAGCTTCAGCGATTGGTTGAGATCTGAGTCACATGACATTTCATTTCTGAGCTTTAAATTGTAAAGGTTATTTTGTTCCTCACATCCCCTTTCTAATCTGTTTCTTTCTTCTTCTTTTTTTTCCAGGGAGTTGTGTATCTACACAGGAAATTGAATCACTCTGTTGTCCATTCTCTGTGTACTTCCATCATTTCCAGTCATAATCTTTAGCCCGGCTGAACTCTTATTCATTTTGCATCCTTTCTTTAGCAGCTGTTGCTATCACTTTACTGTCAACAGACAAGCAGGGGAACAGTCTTTTCTCTGGGACCAAGAAAGAGGCCATTCCATTCCAGAAGCTGTGAAGCTGCTTAAATATCCTACTGGAAAATCAGCATTTGATGTCAGCTGGTGTTAGATCACATTTGGACTTTATCCTTCTGGACTGAGCTCCTAAATTAAAAATAGCAAATTTTTCCTCAAGTCTTTCCTAAGATTCTTTGTACTGAGATACCGTAGCTCAGATGGCAGGTTTAATGGAGTTTTCACATGAAGAAATTAATCTGAAGCGAGCATCATTTTTCTTATTTGTCTACCAAAGGAAACTTAATAGAAAATCATTCTCCCATCAAAAGAAGATTATGGGAAAGAAAAGACAGGCTCTTTTCAGTCACGTAGGGATGGGGAGCAATGGGAGCAATGGGAGCAGTTTGCCCTGGGGGGCAATGGGAGCAGTTTGCCCTGGGGGGCCAATGTTTTTGGGGTGTCCCGGCTCATAGCCACGCCCCCATGTGCTGTGGCCATGCCCCCATGCATCATGGCCACACCCCCATGCACCGTGTCCCTGCCCCCCCACCTCCCTCCATGCACTCCATGCTCCACCGCTAGCTCTTTTACAAACCACTAATGTTTGTAGGACTGAGTGCTTCTATAAAGAGCATTCAGATGCTACAGAACATTTTTAAGGAATATATTAATTTCCTGAAATTCCAGAAAATCTATTTATTTTAGGAAGCCCTATGTTCTCCAGAAGGATTCCTGAATCCTTTACAAACTAAGACAACCCTGAAAGAAACTAAAATGACTGCCATAAGGTTGTTTTCAGGATTTCTCGAAAGGAACATATCCAGGGGTATACAATATATCCACCTTGACACTATCTTTCCATAGTGGTGGGATTGCATCCTCCCATGCAGTAAGCACTTATGTTGACAGTAGAAATACAAATGATAGGGTCTCCCAATTCAGGCCTGCTTTTTCTGAGTAGCCAGACTAAACCTCCCAGTACAGCAGCAACAGTAAGGTAAGGGAGGTGACACTGCTGGAGAATCACTCGGAGAAAATGGCAGTGGGCACTTAGATAACTTATAGAATCATAGAATTGTGGAACTGGAAGAAACCATAGGGGCCATCTAGTCCAACCCCTTGCCATGCAGGAACACACAAAGCACTCCCAACAGATGGCCATCCAGCCAAAGAAGGAGACTCCACCACACTCTGAGGCAGCATATTCCACTGCCCAACAGCTCTGATCATCAGGAAGTTCTTCCTGAGGTTTAGGTGGAATCTCATTTCCTGTAGTTTGAATCCATTGCTTCATGTCCTAAGCAGCAGAAAACAAGCCCGCTCCCTCCTCAACATGATATCCCATCAAATATTTAAACATGGCTGTCATGTCCCCTCTTAACCTTCTCTTCTGCAGACTAAACATACCCAGCTCCCTAAGCTGCTCCTCATAGGACATGGCTTCCAGACCCTTCATCATTTCGGTTGCCTTCCTCTGGACACATTCCAGCTTGTCAATATCCTTCTTGAAATGAGGTGCCCAGAACTGGACATAGTAATCCAGATGAGGTCTGACCAAAGCAGAATAGAGTGGTACTATTGCCTCCCCTGATCTATACTCCTATTGATGCAACCAAGAATCGTGTTGGTTTTCTTGGCTGCCGCATCAAATTGCTGACTCATGTTCAGCTTGTGGTCCACCAAGACTCTTAGATCCCTTTCACACATACTTTTATCCATCCACGTGTCCCCCATCCTATATTTGTACATTCCATTTTTTCTGCCTAGGTATAGGACCTTACAATTCTCTCTGTTGAAATTCATTTTTTTGGCTTTGGCCCAGCTCTCCAATCTGTTAAGGTCATTTTGAATTTTGATCCTGTCTTCTGACGTATTAGCAACCCTTCCCAATTTGGTGTCATCTGTAAATTTGATGAGCATACCCTCTATTCCTTCATCCAAGTCATTGATGAAGATGTTGAATGGCACTGGGCCCAGGACAGAACCCTGTGGCACCCCACCAGTCACTTCTCTCCAGGATAAAAAGCAGCCATTGGTGAGCACCCTTTGGGTTTGGTCAGTCAACCAATTACAAATCCATCTAACAGTAGCACTGTCCAACGCACACTTTACTAGCTTTTTTGCAAGAATATCATAAGGAACTCATGTTAGTCCTGCTCAAAATGAGGCCATGATAAACCACTCATAAATGCCTTGTATCTGGAAAAACTCTGTGATGATGAGATAAACCAAAATGAAGCATACTGCTAGAGATGATACTGTATTTTATGAGACTATAAGATGAGACGTTCAGGTCAGAAGGTATTCAGCCAGCTAGTGGAGAAGAACAGAAGACTAGTAAGCGTAGTGCTATGTCTAATAGTGGAACTGGGCTCAAGCTGAAAGGATGTTTAGTTGTTAATTTGCTCAGATGTGAAATAAAAGTGTAATAAAAGAGAATTTTAAAAAGAGGTGAAAGAAAAGTCAAAATCTGCACAACACATATAATAGGAACTTGGAATGTGAGAAGCATGAATCAGGGAAAGAGAAATTATAAAACAAGAAATAGATCACATAAACATAGCAATACTTGGTGTGAGCGAGCTAAAACGGACAGTAATGGGGCATTTTCAGTCAGATAATTATGCACTGTTTTACTCATTAATAATGAGGTGAGATGCAAAGTCTAACCACATAATAGCAATAAAACTTTATGGAAAATCTATCAATAATCCAAGTTTGTGCTCTCACTAGAGACAGAGGAGAAAGAAAAAAAGTCTATACAGGAGTCCAGGTAGAAATCAGTGACACACCAAAACAGGAGATGCTGATAATCATAGACAATGCAAAAATGCAAAAGTAAGAAACAGATTAGAACCAGACATTGTAGGTGAATTTGGCCAAGGATTAAGAAATGAAGCAAAAGAGCAATTTATTGAATTTGGCAAAGCCAAGATTTTATTGAATGCAAACACATCCATCAGGCACCCAAACAGATGATTGTACCTGTGGACATCGCTGGGTGTCCAATAAAAAAATTGAATATATAATTGGAAGCAGAAGATGAAGAAGTTCCATTCTCTCTGCAAAAACAAAACCAGGAGCAGATCATGGCCCAGACCATGAACTGCTAATATCAAAAATTAGAGTAAAACCAAAAAGAAATCAATCATTGTGCCAAAATACAATCTGAGGAACAACCCTGTAGAATTTAAAGAACAGACCTGTACTACTAAGCCTAATGGACAGGATACCAGAAGAACTCTGGACCAAAACCGGAAACATCATCAGGTAAGAATGCAAAAATACACTGTCTGTAACCAAAAAGGAAGGAAAGCCTCCTTGGATGACAGTTGAAGCAGTTCAAATGTCAAGAACAGAAGGAAAGCAAAAGTAAAACATAACAGAAATAGAACAATTGTAACAGTTCCATGAACTGTTCATAGGAACAAAGAGAACTATTATAGTTTTAAAAATTCAGATAACTCAAAGACAACAAAAAAAGTATGAACAAGACACCTCTTCCACAAGATCCAAGGAATTAAAGGGAAATTCAAGCCAAGAACCAGGATGCTGTATGACCTACAGATAACACATCATATGACCAGGATAAACTAAAAAGATGATGGAAGCAATACATTGAGGAACTGTGAGACAAAAGATTACTTGAAAGAAGAAGGTTTAGCACTGAAACCAGAATTTCAGAAAATGAAGTGGAAGAGACCCTTAAAGACTATGGGAGAAAAAAAATCATCAGGAACAAATGGCATGCCAATATACCTGTCTCTAGCTATAAAGACAGAATATATTCCAGTTCTAACAAACCTCTGTCAACAAATAATGTGACAATTTGAGGCCCCTCCCTAAACTGCAAACCCCAGGATTCCATAGGATGTTGAAAGTGGAATAATAGCGCTAAAGCAGTCTAGTGTGGAAGTAGCCTAGGACTTGGAAAGGCACCTACTGAGGGACCAAACAAGATTCTCAATTATAAAGATATATCATTAAAGTCCAAGTCCAAGCGTTCATACCATAGCATTTCTGATTTCTATGAAGAAAGCTGGCAGGAAGAAAATTAACTCATCTGAATGTGATGATGGAGTAGAATTCTACAGATACCAAGGACTGCCAAAAAGAAGAATGAACAGTTCCTAGAGCAAATCAAGCCTAAAGTTTCCCTGGAGGCCAAAATGAGTAACTGAGGCTAAGTGTATTGGCTCATGATGCTTCTGAGGAATGATAAATACTCAACAAAGTGAAACTCTGTAGGAAACAAGTAAGACCATGTTATAGATGGATTGATTCAATCAAGGAACTCATGGTCCTGAGACTGCAAGACCTGAGCAGAGCAGTTGGTTGATGACAAGGGCTCCTGGAGTTCTCTCATTCATACAGTTGCCTAAGTCAAAGCTGACTATTTGACAAACAAGAACACAACAGAGGCGCCAACAATTGGTGAATCCCCACAGACCATTATCTTCTCTCCAGTTTCCTTAATACCTTGGATACATTTCATAGGACCCATTTAACCTTATTAGAAAAATAGCATCAACTCTAAATCTTGTTGTTGAGAACCACTCTGAGAACCATTAGAGTTGAAAGCAAGATGAAAGTATTTTACCAACAACAGAAAACAATGACCAGGCCTCACAAAAATCTGGCCAGCATGTCAAAAAATGGTAAAGGACTTAAATTAAATTCTTACTGTGCTTAAAAATCTTTCCTAAAGGACAGTACACAAAAGGACACACAGATCTATTATTATTGGCTCACGTCTGTACATATGAGGAACAGTTGAAGAAGCTGGGCATGTTCAGCTTGGTGAACAGAAAACTGAGGGGAGACGTGGTTGCACTCCTTTAATATCTCAAGGGCTGTCTCAGAGATGAGGGGACAGGCCTGTTCTCTGTTGCCCCAGAGGGCAGGACCAGGTCTAAATGACCTGAAGTTCAGCAATGTATTTAAGTCTTTTACTCTGAGTTCTAAGTCAAGTCTCAAGTCTCTACCTTCAAGTCTCAAGTCTAGTCCCAAGTCCTTGCAAGATACTTTCAAGTCAAGTCTTGAGTCAAGTCTCAAGTCTGGGAGCCAACTTTATACCCCAACCTGTATTCCAGAATTTCAGGACAGAGTTGAAAGTCAGTTTTAACAGTTTGAATAGAGCTGGTCTTCTACTTCTGTGATTTTGCCATTTGCAGTTTCATAAGTGGGGAGAGGATCCTTCTTACTTCCCATTTGCAAAGCTGGAGGCTTTTTCAGAAGTGGGGAATAGGATCCTTCTTATTACCCATTATTGAAGCTTCAAGAGCTTTAGAAGGAAGGATCCTTCCTCCTCAAGACCACTGCCTAACACAATTTCTATTCCCCTTTGAGATATACGTCCTGTACTCTGGGCATGAGTCTTGCCTTCTGCTTTTAGGAAAAGTTTTAGAAAGCTCCTATATGTAGCAGGGACAGGCTGCTGAGTAGACCTCAACCCCACCTCAAGCCCATTGCCTAATCCATTTGCTATTTCCTCTAAGAAATGTGTCCACACTTTGGGTTTGAGAGAGATCATCAAGTGACCAGTAAAGTTGTAAGGTTTCTGGATTATGTGTTATGTTACTGAACCAAGTACAGCAAGTCGATCACTAAAAATATGCAAGTCTCAAGTTGAGTCAAGTCAGTGTGTAATTTTTGCCAAGTCAAGTCCAAGTTGAGTCACTGAAATGACTTAAGTCTGACTTGAGTCTGGGTCTATGCACTCGAATTTACATCACTGCTAAAGTTACAGGAGTTTTGACAATAGGAGCACCTAAGCAATGGAACCAATCACCTAGAAAAGTGGTGGGGTCTCCTTCTTTGAATGTTTTCAGAAAGAAAACTGCTGTGGATGCTTTACCTGGGGCTCCTACACTGAGCAGGTAATCGGACTCGATGCCCCATAAGGTCCCTTCAACTCTATGAATGACATAAACTAAATATGTGCTCTGGGAAGCCAGTTTTCATATGCATGTTCCACATCAATCTTTCCCAACCCAGAACCCTCAAGATGTGCTGGACTACAACTGAAGAAACAAGTGAAAGGGCCTCCCTCCACCCCAACTGCCACTGCTGTGGCTTCAGCAGGAGAAAAGAAGAGGCAGTATTTTCTGGACTAACTCCCCTCCCACACTGCTATTCCCTTTTTCTTTTGTGTCATGTCTTTATTAGATTGTAAGCCTGAGTGCAGGGAACTGTTTTGTTGTTCTTTTTGTCATGCCCTGCCTTGGAGACTGTGGCAGGAAGGAAGAGGATTCTGACTCCGAGACAGAGGCTGTCAAGGTCAGAGACCTGGGCAGCGAGCCAGCCCAGAGAAGAGAGTGGGAGAGCCAGCAAAGTCCAGCCAGGAGGAGACAAGCAAGCACTTACTCAAGGAAGTTCATTTACCAGAGTGCCAAGCAAAGCCATAGTCAGAGTTCCAAAGCCAAGGGTCAAGAGTCCAGAGATCAATTCAAGGTATCAGGACCCAGGTGCTGGGAGCAAGGTACAGGCAAGATGAGGGCTTGTAGGAAGTTTGCCACAAGCAACGAGATGCTTCCAGGCAGGCAGTTATATAGCCCCAGGCACAGGTGTGTCCAGTCACTGCTTCTTAAACTTAGCCAAGGAAGCCTCCCTTTGCACAGCCCTCTTGAGTCTCCGCCTTGATTGGGGGCTTATTGAACCAGGCTCCAGAGCCTCTTCAGAATCAGATCCCTGATGCTCCAAAGGAGCAGGCAGAGTGACATCCATGCCTGCTTGGTCCATGGCAGCAGAGGGAGCTCTTGAGCTGCAGGACTCATCTCCAGCCAGAGCCACAGGGACCAACAGCTGCTGCTCGTCATTAGCAGCTCTGACAGGGGCTTCAGTTATCACAGAGGCTTCCCTAGAGGCTGAAGTGTCCCCAGAAGCTGGTCCAGAGGAAGATAATACACAACAACAAGGGCCAGGGAGACAAATAGAGGAAGACATAGCTGACACACCTACCTTGCAGCAGAGATGCTGTGAAAGGGAGGGTTTGTGTTGCTCGGCCTGTTTAAGTAGTAAGTGAGCCCTAATGAGGGAACACCTGTGGCAACAGCAGCTATAGATAAAAGAGGGCTCCAGCTGGCCTTTTCTCCTAGGGTCAGCAACTGGTCTCTTTGGCCCTTAAACTGTGTGCTGTGCTGTTAGATTTGGTTGTTTTCAAACTCTGCCTGTTTGGACTATGGTTTGGATTTGCCCCTTTGGATTTGTTTGCTCTAGGCTGCTTTTCTGTTTGGACAATCTTTGACTCTCATCTCATGAGTTGGAGCTGTGCTGCTTGTGAATTACTGCCTGCTCTGCCATAGATATAACACTTTTACTGTAAAGCACTATGTACAGTAAGGAGGAGGAGGGAACAGCAACAACTGGAATAACAACTCCTGAAACTCACCAGCCCTCCAGACAGCATCAGATTAGGAAAGGCTATTTTATATGTTTTTGTGTCTGATAAATCACTCACATAGTTTCTATAGATCTAAGACATGATCCCAGTGAACCTTCTATAATCTTATGTATTCCAACTCTCAGAGTGGTGAAAACTTCAGAATGGAAGAGTCTTATGCAGCTTTCTTTTCCTTGAGATGAGTTAGCTGGAGCTTAAGGGGTTTTTGTGGCAAGTCATTTATTTATCTATCTAAGCTTTAGCATTTAGTAGAAGCTAGAATGACAAAATTGAATCTGTAAAAGTAGACTGCAATCCTTATAAACCTTTACCTGAGAATAAACTGAGTGGGGCATACATGTGAGTAAGCATATGAGTATATAGGTTGTGCTGTAAAAGAAAGTGGCTGGCAATCAGATGAAATAATAAAAAACTGGATCTAGGACAGTAACAAATTTTTATAAAGCACCTAGCTGTTTTGTCATTTCTATGATGCAATAAAAATCTACCTTGACATTTTAGCTGTGTGCATGTGCGCGTGCATTTTAGCTAACACATTCAGTACAGTCAGCTCTCCACATCTGCAGGTTTCACTTTTGTGGATTTGATTATTCACAGGTTATTTGCTGTCAGCTCTGGTGCTGCCCTATGCCATTTTTAACAGGGGCTGCAAGCCTTGTGAGACTGAGAAACTGGGAATGAGGCTTGTAAGTCCCTCTTAAAAATGGTGTGGGGCAGTAGTGGAGGTGGCAGTAAGCCCCACCAGCCACCCACTACCGCCTTGTGAAGGAACCCTGATGCCTCAAAAGAATCCATAGTGGTTAAATATGGTGATCATACTTTTTGTGTGTGTATTAAATGTGGTAGGGAAGGGCCTAGAATTATTCATGGTTTTTCCACATTCATCGGGGTCCTGTGCCCCTAATCCTAGCAAATGTGGAGGAATGACTGTATTTTTATATGAACACAACTGAGAAGAATAACGAAAGAGTCATCCAGGGAAGATTTTGTTTCTGTTGCATATCGCTTCTCTGAATCCTTCAAGAGCAGCTTGTTCTGATATTGGTCAACTAGGCTACTAATTTCAAAGACGAGTTATTTTTATAGGCTATTTTGATTTGTTCTCTGCCTGCCAGAAAATGGGTCTGTCAACAAATTGCACATGCCCTGATTCCATTTTCATCAGACTATAACCCTAATAATGCAAAAGTAAGCCCCATTGAACATAGTGGAACTTCTTGGTCATTTCTGCACTACACTGTTATAGTGCTATTGTTCCACTTTCAACACCCTGTGGAATTCTGGGGTTTGTAGTCAGAGCTCTCTGGCTGAGAATTCTAAATGCCCCTCTCGAAACTGCAAACCCCAGGATTCCACAGGCTGTTGAAAGTGGAATAATAGCACTATAACAGTGTAGTGCAGAAATGGTTGTGAATAACTTGATAAGTATTTTTATTTTATTTTGAGAATTTATACCCTGCCCTTAAGGCATTTATACTCTGACTTCAGAGAAACTTGTAAATCATTAATTTGACAGTTCCCTGCCCTTTACTTTTGCCTGAGTCTATAAAGAAGGGCAAGATTCTACCTCCTCCGCTCCTCACCATCCACTGAACTGAGTGCAAAGTAGCATGCAGCAAATGACGTAAGCTAAGGATAAAGGGAGGTAGTGGGAGGAGGAGAGATAAAATGAGATTTTTTAAAAAATGTTATTTTATTAAAACAACAAATAATAGACACAAACAAACAAAAACTAAAATGGCAAACCTACTAATAAAAGAATAACATAGTCTGGACACACAAAAACTGGGACATTTTTAAAGCAGTTGAAAAACTGGAATGACAGAGAGCAGAGAATCAGAACTCTCCCTGCCAAATCAGGACCACTGGAGGGAATGTTGCACCCTAGTGCATGGGTGGGCAAAGTGACCACCAAGGCTGTTTTTGCAGCCCCTAACCCCTCTAGATTCTTCAGACCACAGCCATTCTGTGAGAAGAGAATTACATCTTCTGGGAGTTTCCCAAGCTAGCAATTTTAACCACTTAAACTCTTTGATACTTCCTGTTGCTAAAACAGATCCCTCCTGGGTCTAGTATGGTCCTCAGGGGGGAAAAACATGGCAAATAGCCCTCACACCCCATAGGCAATGTTTGGGGGCAAAAAAGGTTTGATTTTTGTGGTGTGGGGGTATAGCTAGGTGCATTCCTAAAAGATCTGGGCTGGGCTGGTATAGCCCACTAGCCTGCCCCAGACCATTTCCACATGAGACTGTTACAGCGCTATGATTCCACTTTCAACATCCTATGGAGTCCTGGGGTTTGCAGTTTACGGAGGGGCTGGCCGGCCCCTCCTTAAACTGCAAACTCCAGAATTCCATAGGATGTTGAAAGTGGAATCATAGCGCTATAACAGTCTCGTGCGACAATGGCCCCTGTTTCCCAGCTTGGTTTAATGCCTGCATGAATCATGAGGGCTGAACTGAGTCTCCTCTATGGTCTTGATTACCTTTAAGGAGCAGAAAGAATGTTTTTTCCAAGCATTTAACTCAGAGAAATGGGTGAATTAGGAAAAGAAGCTTAATTCAGAGTAGGGAGGATGTGGGAAAGAACTGTATGTTGCAAAACCAAATGCCACATTGCAGTTCAATTAATAGGAAAAGCTCTTCCAGGCATCAGCATAGCAAGAAAATGAAAGAATTAATTGGTTGTCTACAGAGCAGTGTGGAATTAGAGAAGCGGATGAACAAGTATTAGTGAAATTACACAACAGATTAATATATGTCTCTACGCATCAAGTGGGTGGATACAGAGTTTTTTTCCAAGAGGACTCCAGTTTTTGAGCAAGGCGATTAAAAACAGTAAGAAAGAAACAGAGGATGTTCATTTATATATATAACACATGCTTTTTAAAATGGGGAGACAAAGCCAATTAAGCAAATCTTGACAGAAAACCAATGATAACTGGAGGGAAGATTTATGGCACTTCCAGAAAGCACATGCTTTGCATGCCTCAGGTCTCAAGTTCAGTCTTTGGCATCTCTCTTTGCAAGGAACAGGTAGTAACTAATGTAAAAGACCTCTGTGTGAGATTCTGGACAGCAGCCACTAGTCAGATTAGACAAAATTGGGTTTGAATAGACAAAGAGCCTGACCCTGTATAAAACAGCCTACGATGCTGGATTTTTTTAGGGCAGAGGTGGGAATCACGTAAGAATCACAGTGCAATCTCAGAAGGCCAGTCTCAAGATGTTCAATGGGGCTTAATCACAGGGCAATATTATTAGGATTCCAGCCCTATGCCCAAATCCTGTTGATAGTAGTCCAACTGAATTAGTTCCTGAATGGAAAGTCAGCACAAGTACAGTGGGCCCTAAGTATCTGCTGGGGTTTGGTTCCAGGATGGCCCCATGGATACCAAAATCCATGGATGCTCAAGCCCCATTATATACAGTGGCATAGTAAAATGGCATCCCTTATATAAAATGATGAACAAATCAAATGAGTGCTGGGGAGAGCCTGAGGGTCTGTGAAATGGCAGGAAGCTGCAGTTAGGATATGCCTACACATCATCTTAGTGCTCAGTGCATGGCAAACTCAAAGTTTGGTTTTTGGAATTTTTTTCTGAATATTTTAAGCTGTGGTTGGATGAATCCATGGTTGCAGAATCGGTGGATATGGAGGGCCGTCTGTACACTCTGTTGATAGTTCTAGGGAGGGGGTTACTGTTTTATAATTAAGCAATTACCGGCCAGATAACTGAATTTTAAAATGCTACTTTTTCAGTGATTATCAGTGTAATTGTATATTGAATGAATTTTTGTATATTGAATTAATTTTATCAGGGTCAAAATGGCAAGCTATTACCATAAATGAAAATGCTGATAGATTCCAGAGGGTTAACCATGCAAATTCTGGAGAGCCAGCATAGTGTAGTGATGGATTTGAATCCCTACTTGTCCCCTGAAAATCCACTTAGTGACCTTGTGCAGGTCACACTCTCTCAGCCCCACAGGAAGGCAAAAGCAAGACCCTTCTGAACAAATCTGACCAAGAAAACCCCACAATAGCTTCACCTTAGGGTTGCCAAAAGTTGGAAACTACTTGTAGGCACACAACAAAAATGATAACACCATGTTAGTCCATTACAAAGAATTTTCTGCTGTCTCAAAACTTCCTTGCAATATCTGCATATTTGTTGTGTCATAAATCTCTCCCATCTTTAAGGTGGTACAAGACTCATGAAAATTATAGTAACAAAAAAATAGGGCAAAATCACATACTGAATTTGTTCTTTTAGGACAATTCCCACAATTCTCTCTTCAAACCAGAAGAGGGCATCTTTGTTATAAAAGTTTTATTATCACTTGTGGAGATTATTCATTTTAAAATCATACCACATGTATTTTACACAAGTATGTCTGCAGATAGACAGAAAGAGCAGAATAGAATTGAAGAAAAACCTTGCCCTCTGGAAAGTGAAAAATTAGAAATCCCCTGAAATGCAAAACGGATAGTGACTCCATCTGTCACTAATCAGTCACTCCATTTAGTTGAGCTGTCATGGTCATTTAGTTGCATTTTAATCTGTGGATTGATTACTTGATTAAGTTTGCACAGACCTGCATCTGCATAAAGCCAAAAGGTTTGAAGAAAAAGATTTTTTTAAAAAAAGAAAAGCTCCAGTTCTTCAGAAGTAAGTTCTACTCATTTCAGTGGGGCTTGCTCTCAGATCTGCAGAACTATTGCCACAAAGTCTTCTCCAAAATACTCAGTGTGATACCTCACCTCTGATGAGTTTTCTCCACTTTTCCAAGAAGAAAGGCAATGCCCATCAAAAAGAACAGGAAGGAACTCAGAGTATCTACTTCTTTCTGATCTTCTTCCCTCAAAGCAAAGAAGAGGAGAAAACAGAAACACCAATTTAAAAGGGGATGGGAGGGACTGAGCAGAAGGCTGCCTTTTTTAAAATCGCACTTGAGAATTGACGGACACAATCCTTAATTGACTGGAAGATCTTTAATCAATCACCCTGTTTGCTTAATTGATTGAAAACTGCAGCTCCACTACACTGTAAATGTTACAGAGTGGGATGGTTAATTCTGTATTGTGTCTAAATTCTAATCATATTTTTACAGTGAGATAAAATAAAGTTCCTTCTCTTTCTTTTGCATACATAATTCTAAGCATCAGAATCAAGAGGAAACCTATGATTTAAAAGTTTATTGTAACAGATAACAATATATATTGTTGTTGCCTAAAATGATTATCACCAACCATTTCCTCCTGTGATCCAGACAGCCCTCTATATTTTGACTCATGGAATACTTCATGAATCTCTCTTTTGTAGCAGTAAGCATTTTTTGGATCTGAATTTCTTGGTTAGCATACAATGGCCTAAATCCAGCAGTTAGCCTGACTCCCAGCTGGAGTAGAATCAACTGAACTTACGAACTGTTGATTTATCAGGCTTCCATTAATTAATTGGATCTACTCTTCTTGGGACTAACAATTGGATTTAGGTCCACATATTCATGAACCCAGGAGCAGAAGGGTTGGTGAGCTTCAGCCCACCCACACGAAGTCTAGGGTAGGGGACTAAGCTCCCCAGAAATGATGAGGCACCTGGAACCGGGTTCAACAAGACTCCTTGTGTAGTTGAGCCAGTGAGGAACTGCCAACCAGAAGTGTCCTAGTTTATAGTCATTTTTGCATTTGTTTTAATAGCATCTTATATGCAGTCCTTCCTCCACATTCCAAGTTTGACCTTTGCAAATTTGATTATTTGTGAGCACAAATAATCATGCTCCATTCTCCTCCTCCTATTCCCTTGCATTTTGCCAGGCATGAAGAAAGAGGCAAGCGTGCCTGGGAAAAAGGCAAGGGAATGGGGGGAGGGAGGCATATGTGTGTGTTCTCCCCTCTGGAGCTCCCCTTTCATTCCCATGCATTTGGCCCCAGTGAGAGAACGCAAAGCAAAATGCAATGGAATTTGGAGGGAAGCTCGCACAAGCCTTCCTTTTCCCCTCCGGAGTTTCCCGTTCCCATTCCCATGCGTTTTGTCCCAACATGGAGAATGCCTGCTGAGGCAAAATGCAAGAGAATGGCAGGGAGGCCAGGAAGGGAACGGGAGGGGATAGATTTGCCTTAGGGTCGCCATAAGTCAAGAACAACTTGAAGGCACAAAACGACAGCAATAAAGCAGGTCCTGCTCATATACACAGCAGCCAGTAAAGCAGTGAAACACAATGGCACACTGACTTTGAAATGTGGGATATGTGACATACATATAGATCTACGTTTTAAATTCTGTCATTTTACTTAGTATCAAACTAAAGTTACCAGCTCCTGCTCTGATTTTAGATTTACTTTATCTGAATGTTGAAGTCAGTATGTTGATAGGAGTTTAAGAATCCAGGACCTAGGAAACTAGTTGGGCTCTCTGAGTTGGCTATAGATACTTCTGTTGTACTTTTGCCTAAGAAGATAAGATATAATTTATGGACACTTATCTAAACCATGATACATGGCCTTCATCCACAATGAAATGTTCTGAATAAAGCTGGCACAGGCTTGTATCAAGTGGTGCCATTCTGCTATGGCAGAGTTGGCCATCTGTCCTCCTCAAGATGTTTTTGGCCAACTACTTGTTACCCTGTGTACTGGGGGTCCCGGGAGGGACACCAGACTGCGCTCAATTAAAGGTGGGGGAAATTAGCTCAGAGCACTGCTTAGCGTTACGAGAGGCAGGGTAACGTAGCGAGATCTTGAACCCAATGTCTACGGGGTCGGGTCGAGTCAAGGAGCACACAAAAGTTGAAATAATAAATTATGTTTTATTAAACACAAGCAAAACAGTGTATGCGACACATTCACACAAGATAACTAAAGAAAATAAAGGTTGGAGTGGTATAGAGGGATTTTTAGAGGAATTGCTGGTTTGGGTGATACTTCACCTGTCCTAAAGCCCGGAAAAATAGAGAGCGAGGCTGGGGTGCGATGTAGCTCAGCACATGGAGCTGAGGGAAGGCTCGCCAAGCAAAGAGGCAGCAAGGCGGGATGAAACTCGGGAGCGATCCGAGGAAGGTCTCGGAATCAAGGGTTTTTATAAGGAGAATGTGACTGCAGGCTATGCCGTACTTGGGGAAAAACAATAGATTTGGAGTTGGAGACAAAGCCTCCGCAAGGTCAGAATCTGAATGATTGAGTTATCATAGCGGTTCTCAATAGAGTAGCCAGTACGCAAACGCAGAGTACTTGGGTATTGTATAGGTTACCCATCAAGCTGCCATTGCGGGGCAGAGGCTCTTTTGTAAGTTGTGTGCATACCTAATTAAGAGTACTTGCCTGGAGGTCTCCTAAAGCAGTGAGTCAGCTATTTCTGGCCTGCCTGAATTATCCAGGAATATTACAGCAATTAACGGCCGAGCTTGTATGTGTGCTTGTCCGGGGGCCTCGCAAGCATGTGGAGAGGAATAGAGAAGTGAAGCCGAATTATGATATCAAGGGATATCTTTAATATCCCCAAAGCTCGGACTAGCCAGGGCAGTAACATACTGCCAACATAGCCAATGCTAAGGAATTATGGAAGTCCAAAAACACTGCAGGCAGGGGACTCTTGTTCACTCTTGCATGAGTATAAGGCTTCTAACACTTACAGAAACTCTGGTTTCTTCCCTGCGCTCATATAAGACCTGGTAGTGTGATTCTGCTTCTGTAAGCCATTGTGCAAGTAGTTCCATGGATCACTATACAACTCATTGCAAATTCATTAGGCCAGTTGTTGTTTGTGGTAGGGAAACAGGATAAGGACCTCCTTTTGTTCGGTCCAGGAGCTGAATTCTAATTTGAGAAAGCTCTCACGTGGGTCGATACAGGATGGAGCCAAAGTGAAATATGTGGAACCAGTTGTTGATGTTGATAGTCAGGACATTTTGCCATCAAGGATGCAGAGCATAGCTCAGTCTTCTGTGTGTTTATGCAAAACTGAGCCTCAGTGCAACAGGATGCGAAACACCATTGTGGTCTCAGGGGCAAATCCTGCTCTGCTTCCAAAGACATTTAGACATTTTGTTGGAATGAAATAGATCACAACTTTATTAGTTGCAGCTGTATGTACGCCTGGCACACATGTGGGTCTGGATCCAAGCATCATCTGATCCACCTGCTGATCAATGAGCTACACAACCCAGCCAGCTTGCTGGGCATCCAGACAGAATGACAACTGTGGGATTCTACATGGTCAGGTGCCACTGCATGGCACCTGGGACTATGGCAAAGACGGATGTTCCTGAGCTGGGTGTGATCTTTGCTGCCCTCACCCCTAAAGTCCCAAAGGGGAACCCTTACTGTTTTGATGGACATGCAAACCACATCTACTTTCCTCCTGGATCTGGATCCCATGGCAAACCCTCCACCAAAAGTTGTGACAGAAAAATCACACAACCAGCAATAACACTGTGCAAAAACCAACATTAGAAAGTTGCAAAGAACACTCCAAAGCCGATTCAGGTTACAGCAGTGGAGGAGCTTGGAGTGTGTGGAGGGGGGGCAGGAGTGGGTGGGAGAGGGAGGGGCTAAAGCACAAGGGGTGTGGCCACTGTGTGGGGGCGTGGCCAGGGCACATGAGGGCATGGTCAGGGCTTGCGGGGGCATGGCTACGGGCCGGGACACCCCAAAAAAATTGCTGCCCAGGGTGACCCCACCCCCCATCCATATACGACTGGGTTAGAGTGCTAAGGAGCAGCCTAAAATGCTCTAGCACCTGACTGGAGTAAAGCCTACAGCCAGGCCTCTCCAACCCAGCCCATAGCTGATGAATTAAAATTTCATTGGCTCGGTTTTTTTCCCACTCCTTCCCAAAGCCTATACAAATCATATAGACTTTTGGGAAGGGGAAAATAGGAACTGTACTATTGCCAACATCACTCCCCACTGCCCCAGCCAACAGAATCACTCCACAGTAAGTCACAGAGCTTCTTTCTGAATTCCGTGTATGTCTTCTCAGAGGAAAGCCCCACAGTAACAGCTTCCCCAGTACAAACTGTACCTCAGTTCAATGCAACAGTTTTCTGGGCTTCATAGCAGAACTCCTGCTCCATGCAAAATCTTCCCAGGCTGCAAACCAAAGCTCATGCCAATGCAAAGTCTTCCAGTCCTTTGAATAGTCTCTAATCTCCAGTCACTGAGACTCAAGAATGGAAATAATAACAGGAAAATGTTGCAGGTTTGATGAGGAAGTGTACCTCTCCCCCAAGCAGATTCCCCATCCCTGTACTGGTGTACTTTTATCTTATACTTTTAGTATGGACCAAACGTTGGATGAAACCTCAAACACTTTTAGTGCTGACCAAACATTGGATAAAGTCCCAAACTTTATTTGAACCAACCACCTTCTAGGTAATTGTCTTGGTTTGTCCTTTTGGTAGAAGGAAATCCTTGGACCATGGGTTGACCAGTCAGAAGACCTGAGTCCCTGAGACAGCCTATGGTGTCTCAGGGACTCTAAGTTAATAAACAAACAAATGCTCTAGCCTTTTTGAAAGACCTCATTCTCAAAGTCATGTTCACAGCCTCCAACTGTCCTGGTTTGTCACGGACAGTCCCAATTAACTCTGTTCCAGTTTTTCAGATGCTTTTAAAATGTCCCAGTTCCTGCCTCATCTTCCCACATTCTGCCTTTGTACTCAGCTTACTTTGTTTGCTACAAACTTGAGTTCAAAGTCCAAAAGTAGTTTGTACTCAATTAACTCAGCAGAGAAGAGAAGAGGGGGCAGAATCTTGCCCTTCCCCGTAGGCTCAAGCACAAGCAAACTGCTGCAGCCTCTCCCAGCTTGTGTGTTCTTTCACCATTAATAACTTTTGCCATCTGGCCAATCTTCTGATGTTGCTTGGCCACACATGTTCTAATTTTCATCTGTAAAATGTTGGAGATTATGCATATCTGTTTACTGAAATCAAGCTGTGAAAGCACCATTGCAAGCTAAAGTTTTATATGCCTTCATCCCTCAGACTTTTTATTGGAGTGAACTAGCACATTTGATCTGTGGGCCATTAAGTGTTAAGTAATCAAACACCAAGTAATATCCATGCACGTGCAAAGGAGTTGCCCATGGCTAAGGATAAGAGTGGGCTATATTCACAGTCCATCATGTTAGCTCATTCAAGTGGTGGCTGCAAGCTTCCACTTTCCATTTTGTATGTGGAAGAATACACAAGCAAGCAGTTAAATCTACAAGCAGGATGCTCTTTTATTTCCATCCTTCAGTGCCAGCTTTTCTGTTCAGCCCAGGGCGGGAAAAAAAAGAAAAAAAGAAAAAGGATATGGTCCTTACTGATGTCCTCAGCTATGTTTTTCATGTGCCTATTATGCTGTGCATTTTTCAATCATTTTAGAAGAGCACAAACCACTACCCATTAAGAAATGATTTGGTTGCCTCATTAGAGATGGAGATTGTTTAAATTTGCTCAGCTGAAAGGGAGCCTTTCAAAGAGCTCTGGTAACTATAGATAGTACTTTAGTTATGAAACAGCCAATTTCATGTTCAGTTCAATGCTAGTGATTTTTTTTTTCCAGCTGGGAGCACAAAATCATTACCCGCTAGCTGCCTACTTCTTGTTTCAAATAATTTGTACAGTCTGAAGATCTTGGTATGGTATTCTGATTTTTTTTTCCTACGTGGGAACTTAATGACCTGACAAGCTGTAGGAGGAAAAAGTAGACAAATTAGATTTCCCTGCTTAAACACACACACACACACGCGCGCGCACGCACACACACACATGGTAGCAGAGGGCAATTTCCATGCCATTGGCTTGTTGAATCCTATGCAAGGTTTCACCATGAATCAGCCTGGGGGCTGAGGTCTGTGGGAGTGGGAAGGGTCTCCTTTGTGTCCCACTTGTCCCACCAATGAGGTCAATACACTGTGCGAAAATGCAGGAGAAGGCTGTTTCAGCTGTGGCACCCCAAGGGTAGAATGAACTCCCCTTGGAGGCTCAATTGGTGCCAGTGTTGGTTATCTTTAGATGCCAAGTAAAAACACAGCTATTTAGTAAAGCCTTTAGGTATCACTGATTTATTTGCAATGCTGGTGCATGTGGTTTTAAACTGTTTTAATCTTTTAAACTTTTCAATGTGTTTAATACATTGTTCTTCTATTTAAATAACTTTTATTGTTTTAAATAGTTTTAACCTGTTATTGGTTTGATTTATATGCGACCTTGAGATCTTTGGTGTAGCAGTCTGAGTGCTAGACTATGACCCTAAAGAGCAGAGTCCAATTCCCCACTTGGACATGGAAACCCACTGGGTTACCTGCAATGTGTCACAAACTCTCAGCTTCAAAAGACCCCACAATAAGTCAGAAACAACTTGAAGGCACACAACAACAACAACAACAACAACAACAGAAATATCCCCCTCTCCTCCTCTTCTAGTTTTAATCTGAACCTAAAAGGTGCTGAATCCTAGCCACTAAATAGATTCAACACCTTGGATGGCTCCTTTAAATCTTAAACCATTTCCACACTAGACTCTTAATAGTAGTATTATGCTACTTCTAACATCCTATGGAATCCTGGGGTTTGCAGTTTGGGGAGGGGCCTTTGAGGTCCCTACCTAAACTGCAAACCCCAGGGTTCCACAGGATGTTGAAAGTGGAATAATAACACTATAACAGTCTAATGCGGAAGTGGCCTAAAACTAAGACCTAGAATGGATTCACTACTCACTGTCATGGATTCACCACTAAACACACACATGAAAAACCTAATCCCACATTCTTTCTTGAGAATGACTATATTGTGGCAGAAAGTGCATGGAAGGGAGGTTTCAAGTCCTCCTTCTCTATTACCTCTTCCCTCACAGCCCACTGCACCCCCTAAAAAAGCCTCTCTGGAAGTTTAGAGGCCTCACCTGAAGAAGGTGGGGTAGAATAGAGTTTGGTACATTGCAGAGGGAAGGAGGAATTGCTTTCCTCCTTTCACAAATAGACTGGACACTACAACTCAACCAACATCCACTTTAAAGTCCTTCTTTTCTTTAAAAGGAAAGAGGAAATCTTTTAGTTCTATCGTGGACATTGAATGCTAGATTTCTCCCTGCAATCAATAGCAAAGCAATAGCAAAGATCTATTGTTAATTTGCAGGCATAACATTTTTATTATAGATCATTTCCTAGGCCACAATGCAGTATACTGATTTGCTTTCTCAAAAAATTCTGTAAAACTGAAAGAAAAGCAATACCTGGGTTAAGACTACAGATCTTTGTATACTCTGTACATGTATCTCTTTTTAGAAATGTTTTCTTTTTTCAATTCTTATCTTATCTAATGTGTTTTTAGATTATTTATCTTGTGCTGATTCAATTTTAAGTTGTTTCAAATTAAATTGATTTTTATTGTAACTCATCATGACAACTTCTGACACTAGGCAAAATAGAAATATTTTAAGTCATAAATAAACTTAATCTTGGGGGACACTATTTCTTAAATTTCCACAGAACATCATTTCTTGGGAGATCATCAGATGCTTGGCAATGTTTTCAAGATTTTAATCAACACGGCTCCACGTGCATTTCAAGTCTACCAGTTCACAACTATCTGCAAGTGGGCAAAAGAAGCTTTTGAAATCTGCATTACAGAAAATAAACAATAAAGGTTTGCAGTGTCTGTTCAGTTCTACCAATAATGCAGATGCCTGAGGAACCTGTACACCTTCAAAAGACCTAAAAAAGAGAAGACATGCACAAGTTATGAACTATGAAAATGACTGTTTGTCCAGGCCTGGTTGCCAGCTAGATGTGAGAAACCAGCTGGTGAAGCATTTCACAGCAAGGAGACAAACATCATCACTTCCTAATGTCTGCACAGCAAGGGGCTGTTAAAGCAGTTTTGAGCTACAGTAGTCAATTACAAGCTGGCACATCTAATGCCCAGGCAGTGTCACCACAGAGAGGACATGGTGTTCAAAAAAAGGCACAACTGCTTGCAGACAAAGAAGTCAGCCTGATCTGAAGTTAAGCCTAATGGGGGTCATATTGCATTCATCCCACAGCCAATGTGATGTTAGTGAACAAGAAAAAAGTCATATGACTCATCCTGGGATACAGAAAAATTTAAAATCATCCTAAAAGATCCCACAAAGAATTTATTTTCTCTCAAGCATATGAGCAATGTGAAGTCAGTTGAGTTTCTGCCAACAGGGATAAATTAGTTTGGGTGAAATGTTGCCCACGCTGACTTCTGCTCACCCAATGGGCCTCTCTCCTCCTCTTATCACCCCTTCCCCATGCCACCCTCCTTAATATGTTGTGGAGAGTCTCCTGACCACCTAGAGGAGATTTGGAGGGTACACACTGGAATTTAGGGGCAACAAACATCCCTTCACTTCCATGGGGGAGAGGACAACCGTTACTTCCCCTATTCTGCTGAGAATTTCTCCAGCAGGAAGGAGTATAATTGAAATGTCACCACTAAACTCACTTTTTCTTTCTCTAAAAGTAACAGTAGGTTAATAGTCTTCGTAGGCCACACGAAAGGCTCGCAAAGAAATCAGCCAGCCTTCACATTCAACAAAAATCCTATCATGATGGATACTGGGTTTGGAGGTGAGAGTAGGGGGACAAGAAAGAATGTTGCAGGGAAAGATTGTGGGAGAGAACAACCTGTAGCTTGCAATATTGTCAAATTACATATGATTTGAGCTGATCCTATGCATTCCCCCTCTCCCAATTAAAATCAGTCACAGAAAAGAGAACTGATCTGGGGAAATAGCAGTGGGAGAGTGGAATTAATATTTTGATCTATGCCTTTGCCTCCATTCAAAGTGCTCCCCCACCGCTTTGCCCACAGAAGAGAAGAGAAAACAGGTAATATGGTATTTGTATTTCCTCCTACCCACCCAGTGGTGCAGAGAGGACAAGAGTTTGGGCAAGTCTGCAGAATTCTCTGAATTCTCTAGTGGCCATGTTAGCTGAGAGATTTAATGCAAAAAGTAAATGGCTCCAAGTTTTAGCTAGTAACTTGAGGAAGGTGATTTCAAGATGGCAATTTACCCAACTGAGAATCTGACCCAATTTTCCAACAGTTACCCTGATTTCTGGGGGTCCCGGGAGGGACATGTAAATGTGCTCACAACAATGGGGAGGGAATTAGCACAGAGCACAAGTTGGCAATGCAAGAGGCAGGGTAACGTAGCGAGATCTTGAACCCTATGTCTACGGGGTCAGGCCGAGTCAAGGATGAGACAGATGTTGAAATTAATAATTGTTTTATTTAAGCGCAATCAAACAAATGTATGCAACACATTCACCCAAGAAACTACAGAAATAAAGGTAGGAGCAAATAGAGGGATTTTTGAGGAGGTTTGGTATGGGAAATGCTATACCTGTCCTGCAGCCCGGTTAGAAGCGGAGAAGCTGGGGAGCGTGGAACTCAGCACGTGGAGCTGAGGGGAAGGCTTACTGGACAAAGCAACAGCAAGGTGGGATGAAAGCCAAGAGCGATCTGAGGAAATGCTCAAAGTCAGGGGTTCTTATAGGGAAGATTGTGGCCGCAGGCTAGTTCGTACTTGGGAGAAACAATGAGTTTGGGGCTGGAGACAAAGCCTCCGAAAGGTCAGAATTTGAATGATTGAGTTATAGCCAAATTGTCAATAGAGTAGCCAGTATGCAAACGCAGAGTGCTTGAGCGCTGTACAGTTCGATCATCAAGCTGCCAGCATGCGGCAGAGGATCTTTTGAAAGTTGCGTGCATACATAATTGAGGTACTTGCCTTGACGTCTCCTGAAGCTGCGAGTCGGCTATTTCTGGCCTGCCTGTATTTGTTTGGAATATTACAGTGATTATCGGCCGAGCCTGTGTGCTCGCTTGTCCAGGGGCCTCGCAAGCACGTGGAGAGGAATGGGTATAGGAGGCCAAATTATTGATATCAAAAGATATCTTTATATCCCACAAGCTTGGGCTAGCAGTGGTGGTAACACAACCCTTGAAGCTCTGAATAAACTACAACAGACCCTATCATAGACAGAATCATAGAGCTGGAAGGGCCATCTAGTCCAACCTAGGCATGCAGGAACAGAAAGCTAAAGCAATCCTGAAGGATGGCCATCCAGCTTCAGTTTAAAGGCCTCCAAGGAAGGAGAATCAATTACCTTCTGATGCAGTCTATTTCAGTGTCAAACAGCTTTAATGGCCAGGAAGTCCTTCCTAGTGTAAAGATGAAATCTCTTTTCTTGCCATTTCTGGGGTTTGCAGTTTAGGGAGAGGCATTTAGAATTCTCAGCCAGAGAACTCTTTGGTCTCAGTAAAGTATAAAACCCAGAATTCCACAGGATGTTGAAAGTGGAATAATAGCACTGTAACAGTGTAGGGCGGAAATGCCCCTAGTCTCTGGACCACAGGAAAAAAACTTGCTCTATCTTTTACAGGATGTATCTCCAGGGTTTTAAATATGACTATCATCCTGAAATCTCATATAGTTGCACCCACAGTCTTCAAATGGAATGAAGGGAGGTGATACTCACAGTCAGCTGGGATATGTCAGGGCTGCAGGAGGCGTGGTCCTCCCAATGTTGTTGGATTGCAACTCCCAAAGGTCCTAGCCAGCACAGCAAATGATAAGGGCAGATAGAAGCTGCTATCCTGCAAAATCGAGATGACCACACCTTCTCATCCTTGGTGGAAAAAGATCGCAATTTGTTGCAGCTCAAGTATGAATGAGCAAACTTGTTCCCCCAGAGGGCCATATGTGAACATTTAAACCACTTCTGTGGAGTGGGGGGAGGCCTGTTGATCTGGTGGAGCCTGAGATAGTAGGTGGGGCCAAGGGCCACAATCTTCTCATACTCGTTGACTTATGGAGTGGCTTCACTAAGGTATATTGAGAGGTTAATCCTCTTCTCTCTGAACCCTGTCCTTCCCAGTGAAATCAAGTTCAGGCAGTTCACCAAACAGGACTGGCCAAAGTAGTGTTCAGTCTGTTAGAGGAACATACTGCACATATCTTCCTCTCCATCACAGTTGCCCTCAAGCCAACTGTTTGTGGAGGCCTGGATGGAATGTGACTTACAAAGAAGACTGGAGGAGGGCAAATATTGTCCCCATCTTCAAGAAGGGAAAAAAAGAGGACCCAAATAATTATCGCCCAGTCAGCCTGACATCAGTACCTGGAAAGATCCTGGAGCAGATCATTAAGTAGTCAGTTTCTAATCACTTAGAAAGCAAAGCGCTAATCACGAGAAGTCAACATGGATTTCTCAAAAATAAGTCATGCCAGACTAATCTTATCTCTTTTTATGATAGAGTTACCAGCTTGATAGATGAAGGGAATGCTGTGGATGTAGCATATCTTGATTTCAGTAAGGCCTTTGACAAAGTTCCCCATGACATTCTTGCAAAGAAGCTAGTAAAATGTGGGCTGGACAGGGCTATTGTCACGCGGATCTGTAACTGGTTGACTGACCATTCCCAAAGGGCGTTCACCAATGGCTGCTTTTCATCCTGGAGAGAAGTGACTAGCAGGATGCCACAGGGTTCTGTCCTGGGCCCAGTGCTGTTCAATATCTTCATCAACGACTTGGATGAAGGAATAGAAGGTGTTACTGCCCTGGCTAGTCCGAGCTTTGGGGATATTAAAGATATCCCTTGATATCATAATTCGGCTGCACTTCTCTATTCCTTTCCACGTGCTTGCGAGGCCATCGGACAAGCACGTAAACAAGCTCGGCCGTTAATAGCCGTAATATTCAAACTACAATACAGGCAGGCCAGAAATAGCTGACTCACTGCTTTCGGAGACCTCCAGGCAAGTACTCTAATTAAGTACGCACGCCACTTACAAAAGAGCCTCTGCCCCGCAGTGGCAGCTTGATGGGTAAACTATACAATACCTAAGTACTCTGTGTTTGCATACTGGCTACTCTATTGAGAACCGCTACGATAACTCAATCATTCAGATTCTGACCTTGCGGAGGCTTTGTCTCCAACTCCAAATCTATTGTTTTCCCCCAAGTACGGCATAGCCTGCAGTCACATTCTCCTTATGAAAACCCTTGATTCCGAGACCTTCCTCGGATCGCTCCTGAGTTTTATCCCGCCTTGCTGCCGCTTTGCTTGGCGAGCCTCCCCTCAGCTCCACGTGCTGAGCTACATTGCACCCCAGCTTCACTCTCTATTTTTCTGGGCTTCAGGACAGGTGAAGTATCACCCAAACCAGCAATCCCTCTAAAAATCCTCTATACCACTCCAACCTTTATTTTTTTTAGTTATCTTGTATGAGTGTGTCGCATACACTGTTTTGCTTGTATTTAATAAACATCATTTATTATTTCAACTTCTGTGTTCTCCTTGACTCCACCCGACCCCGTAGACATAGGGTTCAAGATCTCGCTATGTTACCCTGCCTCTTGTAACGCTAAGCAGTGCTCTGAGCTAATTTTCCCCACCTTTAGTTGAGCACATTTTGGTGTCCCTCCCAGGATCCCCAGTACACAGGGTAACAAGGGCATGCTCATCAAATTTGCAGATGACACCAAATTGGGAGAGGTTGCTAATATGCCAGAGGACAGGATCAAAATTCAAAATGACCTGGACAGATTGGAGAGCTGGGCCAAGGCTAACAAAATGAAATTCAACACAGAGAAATGTAAGGTCCTACACTTAGGTAGAAAAAATGGAATATAGAAATATAGGATGGGGGACACGTGGCTGGATAGCAGTACATGTGAAAGAGATCTAAGAGTCTTAATAGCCCACAAGCTGAACATGAGTCAGCAGTGTGATGCGGCAGCCAGGAAAGCCAATGCAATTCTCGGTTGCATCAATAGGAGTATGGTGTCTAGATCCAGGGAGGTACTGATACCACTCTACTCTGCTTTGGTTAGACCTCATCTTGAATCCTGTGTCCAGTTCTGGGCACCCCAATTCAAGAAGGACATGGTCAAGCTGGAGCAAGTCCAGAGGAGGGCGACCAAAATGGTGAGGGGACTGGAAGCCACGCCCTATGAGGATAGACTTAGAGAGCTGGGTATATTTAGTCTGCAGAAGAGAAGGTTAAGAGGGGACATGATAGCCATGTTTAAATATATGAAGGGATGCCATGTAGAGGAGGGAGTGGGCTTGTTTTCTGCTGCTCCAGAGACCAGGACAAGGAGCAATGGATTCAAGCTGCAGGAAAGAAGATTCCACCTGAACCTCAGGAAGAACTTCCTGATAGTCAGAGTTGTCCGGGAGTGGAATAAGCAGTGATAAGCACTGGCTTATGTAACTTTGAAGGGGGATTTGATAAAATCAGACAACACATTTATCATTAGTTTCTAATCACAATGTTTATATAGAAGAGGAGTAGGAATTGTGGCTTTCCAGATATTGTTAGCCTGCAGCTCCCATCAACTCCAGCCAGCAAGGCTTATGATGAAGGATGCTCAGAGTTAAAGTTCAACAACTCCTAGAAGGCCACATGATTCTTATCTTGGATATGGAAGTTCTATGATAACAGCAATATACCTATGGCTGCTAGGGAAGCAACAGCAGGAAAAGGCTATTGCCTTTAGGCTTTCCTGTGGACTTTCCAGAATTTTTGTCTATAGTGGGTGAGAGAATACTGGGCTTTCATCTTACTCAGCATGACTCTTAAAGCTATCCAAAGCAAACTATTTAGCAGATATTGCTCTGGGCTACTTGATTCTGCAACCTTAGGTGGGCAGCTTACGGGAGCAGCACTGCAGCTCCTATCACACCTATCTAGGACAACCAACAATGAGGGATGGTGGGACCTGCCCTTCCTTTATTCCTCTTTTATCTTTAAGGCCATGTAAGGCAGTGATTATCAGTACATCCTTTTAAATGATTTTATATTGTTGTAAATTATAGGGATTTCACATGAAGTTCGTTTTGTTTTGTTTTTACTTTTGTATTACTGGGTTTTTAATTATGTCTCGTTTTTAACTTTGCCATAAGTTGCCTTGAGTCCCCTGCTGGGAGAAAGATGGGGCATAAAGTAAACAAACAAACAGTATCAGAAGGCACAATTTGCCCATCCTAGTTTAAAAGGGACCCTCTGTAGTGTTGTTGTTATGTACCTTCAGGCTGACTCACATTGATTCTAGGCAACATTTACCCAGAGGAAGTTTGCCATTGCCTTCATGTTAGGCTGAGAGAGTGAGACCTACCCAAAGTCACCCAGAGGGTTTCCATGGCTGAATGGAGATGCAAACCCTGGTCTCCTGGAGTCCTAGTTCAACATTTAAACCATTATGCCATGCTGGCCTCCTGTGGTACATACTTCAAAGTGTTTCCAATTGTTTGGTTTTAAAGAAAATGCCAACACCCACATCTGTCAAGATCCTATCTGCAATCCCCCATAACCCTCTGTGTGGAGAGGGACAGTCTGTGTTCAGTTAGCAAATGATGGAAAGGATACTTTGCAGATGCTGAGAAACGCAACCTTTCATTCTGGCTTTACTGAGTTACAGACAAATCCTGGACTCCGAAACAGGAACAGGCAAGGTTAGGGGCAATCCAGTAGAAAAAGGCAAATTTTAGAAAGCACCAGCAAGCTCCAGCACCAACAGAGCATTCTCTCCTTTCCAGAGCTGCTCCTTTGGGGCTTATTCTAAGCTTTCTCCCCCACTAGTGCACTAGAAGTCGGAAGATTGGTACCCAGGATGCCTCTTTTTCCTGTTCCACCTGGTGCCATATTTTGTTTTCTAGAGTATACTTTCTAGGTGCCCATGAGCCCTGTGGTGCAAAAGCAGGCTGCACACAGCTCCAATATCTACAGGAACACCACTGGATCACAAGCTGGATCTTCTTGCACCTATCCTTTATCAGACGCAGAGCAGTCAGTCAGTTTCTCCCAGTAACATAGTATTAATTTTTTTAAAAAAAATCTAAGTTTTGCACATTTTCTATTTCTTTATCATTTTCTCATCTGTTTTAAGATATTATCCTTTTCTGGGTAAAAGCTCATAGTGATAACTGCACAGAACTCTGTCTCCTAGTACCATGGACCCTAGAAGAGGAAAAGTGTGGTGCTTAACCCCACCCCTCCCAAGGTAGATGGCAGGCACACCTACACACCCCAAAATGATCTGGCCAAACTGGACCACCAAGATACAGTTCGACCTTCTCTGGACTTTATCCATGAGAAGTGTATCAAATGATCAAGCATTAAGAAATATTAAGACAGTAATTGTTGTGATACCCTCCCTGGTATAAAGGCTGCCTGAAATCATTCCTGTGCACACTTACTTGGGAGTAAGCTGCAGAGAACAGGCCAGAGAGCATTTTTCAATACACGTTGTGCTTTTAAGAGTCTTCACATGCTTGAACGAGAAGGGATAGGGAAAAGAAATTGCCCTCTGCTTGCAAGTAGTCAAAGGCCATTTCTACACTAGATTGTTATAATGCTATTATTCCACTTTCAATATCCTACGGAATCCTAGGTTTTGCAGTTTAGGGAGGGGCCCCAGGTTAGTAACAACCTGCCTGCCTGGCAATGTTAAGCCCCCTCTTTTTTAATATCAATTCTAGGGTTCCTGCCTAGCGCACATTTGATTCTCCGTCTTACACCTGCAATGTCTGAAGGGACTGATGGCAAAGTGACTTTTTGCCCAAAGAGACACGTGCCTGAGGCACGAAAAGGCGAAGAGCGCGCGCGGGGAGAGGAGGGTGGAAGGGGGAAAAAAAACCCTACAAACAGAGGGAAGAGGCGCCGCTGAGAACAGCCTCAGCGTCTCACATCCCAGCAGAGCCACAGTACTGATCGCAGCGGCGGCGGCGGCGGCGGCATCATAATCATGGATGCAGGAGGTGGCGAAGAAGAGGGCAATGTGGACATCTCTTCACCTTCCTCCTCCGGCAACTCCGAGGTCCTTCGCTCTGCCGTGACCAGGACCAAAGGGCTCTCCATCTTCCTTGATGTAAGCTTGCGGGGGGGGGGGGGTCAATTTGACGCCCGTTCCTGGCCCTCGTTGCTCTTGTCCTTGTTATTTTCTTTGCCGGCATCTTTTGGGGTGGGGGGAAAGATGAGAGCGCCCTTGCGTTAAGGCAGTCTTTCTTCCGTGAAAGGGGTGGGTGGATACGAGGGCGCAAAAATTCAACAGGCGATGCCTTTCCCCGCTCCCTCCTCTGATTGTGTTTGTATGCTGAGCACAGTGGCACCTGTTGTTGATGATGAGATGTCAGATGATATTCATTTCTCTGCCCATCTCGTAACTTTTTTAAAAAAAAGAAACTTATTTAAATAATTCTTATTTAAGTTGCTCATCCTGTATATATGTGCCTTTAGGTTGCCTGTCCACTTAGGGCGACCCTGTGAATTTCGCAGGGTTTTCTTAGGCAAGGAGTATTCGTGGAGTAGTGGTTTGAGCGTTGGACTACGACCTTGGAGGCTAAAGTTCGATTTCCCACTCCGCCGTGGAAACCCGTTGGGAGACCTTGGGTGCATCACACACTCTCAGCCCCAGAAAACCCCATGATAGGTTTGTCTTAGGGTCACCATAAGCCAGAAACCACTTCAAGGCACACAACCACAACTCAGCAGTGCATTTACCTGTTCCTGATTCTGAAATATAACCTACAGCACCTGGTATTCATGAACAGTTTCCCATCCAAGTGCTAACCAGGGCTGATCCTACTTAGCTTCAGCCAGGATCTGGTGCCTAGGATTCTAAAACACTGAAAGTTTAAGGAAATTATCCTACCAAATTATTCTTTTAACATTTTGATCTTAAACCATAGAACAGGGGGGAAGGAATCCAAGCTCCCCCAAGACTAGATTGAGTGGCTCACAGCTGAAGTATCAAGACTGATATGTAGCGGAGCCCCTTCAAGAATTGTTAGAAGTGTACTAAATCATCAAGAATACAGAGAGAGAGAGAGAGATTGTGTTTAGCTGTTGTAGTTGAGCTTTCCCATGTGTAGCAAAAGCTGCCTGCAATCTATCCTGTGCATGCTCGCCTAGGAGTAAGCTACACTGAATGCATGTACTTTCTAAGTACACATTCTGTTTGTAAGGATCTTCATAATAAAGAATATTGAAAGACAATGGAGAGGACAAGTAATTTGCCCTTCCCCTGCCGGTTCCCTACACCTGATTCTCTTCCTCTTAAGTTTAGTAGAGTCACAGGTTTTCACATTTTCTTTTGACTGAATTACCTGTGCAGTCCTATATCTTCTGACATAGTCCCACAAGCTTTTGTTTTTAAAGTAGTGAAGTGGAGGGATGACAGGAGACTTAATAGGCACCTTTGCATCTACTTACATATTTTTCTTTCAGTGATTTTTTTAACAAATTTAGCTGATTTATGCATTCTCTGTTTTCATTGTTTTGTTTAAAAAAAAAACACCCCTACTTATAAGTAGGCAAAATTAAGAAACGCCTGCCTGCCAGTGTTGAGCCCCTTCCCTTAAAAACAGTTTGAAGGTCTCTTTCCTAAACATATTACATGGAGGCAACTCCAAGTTGAATCCCCAAACTCCTAAAGATGCAAATCCTTTATTTATCCCCACTTTCTCCACCAGTGGGGCTCATGATTTTGGAAAGGATAGATTTAGAGTGATTGATGGCATTGGATTAAAGATTAGACACCTCTCTACCAGGTGTACCCCAGATCAAAAGTATGCCAGTTTTAGAAAACCAGTTGAACACACACATGCACACACACACACATACAAAGGTTACACATTTTTAAAAAAATGTATATATGTTAGGGAGAAGAATACGGTTAGAGATATTCTGCACCATATGTGGTTCACATTCCTCTGAGATGAATGGGGTACATTTCAAGAAAGACATATTTGTCTAGGATGGGAACTAGTGAAACCATTTTGGTGACAATTCTTTACATGCTGTCATAAGAGGAAGTGCCTTTGAACTCAATAGGACTTTCTTCTGAGCTGACCTCAAGTGGATTGTGCTGCATATTTCTGAGCTACTATTTCACATTGCTGTGGACTCTGCTTGTTGCTGTTAGTTACTATCAAATTGGCTTCAACATGGTGTAGAGGTTTGAGTGTTGAACTAGGACACTGGGAGACCTGGGTTTGCTTCCCTGTTTGGCCATGGAGGCCTACTGGGTGCCCCTGGCCAACTCTCTCAGCCTCAGAGGAAGGCAAGGGCAACCCCATTCTGAACAAATTCTGTCAAGTTAACTCTGTGATAGCTTTACCTTAGGATCACCGTAAGTCAGAAATGATTCAAAGGCACACGTCAACAGCAATGAATGACAAACATCCAAGAAACCCTGTCATTAAGAGCCCTGCTCAGGTCTTGCAAACTCATTTCTGTGGTTTCCTAGATGAAGTCTTGTCATTTTGGCTTATACGAAGAGCTTTGTCATTTTGGCTTATAGGAAGAGTTCAGGCACAGTTTGCCCTTGGGCCCATTTACTTACTTTTTGGCCATCTGTAATATCCGCAGAACTCTCCTCTGACTCTACAGTGCATTTCAAATTAGCTGATTCTCTTCCTCTCAGTTTTATTTATTGTTCAGCCCTCACAACAGAGACTCTGGTGCCTCCCTAGTAAAATCCTGAATGTAGAAATAGACCTCTGGTACAGCTTAGATGCTCATCAGAACAAAACCAATTTCAGTGCATTGTTTCCTCTGGAGTTTTGTTTCTTTTTATTGCCCAAGGCTATAAGAAAGTTGAGGGAATTGCTTTTTGTTGATGTTGTTAAAAAAGAAGAGGAAAACACTGTAAGCTCTTGTTTTAAAAACCTCTCTTTATTTTTAAAGCATTGATTAGTATGACAGAGAAGAACTAATTCCTGCGTGTTCTTCTGCCACATTTCAGTAGAAAGAGAGATAAATTGCTCTTGCAAATAGAAAAGTTAAGTGAAGAAATCAGGATCAAAATGTAGTCTGTGTGGTCTTTTATCATTTGCCGATGGGGAAAAAAATGCTATTCATTTCCCTCAGTCTGATGATACGTTTCAATTATTTGAAAAGCACAGTCACAAATTCTAATTTTCAATATACTATTTGGATTATTTACTCCAGGATACCTGAACACATTAATAGGAAGTAGAAAATGGAAAGCTGTTTATATAGGTTTGATTACATTATTTTCTATTGCATTGTATTAAAACGGGTCAGTCACTTTTCTTACTCTGAAGGTCTTCTACATAAAAAACTGGCAGGAATCCTCTGTCAGATGGAGGCTCTTTCCACACTCCACTGTTTTAGTGCTATTATTCCACTTTCAACATCCTGTGGAATGCTGGGGTTTGTAGTTTAGGGAAGGGCATTTAGAATTCCCAGCCAGAGAGCTCTTTGGCCTCAGTAAACGACAAACCCCAAAATTCCACAGGATGTTGAGGGTGGAATAATGGCACTATAACAGTGTAGTGCAGAAAGGCCCTTAGTTAACATCTCCTAGCCCAGCTCTCTCAAATCTGACAGAAACATGATTCACCTATGCCCAGTATAATAGGTTGGGAAGAGGGAGTTACGATTGTACTAATAGTGTCACATTCATGACTGTAATTGTCTGTGATTGTTTAGTATTCACAATCACTACTTAGTCATGATTGTGACACTATTGCTGCAGTCATAACTGTACTTGAACCTACTTTACCATGATGTTGTGGACTGTGCATGTATCAAGAATGGTTACTTAGTTAAGTATACTTAGGTTATTTCCATTTATACTTAGTGACTTAACTAAGTAAGTGATACAGGATTCCGGCCCCTATTTTTAAAATAGTCAGCAAATAGAATAAACTATAAAATGACAAAAATTAACAGAGCCTGATTAGGCAAAAAAAATAAAAAATAAAAATAGGTACACAATCAATCACAAGCAACATGAGGATCAAAATATTAGTAAGGGAAGGGATAAAATAAGCCTTTATGCAGAGTCAGTGCTTTTGTGTAGGAACCTATGTTTTAATTCAGAGGAAATCCCAGTGTTTGAGTTTAACTGTTCCATAGATTTGTTTGACAGCTCTTTAACATTAAAGGCCCCTGTCCGGCCAGGAATGGATTGTGATTTGTGTCTGTACAATATAATTTTCAGAACAGCAGCCTGTGTTAGATTGTTGCAGAGAAAAGTCTTACAAATGCTGGGGTAGCCATGTTCTTTGCAAGTCAAATTCTGAAGGCTTTGGTTGGGTTTTTTTTGAGGGGGGGCACATTATTGACCTAATGAAGGTATTACTATAATACTGGCATTGGATCACTGGGCCTTGTAACACTTGTGGCTTATAAAGTTTCATGACCAAGAGTTCATCAGATGGATGAATTTTTTGCAGGCTTATATACACAGCATGTGAGAGTGGGAGTTGTGAGTCCATGAAGTCAGAGAAAAATTAAATGGAATAGTACAGACCAGTGTGACAATTATTGTTGTTGTGGGCCTTCAAATCATTTCTGACTTATGGCAATCATAAGGCAAACCTATCACAGGGTTTTTTGGGGCTGAGAGTGTGTAACACGCTCAAGGGGGTTTCCATGGTCGAGCGGGCAATTGAACCCTGGTCTCCAGGGTCATAGTTCAACATCCAAATCATTACATCATGGTGGCTCTGGTGACTATTATATTACACATTAAATATATGTAAAGTTATTACAATGGCCATTTATAATGCAGGGGTGATGGTAATTCAAACCTCTCAGTGCTGAGTTAATTAACTTTATATTTTTTATATTGAAATTACTATCTTGATTGAGATCTGAGGTGATAGAATTTTTAAAAGCTGCAGTTCTAACCCACTGCATATCAGAACTTCAGCTTTTCTATGTAATTACTTCTATAAATATGTTCCTTTTTTAAAAAAAGAATATGATCCACAGATGTGTTCAAAGTGTGTTTTCAGTTGTATGTTTAGTCTGCAGAAAAGAAGGTTCAGAGGGGACATGATAGCCATGTTTAAATATTTGAAGGGATGTCATGTCGAGGAGGGAGCGGGTTTGTTCTCTGCCGCTCCAGAGACTAGGACAAGGAGCAATGGATCCAAGCTGCAGGAAAGGAGATTCCACTTGAACCTCAGGAAGAACTTCCTGACAGTCAGAACTGTCTGGCAGTGGAGTCTCCTTCTTTGGAGGTTTTTGAGCAGAGGCTGGATGGCCATCTGTTGGAATGTTTTGATGGGTGTTCCTGCATAGCAGGGGGTGGGACTCGATGGCCCCTGGGGTCTCTTCCAACTCTATGATTCTATGATTCTATGATTTGGTTCATTGACCTAACATTTTAACTGGCTCTACTTAAAGCTGTAAATCATTAAAAAAAAACTCAGTTAAACCTAGAAATTAAAAATACTTGAAATTCACAAAACTTCCATTTCTACTACTCAGGTTCCAGGTATAAAACTTAAAATACTCATACTTGACTTTTTAGTATTAGTGTTTCCTTTTCAAACTGAACTGTTTCAGACTTTCTGGCATCTGTTGATTGTTTTGATTTTGGTAAATAACAAACAGTGAAAGCCAGAGTGGTATAATGGCTTGAATATTGGATAGGAATCCTGGAGACCAAGGTTTGAATCCTCTCTCAACCAGGGAAACTCACTCGGTGACCTCAGGCAAGTCTCACAATCTCACCCTCAGAGGAAGGTAATGGCAACCCCTCCTGAACAAAGCTTGCGCATAAAGCAAACTCAGGTTTGATAGGTTGGAAACGGCTTGAAGGCATGCAACAACAACAACAACAACAGATATAAAATTATATATACTGTCAGTTGCCACTTCTTTTAAACAGTAAATACCATTGTGTATCTGTTACTTCCTCTTATGCTAAAGACTGATATATATTAATAAGCAAATATAATTTGTTAAAATGAAATATTAAAATGAAATATAAATATTTAATGAACATTTAAAAATACTCAGTGAATATCCCATCAAAATATATCAATGTTCAATATTAGACGAGATTGTGTTTGAAGAAATTTTTGTGTGCTGATTCATTTCAACATTTGGCAAAATATATAAAGATATACAGTCGTCCCTTCACATTCACTAGGGTTAGGGGCACAGGATCCCCATGAAAGCGGAAAAAAAAATTGAATAATTCCAGGCCTTCCCAAACCATATTTAACACACAAAAAAAAGTGTGATCAACACGTTCAACCCACTGTGGATTTCTTTGAGGCATCAGGGTTCCTTCACAAGGCAGAAGTGGCTGGCTGGTGGTGGGGCTTACTGCCGCCTCCACTGCTGCCCCACACCATTTTTGATAGAGACTTACAAGCCTCGTTTGCAGTTTCTCAGTCTCACGAGGCTTGCGGTCCCTATTAAAAATGGCATTAGCAGAAGTGACAGCAAATAATCTGTGAATAATCAAATCCACACAAGTGAAACCCGCAAATGTGGAGGGCCGACTGTACCTGTGATTTAGGGTCTGTTTATGGAGTCCAAAGCATTTCTAAATATGTTCCAACCATTCTTTGGATTGTTTGCAATCATATGGGGAAACTAATATATAACTCAGTATATGTTGAATGAAGTATCAGCTTTCTAGTGTGACAACAAAAGTATGCAGGAATGATGGTGCAATTGTGGAAATTATTAGTTGGGTGCACATATCCATTTAAGAGCTTTGCACATGAATGAGGATGGATGCACTTTGGACTTTAGCCATGAGACAATGTTGTAAAGTTAAGCTTCTTCAGAAATATTAGCCATACTGAGAGATAGGCAACCTGACGCTCCCCAGCAATTTTGGACTACAACTCTTATAATACCTGGCCATGCTGACTAAGGAACTTGTAGTCTAAAATAACATGTTGTCTGTCCCATAGAATCAATTTATCTATCCTTTCTGCAAAGTACTAACAATAAATCTTGTTTTTTTTTACATTTTTTTTAGATACTGAGAAGAGCAGACAAAAATGGTAAGTTGTTATTTGTCTGTGTTTTCCAAGAATCACACCAGCAAAATTGTGAAAAATACAGTGAGACATAGCTCTATATCTTGCTCCTTATATTTCTTATGACTTTGTAAGTCACTATGATGAGTGACTTGTGAAATCGTCTAAAATCAACTTTCCACAGCATTGGTAGTGTATGGTGGTCTGGACTGAATCAATTTTTCTGTGGTATATTCACATGTTCTGTGAATATGTCCTTGGCAGGGCATGGAAAAGTTACTTTTTTGGACTACAACTCCAAGAATTCCCCAGCCAGTAGAAAAATATAGAGGAAATATAATACAGTTGATCGTGCACATTCGCTAGGAGTAGAGGTGCGGGCTCTTGTAAAAGTGGAAAATGGCAAATAACGAAACATGTGTATGTCTGTGGAAAGTGGACCAAGGCAGGTGGGGAGAACAGACACTAAGGGACGAAACCGGATCAGGGAAAGGAGAGGGAAAGGGGGTTGGCATGGTGGTCCTATCTTCTTCTCTCACACTAATCTCTTTCCTTGGGTGTGGGATGGCATTGGCAAATGTTTGTTGTATGAAATTGGGCTGTGAGCCATCCTTAGCTGGCCAGTCAGTGAATGGTGGAAGAGGAGGAAGACCAGAGGCAGGTTTTTAAAGGGCCGCATGGCCTGATTGGAGCTGCTGAGAGGCAAGGTTCCCTGGAAAGGAAGCACATGGGGAGCAGAGGCTGAAGAAACTCGTAAATAATCAAATCTGTGAAAGTAAAACTCACATATGTGGAGAGCCAACTGTCCTTGTAGTTCCTCCTCCAATTCACCCGATGGTTCCTTTTGTACCACAACAGGATTCTGCAATGGTCATGCTCATTGAAGGCTTCTGGGAGTTTTCATCCAAAAAAGTAATTTTTTCAAACTCAGGAATGAAATATGCTTTAGTATGAATTAGTCATTCCAATCCACAGCCCATTGTACACACAGAAAGCTGCTACAAAGACTGTATCTCTCTATATAAGTCTGGCCAAACGTCAAGATCTTTGGGGGAAAGACCTTTCATCTCTCCCACCAGCATTACATGTACATTAGTGAGGACACAAAAGAGAGCTTTCTCAGTGTTGCCTCTAGACTGTGGACTCCCAGACTGTGTAAACCGACAGAGGTCCAGGTTAGCCCCCTGTGTGATCTCTTTTCACTGGTAGCCAAAGACTGGTATTTAAGCAAGTCTTCAGCTGAGTGTGGCAGAAAGACTTTTAATGGTATACGCTGTACCTTGATCTTATGTTTTACATATATGTTAAACTGTTTTGAGTATTTTAATATGATTGTCTATTTGACATTTTTTAAAAACTTTTAAAGCATATATTGTTTTAATTGTGTTTTTGTTTTAATCTTAAATTGTAAGCCACCTTGGATCCCATATTGATAGAAAAGATGGGATCAGGCTAGGATTGAGGTTATAAAGTTGGACTCATTTTCTTCATGTGAGAGCAGGAACTCTGTGATACAAAGGGATTCATCTATGGAACATCTTATTTGCTAAAACAAGTGGAAATACTCTTGATACACCAGGCAGTTTGCAGAAATTCAATAACAAGCCATTATATCTGTGGGTTTTCTAAATATATCAGATGGACCCTGACTTGCCCACTTGCAGAAGGGGCCAAGATACAGAAAAGATCCCCATATGTTGGCTGTGGAATTAGGGGAGTTGCAGTCCAATACATAACTAATGTCATGCAGTGGTTTGAGAGCTGGACCAGGACTCCCAAAGATGAGCTGTGGAAACCCACTGGGTGAGCCCTAGAGGAAGGCAATGAATAGCAAAGTTTCTCTGAGTAAATCTTGCCCAGAAAACCTAGTGATAAGTTTGCTGTAAATTGGAATTGACTTCAAGGCTTACTTATAAATTATGTTACATTAATCGCATACATCAAAAAAGAAAATCAGATTGGAGAAGTATTTCATTGTTATGTGCCTTCAAATTGACTCCAACCCTATCCCTAAGCAAAAATCCTCTCTTTCCAAAGGCTACAGTGAGGTAGGATTATTAAGTGCAAACAGAAATTGGGTAGAGTGAAGTACCACCTGTGCAGTGCTTACATTTCCTCCTAATAACATTCCTGAAGGCAAAGCACTGAAAATGCAGCAATTAAGGACTTATGAAAGGCATAGCGGGGATGGTGGAGAATACATGATGTGAATATAGTTTATTTTATTCAAGGGAAAACAACTGTGTTCCAAGAAAAGGGGAAAACAACAGATGGCAGTGAAATGGTTGCTTCCTCTAGGCAAATGAGTCTGGAGCTTTCTTTTCATTCACACAGGGGTAGGCAAGATCTGGAAGGATCCAGGGACAATTTTACACCCCCAGACCCTGCTGCAGGCCACCTCACTTCTCAGAAACAAAATAGGAAGTGTCCTCTGGGCTTTGTTTTGCAAGAGCACTGACACACTTGGAGTCTTCCGGGTTGGCCATTGTGATTTTTCAGTTAATTTCATGGTGGAGTGGGGCCAGGAGGACCAGTGGGCTGCGAAAAGTAGAAGAGAGCACAGGATCCCAGTCTGACTTTGATGGGTCTTCATGTTTAGTGTTTAAGTACAGAGTGGGATTTCAAGGGCCTCACTCTTCTTCAGTCCTCAGAGCAAGGGGAAGGAATCTCAGAGTGATAGCGTAGTATTGAAAGGCATGTCTATGTGGTGGCCGTGTCTGTTCCTCATTTGTAAGATTGTTTGTTGTTTGGTGATTTTTACTTGCATGGCATACTTTGTGAGCTCTGCTCAGTGGCATCACTGGTGACTGCTGTTGGAACAGTACCAGGGCCTGCCTCTTGTGACACTACAAGTGGGGAGGTCATCCCTAATTCTCAGGTTTTGGTCCTGAAATCTGAGGGCCAGGGATACTCTTGACCTGGCAACTCTAGTGAGGACTGTGTGGATCTCCAGAGGTTGCTTTGGTGAAAGATTAGTTTTGCAGTCCAACACCTGGAGACCACACATTTCCTGTGAAGGGGAGGCATAATATCTTTCACATGGTCCAGTTTCAGTAGGCAATCCTTCACAGTGAGCTGATGGGAAAGGTCCTGTCGCCATGGCAAAATCCATTTTATACCCATCAACCCAATCTCAGCACACTTGCAAGCCATTAGATTAGTGTCCTAAATGGTATGATTCCCCCCACTTTTGTGATCATTAAATAATTGCTGCAGGATCCTCTGGAACAGAAACTGAGTTTCTGTCACAATATATTCTGATAAACATTGCAATCTTGTTCTTCATAGCAACAGAATGGATATTGTACTGTCTTGGTAATTAGAATAACAATTTATTCAATGTAACAATCAATTTAATTTATCAATAATGGAGATGTTGAACAGAAGATGGGAAAAGAGGGACATTTCTTTACAGTATCTAAACTGTTACATGTTTCTAATTTTTAAAAAATAAGAAATAAAGAGGTTACATTCCTCTGAGATTGCTTAGGTACTTTAAAATGATTATTATAATACAAAAATCAATAATTTAATTTAATTTAATTTAATTTAATGGGCTCAATCAGATTTGGTGTATGAGGTTATGAATATTTTGTTTATTTTTGATGGATTTTTTAATGGTTGTTCTTGTACCTTCTTATAAATGCTTCTCAGGTATTTGCTGAAGGTAGCATGTCTTAAAGGGTGGAGTGAACTTCACCCTTTCCAGTCTATTCCTTTTGACTTGCTTCTCTCCATCTCAACTTCCATCTTCCCTGGTTAAGCTCTTTCATTCCAGGTTTGCTTCCAAACTTCCTCCTTAAAAATTGGAGAGTTTCAAAAAGTAAATATGCCTTTAAAAAAAAAAAAAAGCAGGTGCTCTAGCAGTCTAGTGCTGTACTAATAGCACTAGCAGTTGGGGAGAAGAGAGCAAAGGGCAAGGGGGAAAATTGGTTTTAGCAAGGACAAAACTGAACCGGTATGGCAGAGTGGTTTGAGTGTTGCATTAAGATTCTAGGAGACAAGGATTTGATTCCTCACTTAGGAATGGAAACCTGTCCTGGATAATGGTAGAGACAGAAAAGTTAACATTTTCTTTGAGAAATAAACCTATCCAGAACTTTGAAAGGGAATGGAGAGAAGTTTTGGATTGGATAAAGAAATAATACAGGGGAAAAAAGAAGAATAAAGTAAGTTTGCAGGTAATCTAATGTAACAATGTAGCAACACAATGTAATAAAGTAAGGTAATAAGGTAGCAAGGCAATGCAACAAAGTAACTGTGTAATGAGGTAAGATGTAACAAATTTTTTGAGCAAGTAGTAGTTATATATGAATGGAATGAAACATGCAGATTCAACTGGAAAATAAGCCTGGAAGTGGGGAGGGGGAATCCTTTTTTATTTTTAATCAAAATCTTTAATTAAAAAAAAAAGGAATGGAAGCCTACTGGGTGTCCTTGAGTAGGCGGGATGCTGTGTTGCTAATAAGTGTGTTAGTTTTTAATTGTATATTAATTAAAGAAGAGAAGAGAAGGTTAAGAGGGGACATGATAGCCATGTTTAAATATTTGAAGGGATGCCATGTAGAGGAGGGAGAGGGCTTGTTTTCTGCCGCTCCAGAGACCAGGACAAGGAGCAATGGATTCAAGCTGCAGGAAAGGAGATTCCACCTGAACCTCAGGAAGAACTTCCTGACAGTCAGGGCTGTCCGGCAGTGGAATATGCTGCCTCGGAGTGTAGTGGAGTCTCCTTCTTTGGAGGTTTTTAAGCAGAGGCTGGATGGCCATCTGTTGGGAGTGCTTTGAGGGTGTTCCTGCATGGCAGGGGGTTGGACTGGATGGCCCGTGTGGTCTCTTCCAACTCTACATTTCTATGATTCTATGATTCTATGATTTAAATATTGTTTTAATTCTCTCTGATTGTTTAATTGTTTTAACTTTTTGTATTCTGTGGGTTTTAATTATGTCTTTTTAATTGCTGTAAGCTGCTTTGAGTACCAATCTGGGGAAAAAAGTGGAGTATAGATGATGATGATCATCATCATCATCTCCTCTCAGCCTTAAAGTAAGACAATGGCAAACCCCTCTGAACAAATCTTTCCAAGAAAACCTTGTGATAAAGTCACCATAAGTCAGAGTAGCCACTGGAAGCCACAGTAACAACAAACTAGGGTTAGAAAAATGGAACAATGACAGCATGACAAGTTCATACTCTCCCCCCACAACATTGCACACAGAAGTCACTACCCCCAAACAAAATGAAATTAACCAAAATAATAGGTGCACATGTGCATTTGGAATTCAAAATGTGCCAGAATATATGAGGAGGATTGGGAGAAGGCAACATTCAGCTGAGGAGGAAAAAGTTGTGGCATTCACCATGGGAATGCACCAGGAGAAGAGAGACCTTGTTTGGACTAATAGTGCAATTGAATGCATGTCCATTCAGAAGCATGTCCCATTGCATTCAATGGGATAGCGACCTATCTATCTATCTATCTATCTATCTATCTATCTATCCATCCATCTATCTAAAGTGGCATCAGATTCTAGGTTATTTCACAACAGAGAATTGATCTCAGTTCAAAACATCAGTGCTTCCAGCCTGAAAAAGTGGAGCAATATTGACTAGCAGGATGCTAGCTGGGCTTTCAGTTAGGAATTAAGTATGTGTCAGATTAATTTCACAGTTCTCATTCAATGGAGGCAGGCATTGAAAAATGGAAGTGGGAGTACTTTGGAAGAAATGAGCCAGAATTTGGGGTCATGGCTGATCTAAGTGAGACAGCAAGGCAAGTGCTACAAGTATCTTTTCTTGATGCTGTACTTCCAAATAATGGAGTCACTGGCCATTTCCGCACTAGCCTATTGTAGTGCTATTATTCCACTTTCAACATCCTATGGAATTATCAAAGGCCCCTCCCTAAACTGCAAACTCCAGGATTCCATAGGATATTGAAAGTGGAATAATAGCACTATAACAGGCTAGTGCGGAAATAGCTATTGTCTCCTAAATAAAACAGTGAAATAGCATCAGATTTTGGAGTCTATAGTGTTTCATGACATATGTATACTAATATCTATTGAGAACCCAGATGATTGGCTATAGTTGGTGAAATGGATGCTGTGTTTCTGCAGTGATTCTCTTCTGTGAAGTATTACTTCAGTCTGGCAGAATTCTCATGATAGACCATCAGTGGTCTGTACTGTGCGTTCATCTTATAATTTTCTTGCTTCAGTGGATTCCCCTGTGAGTACTTGGGGCTATATTATCATTTTTCAGTTTCCTTTCTACTCTGTAGCTTTTATGGCTCTGTAGCTTTTATTCTATTTCTCTCTGTCATTTTAAACATCCCAGACTCTTCATAAATCCTTTCCTTTCCTTTCTATGCCTTTGTACCACTCATTGCTTTGCTTCTAATGATGTTCTCTGCAGCTCTGGCAACTCTGCCTGTTCCTAAGATGGATAACTAGAGAACTGATTTTGACTATGTGTTACCTGATCTTATTTGGCATTCCTAGTTCTTTGCAAGAAAGAGGTCCTAGTTCAGCATGTAGACGGCCCCAACCAGCAGACAGCAACCTCAGATAAAAGGCAGGTGCTATAGGGTACCTCAGAGGCTCACAGCCTAGAACAGGAAGTAGAAACAGTTTCTCTGTAACCCTAGCTGCCAGCCCAGGAGAGCATGCTCTTTTATAAAGAATAGTCATTATGGCTGCTCCTTAGTGCCAATGGTCCTTCACATGAGCACGCCCATGCATATGCACACAAGCACACACACACTCCTATTAAAGTTGTCAGAGTGAACAGTGGAGATGGCTCCTGTACCTTTAACAGCTATACATAAGAGCGAATTTCAGCAGGTGTTGATTGTTACCTGGTTGTGTGACAAGCAACTCTTGCTGAATTTCCCATTTCTACACAACAATGAAAGCTAGAGAAGCTATCGCCAGTTTTCAGTCCAGTAGCCCTAACTGCTGTGAAAGAAAGGGAAGGGCAGGTGACTGAGGTACTGCTAAAGGCCTTCATGTATACAGAGAAGGGAAAAGTCCTTCGTTCTCAGGTTTTAGAAATTTGGGTTTGAATCTCTATGCATTCAACAAAATTTGTGGTACTGAACTGAAGCGGCAACCCCCCTTTTTTTCCCTCACATTAAAGTCCTCATCTTTAATAAATGCATAACAGGCAGATATAACATGATCCTCTCTATCCTGGGAAAAAAAACCCTGTACTATTACAGTGCATATAAATGAGAAATTGTGCTCAGTTCATTTCTGCTATTTATTTACCAAAATTCTCACATTTCTTCTGATAGATGAAGCTGAGAACCTGATATTCAAAACATTGGAATGAAGGAAAAAACAAAACCAGCAGACAGGAACATCCGTTCTCTGAGCAGGGAGCAGAACTTAAGATCCTTTTTTGAACTGCAGCTCTCAAGGTCACGGAAGCAGCATGGCCACTAGCCATGCTGTTTGGGGGATTACAACTATTCCAAGCTGAGGCTGAGACTGACCCCATGCAGACATTGTTGGAGGGCAAGTGACTGCTGCACGTTGCTCCTTCAGGAAACACAAACTTTTTCATTACAATAGGTTTTTAAAATGTTAAGAAAAAAAATCTACTATATTTATTTCTTAATACATCACAACCAGGTTATTGAAACCTTGAATCTCAGACACATCAATCTAAGTGTATCTATTGGCCTTAATGGTACTTAATGATAACATAATTAGGATCTGAGTGTTACACGGCAGCTTGCTGTGTAGACTCAAGTAATCTTAGTACTTTGCTGGGCACACTGTTAGTGAATAAGCTGTCAAAGATAAATACCATTCTCTTTAAAAGAAAAACATGCATTTTACAGTTTCGTTTATTCTCCAAGGGGGGCGAGGTGGAGGAATTCTTGCTGAACATAGGTTTCTATGGCTACTTGAGAAATGCTAATGAAACACATTAGGGAAGGTATGTAAGATCAAGAAGGTGGGTGAAATCATTTCTTGAAAGCTACGTTGCCAAGGAAAACGATACTGAATTTAGTTAACTTTTGTCTGGCTGAAGAAAATGTCATTTCAAGAAAGAGTTTTGTTTCATGAATCATCTGTCTTCATATGAACCCATTGCAATGGGTGAACTTTGAGAAGGATCAAAGAATAGAAAATGAGTTTTTTTCTGCTTTGAAAATCACTGGGAAAAATTGGATAAAGCCCTGTTGAGGACACTTGGACATCTTATAGTACCTGAACATCATGCTTGTTAAATCATTTTTAGAGGTTGAAAAAAATTTGATTTTCTTATAGCCAGTGTGAGCCTAGTTATGCCATAATAGCAAAAAGAGGATTGGGAAATGATTATTTTCTTCATGGTCCCCTCAGCACTTCCAGCTAGGATTGTGAAAATCTGTCAGTCTGGTTCTCATCAATGTTTCCCAGGATCCCACCAGCATTCTCTTTCCATCCCAGTTTTGCATACAGTTGTGAGCTCAATTGCGCAGAAATTCCTCTATACCTTCATGCACAGTCACTCCAAATGAATACCTTTCTCATGTGCACATCGGTCCAATGTACACACACTTCTGTGGCTACTCTAGGTCTGCTAGGAAGTAAGAGAGTCAGCAAAAGTGTGTCATCACTATTACAGGGCTTCATAGTGGCTGGTACCTGTTATGTCCGTTAGATAGAGAATCTGTTCTAGATTTTAGTCCAGACTTTATAGGAGCTGTTAATAGAATTGAACCTTACCCCCCCCCCCCCCCACACACACACGTTCAGTATCTTGGATAGATCCCTTAGAGCAGAATAAATAGAACAGGCCCACCTGCTGCTACTGGCTGGACTATTGTCTTCTACAGCCTGTTCCACTGAGTTCCAGAAGCCAAGAACTACTTGGCACCATGACCCATTGGAGCTTCTATTAAACTCAAGAGAGAAAGCAAATGAACATTATGGGATCCCAACTTCAGAAAAAAGATATTTTGGAATCTATTGGTTGTTACAATCTTGTAACTACATTGTAACTGCTGGGGATTCACATCTTTGATCACACATGACCTCCAGAACCTAAGTTTACAGCTTTGCAGTGCCCCAACCAAAGAGTTTGGGATGCTGGGAAAAGATATCTGCAGATATCTCTCCCAGGGACAGGGTATTCTAGGGCCATTTCTGCACTACACTATTAAAGCGATATTATTCTACTTTCAACAACCTATGGAATCCTGGGGCTTGCAGTTTAGGGAGGAGCAGCTTTGACCTCAGTAAACTACAAACCCCAGAATTCCACAGGATGTTGAAAGTGGATAAAAAATGCAAAAAAGTGCAAGAAAAGAGAAGGAGAAACAGGCGATTTCCGCACTAGACTGTTATAGGGCTATTATTCCACTTTCAACATCCTTTGGAATCCTGGGGTTTGCAGTTTAGGGGGGGTCACCTGGCCCCTCCCTAAACTGCAAACCCCGGGATTTTAGGGAGGGGCCAGGTGACCCTCCCTAAACTGCAAACCCCAGTTTAGGGAGGGTCACCTGGCCCCTCCCTAAATCCTAAAATGCAGTTTTTTATAATGTGAAATGGAATAAAATGATTTTTTTTAAAAAAAGAAAGTGGAATAATAGTGCTATAACAGTCTAGTGCAGAAATGGCTACAGTTGTGGCAGGACTCTAATGAGTCTCTCCAACTTTGTGGTCTCAGTGCATCCCCATGACCCAAAGGGTACCGCAGATGTACAGATTGTTTTATTTGCATGTTTGCTCTGGAATTCTTTAAATTGATGTTGTTTTGAAACTGGTGCATTTTTCAATGAAAGTAAAATACAAGAACAGTCTGAGTGTGAAATCTTTAGCACCAACCCAATCTAGTTAAAATGTACAGTTTAACAGTAATTTTTTATAAGAACATTGTTCATCACCATATCTTGCTGTAGCAAATTGCAGACTGTAATCATATTGTGTGTTACAAAAGTGCTTCTTTTCCTTTTCCCCCCCTTTTCTTTCTTTCTTTTTTTTTTAGTCCAGAAAATCCATTTTTTTATTTTTATTTTTATATATAATTTTATTATAGTTCACCATATACAACATACATTTCTCACTGTACATTTACTGAATTGTTACCGTTATCTTCCACCCCTCTCTGGATTACATAAACTGTTATATCATTGACATATGATCATTATGTATCGCACTTAATTTATTACCCTGCCAAGATAGTTCCTGCATTTCAACCCAACTTTACATGTTCCATGATATTTCTCTGATTTTCTCCTTCTAGCTATCATACTACCATGAATTAAGAATTATTTCCTGTCAAAACCCCATCCATATCCAGCACAATTTGACATTCTTTGTTGATTTCATTCTCTGATTTTCCATTTAATCTCTGAGAGACTATATCTGCATTCCGTTTTTCAATAAAAGTTGCCCAACATTGCTCTATTGTGGGTATTTGCTTAGTTTTCCATAACCTTGCATATTCAATACGAGCTGTCGTAATCATATATAGTAATATTCTCCGATATTTCTTTATAACAGTTCTATCTAACATATATGTCATATTTAACAGATACAATTAAGGTATCTTATCCAGTTGAACCCTTAATATTGTACATATCATATTATGAATATCATTCCAGTACTTTTTAGCCTTTGGACATGACCACTACATATGAAATAGTGTACCAACATTCTTCTGGCACTTCCAACATTGCCCTGTTCCCATATTATATATTTTCTTTAATTTTTCTGGTGTCATGTACCATCTGTGAAAAAGCTTAAAATAATTCTCTTTTAGGTTCTGAGCTGCAGTAAATTTATGTGTCCGTTGCCAACTCTGTTCCCAGTACGCTAGCTGAATTGGATGTCCTACATTTTGAGCCCACAATATCATTGCCGATTTAACTATTTCTTCTTCCCTTTCGTGAAGTAAAATCTCTTGGTATAAATGTGCTAGTAAATGAGGCGGGTTTTCCCGCAATAGCTTCAATAATCCTCCTTGTTCCTTTTGTTCTATTCCATAAGTTTTAATGTCCATCAGAAATCTCTCAGTTAGTTGCCTGTAAGGGAACCAGTTTAATTTTATTCCTTCTGCTTCCAATTTTTCTCTTGATTTCATCTTAAAAACATTCAAATTTATCTTTTCCAATATGTCATCATAACATAGCCACTTGTCTGATTCAGTCCATCTTCCAAAGAAAGCTTCTTGGGGGGAAACCCACGTAGGTAGCTGCCTAATGTTCTTATTCTTGTAATCAGTCCATATTTTAAGTAATGATTTTCTTATGTAATGATGCACAGAATCTTTGTCCACTTCCACTTCCCCATAGAACATATAGGCATGCCAACCCATCCTTAAGTCAGCTCCCTCAAGTGCCAGCATTCTCACATCTTGAAGATTCATCCAGTCTTTTATCCAAGTGAATGCTGCTGCCTTGTAATATATCTGTAAGTCCGGTAAACCCAACCCTCCTCTTTCTGCTATATCTGTCATAATGTTCCATTTTATTTTTGGCTTTTTCCCTTGCCATATAAAGTTAGTTAAGTCTCTTTTCCATTGTATGAAAGGCTTGGTATTTGTAATAATAGGAAGATTTTGAAAAAGATAATTGATCTTTAGAAATACATTCATTTTTATGACAGCCACTCTGCCCATCACAGTCGCATTTGAGTCCATTTTTCCAAATCCTTAGTTATCTCTTTCCATTTTCTTTCATAATTATTCTGAAATAGTTCATTGTTTCTTTTTGTAATCCAGACACCCAGATATTTTGCTTTCTGTCCTTTATTAAAACCTGTTATATCTGTAAGTTCCTTCTCTTCTTTCTCCCTCAAATTTTTTGTTATAAACACAGTTTTTTCATTATTGATCTTGAATCCTGAGTATTTTCTGTATTCTTGGAATATATCCATCAGCCTCTGAATACTACTATGAGGGTCATCAAGAAACAACACGAAGTCATCTGCGAATGCTTTACATTTATACTGATATTTCTTTATCTGAACTCCTCAAGAAAATCCATTTATGTTTGACAAATACATTTGAAATAGTCCTTAGGCAGTAATCACCTAGGCAAAATGAAGTGGTTAATAAATTCTGAAAACTGCAGACTGAAAACTCCACCAAACAAAGACAGAAAAGGAAAGTGGTGTTGTTTGGTTCATTGTGACAGAAGGGGTTGCTCACTTTGGTTGCTCTCCATCACAAAGATTACAAAATTGAGTCCTGTTGGTTTGCAGCCTGGAAGTAGACAGGGAGCCAATATAATCACAAAACTGTTGGGATATGTTCCCCATCAGTAAGCTAGTTACTCTATTTTGAACGAACCACATGTTGCACTGTTTACCTAGCCACAGTTGCCCACCCCAGCTGTAAGATCTGGAGGTTTTGATGGAACATCCCTTGTCACTAGAGGGTCTGGAAAATGGAGTTCTCAGTGATTTTCCATCTCAGGGTCTAGTCCAGGGCTTTCCAAACGATGTGTTGCAATATGTTAGCATGTTGCCTGTAGTGTGTTGGTGTGTCACCCAAGCCTGGCCCATTGCTATCACTCTCACTGGGGTCTTTCCATGGTAAGAGCGATGGCAACAGACAAGGACAGGGTGGGAGGAGGCTACTTTTCCCCCTGCCATCGCTCTCACTGGGGCCTTTCCATGGCAAGTGCGACGGCAGCGGACCAGGATGGGGGGGTGCCTTTCTCCATCCTAGATACACCTCTGAGTACCTCTGGTTTGCTAGTAAAGCTGGATTACTGTATTGTGCAATGATACATGTTGAAAAACATGAAAAGTTTGGAAAGCTCTGGTCTAGTCAGAAGACTGGGAATTCCACTTTTTAGGCTCCCAGGTTAATAAATAATGAAGCAAGCCATTATAAACTGGGCTTGAATTGTAGGACAGTTTCTGCCAAATTCACGATGACTCATTTTCTAAACTAGGGAAATTTATTTGTGAAGTTTGGCTTCATAGTACTGATAATGTGAATTAATTCTGTAATCTATAAACCACAATGTATTTCCTGATTTTTTTTAATGACTACTTATGTCTCAGAGAGAAGATTAATGTTTTGTTTCCATACATGAGAAATTCATGATATTAAGGTATCATGACGGTATCATACTAAGGTATCACTTAGTACTAAGGTACTAAGTATTTTTTAAAACAACAACAAGGATACATGTGGATACACAAGGCTGTGGAAAATGTGAACTGGGCAAATTTTTTGCACAGACAATATCTAAAGGAAACATTTATCAAGAAAAAATTGTTACTGACATTCAGTGTTTCATATTTATTCCCTGATGCCAAAAGACAGACACATTTAGATTTCATATTTCATGTTTGACAGCTCTGCTAAATGAGGAAAACAGATCAAGCAAGATACTGTGCCACAGCATATTGTAGCTTACAGCTTTCAGTGCCTTAGCTGCTTTACATGGCTAAATATACACACATAATTTTCTGTTTCTTCATGTCTAACAGTGCTAGAGGCAAGCTGTGGAGGACTGTAGAAGGAAAATGTCATTTTTCACAATTTGTGGTGTGTTGATATTTGAAAAACTGAGAACTTAATATTGTGGCTCAACTATCAGGCATTCATTTTCATAGCACCACCTTTACTGTATGTAGTTCATTCCCCCTTAAGTGACAAGTGTAGTCGATACTTCACCTTGGTTGGATTCCATTTAAATCTTGTGGAAACAGCATCTTGTCAAGTAAGAAATTCACATCCAAGGACTGCATTGCCCTTGGAATGTTGGCACTGTACGTCTTTTGTAACGTTCTATTATGAGCCACAAGTTGCATCCCATGAACTGCAGCCGTTGGGAAGCAGTTATGGGAACAGAAATCATCAGCTGTAACCCAAAGGGCAGATATCAACAGGTATGGATCAAAACATTTCAACAACATTCATCAATGTTCTTAAACTGCCAGTATTCAACAATAGCCTTTATGTAACAGTATACAATGCAATTTATTCATGACTAGTGTATTTACCCAGCATTGCCCAGAATTTTATTTTCTCATAGGTAACACTTAGGAATTACCTTACCTTAGGAGTTGATGAGGTTGAAATACACCGATTTGAGATCCTGTGTCTCTAATTCCCCAAACTGTCTTGTCCAGTACCTGTAACTTTTCCCCATATTCCCCAATGCAATCTGTATTCAAAATTGTTAACATACAGAGGTTGGGTTCATGAGGGGATGTGCTGTTAGGCCTTGTCTCCATAGCAACCAGCCTATTCAGAGCTGAGAATTCTAAAGGCCCCTCCCTGAACTGCCAACCCCAGGATTCCATAGAATCTTCACAGCCAACCGAACATATGAGGTCTTCTCGCTTCACACAGCCAATCATATAAGGTCCTGGCCTGCCTGATGCAAACAGACAGACAAGATCACTCACAAACTTTCACTTTTATATAGTAGATGTACAGGCTTACCTCAGTAAACAAAGCCTTTGACAAAAAAGGCTCCTTTTTACCAAGTCTTTTTCTGGGAGCTCAGCCCACATCACTTTCTGGTCTTCTGTTTTGCTGGAAGTTTTTGGGAGCATTGTCACCGGGGAAACTATGAAGGAGGGCTAAAGAAGGAGTTTCAGTGTTGGACTGCAGCACCATGTCTGCAACTACCAATGTATTAAAGCTTGACCTGAAAAAGAATGACATTCTATTCGAGATGATCCTGCTGTAGCCATACGTGCTTACCTACAACAGGCAAGGTAAACAGCTGAGCGTGTGTGATGAGTAAAACAGAAAGAAAAGAGGAAAGCAGATTAGCCTGCTTCACCAGCTACTATGGCATGTTGATAAAGCATAGATCTATAATGTTCGCCACCAAAATGGGAATCATAAGAAAAGTGGAGGCTGTTGAAAGAGAAAATCATCCCAAGATGTATTTTGGAAGAAGCTTTCAAGTGATCTCTAGAAGATTTTTTTTTTTTTGGCTTATGCAATGCTTACCCAACCTAGTTCTTTCATTCATGTTGAACTGTTCTTCATTTTTGTGGTGAAGGAATCTATCCCAGTTCTTTCCATGTTATTTCTCAAAGGCCCCTCCCTAAACTGCAAACCCCAGGATTGCACAGGATGTTGAAAGTGGAATAATAGCACTATAACAGGCTAGTGTGGAAATGACCTACATCTTCTTTGTTAACTGAGGTATACCTTTAATTGGACCACATAAATAAGAAATGATTGAAGATCATCATTATAATTTGATGCTGCTGCTTCAGAACTTTAAATGTAGACCATCAGGCTATCTCCAGGCAAGGACATTAGAACATCTAAACTATTTCCTAATCAGCAGATAAGTGGAGGAGTCAGGTTAAATTATGTATCCACAGCATATGTGAGGCATGGAAGTGAATAACATTGACTTGTTTGGATTCAAAGACCATTTCCACACTACGCTGTTATACTGCTATTACTGCACTTTCAATGTCCTAAGAAATTTTGGGGTTTGTCATTTACTGAGGCCAAGGAGCTCTCTGGCTGAGAATTCTAAACGCTCCTCCCTAAACTGGAAACCCCAGGATTCCATAAGATGTTGAAAGTGGAATAATAGCAGTATAACAGTGTAGTGTGGAAATGGCCAAAGATGGCTCAGCCAAGGTGATGGGTTCTTTCAGGGTGTGGTTGGCTGAAATGACTGTGCAGATTGATGTGAAACAGATGTAATTTCAAAGAACTACTGAGACAGCTATGATCTGTTGCTGAGTAACCACTCACACCTCCCCTCCTATCTTGGGTCCTCTAGACTCCTGACTACTTGTTGCTGACGCTGCTGAGATACCATGTGTTGTAGCTTGGTTATTGATTGTGCAAGTGGCTGCATTTGTTACTTGGAGATAAAATCAGCTGTGCTTATTGATAACCACTGGTGCATATAGAGTTTTTTTTAAAAAAAAAATATGTAGAAATTTAATTTAGAAATCCTGTGATGCTTTAAAAATACCATCTTAACAAAGACTAGATCTAGTCATATGTGTAACCAATTTTTCTTTTGTTTTCTTACTTTCAGATGATGGGAAAGTGTCCTTTGATGAATTCAAAGCTTACTTTGCTGATGGAATTCTGAACAGAGAAGAGCTGCATGAGCTGTTTCATGCTATTGACTCACACAATACAGAGTGAGTAGAATTTATTGGAAAAACCTTTGAAGACATATGGTTTGCTTGGAAAGGCAATGTGGTTTTGCCATATGAATTTACCTGATGTAACCACTACTTCCTAACTAAAATATGAATTAATGCATAGTCTGTCTGGTAATCATTGCCTTCACATGTAATTTTGAGTAAAGATCTCACTGGAAAAAATGAGCTAATGAATCAATTGTCCATGAATAACTCCCAAATTTTTACTTTCCTATATGTTTATGTCTGTACTGGGGAGGTCTCATTCTGCACCCTCTCTCCATTTTCCTGGAGAACAGCTCATTATAGTTGCTCTGGGCCAGTGGTTCTCAAACTCTGATTCACCAGTTGTTTTGAATTTCATCTCCTAGAAGCCCAAGCCAGCATGGCCAACGGACAGAGACTCTGGGAACTGAAGCCAAAAGCATAGGGAGGACCAAAGACTGCTCTTAATTTCCATACAGGTTTCTGGATCTGTTTGTGAGGCTGTTTTCCCCATGTCTTTGCTGGATGGTACGTTTTGGCTTACTCATTAGGTATTGTGAATGTTAGAACAGTTCATTTTGAGCTCTAGGAAGAACTGAAAAAGAGTCTGTGCCATCGTTAAAGTCATTTTACAAGAATGGGAAAACAGATTCCTTTTTTTAAAATCATTTCTATGGTGGAATCAGGCTGTAGCTCTTACCACCAGAGCAGTTCTCTAATGCAAGACAAACTCTATAAGGTTTCCTTATGCTTAGACTACATCAGCTCTTTTGCGTGCCCCTTGCCTCTCCTTCTGCCAGCAGGCCAAGACTTTCCCATTTAAAGAGGCATTCAGTTTTTAATCTGGCTGAGGTAATGCAATGGGAAGGTTTTAAATGTTCTAAACTGATGTTAAGATTGTATTTAATCCTTTTTTAATGTTTGCATTCCAGATTGTTTTTAGCTGTATTGTTTTAAAGTATCGTGTGAGCTGATTTGTGTCTCATATGGGGAAAAAAGCAGACTATTAATTAAGGACAGTCCTCATCCTACATCCAGAAGAAGACCACTGAAATTCAGAATTCTTTTTACATAGTGGCCAATCTGGTGCCTATGGAAATCGAAGAAGAAATAAACCCTAAATAAAGTAGAACCAAAATGAAGAACAAGATTGCTTAGACACAGAAAATTTTGGAAGCTTTCAGAAATGTCAAGTTACCTCACATACCTACAAGTCATTCTGACCTACACCTGAAACATATTGACCCATTCTGCTGATTAAAAAAACAACAAAACCAAACAGCTAGAATACTAGTGGGAAATACCAAGAACAAGTCTGGCACGCATAGGATGGAAACAGTGCTGAGTTTGTATGACTGACATAATCCTTTGTTGCTCAACTGCTGCTACTGGATGAGTTTAAAAGAATCCAAAGAAGCATTGTGTGACTGGCTGGTAGCCTGTAGACTATGAGTGTGCATATCGGACCCTGCTCGGCACAGTGTCTCATCCAAACTGCAATGTTCAGTCTGTCAATAGAGTCCACTCATGTCCCTCAGCTATCACAGAATTCTGCAACCAGGGCCTGTCTATAACAGTCCTTTCCTTCCCTGGCCCACCGTAAAGACTCCAAGTCATTATTCATTAAAGCTGCAACTCTATATGTTTACTTGGGAATAAGACCCAGCGTGGTGTAGTGGTTTGAACATTGGACTACAAACTTGGAGAGCAGGGTTTGATTCTGTGCTTGACAATGGAAACCAACTGGGTGACCTTTGGCACATCACATACTCTCAGTCCCCAGAAAACACCATGATAAGTTCACATTAGGGTCACTGTAAGTCAGAAACAACTTGAAAGCACACAACAACCACCACAACCACAACCACAACCACCATAGCTCACCTCTATTTTTGAAAGCCAGCATAGTGTAGTGGTTTGAGTGTTGGATTTAGACCCTGGAGACCAGGGTTCAGTTCCCCGCTCGGCCACGAAAACCCACTGGGTGACTTTGTGCATGTCACATACTCCCATGACAGGTTCACCTTAGGGTTGCCATAAGTCACAAATGACTTGAAAGGACACAACAGTGGACCTTGCATCTGAGTAAACACCCATAGCATGTGGGTGTGTAAAGTGTTATTAATAATGCAAAGTATTATTTTGGGATCTAGCTAGGATTCCTGCTTTTTCTTCTGGCGAGGCCTCTCTGCCTTTGACAAGCAGAAATCCAATAGGGCTTCTAATACTGTGATCCAGTCACTGTGAAAGTCATGCCTATTGCATTTTTTTCCCCACTTGAAAGTCTAAATTTCATGTGACTGTGAAAGGCCCTCAAGTTCTTCTGGCAGGTGGGGTGGAGGGAGGTAGAAAGTCTAGCCAAGGCTAAAGTGAATAAGAGAAGACTGCCAAACACAAAAGAAGTAACTGCTTATTTAATGTTTATAGCACTACTGAAGTGTTTAGAGTTAATTCTGGAATCAAGTGAAATGTCTAGGAAAGGAACCTCTTGGCAAGTATTCATTTTAATATTTAACCCGGTTAAATATTGCTGAAGCAGAGGTAGCTGTTCCGCTTTCAGATGAGCTGGCATCACAATTAGAGATCTGGGGCTCAGGTGGCATAAGCTGGCCCTGCATCCGTCCGCAGCTCCCTTTACCAAGCTGTACTGATTAACACCAGCTGTGGCTTTCAGCCTCCTCATCCTGGAGCTCTCCTTCATGAAAGAGGTGGACGCTGTTTCCTGCACAGAACAACACAACAGGGTTACATAGCCGAGGAGGCAACTCACAGAATGGGGCCTTGCAGCGTGTGATGATGGTGTGCGAGCCCTGTCGCTGCTGCCCTGCCTTGGTGCTTTACACGTGTTCTCCACATATTCAGTGCATGCTCCTGTGTGGCACAAGCGGCAAAGCTGTGGCAGCAGACTCTGCTCTTTCCCTTCCTTCAGTCCCAGTTTAGCAGGGATGGTCTCGATTAATCCTTTGCTGTCCCACCTTTTTCAGTTGTTTTTAAAATGTCTCAGTTTCTCCTCCCTTCTCCCACTTCCCCCTTTGTTTTTTGTACTTCAGCTGCTATAAATGGAGTCCCAAGTGCAAAAATAGTATGTACTCAGTTAATTCAGCAAGGGGAAAGGACAGGAGGTGGCAAAATCTTGCCCTTACTTGTTGACTTTGGCAAAAGTAAACTGCTGCAGCTTCTCTTGATTTGTCTATTCTTCCTCATGAGTAACATTTGCTATCTTGACTGCACTCTGATGCTGCTTGGCCACATCTATCCTGGTTTTCATTTGTGAAATGTTGGAGGGTATACTACTATCATGCTATGCAGTGGTGCACAGTGACATATTTAAGTCTTCTACTTCAAGTCTCGAGTCAGGTCTCTATCTTCGAGTCTCAAGTCCTAGAAAGATACTTTCAAGCCAAGTCTTAAGTCTGTGAGCCAACGTTATATCCCAACCTGTGTTCCAGAATTTCTGGACAGAGTAAAATAAAGTCAGTTTTAACAATTTAAATAGAGTCGGCCCTTTACATTTGCAAGTTTGGCACTGCAGCTTCTGAAGTGGAGAATTGGATCCTTCTTTGTTCCCATTTCCAAAACTGGAGGCTTTTCCAGAAGTGGGGAAATAGGATTCTTTGTCTGGGACTTATCACATGACTTCATTCTTTTTCAGTTGTTCTTCTGGTAGGAGACCATTTGGAAAACAATTCTTTTACAAAGGAGATCATTTACAGATTTTTTGTTTGTAAAAGAAACAGTCTCCCACTGGGAGAACAAGAAAAGAGGAACAAGGTCATGTGAGAGAGCCAGTCTGGTGTAGTGGTTTGAGCGCTAGACCGTGACTCTGGGGATCTGGGTTCAAATCTCTGCTCAGCCATGGAAACTCACCGGGTGACCCTGGGCAACTCACATCCTCTGAGCCTCAGAGGTGGGCAAAGGCAAACCCTCTCTGAACAAGTTTTGCCAAGAAAATCCCATGATAAGTTCTCCTTAGGGGTCACCATAAGCCAGAAACAACTTGAAGGCACACAAGAACAAACTCCCTGGTAAGTAGAAATGGTTAATCAAATTTTTCCAAAATGGGTTTTGGGAACTATAAAATGGCAATACAACATAGTTTAGCAAATTCAGGATTGTCACATTTGGCCACTAAGTGGAAGGCTAGAAGCCTAATGTTAGGTGAAACATGACTGGGAAGTTCTTAGCCAGCCCTGAAGCCCCAGAAGATTACTAGCTTTTATTAAGTTCATGTAGCACTGATCCTACAATCAGTAAATCTGTCCTACCTCAGCACTAAATGGGATGAAGAACTTTTCACCTCAACTTTAAAAAAAAAAATCTGAAAACAGGACAGGGGAAAAGCAAGACTGATTGGCAGTTGTCATCTTTCAGTCAGTTGCCACATGGTGATGTTCCCAAGAATCCAAGAATGAGAACACTGAACGTTATTTTTGCAATCTTTTGGCTACTCCTTATTTTGGTGAACAATCTTCTTTTTCTTGATACCTTTTGCCCAAGAATGCCATTATAAAAGCAATTTCTCTGCACATGCGAGAATCAGTCATCGAATATATTTGCATCATTAAAGGAATCTTTCAAATTATTTACTCTCAATATAAGTTATAAAGGAACAGAGAAAGAGCTCCTTAGACAGAGCCTTAAATTGGAATTACATTTAAATTCCTACCATCCAGAAATCTTTCTTGGAGGACAGAGAGATAGTACTAAAGTCAACCTAAAAAGTGTACACATTTGAACCTTTTGAATTTACTTCTCAGTTTTACCTAAACAGTCAACAGTAGGATTTCCCTAGACAAAATATGAGTAGTTTGGATAGAGAACTCTGTGTGTCCTTATGCATCTGTGTGTAACTTATTTGGATATCCCAATGGATGTCCCAAATGCCTGAAAAAATAATACCATAACCCAGTCAAAAAAACAGACTTTTGGCTACTTCCAGGACCTATTTTCAATGGGTTTATAGCTAGAAACGTGGTGCTGTGTCCTGCCTCTGCAGCCCAGGGCCAAAAATTGGCTCCTGGCCCAAATGCAGTTGCCTCCTCTATTCTAGAGAAAGTTCCCAATACCTGTACAGTCTCACCTAGAGTGCTGAAAATTATATGTCCTTTTGGTAAGCATTGAGAGTACACAATTGTTTCTTCTTCAGTTGTGTGTCATTATTTCAATTAAAAAATTAAAAGCTTTGTGTCAGAGCCTGAGGTGTGGACGGCAAGAGTTGTCTGGTGCAGGCGCCAGAGCTGGCCCAAAAGACAGGCTTTGCAGGACTGTTGTCCAGGTCAAGCCCCTTGTGGGCAGAAACCTGCAAGGCCTCAGTCAGGGACCCGAAACCTTACACTTTGTGGGGAAAGACTACTGAAATAGGCATGGTTCCCACTCTTATCTCTTTCGACTGAGGGATTGAGGGTCATTTGCTAGTTGTCAGCTAATCTATATCCTATCTGGGGTCCCTTTTTCATCTTCTGGCTGCATGGATGTCCGACTTGTTGTGGTGATGATATCCAGACAGGCAGAGATAACATAAATACTCCATTTAAACTTTCATAGGTATTGGAATTTCAGGATATTTATCTGGGAGAATGAAAAGATTCTGTTTCAATCTTTTAGGCTGTTTGTTATATGCAATCATAGATATATAACATATACAGTCCCATTAGGGAAAAACACAGGCATGTCAATGTCTGGGCACATTGCTTTTATTACATTGTGTTGCATGTAAGGAATTTTATGTTCATTACATTACAGTATATGGCAAGTCAGATGTTATACCTTCAAAAGTACTGAATTATTATTATTATTATTTATTATTCTATTCATTTATATCCCACTTTTCTCCCAATAATGGGATCCAAGATGACCAACAACATATTTAAAAACAAAACAGATTAAAACTATATAAAAGCTTCAATAAATATATGAAGTTTTAAAACAGTTAAACAATTGACAAAGTTAAAAACATTAAACATTAAAAAATTAAAATTCATTAAACGACAACATACAAACCTTAAAAAGGTCCATGCACATTAAAAGCTCACCCCAGACAGTTTCCAAAACCGGACAGTATAAAAATGTCTTAATGTGCTAACAGCAAAGACAAAGCCATTCTGACCTCCCTAGGGAAGGAGTTCCAAAGTCTTGAGAGCAGCCACCAAGAAGGCCTTATCCCTTGTTCCCATCAAATAAGCCTAGAAAGCTGGTGGGACAAGGGCCTATCAAGAGAATCTTAGAGCTCTAATGGGCTCATAAAAAGAACATTTCTTCTTTTTCGTCCATTCCCCTCTGCATCTCTCTAGCAGGCTTCTCTAATGATCACGCAGTGGAACATTATCTTCTTAAACAATATAACTCAGCTCTTTGTCCATTTAGAAAATACTATCTCATCTGCTGAAGAACTATACATCTCTAAACAGGCATCTGTGAATGCACAGGCTTTCCTTGAGCATTGCTAGATCTTGCTATCTTCAGCAGCATCTGTTAACATAGCTATAAACATCTATAAGGGACACCCATTACAATCATAATGGAAAATCTATTTTAGTGTGGCCCAGATGTTTCTCTTACCAACAATACTTATTAGCCTGTCTGGGCAGTTTATCAGTTATCAGGAACAGCAGGACTTGGAGGTTATGCTGTAGTCTCCACTTCATACACTGCAAACTGTAAGCAGTCTGCTTGCAGTCTTCTCTTGGCTTCTTTTATTCTCTTTTCAGCTTCTGCCCAGCCTACCAGCTCTTATCTGATCCAATCAGAACAAAGTCACTGATGGTACTCCATTTATGCCAACAATATCTTCCTCCAATCTGATTCATGGAGATAATATAAATAAACCCAAGGAAAGTTAGCTCTTGGCTGCCTTCCATCACATTACATCTGCCAGCTGATTGCTCTGTACACTTTGAGTTTATTGTCAGTCAAGCATAGTTTATACTTCCATATCTTGTTTATACTTGTGCTTGAAGCTTAGAAAAAGGCTATCGCTGGCTCTCAATGGCACATGTTTTCTAATATCCTTCTCAGGCCTTATCTTTTACATATATCCTGAACCCATTACTTATATTTTAGGGGCTTAAATTTTAGCAAATTTTAACCCAAATCAGCATTCAGCCTGTATCACCACATACAATGCTTTCCTTACATATATTAATGGGCTATGAGTGAGCTGTAGATGCCAATATAACCATGGCAGTGTTTAATAATGCTCAATAGCCCAGCCTACAAATGATTCCCACTCTGTAATCCTTCATCTAGAGTTTAATATTGATGTTTCTCTCAGTCATGATTTCTAAGACTCTGAAGGCTGTTATTAGGACTATTCAGAGAGTTAGCTAAACGGATATAACATGTGTGTCACCAGCTGTACAGTCAATGCAATCTGTTGAATCATTCTCTAATGCAAAGAGGCAAATTTTGTCCCACATTTATAGATGTAATCTGTTGTTTGAGAAATGTCACATTTTTAATGTAGTAAATAATGTATTAATACATGTATAATAGTGCATGATTTGTTATTCACAGCTTCTCTGTTTTGTAACATATTTCATAATAAGTTATAAGAGAATGTGAAACTGGTCAGAGGTGCCTCCTAATAAGTATGTCCAATATGGGAAAAAGACTTTAGAGTTCAAAGACTGAGACAGAATATGAAACTTAATGTAGGCTCTAAATGATCCCTAAATCGATCCCTAAATGATCAAGAAGGAGTTGCTTCTATTTTGGCCATCTTTTGGGAACAGCTGTAGTTTGGTATTCCTGCATGGCAGGGAGGTGAACTGGATACGGCTTGAGGCCCTTTCCAACTCTATGATTGTATAACTTCCACTTTGTGTCCTTGTACAAAGAAGTAGAAAAGAGATGGGTGAAATACAAACTGAAAGACCTATGCAATTCTACAAACAATACCTATATTTGATTCCAGCTCCATACTGTACAATACATTATATTGTATATATAAGATAACATCTGTTGTATTGCATACCAGTACAGTAGATGCTATAAAGCTGGAAAATGTGCAGAAAAAGGCATCAAGAATGCTTAAGGGTCTGCAACAAATTCCCCTGGGAAAAGGTTAGAAATTTTGAATCTCTTTAGCTTAGAAAAAGGCAAGTAATTGAAGATTCGAGTCCAGCATCTGAAGAAGAGGTAGAACCGGTAGAACCAGAAGAGAAAAAGAAGAAAAGAAAGTAAGACAGTAAAAACAGTATGAAGATAGTAACCTGGAATGTACGGGGAATAAACTCACAAGCGAAAAGACAGATTTTTCATCAAATAGAAAGACTAAGACCCCAAATAACAATATTATTAGAGACTCATATAAAGAAAAATCAAGACAAATACTTATATAACTCAAAATTAGGCCAACGTTTCACCTCGTTATATAAAAAGAAAAAACTGGGAGTGGCAATATATATTGATAAAAATATCCCTGCAAAGAAAATAATAGAAGATGAGGAAGGAAGATTATTAGGAATAGAACTTGAAAAAAATGGAAAAAAATATTACTGATTGGAGTGTATGCCCCAAATGAGAATAAAGGAAGATTTTATTAAGAAATGAAAGAGTAAATATCTGAATATGAATATGAGGATTGGATATTAGCGGGAGACTGGAATGGTGTTATTGATGTGGAAATGGACAGGAAATCAACTACGAAAAAACAAGAGAAAGGACAAAGAGGGAAACTTCCAAAGACTTTTTTTGAGATGTGTGAGGAAATAGCAGTAATAGACACATGGAGAATCTTTTACCCAAATGAAAAGGATTATACATATTTCTCTGAAGTGCACCAATCTTGGTCAAGAATAGATATGATAATGGTGTCAAAACAATTTTTAACAGAGATAAAGAAAATAGAAATATTGCCAAAAATTATTTCTGATCACCATCCAATGATGATGCAAATACAAGAAACTACAAAACAATTTCAATGGAGATTGAATGATAATCTATTAAATGATGAAGAGGTGATACAACAGGTGAAAGAAACATTGAAAAACTACTTTATGGAAAATGTAAAGGAGGATATGAAAATGAAGACGATTTGGGATGCATCCAAAGCAGTGATGAGAGGTTTCTTCATTCAAAAAAGACAAATTCAAAATAAGAAAAAGCGACAGGAATATCAAGAATTTATAACAAAACTTCAAGAAAAAGAAAAAGAATGTAGGGAAAATCCAGAGGAAAAATCAATACAAGCAGAAATAAAGACAATACAACAAAAGATAAGGATGAATTTACAAGAAGAAACAGAGAAGAAGATGAAACAACTAAAAGTAACCCAATTTGAGCAGGCAAACAAGATTGAGAAATGGCTTGCGTACAGGTTAAAAATCCTCAACATCGAATAGAAGAAAAATGGAAGGAATTTGTAAAAACTATAAAAATTCCAAAAATATCGGTACAGAAACAGGAACAATTAAATAAAAAAATAACAACAGTCGAAATAGAAGAGGCAATAAAAGAGCTGACAATAGATAAGGCACCAGGACCTGATGGATTTATGGCATTGTACTATAAAAAATTTACAAAAGAAATAATACTTCCATATCAGGCAACTTTACACGAAACTGAGAAGGAAGGAAAACCACAGTCATGGGGATAAGCAAATATAGTGGTAATACCTAAAGAAGACAGAGATAAGAGGGAAATAAAGAATTATGGGCCAATCTCTTTGTTGAATGTAGACTATAAAATATGGGCAATGATATTGGCTAAGTGACTCAGACATGCAATACAGGATAAAATACAGGAAGGACAAACCGGTTTTCTCCCAGGTAGGCAAATGAAGAACAATATTAGAACTTTATTAAATACAACTGAATATTATGATAAAAATCCAGGGAAGAAGATAGCTATCATCTCATTGGATGCTGAAAAAGCATTTGATAATGTTTCCTGGAATTTTATGCATTATACCTTAAGAAATATGGCCTGGGAGAAGTATTTTGCAATTGTTTGGAGAAGATATATCGGGATCAATTAGCAAAGTTAATAATAAATGGAGATAAAATACAAAGCTTTGAAATAAAGAAGGGGGTATGGCAGGGATGCCCGTTATCACCGTTATTATTTATAGCAGTTTTAGAGGTATTACTGCTAGTAATAAATGAAGATCCACAAATAAAAGAATTAAAAACAAAAAGGAAGGAGATAAAGTACAAAGCCTTTGCAGATGATGTAATAATATTTCTTGAGGAACCACAAGATTCAATACAGAGGTTGAAGGAAATCCTGCAAAAATATGGACAAATAGCAGGATATGAGATAAATAAAAACGAAGATGATGACATTAAATATATCAAAAAAAGAACAAGAAAATTTGGAAAAGAGATCAGGATATCAAATAGTAAAGAAAATAAAATATTTAGGAATAAATATAACAAATAAAAATCAAGAATTATTTGATAACAATTATGAGAAGACATGGAAGGAGATTCAGAGCAAAATGTAAAAATGAACAAATATGAATTTATCTCTATTAGGAAGAATAAATGCTTTTAAAATGTCCCTATTGCCTAAGCTAATGTTCCTGTTCCAAAATTTGCCAATAATAGGAGAAGAAAAGATCTTTAAAGAATGGGAAAAAGGGCTATGGAAGTTTATCTGGCAAGGCAAGAAACCAAGAATAAGATTTAAAACATTACAAGATGCAAAGGAGAGAGGAGGTTTTGATGTGCCATCGCTGAAAATATATTATCAAGCATGCTGCTTAGAAACAATTAAAGATTGGATTCAAGTAGAGAACACAACAATAAAAGAAGTTGAAGAGACAGAAAATAGATTTGGTTGGCACGGATACTTATGCCATGATAAAGTAAAGGTGAATAAAGACTTTAACAATCATTGTATCCCAAAGTCTCTATTGAAAGTGTGGATACAAATAAAACACAAATTTTATAGAGGACTTCCAATGTGGACCTCACCCCAAGAAGCATTTAATATTGCTCCAACAAAGCAGGGAAAATTATTGACATATCAAGAGCTATGAAAAAGGATGGTACTAAGTTAAGAACGAGTACAGAAGAGGAATTAAAAGAGCAAGGCCATGAAATTAACTGGTTCCCATGGAGACAAATAAAAGAGAGATTTAAAATGGATCAAAAATTTTACGGGTCTGAACGAAATGAAAATGAACTGGATGTATTGATGAAAGGGGACCAGAAAATGAGAATTTCCAGATTTTACAAAATATTGTTACAAAGAGAGATAGAACCAGAAACTGTTAAAAATAACATGGTAAGATGGGTTCAAAATATAGGCCATCCAATTGAATTGGATACATGGGTGAGGGCATGGAAGACAGATGTAAAATTTACACCAAGTTTGAATTTAAGAGAAAATTTTTATAAAATGTTGTATAGATGGTACATGACGCCTGTAAAATTGAAAAAAATAACAAGAAATGGGAATGGAAAATGTTGGAAATGTGATGAGAAAGAGGGATCTTTTTTTTCATATGTGGTGGACCTGTAAAATAGCAAAAAAGTTTTGGAAAGAAATACATGATGAAATTCAAAGAATGTATGGTTTTAACTTTGAAATGAAGCCAGAACTTTATTTGTTGAATATGTTAGGGCAACAAAGAGAAATAAGATCTCATCAAAAGACATTGTTATATATAATGTCTGCAGCAAGATTGACTTATGCTCAACATTGGAAAGAAGGAAAAAATATTGATATAAGAGAATGGAAATTCAAAGTCCTGGATATGGTAGCAACAGAAAAGCTAACTTTTTCACTTAAAAATAAGCCAATCCAGGGCTTTGAAAGAGAATGGCGAGAGGTATTGAATTGGATAAAAGAATGAAATAGGGGGAAAGAAAGAAAGGCTGTGAGAAAGGAGGAAGACAAAATGAGGTGGTAAAAGATAAGTTGTAAATAGTTACATATAAGCTAAAAGTAATAGTATATGATTGTTATAAAATGGAGATAACGTATGGAACGGAATGTTTATATGGAATGGAATGTTAAACTCAGATTCAACTGGGCAAATTGATGTCTGGGAGCGGGGAGGGTTTTTATTTATTTATTTATTTTCATTAAAAATTTTAATAAAAAAAATAGAAAGAAAAAGACAAGTAAGAGGACGTGACAGAAATGTTTACAATTATACATCATGTGGGGAAATTGAATAATTGTCTTTAATAATAATTAGAACCTGGGCTCAAATCCACGTTGTCTGGCAGACCGTATCTCTTTATATGAGTTTGCCCAGGCCCTGAGATCCTCAGGAGATGCCCTTCTCTCCGTCCCAGCATTGTCGTAAGCATGGCTGGTGGGGATGTGGGAGGGCCACAGTTGGTGGAGATACAAGTGGCTGCCCCCAGACTCTAGAACTCCCTTCGCAGGAAGGCCAGAATAGCTTCTTCCCTGTTGTCCTTCTGTCACCAAATACATTTTTATTCCAGCAGGCTTTTAAAATGTAAAGAATGGGCTGAGGGTGCTGTATTATTTTAATGATATTTTATCTTTTCAATTGTAATTTTAAATCATTTTAATATTGTCAGTAACTTAATCCCATTTTAATGTTCACTTCTTTGTATCTTTTTAGCTGTATTTTTAAAAAAAATTGAGTCCAAATTTTGGGAGAAAGGTGGGATAACAACAACAGCAGCAACAGAAATCTAAGTAAACAATTTGTTGACAGAATGTACAAAATAGCAACATAGCACTCACATTATGATGTCCCTTTTTTTTCCCTAGCAATCTAGACACTGAAGAACTATTTGGTAAGTGACTTTTGAATGTGAATAAAAGACTCAAATACTCACTTCTCGGGCTGCTACAGGCTGGTGGATCTCAACAAAGAGGCTCTGACACATGCAGAGTACATCATCTTCAAGAGCACTAGTCAACTGCATAAAATGCAAGGGCTAGGGACTCTTAGGGAAGCTCTTAGGGAAGATGGAGAAGCCACTACTACTAATGAAAATAAGACCAGAGAATGCTGCAAAGTTAAATGTACTTCTCATACATGTTAACCTCACAGTTTGGAAAAGTTATTTTTTTGGGGGGGGGGGGATTCCCAGGATCCATCAGCCATGCTGGCTGGGGAGTCTGGGAACTGCAGTCTGAATATAACTTTTAAAAGCTGTGTTTAATCTAAACATCTTTCATTGTATGATCTGTTAGACCACACTCCGAAGTAGACACACTGGCCAGGATTCAAAGAACTGTTTTAAAGAACACATTAACTGTTCAATTCATATACTGAGAAGACAGAATAGACTTCACTGGTAACATTTTTTTACACACAGACATATATATCACTTTCTTTGGCTTTGTCTGGAGGGTAATTCTCAGATTCAGAAATGTTACACCATTTCCGTATTTAATTTTCTTCTTTCCCTATTAAAAGTGTGTCTCTCCCTCATTTCCCTTAAAGTGTTTGCCTGAAATATAGTCCAATTTCCTCAAGGGATAACGAGCAACACACATGCACACACATTAAGTGATTGTGTCTGTCTTCTCCAAGTCTCTCTCCGGCATAGTAAAAAAATGTCTGGATCATTTAATGGCTTTATGGATTTTCTGCTATTTTCTTTTAATCTTCAAAAAGAAGTCTCTATAACCAAACTGTTTATGATTTTGTATGCTTCATTAGCCTTGTTTCTGACTAAGCTTTGATATTTGATGAAAGGGCAAGTTAGATATTTCAGATTTTTTAGAAGACGCCTAAATGTTTGTTCAGTGTGGTTATTTTTGTTTCTTGCTTTCATACTTTCTGAAGTGTGTGTATAATCCATACAGAATAAAATTCTGCTTCAGTTGTTTCTGCTTGCATCTCATAGGGTCTGTATTATATGACCTACTTATATAGCTGAAGGGGTTTCAGTTAGCAAATGCCATGGCTGATGTCTGGCTTGAGACTGCCTCATTTTTATTTTATTTTTTAAAAACATTCTTGGGCTCTGAGAGGCACCAAGCAGCTGGATCTAGCTTCCATTTTAAGTACCTACAAAAGTAAGATTGGAGATAACATCCTTATTTGTAACACTTTACTTCCAACCTCTGGAAGACATCTGAATGTTCAGTGAACTGGATACGTTTAGCTGAGAAAAGAGAAGATGGAGGAGACATGGAGATAATGCTTGGGTTGCTGACTTTCCTCCGCTGGATTTCTTGAACCAGAGAGAATACTCTGTGTCCTCCACTGAGAAGGAGAGTGAAAAATCCAGGCTTGAAGCACTGGCTAAGAGCACAAAATGGAATCCCTGCTATTATTGCTGTTATTGTTGTTCTACAACCAATGTATTATCTCTGATCAGAGGTAACAGTGAGGATTTCCTGTGCTGAACAAGTAGGGGAATCTTTGCTATCTTGGCTTTGACTGAAGATAGCAGGGATCCAGTTCCTGAAACTTCAAGGAGAGGAAAGGTACAGTGAGATTCTAGTTGGCTGGATTGTAACCCTCAGTGGGTCAGATTAGGCATATGTACTGTAGATTCTGAGTGCCAGCATGGTTTGAGCACTGGACTGTGACCCTGGAGACCACAGTTTGATTCCCTGCTTGGCCTTGGAAAGCCACAGGGTGACCTTGGGTGTGTCACAAAATCTCAGCCCCAGAAAACCCTCTGATAGGGTTGCCTTAGGGTCACCATAAGTTGGAAACGACTTGAAGGCACACAACAGGAAGCTGTAGATTTCCCTCCACTGGACTAGAAGGAATACAAGCTCCCCATCAAATCTATGAGAAGAAGAAGCACAGCAGCAGACTGTAATAAGTGTATAGCTAATATTACTAAACTCTTCTTGGCATTGACTCTAGTTGCATCGCCACTGTTTTTTTTTTAGCTTTTTTTGTGCTATCTTTTCATTTTGTTTTGTTTTCTTCTTCTTTTCTTCATTTTCTCTCTCCTGCTTTTTCTTTTGCTGTTGCTATAATTCAGAAGTGGAAAAACTGCAGGACATAGGCTCTATACAGCATCCTCTATTTATTCCACTTATTCCACTGTGCCACATTTTTGCCCTTATTTTAGACGTAAGAAAAGTCATGTCTAGTTTTCAAACTCTGTCTTGCCTCTAAAAGGTCAGCAGTAGGAAAAACATGGTGAAAATTGCTCACATATGCACCCTAGAAGGCACAACAGTCCTTTTAAAATAAACACTTGGGAGGAATGTCTTTGGGGGCAAGAAGGACCCCCAGACATCCAAAATAAGGCATGTGTGAGTCTGGATCTCTGGAGGTTACCCACCACTTTTGTCACAGGCCTATACCTCTGCTTTTGCAAGGTCTTGATTCTGTTCTTAGAAAACAGAAGAACTTAAGAAGCCATCACACTTTACATAGCACCAACTTGAATCTATCTGTTGGAGGCGAGATCGTTGTACTTCCCATTATACAAACGTTTTACTCATATTCACTTTTTTAAAAATCACTGACTCTTCTGTTCTTTAAATTGTGAAATTCTATTCCTTCTAGAATATTTTTCTCAGTACCTAGGAGAGTATGAAAACGTGCTGTCGGCTTTGGAAGACCTCAATGCATCCATACTGAAGGCAATGGACACAACAAAGAAGGTAGAAAAAAGTTTCATTTCTATACTTTTCAAAATTCAGGGTCTGATGGTTGTTTTTGTGCCTCAGGAATAGGGGATATGCTTTGTGAGAAAATATCTGGCCCACTCTACTTAGAATAGTTTTCCCCAATGCCCTCTTGCCTCCTGGTTGTGATAAACTACAACTATCATCATATTCACCCAGGACTGCCCATGTGTGGCTGAATGGTAGCAATTCTAGCACAGGCCATATGGAGAGTGCCATTTTGGGGAAGACTGGTTAGGAATAATGGGCCAGTCAGAACATGATCTCAACCTGGACTGGAGGATATAAGGCTCTTGGTCTTACCTCCTCCATTTTCCCCATTCAAAGCTTCAATCAGGCACCTAGGGTTGAGCACAGACAGGCCTCAGTAGCTGGAGAGAAACCAAAATGCTCCAAAGTACAGCAGTGCCACTAGGACAGAGATTGGGACTCTGTGATTCTCTCTGATGTATTTATTTTGTACACGTTTACTGACAAGCCTTTTTACCCTTTAAAAGTGATATAAAAACATTTTAAAGTAAACAAGACAATGCTTTGATTCTACAGCCAATTTCTTTTTTTTTTGTTTTATTTTTCTAAATTAAAAAAATTCCTCTGTAATATACAAATTACTTATTTGACTACATTATTTAAAGAGAAGAAAAAGTAAAACAATATCCTAAAGAAAAGAGATAACAAAAAAGAGGCAATATAAAAATCAAATGCTTGAAAAGAGCAACAACACAAAACTTTAAACATTTAATGTTTGTTTGATAATTATTAGCACAGATGAATAATAGGAATATTAAAAAGAAGAAAATACAAGAAGAAAGGTATTTTAAAAGTAATTCACTTCCCAAGCAGTGATAGGTCCTTCCAGAAAAAAAAAATCAAATTCTCCTGAAAAGTTAATAAGATTATCAATTTTTCTACAATGTAAAACAAAACTCTTTACTCATCAGTTTAAGTAAAAATAGCTATGCAGGTAAATATACTGGACTTATTCCTCCAGATCTGCTATTAATAAGTTTCCCCATTTAGATTTCTATAACCAGTTTAAATGGAATATTTTAGTGTATGGATTACAATTTCAAATAGATTTTCCAAAAATTCCACTTACATACTGCTGTACCTTAAGTCCAATTTCTGTCCTTCAGTGGTTGGATGTCATGGTTTCTATGGAGAAAATCCCAGATGTAATTCCTTGAGGGAGTCATGAAAAGACTCCCATTTGAGAGTTGCTGCCAGTCAATGAGTAACCAACAGAGTTTAGAAATTGCCTTTTTTTAAAATTACAACTCTATACTCTTCAACATTTCATAGATGAAAACCGAGACATGTATGGTCAAGATGGCAAAAGCTATCAATTAGGAAGAACAGATAACCTAGGTGAGGCTGCAGCAGTTTGCTTTTACCTAAGCCTACTGGCAAGGGCAAGATTCCACCCATTCCTCTCCCCCTTGCTGAGCTGAGTGCAAGTTACTTTTGCACTTTGAGCTCAGTTTGCAACACCTGAAGTAAGCCAAAGACAAAGGGGGAAAGCAGGAAAAAGCAAGAGAAGATCAGATATTTTTAAAGCATTTATTTTTAAAAGCATTTATTTTAAAAATGTTTTACATTTTCAATTGCTTAAACAAAGTCATTCTAAACTGCTCAGAGGCGTTATGACAGAGCGTGCCATATAAATATTTTAATATATAAATAGGGTGATTCCATCAATGGATCCCCCTTTTGGCACCAGAACCAGGAAAAGGACAATTCCCTCTTCTTGCTGTTTCCCCCGCTCCCCCTTCAAAACTAAATCTCAAAGGCTTTGGGAATTCCTCAGAACTGGTTTTTGGCAGAGCAGTGGCCTGCAAGGGAAGGTGGAGCAGGCAGCCAGAGCAATTCCGATTAAGAAGTAAAGACGCTAATGGCCAAAGAAACGCAGTAAAGCTTTATTGTAAGAACTCAGTTGAAGATAAAAGAGCATTCTAAGGGTCTAAGCTAGCACTGAACTAAGCCAGTTTCAGTTTTGGTGGCAGACAGAGAGTAAGGAAGTAAGAAGAGGGTGAAACATTCCTAAGAGTATCTGTTTACATCTTAGAAAGGTTAGCATAGATAGCTAAGAGATCTGAACTGAACACTACTTAACACAATCGTTGCTGCTCTTTCTAAGACATCTTTGACTCTTTACAGTGCTAAATGTTACAGAATTTCCAACGGAAGTGGGGAGGGAAAAGAACTGTCATACTGATAGTCAAGTGTCAGGATGACATTGGTTTTTGCAAGAAAGCTTCAGTTCTGTGCTGCCACCACTTCTGGCTTTATAACATTCAGGTCTCAGTGAAGAAGTAACCCGTAACTTACAACTTTTGTTTGCCTCATGGGCTAACACTCTTTGGAAGACCTTCCAGTCACTCTCAGCAAGTACCTAACCCATATTTCTCTCCCTTTCTTATCTTCTAAACATGTTGCATGGCCTAAAATAGTCTTTGACGCATGGCAAACAACTTTGCTATCCTGAGCAGGGAAATGTAGTTTTAAAAAGGAAGTAATTTATTTGTTAAACTATCCTGTCCTAGGCAGACAGGCATTATTTCCTTCTCATACCTGCTTTGAGTAGGGGCTTCTTCTCTGATGTTTACTGAGACTTGAGATAAGTCATGATATAAGAGCACATGACACAAACTCCCCTTTATCCAGTGTGACCCACGGAGGGAAAGATTGTTTCATCAGGGGAACCTCCACAGTCGGTAGCCAGCAAGGGTGTGGTGTTCCTATAGACATATGAAGTTCAACCAGAGCTTAGAAGAGTGAGGTTCAGACTTCAGCTCCCACAGTCCCGCAAGCTGGCTGGGGGATTCTGGGATCTAAGTTCAACATTCATCAAAGCAAGAAACTAAGGAGGAAATATTTGATGAAGACGTGAAAATAAAGAAAGGTAACATGTGATACTAGCAGAAAAAAATGTTTTCTCAACCCTGACTGCCGAACGGAACTTTATTGGCTGTGTGCACGTGGACAGGACTAGCCACTTTCAAAGGAATCATTAGAATAAAGAAATGCTTTGAAATAGCAGGCTTCTTGGTATGCAATATCTTTCTGACCCATTTTGGTTAAATAGCCACTGTAACTTGGCACCCGGCTTCTTAAAGGGCCAATCTTATGAGCAGCTTTGTTAAAACTGAAGCATGATTCAATACTTCATAAGTGGGGTCAGGGCCAGGCTTTACCAGTAAAGGTTGGTTATTACCTTTAAAACCCTACATGGTTTGGGTCAAAGTTACCTGCAGGATCGCCTTCTCCCATACAATCCACCCCATACACTCAGGTCCTCTGTGGACCATTTACTTAAGCCAGCCAGGACTAGACTGGGAAGAGTCACCCAGACGACCTTCTCATTGGCCACCCCTTGACTGTGGAATGACCTGCCAGAACAGATTCAACAGCAAAATATGCTGTCTGAATTCAAAAAAGTACTAAAGACCTATCTCTACCAGTAGGTCTACCCAGTCTATTTTTTAATTATGATGTATATTAATAATGATGTATTTTAATAAGGATATGTTTGTATTTTAAATGGTTTTATGTGTTTTTAGTGTATTTTTAACTTGTGATGCATTTTTAATTGTATTTTAATTTGTGTTGTACCCCACCTTGAGCCTTGGGGAGAGGCAGTTAACAAATTACTACTACTACCACCACCACCACCGCCACTAGGCATGAAGAAATAGTTGCCTTGGGTGGCAACTATTAAGTGATGCATGTTGGAGCACAGCAGCCTGCCCTCCATTCAGTAAGCCAGACTGTTGCCCTCAGGTGCAGTGGAGGATCTCATCCTATCACTTGCATAGAAGCATTAGATTCAGCAGCTAATCCAGTCTCTGTGTCAAAGGGAGGGGCATCATGTCCTCTGGCGCAGCTAGCAAAGGTCATGGGCCAGCCTCTGAATGAAGCAGCGTGAACTGGGTCTTCCTACCTCTCAAAAAATGCTTCTTTTGCTTTCAAGATGTGGAATATACTAGTCTTTTACCTCCTTTGGTCTTTCTTCTTTGCTTTTGTTTTGCAGGGAAAAAACTCTAAATTTGCCTTATATTTCACTGTAAGTGAAATTTGGCAACAAATTCGGGGAGGTTTTAAAAATAGAGATGTGATCAAAACTCTTAGCTTCTGTCAGAATTTATGAAATGTTCTGCCCAAGCAGGAACCTCAAAACCTAGGCCCGTTCACTTTTCATTGGCTTCCCTATGGTGAATCTAGCATATGTTCTTATCCTGTCGTACCTTATAGCAGAAATATGGAGTGTTATGATACTTTTTGTGCAATTTTACTGAGAGAAAGAACAAGAAAAAGAATGTAAAAGTGGATGGATGAAATGTCTTTAAAAGCTGACTCCTTTTCTAAGGAGCTGAGGTTTGAATACTAAAGATACATTATAAAGGCAGGTTTGGCTAAAGCTTTATTGTCTCACTAAGGCAGAACATGGAAAGTAAGGCATGAAAGCCCAAGGTATTTATGGTAGACTGCCTTGGGAGAAGGAGGAGATAAGAAGAAATGTTGCATATAAATCCCATTACTTCTGTCTTAGAGATGAGTGGCTGTGAGTCCCTTCTCCTGCAAAACAGAACTGTGACTAGAGTAACAAATAGGTTTCAGAAAGGTTTTTCTTACATCTGTTGGGTTACAATTTGCCTGATCAGAGTAAAACTGGAAGAGTGGTGCTTTTCAGTGACCTCTCTGCCTGATGTACCCACACAAAGTATTAAAACCTCAACACTCAGTGTACAAAAAGAGATAGGGCATCTTGTTTCTCATTATCTTTTCCTATCATTTATTTTAATAAGCTGGGTTATTTTATCTACCTCTTTATTCTCCAGCATAAAACTTTAGAAGCTGTACAAAATTGCTTCCCGTAACCATCAAACAAAGGTCTATCTCCCTTTGCATACTGCGGCTTTGCTGCAGCTGTACTAGAGTTTTCCTGCAATAAACACAATTTATTGCTCATTTCTATTGCATTTATAGGACACCCGATGACCAAAGTTCTCTGGACAGCATTCAGTACATTAAACAAAAATGACATACAGACAATAAAATGACTAAAGAGGGTACGTAATAAAAGAAGCAGGAAAGAGTAAAACACTATAGGAGACCCCACCAGCAGCATAGCCTCTTGCCTCACTGGAGCACACAATCCCATCAACAAGGAAAAGTAGTACCAAAGTGAGACCACAAAGGACAATGTACATTTAAACACCTTGAGTCTCTTGATGCCAATTTGTTACATGTTAATAAGCTTCTTTGATGGAGCTTTACTACACTTTCCTTCTGTTCAAGAATTCTCTTTGAAAATGCATAATCTGCTTTGTGCATTGTACCGCTAGAAAGATTGCCATAAAGTGGGAGGCTCTTCAAAAGGTAATCCTTTACACAGATCATCTCTTGGACAGTGCAGCCCTCTGCCCAAGGAGGGGCAAGGAGGAAAGGAAGCCTTGTTCCACTTGCATGACTTAACAATATGTTTTAGTGGGTCTTTCACTTCCTCAGATCCACAGTAATCTTTGAAAGCTCACAATAAAATAAATTGGTTACTCTTAAAAGTGTCGCAAGACTCTTTTTCCCCCTTCTCTTAAATGGAAATGAATTAGTACAGCTCTTTCACAAATGTTACAGAATTTGGGCTTCCTTTGATCATCTATCACTGAGAAATATCTTTTACAGCATCAAGCCTTGTATAGACAAGACAGATCTTCTGAAAATGCCTATTTTTTTGTTGCTAATTTGTTAGAAAAGAATACTGGTATTCAAAGGAACTCATCTGAAGCAATCCAACGTCTGCTGAAAATTTGAATTTCACTGCCCATTTCTGACAACATTCCTATTCACAGCCTAACATTCTCATGGGTTTCTCTAGCCTTCTGTCCCAGAGAATCAAAGCTTCCAGCAATGAAATTAGGTCTGCCAGATACAGAAGCTTTAATCCAATTAGGGGTGCCATGTCAAATAATTCTGGAGGAGGTAGAAATTAGCTTTACTAGTACAAATGAGTTTTGTCGCCTTTCAAAAAGGCCGTCACAAATATTTTTCACGCAGCTCTGGTGTCGGCTTCAGTGAGGTGCCAAAGGGAGTGACAGACAGTCTGTCATGCCAGCATTTTCTCTGCAAGCTTTAGAAGTACCAGCTTTTTCATTGGTACTATCGCAGGCTTGATTGATGTTCATGGACGCTAAATAAATGTAGGTGATGACTTTAATGCTCACAGGTACACAATTAGCATGGACGATTCATGAGGCAGCCTAACAGCTGGGATTTCAACAGCCGCTTGATCTTCTGACAGCAACAGAACAAGCTGAACTGCATGTACTCCCTTAGTAAAAGCATATGATGTGCAGTAAACTGAGGGAGAGCCAGCATGGTATAGTGGTCTGAGTACTGGACTACAATCCAGGAGACCAGAATTTGAATCCTCGCTCAGCCATGGAAACCCACTGGGTGACTTCGGGTGCATCACACACTCACAAACAGGACTGCCTTAAGGTCGCCATAAGTCAGAAACAACTTGAAGGCACACGGCAACAACAAATTGAGGGAGGAACCTCTAGTAAGGAGCAAGGAGGGAATTCCTAAGGCTAAGCATTATTATTTTATTAATTACATTTAATTCTTCCTTTATTTGATGGAACTTTAGGCAGGGTAGCACAGAGTTTCCAAACAGTCTCCTATTCAGGCACTTTGCGGATCTTTGCTCCACAAAAGGTATGTCTTCAGACCAGGGCAGGGCAATTTCAAGCTGGTCCTGGGGGCCAGTTTCTAGCTGTGCACGACCCCTTCAATACACAGCTGTGTGGGTAAAATTCAGTAGCAAAGCAGAAAACACCACTCAGCACAAGCTTTTCTGCTTGTTTTAAAGAGGTTTTCCTGGCTTGCTGCTGTGTTTCAGTGGCTCAGTTTCTTTGGGGGAAGCTGGGAGGTGGTGTCACAAAAACCATCTTTATGTTATCCACTCATGCTTCAGACCATGAAAACTTCAGGGAGATAAACAGCTGTTTGAATTCTGTTGAGTTCTACTTTGCCACTATTATCTCTCTAGTGGGAATATTTGACATGCAGATATAAAATAAAAACAGCCTGAAATGTTTAAAAAATGTTCTGAGGCAGGGGCGGGGAGATATCCAAGCATGGGCCAAATACAATTCACAGGAGTTCTCCCTCTAACATATGAGCTTTAGGAGAGAGCATGCACAATGGTGAAATATTAATTTTTTTTATTTTTTTACTGTGGTGTGTTTCGTCATTGTCATTGGCATAATCATCATTATTACCATCATAATTTAGACTTATCAGGAGGCTTCTAAACTGGAACAGTTTGTGACTCGCTTTTTGCTGAAAGAAACTCTGAATCAGCTGCAATCCCTCCACAGCTCTCTGGAATGTGCCATGGAAACCACAGAAGAACAAACACGTCAAGAAAAGTAAGTGAGATTCCTGCCCCTCCCTCCTAAAAACAGGGCCCAAGATCTCCATGACAGCAGTTTAAGAAGTTACATTTCAGGAAAGGGCAGTTCTCAGAACACTATCTCACAGCATAATGGCTTCTTCAGCCACAAAGAACTACCTTCCAGTTTTGAGCTGTGTTCAGTAAATGGTGAACTTAAGAAACCTATGGCTGAGATCCTGGATGGGGACACGTAGTGAAAAGAACTGCCCAGGCAGAGCTACGTCTTGTTTCCTTTGTCACTCCCACAGCACTCACCTTGCTCGTGACCCCCTTTCATGACCTTTTAGTGGCCAGTGGAGAATGTGTGTGTGTGTGTGTCTGCACGTGTGCACATGCATGCGGGCAAAGAATCCAGCTATGAGCATATAGGTGGATACACAACAACAATGTCAATCTTGTGTGACCCTGGGAGGACCTCCAGGAAGTCCTGGAGGATGTTGCGGTTGTACACAGTTGAGAAGAACCTAAAGGACCATCTGTCCATGCCCTGTAAATGCAAGGAATTCATATCTAAAGCACTTCTGATAGGGAGCCATGCGACCTCTGTTTAAAAGCCTCCAACAAAGAGAGTCCACAACCTTGCAAGGTGGTCTGCCAAAAACCTCTTACTATCAAGAGCATCATCCTACTGCTTAGTCGAAATCTTTTTGTAGTTTGAGCCCATTGGTTCAGGTCCTACCTTCTGGAGCAACAGAAAAAAAGTTTTCCTTGTCCAATATAACAAACACTTCGTATTCATTTTGCTTTTAAAAAAAATATTAGCCAGAAATCTTCCTCTTCCTAGTGTCTATGAAGAGTTATTACCCTGCTAAAGTTGTGGTCTATTTTTCATTGCAGTGTGGTAGGTAACATGTTTATGGCAGATCCTCAAGAGTTAAGAGTGTTTATACATATTCTGTGACTTGCAGTATCTTGGTGAATAATGTTAGTATTTGAAGAGGGCTGGAAACAGATCTAGAATAAGGAAACTGGTTCATTCCTTCAAATGCTTATGTCTGTTTTTCTGAAGACAACGACCAGCAAAACCAGAGGTCCTCAAAATTCAGCAACCAGGAAGACGTTTAAGTCGAAGACTCCAGAGGAATAATAGTTTTTCTCCAGTCAGTCCTCTTCTTAACCAAGGTATTATTAAGAGAGGTGCCGTGTTTTCTTTTTCATATTTTAAAATATTTGGATAAAAATTAAATGCAAACATTCCTTTAAATGCAGCCAATCAAAACAAATTATATACATAATCTGTATAAACAGAACTTGCCAAAATGGAGTTAACAATAAGTTTACAGTTGGCAGAGACTTGCTGCCAATTCTGGCTCTCTGACTAGTATATAAGCACTTGGATACATTTGCCATGTGTATATGTTAATGTTTTAAGGTACATGTTTTGAAATTCCTATATGCACACTGCTGACTGCCAACCCTTGCCCTGGGATGACTTCCATGTTATTGACCAGGATTTTAAAGGAGCTAGGGTGCTGATTCCTCTCTGCAAAATTGGACCAGCACTTTGGATTTCTCATTTAAAGTTCAGACTAAAGCCTGGAGCAGATTCACTAGTTCCCTAACTTGGAAGCCACCAACTAATATATCTAATGTTAGAACTTGAGCCCTATGTTGGGAGAAAAGTGGGATTGATATGGGAAGCAAGCAAAAGCAAAACAGTATTACTGCAAAACTCTGGTTTTCCTTGTACAATGAAGAGGCAGAAAGAAATGTCTTTCAGATATCCAGAAATCCTCTCTTGGATATGAGAACACTGCTGTAGCTCAGGGCAAGTCCTGGTAACTCTTTTTACAAGCTAAGCACAAGAAAGAAAGATTAAACTTCCTCATTTCAGGATCTTGCTGCTTGTTAGCTTAACCTACTCACGGGACAGGAGAAGGGCCCACCTTTGGACATTGATCTATAAGACTCTCTTTCCTTCCCCGGTTTTGCGCTCTTTCTTATATATAATTAAGACAAATAGCAGTTTGTTTAGACAAAGGAATAGCTCCTCCTGCTCTTTGTACTCATAAAAACACAAGCTTTCTTTACGATGACTTAAAAGGCTATTGTAGAAAGGAAGCTTCAGTCCCAGAAACTATAGTAGCTCTGTGTGTATGTACATGGATGCACATGCATGTGATTTTATCAGGACTTCAGTGTGAAGAGAAAGAGTTAAAATCTCTTCATGGCTGTACAATAGTGGGCCAGTTTTTATTCTGCCCTCTTGCAATTGTAGTGCCATTTTTTTTTAAAAAAGAAATATACATTTCATTGTACAAAGACCACATGCATGTTACTTACAATCTCATGCATGGAAATGATATTTGAGCCCTCATTCTAATAGTACCTCATCTCTTAAAGAACTTGCTAAGGGCAACACCATTAACTTCAGTCAAAACTTGTGTGTGGGTATAACTGGAATCAGGGTAGGAGCCTTTAGTACGTGTGGAAACACTTAGGGCTGTTACTCTAGATTTGATCCTATTTGAATATGGCATTCATTTCGAAAACTTAATAAATTGAATTTTTTGTATGTTAAAGTGTTTATCTTGAAATACCACATGATCTGCAATATAAATATAACTAAACTTGAAAGTGTAAAGCCAGGACATTTCTGTTGAATGGGCAATGATAGAAAGTTGAGATTCTTCAGAGGAAACGCTGATTCTTTATGTGATGTTGCCTATCTGTCAGGAGTGAGTTTGTGTGTAAGCATGTGCATAAAAGAAAGAGATGGGTGTTCCTCTCTGCACCATTTAGTTTCTCCTTTCTATCCTCTCTTCTATTGTATGAGGCACTTATTGCAAGAAAATGTTATCCATTAGTGCTGTTCAGAGGTGTATCAACCAGATTAAATGTTGAAAGGTGCTTGAATATTCCTGCATGAATGCAAGCATGCTCATTAACACAAACAGGTAAATAAATGTACTCTTAGCTTTCAACAGTGTTTTAAAGTCCATGACCTATGTCTTCCAAAGGCTGGCTGGAGGAGAACAACCAGTGGATGACTCAAATAGACAGACTCCAGAAACTGATTGACAGGCTGGAACAGAAGGTGTGCACGATGTTTCCATAATGCTGTAAAGATCTCGACATTTCTCCTGCATCACATTTCCCTTTGCTTCATGCCCTCCTTCACTTTTCTTTAATAGCCTGTGAAATTTGCTTTGCTATGGAGACAGGAGAAGTTAAAATAAATGTATGCTTTTTCCAGAACCCCTCCACACCTAAATGTCTTGGCTGTGCCAAAAGGTAGGGAATGCTCCCCCTTATCCATCAGCATGACGCAACTGGTTATTTGCCTCTCCACTCCCAATATCTGAAGGTTCTGGGAATTTCACCATGCCAGTGACAAATATGAAATTCTGCCAATAATTTGCATGGAACATATATCACCATTCTGTGATCTTATCAATGCTGTGGAATGATTTGCTCTTCTGCTATAACAACGTGTTAATCCGATACTGTTACACACTCTGTATAAATATAAACAACTGTGTAAATATGTCAAGCAATACATTTAGGACTTCACTGGAACTGCTATATTGTATAAGGCACACAGTAAAGAGGATTTCAAATATTTGTATTAATCCTGCAGTGACAATCATTTTGTTGCCTTTGTCACATGATAACTTTATAACACAATGGTCTTTTGTTATCATGTAGTTAATACTCATCAGTGGGTTGTAACCAATTATTTCATTCAACTAACACAAAGCTACCACTTGTGGAAATTCCATTTTCATCCTTGCATGTGTGCCTAATCTAATACTTCGATTCCACTTGTCTAAACCATTCTATGAATCACTGCACAAGCTATTCAACAGGCTGCTATATCAGTTGCTGTATATACTGTTCAACCAAACTGTTTCATAAATTGATCTGTAAGCCATCACAAAACTTGTTGTACACACTGTTCCACAAGTCATTACATAAACCCATTGCAACTTTATTGGGCTGGATGTTGCTTGGGCTAGTTGCGTTGGTTGTTCTGCCAGTGATTGCGCTAATGAAGCAGCACCTCTTGTATTTTTTTCCACTAGCATATTATTGGATACAACCCAGTGGGAGCTGACACTCACAGTGAGATTACACCAGAATAATGGATTTTTTTTTAAACTTTGTCATCTGAAACTACTCTTCTAAAGTAAGCCTAACCTAACAAGATACATTGCTTCTTAGGGAAATGCCAAGATATGGTAAGAAATCAAGTTATGATTATTTTCAGTTCCTGGGTCTGAAAGGGCAAAAAACTACCATGCACTACAAATCCTATTTTAGTGCAGTCACCTGGAATTGATTTTGCACATCAATAGATATCATTCTTTGAAAAATAGCCATCCGCAGTATTACACCTGCTGTCTGCTCAAAGCTTTGGCACTGGAAGAGACCCAGTGTCAATGCTTATCAACCAGATACACACTGTCTGTAACCAAATCTGGGCAAAGGTTACCTTTCCCTGCCAGAAGTAGAAGAGAACACTTTGTGTGGCATCAACAAAAGTAGATTTTCTCTCTGATCTCGACATGCATATGAAAGCCCAGTTGTAGGTCATGATTTTCAGTGCTTCTTAATGCTGATCAATGAAAATGAGAGATTGTACTTACCATGAAGATTCATTCTGGGATGGCAGGAGGAGGAATCCACTATGTTTGGGTTTATCCAACTATGGGCCCATCCACCAACAGGATTTTAAGGAACTCCAACTCTTTCTTTTGGAAAGAATATAGTTTATTTATGTAAGTTAACTTCCTGTGTGTGTTCAAAGGCGACTCCTACTCAGCCTGGATCAGATCCTTAAACATTTCTGGCATCAGAATATCATTTGTATGACCCTCTCTTTTCCTTATTACAGAAGCTAACCTACTCAGCTTTTCCTTACTTTCCCTATCTTGTTCTACATTCTCCTCTATGTCCAATCCCAATGTATGCAAAACTTTCTTAAATACACTCCTAAAATTCTCTGTTTGAAACAATCTACTTGTAGCTACATCTGTGTCCTTTTCCTCTGCTGCAGAATCTCCAATATCCTCCTCATCAATTTGCATCTCCTCCTCTTGACCTCCATCTACTTCCACTTCCAGGATGCTCACATCATTTGACTTCCTCAAACTCTTCTTACCACCAGTCCCAACTACGTCCTGATCCTCCTCCAAGCTCACATCCAACTTTCTCTTCCTACTTTCATTTTGATTAACTTTCAATATTTCCTCTCTTCCTCTTATATTCTCGCTGATCTTACTTCTCTCATTAGCAGTAGATTTCATCATATCAGAATCAAGCTGAAAATTCATCATATTTGCATTACTCCAATCATTAAATTGATTTTTCATTACTGATAGTATACTCCCTAGTTCATTAGAAATTGTTTGTTTAATCATAGATTGCAATTCATTAGCAGCAGCAGCATTACAGACTGTATTAGGCCCATGCTTATTGTAAAATCTCACCACGGGACTCATAAAACATTGCCTTACATCTTTAGCAATGAATTTATTCTCTCCTCCTGACATAAATTCACCCCTGTAAATATCTGACGCAGCTGGCCTCATAAACTGACCACCTTCCAAAGGCCAGCCGTCATCCCGCTGGAAATGAAGTGCTCCCATGCTAAAAGCGCCTTCATGACCACACCAAACTGGCTGCTGAGGAGAAAGGGGCGGATGAGGGACAATCTCCTCTCTACGCAGCTGCGCAGACACCAAAGGAGAAGCCACGCATGCTCCCAAACCAATTTCTGACGCTTCCACCCTCAAGCCTACGGAACACTGTGTCAGCCCTTCTGGAACTTCCGTGGCCTCTGAGGATCGCTCCTTTTGAGCCCCTTCCATCTCCTTGGAATCGGAAAAAACAAGATGGCAGCCTGAATCGGCCGTTTGAACTCCAGACGCTGGAGATACCTTTTTCTGCGCCTTACAAGAGCCAGACTGCAATCCTGACTCTTTCTTTTTACCTTTTGCCTCTTTCTTGGTAAGTAACGCCACCTTCTTAACCTTACCGTCCATCTTAGCAATTTTTTTACTGCTATAAACCACATGTACTTCCTCTATCTCACTCTCACTAGAGGAAACAAAGACCTTTCTGAGCACTTCATTTTTGTCATCTCCAGAGATTTGCGGATCGGCGGTCATCTGGGATAATTTGGCTTTCCCTTTTTCTCCTTTACCACACTCAGAACCCTGCAGATCTAAGGGTATCTGAGACAAGGCGACTTTTGCGCTCTCTTTTATTTCTTTCTCAAAGCCTTGCGGAGCAGCGGGCATCTGGGAATTCATGTCTTTATGCAATTCTGGCATTTTCTTTTTACACTCAGCACCTTTTTCCTCTGCTTTCATTTCCATACCAAACCTAATATGCCACTAGTTGGAGAAGGGCTAAATCCCGACTGGTTCACTCGGCAGATAAAAGAAAACTGTTGCAGAAGGGAGCCATTCTAACGGTCGTAACTGAAGATTGAGAATTCCTGCCGGTTCCGGTTGGCATGTAGGGATAAACCCAAACGTAGTGGATTCCTCCTCCATGCCATCCCGAGAATATAGCCATTTTAAAATTAGGTAGTTATACATAATATTCTAACAAATATGCATGCTTGAAAATTAAGACTAGGAACATTTACTTCTACATATATTCCCGCTTTTTTCTTGTCCTATTCTCTTCTATGGCTGTAGAAGTATAGAGGACTATCTGATCTACTTCCAGAACATGCTTTCCTCCTTGGTAAAGTGTAGAGTTCTGTCACCGATACAAAAATTAATCTTAATCCAGGTGTAGTACATACACTCAGTTACACGGAAAATTAGATTACAAACGAATGACTCTTCCAAACACCCCTTCCAAAACACAAGGCCTCTCTTCCTGTTTCGTCAAATTCCGCACAGTCTTTTGTTCAGTGTTGATGTTAGCTCCTAACAAAATAGCTAATTATCATGGTTTTACTTTTTTAAAAAATCCAAATACAATTATGGCAGCACTAATAGCTTTTGGTGTTTTTTTGGTGTTTTTTTGTTTGCCTTTCCGCTTCCTCTGGCTGATAAGGATTTAAAGCTTGAGCCACCAGAAGAAGAGGTATCAGAAGGAGACACTAAATCTGTAAGTCTCCCTCCTCCATTGTGAATTGATTAAAGTTCAGCTCTATATAGTATCCATGCTCATAGAGGGAAAAATGGTAAGGAACTATTTGTTGGTAACAGACTGGATGAAGGTGAACAACGTGGAGCTTACTACAGAGGCAAGTTCAGGTGCTCCTGCTCAGTCAAAAGACAAATTAGGAAAAGGGGATTTAGCCTCTTCTGGATGCAGTTACGGAAATCTCAGGTGTCCAGCTTGGGCATACTCCTGTACTCAGAACTGAGTCTAGATGCCCAGATTTTGACTGTGGCCAAGAGTGCATTTGCACAGTTAAAGCTAGTGCATCAGCTGTGTCCATTCCTGGAAATGTCAGATTTGGCTTGGTTGACACGTCTTGATTGTGCCTTGTTCAGCTTACTGTAACACACTCTATGTGAGGCTGCCCTTGGAAACTGTTTGGAAATTTCAGTGGATTCAAGTGCTACAGCCAGGCTGTTGACTAGGGCTGTTTACGGTGATGATATTAGCCCTGCTTCCCCACTGAAACAACTTCACTGGATATTGCTCTGTTTCCAGGCACAATTCAAAGTGCATGTTTTGAACTTTAAAGACTTAGCTTGTATCCAGACTATCTGGAAGACCATATATCCCTACACAAGGCAAGTCAAATTTTTAGATCTGCAAGGGAAGGCTTTCTCTGGTTCCATCATCTTCACAGGCATGTTTGGAGAGGACATAGGGAACAGCTTTCTCAGTTGCTACGCACATGGCTATGATCTGGTTGTCTCCTTCTGCCATGTTCCCCCCAGCAGGTGGCAACATTCTTGCTAAGAGGGCAATGCTCTCATTTTGCAACCCCTTCCCCCCAATATCGTCACTCCTCTCTAACCAGGCCCATACACATTGGTCTCCTGGATATGGATTATGGAGTCTTTTCTTTGATACTCTTTTGTAATATTTCTATTTTTTATCTTTCTTTTTCCATATTTTCTTCACTTTTTCCATATTTCTTCAGTTATACAAAGGTCTGAAAACAGGACTAGACATACTGTGTGACACTATCTACACCTTTCATATTGTCACTAAATAAACTGAAGATTGTTCCCATTAGTGACGTTTGGAGACCAGTGTTTGTCCTTATGTAGCTGGAATATCACCAGCTACCACAGACGGGATGTATGAACAGCCTCAGTACCCCACACAAATACCCAAATATTTTTTTGGGGGGGGGCAAACAGCTGCGTGATCAATTACCTATATGGGGGTGGGGGGCAGACAACTGCAGGGAAGAATGAATAGAATGCTCAACAATATTCCATTCAAGGACTGCTCAGGGGGAATGGGCCTTGCACCATGTGCTGTGTTGTCTATTTTTTTTAATGGCTTCATTTTAAACTGGTTTTAACTTTATTGGTGGTCTAATTTTTGCACGAGGCATATTTTCAGCTATGTTTTTTTTAATTGTTGTACGCTGCCTTGAGTCCCAGGCTAGAAGAAAAGCAGAATATAATTAAATATATTGTTGATGACAATATCCTGAAAAGGTGGTCTGATAGGCACACAGAAGAAGGGCACACTACAGTGCCCTATGTTTATCCCCATTTGTAATAAATGAAACTGATGACTACTATAGGTGACACAAAAGGCAAAACCGTTTAATAGCTACTTTCACACCTGGCTTGACAGCAGTATGCATGAAGCGGATCTAGGGGCTTTAGCAGAGTAGATACTAAACCACTATAAGCTGCATCAACAGATGCATAGTGTCCAGATTAAAAGAAGCAATAGTGTAATTGCTTATTTGATATGAACTGTTTGCAACAAGGATGGGAACCAATTTTAAGTTATATTTAGTTACATTAGTTTTAGTTATAAATAGGTCGTATATAGATTAGGGTGTTGGTATAAATGTATTTTTTTGTTATTTTGTATGTCTGGTATGCATTTTCTGTTTCCTTTTTGTATGTAATAAATTATAAAAAAAATAGTAATTTCATGGCAGGAATGCAGTGCATGTTCAACCATCACATTGTTCTATTGTTTTTGTCAGCACATAATGATAGTTCAGCGCCAGATGTCAGTAATAGCAGAAGAACTGGAGAAATTTCGATATAGTCTGAAGCAGTATGTAGACACTGCCTCTTCCCAAGATGGATGTCTGCAGTGAGTACAACATTTATTTTTCTCAGGGCATGACAATATGTAGGTCACTGTGAGGAACTCCCATTTTGGATAGGCACCAATATCATCACTAAATGGATTCTATAAATTCTTCAGTTATGACTGAAATGTATTCCAGCCTAGTAACTTTAAAGTCACTTCTAAGTTTCAAAGGGATTTAATTACAAGCCTATACAATACAAATCATAGCGGGCTAAGCAATCAGTGATTTAAATAAATAGAAGTGGCAATCTTTAACACATTTACAAGGAAATCCAGACTTACCTAAATTAAAAAAAGCCTCCAACAAAGAAGCTATTTACAATGTCCTTTTAACACCATGCAGCTCCCATTTCCTCCTTGTCCTCTGCCCAGCTGGAAGGTTTTTTTTAGCAGCATCAGCAGGACAATGAAGGAGGGTTGGAGAAACATTAGACTTTTGATCTTGGATTGCAGCATTATGGCTGTTATAAACATTGCAATAAAGTCTGAGCTGGGAAAGGGCAGGATTCTCCTCTAGTCAATTCTACTGCAAATATATTTGCCTGCCTCAAAAAGGCAAGGTAGACAGCAGCTCTTACAAAATATGAACAGCAAAACAGGGAAAAAGCAGGAGAGAAGATTGCTTCATCAACTCCCCCTTTCCCTAGCATATTAAAAAAGCACAGCACAGCTTGGGAGGGGTTGTTAATACACCAGAGGACAGAATCAAAATTCAAAATGACCTTGACAGATTGGAGAGCTGGGCCAAAGCTAATAAAATGAATTTCAACAGAGAGAAATGTAAGGTCTTGCACTTAGACAGAAAAAATGGAATGCACAAATATAGGATGGGGGATTTGTAGCTGGATAGTAGCACGTGTGAAAGGGAACTAGGAGTCTTAGTAGATCGCAAGCTGAACATGAGTCAGCAATGTGATGTGGCAGCCAAGAAAGCCTGCGCAATTCTTAGTTGCATCAATAGGAGTATGGTGTCTAGACCGAGGGAGGTAATGGTACCGCTCTTTTCTGCATTGGTTGGGCCTCATTTGGAATACTGTGTCCAGTTCTGGGCACCTCAAATCAAGAAGGATATTGACAAGCTGGAACATGTCCAGAGGAGGGTGACCAAAATGGTGAAGGGTCTGGAAGCCATACCCTATGAAGAACGGCTTAGGGAGCTGGGTATGTTTAGTCTGCAGAAGAGAAGGTTAAGAGAGGACATGATAGCCATGTTTAAATATTTGAAGGGATGTCATGTCGAGGAGGGAGCGGGATTGTTCTCTGCCGCTCCAGACTAGCACAAGGAGCAACGGATTCAAGCTGCAGGAAAGGAGATTCCACCTAAACCTCAGGAATAACTTCCTGATGGTCAGAGCTGTTCAGCAGTGGAATATGCTACCTTGGAGTGTGGTAGAGTCTCCTTCTTTGGAGGTTTTTAAGCAGAGGCTGGATGGCCATGTGTTGGGAATGCTTTGATGGGTGTTCCTGCATAGCAGGGGGTTGGACTCGATGCCCCCTGGGGTCTCTTCCAACTCTGTGATTCTGATTCTAGCTCTGTATGTCTGGCCACCAAAAAGGAAATCATTAGAAATGTGGAGGCTGTTTTAAGGAAAAGAATCATCCCTGGATGCATTTTGGAAGCTTTCACGTGATCCCTAGAAGGTTCAAAATGTTTTGTGTTTACTCATGCAAGGCCTACTTGACCTGATTGTTCCATTTCACATGTGTATATTGTTAATTTTGGATTAAGCTTTTTGACTTCAGTGGTAGAAGGCAGTTAGAAATTTAAACTAGCACAATGGGTTCTAAGGGACAACTATTTAAACCCCATTCTTCTATCACAAGGCAAGACTTTCTTTTATTGCTGGGGTATTTTGATCAATTATTTCGGTGATTAATGTTGTAAAGGAAGTCACTCAAAGCAGAAAACCACTGTGTGTTTTATTTTAGCTGCAAAGAGAGTAGATTATAATTTGTGCTTGGTTTTCTCTACCTTTGAGAACTCTCTGGCTTTGGATGGCTGATCACAATCTAGGAAATCACATTTGGTCATGAAGGACTACATGCTAAGGAACAGACTTTTCTGTACAAATATTTGTGCAGAAGATCAAATTCCAACATTCAGCTGCCACATGCACTGGCAACACAGTTCTAAGGAACAGCAGTGAAATGATGAAACAACTCAGATATACAGAGAGATAAGACCAAAGTAAACTAATTACATTATAATGCTTTTCGCTATCTTCATGCTAGTTCATACTATCTGTCTTGTGAAGGCTGTATCAACGAAGAAACTAGTAACTCTAAAGGGTAATTTATTGTAAGTAACTTTATTGTGTGTATCCTCAGAGTAGATACTCCAGACACACTCTGGGTAAACTGTAGAGCCAGTCAGTAAACCTGGTGCATCTATCTTCTTGAGAATAATTAACCTCCTCAACATTTTTTACACAGACTGCTCATCCTATTTTGTTTTGTTCATGCCCTAGCAGTTGAAATTAAAATGCAGTATGTGGGAACTACGATCAACATACAGGAAACAAAACCATAGAAATGGAAAAGGATGACAACACACTTACAATAAACCAATTGTTTTATTAGGAGCAATGAATTACTGGTCAGATAAAAATATTTATTTTTAAAGCAACATGAGAAAAAGGACATTATACTACCTTGCCTGGCATACTGTATTCCACATGTACATGGTGCCACCTGCTGGTCCTTCCAAATCTGACAACTAGTGCATATAGTTATTTTGCCTGAGTAGAATAAAAACCTGAAAGCATCCTACTGCTGAAGATCTATATCCCAGTTCAGCTAGGGGCCAAATGCTCAAGGAAGCAGGCTTTCTTGCATATCCTTCCAGTTGAATGAGGATCTATTAGTACAAATGGCTGCTGCTTGTGTGTTTTCTTTCCAACATTGGCACCAAATGCTTTTCTTTTTTTAAATAAAAATAGCTAAGTCTCAAATACCCCTTCCTACCTAAACACTTGAATAGGAGAAAAAAAATCTTAGAAAAGAAGGAACAAAAAAGTGTACAGAGTAAGAATAAGAAAACAGAAATAGAAAGCTCTGGATATAGATACTTGGCAAAGCAGAAAACAAAATGGGAAGGAGGGGCTCGGGCTATGGGATTCTCTGCCGCTGACTGGTTGATGATGGACATAATTCAAAATGTAGATTCCTCATTGCCCCAATCAGGGAATAATTAACAATAATTCTTGTTGAATTTATTTTCCTTTAATTAAAACATCCCCATGAAAGGTCAGCCTCTTTAAGTTACATACCATTCAATGACTGCAACAACATGGCCAAGGAGTCACAAGCAAGGAAGGGTAGAGGCCCCCACCAAGACTACTTAGCTCTAGCATATTCCGCTGGTGGCTCTGCTTAGGCAAAAGCCCATATGTGTGAAACACAGAGACCACAAAGACCCATGTTTTTCTGCTATGAAAATCAGCTGGTGAGTTTTAGCCTCACAAACTCCTGTCTTCCCATCTCCCTCTTTTGTGTCTCTGAAACAGCTTTTGGTTTTAGATCACTTTCTGCAATGCTTGGGAAACATGGTTTCTTTCAAAACCACTTTCCACTTCCTTGTGGGCATGAAAGCTGAGAAGTGAGAGAAGACTATCATGCCATGGCTTGTTTTCACAGTACATAAACAGGATTTCTCACTGTGTCAAAACCAACTGAGTCTGTCACTTCTTCACTCTGGTTGTCTATCCATCAAATTAATTCTGCCCCTCACTTTCCACCCCTTTCTAGTGTTTCCATTCAGAAGCTTTCAAGTGGATCCCACTTCGTTGTTTATGAATTCTGGGACGACAATGCCTGGAACAGGTATCCAGACAGCTGTGCACATTTTTGATGACAGAATAAGTGTTTAAATGAATAAGTGTTTCATATTTTAAACTGTTGTTTTAAAGGCTGAGGTCTAATGTAGCGCTGGAAAAATGTAGCAGCCAAAAAAAAAATGAACCTAGTATGTTTGTTTATTCAGGACTGACAAAACCTGTGCCCAAAGGGAGGAGGCAGCCATCTAATCTATCCAGCAGTAATAAAGCAGGCAGTTCTGGTATCTGAGATGCCACAGATGCAGGCTTCCCCCACCTATCTGAGAGGTTAGGGACTGGAGCACTGTCAGAAAACAGAATTGATTGAAAAGCAGAACCCATGTACTGTATTGTAAGGAGTATGAAGGACTTATGGAGGCTCATTCATTACTGACCACATGTGTGCTGCCTGCAGAGTCTCTCAGCTGGCTTTGCACCTTTCCCCTCCCCAGCTCACTTTGCAAGCAGCACACATGCATGATCCCAAGCCAGCCTCCATAGGTAAGAAGAACTGATGAAAGAGTGAAAACCCTGTTAAATTAATGGAACTTGTCCTTAATTTGGAAGTGTCAAAACAGCTAGTTGCCAGATAATGGGACATCAAAAGGTGGAGGCTTCCTGTATATCTGAGAGCTTCTACTACCCCTGTGTGTTAATCAGTGGCTGTTATTGGCTTATTGCCAGCGGGAGGGGCAGGGCAGGCTACGTTCAGATGGATTCTCCTTCCTCAAACTTGGAATATGTACAACTGCTTGCATAATTGGAAGTTGTATAACTATACTGCCATCATTCTAGACCTAGAACTGAAACTTGATTTAAAAAACAAAAACAAAACAGTATTTACCCGTATCGTCTAGCTATACAGGGGAAAAACACATTTTAAAATATGAGCTGCTTACTGTGTGCCAGTTTTCTGTATTAATTTATTAGTTAAGAGCCCGTATCACTAGACAAAGACAGGTATTTCCAAATAGACTTTTCTAGCAAATATCAAGTTTCTACTCAATTAAACCTTTAAATGTTGTTCAGAATACTTGGATTTACATAATAAAATAGGCAGCAGCATATAAGAAAGAGGCAACAGCATGCTGTAAGTTCTAATAGATCTGAACATGATAAAAGCCTGATGCATTGTAAGACTGCTCTAACAAAATATGGAAATATTCCAAAAGTAAAACTTTTTTTTCCTTTTTGCTAAATTCACACTGACCAGGGCCTGTCAAAGAAATGAAATACAGTACTCTATAGCCACCACTGGCCTTTTTACGATGAGTAAGAAGCCTAAGACAAATCACAGGGCGTGCAGACAGAGGCACCATCCTCAGAAACAACAGCTCTGCATCAGCTGTGCCTAGTGATCAATCCTTTAATTCTGTGCACTTTTGAAGAGGTAATATGTTAGATGTTGTAAGCATGGACTCAGCTATTAATCCTGGTCAGTCCAGCTGTGCTTGCTTTATCCAACAAACATACTGTAAGAATTACATTGGAAACTTGTAAATCAAGATAGCCTACTGGCATATTTTGAAGTGTGAACTGATAGAGAAAAAGAAATGTCAATATCTAAGTGTAATATTTATTCCAACAGTCATCTACAGATGAATCATAGCAAGACATTCCAAAGGAGCAATGTGGATTACCTGGAAGCTCCAGAACACATTACAACAATGCTAGTGCCTGGTAATAATATTTTAAAATTTATACGAAGGAATTTCCTTTTCTTTGTTCTCTACAGTCTTCCCTCTCTGCACCTACATTCCATTCTAGGGGAAGTAGCAAAGAAATACCCATTTAATAACTTCCTTTTCAAGTCAACAGCCTATGACAATTAAAGCTGCAACTCTGACCTATGGAAATTCATTCAGAAGCAAAACAGTATATTTGATTTAGTTTACTTCCAGGAAAGGTCCATTGGAGCTTTTGCCATGGCACAGTGCCGTAAAACAAGTTTCCTTGCATGTAAACCTTACTGAAAACAGTGGAATTGGAACACAGCAATATTTGTTGCAAACAGCAAATTAATGTATGACTGCCACTACCTTCCACTTGACAAAAGATATGTTTATTAACTACAATTGACTTTATGACAAAGGTAGAAATCATGTGAACTGCATGAAGGCTGTATCCAGCCCTTTGGGTGGTCCAGTGTGGTTTGTGGGGGGTGCTGTCATCTCCTTCCGAACACATACAGTCCAAAAAACACTGATTAAAATGGCCTGGAGTCATATATATTGGACAAGATCCTGGATTGAGAAGCATACCACACATGCATAATTGCAATATATCTCTAGTCCAAACCAAACCCAACCCTTTTTCACTGCTGCACCCTCTCAAACACAGGCATTTCCTGGTATGCAGAGAGTGCAGGGAATGGTAGAAAAGTGCTCAGGTATTTTCTTATAGCTGGACCCACAATGACGGGCAGCCACTGGGATGTCTCAGAGGTCCTCTGTTGATTCCTGAGAATGATGTCACTGCTGTGGATCCACCTATAGGAAAATGCCTATATGTTGCTCTGTTGCTCTCCCTGCGGTCTACTGGCTAAGAAAATGTCATGTTTGGGAGAGAAGCCACAGCAGAGAAGATACCCAGAATCACAGAGTTCAGAGGGGCCCTATGGGCCATCAGGTCCAATCCCCTACTCAATGCAGGATATCCAGCTAGAGCGTCCTCAGCAGGTAGCTGTCCAACCTCTTTTTGAAAACATTCAGAGAAGGGAGAGCCCACCATCTCCCTAAGAACTGGTTCCACTGCACTGCCAAACTGCTCTCGCAGTCAAGAATTTCCTTCTAATGTTCAATTGAAATCTACCCTCCTGTAACTTAAAATCATTAGATGTAGTTCTACCCTTTGAGGCTACAGAGAACAATCCTGCACCCTCAGTGTCAGTTTTGCAGGGGATTCTGGTCATTGTGGAGTTGGTACAGAATTCCAACCTCCAAAGGAACCAAGAAAGTAAGTGACAATGGTGCAAGTTGACTTGCAATATTGTAATTCATAAACAGGATGCCAGCCATTGTGTTGTTCCAAGGGGAGCACCCTTATATATTAAACAATGCTTTTAACCTTCCCAAAATACAACCAAGAATGTGTGATGACACTTTGGTCACCAAAAATGGCAGCCATGACAGTACATTGCTGGAGAACCCAACAATGGGATGCTGTGTCCAATTGGGCTCTGGAGCACACCCACACCTGATTTAATGTGACATGAATACAGATCCATTCAAACCAGGAAGAATGGGATGGACAAGCTCCAGGGGACAATTTTGTTTCCTGGAGACAGTTACCAGGCATGCTTTCACAGGACACACATGAACTCATACATATTCTGAATATGCACCCCTGTGAGAAATCTTGTGATCTTGGTAGTCGTGCATCTTAGGCAAACTGCAATCAGTAAACCACATTCACACACAACTCTCTTAAAAGAGAAATTTTACTGAGCACACAGTCATCAAGATACACAGAACAAGTGCACTGGGGGATAGCTATACTATGGTAGAGCTTCATAAATGGGAAATGGTATGTGCAAAATACAAATTACTACCTAAAAGAGCACAGTTGTTTTAAGATGCAGAAATACTTAGACAAGGTAACATAGTTTAAGCAATGTGAAATTTTAGGGGTTGCTAACAGGAAGAAGAACTTGCATCTCCTTGGGCCAACTTGGCCTGGAGAGCATTGTAATCTACATACACATGTACATTTTCGCAGGAGTATTGTACAGGCTACAACAGGACTCATAGCAAGTTGCATCTCCTTTAAAAATGCACTTGCTTTTTTTTTTTCAAAAAAGGAATTTATTAGAAGTTTGCCTCTTGTTTTGGGGTAACAAAAGATCCTGCAACATGCATGTGCATGTTTCCCAACACACACACACACACATACACACAGAATCATTGCCCTGGAAGCTTCAAGGATTAGTAATTCTCAATTTTCAGTCAGAAAGAAAATTTTTTTTTTAGCCAGAGAATCATCCACAGAGAAACTAAAAGTGGCCTTGGAGAGTTCTTTGTGGCCTGCACACAATCCTACTCCTACCGAAGTAGTAAGTGAAACTATATTTCTTCCTTACTGATCTCTTCTCAGCTGAAATGTGGGAGATCATGATCACTATCTTAGTATCTTCCCAACTTGTTATTACTTCTGCAAGGAAGTACTTACAAAATGAGACACGGCATCCCTTTGAATACATGACCCATTCTTGTAGTCAGACCACTTCCTGGTATGGTTTAGAATGGCAGCAACAGTTTCTCTCATCAGCTATGATTGACCTATTAAGTTCTTCCAATAAAAGAGACTTACAGAGTTCAATAGGAAGTTTCCAGCTGCCATGGCTGACGCTCCTGTCAAAGCCTTAGTACAGATGGGTGATATCAAACAAGTTGGAAACATCATTACTTCCCAGTATACTCTTCTGCAATACAGAATTGATTTGGCTTCCTGGTATATTGGGGATTTGACACCATTGAAGTTGGCAGGAAGATGAGTTGAATGTAGATGGTACAAATGTCTTTACAGTGAAAATACACTGAGACTAAATGGGTGCTCATTAACACACACAAGAAAGCAACAATGTTCTCAGAAAGGCATCTAATGGAGATTCTGAAATATCATGGAACCAAAATACCTGAAGGAACCTCCTACTCTCACTCCCACTCCAAACCTGCCAGTTAAGATCTTCTGCTGAGCCCCTTCTCTACGGTCATTTCCACATGGCACTGCAGCCCTGCTATGGGGACAGGATGGCAGCGGTCCGCAGGTTGTACTTTTGCATGATGTCATCACGGTCCTGCTGCCATCCCGTCCCCATGCATTGTGATCATGAGATATTTGCTTCATAGATTAAATCCATTAAGTGTCCACGATCGTATGATGCTCCCATACTTACCTACCATGCAGAAGGGCAGGAAGTGCAATGGAGGCACTTCCTTCCCCCGCACAGCATGAGGAAGAGCCCAGCTATGCTGCAGAAGGCATACACGTGTTCCTCATGCTCCTTTCTGCAAAAAGCTGGTTGGGTGCAGAGGGGAGCATTCCTGTCGCACTCCCTTCTCCTGGCAAAGGCACTGCTGAGATTGCAGTGGGATGTGGAAGAGCATCACTGTGGGGAAATGGTGTATGTTATCACTTCCTTCAGCAGTACAAAGATCATATAGCTACCGGTGGCATCTAGTTCTGAATATTCTTCCCAAAGAAGTCTTCCCTGGCTCTAACACTACTGTTGTTAACGCACCAAGAAAATAACTTCTTTTAATTTACTAATTTTAATTTAGCAAGTTTTATCTGCAGTTTTATTGCTCCTGAGTTTGTGTTACAATGAACAGTCATATAAAACTGTTTGAAATAAAACCAACATAGAAATTCAGTATACTGCAGTATACACATGGGTGGGGGGGTGGAATGAAGGAATCTAGTAACAACAGATTAACTGGCTTAATTTAGCATGTGTTTTTGGCCATGAATCCATTGCTTCAGATGCAGTGATGGAGATAGAAGTCTTCAACTCCATCCGTGCATCTGAAGAAGTAGACCAGTATCAATAAAAATTAATGCTATCACATAAATGCTGTTGGATTCCTTCAGACACATACACATTTTCCATCAAAAGCTTACTGTTAGTTCAACCTCTGCAGGCTAAGAAGAAGGTGGTGAGGGTGTGTGCTGGATGCTAATGATGGTTCTTGTCAAAATTTTGTGTTTCATATTGTCCTATATTCTGATGTATGATGTCATTATAGTATGATCTGATCACCATCTGTGGGGTAAAAATCCAATAAAGACATAATCACCTACACACTGCAAGGTTGTTATGACATCCTAAGCAGTAATATGAAATCTCAACCTATAAAAGTAACTAGAAGAAAAACGCTACTAAAAGAACAAGGTCTTCTAACCATTACAAATATTTTTTTTCAGCTTCCTGGTGGGTCCTGAACAACAATTAGAAGCTTCATTACAATCACATTATAATAACAATCTGTACATTACTCTAAAATAGCACTAACAGAATCACTGTAAAATGAATAAAGTTAACAGATGATAAGAAATTCTTCATGGATGCAGAACCCCATTTAAGAACAGAGTTAAGCTATACAAGTTCTCACAGCTACTTTCAGGAATGGTGTGAACTGGTCTGTCTTTGTTTCAAATAACTGTTTTTGGTCTTATTTTTCTTGTATTTTATTGTAGGTGTTGACTGTTTGTAAAGCATCTTGTGAATTTATTTTTAGAAATGAGGCAGGATGTAGGTATAACAAAAAAAATAATGCCATACGCTTATATTGGTCACTGCTGCCTTTGCTTACTAACCTGATGTGCAGTAAAGTTAGCCCAGCCATGTGTACAGAAATGGTACATAAAGATTGCAAACAATGAAGCATGATTACTGTTTTCATTTATATTTAATAAGTAGCTGAAAACAAAGATTCAGCCTCTGTGCGAACTGCTTATTTGACAGCTGTAAGTCTACACATAGGCTTAAGAAAACATTTTCCAGAATAGCAAATACCACTCCACTTCAAATTTCATGGAACAGCAATAAAACTTAGTGCTCACAGAAATATAATAAATTTAAGACCTATTAACCTCTTTCCCAAAGGCTAAGAAACCAGTAACCACCCTTCATTACTTTCAACAAGGGCTACATGACGAAGTCTGAAGAGAGAACAAATTCAGCTACTAGAAGACTAAAGAGAGCAAACAAATATAACCAAAAAGCAAGCATCAGTAAAAAAAAGTATATCAACAGCAAACAGAGGATATAAACAAGGGATTAGAATTCCTTTTTAGAGAGAGATATGGTGTTAATGAATCTTCTGCTCTACCTACAGAAGAATTCATCCTCATTAACAGTTAAATTTAGCTGGTTTTTGGGCTTCACCACTGTTATCCTTCTACTATTTAACTATATAGCAAGACACATAAAATACATTCTTTTGGCCTATCTGATCCTCAACTAATTCTTGAAATCATGAAGGATATATTACTATATTGTTAAAGGTCCTACATAGACCATGCGAGAAAGCTCTGACACCATTATTAAATTCCAGTCCTCTAACCGAAGCCATAACCAGGTTAAAATTTTGTAGAATATTCAAAACAGTTAACTCAAACTTTGATTTTATAAATAAATATCAGGTGAGGAATGCTGAAGTAGTATCATGCCCCCAAAAGAAAAGCACATATAACCCATTAAAAATGATACAAAGTTTGAAGCCAGAATCCTTTGGGAAATTACACAAGTATAAAAATAAAAACAGGTGGTTCCCCCTCTCCAAGAGTTATCTGTGCAAGTTCCAAGAACAGCTACTTTCTGACAAAAACACACATGAGCCCCTCTCATTTTTTAGCTGGTGGGTACGGAGCTAAATATTGTGCAGTTGTGCGCTCAGAGCCTGGCACCTGTTGCACATCAGTTGCATAACTTTGGGATCTAGCATAACTACACTGGAGTATATTTACCCTATTTTAAAAGTAAATAGGATTTTGGCCAGGGTATCCTAACTGGAATTTCTTGTCAGTCCCACACTGTTTAGTAACAAGAAGCTTGCGGAATTTTCACTGTTTAGGTTTTCTGATGAAGGTATATTTAGAGACTTTCAAAGCTTTAACAAAAGTTGCATTTTCAAAATGACTTCCCCACCTTTATTTATTTGCATTGCATTATTCTCTCTTCTTTATCCTGATGTTACAAATCAATAGCTTATACTTACATTAAATTTACATACTGCCTAAAACAAATACCACAGCAAATCAAACTGATTTGTTGTTTAAGAAGAGTTACAGTGATTTCCTGTACTCAGAATGATGTACTCAGACAATGATGTGCTCAGAAGTAATGAATCATGTACTCAGACAAAGAATGATGTACTCAGACACAGAGTAATTAAGATTTATAAGGTCATCTTTACCTTCAGCAGCTTGGTAGTTTAGATAATATCATATACCAAGAAATGCTAAGAAGAAGAACTGAGACAGGAAAGTGAAAGGCCATGTAAAGAGACAGAATTATTGATACAAACCAATGTATCATGTACTCAAACACATATAAGGGATTATAAAGATTGCACCATTTAATCACAATAAAGGATTTTCAAAAATTTCAATTTAAAAAGATGTATTTAAAAAAGTGTGGTTTTTTTTATAAAAGACTAGTCAGTATTTTAGATGTGGGTGTGTGTCTCATAACATGATACTTGTTTCAAAATTTGCTACAGAGCTACGATAAATCCCATTTTTTGTAGTGGGCAACCACTACAACCATATAGCATGCCCCTACCACTCCATGTTTCTTCTAATCAGTTGCAGCAAAAGGAGTAAACTTCCAGTGTCCTCAAGACATTACAGTTCTCCTTTGACATTTCAGAGTTAGGGGCACAGGACCCCCATGAAAGTAAAAAAAATCCCTAATACCTATACCTGTAAAATGGAGCTGATTTTACAAGCTGCTGCTAGCTTCAGGAATAGCTAACCTAGCTCCTCAATCTCCTTCTCCTCTTCCCCCTCTTCCCAACTGTCTCCCCTGTTCAAAGAAGATACCTACCCCAACTTCACTTGCTGCATACCTCAGAAAGTTCACGTATCTCTCAGAGTCTCAGAGGAGGCAAACTCAAACAGGTATTAAAGACACAAGCAGCAGCCACCACGATCCACCACCTCCCCCTACTTATTCTGGCCAGTTGCCTAGGGATCCTCTACTCCGTTCTCCTCATCACTTTCCCTCCATCTAATATCATTTAAACAGATCCCACTGAGTTTTGTGGCTTCTAAATGATGGATAAGAGGTACATGTGTCTGGGAAGGTGTGTAAAGAAGGTGGGAGATGGATCTGTATAAATGGAGGGAAAGCGAGTAGGGGAAGGGGGTGGAGGATCCCAAGGCAGCTGCCTTCAATATCTCATTGAGTTATTGGGCTTCTAAATGCTGCATAAGAGGTGTGTACATCTGGGAGCTTGTGGAAAGAGGCTAGGAGATGGAAAATCACACACAAACAACCCAATGGGATTTTGACGGCAGCTGCCTGGGGATCCTCCACCCCCTTCTCCTCCTCACTTTCCCTCCATCCCACATCATTTAAACAGATCTCATTGAGTTGTGTGGCGTCTAAATGGGGGACAAACAGTGTGTGTGTCTGGGAATGTGTGTAAACAGGCTAGGAGATAGACCTGTATAAAGGATGTGAGATAGAAGGAAAGCAAGGAGGGAAGCAGGTGAGAGATCCCTAGGATCCCTGTTTAAACCAGGAGAGATGCAGGAAAGGCTAGCAGGGTAAGAGCATGGCACTTCCAGCCAGCAGAGACTGCTGCTTTCAAAATCAGATTGAATTGGGAGACTGCCAAATGCTGGAATCAGGCCCATGGATGCGAAGTGGAGCTCCTGGAATGGGGATGGAGAAGATGCGAGGGGACAGGAGCTATAAATTTGTAAATAAATTCACAGAAGAGAAACCCATGAATGTTGAGGGACAACTGCAGTAGCTATGGCAGTGTAATATCATACGTAAAACACCTCAACTTGACACAGTAGTCTTACCTCATTTCAACAGCTGTCTCCCTTAATCACTCTAAAATTCAGTGTAATATTGCTTCAGTCAGACAAAGCTTGAAGTTGATCTACATACATTTTCTGTTGAAAATAGTTTTACTCCAGACATCAACTGATGAGTACAGTAACCGTAAAACATAAAACTGATTACAGTCTATTGGCACGACAGATCACATTCCCTTAATTTTTAGTGGTGAAAAAGACATTTCTCATCTTCTGAAAAACATATCATTGCTTGAAGCAGACAGTAAACAGTAGTTTTTCTACAAGACAAAAAAATCCCAGGACCAAGTTTAATTAAGAGTATTTGCATTAAATGTTTTATTACAGCTCAGAACTAGATTCTGAGCATGTTTTTAAAGAACTTCCCCATACATAATCTACATAAAATACTTTTGTGTACCAATGGTAAGAAAAACTGCTGGTGGTAGGGCCAGGGAACAGAATCACTGCTTAATTGATAACTCTAAAATGCTTTCTTTACCCTAGACTGTACTTTGAACTCAAGGAAATTTTAGCATTGCTCCATTAGCAGCTTTCTTCCAAAATGCTATATTGTGGTTTCAATTTACTACATACCGAAGATTTCTAATCGTATTTACTATAAACATTTTCATGAGCATAACAGAAATTCCTGAGTTACAGTAAAAATACTGAGATATAAGAAATCTAAAAATGTCATCCAATACCTTGTGTTGGCATAATCAATGCTGGAAAGGAAGGAGATATTTTCCCAGCAGTCCAATGAACACACACACACACACTCTTCTTTCCATGAAAAATAATTTTAGAATAGCTTTTTCCAACCTCACCCCCTCAAGATGCATTGAATAAGATGTCTCATGATCTGATCTGATGTGAACATGACTAGGTGATGATGGGAGTGGCAGTCCAACACATTTCAAGGATACTAGCTTGAGGCAGGCTGACTTAAAATAACCTTGCACAGAAGGAATATATTGGGTTGCTCAAGCAAGCATACTCACACACAAGGAACAATCTTCCTCACTGCAGTCCCTGCTGTGTTAGGGACTGTGTGGCTTGTGGTTGCTTGTAGAAGCAAAAGCTCTCTTTACATAAGTTGCATCTGCTCAGTTTCTCCTTGCCGATCTTTCCCTACACCCAGCTCCTACAAGTTTTTTTGAGAGTCCTCCAGTGAAAAACACACCAAGAATTCCCTTTGCAAAGCACTGTTTTGGTCATGAATTCCAGTAATGTGCTCTACACTAAAGTATCACTTAAAGTCTTTCAAAACTCAATTTGAAATATGAATACTCACTGGTTTTTCAAGTACAATAGGATGTTCAGGAAGAAATTCTGGCTTCTTTTGGGCAAGTGAAACCTCTGACAGCTTCAAAAGGTAATCTCTAGTATATGTTATTCTTTCTGTCAACACAGAATTGACAGAGAAGTACACAGGAATATGAAACAAAAATACACAGCTTCCCAAGAAAACTAGAAATTAAAGATCTATACACTATTTATTACTCTTACATCACCAAAACAAAAATATGTTTCCAATAACTGGAAACTTATGGAAGTACATAAATCTGAGTTCTGCAACAGTGTGTTTATCTATGGATTTTGGACGCTTATGAAATGCTACTTGAAATACAGTAATATTAAGTTCAAGAGGTAATGGGATAGCCTTTAACAGATAGCCTTAAAGTCTGACAACACCAGTAGCAGACTGCATACAATCACATCAATAATGCTAGGGAAAGAATACAAAAAGTCATGTGACTAATAACAAAGTTTTTCATAGAATCATAGAATCATCAAGTTGGAAGAGACCACAAGGGCCATCCAGTCTAACCCCCTGCCTATCCTATTAATCTAAAAAATCTTGCAATGAGCATTGTCTTCAGAAGAAGTTCTGCGACATAAATAAGTCTCCATTTTACTCTGTCAAATATCTGACAATTTTAAAACAAGATTAAGACACTTTGCATAAATTTAGATTGATCAATCTGGAAACTGGCTTTAAATTTGTCTGATGATGCTCATGACATCAAGCTACACATCAAGCCATGGCTCAAATAAAACAGTACATGGCATTATTGTAGAACGAGAGGTTTTTACCTACTGTGAACGGTTATTCTAGAGAGGCTGAAACAGCAATCCAGTTTCACAATTGGGTTGATCCCTCGTGCCAACCTGGGCAGGCAGGAGTCCAAAATTTCTAATCCATTATTACAGTTGATTCTTCTCTCTCCTCTCAGTTCTTTTCATAGCTTTGCACCCAGAGAGACTGACAGAGACAGATAGAAATAGTCCTTTTTTTTTTTAATCTACAGGTGGTGGGGATTGCTCCTTCAGCCTCTCTAGAATGAACCTCTCATTCTCAGATAAGCTGAAGGAGCAATCCACTTTCAACTCACTTCCACCGCAAGGACGGGTCTACATTCCATGCTGTTGCTGCACCACATGAAGTACTGCTCTTCCAAAGGTGGCCTGTGCTGATTGAAATTTATCTTCTTTATAGGCCATTTCCGCACGGGGTATTAGAAATGGTGTAGTCCATCCTCCAGGGAGGACATTCGCATCTGGGAGTGGACTGGGTCTGGACTACTTAGTGTAGTTCCGCACCTCAGCCCGCTCCGGAACGACCCCAAGTGGTCATCCAGCATGCTTTTGAAAAACCTGTTTCTTGAGGTTTTTCAAAAGCACGGAGTGCACCAGTGCGAGCCTGCTACCTTGTGCAGATTTGCAGGCTCGCACCAATGTGAGCCTGCAATCTGCCGGGGGCGGGCTTTAGGCTGGCGAGCTTCAGCGGTTGGGCAAGACCCTCGACCAACCGGAAGCCGCCATTTTCATCCCCGGAGCAGTGTGGAGCGATGAGCACGCACTGCTCCGGAGCAGCCTGGACCAGACTGGGGAGCCAAAAGACCCGGTAAGTAGTGTCATGGGGCGATTACCTCGCCCCGTGCGGAAATGGCCATAGTGTTGTACAAATGTAGATGATTCTGACCATCTATCAGCTCTGCAAATGTTGTCTAATGATGCTGCCACCCTGAAAGTTACTGTAGCTGCCACTGATCTTGTTGAGTGTGCCCACACATCAGGGCCTTGGCACTGTCGCATAACCATAACATAAGTAGTTATCTTATAAAAAATCATAACTTTTTATCCATCTGGATGACATTTATTTGCTTGCCTTCTGATCAAGAGTTGTCGGGTGAAATGAGACAAACAATGCCTCTGTATTGTCCAATTTATGGAAACTTTTACTGCTCTCCTGACATCCAGAGAATGCTATTTCTTCTCTAATGGAACTGGATTCAAGCAGAATGTTGGCAATCCAAGGACTGAGTTTCTGCTCTCGTTAAGATTGACTTTGGCAAGAAAGATGGATCAGTAGTTAAAGACAGCTTTTCCTTGTCAAATCTGCAAAGATTTGGATTGACTGATGAGGAAGCCAGTTCTAACTTTCTTCTGGTTGATGTTACTGCCACTAAAAATGTAACTTTAAAAGACAGCATCCTCAATTAGCACAATATAGTACTAGTCACTGCTTCTGACTAACTTTACTGTCCCAATGACCTCCATTCAAACTCCAAGGGCCAAGATGGACTGGGATGCAGAATCAGCTCCTCATGTAACAGATCCTCTCTTTCCAGTAGCCAATGTGATTCCTCCAGACACATACTCATGAGCATTGGGAACCATGGTCTATGTGGCCAATATAGTGTTAATAGCACCACCTGTGCTTTCTCTTGCTTTCTCTTGATTAGCACTTGTTGCACTAGTGGCAACAGTGGGAATGCATACAGTATTCCCTTTGGCCAGGTCACTGATAGAGCATCTTGTGCTACTGCACTTAACACTTTCATCTATAGAAAAAACTTTTTTTGTCTTGAAATTCATGCCAGAGGTGAATAGGTCTATCACAAAAATGCTGTACTTTGCCTGCAACCAATTGAATGTTTGTACATTGAAGTTCCATTCTCCAGGCAATATTTTGTGCCTGCTGAGAAAACTGGCTTCCAAATTCAATTTGCCTTGAGATACACCACTGACAGCAACACTAGTTTTTTCTTCACTCATGACAGTATTTTGGTTGACTCTTTTATCAACTTCTGCAATTGTGAACCTCCCTAGTTTTTCAAGTAGGCCTTGACCAACACGTTGTCAGTCCATATCTGCACATTCTGCTTTTTTACAGTTGGTGCAAAGTGTAAGACTGCCACCCTCACTTACCTTATCACTAGAAGGCTGATACTCATTCCCCTCTCTGCAGCTGGCTACTCTTCTTGGATTATCTGCCCATTGCAATGGGTGCCCCCTCCACATAGACTGGCGTCTGTTGTCAGTTTTAGTTTGCTCTGTGAAACGAATGAACTGCTACTGTTTAAAGCTGATCCTTGATCCACCACCTGAGACTTTTTAGCATCTGGTGTGGCAATTTTAAATTGTAATGCATCTTCCTTATCACTGCTCCCTGAAGCGATATGAGAAATATCCACGAAGGCCTATTATGAAACCTGGCCCACAGTACAGTTTGTATTGTGGATGTCAGAATTTCTAATACTCTGGCTACGTACATCAAGTCTGCCTCTTTCTCCAGTATCAACTGTGATACTGGCTGTCTTATTTTCTTCTTCCTGTCCTCTGACAGAAACACGCATCCTTTTTCTGTGTCTATTTGGCCCCCAGATGAGTTAATCTTCTTGATGGTACCAAGTGACACTTTTGTAATTCACTACAAATCATGCTCTTCTAGACACTGCAAAATCATCTTCACATCTGACTTTACTTTCTCCCTGCTGTCTGCATTCACCAAGATGTCATCCAAATATGGAAATAAATATATTCCTTTCTTTCTCAGATGGGCTACTAACAGAACCAGCATCTTGGTGAAGACCCTTGGGGCTGAAGCCAGGCCAGAAAGTAGGGCCCTGAACTGATAGTGTTGGTTGTTGAATTTGAATCTCAGAAACACCTTGCACTGAACTCATGGGTATGTGCAAGTATGCCTCTTGGAAATCTGTTGACAGCAAGTAATCTCCCAACTCCAAATTGGCCAAAATTGTCTGCAGAGTCTCCATTTTGAATTTCTTGTACTGTATGAACCCATTCAGGATTCTCAGGTCCAGAACAGGTCTGAAATCCCAATTGTGCATGGATACAGCAAAGAACAGGGAATATGTGTTCAAATCTTTTTATTAAAACAATAATAACAAAACAACGAGATTTATCTATACATTACCATAGGTTACAGAGAAATCTATAACTTAAACCCTAAGCTATCAACAAATTATACACCATATCTGTTTTTGCTATCCCATTTATATAATCTTTATAGTAATCTATACCATAGATATCTAACTTACAGAATTTTCCATATTCTTCCTTACAAAATCATTTCTCTCCTTCTATAGATATTTGCACAATACAGATATTTACACGGTATCCATATGTCTAATATCCTATTTCTCATACCTAACTACTTGAATTTTCCCTCTTAAAAATTACTTCCCTTATTCACTTTTCCTGTACGTGTTGGTTATTCCCTAGATCAAGGTTCCCAATGATAATTAATCCATTATATTCTTTACTCTAAAGCTCCACTTATTCATATTTTATAAGATTGTGCTTTACTGTATTTTATACTTTACCCAAGATCAGCAAATTCATCATTATTACTATCAATTATTACTATCGATTACCGTAAGTGATCTCTTTCATTATAATATATATCTTTTTAATTTGTATTTTGATTATCTAATATTAACTATTTTCTTAGAGCTCAACATTCGTATTATTCATCACCTCCTTAGAATTTTTATTATTAATAATAATATTTTATTCTTCTATTTCTTTTGTGGCTAAATTGCCCCACTTGGTTTTGAATAATAATAAAATTCGTTCCCAATCTTTATTAAATTGTTCCAATGAATTTTTGTGCATTACTGATGTCAATTTATCCATTTCTATTAGGTTGTATAATTTGATTAACCATTCTTCTAATTCTGGTGTATCCTCCTGCTTCCATTTGCTTGTGTAAACCATTCTTGCTGCTACTATCATGTGGGTTAGTAACTTTCGCTGAGATCTATTTTTTAACAATTTTATTTCTTGGTATATAGTCAATAAGTATATCTCTGGCTGCACTGAAAATTCTAATTGCATAATTTTCATTATATTACTATGAGTTTGTGTCCAGAACTTTTTTGCTTTTGGGCAGGTCCAGCAAAGGCGATAAAGGGTTCCTTTTGAATTACATTTCCAACAATTATTTTGATTTGATTTGGTCATTTTTGCTATCTGTGCTGGGGTATAATACCACCTATAAAAGATTTTATAATAATTCTCCTTTAAAGGCACACTTTTCAGTATTCTAGAAGGTATCTTCCAGGAACTTTCCCAGCTTTCTAATTGTATTGGGCATCCAATATTCCGCACCCATTTTATCATGTTTTCCTTTACTGTCTCCTTTTCTAATTCTAAATTCAACAAGATTTTATATACCTTTGCAATGAAATGTTCTGTTCCTGGTTTCATCAATTTATCAAAATCATTCTCTTTTGTTTGTATTCCTATTGTTCTTTGATCCATCTTAAATTTTTCCGCCAATTGTCTCTGTAATAGCCAATGGGTGGAGAGTCCACTTTCGATCAGTTCTTCTTTATTTTTTAATTTGATTTTGTCTCCTTGACATTTTACTATATCCTTATATGTAATTCAATCTTTTAGTTGTGGTTTCTCTCTCCTATAAAAGGCTTCGTGTGGAGATATCCATAACGGCAGTTTTGAATAAAATTTATTTTTATATAGTGACCAGATTCGTAATAGGGACTTTCTGATAAAGTGGTTATTAAACTCTTTATTTTAGCTCTCTCATACCATAAGTATGAGTGCCACCCAAAAAGGTAAGTCTGCCCCCTCTAGAGTTAATAACCTTTCGTTATCTAACTTAATCCATTTATTCAGCCATTCAATACAGCAAGCGTGGTAATATAACTTTAGGTCAGCTACTCCTAGTCCACCTCTTTCTTTAGTATCTTTCAAGTTGCACCATTTTATACGAGGTTTTTTAGCATTCCAAATAAATTTGGACAAATCTTTCCTCCACTGGTTGAAAGGTATATCATTGACTATTATGGGTAGGTTCTGAAACAGAAAAATTGAGTTCCCGTTGCATGGCGCGTGTGAGCGGTCGTTCGGAATAGCGCTGCGCAATTCTGAACCTCCACCTGCTGGTTCCAGCCGGTTCGAGAGCCATCTGAACCAGCTAGACATCCCCTCAGTAAGGGGGATGTGGAAAAGGTCCGAAGGGGATCCAGAAGTCCGATGCTGAGCTCTCTCTGAAAGGAGAGAGCGGAGGCGCTGTGAAGGATCATAGGACCATGATGGAACCTCCAGGCTCGCCGCTTTAGCGCCACAAGCGCCGCCGTCGACTTTTGAGTCAAGAAGACACACAGAGACTACAATTAGCAACCCGATCTGGATTACAATTATTTAAGATCGCAAGAAGTACAGACCTGCATTCGCTGAAAGTGAGCTGCTTTAGAAAGAGACCCCGAAGGCTGTGAGTTGGACTGAAAGGGTTGACAATTTAAAGCTACAGTAACTGAGTTGGTGAGTGCGAGGTTGGAATTTTCCTTTTCTTTTTTGCTATTTCTTTGGATATAATATGGTTTCTTTTACAAATAATTAAAAGAGTTGACTTTTTTGGACAGGACTGGACTGGACTGGGATTAACATTGGAAGGTAAAGATTTCAAGTAACTGATTCAGCTTTCTTGCTTAAAGAGACTTTTTTTTTTCCTTTTAGTTTTGCTTGGCAAAACAGAGAGACTTGTGGATTTATATGCTGTCATAAATACATTCCTCTGGATTAATACTTCTTTTGGGAACTAACTTGGATTTGTGAATTGTTTTCTTGTTTTTTTTGTTGGAAAATGTACTTTGGTGTGGTGGTTTGATGAAGAGGAATCTCCGTGTTTCTTTTAGTTCATTAAGGATTTTTGAAGCCAATTGTTGTCTTTGGCACCTGGATTTTGATTTTGGATCCTTTTCTTAGTGGACAATGGAATTAAATGGAAACTGATTGTAAAAGAAGTAACCTGGCTCTTATCTACGAGTAGACCCACTAATGCCATGGGATTTACAGAGGTATTAGTTATTCTTACTTACAAGTAGACCCACTGATGCCTTGGGATTTACCCAGATGTAAGTGGATCTTACGTATGAGGAGACCTATTGATGCCTTGGGATTTACCTTGGTGGAAGTGGCTCTTACCTACAAGTAGACTTACGGATGCCTGGGGATTTACCTATGTGTAAGTGGTTCTTTGCTACGAATAGACCTATTGATGCCATGGGATTTAACAAAGCGTAAGTTAGAAGCAACTAAAGAACTGAACTTTTATTTTGGGACTTTTCATGAACATATGTTTTAGAACTTTACAGATAAGACATTAACATTTACATAATATTGGCTACAGGATTACAGACTGAGCTGAACTGTTCATGTGAAATTGAACTTTTCTGAAGATAAGAGGCTACTGGAACACCCGCTCCCATGCAGAGAAGCGGCTGGATTTTATATTCAAGGTCTTGCTAGCTGTTTACTAAGCTGAGAGCAAGCTTCAAAAGCCAGCCTAGAAGAATTGGGAGGGGGGAGTTGGAGTGAACTGGAGTAAGCCTTGTTTTTAAAGGGAAGCTTTTGTACCAAAAACAATTCTTGTATATATATTTTGAGAAATAATTACTTTGAAGTATTTGAGCTATAATTTTCAGATTTACATATATGATTTTATTCATTTATTTATCTTTTGAAATTATATTCCTTTTGGATTAATTTAGAGTGCGTATAATAAGGTATAGGCTGATATAGACAATATTGCTTTGTATGTTTTTGTGTTTTATTGTATATTTTTCTTAAGAGATTTAAGATGACTTTATAGAATTGACAAGTGCCAGGACAACAAAGATAAAGGTCAAGACTTTTGGAAGAAAAATTCTATTGTCAAGAAAGCACAAATGGAACCAAGAACAAGGAAGGGAACGGCAGCGGCAGCTGCAACAACAACTACCCAGCCAGTAAGGAGAACGATGAATTACCTTTTCCAAAATCTTCCTATTATTACAAATACTAAGCCTTTTATACAATGGAAGAGAGATTTAACTAAATTTATACGGCAAGGGAAAAAACCAAGAATAAAATGGAATATCATGACAGACTCAATAAGAAGAGGAGGCTTGGGTCTACCGGATTTATAGATATATTTCAACGCAGCGGTATTTACATGGATAAAAGACTGGATGAATCTTCAAAATACGAGAATGCTGACATTAGAGGGAGCTGATTTAAGAATGGGTTGCATGCCTATATGTTCTATGGGAAAGTGACGGTGGACAAAGACTTTGTTCATCATTTTGTAAGAAAATCACTACTTAAAATATGGACTGACTACAAGAATAAGAACATTAGGCAACTACCTACATGGGTCTCCCCTCAAGAAGCCTTCTTTGGAAGATGGTCTGATTCAGATAAGTGGCTGTGTTATGATGACATATTAGCAATGACAAATCTGAATCTTTTTAAGATGAAATCAAGAGAAAAATTGGAATCAGAAGGAATAAAGTTAAACTGGTTCCCTTACAGACAGTTAACTGAGAGATTCCAGATGGATGTGAAAACTTATGGAATAGAACAAAAAGAGCAAGGAAGAATGTTGAAGTTACTGCGGGAAAACCCGCCTCATTTACTATCACATGTATACCAGGAGATTTTAAATCAAGAAAGAGAAGATGAGTCAGTCAAATCAGCAATGATATTGTGGGCTCAAAATCTCGGACATCCAATTCAATTAGAGCACTGGGAACAGAGCTGGCAACGGACACAAAAATTTACTGCAACTCAGAACCTAAAAGAGAACTATTATAAGCTTTTTCATAGATGGTACATGACACCAGAAAAATTAAAGAAGATATATAATACGGGAACAGGTCAGTGTTGGAAGTGTCAGGAGAATGTTGGAACACTATTTCATACGTGGTGGTCATGTCCTAAGGCTAAAAAATATTGGAATGACATACATAATATGATATGTAAAATATTGAGGGTTCAAATTGATAAGAAACCTGAACTGTACTTACTAAAGATGACACATGTGTTAGATGGAACTGTTGCAAAAAATATTGGCGAATAATGCTGTATATGATTATGACAGCCCGTATTGAATATGCAAGGCTATGGAAAACTGAGCAGATACCTACAATAGAGCAATGCTGGGCAACTTTTATTGAAAATCGGAATGCAGATATAGTCTCTCAGAGATTAAAAGAAAAATCAGATAATGACATTAACAAAGAATGGCAAATTGTTCTGGAAACGGGTAGGGTGTTGACCGGTAATAATTCTTAATTCATGGTAGCATGGCTAGTTAGAAGTAAAAATCAGTGGAATATCATGGAACATGTAAAGTAGGGTCGAAGAGCAGGATCTCTCTTGTATGTTAACAAATGCAATGCGATGCATAATGTTGATATGTCAATGAAATAACACTATTGAAATCCAGAGAGGAGTGGAAGATAGCGGTAATAGTTGGGTAAAATGTACAATGAGAAATGTTGTTTTATACAATGTAATCACAATAAAATTAATTTAAAAAAAAAGAAACAGAAAAATTATCCTAGGTAAGATATTCATTTTTATTACCGCTATCCTACCCATAAGTGATAAGTCAAGTTTCATCCATCTTTCTAAATCTATCTTAATCGTTTGCCAGACTTTTTTTATACCTGTTCGTATATAAATCTGTGTTATTTTTGGTTAGATTTATGCCCAAATATTTTATTTTCTTTGATATTTTAAATTGAGATTCTGTTACCGATTCCATTTCTTCTTGTTTAGTCACATTTTTAGTTATTATATTTGTTTTCTTGGAATTCACCTTAAATCCTGATACGCTTCCCTATGCCTCCAATGTCATTTTTAGATGATTTATGCTCTGATTTGGGTTATCCAACAAGATAACTAAATCATCCACAAAAGCCCTGAGTTTAAACATCTGGCCTTTTATTTGCATTTCTTTTATTTCTGCCTCATTCCTTAGTCGAATATTCAATATTTCAACGATTATCAGAAAGATTAAAGGGGACAAGGGACATCCCTGTCTTTTTTAATATCAATTTTAGATGTTGTTTCTCCATTTATTAATATATTTGCTGTTTGATCCTTATAAATCATATTTGTCCATTTAATAAATTTTTCTCCTATATTTATCTTTTTTAGGGTCTCTTCTATAAATGTCCAATTAACATTATCGAATGCTTTCTCCACATCTAGAAAAATCATGGCTAATTTTTTGTTATTATGTTTATGATAATATTCAAATATATTTAACACTATTCTCATATTATCTTTTATTGATCTTCCGGGGAGAAAGCCACTTTGGTCTTGATGTACCCATCCATTTAATATTTTTTTGTGTCTTTCCGCTAAGATCATTGCAAATATTTTATAATCAGTATTTAATAGTACAATTGGTCTAAATTTTTTTGTATCTAAAGGATCTTTTCCTTGTTTTGGAATTAAACTAATCAATGCTTCACCCCAGGAAGCTGGATGGTTCGCATAGGCTATTTCATTCAGGATCTTGTGTATAGGTCCTACAAATTGATCCTGAAAGGTTTTATAGTAGCTTACTATGAAGCCATCTGGACCTGGGGCTTTACCTGTCTTAAGTTTTTGAATTGCATTAATGATTTCCATTCCTGTGATTGGCTTGTTGAGTTCCATCCTTCGGTTTTCATTAAATTGTGTTATTGTTTCATCTAAATATTTCTTTCTATTTTGACTTATATCTACATGCTCCTGATCTTCAAAAAGTTTTTGAAAATATTTGTAAAACACTGGTTTTATTTTATCTTGACTTCGATATACTTCTTTTCCTTCTTTAATTTCCAAGATTAATCTCTTCTCTGTTTCTTTTTTAAGCCTATAGGCTAACCATTTTCCTGCCTTGTTAGAATGCTCATAATATTTTTGTTCTACATATTTCAATTTCTTCTCCAATTGCATTGTATTTTGAATTATTATTTGTTTTTGTAATGCTTTTACTTCATATTTAATCTTTCTATTTTGTGGTTCTTTTTTAAGCTCATCTTTTTCTTAAGTTCTTCCATAATTTTTCCTTGACTTTCTTTCCATATCTTCTTTTTATATAAGTCTTGTTCTATAAAGATTCCCCTTATCACCACTTTTCCTGCATACCAGACTATATTCTCTGCTATTCCTTTATCTGAGTTTTCCCTAAAGTACTGTTTTATTGCTGTTCTTACCTTAGACACTACTTTTTCATCCCTTAACAACTCTTCTTTTAATTTCCAATGATAATCCCTCTTTCTTTCCTTGATTTCCATCACCACCGGGGTGTGATCTGAAAATATCATTGGCAAAACTTCCATTTTTTTTGATATTTTTAATCGAAGTTTTGGATGCTAGTATCATGTCTATTCTAGACCATGATTTATAAATTTCAGAATAATACATATATTCCTTGGAATTTCCATATAGATATCACCATATATCTTGCAAGGACAAATTTTCTACCAGATTAAAAAAGGATTTTGTTAGTTTCCATTGTATTAATTTAGCTTTTTCCGATTTTCTATCAATGGATGGGTTTATAACCTCGTTCCAATCTCCCATTATTATGATCTCTTGGTAATCATGCACGCCGATTACATTTTGTAATTTTTCAAAATAACATGTTTTATTTTGATGTGGACCATAAATCCCAACAAATAAGATTTTATTTTCCAATAGCTCTACCTCTACACCTATAAACGCTCCATTATCGTCTTTGAATATTTCTTTTGCCATATATTTCTTACTAACATAAATCGTTACACCTTTTTTCTTTTTATTGCAGATAGAGGAGAATTCTGATCCTAATTTTGAATTTTTAAGATATTTAATAACTTTCTCTGTTATATGCGTTTCTTGAAGGCAGATTACTTCCGCTTTTGATTTCTCTAGATAATATCCTTTTCCTCTTAATCGGCGCGTTCAATCCTCGAACGTTCCATGAAAGAATTCTCATTGTCTCTAAGTTTTAAATTCTAGCATTCCTTACCTCTAATTCTTTTTTGTACTTAATTTAACCTACTCCTTATTCCATTTCTATATCTATCCCTTCCTCTTCTTCTTCTCCTTGTCCTTCTACTTCTTCCTTCACCTCTCCTTCGTCCTGAGTACCTTCTTCTTCCTCTTGTGTAGTTATCTCTCCTTTATGTTGTCTATCTTTTACCACAGTTTTCTTTTCTAAATCATTAGCCTCATCTGGTATACTCTCTTGCTCTGTTTTCTCTGATTTTCTTTTTGCTCCAGAATCTTTTTTTATGGGCATTTTCATTTTCTCCTCTATCCTATCTTTCCCTTGAGCTACCTCGCTTTCGGATTCCATTTTCCTAGTTCTTCCTTATATCTCTTCACAAAATCTTGTGCCTTCAGAATAGAATTTAAGATATGTCTTCTTTGGTTAAATGTATATGACTCCTTCTTCTCTACATCATCTATATTTGATTCCAAATCTTTTAAGCAGTTGTATCAAAAAATAATATTCTTTTCTTTTTTTTTAATACCTGTGAAGGTACATCTTTGAAAATCTGTAATTCTTTATCTTGTATAACCAGTTTATTTCTATAGCTTTCTTGTATACCAAATCCTTCACTCTCTCTCTAAGAAAATAGATTACACCATCTCTCAGTACCTTCTTTTTTCTGGCTATGAAAGAATTTATTCTGAAGATTTTATCAATCTCAAGGTCAAGTTTTTCTGTACTCCACCCGATGAAATGCGCTAAACATGGTATTATACGATTATATAAATCTTCACCTTCTGCTTCCTCTAAAGCTCTAATCTTTATACATTTATCCCTGATTTTCACCTCTGTATTTAAAGCTTGCGATTCCACACGTTCAATCTGTTTCCACAATTCCAGTGTCTCTTTTTCTAGATTATTTGTTCTATCTTGTAAATTGTCAATCTTTTTATTTATTTTCTGTATATCCTTAGTTATATTCTCCATCTTTTGTCCTATATTTAGCATTTCCTGTTTTACTTCTCTCATATCCAATGATACCTTTTGCATTTCCTTCTTAAAGTCTTCTCTTAATTTACGCATTTCTTCAAGAATGGAGTTTCCAAATTCTAAAAACTTAGTTTGTTCCTCCACAGATGCTCTTCTTTGTGCGTGTTGTTGAGACAACACCACTTTTCTTGTCCCAGATGCCATGTTTCTTTTGTAAACTATCTATTAATTATTTGAATAATTACTTATTTATTTAGATTTCCTTTCTTTTAAGAGTTTAAATTATTTATACTCGTAATTACTGTTCTTATTAATAAGATTATTCCACACCAACCAAATAAATACCCTTTAGTAATTAAGATCAATTTCAAATTCCTTATACATACAAGTCTTTTCAAAGTCTTTATCTATCAAAGCCCTTTGATTCAAATATTTTATAACAGTCAGTTTTGATTGAAAACTATTTTCAATTAAAAAAATTATAAAAGATAATAACTCAATTTAGAAATAGAGACTCAATACATCAATATTCAACAAAGCACTAAAACAATAAAGCAAAAGATCATGGATTATTTGAAGAAGTAGAGACAGTAGAAAGAAAACGGAAATCTTAGAATATTTGTTAACCTATTATTAACAATATTTAATTGTAAGTTATTCTTCAATTCTTATATATAAATTTAATTATACCAAACATTAGAAAGAGATACATAGGTTAGTTAGTTAGTTACTCTCAATCATATTTTATCATAAATTATATACAATTAATCACATTAGCTTTACAAGAAAAAGAAATTGACAAAATCATCCATTATCATCCATTTACCTTCTTTGTTCTGTTATCACAAAAAGATTATTATATATTCCATTAATATATAATATACCATTAAGGTAACCCAGTATCGAAGGGAGGGGATTTTACTATTCAATTCATTATACTATTCAATCCTAATCAATTCATTAAATGTTATCTTACCCGTTTTTTAATTCATTACATACCAATCTATTCGCTTCTATTTCTGGAGTAATATGTTCTAACAAATATTCAATTCAATTCATTCTAATTTCAAATCCCACTGATATATAAATGTAGGAGTAATTTCCCAAAAATTAAAAATCCCAAATTAATACAAAACTTCCTATTAAATTCAAAGTATCTCTTTACTTGTCTTCCTCCCTTTCTCTATGTTTCTCTATGTTCTTCTTTACCATTCCAACGAGAATTACACAGTTCTCTTGCTTTTTCTGCTTCTCCTCCTCTGCTCCTCTGCACCCACTGCAATTTGTGTGCCGGGTTCTTCTAGTCCTTCTCAAACTTTTAATTTTTTCCTTTTTTCGTCTCTTTCTTAGCCAGTCTCTTCTCCTCTTCACAGTATTAACACCTTGGAGGGAGTAGTTTTAGTTATACCGTTCTCGCACCTTTTGTCCGTTCTTAATCACTTGTTTCCTTCTTTTTAAATCTCTCACTCTCTCCTTTGCTTCCTTTTTTCTTTAGAAGTAAATTCCCTTATTTCCACTTATTAAATCCCAACCACTTGCTCAACAGTTGATTACAGTTCTAAATACAGGCAGTAGGTACAATAAGACACACACACACACATACACACACACACATATATATGTGGTATTTATACATACACTTTCGGAAGCCTCTCCCTGTCCTGGTGCGTTATACAATCCTACGGGATCCTGGGCTGCTTGACCGAGCTAGGTTCCTTCTTGGGGATTTTTTCTTCCCTTAAAGAGACCTTGTCCTTTAATCTTTCATAACGCAGAGCGAGTTTTGCGTTTGTTATTTTCACCAACGAACACAGGGAAATTAAATGAGCAAAAATAAAGCAGGAGGTTTTCCTTCTTTCTTTGTTCTTCCTCCTCCGAAATATTTAAAAGTGGTGGTGAGAATTTTCTCCTTTGGAGCCCTGACAGGGTAATCAGATCCGCCCCGCGTCCCAGTTTTGTTGTTTCTAAGTCAGGACGCGAAGTTTCCAACCCTTTCGCGAGCGCCTCCGAACCTGCTTTTCCAAGGGGATAATTCTCCCACTATTCTTCTACCAGATAGTGGGTTCCCGACCCCCGTAGGGTGGTTGCCTCTCCTCCAGCTGTGTTGGGAGACAACTAAGCTCCTCGCCGCAGCCACCAGAAGACCATCGCAAAGAACAGGGAATAAATTCCCTTGAATCTCTGTTTCTGGGGCACCTTCTGTATTGCTGCTATTTGTAACAAATGAGTTATTTCTGTTTGTACTATCTGTCTTTTTTCTATATTCTTTGATATCAGGGATTGAAGAAATCTTCTCTTTGGTTGCCTGTGAAACTCAACGTTGTAACCAGTTGTTACGACCTCCAAGACCCACCTGTTCAATGTTATCATGTTTCACAGGTGACCAAAGTGAAGAAGTCTTCCTCCCACCAGCATTGTCCCCATGTCAATATTGTTTTTTTCCACCTTTGTTAAAATTGAATCTGGGCTTGCTCCACTGAGGCCTATAACCTCTAAACTCTCTTTGTCTCTGCACTCCTCAGCCTCTTCAAAAGGAATAATTGTCACTCCTAGCATATTTTCTATCAAACTCCCTTTTTTGCACTGTTGGTAGAACTTGCTTTTTGTCCTTTTTCACTAATACCTTTCCTGACACTTTTTGCCCAAACAGCAGTTTGCCTTTATATGGTGTGTTGACCAAATTAGCCCAAGATTTTTGATCTGTCTCCAAATGCTTGACCCATAAGGCTCTCCTACTAACTGTGATTGTTGAAATTGACCTTGCCATGAATGCAGTCACATTGTAAGTCGCATCTGTCACAGTTTTGCAGCACTTTTGATAAGGTGTGAGCCCCTATGTCTTTGGAATCCAGAATCTCCTGAGGCTATAAAACACCCGCCCTTATAAACACTGAAGATGCCACAGATATCCTGATGGCTAAGGCAGATGATTCATGGGCTTTTTTGAGTGCTGCTATGGCATGCAGTTTTCAGTTTCACTCTCACTTGAAGAAATAATATTTTCTTCAGCACTGAGTCTACGACTGCATCTGGGGCACCCTTCTGTGAGGCCTGTTGGCCTTTGTACCCAATTGATTAGTCATCTCACCTCTTTAGCCATCATACTCATGGGACTGGAGGAGGCGTTCTTTTCCATTTCAGCTTCTATTTGCTGCTTCTGTTTTTCAGAAAGCACCTGAGTTTCCCTCTTTTCTAAATCAGTTCTGCAGTGTTTGCCCTTTTTATTTCTATCTCCACCATCAACACTGACATCATGCTAATGTACTAACTGTTATTAACTAATTAAGCCTAATTTACAAAGACAGATAGATAGAAAGAGAAAAGAGTATAAAAGCTTGATGGGTTGGCAAGGCATGAAGGAAAAGCTGAGGGGAGAGAACTGTGATACTGGATTTGGAATTTTGGACTCCTGCCTGACCAGACTGGCATGAGAGATCAACCCAACTGTGAAAGTGGATTGCTCCTCCTTTCCTGTTTACCCCATATTTTCATAGTGTTTTTCAATGCTTGTATACACGAATTTTACCTTTTGTAACTTCAGGTTTTTGTGTTTCCGATGCGCTTGGAATCAGACTTTCATTTAAGAACAGTAGTCCATTGGATTTACACATCTAAAATTTAAAAAGAACCTTAATGTTTTACAGGAGTTTAGAATTTTTTGGGGAGATGGGAATAATTCAAACAGGAGTTGCCTACAGGCGAGAGACATAATCCCCACCAGTCTCAAGAATCAAATCTACAGGCAAGAGCAGAACCACTGTTAAGTCAGTGACTTCTACTCCAATTTCATTTAGCCAGTGCAAGAAGATACCATGATCAGAGGTATGAAAAGATCAAGTAAGAACAGCTGGGTCATAGTCCTTCATCCCATTTTGTCCCAAAACCAGGATAAACCGGACTAAAATAGGTCTAGATAATCCATATCCTTCAAAAACAGCTGCAGCTGTGTCATAGACATCTCTTTGCCTTTAAAGGGGTATTTCTCACTACACAACAGTTGTTATAAATCTCTGCATCCAGAGAAATCTTTTTCAGAAGTAGTGACACAACCGTCTCTTTATAAACGCAACTGTCATCACCACTTGGCACAGAGATGCATTAACCACCTCCTCACACATTTTGTCACACTCCCCCACCCCTTAATAAACCAAGATGGGCAAAGGTCAAAAGGATGGATGGTTGGGTGCACTGTTCAGAGTATCTTGTCCACACCCTCATTACAGCCAACCTGAAAACTGTATCATCACAAAAGCTACCATTCATTTGGTAATATCTGAGTGCTACCAGTATACATTAACTTTGTGCCTTTAACAGTTAAGTATGGATCCTCTGGCCTGTAAGACTACACAAAGCATTACTGTACCACAGTATCACAGATACTAACTTCATATAAGACTATGCTTATGTAATCATTTCACTGGTAATGGAAGACAGAATATGGCTGTTCTTGAGTAATAAACTTCAACAAAAGCCATTTAAAAAAAGTTGGTACCACAGCTTGTAAGTAATTTAGAACTCTCTTAGCACTTTAGTCCTAGCCACAGATCCTACTGGCCTCCAAACCTACCCATGATGATTTGGGGACTTTTCTGATTCTCCCCTACAATCCTGGCTAATGGGATCCCGGAGGGCACAAAAAATTTTCCAAAGATAATTCAGTGGTCCTCCATAGATATTAATCAGTTCTGTTTGGGGATTTTATTTGCGGATCACACAGCTATGCTGTTTGTTTTATTGTAAGACACAATGTGTGGAAATCCTTTGAAGGAATTTTTATTTATTTACTTTCTTTTCTCTTGAAAGAGGATCCAAGGTGTCTTACAACACAAATTAAAGCAGAATACATCTAAAATCAATCACATTAAAAAAAACTGAAACAAGCTATCATATTAAAAACATAATAAATAAGGAAACTCTCCATTAAAAAATGCCTAATGTTGTTTCTATTTTATGATCCATGTAACATGAAACCTAACTGGAAAGCTGGCTACTCATCATGAAGGTTCTTTCTCAGCAGTGGGTAGAGGCTTTCCTAGAGTGGGAGGTGTAAACCCACACTAGGGTAAATTCATCTACCAGTAAAAAATCATTATTTCCATTTTGCAGGTTAAAAACCAAGACTGCAATTGCAAGTATGAGATGCAAACCCTCTCTCACATACATATACACACCTTTTGTGCAGCAGGAAAGGACCTTGACAGCTTTCTGATTCACTTTCATTCTCCTAGCTTTTCACTGCATCTAATCCAAAGATTGTGGCTTAAAAACAAATTCATAGCTTTGGGGGAACAAAGAAACCCACAAATATGCCACCCCCAAGAATGAAGAAGCCAATTAGATGAATAAACATCAACACTAAACTCAATAACAAAACCAAAACATAACAAAACAAACGGTACCAAAGTTGTAATAAGAGCACAGTCTTAACTGGCAAAGATGACCAAGGGCAAGTCAGCTGAGCCGACACTAGGGCATCTGAAACCATGCTGAATCCAAACCCCGTCCAGCCAGTTTCTAGAAGAGGCCTCTCCTGTCGGACTACTTGATAAAGAGAAGAGCTCTGCCCCTTGTCAACAGTATAAAGAACAGTGCCACACTTCTCAGGTGGACATGGAATTGCACCAAACAGGTATATAGAGAAGGTCAAGATTCCTCTTAGCAAAGGACACAAGCTATCTTTGCCTTACCCTGTCATAATTTGTTGTCAACTCAACTTCAATTTATAGCAACCCTATGGATGAAAGACCTCTAAAGAGCCTGGCTGTGAACTGCTCTGCTAGCTCTTCTACACTCAGGGTCACTGCTTCCTTAATAGAATTATTCCAGTCTTCCTCTTCTTTTACCACCTTCCTCTCTGCTCAGGATTATTGCTTTTCCCCCCCCCCAAATTATAACAGCCTCAGTTTAGTCATCTTGGTTTGTAGTGAGAGTTCAGGCCTGATTTGCTCTCAGATTCATTCATCTGCCTTTTTAGTAGTCCATGGTATCTGTAGAATTTTCTTCCCAAAACATTTCAACATTGCACAGTTGCCCGCCACTGTGTTATACAGAAGAGCAGTTCTGCCAGTAGAACAGCCTGATAATAACCTCTCTAGCTAGCCCACCTTTGAGTTAAGATTACACTGTAAATCAGCATATATAATACCAGCTTCCTGTGGATTTGAACAGAGGACAATAATAAACAAACTGCTATTGCAAGACTGGTGTAAGTGGGAAACTGATGGATAAAACATGCCTAGAAATTCATGCTGTATAATCCTATGGAGCTGATTTCATCACTGCAGCTGCTTTAAATGGGATAGCAGTTTATTTCAAGTCTAAAGAAGATTATAAACTAAATGGGCTTTACCAGATACTTGTCTGCAGGCTACATTTTGTGTATAATGAATGCCACTTATATAAGTTCTAATTATACTACAGATTATTTAATTTCTATAGTTTCTCAGTGTGTTGTTTGGGGCTATACGTTTGAATTCTTTTCTTTTGTTTGCTTCTGTAACCTATTCCTATACTGTCCTGAAGTAGAGTAGAGTTTGATAGGAACAACAATTTCTGGTTCATGCCCAAACTAAATACCGCTGAAGTCCTCTTTTTGGCTGTGTGGGTGAGGGAAGTACATGATCCAGAGCTTCACTTCCACAGAATTCTATCTTCTTGTTGGTTATGAGCCAGAATGTTGTTGATACCAAACTCTGGTCAGCTTCAGAATAGTTGATATCCATACCACTATGTTATGCAGCAAGCTCTAGTGCAATTGCAACAATTTGGAGAAACCTAGAACACACGGAAGCCTATTTATTTAGCGTAGTAGATTAAACTTACTGAGCTAATTTCATCAGTAGGGCTGTATGGAAACTTCGACTGGAAGCTGAAAGTGGTTGGTGGTACTATGGGACAGAACGCAACAGAAATAAATCAGTAATATCCACAATAGTATTATTGCTTCTTTGTTAAGTTAGAGGTATCTACCCATCCTCTATACATTAAGATAGCATGGTTTTGGCTCTGAATCTTGACAAATAATAGAATCACAGAGCTGGAAGACATCACCAGGATCATCTGGTTCAACCACCTGCTATGCAGGAACACACAATTAAAGCACCATCTAACCTTTGTTTAAAGACTCCAGAGAAGGAGAATCTACCACCTTCCAGAGCTATCTACTGTCTTACAGCTCTTACCATCAGAAAGTTCTTCCTAAAGTTTAGGTGAAATCTCCTGTCTTGTAACTGGAATCCTCTAGTTTGTGTTTGGAGTGTGCTTTGGCATAAAAAGGAGAGGTGGGATGGAATCTTACAACATCTTAAGAACTGAGTCTCAAAGGTGCTGCAAGATTCCTTCTACTCCCTTACTACTTTTCTTCCTCTTTTTGTAACATCGTGCTTCCCAAAAAGTTTCAGAGAACTCAAAAATGTATATCATTTATGCACCAATTTTGTAGCATTTTGCTAGTGCTAACAAACGTATTTACCCAACTTAGAATAATAAAGTTTTTTTTGTTCAGAAATTGAAATAATTATATAAGTTGAAATTCAACTGATGAAATTTAACAAGTTGAATTTCAGTAAGTTAAATAATTAAAACACTTACCATGAGGAGTGAGATGTCGCACAGGTCTTGCTGGCTGGAGTGACTTACCAATCATTCTTTTTGTTTCCATTTTTTTTAAACACTCTGAGATGCCATGCTGTAAAAAACAAAACCATAAATCCCAAGTACACATGCATGCAATAAATATCAAACTGAAAATAATGAAGAAAAATGGTTTAAAGCTCATTTGGTAACCTCTTCTAAAACTCTCTCACTCACTCCTCATCAACCTTGTCTCTTCTTTTCAGACACAAAATTTTTTAAAAAGTTAACTATAAATACAAATGGATAATCAATGCCTGATAATTCATAATTTTATTAAGTTCTTCTTCCAATCTTAAATATGCTAATATGCTAATTCAGTGCAATTCTTTTAAGAAAAAAGAATAATAATCTATTAATCATAATTTACAAGATCAATATAGGTGATCAAGTCAACTTTCAATTAATGCAGCCCCAGGAAGGAGAGGGCCTCCAAATCTCCCTGTCATCCACATCTCTGCTCAGGTCTTGCAAATTCAAGGCTGTGGTTTCCTTGACTGAGTCTATCCTTTTTAATGCCATCTTCCTCTCTTCCTGCTGCATTCTCTGTTACCAAGTATTATTGTTTTCTAATAATACACATTTTCTCATGATAGGTCCAAATCAATAAACTGAAGTAGACAGACAGAAACATTAAGTCATTGCTGTAAGACCTACACATTTGTTTTTTAACAGTTCACTGTATCCACAGAACTGTCCTCCAACACATCATCTCAGATGAGTTGATTCTCTTCCTACCAGTTTTCTTCACCGTCCACCTTTCACAACCATGCATAGAAATTGGGAATACAATGGGAATGGACGATTCTGACCTTGTTATTCAATAATATCTTTTTATACTTGAGGATTCCATCTAGTTTCTTCATAGCTGCCCTTCCAAGTCCTCATCTTCTGATTTCTTGACTACAATGTCCATTTTGATTTATGACTGAGCCAACTTATGGAAAAACTTTAACTGTTCCAATTCTTCATTGCTTGAGAGTTAGGTAAATCATACGTGGTCATTACTGTTGTTTTCTTAATGTTTAACTATTTTGTGCTTTCTTCTTTTAACTTTCCTCAATACCTGTTTCAAGTCTTCGCTATTTGCTGCTAGCAGAATGGCGTAATCTGTGTATCTTAAATTGTGAGTGTTCCTTCCTCCAAGTTTTACACCTCCTTCCTCTGAGTATAATCCAGTTTTCAATATATGTTTAGCATATAAAGTAAATCGATAGTGTCCTATGCTCCAGTCAGCAAGTGTCCCAGGAAGCAAGTGGATAAAAAAATGCAACAATTCTTCAGTAGTTAATTCAGGTCATTCTTAAGGTCATTCATAGGTTATCCAGCAAGATGGGAAATTGTCAGCTACTCCAGAAGTCCTACAGCAAGTCAGTAGTCCAATAAACAAATTCAGCAAGGATTTGGTACAGAGTTGCAAACTGTAGCCAAGGTTAGGAAAACAAACACCAAAGAGTAATGCCAGTCATCAAGATAGACAGTTGTAAGCAACAAAGCTACCACAGGGGCACCATAAGCCTAATCCGCCAGTGTTTCCTATTAAACAGCTGCTGCGATCAGCATAATACCTCCTTTTCTCTTTGTCACTCTGCAAATAATGGTAACACGTCTTCAACGTTTCCCATCTCCTGCTGGTGAGACGGCCGTTCTCTGGCTCTGCCCACAGCTCCCTGGACTCAGAGAGATCACCATCATCAGGAACTGTAGATTCCTGGCATTTTGACTCTTTATCTGAATCTTCCAACTCCAGAGGGTGAGTTATGACAGACAGCATGATAAAATGCAGGTTTGTCAGTCCTCCTTGCCAAAGGGAAACTATTCTGTTTCGCCATATTGCGCTCTGACAGAACAGTCTTGTCCAAAGCATAGGTTACACAGAAAGGCACTTAAATGTTGTGGCATATCCATTTCTTTAAAACCAATCTACACAATCAAAGACTTTAACCTATAAAGCACAGACTGATTTTCTTCTGAAATTCTTTGATGTACTCCATTATCCAACATATGCTTGCAGTATCATCCCTAGTCCCTCTTCATCTTCTGAACCCTGCTTGGATATCTGGCATTTCTTGATCCATGTAGGGTAAATTTTGAGCATCACTTTGCTTGCATGGGAGATTACTGTATAGTCTGGTGCTTACTTCAATCTCTAGTGTTCCCTTTCTTAGGGAATAGAATGTATATTTAGCATTTTCAATCTGTGGACCGTTGTTTTGCTGTCCATATCTGTTGACAAGTTTTTATTAAAAATTGAGAGGTTTCTGTCTCTGTACGTTGAAACAGCTCTGTTTGTATGCATGTGTTTCTGGTGATTTATGTATTGGCAAGCAGGAGCTCAGCTAACAGACAAGGCCAACAGGCATTTAACATGGGCATTTAGCATGGAGAGTTTAGAGGGAGAGGCTCAGAATTCTGTTTTACTGCCTCCTTAAGACTACTGAATATGGATGGTGAGGAAGCTGCTGCAATCACCTCGAACAGCTGTCTTCTTCCCAGAGGATGCAGGTAGCTACACCTGCAGCAGCAAGTTGGTTGCCCTGCTGGAAGAGAAGGTCCAGCAACTTTGAGGCCTGTGTATCTACTCTTTAGCATACTAGGGATCATGAGGTTTTCTTGGACAGAGCAGAGCGTCCTAGATGAGGAACACACAGGGGATGTTTCTGAGGAGGAGGTCAGTTCCCAAACACAGGATGCAGATATTTGGAGGAATGTGAAACACAGAAGTATAAAGACTAGGGATCATTTTGTGAGTTTGCGGCTACAGAACTGATTCAAAGCTCTCTCCCTTATCAGTGAGGACAAGGAACAGGAACAAGAGCAACAGTGGCTGTCCTCAGAATGTGCAGGTGACCTTCGAAGATTCAGCCCCTGACAGTCACCAGAGGAGACATGTGATGGAGATAGGGGGCTCCCTGATAAGGGGAATAGAAGCAGTGGTCTGTGGGCCTGACAGGATGTCTCAAGAGGCAGACTGTCTCCCTGGGGCAAAAATCTGTGATGTAACTGAGAGGCTGACAAGATTCATGAAGCCCAGTCACCATTATCCCTTCCTTTTGGTCCATGTGAGAACCAATGACACTGCAAAGTATGGCCTTTAGGATATCACAAGGTATTATGACTCTCTAGGTAGGAAACTGGAGGGCCTTGATGCACAGGTTATCACTTTATCTCTCCTCTCAGTTGAAGCACACAGCCCAGGAAGGGAGAGAAGAATAGTGGTGAATAACTGGCTCTGCAGATGGTGCCGCCAGGAACAATTTGGCTTCTTGGACTGTGATTTGCACTTTCATGAAGGTGGACTTCTGGCAAATGATGGGTTGTATCTCACAGCAGTTGGCAGGAATGTTTTTGCCAGCCAAGAGCCTTACAAACCTGATCAGAAGGGCTTTAAAATGAGTTATGTGTGAGGGAACAGTATTCTTGAGAGCATGACTTCATCAAGTGGTGGAGATAATAGCCCGAAAGTTATAGGCAGAACTGGAGAATAGTATAATAACACAACAGTAAGATGAAAAAAACTTTTAAAAAGTAACTGGGGGAATGACCCAGGGTCTTAGATGCTGCTACACTAATGCACAGAGCATGGGAAATGAACAACATGAACTTGAACTCTAAACAAAGCAAAGCAAATATGATATAATAGGCACCACTGAAACAGGGTGATATGAGTCTCATGATTAGAATGTAGTAATAGAGGGGTATAACCTATTTCAGAGAAACAGGCCAAACAGGAAAGGAGGATATTTACACATCTGAGGAGATCTATGCTGAGAACATCTGGGTAAAATTAAGGGGGAAAGAAATGACAGCAATGTCATTGTGTCATTGGGGGGTCTGCAGTCATCTACTGCAGACCCCCCAAACCAGACTGAGGACACGGATGATGCCATTCTGGAACAGATGATTAAATATTCAGATAGGAGAGATGCCACAGCAATGGGAGATTTCAACTATCCTGATCTTTGTTAGAAGTCAAACTCTGCCACAAAGATCCAACATATTCCTCACTTGCCTTGCAGATAATTTCATTGTCCAGAAGGTGGAAGAGACAAGAAGACAATCAGCTGTTTTAGATCTGATTCTAACCAACAGTAATGACTTTGTTAACGCAGTGGAAGTGGTACAATATTTAGGCGGAAGTGACCATGTTTTCTTGGAATTTATTACACAGCAGAAAGGGGAAGCCAAGCATAGTAAGACATTCATTTCAGACTTCAGAAAGCTGATTTCTTAGGGAAATACTGGGAGTGATCCCATGGTCAGGAATACTAAAAAAGAAAGGAGTTCATGATGGATAAGAGTTTCTTAAAAGTGAGATACTGAAGCTACAATTTCAAACAGTTCACTTGTGGAGAAAAAAAATGGGAGATGTCTAAAGAAACTGGGATGCATGTCTAAAGAACATTCAACTGAGCTAAGATTTAAAAGGAAAATGCACAAGAAATGGAAAAAGAGGAAATCACCTAAGTGGAATTCAAACAAATAGCATGTATAAGGAGAACATCAAAAAAGCTAAAGTGCAGAATGAGGCTTGCTGGAAAAGTTAAAACAATAAAAATGGCTTTTTGGACTATGTCCTAGTAACAGGAAGAAAAAGGAAATGCTAGGGCCATTACATAGAAAAGATGCTAACAGGGAACACAGCAAAGGCAGAACTACTCAACACCTTCTTTGCCATTGTCTTCTCCTCAAAGGAAATAGTGCTTAACCTGGGAAAAATGGAGCAGATGAGACGGTAGGGAAAATGCAGCAGAGAATAGGTAAAGTAGTAGTACAGGAGTATCTGGCTACTCTACATGAATTCATGTCTCCAGATATAGATGAGCTACATTCAAGGGTATTAAAAGAATGGGCAAAAGTAATCTCAGAACCACTGGCGATAACCTTTGAGAATTCCTGGAGAACAGGAAAGGTCCCAGCAGACTAGAGGAAGGCAAATGTTGTCGCATCTTCAAAAAGGGATAAAAAGAGGACCCAAGCAATTATTGAAGATTCTAGAGCCAGTCAATAGACTGACAATCTTCAAATGGAATGTCACGATTACTAAAAGTCAACATGGGTTTCTCAAAAACAAGTCATGCCAGACTAATCTTTTCTCTTTTTTGATAGCATTACAAGCTTGATAGATGAAGGGAATGATGTGGATGTAGGAAGTGTTGCTTATATTCCAGAGGACCAGATCAGAATTCACAATGACCTTAACAGATTAGAGAGCTGGGTGATAACTAACAAAATGAATTTCAACAGGAAGAAATGTAAGGTACTACAATTATGCACAAAAGAAAGAAAGAAATGCCCAGGTATAGGATGGGTGACACCTGGTTTGACCACAGTACGTATGGAAAGGATCTAGAGGTCTTAGCAGACCACAGGCTAAACATGAGTCAAAGTGATGCAGCAGCTTAAAAAGCCAATGCGAATCTAGGCTGCACCAAAAGGAGTATAAAGTCAAGGTCAGGTGAAGTAACAGTATCACTCTATTCTGCTTTGGTCACGGATCTCTCTTGCTCCTAGAATCTCTGCTTCTCTGAAAATGAACTCAACTATACAGTTCAAATCACTTTTACCGCTCTCTCTTCCTTTGTATCTCAACAACTTTTGTTTTCTCATTACTAAGAAACAGAAACATACAAAATAAATCTCCACATTACAGGTCCTACAAAAAACCAGTAGCTTCCACATAAGGCCTGTTCCTAAACTGCTATTATTTATGTTACATCCTGCCTTTCTCTCAGTGTGGTACTCAAGGCAACTCACAGCACAGGTCAAAACAAAATATTATGAAAAACAATTTATAATAAAAGAAAGTTAAAACAAAACTAAATATTATAGCCTAAGGAAAACAACACCAATTTTTGAAGCTCTAACTGTTGTTCCAATGTTAAAGAGAGAACGTGAGATAGATAAAAAGTTTAGACCCTGTCTCTCTTCCTCCCTGCAAAAAAGAGAAGTAGAGAAGTTGACAGGCACAAGGGCAGTTTAAAAAGCCCATAAAATGTCAGTTCTCCAATGCTGCCACAAGTCCGTTTCTTTAAGAACATCTTTGCTGCTGCTTGTATGAAGCCCTAGTTCAAATACATTGAAAACATGCAAGTGAGGATAAAAGTACAGCATCCTTGATTTAAAAAACCCTTCTGGAACAGCTTGTTAACAGCCAAAAGCCTGTATAAGGAAAGTGGCCTTTGCCAGTGGAAAGAGAACAGAGAGGAGGGCCAACCTAGGCTTCTGCAAGAGGGAATTCCAAAGCCCAGGAGGAGCTACTGAGAAAGCCCTGTCATGTGATCTCCCCAAGCATGCCTGTGATGGTGGTAAGGCTGGGAAAAAAGCACACCACTGACAGTCTCAAAATTCAAGCGGACTCACACGGGAAGATACCGTCTTGCAGACACTATGGACCCAAGCCATATAATACTTTATAGATCATAATCAGCAGTTTGAATTGGGTCCAGAAACAGACCAGCTGCCAATCAAGCAGTTGTACTAACTCTCGGCAACAGAGATCTCCAAAACTCTGTGTTTCCCACAGCATATGTCCAGACACACAGCTACTGAATTAGAGAGTATTTCTTTCATGCCCCCAACTAGACATTTTGGGAGTCAAAAGCAGCTGTATATACATGTATGTATGTATGTATGTAAAGCATTTATGCATTGCCTCTACAGGCACCAAAACTCCTGAAGCTATGTACACTGAGTAAAAACATTTTTAAAGCATTAAAGAAATAACTGAAAGCCAATCAAACACTTGGGGCTTCTCTTTAAAAGTAACTCTAAAAATAGTTTTAAAATAGATTCTCATTAAAATTTTAGAATAGTCTCTTCCAAACTGGTACCTTCCACAGCAATCCCTACCATGGCCCAGGAAATTGAGAAGTTGATCAAAAGTGTCTTCCATTTCCACATTGTTAGCCACTGTGAGAGCATCACAACAAATAAAAAAGAACTCCACACAAAATTGAACTGGATGACTAAACTGAGAAAGTTACCCATGCTGGGCAGCAAGCCTGAAGAGAACACATTCTTATGCTGAGAACTTGCCCAGACTTAGGCAAATCTGTGGAGTCACAAACATTTCTGGAAGGAGGTGGAGTCAACAGAAATGTCCTGGCTCTGGCTCCAGCTCCAAGATCAAAATAAAAACTTACAATATTAAATGCCTAGTTTGCTGTATATTTGCATTCATAGGAGTTTAGGAAAGTCTTACTGTTCAGAAGTTTTAAATAAATATATTTTATGTTCTATCAGTCTAGCCTGATGATTCACATGCTGGTGATGAAATGCTTTGTGCTACCATTTTAAGGTAATGTAATGTAATAGTAGAGAGCCAGCATGGTGTAGCAGTTCGAGCATTGGACTAGAACCCTAGAGGCCAGGGTTTGATTCCCTGCTCGGACACTGAAACCCACCTTGGGCACATCACACACTTTCAGACCCAGAAAACCTTGTGATAGGTTCACCTTAGAGCTGCCATAAGTCATTTGAAAGCACACAACAACAACCCAATATTAATGTAATGCAACATAAAGTCAGCGTAGTGTGGTGATTTGAGCACTGGATTATGACTCTGGAGACAAGGGTTCGAATTCCTGCTCACCTATGGAAACCCAGTGGCTGATCTTGGGAAAGTCATACTCTCAGCCTCAGGGAAAGACAAACCCCCTCTAAACACATCCTGCCAAGAAAACCCTGAGATAGGTTCACCTTAGGGTTGCCATAAATCAGAAATTACTTGAAGGCACACAACAACATGGAATCACAGAATCATGGTGGTCTTATAAGCCATCTAGTCCAACCGCCTGCTAAATCCAGGATTTCTTGCTCTCCAGGCAATTGGTTCCATTGCTGAAACACTTAGGGTCAGGAAGTTCTTTCTTAACATTCATTACAACACCTGTTTTACTACACTAAATTTGTTATTACTAATTAACACAGATTTGCTATTTAAGAAGGATTTGGAGCAAACACTAAGAAAAACAGAGGAGTCAGAGTTTAAGGTTTGGTGGAGGAATTCCACAGGTGCATCCCAATTCTGCCTAGGAAAGGTTTGCTACTACATGAAACCAAATTAATTAGATTCCAATTAAATTCCTTCAGCACCCAGACTTCAGTTCTCTTTAACATTATTTCACCATTATCAATCATCAAAATCAGTGTTGAAAGTGGAGAATGTGAGAAAGAGATCAAAAGAGGAAATACAGCGTTATCATTTCTGGAGTTTAGAAAAGTTACCTTCCTAACTCACAGAAACCTCCAAACCACCCTGCACAATGATCATACTTTCTGCGGGACCGTGGAAGTTGTAGTTTTGTTTTGTAAGTACCCGTGAACATTTCATAAAGTTCACACGACGGGAAAGAAAGCCTCCCCAGGGAAGGAAAGAAGGAACGGGATGTCCCATTTTAACGGGAAAAAAAAAACCCGATTCTGCCAGCAAGGAAAGTATTTAATTCCAAATCCTCACCCCGGTTTCAGAAGTCATTTCCCACTGCGAGGTCTCAGAAGCCCAAGGATAAGCCTCAAAATTTTTGTCCCCCCGACTCACTCCCACAGATGTCCCCCTCTCGCCAGCCGCCTCCACCCAATTTCTCCTCCTTCAACGAGCACCGAAAGCACATGCGCGGTGAACTGCCTCCACAAGGAGTACCCTCTCGCTTTCTGGCACGCGCGTGCGTGTAACCCTTCGCTCGCGCCTGCCGTCCCCACCTTTCCAATACTCAAGTTACCAAGGCAGTTTACCAGTCCCTCATGCTCCGATCCAAGAAACTAAACGGCGGCGGCGGCGGCGGCGGCGGCTGCTCTGACCACCACAACTGACTGTCGCCGCCTTTACACCTCCACAGGGAACGGGGTTGAGAAAGAGGAGGGAAAGGTGGCGAGCGCGAAACTGAGAAAGTGGATGGAGCCCAAGCCGGAACGCGTTTCTGTGCTTGAGAAGTCAACGGTCTCCTCGAGGGCCGGCGGTATTCTGAAGTCAGCGGGTGCGTGCTGGGCGCGTGGCTGGGCGACCGTTGGCGTCACGCGCCGGGCTACCTGTGGCGTACCGTCATCGTCTGCCCGCGCGGGTTTTTTTGCCCCCCCCTTCGGGGGTGGGGGTTGGTTGGGGGCACGCGGGGCGGTGCAGAGGAGGAAGGAAGTCTCAAGTTTCCACATTCCACAACTGAGATGTTTCAAGTCTTTGGGTCTTTCAGAGGGTGGGACCCTCCGTCTCCCGCCTGTTCTGGCAGCATTGAAAATACTACCCTCCGCGGATCCCAGGTGTGTTGATAAATTACTATACCATATGGCCACCAAAGGATTATAGTTAGTAATGCTATTAAAAGTGATCTATGTTACTATTAGCATCAATATTTGTATTACCTCACACTTTATTTTTGTGTGCCTCCAGTCGTTTCCTAGGCCATTTCTGCACGACACTGTTACAGTGCTACTATTCCACGTTCAACATCTTGTGGAATTCTGGGGTTTGTAGTTTACTGAGAATTCTGATCCCCCTCCCTAAACTGCAACTCCAGGATTCCATAGGATGGTGAAAGTGGAAAAATAACACTATATCATTGTAGTGCAGAAATGGCCCAAGTTATGGCAACCATAGCAGTTTTCTGAGGGCTGAGAGTGTGTTACCTGCCCAGAGGGTTTCCATGGCTAAGTGGGGAATCAAACCTGGCCCTAGCCTAAAGCTCAAAACACTATCCCATGTTGGCTTTCTTAATAGTAGTGCTGTTGGTTTTTGTTAATAACTAGTGTATTTACCCGGCATTGCCCGGGATTTTATTTTCTCGTAAGTAACACTTGTTAGAGACACCTTAGGAATTACCTTACCTTACCTTAGGAATTAGATGTGGATGAAATACATAGATTTGAGATTCTGGGTCTCTAATTCCCCAATCTGTCTTGTCCAGTAGGTGTAACTTTTCCCCACATTCCTCAATCTATTCTGTATTCAGAGTTGCTAACATACAGAGGCTGGGTTCCTGGCCTCCTTTTTGCTGCTGGGACTCATCTCCATAGCAACCAGCCTGAGCTCTCTGGCTGAGAATTCTAAAGGCTCCTCCCTGAACGGCCAACCCCAGGATTCCATAGAATCTTCACAGCCAGCCAATCCTATGAGGTCTTCTCCTGCCTGATGCAAAGAAACAGACAAGCTCACTCACAAACTGATTTTTTATATAGTAGATTACAGCAATGTGTATTTTATAATCCAGTTGTTGGTCCCAATTAGAATAGACGCATTGAATCAAGGAGAATTTTGTAAGTCAGTACTCGCATACATTCCTCTTGATTTAGTGGGTCTGCCCTACCTGGGGCTAAAAAAGGGTTGCTGCTTCCTGGAAACTCAGATAAATGGACATTGGTCAAGTGTCAAGAGTTTGCAAAATGAAAGCTAAAGATGGCTTCTGTATCTCTAGGGCCTTTCTGCACTACAATGTTATAGTGCTATCATTCCACTTTCAACCTCCTGGGGTATTCTGGGTTTTGTATTTTACTGAGGCCAAAGCGCTCTCTGACTGAGAATTCTAACTCTCCCTACCTAAACTTCAAACTCTGGGATTCCACAAGATGTTGAAAGTGGAATAATAGCACTGTAACAGTGTGGGGCGGAAAGGCCCCTAGAGGTCTTGTAAGAAGACAAATTTCAACAGATACTGCTTGTTACCTGGTTATGTGAGAAACAAATTTGCTGAAATTCACACTTCTACACAATTGTTAAAGGCATAGGAAACATCTTCCATTTTGACTCCTGACAACTTTACAGAGGTGGGCATTCATACTGCTATTTTACAGCACTGATCCCACTTTGACTCCATGTCTGCATCCTGTGGAATTCTGAGGTTTGTACTTTGAGACACTAGAAGTCTGTGGCCGAAAATTCTAAATACTCTCTAAACTAGAGATCCCAGAATTCCATGAAATGGAAACATGGCAGTTAAAGTAGAATAGCACTATATTGTTGAAGTATGAATGGGCTCTGGGGAAAGTGGGGTTAAGAATTACATCTCTAATGGAATTTTTGAGATTTAACTTGAAGAGAAGTGTCAGTACTTATCACAGAGCAGAAATGCAATGATGCACACAAGTTTTGATTTTTTTTTAAAAAAAATTAGTTGGTAGTTGTTAATGTGTGTATGTGCCCTCAAGTCAACTGTGGGCATACAATGACCCCATGGATTTCATGAGGTTTTCATCGGGTTTTCAGTGAATACTCAGAGGTGGTGTTTCCAGTTCCTTCCTCTTAAGTATATTGGTGGTTTCCAATCCAAGTAACAAGCAGGGCTGAGCTTGCCTAGCTTCCCAGATTAGATGGGATCTGGTGTCTTTTAGAGTATTAAGAGAGTCAGTGTGGTGTGACTGTTGGACTAGAATATTAGGAGCCTAGGATTTGAATCCCTGCTCAGCCATGGAAACCCACTGTCTGACCTTGGGAAAATTACACTCTCTCAGCCTCAGAGAAAGGCAAGACTATACTCCCTCTGAACAAATTCTGTCAGACTTCAGACTGTCAGTGGCCTAAATCCCAGTTGTTAAAAGCTGGCATAAACATACTGGTAAAAATGTGGTTTTACAAAAGTGTTTGATGAAAGGAATAGGTAAAAATGGCTGTTTGAAGTGGTTTGGGATCCAAAGTAATATTTTCATGGTGTCATCCTAAGTCAGGCTCAGTCAGGGATTGATTAGGAGCACCACTGGCTAGAGCAGAAAACATTTACCCAGCTACAGATAGCCTGCAGACAGACAGCATGATGTAGTGATTCAAGCATTAGAGAATGACTCTGGAGGTCAGGGTTCAAATTCCTGTGTGGCCATGGAAACCCATTGCATGACCTTGGGCAAGTCACACTCTCTCAGTTTTAGAGATCAGCAAAGGCAGCCCGCCCCTGAATAAATTTTGCCAAAAATATCCCGTGATAGGTTCACCTTAAGGTTGCTATAAGTTGAAAATAACTTGAAGGCAAAAAATAACAACAACAAATAGTCTGTATATTATCTGCTGAAATGGAACATTCCTGCGGTAGTAAGCTTATGTTATATAACATGTTTAAAATAAAGCTGCTGAAAAGTTTGTTCTGCACCACCATATAGAAAGTGCAGAACTCCAGTAGTTGGGGCCATGGTTTGTAAAGGGAATGATAGACTTGAGATGGAACTTTTCCCTCCTATCTCCACCAGAGCTAAGTGGGAAAAATTCAATACCTTCAAAAGGCTGAAGAAAGAAGCCAGCATGGAACAAGAAAGAATTGATTAGAAATTAAGAGAAGTGCAAACCAGAAAGAGTAGAAATGATAGGTGTTGGTTTAATAATTTTAAAATTGTATTGGAATTCTAATTTCTGCCTTGATATTTATTGTAGTTTTAGAAATATATACAGTGCACCCTCTGCTGACGTGATCTCAGCACATACGAATGTGGTCATGCAAAGCCTCATGTGCAGTTATTGTCAATGGATGTGCTGGGTGCATGCCAGTGCCAGCACGTGTGCGTGCACATTGCATTAATTGATGATAATGAGATGGAGCATTCATATTTTTTGGTTTATGCACCCCCAAATATACAGAGGGCACACTGTATTCATAGAATCATAGACTTGGAAGAGACCCTGAGGCCATCCAGTCCAACCCCTTGCCATGCATGAACACACATCAAAGCATTCCCAACAGATGGCCATCCAGCCTCTGCTTAAAAACCTCCAAAGAAGGAGAATCCACTACACTCCAAGGCAGCATATTCCACTGCCGGACAGCTCTGACCATTAGAAAGTTCTTCTCAGGTTCAGGTGGAATCTCCTTTCGTGCAGCTTGAATGCATTGCTCCTTGTCCTAGTCTCTGGAGCAGCAGAAAACAAGCCGGCTCCCTCCTCGACAGGACATCCTTTCAAATATTTAAACATGGCTATCATGTCCCCTCTTAACCTTCTCTTCTGCAGACTAAACATACCCAGCTCCCCAAGCCATTCCTCATAGGGCATGGCTTCCAGACTCTTCACCATTTTGGTTGCTCTCCTCCGGACACGTTCCAGCTTGTTGACATCCTTCTTGAATTGGGGTGCCCAGAACTGGACACGGTATTCCAAATGAGGTCTAACCAGTGCAGAATAGAGTGGTACCATTACCTCCCTTGATCTAGACACTATATTCCTATTGATGCAACCAAGAATCACATTGGCTTTCCTGGCTGCCGCATCACACTGCTTACTCATGTTCAGCTTGCTGTCCACCAAGGCTCCTAGATCCTTTTCAGCCACGCGTCCCCCATCCTATATTTGTGCCTTCCATTTTTTCTGCCTAAGTGTCGGCCCTTACATTTGTCTCTGTTGAAATTAATTTTGTTAGCTTTGGCCCAGCTCTCCAATCTGTCAAGATTATTTTGAAATCTGATCCCATCCTCTGGGGTATTAGCAACCCCTCCCAATTTGGTGTCATCTGCAAATTTGATCAGCATGCCCTCTACTCCTTCATCCAAGTCATTGATGAAGATGTTGAATAGCACTGGGCCCAGGACAGAACCCTGTGGCACCCCACTAGTCACTTCTCTCCAGGATGAAAAGCAGCCATTGATGAGCACCCTTGGGGTTCAGTCGGTCAACCAATTACAAATCCACCTAACAGTAGCCCTGTCCAGCCCGCATTTTACTAGCTTCTTTGCAAGAATGTCATGGGGAACTTTGTCAAAGGCCTTACTGAAGTCAAGATATGTGACGCCTACAGCATTCCCTTCATCTATCAAGCTTGTAACACTATCATACAAAGAGATAAGATTAGTCTGGCATGACTTATTTCTGAGAAATCCATGTTGACTTTTAGTGATTATGGCATAGCTTTCTAAGTAATTACAAACTGACTGTTTAATTATCTGCTCTAGGACCTTTCCTGGTATTGATGTCAGGCTGACCGGGCAAAAATTATTTGGGTCCTCTTTTTTCCCCTTCTTGAAGATGGGGATGACATTTGCCCTCCTCCAGTCTGCTGGGACTTCTCCTGTTCTCTAAGAGTTCTCAAAGATTATTGCAAGTGGTTCAGAAATGACTTCTGCCAGTTCTTTTAATATCCTTGGATGTAATTCATTATTCCATAATAGCTTTCATTAAGCCACTACAGAATTTATTCAGTGATTACTCACACATACACAAACACACACACATTTATACACGTGCTCTAACACTACCCAATCTCTTAGTAGGATTCTCAGTTAATGTTTGTGATCTGATCGCAGTAGTGTCCTTATGCAACATTCTTGTGCTTGTAAAGTCCTTGTTCTTATCCAGTACAATCTCTTGTAAAATCCTTCTGCTTAAGTTCTGTTGTTTGTAATGGCTCCAAAGTGCAAGAGTAGTGATGCTGGCAATCCTAATAAGCCTAAGAAAACCTGTAAAGTTCTTCCTTTAAATGAGAATGTGAAAGTTCTTGACTTAATCAGGAAGGAAAACAAAATATGCACTGAAGTTGATAAGATGTATGGTAAGAATGAATCTTCCATCTGTAAAATTTTGAAGAAGGAAAAAGAAATCCATGATAGTTTTGCTGTTGCACCTCAAACTACAAAAGTTATCTCCACAGCAGTACTTAACTAAAATGGAGAAGGCATTAAATTTGTGGCTGGAAGGCATGAACAGAAAATGAATCCACATTAACATCAATGTCTTGCACAACAAAGCATTGAGACTATACAAAGATATCTGCAGGGCATCTCCTCAAATAAGTGCCACCAAGCCCTTTACTTACTTTATTTCCTGGAAGATCACCAGGACCAGCAGCCAATGGTTTGTGGGCTAGCACCAGTCCACGGGTGACCACTTTTGAGTAGCACTGTTTAGAACCCTTACAGCCTCATCTGGCAGCCTTAGAAAGGACTTTCCAGCCATTTTTAAATTACCTGATAATCTTGTCTGCGTACTTGGACAAAGGGAAGCCCTGTGTTACTGAACCAGATTCTAGATCCCTGAAGGAGCTCTCATAGCTATTGCATGTGGTTGAAAAGACTTCATAGCAACCATAATAGAGACTGCAACTTACTCCTCCAGCACCCCATGCTCGGGTTCCCAATTCTATGTGTCTTCAGCACATATTCAGCAGTATCCTTTATACTGTCATGTCAACATAACTTGCCAGTAAGATAATCAATTACAGCTGCAGTTTGGTGCTCATTAGAGATTAATCACCATTGGACTGATTTGTGTGAATATGCTTAAGATTTCACTTTCTGTCCAGCAATTATCTATAGTGTCATGCGCTGTGTATGGGCCATGTATGTATTAAGATTGTCTGCTATACCCCATAAACCGTGTTACAATAATCTTTATTGCCTACTTCCTCAGTGCAAGGAGGGAAAGAACAGTTGGACTTGAGAGACTGCCTAGGAGAATCTACATTTCAATTTTCTCTCTGCCATACTGTTCTAGTCACAGAGGCAGTTCTTAAGAGATGGAGGTGTTTCCTTTGTGCACCTAGACAAGGAAATGTTTGGAGTTCACTGTCTAGTTGAAAGTTTTTTTTTTAAATGCTTCCTTTCAAAAGATGTATTACTGTATTTGCTAGCATATAAGACTCACTTTTTTCCTGAAAAATACTGTTTGAAAATAGGGTGCATCTTATACACCAGTGGGTTTTTGATATGCTGGCAAATAGTATTTGCCTGTGTATAAATGGGATGTGTCTTATACAGTGGTGCGTCTTATACACCAGCAAATACGGTATATATTTGTGCAACCTACTGAAAGAATTGTCTTGTGCACAAAATCAATTAAAAATAATAAAAATGGCTCCTGCACAACTGTCAGAATTGGTGTGTGCAGTTATTAATAGAAATGCAGTATTTATCGACTTTGAAAACCTGTGTATGCCCAAAACAAAAGGATCCTGCTGACCATAAATGTTTAGAATGTTATACAGGAAATTATCCTGGAAAGTCTGGATATGCTTAATGTAAGTTGGCAGCAAATCAATAGGATAATTAATCCCTTTATTTACTATTTAGAAAACTAAAAACATGGCAGTAGTGCATCAATAGTATTAGCCCTCCTCTTTATCAATGCTGTGGCCAAAATCATTAGTTGACAATTTCTTGATGGTTGGGAAGGATGCTTACAAAGCTCTCTATTCATGTCTATGGATATTTTAAGTCTCCTGGTATCAAATTTATTGGGGAACTCAGAAAAAAATAATCATGCTTGAAGGAGAAGAACATTTGCTTTGCTGTCATAACACTGGATATCTCCATCTAGTGAGAAGTCAATTCCACTTCTAAAATTTTAGTTCTTAAAATACTGACTAGAGTGATTAAATCCAGCCTGCTGCAACAATGGAAGAAGACTAGGACGTGTGTAGCCAACTATGTTAATCTTGAGTCATCGATCAGTAAAAGTTTTGAGGCTACCACAGTGAAACTAAGAGATGTTTTTTGATGACAGACTAGAAATTAGTTTTGAATAATAATCTTTATTAGTGTATTTTAAAAGGTACATGGTAATCCTGAGCTACTGCTTTTGTACATTTAACATTATACAAAGACTTCCATTTACAGTTTAAAGGATACATTTATTGTGCTCCAAATCCTCATCAAAGCATCACTTTGCCTCTAAACAGGAATATAGATAATTGAAAATATCATACATAATCCTGAAACATTCACATCTACTTTCTTGACCCCCCATTACCTAAGGACTACTGTAATCTAGAGAGCTCAGGTTATTCTTGTAGAATTTAGAAAAAACATTTTGTGTAAAGTTTCAAAGATGGGCAGTGCAATAACTGGTCCCTATAATCAATTTGCTTACAGACTTTGAGACCTATTTGTATCACATGACTAGTTAGAATTGTACTGACCAGTTATACATTGTTTGAATGATCAGTTTACTCTACTTCATATCAGTGTAAAACTATAATGTCTCCCTTTGCATTGATTGGAGAATTTTTCTCCCATAATGGAACATTAACCATGATCCAAACACACTAAGAGGTAAACCAGTATCACTCTATAGTCATCTAAATTTATAAAACGAGTCATTATCAAATGCTTCCCTTACTTAGACCCTGTAAAGGAACTCATACACATAACTGGAGATAAGTTCCATAAATCCAATCATGGCTTTGCCTGTAAAAACAATTTTTTAAAAATTAAGTCCTAGGGTCCTTGGGGGGGAAAAAAAGAGAAAATACCCAAGTTGAATTTCAGTAGTGGATAAATGAACTTTTGTCTTCAGCTGGGCTATCAAAATATTGCATCTCTCAACCTGAAAATCTGAAAGCATACAGTGTTTACAATAATGTCTTCCAAGCAAAAGCTCCACTTTTAAAAAATGATGCACACTTGGTAACGTCACTCTGATTTTAGGCAAAAGTTACATTAAGCAGTCAAGCAAAAGGCTTAGCTTATTGCTTATAACTTTAAAGCAGGCCATTTTGACACAGTTTCTGAAAGTGTACATACAAATGTGAAGCAATTGTAGAAACACCTATAAACACTTGTTGCTTTTGCATACTCATCCCCAAATGGCACAGACCAAGGCATAATACAGAAAAAGAATGCTGTAGTTTGGAGTTGAATTCAATAGTACTTTTTAAGACAGATGTGTAATGGTGTAAACAAAGCTTTAGTATTCAGAGCTTGGGAATCTAGCAGCAAAACAAACTATTTGCATATAATGTAGTGCAAGGAACAGTTGTTCTTAAAGGATCCCCAGCCTTAAAATTATTTGTAACATAACAAAAACACTAAAAGGAAAAGAAATTAAATTACTTGTCATCAGCAGACTCTCTAAGAAAGCTCTGTTTCTGATAAGATACCATTAAGCGTCTACGCAAAACTGTGCTCTGGATAACTGACTTTTATGGCTCCCCAGTAGCAGGCTCGAAGTAGACAGACCAAGCCTAAGAGGTAAGCAACAGCCCAAGACACGTATGTGGCATGGTAGTTTCTGGCAAAATCTTGTGTACCAACCTGTTAAGGGGGGGGGGGGGGACAAGAACAGAAAAACTGAAATAAATACTTATGACTATGTCTTTGGGGTGAAATATTAATAACTGAGGAAAAAATTATATTAAAAAGCAAAAATCTGAGATGCTTCAGCTTTCTGATACAATTACAGTCTTCTCTGCAAGCACTCATTTAGGAGAGACAGTCCTGAGATAAAATACTATATAGGCAATAGTTATGGATTCCATATTCAAGAAGCTGCATTTTAACAATTTTAACAACCACCAATAGTTTAAGATTTGCCACAGTGAACATACTGTTTTATGATAAGAGAGAAATTATGTTTTGAACAATGGAAGAACTTCAAGTTGCCAACATGAGCTATGGGACTATCTGGACTTACTGAATGCTTTTTAATACCGAACCATAAACAACTGGAAAGCCAGCCCAGTGTAATGGTCTGGGTGTTGGACTAGGACACTGGAAAACCAGAGTTCAAATCCCTGCTCAGCCAGGAAAACTTACTGAGTGACCTTGGGCAAAAGTCATACTGTCTCAGCTTCAGAGGAAGACAAGGATAAGCCCCCCTGAACTGTGATAGAGTTACCATAAGTCAGAAATGACTTGAAGGCACACAACAACAAATAAACAATTTGTTTAGGGCCTTATTTAACAGACTATGTAACATAATGGTAAATCCAGCCCTATTTACAGAGTTAATTTGCACCAAAGTAAAAAGAGATTTAGGTATTAAACTGACTTTTTGTAAAATTTGTCACAGAATATACTTGCTGTAACCATTAAGTATGAATACCATATTCTCATACTGTCCCCCATCTTTTTTGAGGAAGTTTCCTATTGCTGCTACATTTTTTAAAAGAAGTATGAAAATTAAAATATTGCACAAAAAATAATCTCATTTTTGTGTAAAAACTTCACAGTCAGTAAGTTGTATCCATTTCTCTTTAAACCATAGTACTGTACTCAGTCCATCTGTCAACCATAATAGTACACTGACTTCAATTTTTTATAATTTATTTGAGAATTTACGGTTGACACTGAACCCAGTTTCTTTTCAATAGCTAACAACTGATCTTATCTACCTAAGTTTTGTATTTAACTATATAGCACTAGGCTCAGCCATTCAGTTCTGCTAAAGCTGCCTGTATTGCCTCAAGCTTCTTTTTTTAAAAAATAACTGCTATCTGTTACAGAATAGCATTTCCCCCCTCTAATTACTTCTCTTAATTGGTCAATTCCAGATTCAGTCATACTTACAGTATACCTATTGAAACCATTAGGATTTACATTGGTGAATCAGTCCCATTCATTTCAGTGGGCATACTGTAAGTACTACTAAAATCTGGAACCGGCCAGATTTGCTTACCTCACAGACAATGTTAAAGAATTCCTTTTCAAGTAACTTTATTTTATATGTAGCTTTTTTGTTGATATGATTAATTCACTGTAAAATAGCCACAAAACCTTTAATGGGAAATGGCCTTTCACAGATACTTCAATAGATTTGTATCCCAACCACATGCATATTCATTTTGAGCACACTGAAACTTACACTTACCATTAAGTAAGTGTGCTTAACAATGAAACCCAGGTCAGTATATCTAGAGCAATAAAGGGAGAATGTATCCAGCTTAACTACGAATTAAATGAAAACAGAAAGTATATGTAACTTCATTACTATTTGGAAACACAGTTGGCCCTCCACATTTGCTAGGGTTAGGGGCACAGGACCATCGCAAAAATCAAAATGTGTGTGTGTATCAGTGGGAAGGGGGCTAAGGTATGGGTGGGGAGAGTGGGCACCCAAGGTCCAAACCACGTCAGGAAAAAGAAGGGGTTGGCATGGTGGACTTATACTTCTTCTCTCTTGCCCATCTTCTTCCTTAAGTGCATGGGGGGCATTGGGAGATGGTTTGCAGTGCTGAAAAATCAGGCTATGAACTGTCCTTGTCTGGCCAGGCAGCAGCTTGTAGGGGAGGAGGGGGATCGGAGGCAGGTTTTTAAACAACTGTGCGGCCTGATCAGAGCTGCTGGGAGGGAAGGTTCCCCTGAAAAAGCAGCACCTGAAGTGAGGGGGCAGAGTTGGAGAAACTCACACATAATCAAATTCATGAATATCAAACCCGCAAATGTGGAGGGCCGACTATATTTGATCATGCTCCTGATTGGAATAGAAATTAAGGAAGCCAAGAACTGTAGTTTGTCTTGCATGCCAGGCATATTATACATCTTACACCTCCTCCTTGTTAACATTAGCAAGGCCAAAGCATAAAATAATTTCTCTAAAGCAAAAAAAATTCTCTTCACAGTGGCTGTATGGGTATGAGAACTTCTTTACATACATTTACTTTCCTCCAGGCTAAGTGAACACTAACAGAAAATGGAGGCTGAGGAAGAAAACTGGCCTAAACCAGGGTAAGCAACTGTGTAGTGGCCAACAGTCAATTCCACTCTTTTAGGTCCAAGCCCAAACACATATTTTCCTCTAGTCTTTCTCAAAATGGCACCAAGAATGTCATCACTCCTGTTGTAATTTTGAGAGGGACCACAGAGGAAAATGGAAGCATTTGGGGGTAGTATGGGATTCTGGGTGTTTATCGGAGTGGGGTGGGGTATTTTGTATGTTTTCACATGTTTGGTGCCAAACATAGCCCAAAACTGATTCTTTTTTTAAAAAAATGGGGAGTTGAGTATTTGAGTATTCATGGGGTCCAGGGATTGCATGTGGCTACACGATGCCCATTCCTTGTCTAAATTATATACAGTACAATGATAGCAGACCCATATCTTTGAACTGAATTTGCCCTTAAGCTAGCCCAACAGAGCAAAGCAGCCAGAGCAGCACAGAGGAGAATAATGTCCATACACACAATACTGTGCCCCAGGTAGATTTGTCTGGTGCACACCCACTTTTAAAGACACGGATCAACTGTCTTCACATTGTTTTGGCTGCATTAAGGAGTCTTCCTCATTGTGACAGAGCTTATTTACTATTTTTCTTTTTAAATTGGCACCATGTAACTGCAAGATATTCTTAATGTCCTGAAATGCAGGTATATGGCTTTAAACATTTGTTTATCAGTTCCTTATCATAAGGGTACAGAAGCAGAAATTCCCGAATTTTTGACAATTCACTAGCTGCTGAAACCACTGGTTCTGCTGACCCCCAGGGTATTCATAATGGAATTAAATTTGTGCTACTCACAGTTAATCCAACTCCAATGAAGATAAATATCATTCCAATAGTAATATATGCACAACACCGTCTTCGAGGGAGTGCACATCCAACAGAAGAACTGCAAGTGGATGACAAACCAGGGCCAGAATTAAACACAGTGCTGACATATGATTTTGAAGGTTCATTAAATGGCATACAATATATAGCAGCTGTTTAAACTTGACAGATTCTAAGCTCAGTTTGGATTTCAAAGTTATATTGCTTTCTGTAAGCACTAACGAGTAGTCTTGCTCAATGTGACTCTAGTCTTATATTTAGTTATTGATGTTGCAATAAAATACACAGCGCCATAAACAAACCATGTGACTGACCAGAAACTCCAGGGCTCAAATTCAATAAAAAGCACAGAAAAATCCCACATGCCTAGTGTGTGACTAGATTTTTTTTTAAAGAATCTTGCTGGAAAGCTTTCAGTTTGATTGGTTTAAGCAGCTTTACTGCAAAAAGGGAATTTCCAGATTTGTAAATTATAAGATGGCATTCTGTGGGTAGTGCTTGGACCTTCACTACAGGGCCAAAGGCTTTCTACCAATCTAAATATCACTGAAATGAATTAAACTTCTCTTCATTGCAGACTTTGCAATTATTTTGAGCTGCTGCAAACTTCATTTTTGTTTTCCACAAGAAGCTTACTTCACTGTATGGAAATGTGATTTTATAGATACTTTGTCTGAAGGAACAAATACCCTGTCCCCAGCATGTACATAGCTAATGTAAGCCTTTTCAGAGAAAGGGATGGTGTCTTTTGTTCTGAGTTCACAGCACAATGGGCTAACATTGCATTGCATAAGTTGGAGTGCAATTCAGCAGAATTTTCCTTCCTAAAAGGATGGGATACAAAAAAAATCAAAGCACTGCCATTCATGCCGAGTGTCCATTTTATTCACAACCTACTTCAGGAGTCCATACAGAAACTCACTAGTTGAATTTAAATCAGTTACTCTCCAAATTTTACTCATTCACTTATTGTAAGTATAGTATGGAAGGGAGAACTTGAATCTTGAGGGAAAGGTAGATGCAAATGAATCATCTGTCTACATATAAATCTGAACCACTGGGTTTCAGTGTAAGCTTCTAGCTCTCTTCAAAAGCCAAACTTGGACCTGTGATGGACTTAACAATTTTTCCTATATGTGCATGTGTGTGCACGCACAGACACAGAATCAATTTCAGCACTGAACTACAGTGTTTATAACTGAACATGTTGTGCCTGTTCTGTCTGAGCAAAGCCACAGTCACCAGGTGTGCTTCCTACTAGGATATACTCCTATATCCTCTGTATACTCCCTGGTATAAGAGTGGCTGCCTCAGAGCAGAGGGAAGGAGTCAGCCATGTATATTGTGTTCTGGTTGGTTCCTATATTTCTCTGCTGGTTTCAAACTGTATTGATAGCAAAACTATTTGCTGGTTCATGAGGCATGTCACCTACTATCAAACACAAAGACACATTTAAATCAATTAAAATCAATTAATGCATGTTTTAAAAAAACCCAAAACAACCCCAGATATTCTCAAATGCATACTGCTACAGCTTCCTTACAATGACTTAGAGCTTTAGCTCAGACATACACATTCTTTTATTATTTTTATAGAAAACTGGATGTTTAATCCAAATCTACTACTATTATTGTTATTCTTTTCCAAGAAATATTCTACTATCCAGCTACATCAGTAGCGTCTGTTAGCACTATCAGAATTACCACTGCAAAAGTGTTAACTGAAATAAGCAATGAATGTCATGTTAGATATTCCAGTTTAGCTATTGCAGTGCAAAAGCAGCAACCATAGTTTTCATGTCAATCAATGTACAGTATATTTGCTATTTCATACCCCTGCCAAAACCCTTCAGCATTGAGATATATCCTCCTATTCAGTATAAAATGGTAAAAATTCAAGATTATGCTGGTAGTCAGGATCTATTAATTTTAACAACTGCATCTCTACAAAGAGCCTCCTTCCTCAGATAATGACCATCCAAGCATTTATAATCAAGGAAGAATTTTCAGTAGCTCTTGGCTCAGAAAAATAAGAAATGGCAAGAGAGGGGTCAGCTGACATTCATTATCTACACTTCAAGATAAAAGGTTCTGCCCCCCAAATGAAGGCTAATATTTAAAATACAATAATTTGTGATAAGTAGCACTTACATTTTTTTGCAATGTGGGCATTTTGCCAGAGTGTTGAACCTCAGTTCCATCCACTGCAATTAAAAGGGCGAGGGGAAAGAGTGTTGAAAAAATGCGAGCAAGAAAAAAAAGTTTATTTTGCTTCACAGTAAATGTCACAGAGGATCACAGCATATTTTACTTCTCATGCTTCTCTCAGACTATGCTCCATGTTTTCTTTCGTCATTGGGATGCCCTTTTACCAGCAAATCCCCTTGTGCCCTTGGGATTTCAGTCCAAAATAATTTCCCATGACTTGCTAGTTACAAGGTTGGCTGACACAGTACTGTTTACAAATGTCAGTGGCAATACTTCAGTTTCATTAATAAAATAGTTATATGAAACTATAGACATTCAAGGACTATGTCTACATTATTGGCATTTCTGGGAAATTCTCCATGGTCCAGTTAACATCCCTCTCTCTTTTTTTAATGCAAACTTGAACAAACATTTTCCTGTTAAATAATTTCATCATGGATCTTTCTTTGGAGTCCTTCAGCAGCAGGTTAAGAGCTTTCCTTTCCATCAAGACTCTGGAAGCTGATTTTAACAAGAAAAGGGCTTTTGTGCTGCTGTACTGCTTCTAATCAGTTTTAAAGTAAGGTTTTAATAGGTTTTAATTCTGCTGATTAATACTGTTTTGTCTCTTTTTAGCTATATGTGTTTTATTGTATACTTTGCCTTAGCAGCCTTGTGTCCCAGCCTGGGAGAAAGGTAGAAAATAAAGTGATGGATGGATCACAATTCCTTTAAAATGAGAAGCATAGAGAAGGAAACTTAAAAGGGAAAAAATTCATTGCCGTCTAATGGGGATGAGAAGAATAAAATTAATAATATTGCTAAAAACTTCCATTTTGAAGTTCACTTGAAAATTTGAAGATTATTGTGATTTAGTGAATTTCACTGCCACCTAGCAGAACACTGGAATGTTTGGGAACAAAGACCATATTAAATGTATCTTAGTAATAAAACACATGGAAGTCAGCTGTAACTATCATGGATTTGATTGCAGTATTTACATTCTCTTATTTTTATTAATTTAAGTGTGTCCTCTTCTGGTACAAGCTCTGCATGCACGAATGCGAGGTTACACAAAGCATTGCATCCATGACAGGTGCATGCCCATACTACCACAGGTACACATCTATTGCATCCATTGACTACAATGGGATGCAACACTCAACGTTTTTGTTTTATGCCAGGGTTCCTGGAACAGAATATATGCATATACAGTAGGCACACTGTAATCAATTTATAAAAGTAAGGTCTGCAACAAATTTTTCATGCAGGTTGGTCTCTGTCTTGGCTTCCAGATAGCCAGCCATGCCTTCTTCTAGAATACTGTATTTCATTAGCTCAAATAATCCACCTCACATCCCTCCAACTGTGGCTACTGAGCATGCTTGTTTCTTCATTGGGCTGTTTGGGCGTTACCACTTCAGGGTTTTTTTTTCCTCCTCTAAATTTATTTTGTACTTATCAAACTTTGGATTTTCTCAAGTCTACTAATGTGTCCCTCTCATGCATGAATGGTGGATGTTTGGGCTACATAGGAACTGGCACTTTGAGAATTAGTTTGCTGTTAAGTGTAAAGGGCCCTGCAAAAGAAATGCCAGAGATGGCTTGTATACAAAAAAAAAACCCTCCTTGGGAGCTTAGGAAAGGCTGTTTTTGTTAGGACTGAAATATGGGAGGAAAAAGCATTAAATTCTCCCTCTAATTTCTGTGTCATGCGCACACATTCATACCAATGCAATGCAAGCCACATGTTTAACACAACATATGCTTTTAGTCTGAGGACAGCAGCTGTGATGGGAAGAATGACAAGGGATAAAAGAAAAAAGACTGACAGGCTAGTATGTCCATACAGCACATGAGCAACATGTTGAACATTATTGTGCAATCTCCAAAGCTCTTATCCAAAATAATCCTATTGACTCAAAGCAAACACTGAAGGAATGTGGATGGTGCAATTAATATGGAACGCTAGCATACCCAGGCAGCCATGTTGTTGTAAAATAAAAGCCTTCCTTCAAGAGTGGAGATTTATCTCAAGCAAAGCCTGAATATCAAAAAATTCAGAACAATAAAATTCAGCAAAGTTGGAGTTCAATTATCAATCTTGCAGTTTGCAAAAATCAAGAACAGTACTGGTTGATGGGAGAGTATGTATTAGAAGGAAGTAAACCAAATAATTTTCTTCAGCATTTGGGATTCAGAGATCCACACAGACATGGAGACACACATCAGGGCTAAGAGTTTCTTATTTCCAATTTAATTTATAGTAAGTCTTTTATTTATTCCATTGTTCATATACCAGTGCCATTCTCCTTTAGTTCTTTCATTTGATAACTCTGTAAGTATCCTTACTGCAAGTAGTTCACCCTTTTAATTTATTTAACTTAGTAACGAAATTAAGTAAAATATGTTTGGACCCCAAAAAGTGCAATAAACAAGAAAGAAAAAACTGTTCTGGTTTAATTTCAGCCTTCTGTGTCTATGTTCTCAAACTGAAGAAATTTATTACCCCTGACCAGTGCTCTAAATAGGATATGATGCCATTCTGCATCTTTTCAGCTGACCCTAAAATCCATTTCTTTCCAGTATGTATAAAACTGTCCTCTAGAGCAAAGGGTATCAGTGTTGTGAAAAGGCAGAGCTGTCTGTGAAACTGTGAGAGCACACACTTGCAAAGTCAGCCTCATCTTTCCCCAACAAGTAATGCTGCACTTAAGCTTCAGAGAAGACTCAGTCTCTCTATGAAAATGCCGGCTCCACCTTTATTATATTCTGATAAATATTTGTGAATTTATATATTTCTAATTTTAGATAAGTACTAATTATGATTTGAGAAATTTATAATTTGCAAGTTTAACTTTTGTATTTATATGGCTCATCCTCACTTCTGATGAGAAAAGTCAAGATATAAATCAAATAAATAAATAAATAAATAAATAAATAAATAAATAAATAAATATTAGTTTCTTTGATCACAGAGAGTGGGCCACAGGCACTGTGATTAGGAAAACTTTCCCTTAATTATCACAGAAACCTAGGAAACTGGTTCTTATTCTACCCTAGTATTGTCTACTCTGAATAGCGGCAACAGAGGCAGAGGTCTTTTATATCATCTGCTTCTTCATCCTTTTAACTGAAGATGCCAGCGGCTGAACCTGGAGACCTTTTACATGCAAAACACACAGACTACCAGCGAGAAATGCCCTCCTCCCCAGTGATAGAACAATTTACAATAAAAACCATATTCCTAGATGAACATTTTTACATTTTATTAAATGTCCAAATACATGTGAAAATGAACCTGAAAATGAATTCTGGACAATGAAAAAAGCAAAACTCAAATATGCTGAACATTCTAATGATGTTCTGAAGCTAATACTTAATAGAAAGAGTTTTGTTTCTTGAGGATTCCTCTCGTATAAAACAATAGAAAGGGTTTTGTTTTTTGAGGATACCTCTTGTATAAGACAGCAATCAGGAAAGAAATGTGGTCCATCATGTCGTGTGTATTCATAGCACTTACTAGGAATGTGTTTCCACAATGTCCACACACCACCCTGGTGCCTTCTGGCTGAACAGGTATTGCAGGCTGTGCTGGCTGCTCCTCCGGAATCAGCATAACAGGACCAAGATTAATGATGCGTCTACTGTAGGAAGATAAGTGAACATGTCATACCATTCAGTATAGCACAGGAAAAGGGTGCTCCATAGTCAGTACCTTGTTCTAGTTTGCCCCCCTGAACGGATGGTTCCAAATCAAACCCCAAAGCAACACTGTAAAATACGAAACAGATAATTTTGTGTAATTCAAATGCTTGCATGTACAAAATCAATGTATGCTAGTCCTAAAACATCTTGCCTCCTAGGGCACAGATACTGCTTAATAAAATAATGGTAAATGTAAATAGGCTTATTTTGTTTCACCTGGATACATTATACTACATTTTTTCCTTAATTTTTATGTACTGCATTCATATATATACCAGGCTTAATTTGGCGGCAGTTTTGAACACATGAGGGAAAATTATTTTATTTTCCAGTAAACACACACTACTATACAGTATAGCAAATCAGACTACATTAACCTGGGATTAAGTTCCATTGAATTCATTGGCGCTTACTTCAGAATAAGGAAGTACAGAAAGTCACTATTACTGACTTTTTTACAGACAGCTATGATTATTTCTTTGTTCTAAAGAGTAAGATCTGACCACATTAGTCAAACACATGTAAGAAGTAGTTATTGATAGAAGAAAGGAAATAATTTTTATAATTTAACTGTAGTTAAGTTTTGTATTCAGCAATTGATTTCCAGAATCTGACCAATTCCTCCAAATAAGGGTTTATTCCCTTTTATTGTGCAGAACAGACATTCATCTTACTTCCATTTTTAATGATTATCAGTGTTGTTGTGTGCCTTCAAGTTATTTCTGACTAATGATGATGACCCTTTCATAGGATTTTCTTAAAAAGATTTGGTCAGAAGGTGTTTGGCACTGCCTTCCTCTGAGGCTGAGAGAGTGTGACTTGCTCAAGGCCACCTAGTGCGTTTCCATGGCCAAGGCAGAATTCAAACCCTAGTCTCAGAGTCATAATCCAACACCCAAACCACTACATCACACTGAGTCTCGTAATTATCAGGCTTCACAGTAAATTTTGTTCTTAAAAATGTGAAATTGATAACTGCAGGAATAAATATTTTTATTATTTAAGACTGTTGATGATTTTGGCTTCACAGGCTAGCAAACACAGGTTTATCTGAAACATTCAAGAGATAAATACACAAACAAGCATTATTCAATTATTTAGTTATTTATGCCATTCATATCACCATACCAAGACAAATGTTTGTCACAAAACAATGAAAAAAAAAAAGGCCACACAAACTGTAACTTCTCTTAGTGCTTACCAGTTGGGCCTTGGACATCCTATTCTCCGTGATGTATCCTTACAGATAAGCAGACAATTACACGGACATCTAACATACTTTTTCCCTGAAGGAGGGTTTTTGATTGGCTACATAAAACAAGAAAAAGAAATTACATATAATGTACCGACCATCAAAAGAAGAAGGGGGAAATAACTACAGTGGTTTGAACACAGCAACAGAAACTTTACAACTCTTAGCAGAGGACCACATAGTTCTTCTTGGCCATTATTGCTTCTGACGTGTTGACATTTTAAGCAATTTGATATATGTCTGCATCATCACCCCTTTGTTTTAGTGTTTCACATGTTCCCCCCACCATCTCCTTTGTCTCTCAATCACTTTTTACTGTTTTGAGCACAGTTATCCATACGTACTATACTGTCTTCTTAAGGCTATGAGCCCTACTTAGATAACTTTTTAAGCAAACTACAGTACAGCAATGATTGAATGGGCTTATACACTGATGCTTTTTTTAATGTAATGATTTCTAAAACTGCCTTTTAAGGTTTAACTACCCCCCCACCCCAAAAAGGTTGTACATTATTTTATTAGAAAGAACCAACACTTGTAAAATATAATTATCCAGTTAAAACCATGATACATTAATTAAGCACAACAGGTTCCAATTAAAAAGCAGACTAACATAAAAACATCTTAACCTTTCCTTTAAAAATTCCATGCACAGAGCCATGCACACATTTTCCTGTTACAGAAAGTTCCATGGAGAGGGACCATCACTGAAAAACATGCTTACTTAGGATTGCCAGACTGAAAAGCAGGGAGGGCTCCTGTGTATTTAATGGTTGTGTAGAAGAAGGAATTTCAGCAGGTGTTATTTATCATGCAGCCAGGTAATAAACAAAACCTGCTGAAATTCCCTCTTCTACATAACTGTTAAAGGGATGGGAGCCATCTTCAGTTTTAACTCTGGCTACTGCAGTTAGTGCTTGGATGGGAGACTACCAATGAATACCAGATGCTGTAGGCTATGTTTCAGAGGAAGGAACTGGCAAGCCACCTCTGAGTATTTCTTGCCTAAGAATACCCTATGAAATTCATAGGGTTGCCATGAGTCAAGAAGCAACTTGAAGGCACATATATATATACACACCACATCCTACATACTAAAGTGCAAAAGGTAGAAGCAAGGCCTCCCTCTCTTAAGATCTGGAAACAGCTAGGCTATTGAAGCGGTAATAACACCACATAAAATGAGCTTCTTTACAAAACAGAGGTCTTTCATAAAAGTGTTAAGAATCTAAGGAAAAATGTTTGACACCCCCCCCCGATGTTGTTAGACTGTACCTCCCATCAGTCTTAGTCAGCATCACCAAAAGAGAGAGCTGATAAAGCTTGCAGCACAACAGCATCAGGAGGACCACACAATCTCCAACGCTAGTTTAAATGTGATCTGCGGGGGGCGGAGGGAGGTATGCCAAAATAGCTGCACATCAGGAGGAAAGGGAAATATTTTCTTTACCACCCTGTTCACTTCATTTGCTACTTGGGAGATCTAAGATATACTCTCCCCTGCCAGTACAGCAGATAGGACAAATTGTAAGAACCCAGACTAAAAAGAAGGTTCTCTACTGTGAAAGAATGGGGGAATGCAGTGTTCCCTGGTGAGTGCTATAGAGAGGAAAGGGAACATTTGTTTATATGTCTGTTGCTACTTAAATTGGTGAATGTGTTGGAATTAGAGGGAATAATAATTTACACATTCTTTTTGTAATCTAATGTAGCATTGGTAGGTTATTTCCTATTTAATGTTTTCTATTTATTTATATTTATATTTAAATACTAATGCCTGCCCTAGAATTGAGGTGTGTTGGAAGGGCCATCCTCTGTATCCCGCTAGTTGGGGGTGGTATCTTGTGATAGGACATGGAAGAGGGCCTTGTCTGCTGTGGCACCCCAGTTATAGAATACTCTTGCCTCAGAGGCCAAACTGGCACCAATGCTGGTGTTATTCCAGGACCAAGTCATACCATGCCCTTTATTAAAGCCCTTGGGGCCTAACTTATTTAAACCAATTTACTCATGTGCTCTGGAAGCCATTATTTTAAAGGGTTTTAAATTATCTGGTTTTAGGGGATAAATGATTTAATATGACTTTAGTCTTATTATTGTGACTGTTATTTATTGTCTTAAATTTATTCTGACATCGTTGGTTATAAGGCAGGATAGAAATATTTAAATATTTATTGCTGTTGGTTCTTAGGATTTGATGTTACTGTGTGTTTTCGAGGAGACTCCATCTCATAAGAACTATCTCATAAGGTTCTCTTGTCAAGATTTAATCCAAGTAAGTTTATCTATATTTATTTAATTCATACCCTGCCTTTCTGCTAATATGGAAGACAAGATGATTCACAATTTCAGTTGAAACACATATAGCTGAAACAATGGATAATACAAAAATTAAAAAAAAGTGAAATGACCTTCTTAAACATTAATTTTAAATAGTTTATAAAAGCCCATTAAAATTAAATTATAACCTAGTGAGAGATGTCATCAGTGGTTAGTCATTGTTTTCCTCTTAGGCTGAGAGAGTTGACTTGCTCAAGGCCACCCAGTGATCAAGCCATTCCTTTGGAAGGGAAAGGAAGGGTGCTGTCATTGTTAGGTAGGTTGATATATGTTGGAGGGAGAATTTACTGTTGTAAATGGAGGCAGGACAGGCAACTGACATTTGTCACTCTGTCCAGGCTGTCTACTCGCTGACAGAATTTGAATAGCTGTGCTAACAAACTTTTCTATATGGAGCTTGGGTTGCTGATTAAAGCCATGCTGTTTAATATCTATATGAAACCACAGGGAACTGTTATTTAGAGATGTAGTGTCATCAAAATGCAGAAGACATCCAAGTCTGTCTCTCCATTCCTTCTGACTCAAGAAAGGCTGTGCAAATTGCTGGACCATTGTCCAGAAGAAGAGATGGATTACATGTATGCAAATAAACTGGAGCTAAATCTCAAGATGTTCTGTAACTTTGTGGTCCTAAAATCTTGGAATTAGGAGACAGCCTACTCTGGATAGATGAATACTCCCCCAAAGAAGCTGATGTGTAGCATGTGGTTGATCCTTGGTTCCAATCTGTCATAAGAGGTTCAAGTGACCTTGATGGAAGGAGCACCTACTCCAGCTTCTCCTAGTTCACTAGCTACAGCCATTCCTGGATTGGGATAGTGTGACAGTGAGAGACAGACTACAGAAACAACTGTCTGTAGGACTACCTTTGAAGACAATTTGAAAGCTGCAACTGAGGCAAAGCACTGCAGCCTGGCTGATAGAAGAAAAGAAGGAATCATATATTGATTTAGAAAGAACTGCACTGACTGCCAACAAGCAGCCCTTTAAAGGCTTAACAGTTTGAGACCCAAGTATCTGAGGAAGTGCTTTTCCTGCTATGAGCCAATGCCTGTGTCAACTGAAGATGTCTTGCCCATTGTCCCATCAATTGCAGAAGCTGGAAATGTGATGACATGAGAAAAGGAATATACAGGCATAATTGTTTACTCTAGCACAGACCTTTTGACACATGATATTTTGTTGGCTGGTGTGTCTGGCAAATACTCCTGCAAATTCTCCTCCTGATCATTAATAAGTGACCTATATATTCATAGTTTATAAATATAGTTTATGTAACTTTTTATAGTTTATATAGTTTATAATATATAGTTTATATAACTTTTGTTTGTCTGTCTGTTCAATATCCTACCTTTCTCCTACTATGGGACCCAAAGCAGCTCCAGCATCTAATAATTTGTTGAAAAAACTAGTAACGAGAAGTGCTGAGCTACAGTAGCATTTGTATCTAAGGCCACAAATCTGCAACAGCTATCTGTGTGATTTGTACCAGACTGCTTGTAATATAGTGGTTAGAGTGTTGGATGGGACTATGGAAGTTCCAAGTTTTGGTCCTCGCCAAGCCAGCTACTTTCTTCCACTCTGATCTGTATCACAGGGTTACTGTGAGGCTAATATGGAGAGGAGAAGAGCCATGCTCAACACCTTGATCTCACTGGAGGAAAGTTGGGACAAAAATATAATTGAGAAATAAAATAAACAATGAACAGCTTATGGAATCGCTATATTATCAAGTGACCTGTCAGTTCCAATTAGCATCTAACCTCTTTTTACTGATCTCATTCTTTCTCTTACTAGAATACTGCAATGCCCTATATGTCTGCTACTGCCCTGATGCTTCTCCACTTCAAGATCTTTTCTTCTCTTTGACTTTTTTTATAAAATAAAATCTTTATTTTACTGAAAATATTTTGTTAAAATGCTTAAGATGGCTTACAAGTATGAGAGACATTAGAAACTAATTAAGAACACAGGAAAGATGGGGAAAAAAGGCATGTGAACTCTTCAAAGTATTTTGGTAACTGACTTTCTTTGTTGTTGCTTCCTATACTGTTGAATAGGTTTTAGTGTATGCCTTTTCGTAGGGAGAAGAGTGGGTTATTATATTAAATACATATTGAACTAGACACTAGATAGGGTTCAGAAATGTATTTACTTACTGTTTTTATATTCCACCTTATTTCCCCTACTTAAATACAGGACAGCTAATAACAGAAAATACTAACAATTATAAGGTGAAATGTATATAAAATAACCATACCTAAAATTCAGTAGAACAATAGTAATGGGATCCTCTGGGATCACACCAAACAAACTTGCATCCAAAAGCTTAACAAACAAAAATCTCTTCAGTCTGGAGTTCCAATGACTGGACTGTGAGATCAGACTTCATAACACCTGAGAGGAAATTCCCAAAACAGGGTGCCATAACAGAGAACAGAAAGTTACTGAACTGGGCTGTTCAGTGGAAACATACATGTATTTCTTTTACTATACGTTTTAAGGAACTGAACAAAATAAAGCTGGGTGCTCTGCAGTTTATAGCAGGGAGTGGAGAAGAGAGGTACATATTTATTTCGTTGTCCGCTGACAGTTTTGCATAACAGATTATATTCTATTGGTTAACTGAAGTAACCAGACTGAAGACTGAGGTAACCACCTAGTCAGATCATAAGACCTGTTTCGTGCTTAGCAAGTCCTACATTTATAAGAGCCTAGAAGAACTGACTGACTCCTCTTACATGATTTGTTTATAACACTGTTGGAAACAAAATGTTTTCATGAACAAATTTAGGCTTAAAGAAGTTCTTGTATTTTTATGCAGCAAATGAACCTGATTATCACTCTTTTCCCCTAGATGAACAGTACTGAAAATAATCTCTCTATACATAAATGTATCATTTCCTTCTGATTCTGTCTCCTATTGTATTCCCTCATAGTATTTTCCCCCTCTTTACCCCTCTGGAAAAAAGGAGGAAAAAAGCCACTCTTTTTCTGATTCAGGCAGTTCTATTTATTCTTTAATCCAAGGGTAGGGAACCTTCAACTCCAGCTCCAGGTATTTCAGTCTGTAACTCCACAAACTTTTACAACTGGCCATACTGACCTGGGGCTTTTGGAAGTTCAAGTCCAAAGTATCTGAAAGGCCAAGGTTTCACACTCAGACCATAAATCCCAGCCCTGGCTGTGCTGACTTGGGGATGATGGGAACTGTAATTTAAAGCAATTACTTTCCCAAACTCTGAACTGGAGTAACACACCAGCATACAGAAGCAGGCCACTCCTGGATTAGACCACAGGAAGATGGACTTTCGGGTTCCTCATTCTAGATGTGCTTAGTTCACGGGAATGACAGTATTCATTACTGTAATGCCTTATGAAGTTATCTGGAATGTGGACCTTTGACTTGCATGTTTTCAGATCAACCAGCAGAGAACAAACTCAAACTTTCCAACTTTCTTTAAAAGGGGACAGCTGCTTTCACAAAGAAGAATAGTATGATCAAGGCCTTGACACCTGTTTGTTTATTTTTATTCTGTAACCAGGCTTCAAGGTCTATTAACCATCTAAACAGAAATAAAGATAAGGCATATTAAATGATAGTAAAGATAAAATCTTAGACATGGGTAGCATAAGTATGTATCTTAACAGTTTAAAGTAGTATTAAGTGATTACATAGTCTTTTCTTTATCTTCTTTAATATTTTTTTAACTTAGAAGTTGGTTTTGCTTTTTAAATTTCATCCATCAGCTGAGAGGTTAGAAGTTAAAATTATTGTTATCTGCAGTTTTGTGATTAGTTTTGTAATTGATTTTGTGGGGGTGGGTGAATGTGAGTGATATGTTTTGTTGTGAAAAGTTTACTTACGGATGTGGTTCTTTTTGTAATGGACCCATATGTGTTGTTTCATGTATGTAAACTTCTTGTGTTTAATAAAACTTATTTTTAAAAAACAAGACCTTGATGCCTGGAAGCCTTAACAACCCTGACACCATCTGGATATTGTTTTCTGCCAACAGGTTAATCGACTGACAGTGGCTTTGCTCATACACCACTGATCTCTAAAACTGCATGCATGTTCTTGGCTGCTGAACAGCAGTGCTGGTTTCAAACCAGAAAGGACTCAATAAAATATGCTATATAGTCTGAAAGCCTGAGAATGCATTTACCGTTGCTTCATTGCAGTCTGTGCATTTGACAACATGCTGGTGAAGCTTCCCTTCCAAATTGATTAGTGATTGGCACACACGGCAGTTTATTACTGGAACACCACTGGCATCTGGACTGGCAATGGCAGTGTAAGGTGGTGGGAGTTCAGCTACAAAAAAAGAAAAAAGAATGAAAAGTAATCAGAATAAGCAAACACATAAATGGACTGAAAACATCCTGGAAATACACAGGTTCTACCATTAGGCAATGTGGTGTAGTGGTTTAAATGTTGAAGTAGGACCAACACCAGGGTGCTACTCCAGGGTTCAAAACCCTCATTGGCCATGGAAACCACTGTGTTCCCTTGGGCAAAGAATATTCTTTCAGCCTCAGAGGAAGGCAAAGGCAAACCTCCACTGAAAAATTCTTGGTAAGGTCTGTCTAATGGCTGTCATAAGTCAGAAGTGATTGGAGGGAACCAAAAAAAAAATTAGACAGAGTGAGACCACTGCTTTACACAGCAAAGCTTAGGTGTCATGAAAGAGTAGCAAATTGTTAGTTATTACCTATTGTATTTTTAATGACAGGAAGGAGGAGAAATTGTGAGATTTTCTAGTTTGGGGGCCAAAAGCCCATGATCAACTTAGGGTACTATGGGTGTTAACTGGGCCAGGGGATATATAGTGTGCCATTATGCCTTGGGCAGCAGAATGTCTTGGGCTGCCCCGTCAATAAAAATAATACATGGTTTGAGTACTGGACTGTGACTGTGGAGACCAGTGTTCAAATCCCTACTCAGCCATGGAAACCCGCTGGGTGACCTTGGGCAAGCACCACTCTCTTAGCATCATAGGAAAGCAAGGCAACCCCGCTCTGAACAAATCTTGCAAAGAAAACCCCATGATAGGGTCACCTTAGGGTCACCAGAAGTCAGAAATGACTTGAGGGCGTGCAACAACAACAAAATTAAAATATGACATTCATAGAGAGAACTTTAGGCTAATCATAATCAGTTTATGCAGTGTTGCAGATTCACCCACTTCTCCATAGTGAAAAGCAGAACCTTTCAGAGAAAGAACAGATCAACTTAGATTCAAATCACACTGTTTCAGGATTCATTTCTCAGTCTGCTTTGCTTGAAATAAAGTACAACCGTTGCTAATGTCACCCTGGCTTCAACCTCCCATCAAGCCATGCAAAAGAAAATGTGAAGAGAATGCTAGCAAGCTTTGACAAATTGCTTTAAGGGAGAGCTAGTGACATCTCACAGCAGGGCTGCAACTACTAATGTGTCTCGTGAATTCATCTATGAACTAAATGCCATTCTTTCTCCGTGTTGTCCATTTAAATTGTGGACCTGAAAGCAAATATTTTTGAGAGTGTTGAAGGCAGGCAGTTGTATAAACTGCACAGCTGTGCCATTTCTGTACTGTATGAAACCATCTTTTTCTTTCTGAAAATTTATATTTTATCATAAAATAAATCCGGTTTTTCTACTGCAAAAAGAACCACAGGCAGATGAAGGTGTATGTGATTTGCCCCTCTCCTGTCATTACCCATGCAATAACAAATTTGACAAAAGAAATTAATCACACTTCCAAAGGTCTCCAAGAAGTGTGATTCTCAGTTACCCTGCTGTTTTGAGGGAAGAGCAAGCCTAAAAAGGGCCCCCAAACCACAAATTGCATCTGGAAGTTACCAGAATGTCACTTATGATTTTGCACAAATGAAGGAATGCACCATGTGACAGTACAGAGGATGCAAAATGGGGCAGGGGGAGCAATGTTTTAACCATTCCTGATTTAAATCAGTGCTAACAAGGCTCCCTAAACTTGAGTTTTTCACAGTTGCGATGGATCTTGAATTTACTTGCTTTTAAAACCACTTTAATATGATAGGCTGCCATATGGCAAGGAGCTGAGGCTAACTTTCAACCATATGGTCTCCTCTCTGCATTCTCAAGTGGTAGTGCCCTGAGAGAACTGCACAATGTGCTTTTTCCTGACTATCCAAATAAGCTTTCAAGTATACATAAATGCCTGACTGCTCCAACAAAACCCATGCTTTCTGGTGCTATTTTCAATACCTTGTTACACAGCAGTAATAGTATCTTTTGTCTAAAGACTGGTATTTTCTTTATTTGTATATAAATACATTTATATTCAAAGCTGGAATAACTTCTTTTTCTCTGGGAAGGTGCACACCTCACGCAGTTATAGAACTGGGGCATGAGAATGGAGGGACTATAAGGACGTCCCATCAGTCAGGAGGAAAGCAATACGACGTGACAGAACAGCTTCAGTAACACTGCAAGCATTTCTGCAGTACTGTAAACAAACAAGCACTAGGGTAAGTGGGGCGTTAAAAAAAGCTAGGTGCAGAAGACAATAGCAGTTTAATCAGCTTCCACACCAAATATGGTTAATTTTAATAGATATGGGCAACAGCATTGTAGGATGACTAATAGAACTTGACAAGGTATTGGAAACTGAGAGCAAGACAGAGAAAACTCCAATCATCTCCACCCCCCAAAAAAGGCTAACAGATACCCAGAAAGACAACTGTTACCAAACCGTATTTTAAAAAATACATTTACAACTGGACATGAGAAAAGTAAGACACATAAAAAGGCTTTGGCATACTAAAACTCCTTCTGTAGTGCTACAGTTTAGATACACTAACTGGGGCTGTGTGTGCACAGAATGGCAAGACAGGATTCTAGCAAATGCTAATTGAACAATAAAACATGCTGTCTGCTACTGCATGCAGCCCATTCTCTACTACCTTTTTTTTCTATTCACACTGGGGGGTGGGGAAGGCTAGAAATGGTTTGAATATCTCAGGAGTGAACTACCTGTGGTCCTCCACATATTGATGAACTACAATTCCCATCACTTCTGAACAGTGGCCAGGCTACCAGTGGCTGATGGGAACTGCAGTCCCACAACATTGGTGGGCCAGAGACTCCTAAGCCCTAGCTCAGTGTATTGTCTGAACCCAGAATCCTGAATTTTTGCTCCCTTTGCAAGCTGCGACTGTAAACCAGGGATTGTTTAAGGGAAGGATTAAATCCTGAACTGTAAAGGGAGCAACAAGCCAGGATACCATGATCAGATGACACAGGATGCTTTTATTCACATGATCAGATGCTTTTAGTCACTTATGCTACCGGAAGAGTCAAGCAGGCTTCCTCTATTTCAAGTTCTTTGTATATTTGCAGACAGCAGTGATATTTAATCTCCATAGCTAATGTAAAGATATACTGAGGATATTCAGTGCTTTAACTAGTTTCATATACTGTCTTCCCAGTTTTCGTTTTAAAAAATAATTTAAAAGCTCTATAGAAAAGGAGGAAATAAGCAGCAACGCAGAAAAAAACTATTAACCAAATTAACATTTTTCCTGTTCTAGTTTCCTCATGTTCATATCTACAATGAAGCATGCCCTTCTAAGATGCTTACATTTCATACAGATGGTAGCTTCATACAAACTATCTACACTGCACCATTTTAGCACCTGAATGGTTAACATTCAAGTGATTACATGACCTGAATCTTGAATAATTCATATATTCTCATGCCACCACGCCATCTTTGACCTTGGTATCTAGACTCTTGGCACACAGTCCTCTAATCTCTCAAGAATCAACACCTGCCCCAAACTGTTTCTGTTGTTAGGCCCTGTATGAGACTGTCTTCATGATCCTCCCTCTGTGTTCATGAATTTTGTAAACCCCAGGCTCCTTGATTCCTAAGTGATCCCCCCCAAGGTATCTGTGTAGTTATTTCTCCCACATTTGTACACTATAATGTCTCTTGAAAGGATTTGTTTGTTTAGAGATGTTTGCTTGGCAGCTTCATAATGTTTGTAATGTAGATTCATCTGGGATATAGACTACAAAGATTTGGTATTGCTCAGACCAGCTGATTATGAGACCTTGATAAGGTTACCCAAGCATTCAGAGGATGCCAGGCCAGCTCCTAATATCTAAAAAACCTGCAACCTTCCATATTGATTCAAAGTTCTTATCAAAGTCAAGCTGCTGCTGCTGATAAACAGTTTTAAACTACTATTAAAGGACTCCACATTCATCACAAAGAAATCTTGAGAATGGGAAACAGAATCAAAACAGCAAAGTATAAGAACTTTTAATAAAAAAACACGATTCCCTTGGTAGGAACAGCTTCAGTGTTTCTGTGGTAGCTTCTGCTGATGATACCAGTAGATTTTACAACTGCATACAACAGATAGAAAGTTCAAGATATTTTCCTAAGATGATTTACTCCGGCATTATTCTGGTGAAATAATGTGATTTGTGAGAATTGTTCCTTTACAAATAATGAAACCAGTATAAGCAAGGCTTCTCAAGCTCCATGCACTTCTACTAATGTGTCACAAACTACACCAAACAAACTCTCATTCTGAATTCAAAATAAATTGTATAAATTTGCTTATTTTCACCAAATTAATATTCATGTTTTCTTCTTCTTTTCCTCCACAATACAGAAATTTTTCATGAGGAAGAGTAGTACACATTGGCATGATATGGGAAAAAAGAGATAGTTTGTAACTCTCTATATATGAACCTCCTGACTTAGTGGTAGGCTAGCGGTCTCTCAAGCTACGGCCCAGTCTAACAGAAAAGATCTCTCCAGAGTCTTAGGAAGAGACTTTTCCCACCCCTGCCCACTAAGACCCTTTCACCCATAAGGTCAGGGATTTAACCTGGAACTTTGTATGCAAAAGTTCTGCCACTAAGTGATAACCTCTCTCTCAAGGGGAGGAAGGAATCTAAGTTTCTCCATGACCTTCTACAGGCTCAAAAAACACTCTTACGTGAGGCTTCAGAAGCAACCCATTCCTGACCTTACAATTACGTTCTTAATGAACAACATATGATGCAAAGCACAAAAACTGGTATACTGAAAGTCCAAAATGTGCCAACTATAGAGCAATGAAAAGAATTATCTATCACCTTGGCTGCAATTCCCAATGTCTCATTTCTATAAAATGGGGCAATGAAAGCTCTTGATAAAGTATATTTACCTTACAGCAGTCTAACACAGCAATCCACTATATTTTGTCGGATTGTGTAAAATGCCAGCAAAAGCTGTAATTTGACAGTATATACAAAATGCCCCCAGCACCACTAGCTACTTCAAAAAAACTCTTGAAAAACTCTTGGACCAATTCCAGATTGGACTAAAGAAGTGTGATTTTTTTTTTTTAATGATATTGTTCTTCAGCTCTGCCACTTGCCATTGCCTCCACATCCACCAGTTCCATGGTGGGGAGGGCGTCTATAGCAATTTTTTATATCTGAACTAGAGTTCTTGAACTGGGCCATGGTTTGCTGAGGCGGTCCAATGGTCTGAAGGGCAAATTTTAGAGTTATATGGTGTAAAAGTGCCATTTCACTGATGCAGCATGGCACTATAACACTTTTAAAAAATTAACGAAAGAATGAGAAAGGAACATATTGTTTGGCTATGTTTGGGAATAAAAAAGAAACCACTTGAGAATGGGAATAAAATGTTGCAGCTGGTGCTTGGAATTGTCAGAAAATAATCTGGGACAATAGAAATGATGTTTGGATATTTTTAAAACCTCTAAGAACCACAGCAACAAATGCCACAGTGTCTCAACACATTTGTCCCACAAAGAGGAGCCCTCACACATGAATTTCAGAACTTTATCAAATAGGTTCCAGAAAAGGAATTCATGAGTTATCTCTACAAGAAAGAACAAGAACTGTTGGCAATAACTGCCATGTAATCACTGAATGGCTCCTTATCAGGAACTGTCTAGCCCTGCATTTGTATCCATGCATTACCAATACCTACATTGTAGCTTGCAGACCATGTTAAGGATACAAATGAATATAGAGTTCAAAACCCTTATTCTGCCTATTAGTGAAGCCAATATCCTATGTACACATGTGCAAAGTAGAAAATTACAGAAAATGATGGGACAACCTTGCTTCAGAGCCACCAACCATGCTGGCTAGAGTATTCTGGGTGTCACAGTCAAAGAAGTAACTTCTCCGAGCTCTGCATCCTAGGATTTGGGAATGGGAATTGGCCTTAAGGAGACATGTCCTTGGATGCCCTTCTGTACTCCCACCCCCCAAAACTGTAATGGAAGACCCAATGACACAATTTGAGGAGTGGAGTGGAGGGGGAATTGGTCTGGGAGGGTTGCATATCCTAAGATGCACATCTTCTCAAGTCAGTTTCCCTTCTAAAACAGAACTGATAGTGCATGAGTTCGGCTGACAGCATCAACTTAATACTCTCATTCACAGCAGACCAACCTGCTGAAATTCCACTGTTTGAGCTAGAGGCTTTGTGGCTTAAAGTGAGGGCCAGCCAGTAATGTTGGCTCTTCACAACGTAAATGCCGTGAAGCCAAGTCCAAGCAAACCTGCTGAAGACCTTCTCCTCCAACAGCCTGAACCAGACACAGATTAGCATGAACACTGTCAAATACATTTCCCAAAATCTAGGGGGACTGGCAAGAGTCCTTCCACTTCCTGCATCAAGTTTAAGTTGTAGGCTTCATAGAATGAGGAAGAATTACTAGATCATGGAAAAGGGGCAACAAAAGAAAAAAAGTTATTTATTTATTTATTTATTTTCCTCCTTTCCTCACAAAAGGGGACCCACTGCAGCTTTTATATTAACGCAAGTTTAAAACATCTCGTAAAACATCTCACCTACCCACTTTTCCCTCCTGCCACTTTCCTGGCAGGTCTCAGCTTGTGCAAGAAATTGCCCATTTTATCTGTTCCCACACATGAGAGGGAATCCTGGTCACCTTAAGTGCACTGGAGACAACAGCAGCATTCAGCTTAGCTGAGCAAGACAGATTGTGAACTGGGCAAAAGGTCAAGCTAAGCTTAAAGAAACCTTGGGGCAACAATCTTCATTTTAAAATACAAATTTTGGATGGGCTCCAACATCAAGTGAGCAACACTTCAAAAAAGTGTTTATTGGAAAAAACAAGGAAACAGAAGTTAACATCTTTTTAAAGAAAATATATCAAGATTTCCAGTTACTTGACTGTAAAGCTAAGTGACCATTTTATTGGTAAGAAAATTCATACTGGCAGCTATAAGAATGCACATAGAAGTGATTATTTTATTTCAGTTTTCTAGCTGCTACCAGTAAGGCTTACTTTTACAAGCTACAAGGCTCTCCCACATCCCTGGAGTAATAAAGTTTGATTCATCTTATTGGCACTAATGCTTATAGAAATTTATAGCTGCTTCTCTACATCAATCAGCCATTCCTTCAAAATAAAGAGGAGAGGGGAATAACTAGGTCAAGCAAAAAGGAAAACAGAACCTGCCTCTACTGTTTATTTCACATCCCGTAAGTTATGCATTTTTCTGCTTGGTCAGGAATTCAGGAAAGGTTGATAAAGATATACATCTCTCTTGCCCCCAAGAAAACAAAACCAAACCATGAAAGACAGGCTGTATAAAATATATATTCTCTTCTGTTACCTCATATTCTGAAAAATCAAGAGTACCTCCAAGAATACCATTTCAAAATTCCCGGAATGTCTGAAGAAATTTTGCTGCCTCAGGGAGCTGGACCTACAAACTTCACTGAGATTTCTTTGGCAAGAATGTGTACTGTTTGCTTTTACTCATGTTCTCTAAGGTGATAAGCAGATATGATGAATATAATTCCTATTATGGGACTAGAAAAGACCAAAACAAACTTACTGTCACTTCTCAACTGGACCCATATATTTAAGTTTCAAACTAACACTGCAAAAAATACACATGTATCTCCTTTCAGTTACTTCCTCTGTTGTTCTATTGTTCACCTGTTCTGTTACTTTTGCACACCTGGGATTTCAGAGTGTAACCATACTATCCAATTATACCAGTTTTATACCACTTTAACTGTCATGGCTTCATACTACAGAATTCTAGGATTTGTAGTTTCATGAGAATTCTGTGCCAAAGAACTGTAGTGCACCTGAATTAAAGCACCCTGGCTTACAAATCTCAATATCTCACTAATTTAGAAATCCCAGGAATCCACAGAATGAAGCCATGCCATTTATAGCAACAAACTGCTACAACTATGTGGAGTATATACACTCCACTTCCTCACAGAAAGTGAGGATGTGAGAAAGGACTGGGGAACAAAGGAACAGGAGGAGCTTCAACTGGTATAGCTCGCCTATTTTAGTGCAAGATCTAATGGGTTATGTATCTGTTGTGAGATATCAATCACATTTAGACAGTAGAGTACATTAAGATTATTACTTAATTTCTATGAGCAGTCTGGATTTGGGCAACCAGTGTGACTGCTTGAAGTCTCCTGTCAAATTTAGCTAAGAAATCGGTGGTGGCATCTCTTGAAGAAAAAAAATCTCACACCACTCCCAAAAGGGAACATTTTTTAAAAAAGGAAAGAAAATCTAAAATGTTACTTGAACAGAAAAAAACAGATGGAAAACACAAAATTGGAAACTGTTTATGTTGAAAGCATTGGGGACAGAATATGCTGGTGCTCCTAGAAAGCAGATGTGGAGCTGTAGATTTGCTGCTTCTAGGGATGTTATTTTTCCTTTTCTTCACCTATGCTGAATCTGTGCATTCGTAAACAGACCAAAGTATCTTAAAAAGAACTCTAGTGACCTCTCCTCCAAATGATACCAAACCCAGGTAGCCACTGTTTTCAGAACTCTTCATTGCACCAGGATGTGAGGCACATGTGCCAATATGAGGAGAGTGGTAGCTCCCAACCTTTGGAATTGGTATGACTACAATATTTAACAAACACACAGACTTTTCACACACAGGGATCTGTAGAACAACAAACATATACAGAAACCCATGAGCAGTTCCATCCATTTATCCACATATCAGTGAATACCAAGACAACTTCTCTAGGAAGGCCTGAGAGCATTACTTCTGAACATAAGCTTCCAGCATAACTTTTTTAAACATGACATCTAAACACACAATCTCATTTTATAGATCTGTGCTATAGTTCCAAACAAATACATTATTTTTTTTTCAAAAGGTCAGGACTACTTTCTGCTGATTATGTGCCCTTTTTTAAAAAAAAAAATAAAAGGCAATTCCATTTCAATTACTTAAAAAACAAACAAAAAGAAAACAAACCGACTTTGCTTTAAAGACGTTCTTAGATATATAAACAGAAAGAAGGTCCATCTCAGATCCGGGACTCACTAGCAGTTAGCAGTTACATTTCTATACTTCTCAGTGCAAAGCACTCCCTAAGCGGTTTACAATGCATTTTTTACTAATTGTTCCCAACAAGCTGGGTACTCATTTTACCTACCTATGGAAGGATGGAAAGCTGAGTCAGCAAAAACTTGTTTTCATATTTCTATGGGTCAGACTTAGAAATATAAGTAACTCCTGACCATACACAAAGTGACTCAGCACTAAATAATTACAACCAGCCTCTTATCAGAGAGAACGTTTTTCTGGTTTGGGATGGGGCTTGTCTGTTAATGTCATATCTAGATAGGCTTAAGTTCTGTTCACAGCATTTTCAGAAATTCTCCACAGACCAACAAGGCAGGTTGGATCAAGATGCTAATAAGGGACGTAGAGAGCTGCCTTTTACTGGGCCAGATCACTGGTACATTTAGCCTAATATTATGTTGACACTGACTGGCAGCAGCTCTCAGTGGTTTCAGACCCAAGTCTTTCCCAGTCTTAGATGCCAGGAGCTAAACTTGAGATCTTCAGTATGCAAAAGATGTGCTCTCACTAAGCTATGGCACCTCCCCAACAGAGGTATTTGCCATTGTTAAGAAACTGTCCATCCATGCTGAACAGAAGTTAGGAAGACTATATGCTTCCACACTACAAAATGACAAAACTAGGCAAACTGCAGTCTTTTCATCCCTCCTACATCCCCAGTAATACATTAAAATGAGGTGGGCAACAAATGGCCCACTAGCCCATGCTCTGGGTAGTTCGTCCTGCGAGAGAATTTCAAATTTTTTGGAATCAGCTAAGTGGGAGGTACTCATCTTACTTTACTTTAATAAGAAGAAGTCTGAGTCACCCTCACAGGACTCACTTGACAGGCTCTCCTCCCTCATTGCTGCCTGACTACCAGCTTAGCTGAACATTCTGGAGAACTGAAACAAATAAACAAGCCAGCTTTTTTTAGTTATACTTCACTTCCAGTATATAATGCTGAACTTGCCACTATATGATGTTGAGATAACAGCCCTTTAATTGCTTGTGGATGCATAAAGAAAGCTAACATAGTTGGCCCTCAACATTCACTAGGGGTGCAGGACTCCCATATAAGTGGGAAAATTGCAAGTATCTAAATGTGAGTGAGAAGAGGGTGAGGCATGGTGGGGAGAAGAGGCACTCAACATTCAAACCAAGTCAGGGAAAAGAAGGGGAAGGGGAGCATTGGCATGGTGGTCCTATACTTCCTCTCTCTCACCCATCTCCTTCCTTGGGTGTCAGCTGGCATTGGGAGAGGGTTTGTGGTACTGAGAAATCAGGCTACAAGCTGTCCTTAAGGTGACCACTCAGCAGCTGGTGGTAGAGGAGGAGGAGGAGAAGGACCAGAGGCAGGTTTTTAAAAGCCTGTGCAGTCTGTTCAGAGCTGCTGAGAGGGAAGGTTCCCGCAGAAAAGAAGCACCTGAGGTGAGTGGGGTAGAGGTTGAAGAAACTTGCAAATAATCAAATCTGTGAAAGTTAAACCCAGAAATGTAGAGGGCCAACTAATAGCAAAGGCAGGTTCAGTTTGAAAGCTATGACACGTTAGTCAACAGCTATTCTTTATCATGTATGCTATATGTAGTCTCACAGGCAGGATAGCACCTGCATAGTTTAAAAAAAAGAACACACACACACACACAAAACACAAGACAATTCTATTTTTATCTTCGAAAATATAGCCTTGAAGCTGCCACTGTTCTAAACTCACAGCCAGCAGTGATACAAGAATGACTTGAGATATTGCAAGGTTGCATTAAATTAATTTCTATAGTAATATTGTACTGTTTGACACTACATTGCTACAGTATTTAATAATTTAATATTGGAAATAAAATAAGCAAAAGGGATAGACACTTTTCAACAGAAATTATTTGAGAAGGTATGTCTTATGCCTGCAAGGGTCACAGGTATTTTAAGAGCAAGAGGGCACTCATTTTTCATCTGAGAAACTTTCTGATCTATGAAGTGCTATGCGGCTATCCCATACGCCCTCTTTCTTCTTACAGTAAAGGCTGCTATGTGATGGGCAGGAGAACCCTGAGAAAGGGAAGAGGAAAACTGCTTTTATACAAATATACAGAATACAGTTACGTTGTAACTTCTTTGAAAGGGTATTCTATATTTCTGTTTTTTCCTCGCATTTAACATCTCTCTTATTATGCCCCCTGGACCTAACCCAGCCCCCTCCCAGCAATAAAAAATCATCCAAACACAACCTTGTTTATTTGCCACTCTACAATGTCTCCAAGAGCAATGAATCTGTGGATACCTCCTGACAAAAACTACAAGAAGTGGACTTCCAGTTTTACTATATATAGTACTGTTTTTCTGACTTCTTGCATATTCTAGATTAGAGCTATACACAAACAAAATTGGCCCCTGAACTCATCAAAGTTGCTCATTCCTGCAATTCTTTAAAGCATTCCAGGCAGACACAAGCTTATAAAGTTGGCACCCATCAGCTTGCAATTAACATGTAGCAATCAGCTTAGTTCAAAATTGCCCTTCTTTTCCACCAACAACTGCTTTGTGAGTACACACCAGTAATAAAATTATTAGTGTCTGCATTTCCTGTATTTCAGTTCTTTTTAACCTCACTGTTTGCAATTCCTTACCACTATTTGTGCACATCTGTGCATATACAGTTGGCCTTCCACATTTGCTAGGATTAGGGGCGCAAGACCCTCACAAAAGTGGAAAAATACCAAAATGTGTGTATGTGTGTCTGTAGGAAGGGGGCTGAGGCATGGTCAGCAGAACAGGCATCTAGGGTCAGGGAAAGGAGGTAGGTCAGCACAGTGGCCCTGTATTTCCTCTCTCTCGCCTATCTCCTTCCTTGGGTATGTGTGTGTGGGGTATCGGAAGAGGGATCCTGGTGCTGAGAAATTGGGTTGTGAGCCTTCCTTAGCTGGCTAGGCAGCAGCTACTGGAGCAGGAAGAGGACTTTTAAAGGGCTGTGCAACCAGATTGGAGCTGCTGAGAAGGAAGGTCCCCCCTCAAAAAAAAACCAGAAGTGCCTGAGGTGTGGGAGCAGGGGTTGGAGAAACTCACAAATAATCAAATCCATAAAAGTTAAACCAGCAAATATGGAGGGCCAACTCTACCTGCAACTCAGGAGAATGTCTCACACATTTCATGAAGTGGACTTCAGTCCATGAAAATTTATGCCATAATAAATCAGCTACTCTCTAAGGTCTGAAAAACCTTTGTTGTTTCTGCTGCAGCGCACCAACTTGGCTATGCTTCCAGAAAATGTTTGAACATGGACATGGTGGCCAAGAGGATGTGGCTACAGCATAGCGCTTTTTGTCCTTGTAAACAAACTTTTGCAGATATTGATTCTGGACAAAAAACATCAAATTAACAAACTCCAAAATAACCCTGTTCTGTGTTTTAAATTCTCTTTTGCCAGGATCATTTACACTAGGAAGTAAAATATACAATCAAACTGAACTTTCCCCTCCGCTACGAGGTATGTAAAAAAATATTTTTATTCTTCAAATCAAACTTATCATTTCATCCAATCTGGAAAGAGTCAAGCAAGCAAAAAGGTGAACTCCGATTGAAAATAAATGCCAAGTGCATCAGTTCACACAGTTTGCAGTTTTATTCACACACGCACAGAAATTAGCTGTAACAAGACAACACTGCCATTGATTAGGTGAATTCACAACATATTATGAATACTTTAGCAGAGGAGAAGTGAAGGGAACAAAAGTGGACCAAAGATCTCATAAACTCCCATCTCATTTCAATGAAGGAAGAAAATGTGGTAAATGTAATACCTCTATCTAAACTACTAACCATATATAAAGCAGCCTTCTCCAAACCAGGTATTCTTCTGCAATCCGTCCCATTCTAGCTAGGGCTGATAGCAATAATCCAACATGCTTGGCTGGAGAAAACTGATAAAAGGTATAACTTGATGGTATAAAAGCAACTTGCTACTGCTTTTGAGTAGCTACCATAACTAGACTACCACCATACCTACCACTGACTTCCTCATGATGTACACAATGATACTCAGCTAAGGAAGACACACTACTATTAGAAAGGGGGAGAAAAAAATGTGGCGACACCTTTAAAACTAACTGGGTTTTTATTTTTGCATGAGCTTTTGTGGATATAAACCCACTTATTCAGATACAGTACTGCTCGCCTCACTTCTTGCATCACTGTGACATCCAAAGAAGTGGAATTAATATCCACGAAAGCTCATGCAAACATAAATAAAAATAGTCTTAATGACGTTGCCACATTTCTTTTTTTTCCTCCTTCTTCCTTCCTCCTTTTTACGCTGCAAGAGACTAACATGACTACTTCTTTGACGTTACTAAAACATTACTGTTAATAGGCTCTTGGCTTGAACAAATATACACACAAGCCTTTTTTAATGACAAGGCAAAACTACTTCAGCCTGAAATGTGATACCAGACAGACAAAGATTAGCATCTATATGCCACCTTCAATCCACTTCCATTAGAATAAGTATCATGTTCATTATCAAAACATATGAAGACCAAGCTTCTGCAATCAAGACCACGAGAAAGCAGTTGCTGCTCAAAAATAATATGAAATTACAACAGAGGAATTATAGCCTGTTAAGAACTCTGCAATATGTGAGAGGAAAAAATCTGATTTTGGGGGGGGGAGGGGGTTGCAGGCAGGACTGCTCAACTGTTTTCACAGAACCGGTCCTCGGTATAATATCTTCTGAAGGTTCTGTTTTGTGCACATAAAAAAGAAGCTATGGGGCAACAGCTTTACATTAGCAGACTGGATAATAAGCCTGCAGACCCCTATTTAGTATGGCAGAACTCATTACTCGAGTCTGCCTATCAAGAAATATATAGGCTGGCCACTTGGGCTTGCCTTCAGAATTATGCATAAATCAAACCAAATATTAAAATTCATCAGACAAGAATTGCATGAAGAAATGAAACACAAAGTATGTCCAGTCTCCACCACAAGTCTCCAAAGAGAGTACACAGGAACCAGCTCCAGCCATTAATGTGTGAGATGCAAGGATGACAAACCTGTGACTTTCCAAATGCTATTGTGCTGTATCTCCTACCAGGGCATCCAGCATAGCTAAAGGTTAGGGATGATGGGAGTTGTAAGTTAATATTAGAGAAGCCAAAGTTACTGTTGTAGCTGGATGTGGGAGCACTGGATGTGAGATGTACAACTTCACTTCAAATATCTGCTGAGCTATGAAGTTTGCTGGATGACCTTAGGCTAGCTGCCTTGGACTTTAATGCTTTGTGTGGAGTTCGTCTTACCAAATGAGTCTCCCATTTCCATCTTTCTGCTGCAGTCCCCTGTGCCTTTCAGAAATCTAATCCTGACAGCTGAGGTGCCCTCAGAAAGAGCATGGGATGTGGCACAGGAAACTGAACAAGGAATGGGAAGAACAGACTAGACTGACCTTCCCTTCCCCCACAAACACACACCAGTTGAAGCGCCTCTCTTACTCAAAGAGGGCTGTTTTGGATCCAAGCCATGTCCTTTGAACCTTACCTAAATGACAGCACTGTTCCAAGAAGAACATGGTATAACCCAGTGGGTGCCATCCTGAGGTCCTTAAACGAAGGGGCAAGATATAAATGATGTGATAGACCCAAAGCTTGGAAAGAACTAGCTAAATGTAACATGCTAATTAATCCCCTGTGTGGCTTAAAACGTTACTGTGTTTGTGGCATTTATTATCATAAATTAGTAATAACCAGTTAAATGTGTGAATGACTGTTCCCCACCTCTACTATACATGCTTCAACATAATAACATAGGATATGGTCTCCAGAAAAGTGTCTTAAAAGGTGAACACATAGAGGCTCTGTTCCAAAGACTTGTAGGAACCCACATATATTCAGATTATTATACATGCAAAATTTCACCTTTCCCATACAAAGGAATGAGAAAATCACTTCCTATACTATGCAACATTACAGCTCAGAAATATGTACACATTCGCTAGATGAGCATGGCTGCTTATAAGCTTTTACTACTAGAATTTTTTTTCTACCCCAAGAGGGTTGCCATCACTGCCTCTAAGTGACTATATCACATTTCACTGATTATATCTATATCCTTTCCTCGTATTTTGCAGATGCTTACCAATTTTGTACTTCTCATTTTTTGGCTTTTATTCAAAGATTAAATCCATTTAGAAATCAGTTCCCAGAGAAAATATGGCACTGTGTGACATTAAAATGTTGGGTTTTTAAAAATGTGCTCTCAAGTTAAGATGAAGTCACACTATTTGTTACTGCCATGTGACAAAGTAAAAAGACATCTGACCTATTTTTATGAGAATTTGACCTGTCAAAAGACTAAGGATCCAGCCAAAGTCAAACACTTTTTAAGCTCCACTGATTTCAATGGGAAAGATATGAGGACTTGCTTATCTCACTCTCGTTGAGACCAATGAAGCTTAAGAAGTGCTTAACTTTTGGCTGGATTACTGCAAATATTTATCTGCCAAACACGTAACTCTAAATAATTAGGAGGAGTAATGGGCACAAGATGGCTTTGATCATCTTTATCTTTTGAAAACTGTAGATTACTGTGATACTCCACAAGGTTTTCTTTCGGGCTCAGTATTTGACATCAAGATTCTTAAAATGTGTTTATTTATTTTAACACATGCTTGGCAAGATTTATACCAATGTTTCTGTAAAAAAAGAACGCTGGCTTTTCCCTCTGTTTCTATATTACAAGCTCTGAAATGTCCAACATCTCTCATTATGCCTTTTTACTATACACACAAGCAAGGAGACTTCCTTTTCATCTTGTGGCAATAAAATGCTCTGCTCAATATCTAACTACCAAACCCTGCCTTTGTTTGAGCCTTTAGTTGTCTCAAGGCTGACATAGACATAGACATATAAGCTGCAACAAACAAAGTGTTTATTGTTACCTACTTTGTTTTCCTGTTATATGGATAAGATCCAGAAGAGTTATAGGATGTGAGGAATTTGTTTTCAAAAGGTACAACAGGAAAAATGGACATTTCTTAGGTGAGCATTTTTTTTTTTCAATCTGGGTTCTATGAGCATTTCTCAAGGTTGCACAAAAATTCACATCCTCCTACTTCAGGCACTCTTTGAGAGTACCTTATACAAATGCCCCAGAGAAATACACAAGCAAGGTCTAATTTCTTTTGTCAATTTTAACTTTTTTAAAAAAGGGGGGTCAGGAGAAGGTCACAGAGAGAGGGGACAGGATTCTGCAGTGGTTCCTTAAAGACTGAAAGCCACTGTCTTATAAAGAGTAATTGTTTTCTTTACAGCACAAATCTATACATATTTATTCAAAAATAAATCCCACTAGGTGTTTAATGAGATTATTTCCTACACAGTATGTTTAGAATTGTACCCATAATTGTAAATCACCAACCTTTAGCACTGGGATTAACCACTTAATATATCTCATTTTTCAGGAAACAGATGACACAGCAGCTATAAACTTAATTTAAATCAAGAACATAACTATTTAACTAAATAACTAATTTTTCTTGACAATTCTAACAACACCTAGATTTAAAAAATCAACCCACCATGCTTATCACAATAACTGGATTTACCTTTCCACAGTCTCATTAACCCTGCCTCTAATTAAAACAGAAGAATCCTTGTTCAAGATCTTACGTGCTTTTTAAAATTGGACTGTTTGAAGTTTGCTTTACAACATCAAAATACACATACAACACTGTTCAAACATGAATTTAAATATAGTTGAGAGAGCAACATGATCCCTCCTGCTTTCTTTTAAGAACTACCTGTTAATAGAGACCAGCAATAAGTACAGTAGCAGATAGAACCAGAGGCCTAGAACTACCACATGATGGTCCAAGCAATCCTAATATACCACAGTAGAAAACATACTCTTTCAGTTGTTCAGCTCAGTTTCTACTCGCCTTAGCCAGCATAGCCAATGGTCCAACAACATTCGAATAAATATGCATTCCCCATCTCCAAGTGGATACTCTCAATCTGGAATTAAAACCACTAAATACAAGAAGACTTTGTTTTGAATAAGAATACATAGGATTTGGATGCAAGCCACAATTCTTCTGTATCACCTCAAGATTTCAGTACACAGTCAGCCCTCCACATTTGCGGGTTTCACTTTTGTGGATTTGATTATTCATGGATTATTTGCTGTCACCTCTGCTGCCTCCCTATGCCATTTTTAATAGGCACTGCAAGCCTGGTGAGACTGAGAAACTGCAAACAAGGCTTATAAGTCCCTATTTAAAATGGTGTGGGGCAACACTGGAGGTGGCAGTAGGCCTCACCAGCCACCCGCTTCTGCCTTGTGAAGGAACCCTGATGCCTCAAATGAATTCACAGTGGATTGAATATACTTTTTTGTGTGTTAAATATGGTTTGGGAGGGCCTAGAGTTATTCACATTTTTTTCACTTTCACAGAGGTCCTGTGCCCCTAACCCTGGCAAATGTGGAGGGATGACTGTATTTGGGGATGCAACTAGCTGTCATGTTGGAAATTTCAGTAACTGTGACTTAAGACCAACTATTTTTCTACACCTCCCCTCCCTGATCACTTAAGTATATAGGAATAAAGGAATACAAAGCAAGTGTCTGTCTCAGCTGTGCTTTTCAAGAGCAGAGAAACATTAATAACAACACGTCAAAGACTCTTGTGACCCCGATCACTAACAAAATTATTACAGCCAATACTTTCATTGAGCTATGGCCCAATTCCTCAAAGCTTATGCCATAACAAATCTGTTAGTCTTCAAAGTGCCACAGGGCTGCAAAAGATTTAACATAAATACATGAGTAAAAAGGAGCTTCACAAGCATATACAGAGTGCTTTTTCTCTCAGTAAGAGAGCCTGTCAGCAACTATCCTTTCCCTTAGCAACGGGAGGGAGCGTTTCCAGGTCGAAGGGCCTAATTTCCAAGGAGTCTCCACACATTTCTGCCACTCCCCTCTACTGTATTCCTAGGCACACTGCAACCTTGCCAGCCTCTTTAAGAAGGACCGGTCGGTGCTTTTGTCAGTCTATTAAAAGTGCGTCGGCTCTCCTTCTCCTGACCCGCGCAGCACAAAAGTAGGCCTTCTTTTCCCATCCTCCCATCCACAAGATGGGTTGCCTGCGTTTTTGAATTAAGGAAGGCAGGACCGGGGAGGATGGAGGACTGTGTACATAATAACAGAGCACCCCACACCCCCCCAAGCCTTCTGCTAAGGGGTGCACCCGTGGCCTGCCCCCCTCCCTGGCTTAGGAGAGCCCCCCAATTCAGCAGCATTATCAAGGGAGGAAGGGAACGCAACGCAGACCGAACGTCTCTGGGGCGCTGTCCCTCAAGGACACCGGAGCCCACGTGCGCCGCCAGGGCCTCCCTCTCTCCCGCCCCCCCGTCGTTCCCCTCCACCCCACCGCCCACCCGAGCGAAGAGTGTGGGAAAGGCGGCACCAGCGTCTCTCTCTCTCTAGCGCTCGCCCACCATAGATAAGGCACCCTTATGGCTGAAAGCGAGAGAAAGAGAAGGAGGGACACGCACTGCAAACTCATCCGCCCCCGTCACTTCTGAGGCGCTGCAATGGCATGAGAAGCCTGGGAAAGCTGCTCCTGAGGAACTGCAAACGACACACACACACACACCCCTCCTCATCATACGACCGGCCCTAAAGCTTCTCCCACTTCTTGCCTTGCCAGCTTCAGGCCGTTTCCGCACTACCCTGTTACAGGGCTATTATTCCGCTTCCAACATCCTGTGGGATCCTGGGGTTCGCAGTTTAGAGAGAGGCGCCTTTAGCCTCGGTAATCTACAGACCCCGGAATTCCACGGGATGTTGAAAATGGCATAATAGCACTCTAACGGGGTAGTGCGGAAAGGCCCTAAGTTAGCAGGAGGGAGTTGAGGGCTCCCGCGCCTGCGAAAAAACCAAAACCGAGTCCCGGAGGGGAAAGGAAGGACAGGGAAACCGGGCTCGGAGGCGAGGGGAACGGGAGAACGCTTTGCGCTTACCTCTCGGGCTGCCGTCTGGAAAATACGGCGGGGCCGTCGGCGTCACGTTGCCCGAACTGGGGGCTGACAGCAGCGGGGACCGCTCGTCCACCCCGTCAGCAGCCATGACTACTGCAGCAACAGCAAAGCAGAGGCGGCTGCTGCTGCTGCTGCTGCTGCTGCTGCTGGCGGCGAAAGGGAGAGCGAGCGCCCGGGCTTGCAGCAGCCACACACTCCCACACTGTGCGTGTCACAAGGCAGCGGAGAGCGGGGGAAGGGAGAGGCGAGCCGGGGCGGGGGGTAGCGAAAGCAGCCCGAGAGCTGGGGAAGAGAGAGAAAGTGGTGACGGGGGGGGGGAGGATGGGAAACGCGGGCCCAGGCTTTTTTCCCAAGGTGCAAGTTAGATCAATGAAAAGGAGGAGGGGCTCCCGCGGATCGCTTCCTGCTCTCTCTGCAATCGCTGGAAAAGTTGAGGGGGGGGGGGTCGGAGGAGATGCATATTTTATTTATGCACACAGATGATCGACGGCCACCGCTTATGCTTCGGGTTGCCCCACTGAGTTAACTGGCCCATTTTGAAAACTTTTCGTTTGACCGAAAGGTGCCCCCAGTCAATCAGGCAGCAATTATCATCATCTGCAAAAAACCCCGACAGCTACGTAGTATACAATACACAAATAAAACGTGGCTTTTATGGACCATTTTTAAAGGACAGAGTTCATATAGGATGGAATGCTTCTTTTAATACAGGGATAGCTGCTGCCACACATAAATAAAAAGCTAGGAGATTGTGCTTCTCGGTTCTTGCTTTTAATCTTGTGTGAATTTAACCAGTTTGTTAATTTAGTCCCTGCTAAAAGAAAGAAGAGGAAATGCAGCTTAAATATACGAAGTTGTGACATCTGTAAAAATATATTTGTGGTCTGAGGTACATTTTTCCCCAGCTAATTTTTCCCATCACTGTTTTATATATAAGGTAACCTGGAGACTCACTGAAGTCTGTATTTACATCTGCACAGATGGGTATGGGACTGCATTGTTGGTTACATTATCTCAGTTTTGGAACTGACTTGCTTGGCTTTCACAGCCTATTACAAATCTTGAATCCCTTGTTAACTCTGAAGAGAAAGAAGCTGCCTGTGGATGTATAAACTGGCTGATTCTCCCCATCTCACCATGATAAAATGTCTGAAGGACCCAGTATGCAGTTTGATAACTGCTGTGGCTGCATCTTAGGGAATCCTGGGATTTGCAGTTTAAGGAGGTGTGGTTAGGATTCTCAGCTACAGAGCTCTAGTGCCTCTGACCAAACTACAAACTCCAGAACTCTTATATAGGAGGTTGCCCTGGCAGTTATGGTCATAGTGCAATAACTTGTGTAGTATGAAAGGGGCCATGGTGACTGGCCTGGAAGTAATTGGTGAGTTCATGGCTGAAATGATATTTGACATCCAAACTCACACCAGACATTCTTATGATGGTTGTCAGCACTCAACGTGGAAATCATAAGACAGGCATTTAGCCAGGAGCAGTAGTGTGGGTCAAAAGTGAAGCCCTACCATTAAGCAGAGTGAGAGGGCTCCCTCAGGTAGCAGATGCTGGTGGTAGCAAAGTGATGGTAGATGGTGCTCTTCATTCCACATAACTGTCATGCACTTCTTAAGCTAACTTGTTGCTCTCAGAAGCAGTAGAGGATGTTGTCCCATTGCCAGCATTAAAGTAAGGTTGAACAGCCAGTCTCACCAGCTTCTGTACTTGGAGAGGATAAGTGGAAACATGTCATCTTGTCCTATGCTTCAAGCAGCAAAACATCTTGGGCAGCCCTGTGGAGCACGGTAAGTTTAGAAGTGCCATGCTTCTTCACCTAAGTGTTCTCAAAGCTTGCAAACTGAATCAGACTATAGCTCTATTGGGGCTTGCATTCTGTCTAATTAAGGGGAGGGCAACTTCTTGCACAGGTGGCACCATCTATGATGCTCCTCCATCCCAATACATGCTGAACTAGCACTCTTCTTGTTGTGTGCCTGCAAATCATTATAGCGATCCTAAGGCAAACCTATCATAGTTTCTGGCAAGAACGGTTCATAGAGGGGGATTGCCACTGCCTGCCTCTGAGGCTGAGAGATTGTGACTTGCCCTAGGTCATCCAGTAGGTTTCCATGGTTTCCTAGAGCCCTTGTCCAATACTCAGACTGCTACATCATGCTAGCTCTTACTATGCTGCTATGCAACCAAATTTTGGCAAGTGTGGAAGATAACAAAACAAAACCCTGCAACTTATTTTAAAAACAAGGCATATAGGGAGTGTGTGGTTTGCTTTAAAACAGGATGACATTTCTGGAAGTACTTTTAAGACAAAGCATGTGCTCTCTTGGCTCTGCCATTGCATTCTGGGCAATGACTGATGCCTGAGTGAGGGGCACAAATGGACTGAGAGGTGACACATACCCCATAGACTACATATTGCCCACTGCTGTTCTAGTCTGACTTGCCATGGCTCTTCAGAGTTTCAGCCAAGCAGAGATCTTTCTGTATCTTGATCCCTGAGATAATTTAGCTGGAGATAAGCAGGAATGGAAATTGAAATCTTACACATAAGAAGGCCTTCTTGGTGGCTGCTCCTGGACAAGGATTTCTCTCACACAGAAGGCCAGGTTGGCTCCCTCTCTGCAATACTTTTGTCAGCATGTGAAGACCTTTTCATTTAGACATATATAGAGAGATTAACTGGATGTGCAGAAGGTTTTTTTAATGGTGTCTGTGTGCTGCATTTTTAAAAATCTGACTGTTCTATCTTTTAAATGGATCTATGTTATCAATTATGAGTATATTAACACTCATTTCATTTCATTTTTTTAAAAAACTTTTGTATTACCAGTTTTTTTTTAACTATATGTGGTTTTTAACTTTCTTGTAAGGCACCTTGGGTCACCTGTCAGGAGAAGGGGGGAATAGTAACTAACTAAATAAATATTCTGCTCTTGCCATTAAGATATGACCCATACCATAACTAGGAGAGGATTGGGAAAAGAACTCACGGCATGTCTTGCTGAAGCTGATTGTGCTCTCACATTGTGCTTCGCTATTCCAGAACATTTCAGGAATATTTTCCAAAAGAACAAAGAGACTGGGGCCATTTCCGCCCTACATTGTTATAGTGCTCCACTTTCAATATCCTGTGGAATTCTGGGGTTTGTAGTTTACTGAGGCCGAAGAGCTCTCTGGCTGAGAATTCTAAAGGCCCCTCCGTAAACTACAAACCCCAGCATTCCACAGGATGTTGAAGATGGAATAATAGCACTGTAATAGTATAGTACAGAAATGGCCTGGGTCAAACCATGTCATGGGCTGGATCGAACTTAAAGGCTATCAGTTGACTATCCTGAGTACCTAGGCCAGAATCCAGCACTTAGGCCTTGAGATTCCCCTGATGTAAGCATGTTTAGTTCAGAGCTTATTTGGGAGATGTTGCCCAACGCCCCCCCCAACTCTTTTTTCAAGTTCTGACTTGACTTTGTGTTAAAGGGGGGGCATTTTCCTGAAGATTATTGTTTGCAAGCCAAAGAGGGAGCACTAGACCCAAGTGGTCATTTGGAAATCAGCACACCCACATTTTATGAATGATGCTTGTACTACTAATGATGCCCAAGTTGGAATACTATTTAAAATTGCTGGTTATCAGTGATTTGATCTAGTCTTGGCACTTACTCTTTGAGTTGGCTGTTTGACACATTAGCATTATGTCTTCCCATGCAATATCCTTTGAACCTATGAAACGCATAGAGAATGGGTGACACCTGACTTGACCACAGCACATGTGAAAGGGATCTAGAAGTCTTAGTAGACCACAAGCTGAACATGAGTCAGCAGTGTGATGAGGCAGCTAAAAATGCCAATGAGATTCTTGGCCGCATCCTAATAGGAGTATAGTGTCTAGATCAAGGGGAGAGATAGTACCCCTCTGTTCTGCTTTGGTCAGACCCCGCCTGGAATACTGTGTCCAGTGCTGGGCATCACAGTTCAGGAGGATATTGACAAGCTGGCGCATGTTCAGATGAGGGCAACCAAAAGGGAGAAGGCTAGAAACCACGCCCGATGAAGAGCTGGGCATGTTTAGCCTGGAGAAGAGAAGGTTAAGAGGCGACATGATAGCTGTGTTTAAATATTTGAAAGAATGTCATACGGAGGATGGAGCAAGCCTGTTTTCTGCTGCTCCATATACTAGGACATGGAGCAATGGCTTCAAACTTCAGGAAAAGAGATTCCATCTAAACATTAGGAAGAATTTCCTGATGGTCAGAGCTGTTCAACAGTGGAATATGCTGCCTCAGAGCATGGTGGAGTCTCCTTCTTTGGAGGTTTTTAAACAGAGGCTGGAAGGCCATCTATCAAGAATGCTTTGATGGTATATTCCTGCATGGAAGGCAGTTGGACTTAATGGCCTTTGCAGCCTCTTCCAGCTCTATGATTCTGTGAACCAACTATCTTGCATGGTCTGTCATAATGAACTGCATACTCTTGGTACATAAAAATGTAATGTGGGAAGCAGAGCATGGAAAGTTAACCTTAATAAGTAATTATAGTGCCAAGCAAAATAGTTAGTTGCTTTTATTTTTATAATTCTAAAAGCAACTATAGACTCTCCTGTTTCACAGAAGTAACTAACTGGATTTCAATGCTACAAGGCACTGGCTGTGCCACAAACTGTACTCTCATCCTGTTCATGCTGCTACCTCAAACCTCCTAATGAACCAAGAGGCACAACAAAAACGTGTGATATTCATTCTCTGTCATTTAGTGAGGCCACATCCTATTAACTATAAAAGTAATGTGAAAAGTTACAGTTATACAAGCTCTGGAATGGAGTTTTCCTTCATAAAGTCATAATCATAGTGTAAGTTAATTACTTTGTTACTGGGAACAGAGTAAACAAGTAGCTAGTTATTTGTAACTAATTGGTTCCAAACTGTAGTGGGAAGTCGCCTTTATCCTCCCTAGATAAGAACATTTGCAAATTCAAATAGTTTTGTAGGAAATCCTGGAACATTCTGGAACATTTTCTAATACATCCACTGGAATGCTTCCATAAACCTTCTGTAACTACTGTTTCAAGGCTAGACTGTAGTTGTAGCTAGAAATAACAGACAGGCAGCTCATCTTTCTAAGATGCAAACAGAAAGAGGCTTGAAAGGGCAGAGCGGATGAGGCAGGCAGAAGCAAAGCAAAGGTAGAGGAAGAAAAGGAGCTTCTGTGAATAATCTATTTGCCTCTAATTTGAACTCAAGCAACAGATATTTAAAGAATCCTGGCTGTCTAATTATCAGTCAAGAGAAGCTATATAAGCTTCTCTTGTTGTAATTAAGAAATAACTAACCAGGTACCAAATACCTCTTGGGGTTAACTCATGATGAAAATTCCTCGTCCTTGTGAACAGGATTAAAATGATTGACAGCTTTAGGATTTTTGCAAGTGATTTTTTTTAAAAGCATTATTAGAATATTTCTACAGGAGGGAATGAATTTTTGGCAAAGCAGTCCCACACCTGCATTTTGCCTGCTATTGAAACACTTGGGGTGTGTCAGCACTCTATTCCGAATTGTGTTACTGTTATTTTCAGGGCCTTTGGAACTGATTTTAGAGTGGGGGAGGGCCTCAACACTGATAGGCAGGTTGTTATTAATTGTGCTTTCTTGCAGGTACCTGTAAGGGGAAGGCAGATTACTTTTTGTCACCCATTGTAATTGAAACAAGGTTCTTAAATATGAAGGCTCTTGCAAGAACCATGTGTACTTAGAAGTCCCCTCCGTGTGTTGTGTGTAGCTTACTCCCAAGCGAGTGCATGGAAGATAGCTTACAGGCAATCTTTATTATTCTTGTGAGAGCTCAGCAACAGTTGCTGTCTTAATATTTTTATTGATTGATCATTTAATATATTTCTGATTGATGCTGTCTGAGGAGACTCAACTACATAGGAATCCTGGCAGTCCAGTTTTGTCAGGTCATTTCAGGGGGCCTGACACTCTCCCAAACATAGTATTGGGGGAACTCCAGCCTGCCCCCCACATTCCAAGGTCCATGCCTTTCATAGCCTGTACAACTTTCACAGAAAATAGAGAGTGAAAAGCTTTGTATACTTTACATACATTAGTCATTATCATTGCTACCTATTTTCTATAGGGAAACCAGTAGAAACATTCTCGGTACTCACCAGCTGATAAATGTTATTGTTGTTGTTGGTTTTCAAGTCATTTCTGACATGCAACCCTAAGACAAATCTGTTACAGGGTTTTGTGGGGCTGAGAGTGGTGACATGCCCAACATGCCATTGGGTTTCCATGGCTGAATGGGTAATCAAACTCTAGTCTCAGGATCAATAAATAGACACCTGTAAAATAAATCATAGACTGAGTCATTATTGGCACGCAGATTTTAATCTAGAAGTAGGTTGATTAACGTCAGTGCTGAATGTTACTTTTAGCCTCAAAAACTACCTTAAAAACAGCCTGTCTCATCCAGCTGGATTGGGCCTGCTAGATCTATTCCAACCACCACCACCACCATCAGTAGATGCATTACAGCAGAGATGCATACAAAGCTTGAAAAGCTACTTCTGAAAAGCAGAAGTAGCTTGGGAAATCTGAGAGTTCTGATCAAAAAGTGACTTTTCTAAGCTTTGTTAAGATAAGTGATTAATTAAAAATAACAAGCCTCCCAAAGTAGTCATGTGCCATTGTATCTATTATTTCAAAGAAGTAACTGTACCTCCTTCCAATAATTCAAAAGTAAGAAAAATAACTACTTTTTAAAACTATCAAAATGTTACAGACCTCTGGCCAATTATACAAAACATACTTAAGTAGTGACACATGGAAAGTTCAGGTACGCATAAATATGCATGGTTTCAATAGGGCACTCCTATAGCACTCTAAGGGAGGACTCTGCCCACTTCATGGGCCATTTCTGCACTAGCCTGTTATAGTACTACGATTCCACTTTCAACATCCTATGGAATCCTGGGGTTTGCAGTTTTGGGAGGGGCCACCTGGCCCCTCCCAAAATTGCAAACCCCAGGTTTCCATAGGATGTTGAAAGTGGAATCATAGTGCTATAACAGGCTAGTGCAGAAATGGCCACGGGCTTGAGAAGGACTGCTGCCCCATGGTTGATGGGGGAGGACTTTGTCCATGACTTTTGAAGGACTTACCAATGACCTTTGAAAGACTTACCAATGGAACAGCTGCATTGACTGTTCAATGGTTAAGTAGAAATTTGCCACCTAGTGACTAAAAATGGTAATGCAAATGTCAAACAGACATGTAAATTAATTTTAAAATAATCATGTAACTGCCAAGTGTGCACCTCTATGGTCTCCTTGATATGCGTGTCATGGTTTGGGTATCTATGTTTCATACTCTTGGAGCTATAACCCTGACAAACCCATCTACATTGTTTCTTTTTACCATTCAGTGTGCTAAAGCCAAGAAGATATTTGCCAAGGCTTTATGTATTAAAGATCTTTCAAATCTCAGATGTATACAAAGATACTTGTGGGTGGTCTGATCACTCATCAGTTCTCTGTCCAGAAATTACCCTGAAATAAACATCTGATTTAACAAAAGTGCTGAAAACTATATGTCAACATGAGCTAGCTGTACTTTCACAAATATGTTTACAAAGGATTTGTTCCAGTATGTCCTACTGTGCCATACAAAGTTCCATCTTAGCAGGAGTTTTACTTCCTGCACTGTTGTGAACATGTGGCAGCAAGCTGATAAAGAATCCCTAAAGAATAAGAAAGAAAGACTATGGAGGGACAGATGCACATTTGGAGTGCAAGGAGAATTGAATAGACTTTCAAGATACAGGAAAATTGCTGGCTGGAAAGGCTCCTGAAATATGCATGTTTGCATTTTCTGCCAGCAGAATCAATGTTATATTGTACAGCCCTGCTGCAGACCTGGAAAAAGGAGTTTTGTTTTGTTTTTCTGGATGACTGTTTCCAGATGCCTCCATCTAGTATGACTGGGGGATTCTGAGAGCTGTAGTCCAAAAGGTAACATTTCCCAGCTCTGTGTTTCCTATGATGTTGTTCCAAAGCAGCAGTCCATCCATTCCCTCCAAAGAACATATTTGCAGAGATGTACTGAAATGTCTGGGAACTGAGGTGTACCTTGGATTGCTCCTGTTTAACTGGTTTGTGGATTGGGCTGATAAAAGAATTTAGAGTGTTATGTTTGATGTAAGATATTGGAAGCCGGCAAGGTGGATATAGCAGAACATCCAGGTGATTAGGACTCCTCTTCTGTCAAGTTTGGAAAGTGCTTTTCAACTCAGAGAGCCAATATGCAAACACATATGTTTGAGTCTGATAAGGAGTAAATCAAAAGATGCCATTTCAGAAAACAGCCATGTTAAATGCCATTTTAATTCTCAATATTCTTGTAGACCTGCACACAAGTACATTGCTTCTATCACAATAAAGCTGGTTTCTAGCTGAACGCAGGATTCTGGCTAGCTGCATATTATTTATTTAGCCCACAGGCACTTAACCATAGTTTGGATGTGTGTGGCGGTGGGGAGGAAGGTAAAGTAATCAGCAGTTATCATGCCCCTACTGGAAGGATTCTCTTCCAAACACAAACCAGGCCTAGATGAGAGAGAACAATGGATCACTCTGGAGGACCTTGGGGGAAAGGACGTAAGGAGCCTTACCCTGATAGGCGAGGTGATCTATCACAAGTTAGCAGACAGGCCATGGCCACCTCCCAGCCTCAAAGAGTACTGGTGTTTGAAAATATGTATAAATCTGATGGCCTCTTGAAGGGATATGTTCTTGTGAAGAAAGATTCCTCAGCTATAAAGGCCTTTTTATGTGTAATAACTTCCTTCTGAAGATCTTGTTGTTGTGTGCATCAAGTTGTTTCTAACTTATGGCAACCCTAGGGCAAACCTATCATGGAGTTTTCTGGGGCTGAGACCTATGATGCACTCAAGGTCACCCACTGGATTTCCATGGCTAAGGGGGGATCTCCAGGATCCTGGTCTCCAGGATCATAGTCCAGTGCTCAAACCACTACCCTGCGCTGCCTGTCTTGACTTCTGCTTATACGCTTGCAGGTTATAAGCAGACTTCTGCTTATATGCTTGAGGCCCAGGCAAGGCTCTGGGACCTTAATAATAATAATAATAATAATAATAATAATAAATAATTTTTATTTGTTACCTGCCTCTCCTCAAGGAGGGGAACAACAGGTTAAAATACAATTAAAACGCATTATGATTAAAATACTCTAAAAACATAAAACCATTTAAAAACAAATATATCATAATTAAAATAATAATTAAAATATATCATAATTAAAAATAGACTGGATAGGCCTGCTGGAAGAAATAAGTCTTTAGGAGTTTTTTAAATTTCAGACAGCATATTTTGCTATCAAATCTCTTCTGGCAGGTCATTCCACAGTTTAATGGCAGCTGACGAGAAGGTCCTCTGAGTGACCGTTGCCAGTCTAGTTTTAGGCAATTTAAGTAAATGGCCCTCAGTATTCCTAAATACTCAGCTAAAGTTTTCAGTTACTTAGGGTTTCCAGAGGAGAGCCAGCATGGTACAGTGGTCTGAGTATTAGACTAGGGCTATTTCCACACTAGCCTGTTATAGTGCTATTATTCCACTTTCAACATCCTATGGAATTCTTTGAGGCCCCTCCCTAAACTGCAAACCCCAGGATTCCATAGGATGTAGAAAGTGGAATAATAGCACTGTAACAGGCTAGTGTAGAAATGGCCTAGGACACTGGGAAACCACGGTTTGAATCCCTGCTCAATCATGGTAATCCACCTGGTTACCTTGGGCAAGTCACACTCTCCCAGCCTCAGAGGAAGGCAATGGCAAACCCTCTCTGAAATCTTGCCAATAAAACCCTGTGATAGGTTAATAATAGTTGTTGTTGTTTATTTATTTATTTATTTCTTACCTCCCTCTCCCCAAGGCTCAAGGTGGGGCACAACATAAAATAAAATTAAAAATGCATTGTAGATTAAAATACACTAAAAACACATAAAACCATTTAAAATACATCAGTTTAAAATTCATAATTAAAAATAGACTGGGTAGCCTGTTGGAAGAGATAGGTCTTTAGTGCTTTTTAAAATTCAAATCTCTTCTGGCGGGTCATTCCACAGTCTAGGGGCAGCTGATAAGAAGGTCCTCTGGGTGATAGTTGGCAGTTTAGTTCTGGCCACTTTAAGTAAATGGCACCCAGAGGATCTGAGTTTACAGGATGGATTGTATGGGAGAAGGTGATCCTGCAGGTAACTTGGACCCAAACCATGTAGGGCTTTAAAGCTAATAACCAAGACTTTATACTTTGCTCGGAAGCTAACTGGCAGCCAGTGGAATGATTTTCATATCAGTGTGATATGCTCACTTCTTGATGTACCTGTAACCAATCTAGCTGCCATATTTTGGACCAGCTGGAGTTTTCAAACAGAGGTAGTCCTTAGGGTCACCATAAGCCATCAATGACTTGAAGGTACAAAGCAACAACAAAGGTTACTGTACGACATCTTTTTCCCCAGACATGTCCTCTTTTTCATAGTGAACACTTTTGTCCAGGGGCTTTTTAAATAGTCTGGGTTTCCTTAGAAGGCCCTCCCTACCTCTGAAAGTCAGAAGTGAGCAGGCTTTGTAAGTCTAATTATTGCAAGTCTATGGGACAAAACAAAGCACCATAAAGAGAATATCTTGTCACTAGGGATGACCAAGATTGTTGCTTGAAAGCTTAATGTCATCACACTGCTGTAATGGGACTCACAAAGAGAGGTGTGATGGGGAATGGAGAATCACAGTAACAGTGGCTCTGGCGAGGAAGGAGCTACTGCATGGTATAGAGTAGTTATGGGCTTCTTCCTTCTCTCCCAGAAAACCTGGATGTTTATATTCACTCCCCCCAACTTTCCTCTTCTCAAGACTCTCCATCTATTGTCCCTTTTGCTGCCTATAGTTCTCCTTTTTAGTCCACTTGACAGTTTTCCCTCCTGTTGCTCTACTTTGCAGAGTTGTTGTGGGAACCTGCAGTGCTGGAGTAGTGGATGCAAGAATGCAAGGGATGGTCCTCTAATCCTAGATTGTGTTGAGAAAGTGCTGAGATAACCAGATCAATTGTTACTATTATTAAATAAAACAATGAATTGAAACAGTTGTTACTTAAACACCATGAAGTTTAGGAATATTTCTGGTAATGATTATATAGTGGGAGTATTTAAAGCTAGAGTTGCCATAGCCGTTAGTGATCTGAAGCAGTCAGTTGGTAAATTAGTCCTCTTTTTTACTTTTCCAAATATGGTAACTTTACAGTTACTGCAATGCTAGAAATTTGAGACTGGGTGAAAATTTATTTGGGGAAGGTGGAATTCTTATTTGGGAAGGCAATGTTCTCATTTTGACCTTCTCTCTGTGGCTACACCCTTTGTATGTCCCCTAAAATTTTGCTAATCTTGTAAGCAACTGCTAGATAGCTCTTGCTTCCTCTGTGGTTGCCTACATGCCATGATAAATGGAAATTTATCAGTGATTCCTCACTGAGAAGGTGAGATATGTATATTTTGAGATCCTAGCTTGCATGCTATTCCACAATGGTCCTTCAACTGTAAGAGTTGAATTACAGGTGATATTTAGGTGTGTTTTCCCAGTGATTCAGCAGTGTTAGGACCAGTTCAATATATTTTGTGGCCTGAGATGGGAAAGATTGTGCTCTTCTCTGTTCTATATATAGAAGCTAACTGGAATGGCAGTCAAATGTCCTTTTCCATATTGATAACAGGACAGTATCTCCCCCAACACCTAGGGCATCAGGCACGTTGTATGTTTCATTCTACTCTACACCATTCCCTAGCACCTGTAGTTGGATTTCCTACTCTTCTTCCTAACCTAAAAATGTTCCTTCCAGATCTCATGTTTGATTCTATAGGTCCTTTCCGCAGCTTACCTTTTTTCAGCGCTGGGGTGCAGGGATTGTGCGAGCAGCCTCCAGCGAAAGGCTCTCACGTCCCCGCTGCTTCAGCTCCCCACGAGCTGCTTGCTTTCGAGCAGGTAGTGCAAGAGCCCAGGCTATGCTGGGGCAGGAAGCATGACTGCCACGGCTCCAGAGGCTCTGCATGCACGGCAAGTACGCATGAGGCCCTGGAGCAATGCGTGACCGTGCACCATTTTCGGCTCAAAGCTGAAAATGAAAACGTGCGCAAGCAGCGCCTGCCCTACCCTGGAGCGTCACACGATTGCGAGTGTGTTGTGCAGATCGCTCCTCACAATCGTGGGATGCTCCAGTCGCCCTTTTGCATGGCAAATGCCATGCAAAAAGGCCCTAAGTCTTCTTGGACCAGACAATTCACAAGGAAATAGTATGGCAGATAAAATGGTCTGAAACAGACTGCTGGGCACTCATTTAGCATTATTCTTCACAGATTGGTTGCTTACTTGAGGAACCAAGTCTGACACCACAACTATATGAAGATGTCCAGGTCTCCATTTGCCCCTCAGCTCACCTGGTATGGCTGTACTGAGCAACTGTTATAACTCCTATAGTGATGACCCCACAACACAGGAGAAATCAGGCCACTAGCTCCTTTTCCTTGAAAATTGTCCCTGGTGCCCTACACCTAGCCCAAATCTTATCTGTAACTGATGGTGATATAGTAGCTATCTTCTAGTTGCATATGCAGTGAAATAGCATTTGGCATAATATTTCTATACTTCTCTGTGATTGTATGTGACCCAAACCTTTCTTCTAATGAAATATTCAATCGAGTAAGTGCTTTGCATTATATGAAAGAATGTGATGTCAATTCAGTTGAAACATGTTACTGAAATATAATTCCTTTTACTATGGCAGATTTAACTTGACAGTAGTTATTATTATGACAATGTCTTCATTTACACAAAGGGAGCCTTCTCTTATTCTTATCTTGAAACATGAGCTATTGCAAAGTTCTATTATCTATTCCATATGGCGGCTCTGTCATTTCTTCCCTAATCCATCTGCTATTTTTCTTAATCTTATTTATAGAATACTGCAAGAACTTTCAATCCCAAGCCTTAAAAGTGTTCTTGTTGGAAATATGAAGTATGACTGATGGGAAGAGAGAGGGAGGAACTGACTGGCAAAACCTAAAAATATTACTGAATTCTAGTTTTCTGCATGCCTAGTGTGTGAGTATAATAAAAATACACACACATGCACACAATCATATAATAAATCTTACTTGTGTGTATAAGCTTATAATTAAATGAATTAGACAAATTTATCTTTTATAAATGCAGTTGGTCCTCCACATTTACAGGTGTGACTTTCACAGATTTGATTATTTGCAATTTCTCCAACCTCTGCCCTTTCATTTCAGGCACTTCTTTCCAGGGGAGAACCTTTCCTCTCGCAGCTCTGATCAGGCTGCCCAGCCCTTTAAAAACCCATATCTAGTCCTCCTCCACAAGCCACTGACTGGCTAGCTGAGGACGGTTTACAGCCCAATTTCTCAGTAGGACAAACCCTCTCCTAATACCCCTTCCTGAAACTCAAGAAAGGAGATGAAGAGAGAGGAAGTGTTGAGCCATCATGCCACTCACCTGTTTTCTCTGCCTTTTCCCTGACCTGGTTTGGACCCTGGGTGCCTGCTCTTGGCCCCCTTCCCACAGACACACACACATATTTTGATACTTGCCATTTTTCCACTTTTGCAGGGGTCCTGAACCCTTAACCCTAGTGAATGTGGAGGCCTGTATAGGTATATGTGACACAAGCACACTTTACTATATATAACCAGTATGAACTTTATTTTCTGTGGCTTAAAAACAGAAACACTTATCACTGCTACACTACAAGTGCTAACCACAGTTCACTGATGGAAGGACAAGTTTTCTCAATGACTGCTCTTTTATCAATCTAATTTGAAATGAAGAGTTGGTGTATTGTGGTGGTTTAACTGTTGGCCTAGGACTCTGGGAAACCAGGGTTTGAATACCTGCTCAGCTATGGAAACCCACTAGGTGATCCTGGACAAGTCATATTCTCACAGCCTAAGAGAAAGGCAATGATGAACCTCCTCTGCATAAATCCTGCCAAGAAAACCTGTTGGAGGGTTGCCATAAATTGGAACTGACTTGAAGGCACATAACAACAACAGATCTGAAACACTGCTGGCCCATTCTTTACATAGAAGTCACCCAGACTGCCACTTGAAGCTTATTTTATCATTTGTTTATTTAATAATAAATAATGATGGGACAGGACATCTGAAAATAGTAGACCCACATTAGGCAGTGTGTCTCTCCTCTTTTTTTTTTTTTTTTTTTTGTATTGCAACTCCAGGAGCCCTATCTAGCATAACTAATGATCAGAGATCACAGAGTTACAGTCCAATATCAGTCATCATTCTACATCATTGAGTGTAAAGTTCTGAAGTGACACTATGCTATGGCTCACCTCTTACCATCTGCAGGATCCACTGTTTCACTTCAATGGTCTCCCACCCAGCTATTCAGTGGCTGGGGGGCAGAATGCATGGGAAGTATCAGACAAGCATCTAGCTATACTGTATTTCTATAAGTGGATGCAGAACAATTATATCATCTTCTGAGATCCAGCAGTCTTCCAAAGGTCTTGGCAGACAATGTAATCTTTTTATCTCCAGCTATGAAGACAGATCTTCCTTTTGTGTGCTCCCCAGCAGCCACCAGTTTGTTCATTTTGAATTTTTCAAGTGGTATTTAAATACTGCAGAATTTTGGTTTGTCATAAAGTTGTTAGAGTCAAACGAAGCTTTAGTCTTATGCAAAGTCAGACCATTGATTCATCTAGCTAAGTCAGTGATGGTCTACAGCATTCCAGAGTTACTCACAGGACTTTCTCAACCTGGAATTCAAGTTGGGACCTTTTGTTTGCACAGGATGCAGTCTGTCACTGACCTATGACTCCCCCCTGTGTTAAAGACACAGGAATCACAGTGGTAATCCTTCCCATTTAGGTTGCAAAGCAGCTACACTGTTTTGTCTTGGGCAAAATTTGCAAATTCCTTTCACAAAATGATGTGTAACTGGGGGGTGAAGGAGAAAGGAAATGCAAGAAGAACCTTCAAATGATTTGCTTAACAGTGGTTATTTAACTGTTGCTGAGAAGTGAACAAACATCCAGCATAGATAAGCAGATTCACATATGTATAGTATGAGAAGTCTTTGGTCAAATAGAGATAACCAAGAATAAAATCTAGTGGATGTGGGATGGAAATAGGAAAGCCAGCAGACATAATATAGTGATTGAACTTTTCACCCTGCTCATCACATTCCACAGATAAAGGGGCTCACATAAGATTCATAAATGTTGAAAGGTACTACAAGGGCTATCTAGTCCAAACCATGTGGAAGAGCAGGATCCACAGCGAAAACATCCCTGAGAAGTGGCCATCCAGCTTATTGAAAAAGCTCTAATGAAGGCAAGTACACCACCTTGCAGGATAGTTTATAATTCTGGCCATTTCTACACTAGATTGCTGGCTGGCCCCTCCCTAAACTGCAAACCCTAGGATTCCGCAGGATGTTGACAGTGGAATAATAGCACTATGACAGTCTAGTGTGGAAATGGCCCCTGTCAAACAGCGACTACTGCCATGAAGTTCTTTATAATATTTAGTTGCAACCTTCTGTCTAGTGATTCGAATCTACTGTTTCAGGTCTTGTCCTTTGGAACAGCAGAAAACGAGCTCATTCCATCTTCTGCATAACAGCCTTAACTGGGAAGCTAATTGGGTTTCCCTCTTACACAGGTTAAAACACTGGGGAATTTGCTGCTTTGCCTCTTTTTCCTATTTTCTGGTGACTTCTAGAAGCTTTAGAGAAAGATGTGAAAGCTAAAGCTGAGTAGCCCTTGCCTGGCTTTCAGTCCAGGATCAAGACGGTGCAGGCATCTCGGGTGCATTGATTCACTGGAATACACCTGCCATAGCTGAAAACTCCCATCACAGAAGTGATGTTGCAAGATTGCCTTTGCTTGTGATTTTTGTTTGTTCTCTATATGCATTACCCATAGCTGATATGCTCATTAAGTATAAATTGACATTTTCCTTATGTCAGCCTTGTCATACTCTGCTTTGACTTTTCTTTCTCCCTTATCCCCATTTTCTAGACCTGCCTGGATTGAGGTAAGTATGTTCAAAACCCAAAGTTCTGTTCTAATTACTGTGTCTCTAATTTCTAACAGCCTTTCATTGCTAAAAATCTGATTGAGATTACATCTCCCTCTCTGTTCAACTGTGCATACTGAAAAGAAGTTCCCATCCAATGTGGAATCTGAGTACCACACTGTCTGATACTTCATTTGGCATCTGTCAGACTCCTTGAACTTCCTGTTTTGATTACTATATAAGAAAGAAAAACTTGGAGGCTGGCTTGCATCCAAGTAATGTGCTGGCCACTTTATTTCAAAGAATGGCTCTGGGTCCCCTTGACAGAGGGATTCCAGTTGTGTTTTTGTGGGGATAAAAGGATGGACACATATAGTACAGACTTTTGCAGTCTCCTCAGTTGTCAGGAGACAGAGCAGTAGACAAATTTTTGTGGTATGTGAATCTGTTTTACCTTCATAGTGTGTATGTATGTTTTCCTTGAGCATCATCAGTTTGCCTGCTGTGAAATTGGCATTCTATTGTGTTTTGTGAGGAAAAATATGTGATTTGGTATTTGGGCTGAGGAGACATCTTCACTCTGTGTGTGGTTTCTTGGCCAAAGTATTTATCTTTTAGCTCATCATTTTGCCTTCTTTGAAACGCTTGTTGAAGAAGACAACAGTGGATTCAGAAGGGTTATTTTGTGTTTTGGAGTTCAGACCCCACTTTTGCCTCTGTATTCAGAGTCTTGGTATTTGTTTTCCTCTCAGCAGTTTGCTTACTGGACAATGTACATTTTGTGATTTGACAGTGCCCACTGTGGTAACAATATAATGAATAAGCACTACCCCCACAAAAACCATTTTACGAAGGTTGGCCATGATCCATTTTCTAAATCCAGAAGTGCCCACTTGTCTACATCCATAAAACTTAGGAACCTCTGAATAAGCCAGAAGGTGGGAGCAAAAGCTGCAGACAACCACCTGGAAGCATGATATTTCAAAGAGCTGCTGGGCAGTGTGTTACCTTAATGAGATGGATTTCGTGGCTCTCCTCTCCTCCCATGTATTTTCTCTTTGATCCCCATCCAGATGCATTTTCGAGTCTTTGTTAGCACCATGGACAAATGTTAACAGCTATGCAGTGCCATAGAAAGGCTTAATTTGTATTTTTTTAAAGATACCTTTTCAAAAAAAGATTTTTTTAAAAAAGATATTTAAAGATATTTTAATATTTTATTAATTGATATTATTTTAAAGATTTTAAAAGACATTTATATTATACTTTTAAAGTTTTTTTTTTAAAGAATACTTTTAAAAAGATACTTCTGTTTTGAGCTAGCATGGTGTAGTGGTTTGAACACTGGAGTATGACTCTGGAGACCAGAGTTTGAATCCCTGCTTGACCGTAGAAACCCCCAGGGTGACCTGGGGCAAATCATATTTTCTTACCCTCAGAGGAAGGCAAAGGCAAACCTGCTCTGAAGAAAACCTCCCAAGAAAATAGGGTTGCCTTCAGGTCACCATAAGTCAGACGCAACTTGAAGGCACACAACTACAACAACAACAACAGCAGCAGCCTTTTGTTTTAGCTGGGCAGCTTGAGGATGAGAAAAGATATGAAGGCTAAGAATGGACTGCAAGAATGAACTTCCTCTTTTAGCAGTCTGCTTGTACAGTTCTTGCAGCTTGAGGTGGGGAATTGGAGAGATGGGTCATGCTTGCATACTGTGATAGATGATGGCTCAGAGGTCAATGAGCAATTGATTGTGCCAGAAACAGAGCCAGTGATAGACCAAACTATCTTGGAAACACCCCCATCAGCTGGAAGACAAGCTGAGACAGAGTGGTTGCAACCGGTGCCAGGGGGAGAGGGGACCAACAATGATTTAGAGGAACTAGATCCACCTTTGTCGCCCAGCCGCCAATCATGGAGGAGACAGAAACAAGCAGCTCAGAGGGAAGCTGTTTTGGCAAGACTGAGTAAACAGAACAATAATAAGTAACACCAGTTTTCATCAGCTATATAAGTCTGTTGGTGTAGCTTGCTGTTTGCTTTGTAGCAAATTGCTACTCAAGCTCCCACGACTCTTGTGTTCTGGCGCTTTTGACCCTTTTGGACTGACCTTTGGCATTCTAGACCTTTTGGATTTGACCTTGACTTCAGCTTGGCTCAGTGTTCCTAGCTGATTGTTTGCATTGGACACCTCCCACTGCCTCTTCCTCTTGGGCAAATACTATCACCTTCCTTCCCTTGCGGGCAGAAAAGCATGGGCAGGGAGTTGAACTCTGACACACGCTTTGATTTTCTTTGTCTTTGCAATATATAACCCTTGGGAAACTATCTTCCTGTCAGCTTCATACTTGGAGAGGGTCACCCTAGCCCAAGGGCTACCCAGCGCCAGCCATAGTGAATTAGATTGCCAGCCAGGGAGACTCTGGATATAATTAGTTGTTTAGAGGCCCAGCTCTACTGATGGGTGTGAAAAGGTGCTGGACTCCATCAGCAAACAGACTGGAATTAGGCATGTAATTATTCACTAATTATCAAAGGGAGCACTCACAAATTTGAACAATTTTCTTCCTGCTGTGAAAAAGTCTTTTAAAACCATGGTTTCCAAAGCCTACTCATAATTCAGGTGCAAGATTTGCACCTGGTTATTTTGCACAGAAAACATCATTTTCTTCATAGGAGATGGCATTCTCTTAAAAAATAAATATTCCCACACAGAAATATTATTTCCTACGCAGAAAAATCTGTTTCCTATACAGAAAAAGCTGTTTTCTATACAAATTGATCATGTGTGAATTTTTCACAGAATAAGTCCTGAACTGCTAAGATTTTCATCAGTCCAAGATTCTTCTCATCAGGGTTTCTTGACACTTGAAACATATGCTTACCACCACTTCTGGATTTTTTAAAAAATGTTCATTTCATCTTTTCACTCTTTTTTTAGTGTTTTGCTATGTAGACCTTTCTTTTTTACTACTTTTCAAGTGCTATCTAACTCTTCGACTTTTTTCTTATTATTGCTATTCTCCGTTACTTGTTTCTAGGTATATCTTCTTTTTTTCTTTCTTTTTTCCTCGTCTTCTATCTTTTCAGCTTTTTGTTTTGTTTGTTTGTTCATTTGGCTTTGTAAAGGAATGCTTATTTCTTTTCTTTTTTTGTTTCCTTTCTTTGACCATTTCCGCAAGGGGTATTTGAAACGGTGCAGTCCGTCCTCCAGGGAGGACATCTGCACCTGGGAGCGGACTGGGTCCGGACTATTTAACGTAGATCTGCACCCCAGCCCGCTCCCGAACAACCCCAAGTGGTCATCCAGCATGCTTTTGTAAAACCCGTTTCTTTCGGTTTTTCAAAAGCACGGAGCGCGGCAGTGCGAGCCTGCTCCCTTGTGCAGATTTGCAGGCTCGCACCAATGCGAGCCTGCGATCTGCCGAGGGCGGGCTTTAGGCTGGCGAGCTTCAGTGGTTGGTTGAGACCCTCGACCAACCAGAAGCTGCCATTTTCGACGCCGGAGCAGTGCGGTGCGATGAGCACGCACTGCTCCGGAGCAGCCTGGACCAGATCGGGGAGCCATAAGACCCGGTAAGTAGCGGCACGGGGCGATTCCCTCGCCCTGTGCGGAAATGGCCTTTGTTATGGTTGATGTATCTTTTTTTTAAAACTCAATAAACACATTATATCAGTGAAAATATTCATTCCATCCCTAGCTGGAATGCTTTTTGGTCACACAGTCCATCATACTCTGCAAATTTCGAAATACAAAAGTACAGATAGTGTAGATTTGAAGTGATTAGACACAGTTCCAGGTCTCATTTTGTGTGGAAAATTTAATTTCTACATGTCTAGAATGCATCCATATGCCAATCAATGGAAGTACAACATTTTTTACATGCTATGTAGCATGTGTTCTGAGCTGGTGGCAGGACTGACAGATTGATTGAAGTCTACTGACACAAGTTGCAGAGTGGAAAGGATTTCATGAAGACCTTGGAAAACTTACTTTTTGGACTGCAGGTCTCAGAATCCCCAGCTAGCATGGCCACTGATGGGAAGATTCTGGTATCTGTAGTCTAGAAAGTAACATTTGCAAGGTCTGGTTTTATGCATGGTGGTTGCTTTTTTCCCCCGTAGCACAAGGTCTGATAATCAACCCAGTCTCTGATGTGCCATATCTACAGGGAATTATATTGAAGGGTTTTTGTAACCCAGGCAGAGCTCTTCCAGCCACAGCAGCTTGTGTTTCCATAACCTCCATAACCATATGTCTTCATAGCCTGCAACAACAGTTATGTATTGTACTGGCACTGCCATGGAAATTTTAAAATTAAAGCAAAACAACCGCAACAGGACACTCATTTCCCACATGAATTAAGAACTGAATTAGACCATGAACTCCATGCTGTCATCTTTTTATTTAGCACCGAAGCCTATTTTTTTAAGCAGACAGGTTGTCTGTATTGACACATTTAGAAGACATGTTGTTTATACTCACAATTATGCCACATTTACCAGTTTTACATACATATTTTCTGGATCTCTGTCATCCTCATAATTTATTTACATAGCACCCCTGGTATATGCGGTGCTTCACAAATTAAAACAACAAGAAAAAACAGCTGGTTCTAACAACCCCATACAGTTTAACAGATGTATATGTATATAAACAAGCACACAGGAAAAGGAAGAAAAAATACAAACATAAAACAAATGCAATACAATGCAGTACAACAAATTTTCCACATTGAAATGCATAAACCAATGTGATATAATATAAACCAAACTGACAAATACATATTATCAAAATATACAATCTTATAAATCAATATTAAGCTAAAAAAATCCAAAAGCCTTGAAAACAAGGAAGTTTCTGACAGATTTAAAAACAACCAGGGAAGAATACAATCTAGCCATTTCTGCACTAGATCGTTACAATGCTATTATTCCACTTTCAACATCCTGTGGAGTCCTGGGGTTTGCAGTTTAGGGAGGGGCATTTAGAATTCTCAGCCAGAGAGCTCTTTGGCCTCAGGAAGCTCCAAACCCCAGAATTCCACAGGATGTTGAAAGTGGAATAATAACGCTATAACAGTGTAGTGCGGAAATGGCCAAAATGTCTTGCCATAGTATTAAAATATTTCTGTTCTGTTAAGCGGGCACCATGACAGGTACGTATATAAATATATTAAGACAGCAGATTTTAAAGCATCAAACAGCTTTAAACAAATTAACAGTTTCGGACAACTCTGCTGTGGTTTTCACAGGGACGTGGTTCACTATGCAGAATATATATCAGCGTGATTAAGGAAACAGAACTACCATATGTCAACAACATGGCATATATCAATAACATGGCAAGAGATATTTCAAGATATTTCAGCCACTCTGGATAAAAGTAAGTTGTAAGAACCGTGGCAGTTAACGAACAGAGGATGGAATACAACAACGTGAATGTATGTGCTAAACATAGGCCGTGAAGTGTCAAAAATATTAAATCTGTAAATTGAAACGTTTTCCCTTTTTCGTTGTTCTTGCATCGAATGGTATTTTTGTTCCAATCACAGGCAAATCAGATAATGCCGTTTGGTTCCGAATTAAAGTGCCGAGCTACGGGTGGTTCTAACGTAGAAGGCGGAAGGGAAACGTTTTTCCAGAATAGTAATAATAGGGTTCTTTTTCCTGTTTTGCAAGAAGTCTGCTTGTGTATATATCTGACGAGCAGCTCTCAGTTCCACCTCCGGGGGGGGGGTGGAAATATAGGTCGCTGCTGTTGTTATTGTTGTGTTGTTGTTGGTGATGGTGTGCCTGACGTTCGCCAAATAAAAAACTCGTGAAAGGCCGCTCTACTGTTTTCCTATCTCTAGGAGCACACGGCTGAGGCGCCTTCTTTCTTTTGCTCGTCTTCCGAGCTTTCTTCCGTTTTTGGTCTATGGTTTCCGGGCGCTCGGGGACGTCGCGGAGCCGGCGGGCGCGTCCCCGCGAGAGGCCGCGCCCCCGGCTCGGTCCCTCCCCTTCGGAAGCGGAGCCCGCACGTGGAGTAGAGAGCCAGGCTGGCTGCGCCCTGGCAGCGGCGGGGGAGAGGCGGGTTCCGCTGCCGCCATGGACAGCAGGCCCGGTGAAGAAGAAGAGCCTCCGCCGCCGGTAACGGGGAAGGAAGAAGACGCGGGAGACCGGTTGGAGCTGCTGGCCAGGCAGCAGCGCAAGGAGAAGCGAGAGCTGCAAGGTGAGGCGGGCGGAAGGCAGCGCGGGGCGCCTCGGGCTAGGCTGGGCTTGGTTGCCGGGGGAGGAAAACACGGACAGCAGAGAGGAGACCCTGCAGGGGTTGGTGGTCTTGACCGCAGACTGGAGGAGAGCGAGACGGATCGCTTGCTCTTTCCACACTAGACTGTTATAGTGCTATTATTCCACTTCCAACATCCTATGGAATCCCTAAACTGCAAACCCCAGGATTCCATGGGATATTGAAAGTGGAATAATAACACTATGACAGTCTAGTGCGGAAATGGCCCAGGACTCTGGCATGCAAAAGCTTTGTGCAGGAAGGCCTGCACCTGTAGAAAGGTTTGGCGCTGCTTCTAAATTATTGAAGACATGGCACAAGTCCTCAGGCAAGCCGCACACGGATATGTAGAAGGAAAAGAAGGGCAAGGATATAGAATGACTGAGAATGCTAGGATTAACAGGTGAGTTGTTACCAAACAATCCAAGATGGTTTTCCTTTGCTGACTTTCTTAAGGTAAGAGGGGCAGAAATGCCCCCCCCCCAAAAAAAATCTTGGTAGCCTGATTTTATTCTATTACTGTTGGGAACGTTTTACTGCCTTCTTGTATGGTTTGAAATGTAGCTTTGTGACGTGCCAAGAGATCTTCAGCTGATGGGTAACATAATAAAGTTATAAAAAAATATCTGAGTCATAAACTATTTCTTCCATGGACAATACTGTCTGATTTCCTAGGATTGGAACAATGCCAGTTTTGGGAGTTGATAGTGCAACCTTGCCAAGCATCACTTGTCTTTTGATATTACCCAAGGTATTTGCAGTTTTCACATGCTAATCACAATGTGAACACAAACATTCTCCGATTGATCTCAAGACTACAACACAAGGGAAAGGTGGGGGTTGCTTCTAAATTATTGCCATAATTTATTGCGGCAAAAGCCTTTGTGGACCTGATTCCACTTCATATGATGTGGCAGGGATTCGTTCAAAAATGTTACACCTGCTGGGGGGAGCAGATGGTCCTCCGGGTAAGTGTTGGATTGCAAGCCCTAGCCAGCATTGCTAAAGTTTAGAGATTCTGGGAGATGCAGTCCAAACGTATGGGGGACCACTTTTATGCCATAGCAAACGCCTTAATATTTAAAGCAGCAGAGATCTCTATGTACCCACTTAGAAGGCTGACCCACGGGGGTCAGTGGGCATTAGATAAAAGCAGCAAAGACAAAGTATGGTATGCCTTTTCTTCATATTCCTCAGATACATGTGCAGTAATAGTATCCTGCTTTACACCAAGAGCATGTTTGTGAATGTATGGAATCTAAACAGCAAGGCAGAAGGAAAATGAAATATAGAAATTCTAGGCAGCAACAATTATACGATTAATAGTAGTCATTAATAAAATAGTTTTTTGGCAATAACACTCATACTGGTATTAGTAAACTAATATATATTACAATAAAGTGGGCTATAGATGACAAAAATGTTGTTGTGTGCCTTCAGGTTGCTTCCAACTTCTGGTGACTCTAAGCTGAATCTTTTGTGTGGCTAAGGGTTTGTGACAAAAATGTATGCTATAAAAATTCTTAATTTTTAAGGTGCCTTAGGACTCAGTTGTTTTGGCAATGGTAGAGTAACAGAGCTACCCCTGTATAAATTGATGTGAGAGGAGTAATTAAAAACATACACATGACTTTATTCCAATTCTGTTCAGGTAAGAAAACTGAGCCTCCTTGTGTGATACAATTTGTTTCATGCTGGCTTCTCTGTTGGAAGCTCTTCTGTTTAAGAATTGCTGCTTTAAAGTCAGTTATAGATCATCAGGGAGCTTAAAATCTTTCTGCACTGATTTGCCTCTGTATTCCAGTTGCTGGACAGCGCAAGTGAAAGTAGCTATTGGATTCATGTCCTGCTTATGATCTTCATATCAGCACCTGGTTGGCCACTCTGGGAACAGGATGCTGGGTTACAATTGAATTTTTGCTTGATCCAACAAGGCTCATCTTATGCCTGATGTAAATACTTAAGTTGTGAGTCTTTAGTGCTGTGTGCATGTTACACTATACGTTGTGTGTTTGCTCTATCTGTATACATGTGGAAGTATTTGTCAGAATTTCTGTACTTGTATTCATTTCTGTTTTGTGCCAGATACAGAATCCAGGACACAGATTAGGGGTACAGCTGTACCTCGATAGTGTAAGCACATGCGTGTTTTTGCGAACTGATGAGCGTATGTTCACTTTATGAAAGCATGTAAAGGGCACCCCCTAAAGCTTACATGAAGCAGAACCCAGTTTGTCTTCAAGGAGCTGGCATAGGGAATTCTAAAGATGATATTTCCTTTGTTTGAGGCAGCTGTGAGGGAAGTGGAAAGATTTTAGAGAGGAAAGAGACTGAAAAGGGCCCAGGGAGAGTCAATGAATAAAAAGCAGTGTAAGCATTGCTTAAATTTTAAAAAGGTGATGAACAGAAAACCCCCAAATTCCCTATTTCTCTTGTTGTTGTTTTTAATTTGAGATGCTTGAATACTGCTATAGCAGTGTAAGCCAACTCCCTGCATGAGTACATGCATATTCCATTATGTGTGAGTAATTGTACAGTGAATAACTGTACAGATCAGCCATCTGGGTATAATGCACATATGTTGAATGTTAATATGTAAAAACAGTTTGTTGTTGTGTGCCTTCAGGTTTTTTCTGACTTATGGCCACCCTGTCACAGAGTTTTCTTGGCAAGATTTGTTTGGCGGGATTTGCCTTTTGCCTTCTGCTGAAGCTGAGAGAGTATGACTTGCCACCCAGTGTGTTTCCATGGCTGAGCAAGGATTTGAACCCTGGTCTGCAGAGTTATAGCCCAACACTCAAATCACCACACCACACCGGCTCTCCTTAAAAAATGCTATGTGTGTAGAGATCAATATGCAGAATATAACATGCAGACATCCCAGTCATCAGAATATTAACAGATACTGGCTTAGCAGTAGACAGTGGATTTAGTGCTGTGCTCTTAGGGGAAGTTGTCAGCATGTCTGCTGATCAATACTGTCTGAGATAAAGTGATGCCTATATATCCATTGTGCAATTTCACAGTACTGCCCAGCAAATCAACCTGTTGTGTGGATTGGTCTAGGCACATTTTGTGAGAATGTGAAAGTTATGGAACTCCTGGTGGGACTTGCCAAGTGCCACCTGTTCAAAACTGTATATGATAAAGATACTTGTTTTGGTAAGATGATTACAAGCCCTTGTACATGTTTTGCAATGTAATATATGCCATCATCTGCCAGGAATGCCTTTTTGCATTCTGTGAAGGACAAATAAGCTGCTGTCTAAGCAAAAGAATAAATAGGCACAAATCTGGCATAGGAACAAATAGTATTCTAAGGTCAATCTATATTAGCAATCACAAAGCATTAACAGTTCCCTCAGATGCATTCTGAGGGCGCTTGATATGGTGTCTTTATATTATTTCAGTGCCACAAGAGCCTCAGAAATATTATCCTCTTGGTGTTGCTGTGGTAACAGGAGAGGTCTGTGTTTCTTGAATCTTGCTGCATGGTCACAGCCAGCCTTTTTGTTTGCTTTGGTGACACAGGAAGGAGCAGTTCTGCTGCCATTTCTGTGGCCTAACATAATCGAGTTTGTAAGATTTGCTACACTATATGTCTGGAATCAACTGTTACCAGGCTCAGCTCTTTTAACCTCTGTAATGAGATGGTCTTTGTATGAGTTTTCAAGTTGTATGGAAAGCGGATTGTTCCAAAATGGTTGGCGTAATAAAAGAATTGTCGGAATTGTCAGAAGTCCTCTATTTCTGTTGAGAAAACCTATGAAACGCTGCCATATTTCCATGTAATCATCCTATGGTCTCCCCATACATATATTTCACATACTTGCATCTATACTTAAAGAATTCCTTACTCGGGGTCCAATGGCTGGTTAGGCATCTCTAGGCCTATTGAAAGCAAGAAGCTGAAGGAAAGGCTGACTGAATAACAGCTCAGTTCAAATTGAAATCCATCTTGAATTATGTAAGTGCAGATTTTATTTAGAACACACAGTTGAAAAGAGGCCTGTTCTTGTAAACTCAAAACAATTTATTGGCTATCATTCTAGCTCTGAAAAATAACTTTTCAGGTGGGGTCTGATTACCTATGAATCTCATACTTATTATGGAACATGACCATTATTTAACGGTAATATAGAATTATAGTTAATAATGTTTTGCACATACTTTTCTTTTCATTGATAAACAGTGTCAAGAACAATTTTAATTGCTTATCACATCTGTTTTTTGTTTCTGCAGCCAAAATCCAAGGAATGAAAAACACTGTTCCAAAGAATGATAAAAAGAGAAGGAAACAGCTGCTGGAAGATGTTGCCAAATTGGAAGCCGAGTTGGAACAGAAACATAGGGAAGAACTAAAGAACCTAAAGGAGACATTACCTGAACAGAATAAAGTATGTGTTAGGTGAATGTTATTTTTAAAACCCTATGGGCATGCATTATTCTCTCTTGGGCATAATATCCACTGAAACTATAACAAATATCTGTAAGTAAACACTTTTAAATTTCTGTTTAGGAATTTTCAGTTCTAAGACTATTGCTATTTTTCAACTCTGATTGTGGTGAATTTTCTTAATCCTGTATTTCTGTATACCAAAAAATATTTTTTTAAAAAATCTTTTTTAGCAGTCATGCTGCAAAAAATGTAAGTAAATTGGACTGTTCAGGAGAATAGATGGGGCTGATCTATAAATAAATGTGATACTTTGCCAGAAAGCACTGATGATGTATGCTCCAGTTCCCTAGTCAAATAGATTTTTCTTGCTACATCATCAAATGCCAACAACTCTAGTTTGCTCTCATAGTCATCAGGATTTAGTTTGCTACTCTATTTCCAGAGCATTTGTAGATAAAATCACACAGTCTACTCTGACTTGCATTCCAGTTTGCAGGTAGCAGTTCTGTAATAGGTTAGGGATATTATCATGTACTATGGGTTATCTCTCACCATGTTGGTTTTTAGAATATAAAGAGTATATTTGGGTGCTAGTGGTCATTGGTGCTGTTGATCCTCATCCACTATCTCTGCTGAAATCTGTGCAGTCATGTGATCATATTTTGCTTCTCCCAGGCATTTCGGGTTTTTTATTATGTTTTTTAAGGTTTTTAGATATTTTTCTTAGATTTATCTTACTGCTATTTTTAATCTTTTTAGTGTGTGAGCTGCTCTGAAAAGTACATAAGCAGCATCAGTAATAGCACAGTTGGTAGGTGGATTGTCTGATGCAGGTTTAGTTGGGCAGTCTGAATTGGATGAGATAGATTTCTGCTGAAATGTCAGGTCTCTAGTTTGGAGCTGTTCCTTGATCGTGCACACCTTTTAGGTGTGTATAGTGTTTTTTCCTGCTTTGTTTGTTTCACCAACTGCGACTGTTACAGAACAGGACTTGATAGTTGAAGCATTAACGATTGTGTGAAACCTTCAGAGTGGTACATAGCTGTGTGGCTGAGGCCATTTTGAAAACTTAAGGTCCCTGAAGCTACAGTAAATGCCAACTGGAAATGTAATGGATAAATGCCCTTGCGGCTTATAGAACGTGATAGATCATGATGGAAGTTATTAGACATACCAAGAAACTGTGAACATTACCTAGCTGCAGGTCTCTCTATCATCTCTTACCTAAAACCAGGATATAACAAAGTAAGGAAGTATTTAGGTAACTCTTATTTGTCTTTCAGGAACATTCAGCAGCTATAAATATTGCAAGATTGGAGTATGAGGGAACAGATCGGATTCAGCCTCCTAGAATATCAAAAGCACAGAAAAGACGGGTAAGATTCTTTCAGATGTGAATATTTTTTGTAAGCAGTATCTAGGTAAAGCACTAGACACTGAGTGAGGTTTGAGATGTGGTGTTTGCTAGGTGGCGGTAGGAGCTGTTAGCAGCCATATTGCTTGAAATGCTACAGAGCAATGGGCCACAGCCCGCTTAAACTCTTTGGAGAGTACTGATCTCTTCTGCCTCTTTGAGCCTCTTTACTATTTACTAGTAATAATTAACAGCTAACTATTACCGTGTTTATAGAACTGGCCTTCTAGAAATATCCCTGTTGTCCTTCTGCCAACAAGACAGCCCTATAAGTGAAAGGATTTCTCTGGTTCATGGATATAACTTAAATATATAGAAAAGATCCAGTACTGTTATTAACTGTGATGCTACTGCATTATGTCAGTTCTGTTGTTTGAATTGAGCAGTATGTCTCTGATTCTTTAGACTAATGAAGTGCAAACGTTCATAATATGAACAAATGTTATCATGTGTTTTACTGTTTTCAACCAACAGGATAAAAAAGCAGCCCTGGAGAAAGAAAGAGAGGAAAGAATAGCAGAAGCAGAAATAGAAAATTTGACAGGAGCTAGGCACCTTGAAAGTCAAAAACTTGCACATATTTTAGCCATGAGACAATTGGAAATCAAGCAGATCCCATCTGATGGTCATTGCATGTATAGAGCTATTGAAGACCAACTCAAGGAACAACCAAACTCCTGGACTGTTGCAACTCTTAGGAGTCGGACTGCAGAGTACATGAGAAGTCATATGGATGACTTTCTACCATTTCTGACAAATCCAAACACAGGAGATTTGTATAGTCAAGGTAGGTAAATTACTTCTGTCGTTACTTGCATATTTGTTACAAGTAATATCACGTCTTCCATATCAAGTCCATTTATAGTGTGTTTCAGTTACATCATATAGATGTAAGAACCAGCTGTTCTAAAAGTGTATTCCAACCCTATGCCTGATACTCGAAGCTGTAGCCCCACTATGTTTATTGGATGTGTCTTTAGGGTCAACATACAGTAATGCAGGCTGGGTGAAAGAGAGAAATGGGCCATCTGTGGTAAGTAATAAAAATATTTAAAACCTTTGGTACTTGGTCACAACTCAAAACATGAGGTTAAGAATATTTTGGCAACTTCAGTTCCTATAATTATTTCTCTGAATTGTGGAATCAAGGAAGAAATCTGAAAACAGTGCCACTGTGTAATCTAGGAGAGGAACATATTATTGCATATGTTCACTGTCAAATCTGTCTATTTCTTTTATTGCATTTCTTGCCTTTGTCATGTCATCTAATGTTTTATCCTTTGTTCCCATGTCTGTTTGCTGTGACCAATGATGCTATATTTTTTCTTTTCCTTTGTGTCATGCTTTACCTTTGCTTTTGAAACTTTTGTTCCACTGTAACCTTTCATTTTAAAGGTTATTTCTCTGTTTTCATATGTTTATGTTAAAAGTTAATTCAAAATTTCTTTTTTCCATTCCAGAGGAATTTGAAAAATATTGTTATGACATAGCAAACACAGCCGCATGGGGTGGGCAATTAGAAGTAAGTATAGCACCCTGTCCTTTGCTGATGTCTTGAATCAGGAGTGGGAATCATGAACCCTTCTGCCCAATATGTTTGAATTCCAGCTCCCAGCATTCCTCACCATTGGTTGTGCTGGTTAGGGCTGCTATATGTGTAGTTCACCAAATGATCTGGAAGGCAGCCTGATTCCCACTTCTCTCTTAAATGCTGCTTGGAATTTTATTTGTGACCAGGAATGTCTGCCCTCCCTCCCCCCGTATGCCCCAAATCTGCACCCTTTGGAGTGTGAAGGCACTGAGGAGAGGAAAAAGCAGATAACACATGAGCAGAGGTCAAGAGCATTTTAATTTTGTTCGTATGGTGAAAAAAGGGTTCTCCTTTCTAAAAATATTCTTGGCATCATCAGGACCCTTCCAGAGTATGTATTACTGTTGTGTATGTCCAGCTGGTTGAATCCAGTATTGGGTTAATAGGAATTAATAACTGCTTTGCATGAATGGTTCTGTACCATTAGTCCATTATAGATCCAAGTTAGTGTTCTGTGACATTCTGCCACTAATATCAACGAGGAGGAAAAATAGGGTCTATTTTCAGCAAAACAAAAATCCATTTTACTGTCCTTATGTATTTCTTCTTGTTCAGTCCATTTCAGCATGTGAGTGGACTGTAGGGTATGAAAATTCATTCTCTTTAAATAGGTTTCTTTTTTAGTTGCTATGCAGATCAGGGGGTAGATCCAGAGACAAATGGGCAGCACTCTCCTTGTACAGTGGGGCTTTTCCAACTCCTCCAATTGTTATAGCCTCTTCACCTGCTCTTGAACAGTGTGCATTGTGTACGACACAGAGCAGACTGGTAAACTGGTTGAATTCAGTAGGGCTGCCTTGCACAAGTTTACCTACTTTTCCACTCAGCATTCCTGAATCAAAACTCTAGTCAGTCCTTAAAAAGTATCTACAACCTTCAGTACGACCTTCAATAGTATATGATATTATACAATTATAATGTAAAATTATATTATGGAGTTTTAGTCCAGATGAGTACACTGATAGTTTTTTTAAAAAATACCTGAATTCTACTTTGTTTCAAGCACATGGGAATTGTGTGAAAAGGAAGAGAGAGAGAAACGTTATGAATGGATAACAAATTGTAATTTTGCCTTACAGCTAAGAGCTCTGTCACACATTTTACAAACACCAATTGAAGTTGTTCAAATGGATTCACCTCCTATTATTGTTGGTGAAGAATATAGTGGGAAGCCACTAACACTTGTGTAAGTAGTACTCTAAGGGGTTTAAGGGACTTTAGTGTTTGAAGAAGGCTTTTTAAGTCATATGTGAAGATATTTTACAGTTTTGTTATATTTCTGCATTTGTTACATAATCATAGACTTGGGCTCAGATCCGAGTCATGTTCAAACATAACAGCACAAAAAGAGCACTGCTGCATTAGACCTATCTCATTTTGCATTTTTGTTCTGACTGTACTAGATGCTCATATTACATCTACAACTGCAGTAACCATGTAACCAGTTGTGTTATCCAGAAACTGTTATTTAGAGATATATTCCTTCTTATACTGAAGGTAATGCAATCCTCATGACTAGTTACCATAAAACCATTGATACTTGTGATGGCTACATGTAAGACTTAAATCTGTGTAACTCAACTAGGAGTCCAATTCACAGAACATGATGGAACTTAGTTCTGAGTAAGCATTGCTGGAATTAGGCTGGGGCAGATATATATTCATTCATTTATTGCAGAGCTTCTACATTTTGGTAAAGTTAAATTCACTTAAAACCTCAGAATTACTTGCTCTGATACTGATACTGCCTTGTACACGGGCACTCACACAATGAAAGGGGAAATACACTGTAGCCGGAGTTTTGGAATGTGCTGCTGGTGTCCAGTGAAAAATGAAGCCACGTCATGCTTTTGACAATATGTGCTATGCATAAATCTGCTGTGATAACCTCCTAGTTTTGCAGATGCTAGGCATATAGTTGTACAGATGCTAGACTATGGACAGGACTCTGACAAAGAGGCCAGTCATTCCAAGGCTCTTGGTGGAAGCTAGCAGTAAAGATTTTACCCTAAGCAAAACATAGTGGGATGGTCAATAACAAGAACATTTTTTCCAGTCTGTTTCCTTACCATTACAGAAAGCAATGACACTTCCACAAAGCAAAACTTTACAATTTTACAAAGAGGACCATATTTTTGCAGTCTGCTTTTTGTGCTTGTTTTTAAAAGATAATACTTAAATAGAGAAGTTTGAGCCAGTGTGGTATAGTGGTTTGAGTGTTTGACTATGATTCTGGAGACCAGAGTTCAGTTCCCCACTCAGCCAAGGAAAACCCTGGGTGACCTTGGGTGGATCACATACTCTCAGCCTTAGAAGACCCAGTGATATGTTTGCCTTAAGTTGTAAACAACATGAGGGCACAAAACAACAACAAAGGGAAGTCTGTGCTAAAAGGATTCACATTAATGTAGTAAAGTTTCTGTGGTTTGTATACAGTGATGAAATTATACTAGTTGCTATAGTAGATATGCATATGTAGAGGAAGTGCAAGGGTAGATCTAAATATGGATTTCCATAAAAGGTGAGTGTAAGAGATTGCATGTCAGCATTGTCTCTTGTGCTACAATTTGTGTAACAGATAAATCCAGTGCAACTATGTCAGATGGGTTTTTACTTCACTAGTATCATGTTGGCCATTAAATTCTATTGGTAAACCCCAACTAAATTAGACCTGTTGAATTAATAGTTGCATAGTGAGTCAACACATAGACAGATCTCATTGATTCAATGAGTATAGTCTGTTCAGCCAGAAGCAGAATTCAAGCCATCATACATTACTTTCCTCTGTCCCCGAATAATGAGGGACAACTTGCTACTTTTTAATAGAAGTAAGACATACATTTTCTTTGTTACATGACATAGAATATTTACTCACTATTAGAGTAAACATTAGTTGTGCAGTATGTTACTTTGGAAGTTTCAGGGAGGTCTGTGGGCTGTTCTTAAGTGTTGGGTTTGTTTTAAAAATGTAAAAGACTGACAGAAATAGACTAATTTTCATGAGCAACAAAGTCCTTGTTGCCTATGAGTAACAAGTAATTCAGCACAACTATAATTTAGAAGTATGTTTCTTTTTAAAATAATTATTTCAGTCTCATCATTACATTCTTGTAAAAACACAAAGCAATAATGGGAGGTTAGCAGGTAGTTGCTCATTTTATGGAACAAACATCTCTGAGTAAAGAAGTCTGTCCTCTGTTCTTTATATAAGCAGAATTCTAATTAACAAAAGAAAGAGTGTGGGGAAAGGAGGGATTGCTGCTGTTTGATCACTTGTATGCATTTTTGCTAGAAAAAGATTTTTTTCTTAAATAACTGCTATTGATGAACACTGAACTTCCTTATTATGCCTATAATTTTATTCCAAATATTAAGTCTGTATACTGGTATCTTTTTTACTGGTAAGTAGTAACTTACAGTTTGTGTATATATATTGTTACTGTTTATTATTTGGTTTTATTCTACCATTTTAGGAGTCACAGTAAATTCTATTTTAGTTTGGAAGAAATTTTTGTAATTTCTGTAACATGTTTTGTCTTTTTTTCTAGGTATATGAGACATGCATATGGATTAGGAGAACATTATAATTCTATAAAACCTCTGTTGGATAAGACTACAGAAAATGAAAGCTAGTACACATGATTCAGCAAAGGATACTGAGAAATGACTGCATCTTTACACTTTCTGTGACTTATGTAGATAGGTTTTTAAGCAAACTAATTTTGCTCAGTTCTTTTACTAAGGACAGAAAGTTTGGGCATGTACTGTATATTCAAAATCTGTTTTAAGCACTGTGCAATCTAATTTAAATCATGTTTCTAAAAATGTCCCTGATGAGTTGTAATACAATTCACAATAAATTGTGTATTACAGATTTGTTTTGCCTGTCGTCTTGTACAAATGAAAAAAATCAATGACATATGTACTACACTGTTGCATTATGATTCATTTCTCAAGAATAGCAATCATGGAGTAACAGCGAGTAGAAAATGAAGGAATTCTTGAAATGCTGAAATAAAAACAGAAAAATGTTGCAGTGGTTGCAGGTTTGCGTGGCTAGAAGGTTTGGAAGCCATACCTGTTAAAGTTCCTATAAGGTTTCTTTAGTTCTGATGCAATCAATAGAAAAGAGAACATTGAAAAGAGAGCAGGACTTGCTATCCCGTTGTGTGGAGACAAGGTAAAGAGCCATAATACTGTTCAGAGGGCAACAGTTACTGTAATGATCACCAACACATTATTGATACTATTACAGGAACTGAGAAATTGTGTAACAGAAGCATATCATAAACATATCACTGAACATTACCCTTGGACCCCCTTCTCATTTGTGTCAATTTTTTTTAATTACAAGCTTCTCAGGTGTAAGTTGTGATGCTGAATGGACCCTTAGCTTTCAAGAGGTATATATAATACCGTACATATAAATATAACAGTATATCTAGACAGATGCATACTTTGAATAGGCCCACTGGAGTTAATGGGATTTTAAGTTATCTCATGTCTAAATCTGGATGCACAACTAAATCTAGATCACCATTGAATGAGGAGCTACTCAGGGTCCTTTCATGCTTTCTTCCTACTCCAATTGTTGAAAGCAACAAGCATTTTTTTTAAAATGTGGTGTGTGATGCTGAGATTTGTTAGTAGTTAGTAGTTTGTGCAAAGTCTGAAATAGTGCTCAGACACCAGGATCAATTTGTTCTGTGCTACTAGGTAATCTTTGGACTGCTTCATACGTTCATATCAAGATAAGCAATGATTATCTTCAATTAAAACTATCATTGCAAATAAAAATTAGGAATGGGGTATCTATCTATCTCAACCTTTGGATCATGCCCAATCACATGCACCAGTCCAGAAGGCTGTCTTCTACAAAAGATGACACTGGAGAAGCCTGAAAATGATTGTGGAGTGGAATGGGCCAGTTCTGTGTTTTTCTGTTTGGCTGCTGCTGGCATGGGTAAAATCACTTCATAGTGCCTTGTTTTGAGAGAAAGCTTGGACCAACTACAAGGGACTGCCAGTTTATACAGGCTATTCTCTCAGAGTTTTAATTTTGGATTAATGCAAAGTTTACTGCAGAGTACACAGAAGCAAAGCATCATGCAGTTCATTATCTTATAAAGAATGCTTTACTAGATGTGTATATGTTTGATTTGGAGTGGCTAAAAGTTATGGTGAGATGCACCACATGAATAACAATTATTGCTACAATTATTGCTACATTTTTAACTGAAGAGGAGCAGCCTGGTTGGCAGTGTCTTACACCCAAAGAAAGTGCTGGCCTGCATGGGATTTAATGGATATTTTCCTGGATATTATGCTATATGGTTTGGGGTGATCTAACGCAAGCACACTCAAGCTTTGGGATCATCAGACAAGTTGACCAGAAGTGTTTATTATTTTTAAGGATATTCTCCCAGTCATGAAAACAAATGACATAGGGCACCCCAGAGTATCTTGAAGAGATGGGGCATATAAGCTAAGTACATTTGGCCCTCCACATTTGCTAGGGCTGGGGACACAGGATCCTCACAAAAGTGAAAAATTCAGAAAACAAAATGTGTGTGTCTGTGGGAAGGGAGCTGAGGCACGAGTGGGGAAAGTGGGCACCCAGGATCTAAACCAGGTCAGGGAAAGGAAATGGTTGGCGTGGTGGTCTTGTACTTCCTCTCTCTTGCCCATTTCCTTCCTTGTGTCCGTGTGGGGCATGGGGACAGGGTTCATGGTGCTGAGAATTTGGGCAGAGAGCCATCCTTAGCTGGCCAGGCAGAGACTGGTAGAGGAAGAGGAGGACCAGAGGTTGGTTTTTAAAGGGCTATGTGACCCGATTGGAGCCACCAAGAGGGAAGGTTCCCCCCAAAAAGAAGCACCTGAGGTGGGAGGGCAAAGGTTAGAGAAACTTGCAAATAAAGCCGTGAATGTCAAACCCGCAAATGTGAAGGCTGACTGTACTGGTCTGAGGTTTAATTGGAACCTTTGCTAACAAAGAACTGGAAAGAAGCAGGTACCTTCAGCATCATCCATGGACTACAATTCAGACACCACTGGGAGTGTGTAATTGCCATTAGCATATTTATTTTCCTGTCACGGTTTTCGAAGTCAGTTATGAACTGCGGCTCTTCAGCGTTACGTTTATGGCAGGCAAAATAAACTTGCAATACACATTTGTTGAAGATCAGGGATGCCGGAGTTAAAACCGGAGGCACCTCGTGAGGCTTTAACGGTTGTTTAGAAGAGAATTTCAGCAGGCGGCGCTTGTCACGAGACCTGATTGCTCCCAGGGCTCAGGTGTGTCGCCCAAGGGACGGCGAGGAGGTGGCCACAGGGGTGACACCTGGCCTCGGCTGGTCCTGAAGCAAGTTACTCCCCGGATCTCGCTCATACCTAGGCCAATGCGATGTAAACAAACAGGTCAGATAAAGCCGCCCCTACCTCCCCAATGACATGCAATTTCAGCAGGCGCTGCTTGTCACGCAACTCGGCAGCAAGCAAACCCTGCTGAAATTCCCTTTTCTATGTAGCCATTGAAGGTACAGAAACCCTCTCCAGTGTTCACTCTGGCAAGCCTAAGAAGATCCCAGCCGCCTCATTTCTAACTAGGTAGAACTGGGCTAAGCAGCGGTGGCCCAGCGATGCTGGACTTCAATTCCTTTATCACTGGTTGTGACTATTGGGAAAGGCGCAGTGGCCTGAAAGAGGCGATAAGCTCATGACTTCTTCGCCTCTTTCCCCGTCTTCGCCACATTTCGCGAAAAAAATCATGAGCTTCCAAGCCTCTTTCACGCCATTGCCCCTTTCCTTCCTTCTCATTCCCCTTCCCTTTCCCGCTTGCGTCCACCCGCCTCCCGGCTTCCGTAGTATACTGCTGTTACTATGCTCTTCCTCCCGCCCCCCCCGGAAAGAGACGGCCCTCCCCTCTGTTTCCATAACGACGGGGACAGAGGCCTTGTTTACCTCGGCGGTTTCTAGGGCGCCATGGCTGGGCAGCCCTCCTGCGTGGAGGAGGTCGAGCAGGCATGGCCGAGAGGCAGCTGCTCCCGGCTTTGCGGGGCGGACCGGGGACTCGCGCTCTCTCCCTGATGGCGCGGGGGCTGCATCATCTGCCCCGGGGGCTGGGGAATATGAACGGCCTGGAGGGACTGAGCCTGCGGGGTAACAGGCTGCGCCGGTTGTCCCAAGAAATGGAGGCTCTCAGAGGGGTGAGGGGACCCGAGCGGTCTTTCGTCGATGAGAAGAGGCGCGCCCTCTTTTAGACCATTTCTGCACTAGGCTGCTAGAGTGCTATTATTCCACTTTCAACATCCTATGGAATCCTGGGGTTTGCAGGTTAGCCTGCAAACCCCAGGATTCCCTAGGATGTTGAAAGTGGAATGATAGCACTCTAACCGTCTAGTGCAGAAATGGCCTTTGTCACCTGCCAGACACGGAGGGGTCGTCATCTTCCCCTCCTGCCAATCTCCCGGGTCTTTTAAAAATAGCTCCAGACTTCATTAGTTTGTGACGACCAGCGTGAAATTAAAATGGGAGAGAAATCTTCACCTTTGTTTTGTCAGGTGCTCTTAGAGACAACAATGCAGGGGTGCGTGGATGCCATGGGCACTGCCAGTCACGATCCATCCAAACTTCGTACAGTAGAAATCTGGAGTAATCAGTCCTCAGTAATCACCACCCTCTTGCCTTCCTTAGACTCCATCTTCTTCATAGTATGGAAAGAACAAAGGAAACCAGGGGTTCTTTTAGTACACAATTAAAACAGCATGATTCTTCAACTGCCCTGGCTGCATCCTATTCAATCTTCGGATTTGAAGCTTGAGGGGACACTGAAAACTCTCTGGCCAAGACTTCTCTAAACTGGAATCCCAGATTTCCGAAGGGTGAAACCATGGCAATTAAAGTGGAATTATAGGGATATGTTTATACTTCCTCTAGAAGTTTATTTCAGAGATTCCCAGTATGCAGTCTTGTTTCTGAAAATCTTCACTGATAAGAATTATGTAGCTTGCATATGTAAAGTTAGTTATAAATTTAGAGAGGACAGAATGCTTTGTAGTAGCTTGTTTATACAGATACTTGAAAAAGAAGCGTGTGTTTTGACCGATCAATTTGTAACGAAGAATGAAAAAGACTTTCACTACGACCAGTTGCTCCCTTTGTAAATAAGTTGGTGCTGGTTGCCTTTCAAGTAGTATTTTTAGAACATTTGTGAACCAGCATGCAGGATTATTTAAGAATTTGATATCATTACAGTTTATCGTAATGAAAAACTATATTCCCTCATGACTTTTTAGATTGTGAAAGAAGTGGCTTTAATTTCAGTGGTTTCAAATAGAGGGCAAGCACCATCCAAAGATGGTAAATTTTAAGATCCATTTATTTCAATGAGATATTAAATTGTGTGCTTGCTGTTCCCATTGAAAGCCTATTAATTCTGAGAAGTGCGGCCTTGATTTACTTGTGTTTCTGGGCTGTTTATCTTTAAATTAGGCTGTTCTATCAGTGGGTATTGGATCAACTTGAATTCACAGGCTGAAGTTTTACAAATATGTGGAGAAATGGCCATTGAAATTGGTACATACTTTTGAGATTGCAGTGATAGAGCGAGCAGCTGAACTGGAGGCAGAAAGAATAGTTCTGTATGCCTTTCAATCTAAGCCTTTATTTTAAATGGGTCATAAAAGTGGTTATGGAACATTTTATGACAGACTAAAAGTTGGCAGTATTGTAATTCAACCTGGATTAAAATGAATTTTAAAAAACATCATTTTAAAAATGTTCTGGTAAAACTCAATTTACTTCAGTATACTTGCACAAAGCCCAATGACTGTGGCAAAAAAGTATATTTTTCCACAGTTATTAAATATTTATACTTCATGTTGAAAACAGTGTTGTTGGAATTGCTAGCCATACCACACTGAATAATTATTTTGAGTAGCACTTTGCCAGCCTTTTTTCTCGGAATGGGTGCAAAGCTGTGATGCTTTCTTCCTTGGCATGTGATAGAGGTATATGGCCTTGCATTTGATTTTCATTCCTTCTCTGCCCTAAATTATATTTTGGAAAAGAAAAAGTTGCCTGTTTCATCAATTCCAATATAAGAGGAGTTTCAAAACAAAGCTCTGCTGAGCTTTAGAGGCTTCTGTTTAAATAAATTTAAAAAAAGAGGGAAATTCTGGGTGCGTATGCAAACTCTTGGGAACACCTATAACAGTTCATTGGATCCTAGGTACTTGAAGGGGCCAAAGAAGCAATCCAGTCCTACCAGATGTCCATTCTGGCTTATTGTTGAACACTCTTCGTAGAGAGTGTGGCTAAAAATATCTCATCAAAAGCATGCTCTGTAGTTTATGGTGGACTTCATTGTTCACTCCTCAGTGTTTCTGATGCCAGATATGTTCAGCATATCCTGTGGAAGACCCAAACAATTGACATTTTTAGAGAAAATCCATGCTGCCCAAAGCGTTCCTATAGTGTTGCTTGATTTCTCCATAGTTAAAATCTTAAATCCCAGTTCTTGATTTCCGTAATCAAATCTGAAGTCCCTGTTGAATATTTTACAGAAGGATTTGATCTGTTTCTTGTTTTCTTTAGTGTAATATTTGTTAGAATCCATTCCTTAATTTGAAAACTGAAGGATAAAACTACATGACAGTAGTGGTATAATATACATGAGCAGACTGATACAGTGTTTTAAAAATTACACTTGTGGTTACATTCCTGTATCAATGTATATAGTTTGACCTTTAAAATAGTATTTAAAAACGCATTTCTGTAATACATGCTCTTACATGAATGGTATTAATGATAAACAGAAACCTTATTTTTTCAACCTTAGGAGCAAAAATGATGCAAGGCTGTTTAATCAAATATCTGATTATAGTTGAAGGTACTAAATTTGGGGAACAATAATTTTGATGAAGCTCCAGAGCAGCTGAAATACCTTGTATCTCTGCAAAAGCTTCATTTGTTTGGAAATAAGATCAACAAAATATCACCCTCAATATTTGGTAAGGTCATATAATATCTCTCTCTGTATCAAATATGATTACACATGGCATACATATGTAGGGCTATTAAAGAATGCTGAGTCAGTTTATTGATCATATAAGCATTAAAACTTAAGCCTCTTCTTATTTATTATTTTATATTAAATGGATTTACACCCAGCCAAATGTGCATTTGTAGTCTAAGTGAATTTGTCAAAGTACTAAATGAGTGTATGAGTGTGTATGAGTAAAATGTATAGTACTGAAGAAAATACACTTTATTTCAATTATATATGTACATGTAGCAGCAGGCATCTTAGAAAAAAATTGATGTAAGAAAAGAGAATATTTCTGTTATGCTAGTGTCTCCCTTCTATGAAACCAAATTTAAAATGTTAAGGAAATATGCTCAACTAGTCAAGGGTTGATTTTTAGTCTTTCAAAATACTTTTTATTGATTAGTATAGCTGATTAATAAGGGAACCTTACTGCCCAAATAGTTCCAATTCTGAATGTTTATTATACTTTTTGTTAATATGTAAACTATTATGGGCTCTTCAATGACCTTTAGGTTGTCTATGAGACCTTATGGTTAATTCAGAACTTCCTTTCTCTCATCTTTTCTCCAGTTAAAGCTGTCATTTAGCATTCCATTCTGTCCACATTCATCTTGGATAGAATTTTCCACTAATTTAGAAGGACTTCACATCAAATAACTTACTGTTCATAGGACTGGGGTGCTAATGTTACCAGACCATCCTATCCTTTTCTCATTTTGGGGTTCCAGGACTATCTTTCGCTGCATTTTTTCTGGCAGTCTTTTGACAACACTATGTCTTTACTTGAGAGTATTATCAAGTTACTTCACTGAATACTCACCTATTTTATGTATTTTGAGGCATTTTAAACAAATGTAATGACAAAAATGCTTATAAAGATATGGCTATATGGAGAGCAATGGGGCATTAAAGAAATCTAAAAGTACATATTGAAATCTATAGAGGAAAATGATATACTGTAGAATATATCATAATATACAGCCATCTTTTTAATAGATGGATTGCAGAATTTGGTACTACTTAATTTGAACAACAACCGGCTCACTTGTCTTCCTCCAGAGATTCAAAGGTATTCTTAATGAATTTTGGTCTGAGTTTCACCTGGACTGGCTGTATTGTAGAAGTAGATTTTAATAGCCAGCATTTATTAGTACACAATACAAGCTTTTCCATGTTTACGTGGGCAAAAGGCATCCCCTTAAGCATATATTTTTACTTATTTTTAATATGTATTTTACTTAATGTATTTCAATTAATTCAGAGAATTTGGTGGTGAATGAAAGGTGATGCTGCATACATATAACAAACTTGCTGTAATTACATACCTAGAAATTGCATTCTTGTTCTGGCACCATTTTGCATAGTACATTTTTTTAGGTGCAAGGGGATAGTTTTTAGGATGCAAAGCTATTTAAGATGGACAGGAATTAATATAAATAGTTACCCTGTTCATATGCTTTGAAGATTTGTGATTTCATTGGCATGGGTAGGCCTTTTACCCAATGAAGATTATGATAATATAACAGTCATTGACTTCATGGCTGTTGTGGCCAATTCGTTACCTGTTGAACAACTTTCTGGTTATGATTTCCCTAGCTAAGCTGGTCTTTGGAAAGCAAAACTGCAGCCTGTACTGGGTCTATATTCACAACTTACCAGCTTAGTAGAACTGCTAGAGCTTTTGATGGCCAGGGTGATCTCCATGCCATAATAACACATCAGAGTAGGACATCATGGAGGAACCTGTCCATATAATGAACTTAGATCTATGAGTTACTGATGTTTATTCAAATAGCTTATATGTTTATTGCAAATAGCTTCAGAAGTATCAGACTACTACAGCAGAAAAACAAAGAAAACTCAATCCATCTTTCTCTCACACTTTACTTTTGCCGAGTCACCAGCTACACCAGGTGCCACAACTGCTTCTTTTCTGCCAAAATTAACACTGCACTAAGGAAATCCAAATTATCATATATTGTATTATAGTCACATACAGACATACAGAAACCCTGTGTTTTGAAAAATGTTCTGACACATTTTTTTCAGATTTCTCTCTTTATGGAGTTTAGACTCCAAGCACTCAGGGAAGAGGAAGTCAGGCCCTACTTATTTCCTATGTGATTTAAACCACGACTTGGCATCCTACCACTCTTTTAATTGATTTTTCTCATGCATAATGATAGACTAGCTCTGTCCTACAACAAATGCATGTAGATAAAAACTGCTGACTTAATCTAGAGGCAAGCAACGTAGACTAGTACATCTCCAGCTATCTGATGTGATGGAATGCTTTTTCCCCTACCCTCCTGCCAGGGATCACTGCCATATTTATCCCTGCTGGCTACAACTGTTTCTTTCTTTCCTGGAAACTTGGCAAAGAATTACAGTCGATAGATCATGAGCCTGCACCAATCCAGGGACCACCATTTTGTGTAGGACAGATACAGACCATTATTGCTATAAACATGGAGGTCGTTATTTTGAAAGGTTTTCTTTTCTTCCCCACAGGCTTAAAAATCTTGAATGTGTGAGTTTAGACAATAACCAGCTGAGAAGTATTCCCAAAGAATTCTGCCATCTCAGAAAGCTGCATGAAGTGCATTTGTCCCACAATTCTATCATTGCAATCCCTGAAGAAATTAAATATCTGGCAAAACTCAAAATCCTGATTTTGTCAAGAAATCAAATAGAAGACCTACCTAATGTGAGTGGTGTTGTGCTTTGGAAAATAATGCAGTCTTGAGAGCATTGCAAAGTGATATATTTTCTCCATGGGGATTTTTTTTGTGCTTCAGTCAGCTCATCCTCTGTCGTTTGATGATAAATGTTCTAATGTGGTATATCGATATGGGAGGTAAGAAAAGTATGCCTTTAGAAACATCAGACATATGAAGTGACCTGCACACTGAGTTTTTGTGCAGGTCAGGTTGTTTTCAGACAAAGCTCTTACTGTACTCACTCATCTATAGCACAGTATGGGAGATTCAGATGACATTGTCTTCAATTTCCAGTTTTCCCACTGCTTCTTCTGTCTGTGTCCTTTTTGTCCAAAAAAAAGTCCATTAAGAAAAAAAGCAGGTGCAGCAGTTTTAGAAACACCTTTAGTCTTCAAACTTGTCTCTTAGCCAATTCTGATTCTTCAGTTTCTGGGGAGCTATAAGAGATGGTAAACAGCTGCTAGTATTATATTTAAAACAAAATAAATATTGAAAATGCAGGAAAGAATCATTTTAAGATATGTGCAAACAAAATATGCAATTTGTAAAGTCGAAGGCTTTCACGGCCGGAATCTATGGGTTGTTGTGGGTTTTTTGGGCGATGAGGCTGTGTTCTAGTAGTGTTTGCTTCTGATGTTTTGCCTGCATCTGTGGCTGGATCTTCAGAGGATCTGGAGATATAGAGGTGGAAGGAGTATATATAGTTCTGTGATCGCTGAGTGGGAGGGATATGCAATTCTTCATTTTCTAATTACTGGAATGCAAATTTTGACATATTTGACATATTTTGGCATAGCTGCAATTTAAATGTTAAAGCTTAAAAATTATGAAGATAGCAATGGTTTTGAGGAATGTTTCATGATGGCTTTCAGCTCTATATGTCTCCTATCTTTTGCATTCCCCTAAATAATAACAACAGCAGCAGCAGCCTTGGCAGCACAGTTCAGAGGACATTTAACCTCAAAGCCTCAAAACAAAGTTTTGCATTTTTGGTTGATTTGCTTGGTATTACACTGGATTTCAGGTAAAATCTCAAAAGTCATGCAAAATTAGCAAAATAAGCTAGATAGATGGATAGATGCACAGGAACAGAGCCATTGAAACTATTGAAATCAAAGAAATGTAAGTTAGTAAAGCATAGCTTATTTCCCACTTATTTCATTAATCTAAGGCCCTTTCTGCACCTGACCTGTCTCTGATGTCTTTCCAATGTCATCCCTGCAGTTGCTTTACTGGAATGAGAGTGTGGGTGCAAATGCTGTCCTCAGTATTGGCTGGCTCCCTGCCAAAGGAAGTGCGATGGGCACGCCTCTTCCACAGTGCAGCCGGGTACTTTCCCAGGTTGTGCTGGGACAGGAAGCGCCTCCATCACACTTCTGGCACTTCAGCAAGCCAGGTAAGTGTGGGGTGGTTGCACAATCGCAGGTCATTAACAGAGAAAACCTATCAATGATTTGATCCGTGATTGCACCGCCTGGCGACGGGAGAAGGATGAGACCATGATGACGTCATGCAGAGGTGTTGTCGCAGTTCTGCTCCCGTCTTGTTCTCATGCTGGGATAAGAGATTCCTGCGGAAAGGGCCTCAGATTCACTAAGTTTGGAATCAGCCCATTGGATCTGACGCTATATGATATTACCCTTCTGAAATATAATTCATACTTCAGTTATACAGAATTTAAACGTCTGTGTCCCATCAATCCAAATACATTTTTATTATTATAATTCACTCTGTACTTGATGACTAGTAGTTGAAAGGGCTGAACATTCCCTCTGGACGCAAGAGATGCAGCCTCCATCAGTCTCCATCTCTGTGGCTTCCCGTCAATCTGTTAGTATTGTGAAAGGAGTGCACTTTCTCCAGTGTTCCAGAAACAGCTGGAGTTGCTACTGCTATACTAGTAAAGGTAGTGCCAAAGCCCATGGAAGTTAGAGAGTGAGGAGAATGTTGTGTTAGTTCATTCATAAGTGCAAGGCACACGTTGGGGCTGTAGTCATCAAGACAAGTATACGTGGAACAACTGACCCGAAAGAAGTCATCCTTCTTGTACATCACTGAATGTCTGTGGTGCTTTAGAGGAACACATCTGCTTTCTTTTCTAAAGAATTTATAATGTACAATTTGATAGAACAGTGCAAAAATAAGATGAACATGAGGATAAGGATGAATGGGAGGCATGTGTATTCAGTTGAATTGCACGTAGGAAGTGAATTCGGAATTCTGCAAAAGATTTCAAAGCAGAATTGGAATTTAAAAAAACACACACAGAGACAACATCTCTACCATGTTTGGAAGGCAGTTCTGAGGAAGACACAGGTAGGCAACTGCAGAGGGATCAGGAGTTTGTGAAGGGAGCCACGCAAATGTATAAAATACAAGAAAAAAAAAATCCAAAGTCCACTTTTGCTTTTGAAAAAAAAATCAATTTTTGATGTTGAAAAGTGCAGAAGGCTCCTGCAACCTAATTAAAAGGTGAATTGTTGTTCCTGGAGGCTTCCTGGAGAGGCAAGTCACTTTTCCTCTGTTTTTTCCCAGGAAAAAAAAAAGGCAGTCTAAGAAGTCTAGATGGGTTGAGGGCTTCAAGATACAGCCCCCCTGACATAAGAGGAAAGCAAGGAGGAAAGTTCTTTGAGGTAGCAGGACTTTTATCTGAATGTGGTGGAGCTAGAAAATCAAAGATGGTCAGGTTTTGGGATGTGTGGGTGGAGATATGAGTGGCGCATGGTAAATGTAGTATGCATGTTAAGTAAGAGAAAATATGAGTGAAGGTAAAATGTCTGTAGGTGGTTTGGCTATTAAAGGCCACATCAGGTGACACAAGGATATGTTTTGTCCAACTTATGAATGTGCCAGTCTTGAGTCTTTGACACATGTACCCATTTCAGCATTGATTAAATGTGTTTCCTGCAAGCTTGTTCTGTTCTTATCTGTACATGTTAAAAGCATAATGAGTTAAGTGGTTTCAGAATTTTTGAAAGACATAGCTTGCACAAAACTCATTTTATTTTAGTTTTGTCACTTGTAAAAGCCCATAAAATAAATGAAGAGGTCAAAGTTGCTGTTATAGAAGAAATCATTTAAAAACATACACAGTTGTTAATAGATGGGAAGTTTAGTAACTGGTTATATTGAAATTTCTTTTTCAAGAAGATTCAAGCAAGTTTTAAAAAAATAAAACTGTGTGGAAAATGTTGAAAATGTGACCTGTGGTAATTTTGAAACAGTGTGTATGGAGACTTGGTGTTGATGCTTAATATTTGTCCTTAATTATTATGATAGCTGGGGGTTTAAATAATTGCTCTTTAAATAGCAGTTTACTGTGCCATATTTGTTACGCTATGGAAATCAAGTAATATCTGTCTCTTCCTTATAATTCGTTTTTACCTTTCCTTCTGTCATTGTTATTTTCCAACTCTTACTACATTTAAGCATGTAAAGCTGTACTCCTGTGCATATGTACTTTGGGACATTGAACTCAGCAGACCTTACTTCTGAGTATACATGCTTAAGATCACACTATAAATAATGTACTTCAGTGTTATTAATACACCAAAATTTCTCTATCATTTTCAACTAGGGACTTTGCAAAATGAAGAGGCTTAGAGTTCTAGATGTAGCAGGAAACAACATTCGGATTTTCCCCACAGGCGTAAGTATGAATATTAAACTATTCAGTGGAATACAGTGGACCCTCTGTATATGTGGGAGTTCTGTTTCAGGACATCTTGTGTAAAAGAAAAAAAGTGGATACTCACATCTCATAATACCAAATGGTGGCAAGGTGTGTGCATCAATTTCAGTGCATCCATGTGCACATTGCCACCATTTTAGGTAAAAGATGCAACACTATTGTGTTTACTTAATATTGCATATTCGGAGACCTAGAGGTAAGAAAGTCACAATGTAATCTGTGAACTGTGGAAATTAGTAAAATGAATTTCAGAAATATGAAGTTGGAAAATATTCTCAGGAATATCTTCATATTAATTATAGAAATATTTAAATGTCTTTATTTTTCAAATGAACAGTCCTTCAAATATGCCAAGGGCAGTTTACAAAGTATGTGCAAAAATAAATGTGATTGTTTTGACCACATTCTTGTAACACTTAGCTGAGAGTAAATCTCCTGGAACACTGCAAAGCTTACATCTTAGCAGACATGTTAAAAATAAAAGTAAAATACCTATAATATAAATAGTTTAAAAAACCTGAATAAATCAAACTGTGAAATCTTATAAAGAGTTCGGTTTGTCTCCCGTAGGAAATACCAAGTGATGAAGAATACACAATCCCTCATTTGGCTGTTAGAAACATATACCAAATAGAAAAACACACACATCCCAGCCTCTCACCTTAACCTAACTTCATGCATACCTTTGTACTCAAAGGTCTGAACCTGGCAAAGTTCAGAACAATTTGTCTGTTTTACTAGCCTGAGCCAATGTAAATGGAAAGTTGAAAACCACTTTAGGCACAGCGTTGGCTCCTTTCTGACAAGCAAAGGTCACAGTTTGCTCTTTTCTTTACTCCATTGATACATATGATGTCTTTCATGTGGCTGGCACAACATAAGTATTGGGAAAGAGTTGAAATCTTTTTCCATTTAAAAAGATCACATAAACATTAATTATTCTGCTTAGCTGATATGCAATAGTTTGCCAGTATTGTTGTAAGATTAATGTTTTTAAGCTTGTGTTTTAAGCAGGGGATAAATTTATGTGTAATACAGAGAATGTTTCAAGGGTATAATTAGTATGGGGACATTCAGTAATAATATGAAACCATAAAGTTTTGGACATATGTACTCCTTCTTTCCCTCTGATGACCAGGTTCTTTTATTCTGATCCTTCTGTGTGGCACTGTATGTTTCTTTCTAGTTTGTGGTCCTGATTTTACAGACAAAGTATGGTTTGCCTCTTTTGACAAGCTGTGGGTTGCTTCAAAAAAGGGGAAAAGAGCAGTGTTGCATGAAAGAGAAAGGCAGTGCGTGCAAGCATAAATCAGAGGTGGGCAAAGCGCTTCCTGCAGGCTACCTGTAGCCCTGGGACCACTAAATGTGGCCTGTGGGACCCCTGAGAATTATGATTTTGAGGTGATTTTTGCTTGAAATCAAGTAGGAAGTGAGGCATAACCACAAAATACAGACGTAAAGTATAGAATACAATACAAAAGCAATGTAAAACGTACCAACAGTTTTCTTTGACCAAAGGATTCCACTGATAATCAGAACTTCATTCAGTCTAACCTACTATCAGTGGTTACCCAGAAGGATAACTTTATTTCTTGTGTTTTAAATATGTATATCATTTTTTTCTTGATTTCAACAACAGAATAAAGCATACATCAGCAAGGTTAAATTTCCACTCATAACTGCCTCAGTTTTATTGTTTATCTATCTCTACTGTCTGGTGTCTCCATGACTGGAGCAGGATGTAACTATCATAATCATGATGTCCATTATAATGTCCATAAACAATATCCATAAGCAAGTGATGTAACAAATGTCCTCAATCTAACAGCTGCTTCAACAAGTTTTATACAGAAGCTAATAAACCAGAAGTTAGTCAGAAGCAATAAATCAATATTCATGTTACTGAGTACTATCATACTAATGAAAAGGCAATTAAGGATCATATAATATCATACATGAGTTTTTGATGACAGCAAGCTAATGGGACGTATTCAGAGAACTGGTTGTACAAAATGCAGGGGTTTCAGCTATCTGAATGGTGGTCTTGAATTTCTGTGTTTCTGAGTCAACATTCAGAAGTTTTAGGTATTTTTAGGGAGCATGTGAATAGAGAGCAGTGAATAGGATGAGGTTGAAAAGATCCACTGTGCAGAGAGAACCTTGCCTTCAGTTCACTTGACCCCTACAGGTTCAGAGAAGGGCAACAAGGATGATAAAAGGTATTGAAAACCAACCAAAAGAGGAAAAGTTGAAGGAGATGGGCTTGTTCAGCCTGGTGAAAAGAAGATTGAAGAGTAACATGACTGTACTCTTTAAATACTTGAAGGATTTAGACCTGGCCTCTTCTCTGCTGCCCCAGAGGGTAAGACTGGGTCTATTGGCTTGGAGTTACAAGCAAGAATTTTTCAATTGAACATTAGAAGGATTTTTTTTTTTTGGACAATAAGAGTGGTTCAGCAATGGAAACAATTGCCCAGAGAGGTGGTAGAGTCTCCTACTTTGAGTGTCATCAAAATGAGTCTGAAAATTACCTGCTGGGGATGTTTTAGCTGGAGATCCTGCAGTGAGCAGGGGGTTGGACTTGATGACCCCATGGAACCCCTTCCAATTCTGTGATTCTGTGATGCTGTACTCTATACGCAGAAATGTTTCCAGAGTTCTGGAGAGCTTATTTGAATACATGCTTGCAGTGGTATCAGTGGTCACTTGAGGGCAGCACTAAATTATTTCACAAGGCTTAGTTCATGTTTCTCATTTAACCTATTAAAGTAAAAGTAGGCAGAAATTTCAGTCAAGAAACAATTTTCCTATTCATTTTCCTACAATTTTCAGACTTGTTGCCTGGTGTGGCAATACTGACGCTTGTTGGAGGAACAGTTTGTAACCATAAAATAATTGTGCATGGTGGGTACGTTATGCAGCAAACATAGAATCATGATGCCTCTAAGTAAATAGTGGTTCTTTTAGCAGCATGGGTAACATACATTTGTGTTCAGATGTTTACATTAATGATTACATCATCTGTAACAGTGTAGGAAACAGTGTAGGAAACAGGAAACAGTTTAGAAAGCAGTATTGTATATATATTTGTGGTGTATTGTGATTAGCTGTTCTTAATAGCTTAGATTTTCTAATGAAGACAGTCCTATTGGGTGGTAATCTGAAGGATGGTTGGCCCTCTAACCAAACAACAGGGTGCAATCTACTAGGAAGTCCTTTTAAAATCTATTAAAGTAAATGAGGATATCTGAGTATTCAAACTGGAAATGGAAAACTCTTCATCTAAATCGCGTGCATTCCAGTAATGACAAAACTAGCTGAATCATTTACAATGAAACTTTTTTAAAGATGTAAACTCTTCATTCAAGTAGATTTGGGAAAGTTAAGTTTTAACAATTTGTTTCTGTTGCTTCTTATGATAATTTAAAAGTAGTTTTTTCTTGTTACTTGATGCAGTGTGAGAAATTAAATTTTTGAGTTGGTCATTACTATTTCATTACCTTTTCTGAGAGAGTTAGTCCTTAGCATTGATAAGAGGAAGATTTAAAACTGAAAAAATGTCTGTCAGAATGCCTCTAAAATGCCTTTGAAAATCAGTTCTCATTATGCCTAAAAGTAACTTGTTACAATGGCTTTGCAATGTGTTTTCGTTATTCCCTGGTTACCAAAGAGGGAGAGAGGAAAAAGAACATGTTGCAGGTAACTATGTTTCTTGTAACTCAGGACTTCCAACTCTGAATTCAAAGTATAGCATTTAGGCATAAAGTTTATGTATGCTTTAAAAAAGCATTCTATGTATATGCAGTATTTGCTTTGCCTATTTTTTTTTCATTAAGTTTATCATACATAGTTGAGGCCCGTATGGTTTCACTTATCAGAAGGTCTTTTTCTACCTTGCCATCTGCAATGGATATTAGGTATATTTAATACTCCCGATTTTGTGCACAATGGAAGGACTGAAAGGAGCAGATGTTCTATGTATGTGTATTCAAATGTTATACAAGATGTTTTCTTTGAAAGTATAAAATGGCCCATACCCACACTGCAAAGGCATTTTTTAAAGATTATTTTGGCAAAATCTTAATATATATGCCTGAAAAATACGCATTCCAGAAGAGAAATGTCCAAACATTAAGAAAATTCAAACAGGTATGTTATTAAACCAAATAAATTCTGAACTAAAATCCCTTCTTAGGCCTATCATTTTACATGCACTAAAATTATGTAAATTAAAAAAGGAACAAAAGATTGCAAGTGTTCCATAATGTAAACAATATGCATATTGGTACAAAAGCATGATTCATTATCTTTTGAGAGGCACTAAATAAGGGCGGCTGCTTTCCTCATTATTTTTGCTGTTGCAGTTGAACCGCTAGTTGAAATGATTCAAAGAAATCATAACATTAAAAGTGTCTAGATCATTTCATGCCACCACATCATCGACCTTTTTGAAGATGATGTTTGCTTTTTATTACAAAACAAAATAGATCAATAGTTCTTAACCTGGAGTCTGGGGACCCTGGGTGATCTGTTGACCCCAACAGCAGTAGCAGCAACAGGCATGCACCAGCAGGAGGATGCTGGTGCTGAAACTGCTCCCTTGTTTGCAAATGAGGAAGCAGTTTGGGTGTATGCACACGCCTGCCACTATGTCTCTTTTGACAGGGAAGTGGCAGCAGTATGTGTGTGTGCTCTAAGGGACATGGCAGCAAGTGTGTGTGTGCGCACCTAAACCACTCCCTCATCTGCAAGCAAAGGAGAAGTTTGGGTGTGCACACACACACCCTGACGAAAGGGACATAGCAGCAGGAGAATGTGCACACCCAAATCATGACTCTGGAGACCAGGGTTTGAATCCCCACTCAGCCATGGAAACCCACTGGGTGAACTCGCACAAGTACCATTCTCTCAGTCTCAGAGAAGGACATAGACAACAAATCTTGAAAAGGAAACTCCCATGATGTTTTCGCCTTTAGGGTTGCCATAAATCAGTTTTCAAAAGATAGAGACATGATGGCTAGAAAGAACCTCCCTCTGTCAGCAGCATGTTTGTTGTTGTGTGCCTTCCTGTTACCCTGACTTCTGGGGGTCCCATGGGGGACACATTGATTCGCTCCAAGTTATAAAGTTTGGGGAAATTAGCAGAGCACTGGCATTAGCAAAACGAGGGGCAGGGTAACCCAGCAGGACCTTTTACCCAACTTTACAGGGTCAGGCCAAGCCAAAAAGCCAGACAAACATATCGAATAAATGGATTTTATTAAATGAGTATAGTATCACACACCAACGCACTCACTCACTCATGCACACAAGGCCTATTGAGAAGGAAAAGAGGTGAAAAATGGATAGGGGATGTAGCAAAGGGAATGTAGAGGCAATGATACTGCACCTATCCTGAAGTCTTCGGTCCAGGAAGCAGTGAGAAGAATGGAGCTCAGCAAAGAGGCGGCTGAGGAGATCACCCAACTAACAGAGTGCCTGTCTGCTAGCCTGGCAGGGAGTTCTCCAAAGAGACGCTCAAAAACTAGGACTACTTATAGGGTAGAACGTACCTCGAGGGCATGCCCTCTCCCAGGAAGAAGATGTGATAGATAATGGCAAATTGGTAGTTTGCATGGTTGGTTTATGTAGATGGATCTCGCCTTGTAGGATTTTCCAAAGTCAGAGTTGCTCAACCTGGGGAAAACACGCTAATCCCTTCAAGTTGACTATTCTTGGCTGAGAACCCTTTGTTTATATGGATTTGCACAGCCTGAGGTCTTCTTGGGTTACATGACTGAAGATTTTTCTGGTCTTGATCTGTTTTCTGTTGTTCAACCTCTTTGCCGACGTGCCCATCCAGGCAACCTCTCTGGCATGGTGGACATGTCCAATATAAAATTTATAGTTCCTGGGATAGGGTATGCCAGTGGGGCAACATTCAGGTCAGTTAATGACTTATGGTAACCCTAACTTGATCTTAACACAGGTTTTTTTTGGGGGGGAGGAGACTTGTTCCAAGAGAGTTTGCCTTTGCCTTTGCATTCCTCTGAGACTGAGAAAATGTGGGTGGCCTAAGATCACCCAGTGTCTGAGCAGGGATTTGAATCCCAGTCTCCAGAAGCTATCTATCTGTCTGTCTGTCTGTCTGTCTGTCTATCTATCTATGTTTGAATATTGAAATAACTATTTGAATATTTAAATCTAAATTTGAATATTTAAATCTTGTATTAAGTCTTTGGGAACCCAGCAACAAATTATATTTACAAGGGGTTCCCTGTAAACCAAAGGTTAAGAACCACTGAGATAGATCACTATTCAAATTAAAAATTATATTGAATGTGTTTCAGATATATGCCTCTTTTAAAATTAACTTCTCAAAATCAAAACTTCTGTGTTGTAACATTTCAGTCCTGGACTAGCTGAGACTTAATAATCCTCACAGGCTCTGGTATAAGCTATTCAGGGGTTAAATGCTTAGGGATCTCTCTTACCAAAGACCTGAAGCAGCTTTGGAGATTCCCGCTATTCCTAATATCAGATGGACGTGTACAAAACTGAAAATGTGGTCTTCAATTAAACTCTCATTACGGTGAAGGATTGCTGCAGTTAACCACAGATCCTTCCTTGACTTACATATCTTGATCAGGCCGTTCTTATAATATTCTTAGAACTAGAACTACAACTAGAAAAAGTTTTCTCAGGAGGCTTCTGGCACCTCAGATTTCCTAAAAAACTCATTTGCCGAAACTAATAAGGGGGGACTTGCAGCCCAATATCTCTCTCTCTCGGCTATGCTGCTTTTCAGTGATGAAAAATGCTGTAATAATATAATCTGTAATAATATATGGTTCAATGGTTCATGATGGAACAGCCAATAGAAGTTAGAAATTTTGAGCATTTCCCATTTGCTTTCTTTACTAATGCCAAAATAAGTGCAATCTTGAACCCATTTTTGAGAGACACCCTTCTGGGAACAGTGGGGTAGAATTCTTGCACCTTCACCTTTGCCAATCAGCCCATCACTGGGTTCCTACAACTTAAAGAAGAAGATTCTTCTTGGGAATGCTATGGTTTATGCTACTAAATTGCAATGAGAATTAACCTAGAAAAAAGAATTACTAAAATGTCCCTACTTGTTGTTCACATTTCTGATATATATTTGAAGCATCTTTATACTTTCTAGCCAGTTTTTGGAGTCATGTACCATTGGTACATCATTTTATAAAAATTCACCTTAAGATCATAACACAAAATAAATTTTGATCCTTTTGACCATATCGTTTCTCATTGTTCCATCTGTATGTTACATCCAAAGTTCTGAGCCCATGTTATCATACAATATTTAACTTGTTCCTCTTCCATATCAAATTTTAACAAAAGTTTATACATTCTACCAATCAAATACCAATCAAATATTCATCATCAGTACATAGTTGTAACTCAACTTCAGATTTGTTTTGTTCAAAACCACGTCTTTTTATCCATCTTAAGTCTTTCAACTACTTGTTCGTAAGAAAACTATTGAAAATTATACCCCTCTGACAACTGTCTCTTACTATCTTTGTACTTTGATGGGTGTTCCTGCATGGCAGGGAGTTGGACTCGATGGCTCCTGGGGTCTCTTCTAGTTCTATGGTTCTATGATTCTATGATTTGATTTAATTTTATATTCCTCTTGACTCAAGTCCAAAAGATCTTGGTGAGTGACTCATCTTTCTTTAGCAGTTATTTCCTTTCTAGAAAAAGCTTCTTGTGTTGAGATACAGAACACCATCGTAGGTCACACCCTTTCTATCTATGTCTATAGTTTATATCTATTCCATATTCTTAACAAAGCACATCTCACAAAATGATTAGTTAAATGAATATTCACTTTATCATACTATAAATGTTCATGCCACCCAAACCTCTGGCCAACTAAATGTGACACATTTTATATTTTATTTTATTGGTTATTCAAATGATACTGGATCCCAATTTGGCCCTCCTCAGCAAGCTTTGAAATTCTGGATCTTTTAAACTGTATTATCATAACAGAAAACTGATTCAGTTATTTTGGATCCCTCCCCCCCCCCCCCACTTTATGGCATGTACTGCTGATTCCAGTGGTACTCGTGTACTTCTTTCTTACTTAACTGTTCAGAAAATTTTGCTTTTGTGTTGTTTATTGCTCATTCTACTCTGTGTTTTTTCCTGCTTTAGTATGTGAACATGGCAAAAAAGGTTATTAAACATTATGATTCATTTGAACTATAAAACTCATAAAAGACAAGTCTTGTCTCTGGCCAAAATTGTATTTTAATAATAAATAAGTAATACAAATAAAAATAAAATTCAAGCTTTCCCAATTTTGTGGAGAGACTTGCTACAGAGAGGAACCTTCCTTTTCAGACCATTATCTTCCGCATGTAGAGAGTGACTGAAATGGGGACAGAAGGGGAAGGATTAAAGTTTTTCTGCTACTCACACATTTACCTTATTCAGTTTACAAAATGGCTGATTATGGATTGGACTTATGTCCATTGTATAGAAAGGTAAGAGTGTCTCAGATTGCTGCCTGGCTGTGGCTGCTATTCTTAGCAATGTCTTTTTCCCCCCTTAATTTGATAAAGTAGTTACAAATGAAAACTTGTTTTTTAAACTAAATCAGTAGCCATACTTTTTAATTTGGCTTCTTTTTTACTTATCCAGACTTTTTATGAGAATTTCTCACTCAGCTGCACAAATTACTGCAGTGAAAGAATAGTGCTTGTTATGCACTGCAAATTGCTGCGTGTTGTAAATTGGCAATTTGTATGCCATAAATGCGGATTCCTGGCCTTCAATCCTTGGCTATGGTTTTTAAAGAACTGTTGGTTGGTATGATCCAGCTAAAGTCAAACAGTTTTAAATCCCACTGATTTCAGTGGAAGAATTTTCTGTATGCTTAAATTTTTCCCATTGAGATGTTTAAATGTGATTAGATTATGTTTTATATTAATATGTTTATCTTTAATGCATTTGCATAACCATCTAGTAGTCCATTTTTATCTGAAACCTGTGCTAGTTATAGAACTCAAGAGTTCCAAACTTACTGATCTGTTCTTCACTATATTTTACAAGAGTGAAATCATCTTTTGACGTTTCTTATAAAGGAAATTTTTGGATTACACTTCAGGGATTCTGTCATGGTTATAATTTTAAAAAATATTGTAAGAAACTGATATGTTTTATGGCGATTGCTACAAACTATGTGACCCAGAATATAATTGCCTGTTCACTCATCTTGCCCTGGAGGTATGAACCATTTAATGTTACAAAATCTCAAGATTTTATTTGTGGAAAATTATAACCTGTTTTACGGATAGGCCAGCTGGACAGAATTGTGTGTGTGTGTGTGTGTGTGTGTGTGTGTGTGTGTTACAGGTGTTCATAACTTTCTGGCCTTGTTTACACTGGGTAGTTGTTCATTTAATATCAGCAAAATTGTAATTAATGGTCACTGCCTGCCTTCATGTACTTTGTTTAATAATCATGGCCACAAAGTTGATCGTCCTGATAACTACAGAGATAAATTAACTCAGGTGATTCAAGAAATGACATAATATCAAAGCAAATTTTATGCAGTTTTACCATAACTAAGTCAAACTAATTAGAATTTGTATCTGCATCATATTTTCCCCTTTAATGAATTTATTATTAAAATAGTCTACTGCATATACATTTGTCAGTAGAAAGTAGTCATAGCTTGGAATGTATGCAAGAGAAGTATTACCTACTGTGGAAGGAACTAAAAAGCAGTGCCTTGTTTCAAGAGTTTTAATAAGAAAGTTTCACAAATTTATTGAAACTATTAAGCAAAAATACAGCCGTGGATGGTTTTCCAGTCAGCAGCATACAGTGTTGAGTTCTTTTAATAACTATGGATTACCAATTATATGAACTCATATTGTTTCACTCTTAGGCATGATGATGAACCATGGCCTAACTCCCTTTAAAGATAATGCCAGAAAGTTCTGTTGTCAGAATTTGCATTCCCACTACAATGTCTTTGCCCATGGGACATCAAACTGCATTTGTCTGTATGTCAGCTAAATACTTCTGAGGGAAGTAGGTTTAGCCCTTGGGATCTAGTTGGTGATTCATATCATAGGTAGGCTATCTCTAGAGATTTCCACAATCATCTTAACATGTAAAATCAAAATATCTCTTGACTCACATTGAAATACATGTGAAAATAATACCTGTTGCATAATATGATATACCATGTTCTGTTCGTATATTATTTTAATAGTCTCAGTATTCCATCATAAATATTTAGAGCTGAAAGAAAATTGCTTGCAAAAATTATCAAGATATGCAATATTTGTGTCCGATAGATATTGAAAGCTGGCATATGTCTTTTGAAGTACCTGAGAACTACTCACGTTGTTCACAGGCATACAGCCCAATCTCATTAATATTTCCTTGGAATTAAGGACCATATTATACTTTACGTTAAATATGTAGTTTGCATATCATATAGCTTGCCAATGTCTGTCTCAGTGTAAAGTAAGAATCTATTAATCTATAAATCATATAATTGTGCACAGACATTCAACATTGTACAGTTCCTTCAGGTATTCATGTATTGTGACAATAGCTTTCAAAAACATCTTTTTTTATTCGGTTCCATTTTCTCCCCCATTATTTTGTTCATATATGTTATAAAGGCAATTGTGGATTAAGTGACATTTGCATCCCACTTGTATCAGATAGTCATTAAACTTTTAATTTCTGATACGCTGGCTTGTGTATACCATATTTAAAAGCATTGCCAGCCACAGAAGAAGAAACACTATTAATTCTTGGAGGCATTTTATTTGCCCCATCTTGGTTTGTGTAACTTATGTGGTGGGGAATATTGTGGTAAACATGCCCGACTTCAGGAATTATCACTTGGTTTTCTTGGGATAAGTCTCCTTTGGGGAAAAAAAAGATGTTAGCCATCTATTTCTGTTGTTTCTTTATTTTTTTTTGTCTTTTGTGCTTTTACCATGGCTTCCCACTGCTATTCTTCCCTTATACTCAGCTGAAAACACTTGATGGCATAGAATGCATTCTGTTGTAATTGTGTTTACTTGAATACATCTTTCTTGCACCATTCATCGTTAAAATTAAAAAGATACCTTGTTGTTGTTGTTGTTGTTGTTGTTGTTATTATTTTGGTAGTGTCTGAAGGTCCTTCAACACCACTACCATCTGTTATGATTTGAATGCTTTTGTTCAAATTCAAGAAAGAAAAAATGCATGACTGACCAGTATAATGCAATGAGGCTTCTACTAGTTAAGCAAGCAGCAGCAACAATTCTGCTTAGGTCTCTTGAGATAACAAGCTACTATGAGACCATGTTGGTGGCTTGTAACATTTCAAGTAATGGCCTCAGGAGGGTCTTGGAGGTCAAGGTCAATTCATGGATGTCAGACAAGGGTGGGAGGATTGGTACTTCTCTTGGAGTTAGAGCTCAGTTCTTGGTCATACCAGGCCAAACCTGGAGGGTTGACTGCTCCTATCTACTATCATTAGACTGCCTTTCTAGTTATTTTGATGACATTGTTATTATTAACATATTTATAACGTACATTTTTGGTGCATTAGAATCTCTCAAGCCAACTTACACCAAAGTTCAAAAACAGAAGGTGTATGAATGAAACAGAAAAAAGCAGACCGTAAAATCAAGCATCAGCTGCCAAAGACCTGCTGAAGCAAAAAGATCTTAGATGCGTAACAAAAATGCTATCAAGTGAGGGAGCCCAGTGGATCCCCTAGTAGGAGCTGGAGTTCTGTGGCTTTGGTCCCATGACAGAGAAGGCCCTTTTGTGCATTCTTTCCATTTGATGCTCAAACATTGACAGGACAAACAATAAGAGCATCCTCAGCTAGTCTGAGTAAAGAGCAAGTCTGATGAGGGAGGAGATGGTTTTTGATTATTTGAAAACAACTTGCTTTCTCTACTATTTTTTAAAGTCACCTTTGGTCAACATATCTAGATGAATGTATTTATATGCATTAGGGAGTGTGCATATGTGTGTGTGTGAGAAGGAAATCCATTTTTCTCTTTTGATCATTGTCAAATACAACTGCAAATATTTCAGATGATATTTGGTAAGCATATTATTGAAACACTGATCAATCTTCCTCTTATACTAAGAATTTCTTTGTATTATTTAAACAGATAGAAAATCTTGAGCTTGAAGAACTTTACTGTGAAGATAATCCATTGCTTGAGAGGAATCCAGTTACTGCCATACAGGAAGAGGACATTTTGACTCTTAAGGTTACTAATTAGAGCATATGCTTCTAAAATGCTGCAGTTTTAATTGACATTTTCAGATTTCAAAATAATTTAAATTTGTTGCCATTCAGAGTTTTCTGTAATCCAAGAGACAGACCACATATACCTTTTGGGAGTGATCGTTAGTCTGGAGTTAGAAATTAAATTGTAATATAATGATTTGGCATATTATTTTGAAACATCATTTTGTATTATGTTATATATGCATGCATCATGGTAGCCATTATTTTTCATTATTTTTCAAGAAAATATGGGATGCCTGTTTAGCCCCTTTGTGGGTTGTATTATTCTGCAGCCAAGGAAGGAGCTGACATTTCCTCTCATCTCCCTGTTCACTTGGAAGCCCGCATTGTTTTTAAGGGCTCAGTGTTTGGCCAATCAGATGGGAAGCCAAGGATAGGGGAACTGTGCTCCAGTTAGGAACAACTGAACAGTTGTCACTCAGGTCTTCCCACAGCATGTAATTTTACCACCGCCTCTGACTTTAGTAATCAGGCTCTTGGTGCCTTCCCATCGTCTCTCCCTTTAAAGAGTTGTTTAGGTGTTTGGGACTGTATTATGTTGTTCACTTACTGTCACAATTTTGATGGTATGGCATGAGACAGGATCCAGTTTTAGAGAAAATTCATCTCTGCTGGGGATCCCCTCAAAGTTCCTTTGGGATATAGATAACCAAGGTTGAACCCAGGTGGCAGGGAACCACCCAATAGCTCACACCCAAGTGGATTCTGCAGCTGTTACTCCATGGTGCACCTCAGCAGGTGGACTGAGGGGTTTTCATACTCCTTGAATAACAGGCAGGTTGTCCGGTGCTGGGATCCATACCTCATTCCAGCCAACACTATTCAGCTGTAATAAATAAAGTTGTGGCACCTTTTTTATTCCAACCATATTATATGTGTGTGCATTTTGTCTTCTGTCGTCCATGTCTACATCTCACCCCTGGCCCTGCAAATGGAATGTCTCTTTTAATACAAGGCTTGCTGTTTTAAATATACAAAACATCTGTAGTATTTATAAACATATATGTATTTTAACGTTTGCTATCCAACTCATTGAGAAGGCTTACATATTTTAAAAATCTATCAATCAGTTAACTTTTGTAGCTTTAATAGTTTGATAGTTACTATGAGTAATATGTAAAATGTATTTCTAAAAGCTACAGGTCACCTACCAAGCTTTTCTAATTCTTGTGTTGTTTTAGAAGTTTTCTGAGATCTTTCTTTGCTTGATGTTAAAAATAGGTACTGTAATGGGTTTGAGTCAAGAGGTCCATGGAGTGTTCTCATTCACAAAAAAAGGAACCAATTTTAAATAATTTTATCCTCCTCTGTCCTCGCAGCATGCCTCCTGTAACTGCTGTTGTAAACTAGCAATCTTCTGGAGTAGCGAGGAATGGGCATATATAGCTCCAGTGGCTAGGGGTGGGGAGGGAGAAATCAGTAAAAAAAAAAAAAAAGGGTGGGGAGGCTTTCTTCCTTCCATTAGCAGGAGTCTATGCTACATAATACCTCATTCCTCTTATCAAGTGATGATATTTTCATTTAAGGCTATAATAAATCAAATAAGGCTATAAAAATAAGGTTTCAAATAAGGCTATAAAAAGCAGGTTTCAGGGTTCGTCTGTATTTTGATTTTTGAAGCAATGGTTGCCCAATGGTTAATAAATTAAATGCAAACTTCTTGGGGTTTTTTTTTAAACTATAATTCAAATACCTGATTTTTAAAACAAAACACTGTTATTTCCAAATTCTGCAAAACCAGTCCCACTGGGAATATGGCTTGCATGTATCTTTTCAATGGAAAAAGCTCAGCAAACCATCCGTAATTACAAAATTCAGTATTTATCCTGGAAACAGAATTTTAACAATGAGAGGGGTTTTTTTGTTTTTCAAAACTTGACATTCTAGAAAAAGGGTTTATTTAAATATTTATTTAAATATTAATTTGAGGTAATAATTTTAGAATACTGAGATTGTGCAAAGACATTATTAACAGTTAAAATAACATAGTTTTAAAACTGATTATATTCTTTAAATGTGTGTTCAAATAGCCTTTGATTCTAGCTGACTGCACGTGGATAGAAAAGTCTTCGATGTTTTATGGAATCGTAAACACTGAATAAACAAAAGACAAAGCTTGCTGGCAATTTCTAAATGTACTTTAGAAACATGATACATAATACATGGGGCCTAAACCAAAAGCCTTGTGAGCTAATGCTGGCAGTTAGTATAGAACTGTGTCTAGCACAAGTACCACAGCCTTCTTCAGACACAGAAGGGAAAGGCATGCAACACTGTCTCCAGTGACCTATAGGCAGTACGACATCTTTGGTCAGGCTAACCCTGTTACTGTACTAGAACTTCTGCCTGTGCTTGCTTATGCTCGCTACAACTTAAGTCCCTTCTTCTAAGTTAGTGGAATGTCCTGGTTGAAAAAAAAATCCATTCTTCATCTAGTTTGAGCCTAGGCTTTGCCTGTACAATGAGTTGTTAGTGTCTCAGAGCCGCAACAGTTCTGTAACGGGGGGAACAACATATTTTGATATCCTATCAAGCAGTGCTTTTATAATCAGCCATTACTGAAAAGCTCAGCCATTCTAGCTTGTAAATGTATAGTGTTTTTTGTTTTTTTGGTTGTGCTAACATCAAGGGTTTTATTGCAGTTCAAAACAAGAAGATTCCACTGGCAATATGCTAGGCTACCCATCTTTGTTGTATTTTAAGTTCATGTAGGTTCTGTAGTTTAACTGAAGTAAAAGGACTTATCCTTCTGCTGTTGCAGAAAAATAGAGAGCGAGACCCACGGAGAGGAAATTCGCAGTTTATTCAGCCGGCTGGGTCTCGGTGGAATCGCTTCCAAAGACCGAGAGCCCTCCCTTCATCAATTCACAACAATTTATACGTTCTTTGATACAGTGTTATCATGTACGTTTTGGCACCACATGTACTACATACTACAATGGACAATAGACCATTCTGTTCTGTGACTGCGCATTCTAAATGTTGCAAGTAGAAATTCTACCTCACTTTGTTTCTTTTCCACATTCTTTCTCACATTCTCCCTCATTCCCCCCTTTTGTGCTAAATTCTACACAGCAATTTAAACATAATTACTTGGCTTGGCCATTATTACAGGCCACCCTTGCATGTTAGAGCTTGGCCCATGAGAACATACCCAACAATTACTGACATTCAGGATGCTCAAGATCTGATTGACTAACTGGTGAAACCGATTCACTTCCCAACCTCCCTTGCTTGACATCACTCCCATCACAAGCAACAATCCCCATATCCACATGTTGTCCAGACCCGCAGAACCACTGTCTGAAATGATACAATAGATAACCAAGTCCTGCTGCTCCCCCTATACCTCCTCCGACCCACAATATTATTTCCCACATTCAGGATCTGACCGTACATGGAGCAGTGCATCCTTGGTAGCAACTGCAGTAGGGCCTAGTCCCAGTCTTCTTTCCTCTCCAAGATGGGGATCTGGCCATGCGCCGGGTGTTCAGCTTCCCAGAATGTGAACACAGCAAAGCCTAGTCCCTGTCTTCCTTACTGCTTTCTAGTGATCTTCATCTTCAAAGGTTGCCCTATAATTGGGGCGGCAGTCCAGTCAGTATGGGCCCTCTTTATCCTAGTATAATGCACCCAAGGCTTCAACCCTGTTACCTTCACTGCAGTGGGGGTTATCAATATAACCTAGTATGCCCCCCTCCACCCGGGGCCGAGTGGCTCTCCTTTCCAATCCTTCACCTATACCTCATCACCTGGTTGGAAGGGGTGTGCCTGAGTCCGTAGGAAGGGAAGACGCTGCTCTAACATGTACTCCCTCATCTTACTCAGAGCTTTCCCTAAGGCGCTAAACTCCTCCTGTAGGGCCATATTCCCTAATTCCTTGGTATTTCGGCATCCAACTATTAGTGAACCAGTAGTTCCCTTTGTACTCCATCAGGGTGGTAATGGCATGAGGGACTCTGACAGTCAGCATCTGGCCCAGGGTAAGCTTGTTGGCTTCCTTAACCAATAGTGCCGTAGCTGCAATGGCTCGAAGACATCCCAGCCACCCCCGTGCCACGGGGTCCAGCTGTTTTAAGAGGTAAGCCACGGGCCGCTGCCAGGAACCCAACTGCTGGATTGAAACCCCTACTGCCACATTCTTCCTTTCGTCCACATTAAAGGGTGAATGGCTTGGTCACATCCGGTAAGCCTAATGCTGGGGCTTCCATCAAGGCTTTCTTTATCTGCAACCATGCTGCCTTTTGTTCCTTTCCCCCAGTGGAACTCTGCTGTCTCCTGCCCTTTTATTGCCTCATACAGGGGCTTGCTTATCACAGAAAAGTTGGGGATCCAGATTCGACAGAACCCGGACGCGCCTAAAAATTCATGAACCATCTTTTGGTCCCAGGTCCTGGGAGAGCACACACTATCTCTTTCCTTTCAGGTCCTAGGGCGCGCTTTCCCTGGGAAACCTGGTATCCCAAATAGCGCACTTCTGTTAGACAGAGCTGAGCCTTCTTTCTTGAAACTTTGTATCCGGCTTCCTACAAGAGGTGGAGTAACTCTTCAGTTCCCTTTCAGCACTCTTCTTTGCCAGTTGCCGCCAGTAGGAGGTCGTTCACATATTGCAACAAAACTCTTCGCCCTGGTTCCTACTGAAGAGCAAAATAGGCTGGCTTTGTGGGGCCAGCCGTATACAGAAGGAAGCATCCTTGAGGTCTAAAACTGTGAAGTGCATTGCCGCCAAGGGAATCAGCCCCATTAGTACATATGGATTGGGCACCACGAGATGGATGGTCACTGTGACTTGATTCACCATTCTTAAATCTTGCACAGGCTGGTAATCACTCATCCCTGGCTTCTGGACAGGCAGAAGAGGGGTGTTCCACGGAGACTGGCATTCCCTAAGAATCTGATACTTCAATAGTTGATCTGTGTGTCTCTGTATGCCCTCTATGGCTGCCCGAGGCAGATTGTATTGCTTGACATGTATTGGGGAGGCTCCTGGTTTCAGTTCTACCACAACCGGGGCTATGTATCGAGCTAATCCAGGTGGATTGTCTTCCGCCCATACCCCAGGAGGCCCATAGGGAGTGTCATCCTCAGCCCGACTCATTAGAGTCTGATGAATCCTCCATTCTTCTTCCATGGGGTATGAGATCAGCAAGCTCCGTGGTCCTCTGAACTCCGCCACCGTTGATCCATCGTCCTCAAAGGTAATCCGTGCCCATAGTTTCGACAGCAAGTCTCTTCCCATGAGGGGCACTGGGCAATCAGGTAAGTAGAGGAATTGGTGTGTGACTTGATGCTGCCCCAGGTCAACAAGGCGTTTTTCCAACAATGGCCTTTTTTCAGTCTTCCCTATGGCGCCAACTATCTTCACACAGGTGGTTGTCTTCGGGGCTAAAGGGGTAGTTACAACAGATCGGGTGGCCCCAGTATCGATCATCATGGAAATTGGCTGGCCCCCCACCTTTGCCATGATCATGGGCTCCCCAGGGCCAGCAATGAGGGGCCCAGTCTGTCCTAATCCCACTGTTCCATCTCCGCTATCCCTATGGTCTCATAGGGTTCTTCTCCCCTCTGTCTCTCCTATCGTCCATCTATCACTTGTCCTCTTCCTCTTCTGCCGCCTCTTGGGTTCAATTATCCCTTGGGCGGCAAGAGCTGCCACTAATACTTCTGCCTTCTTGGGCTTGGCCACTTTGGCCTTGGGCGTCTTGGGCTTGGCTGGGCTCTTGGCCGCCGCTGGCGCCTTCTTGCTCTTCACTGGTGCGCCCGACCCGGCCGCCCTCTTCTTGCCCGCTGCCTCCTGCCATGCTGTCGCTTTAAGCCGCCTCTGCCGCTCTCCTCCCGCACACTTCCAATTCCCCACTCTTTTTCTTTTGCTTAATTTCACCCTATTACAGTGATTTTTCAGTCTTTTCAAAAAGTTTGCAACTGCTGTGTGAGCATGAGCTGGCACCCGCTGTTGACATGATTCATGACCTTCTGCTTCAGCTGCGCAACCTACTCTCGCAGCATGTTGGCAGTGGATGCAAGTTCCGAGTTCTGGGCTTTCAAAGTTTTCACTTTTTCTTCCAACCTGGCAATCCGCTCCAACTTTCTTTTCCGGCACTTGGAGGCTGCAATTTGGTTTCTCATGCGCTTCCTCTCCGCCTTGATCCTCTCCTGGGATTCCATGTCAATAGGCGACAGGGGAGGAGTCTCCCCAGGCATTTCTGGGACAGTCTGAGGCTCTTCTTTCACAGCTTGAAGACGGGGATGCTGCACCGGCATCTGAGGGTTCAAATGATGTTGTGGAGGGTAGCCCAAGTTGTTTGTGGTGTAGTTAGGCATCGTAGTGAGGGTGTTGGGGTTGAAATTGCTGAAGTTGGCATAGACTGGAGGCTTGCTGTGCAAATTGGCACTGAAGCCATTGTTTCCAGCCATTGAAGAGACAGGGGCTATGCCAGTGTTCGCAGGCTGGGCAGCAGAGGTAACATTTGGCATGGTGTTTTAATTGTGTAGCTCTGTAAGAGCCCTGACAAAGCCTTCAGCAACATCTGTGACATTTTTGGGGCACAGAAATTGGGTAGGGGTGGGAGTGGTGGTGTTCAGTCCATTACCAGTTCTTTTTCTTCAGCAACGAGGATCAAGGGAGACCATCAGTTCCAAAGTTGGGGGGGGGGCTTAAAAAACAAGCAAATGAGGCAGGCGAGCAAAACCTCCACTGCCAACAAGTTTCAAGGACTGCCGCCTCTCGCTCAGCCCCAGGAATCCAGGCGTGTGGACACCTATTTAGGGTTGGCCTCCCTTATCGCTCCCAGCGAGAAGACTGGAAAGTCTGGCAACCCCTTTTTTCTTCTTCTTTCCCTTCTTTAAATAAAGAAAGTCCTCTTCTGTCCGGCCAGCCCACCCCCTTCCACCCCTCTCGTGGGAGTGTCCTGTGTCGCGCCAGAGCGTTAGCTGAGTTTTTCAAACACACTTGTTGGAGCCTTCGCGCCACTTCTCTTCTTCTCAGGAGTGGCTGTCAAAAACCGGGCGTGGGGGGGGGTGCGAATAAGAGAAAATGAAGCAGTCTCAGTCCCAAAGTCCAGCAGGAAAACCCCCAAAAAGCAGTCCCCAGAATGAGTTCTCCCCCAATTCCTGCTTATAAAATGGAGGGAGAGGGGTGGTGAGTCCCGAAGCTCCACAAGAAGCTCAGCTTCTTCGGGGGAGAAGGAGAGACTGTGGGATCCCAAAACGACCAACTTGTGGCCCTCTCACATGAAGAAGAAGAGGAGAAGCAGTGACCGAGCGATAGACCTCCCCTCACAAAGCGACTTCGTAACACCGAGAAGGGACGGAGGTTCCTTCTCCTCGCCTGTCTTCTTGGCCGCAGCTCCCGTCGCCACCAACTTGGGTCTAGAAAAGAAACTGGTCTCAGTGGTGGTGGCAGCTTCCTTCACTGCTTCTCAGTGCCGCTTGTTCTACTTCGCCCGCTGCCGCCGCCCCCGCCACTGTGGCGCCGGCCCTGCCCTCCTGTTGCTTCTTGTTGAGCTTAAAGGAGCCCGAGGCGCCTGTGCCCTTCGTCTGCACCAGTGTGCCTTTGCTCACCAGGTTCTTGAGGTCCAGCTTGATGCGGCTGTTGTTCTTCTCCACGTTGTAGCCGGCGGCCGCCAGCACCTTCTTCAGGGTGGCCAGCGACACCCCGTTGCGCTACTTGGACGCCGCCACTGCCTTGGTCAGCAGCTCCGTCACGCTGGGGCCCGAGGCCTTGCAGGGCTTCGAGACGCTGCCGCCTCTCCCCCGCCGCCTTCTTTGCCTTCTTGGTGGGCGCCTTGGCCGCGGGGGCTTCTGCTGCTGCTGGAGCTTCGGGAGCCGTCTTGGACATGGTGCCTGCTGGCCGCTGCCGCTTCCCGGGAAGGAGCCCAAAGGGAGCAGGTGAGCAGCCTCTGAAAAGTAAGGTCTCCACTAAACCCTTTCTTGAAGTTTTCAACATACATTGGAGCGGCGTTTGTCGACTGTTACCCCCACCCATTTTCCTCCCCGATTGTAACAACACACAGTGGGTCAAGGGAATTGAACTGTGGGTAAGGGGTCCCGACAGTCCGACACAGTAGGGTTCAGACAGTCAATTACGTGCACCGACCCAGGCACCCGGACTCTCAATGCTATGTGCTGGGAACTGTGATGCCATTCATATGCTCTCTCACCCAAACAACATGGCCACCCTCCTTTTCCTGTCCTCCTAAGGAGTCCTGCAGTTTCAGTAGCCCCCCCCCCCGGGGCTACTCTACTAGGGCAGGTCCTAAGGGGGTGATCAAGCCCCTCTTCTCCCCTTTTCACACAATTTTTGGGGAGGCACTTACCTAAGGCTGTGTCTATGGCGAATTTCTAAACCGCCCTGGGTTCTCAAGCTGGCAGATCCCTGGGTCTGACGCCCCTACGAGGAAGACCGTCCGACAAAACATTGGGGGCACCCAAGGTCCCTGTCGGTGAGGCACGGATACCGGGGAAGCGGTGGCCGCTTAAGTGGGCAAAAAGCCCCTCAGATCCCGGAACGAGCCCCCAGGAAATGTTGCAGAAAAATAGAGATCGAGACCCACAGAGAGGAAATTCGCAGTTTATTCAGCCGGCTGGGTCTCGATGGAATCGCTTCCAAAGACCGAGAGCCCTCCCTTCACCAATTCACAACAATTTATACATTCTTTGATACAGTGTTATCATGTACGTTTTGGCACCATGTGTACTACATACTACAATGGACAATAGACCATTCTGTTCTGTGACTGCGCATTCTAAATGTTGCAAGTAGAAATTCTACCTCACTTTGTTTCTTTTCCACATTCTTTCTCACATTCTCCCTCACTGCAGTATGCATAGCTTGAGAACTCTGCATATATACAGGTGCTGTCAAATTACTAGTTCCTACCATAGTCAACATACAGTACATACAGACACCTTTAAAATGTCCCTAAGTATGATCAAATCCTGAAGTGTCCTTTTCACTTAAAGTTACATTAACAGGTTAATTGGGGCTTATCATTTGCACAACCCTCATGGTACCTTTCTGTTTCATGTATTCTTACTTAAGTCTCTCACAAAAACTTGGCTTTTGTAATGCATTACTTAGATTTAATTCAGTCAACACGATGAACTGTTTTCTTTTTGTGTAAATCCATTCTGAATCTGCCCCAGATTGATGTCCTATTTGATTTCTCATTCTATATAACTGCCGTTGTAGCCAATCTCCAGTGTAATTTTTGAGCATGGGACTCAATCAAACTCTGTCACACAGCTTAAAGATCTTCCTAGAATTTGTTTTTCTCACATTTATGATTCTTCTGAACATTGCTAGGTTGTCACCTAATCCATGTTTCCAGGACTAGACCCCCTCTCTCCTCACTTGCACCGCCTCATTCCCTTGTAAAGCACCCATTGCTTCATTTTGCTTACATCCATTTCAGAGGGAGCACCTATCTATTTTGGGAACCTGCTTGTTGCCTTAGGGTGTAAGAACAGTGTTGATACATCTACATTCATGAGGCTGCAGAACCCAGTGGCTTGTTCTCAGATCAGGCAACTGCCCTCATCAGTCTCTCTCATTGCTTGTATCAGTGTGGCCTGCATGTTATTGGAGATCACAGTGTGCAGTGGTTTGAGGTTAATACCTCACTATGTCCCAGAGTACTGTCCTTCCAAACCCACCTGGGAGGTGCATATGGTACATGTCTTCTTGCAACATGTCTTTCAACACCTTTTAAAGTTCTCTGTTGATTACAAAGAGCTTATAGGATTCTCTCCCCATTTAGTCTCCTCATTTTTGGGCCATGTGGCAGGAATCATACCTCACAGGAAGGATCCATGCTGCATCCAGTTCAGTCCCTGATAGCTGCCAGAGTCGAGGACTGCTGTCTATGTGGCTGAATACAGGGAGATGGTGCAGCACCTCAGGATCTAGTTCCTGGACCTGTAATGGCTCTTGGACCTTGCCCTTCAGAGTCTAGCTCTCAAACTCACCAGATTTTTTCCAAATCACGTGCCTGTTGCTGGAGCCAATCCTTAGTCTCAGTCTCTGGGTATAGGGAAGTGTTCCCTAGTTGCTTTGAGAGATACATGGCCTCAGGATTCAATGAGAGATTGCAGGTCTACTCCTTTCAGATAGGTAAGGAATCCCCAGGCCCACTTTCACACAAAGGCCAAGTAAAGCTGAGCCAGGCCATGAGGTTAGCCTTGAGAAGTAGGGGCGGGGGTAGAGTTTAGGCACTCAAGCAGTACTAAACAGAACTGGTAGAGGCAAGTTGTTGCCCTAGTATAACTGCCCTGGGTTCAAGGATAGCTATGAAAGGTTACCTCTGCTTTCCAGAGATGAAGTTTGGCTAAGTTGTGCTTACTCAACATTTCCCCCCTCATGTTGGCCCTTGAGTGCCTGACCTACTTCCAGCTTGATTTTACATCTGCTGTAAGAAGAAGTGCTGGAGAATCCCTCATGAATTTGCCCTAGTTGCTGTCTCCCAGCCCCCACAATCCTTTCCTCAGGGGTTTGGACTATAGAGGACAAAGTTCACTTGTCCTTCTGCTTTTGTATCCTCTGTCCCACTACTTCTCAGAGTTGGATATCAGTCTTCCCTCTTCCCCTGAGCAGCTGCACCTGAGGCTGTGTTGCAAAGCAATCAGCTGCCAGAGACCTCTTTGGAACTGATGTGTCTGGAGTAGCTACAGTGATTGTAACACCCTACTACACAAAGCTAGTAAGACCAGGATGAGTCATGCTCACAGTGGGTTTCCAAGTGATCATGACCAACCAGGAAATTAAGTCTTTGTGTTCCCTACCTCTGAAATAATGAAAATATATTCATCTTGATATTTCAGCAACTTCTTTCTGATTCTGAAATTGCTCACAATTCATCCATTGTGCCTCTTGTATGACCCACTCTTTGTTACTGAAACTTGAAGGCCCCTTTTTGCATTGCGCTCTGCAAACCCTAGGACAGACTTCACTTGTTCTTTGTCAAACTAGCTCTCCATTCCTGCAGCTTCTGGCTTTATCTCTGCTGGCAAAGAACAGTCTGCTGGTCCATAGGGAATATACATACAAACATTTGATCCCCCAGAACTCAGCAAAAGTGCCAGTAGATATTTTCTTTTTGTAAATTTTGATTGTAAATATAACATCTTTTTTTTCCAACTATGAGTGTTTTTGAGCTGATCTCACTATTTTGTTACAGTGCAATGTAAGATCTACTACTTATACATCATCATAACTTCTCAAAAAACAAACAAAAGAAACAAAAATAAACAAAAATAGTCCATGTATTTCTTGGTTTTGGGGGTGTGGGGGCATTCATATTTGCATGAGGATATTCAGTAAAAGTGTTGTGCATTTTAGTGTGAAGGAGCGCAAGGTACACCTGGAGAAGTATTTATTAAAATGTGGAACCGTAGTCATAAAATCACCTGCTAAATACTGGGAGTTAAAGTATTGTTTTTGAGGTTTTGTTGCAAATTTTTCTAATTATTGTTTTTGAATGTACAGGAGCTAACAGCAAGATTTATTCTCATTCAGCTGGAAAACAAAAACATACATTTACACAAAGCAATAAAGAAGAACCTAGAAGTGCAGACTATGCTTTCCCATAAACAAAAATGTGCTCAGTGTGGCTCTGGCTTTTTGGGTATGTGGTTAGAATGTGTGCAGTTTGTGGATATAAAGCAGGTAATTTGGCAGAATAATGCATTGTTATTATTTATTAGATTTATTAGATTTGTTATTTGAATTTCTTAGATATCTTTTCTAAAAAAAGACTCCAAGCATCTTGCAACAAATGAAATATACAGAAGTTAGATACAAAGCTGCAGAACAGTATTAAAGAATATATGGTTATAAAACTGAACCAAGAATAACAAATCATAGGGATTATCAACTGACATGATGGCACTATTTAAAATCTGCCAGTTATATCCTACCAAAAGCCTGGAAACAGAAAGGCATCTCAGTGTTGCCCCAAAGGATGATGAAACTGGGGACAAGGTGGTCCCCCAGAGAGGAACATCTCATAGAGGAGTCAGATGTCCTCTAATTTGTCACCACTCTCTAAGCCTCTCTTTGAGGAGACCTGGTATGTTGATATCTGGGTACAGATGGGTTTAAGATAACAGAAACTTTCTCTTTAAAGTTGGATTGACTTCAAATCTTGCTGTGTTATCCTGCATGCTTTTTTTGTATACAGTTAAAATATGTAATTCCCCATCTAAATAAAAGGATAAAATTCATAAAGAGAACACTGCTGAATTAGATGAAGGGTTCGTACAGTCAAGCATTGGGTTTCCATTAGTGGCCATCTGTTTCCTTCTTATACCTTTTTCCATTTTGGGCTACAATTTCCATTAATCTAGTTGTTTAACTTAGTTTGTTTATTTGTTTGTTTATTTGTGCTGTTGTTTCTTTCTTTCCTTTTTTTTTAACATCATTTAGTTTAAGATAGAATGTTTTAGTGACTATGACACTTAGTTTCTAATGTTACTGAGAAGTAAAGGGTCTTGGATACTCCGATCTGACTCATGATTGTTAATTTTTTGTTTCTGTTAGCTCTCCAGTGTTTAACGTCTCCCTAGTTCCTCTTAAAATGATAACTATGGAGATTATATTATGTGTTACCTAATGAACTTTCAGCTGTGCATGAAATGATGTAATGAAAAACTGCCTTTGAAAAATGAGATGAAGGAGAAGGTGGTTTACTCTAGAAGAGTTTGACTCAGAGGACCTGTATTTGATCACTCTATTTCAAACAATGTAGTTCCAGGTCCTAGTTAGATTACCATTAAAAATCCTGGTTGTTTGAATAATATTGGTTCAGACATGACAAAAACATGGTTTGGTTTTACATCTGAATTATCCCAGTGTCTGACATTAATGTAAACAAGTCAGTAATTCTTACTGCCTATGTGCCCAGGTCAGCAGAGGAATGTGGCCACTTGCCACTTGTTGGAATCAAGACTTGGGAGCAGGCATTCTGTTATTTTACTATCAAGGAGAGATAGGTGCCAGGAAGAGGACACACAGCTTGGATAATTTTGCTATTTTATTTGCCCGTCTCCACAGATGCATTGGGGACAGAGGATTATGAAACTTCAGAGTTTCTACAAAAAAAAACTTGCTACTATGCTTTATAATGAAATTGATATTTCTCCTGGGGAAGGTCTCTGAAAGGACAAGTGCCTTATGACCTTTCTGGAGACTTGAGCAGAACTGGCAAGTCTGACACTGTTTTCTAACACCTCATCAACAGCACACGATTTCTTGATTTTCAGTTTCACTGTTCTGCTACTCCAATTATTAATTTTTGAGTACAATCCAATATATTAAGTTTTCCTGGACTGCTCTGGCCCATTTCCCCACTAGATTATGTAGTGATGAATCGTTCTTCACAGGTGCAAGATTGCCTATTGCCTGCTATTTAGTGATAAACCTGCTTTAAAGGTGTGTTATGACTCTGGCCCTGAGAAGCATTTTTAATTTTAAAAAGAATTTTTGCCAACTCTTTCTTGTTAATTTGTTTAAGCAAATCTGAATGTTAATGGAGAGTTTACTGTATTGAATGTTATGAGAGAGGTTCACAAGTAGCCCTCTGTTTATATATAACTAGAGTGTATAAATAGGAGCATACTCTATAAAGTACTGTAACTCTGATGCAGTATTTTTCTTTGTCTTTTTAAAAGCGAATGAAGACTAGCAGAAACCTGGAGCTCTTACCTGTCAGGGCACTTCTGTGCTCATACAAATGCTTTAACCACCGTGACCATGGACTCTTTGGGATTGCTGTACCCTAGACCAAGCAGTCGACCCAGAACCTCAAGCGGTTTCTGACTATTGTAGCATTCTTAAGAACTGAAGCTGAACTTAGCATTTGGTACATCGTCAATATATAATTTAAAATACACAGTTGTGTTGGAACAGTGGTTTCAGAGAAGTGATCTAGTGGTGGGCAAGAATTATTCCTTACAGCTGTTCAGGCTTGCAGTGTGTTTTGGCAGACTGGACTCTGCTTCTGAAAATGGATAACTCAAGTAATGGCATTGTTCAGCAGTGAGGTAAAGTTTTATAATATAAACTGTAACTAACCTGGGTTACTGTGGTTTCTTTGGCTGCTATGTTATGATCCATGCTGTACCCAAATGTGAAATTCTGATAAGTTTTTTTTCTCCACCTTCTGAAAATCTTGGGTCAGAACTTGAAAGTGCAAAAGTGTCTGGTGATTACGTAGTCCTTGATTTCCATTATAAATCCTGTTTTCCAGAAGTTTATAACTTGGCTTTAACATTTGGCAAGCAGAATTTTAAACACAGAAGAGAGTGTGCTGGAGTGTTTTAAAAATAATAGAACAAAAATGGCAAAGTGGCACATACTAAAAGGATTTCTTTGCTCATAGGAGCTTTGGGGTGTTTTTTTTTAAAAAGTTTAGTGCTATGACAAACTGTAGAAAAGGAACATTCCGCAGAGAGGAAAGCAGCTATATGGGATGTTTTTATAGTTAATTTTTGGCTTTTGTTATCTAAGGTTCCCTTCTTTATGTTTTTTTGTGGATATTTTAAACATTTCTATGCTTTAGTTCATCCTGATTTACAACTTGCATTGTCATCTTATTTGCATTACAGTGCTACTGAAAACAGGGTTATTATTTAAGCTTATTCTTGAATATAAGCACATAATTGATTTCACTGGTTACGTACAGGGATCCTACAGGCTGTAATCTAAACAGAAAAAGACTTGTTTCAGTTTAAAATAAATGTGCTTGCCTGAAGTATAGATGCTCTGTATGCAATAATCTATTTCATTTAAAAAAAGCTGCTAGGTAACAGAATGATTCAAAATGCAATTAAATTGGTATTTAATTTAAACCACATACCAACAACATATTCATTCATAAATATATTGTAAATTTTTACATCATAATGAGTATTCAACAGAACAGGGTTGCAACTTTTCCCTCCATCAATTTTTTAAACAAATAAAACTAAACTTTAAGATATGAAATGAGTGTCATGCTGATATTGGTCAGTATAGGGGTGGGATGGGTTGCCAGCAAAGGACTCAAAACTCCTGGTTGCATCCCTGTGTTGGGACAGAAACCCAATGAAAGCTGCCTGATTTCTTTGGAAGAAAAGGATACAGATGCAGTAAATGAAGTGGTAATTAATCATGGTTGCTCATCAGATCCTAAAAACCAAATGTAACTTGAATACTAGTTTATTGGTGAAAAAAATCAGAATAAAATCATTTATGATCTTGGCTTTTGATAAATCGTAGGCCATTTCCATACCGGGCTTCTGAAATGGTGTAGAGCGACCTCTCACGGAGGTCTTCTATACCATAGAGTGGACTGGCGTGGACTACTTTTTGTAGTCCCACACCAGAATCCACTCAGGAGTGGCCGGAACTAGCTGCGCTGCATGTTTTTTAAAAACCTCTTTTTCGAGGTTTTTAAAAAGCACAGAGCGTGCAGCCCCACGCTGCTCTGTCGCCCGGCTCCCAAGTGGATTTGCAGGCGCGCACAAGTGCGTGCCTGCAGATCTGCCGGGGGCGGGCTTCGAGCTGGCGAGCTTCTCCGGTTGGTGGAGAGCCTCCACCAACCGGAAGCCGCCATTTGGGATGCCGGAGGACTGCGGAGCAGCGAGCTCGCGCTGCTCCACGTGGCGACGGACTTACCCGGTTTCAGGTAAGCTCCGTTTTTGGGCGTTTTCGCCCGTTCCCCCCCCCCCCGCACATGTGAAAAGGGCTGTAGTTAGTATTAAATAGGAAATAGATATCTCTGGTTTCTTCCTCATGAGGTAGATGCTACTAGTCTGTTCTTCTAAAGGAAAAGGTAAGGTAGCCTGAAGCTTGAACTGGCTTGTCTGCATAATGCTAAGCAGTGGTTTAGTGTTACATCTGAACTCAGACATGTAGGCTAAAATCTTACTATCATTTTCCTGGAAGGGAACTTAGGCCCTTTCCGCACGAGGCTGGTGAATCAGTTCATGTTGTTTCTTACCGGATTTTCTGGGCTCGAAACAAAGCGGATTTTCCCTCATTTCCTTCCGCACAGCTACTGCGTATGTTCCATTCTGATTCAGAGGAGTGCGAGTTTATGAATCTACACTGCCTCCGCCATGGCCACTCCTGCTACTTCTCTCACCCCGCCTCATCGGCTGTGATCGGCCCTGTTTTTTTTTTTTGCATGGTTTAGTACGTCATTGCATACGTGCGCAAGTCCATACTACCCCCGGCCCCTCCCATGAGCCCTCCCCTGGCCACCAATTTGCATTGGCGCAAATGTACGTGTCTGCACCACTGTGAAAGTATGAATTGGATCAATCTGGAAAATTGGAAAACTGATTCTGGTTTTCAAATAGTGTGCTTTACCACCACATGGGGGTGCATTTAGTCAGAATTACGTGTGGAACGAAGGTAAATAAACCAAACCTAGTCCGCTCCAATGTGCAGAAGACCTCCGTGGCAAGACGCATTGGCCCGCCTTAATAACCGTGTGCGGAAAGGGCCTTAGTTTTGAATAAACATATAGGGTTGTACTGTTAACATGATCCATTTCTATGGGTAAAAGGATAATACTAATTTTGACATATTTACTTTTTAGCACTATGTTTATAACTTAGGCCATTTCCACATGATGTCGCTATCCCACAATAGCAGCAGATTGTTTCCAGTTCAGGAGCCATGCTACCACATGACATCATCACTATCCTGCTGCTATCCTGTCCCCAAGCTTTGCCAAACCACCATATTCTATTTCCAGAAAAAATCCATCAAGAACCTTCTTTAGCGCTTCAAACCCGTCAGCTGGCTCACTGCAGAACCATAATAAGGCTTGATAGTGCTTCCTGTGATCATGGATCCAGCAGTGGGCGGGCTGTGGATGTGCCCAGCTTGTCCTTCCCTCAATGACTCCCTTGGCTGGAAACTTCGAAAACTATCACCTCTTCCTGTTTATTTTAAAGTTCTCCTTTGAGTTAAAAGTGTATATTTTTTAAACTACATTTTTAGGCATTATAGCTTGCAAATACAATACTGTACTGGCATGTTTAGTATGGCTTCCAAAGAAAACAAAACAACCCCCACAACTAATCAGGGGTGGTGGAGTGAGGTGAAGGCAGAGAAAGGGAGTGGCCAAGGACGCTATAGTGCAGAAAGAACACTGGTGGCAGTACTACTACTCATCTGCTTAAGGTGGAAGGGTGCAGAAATCAGGCTTCCCAATCTGCCACCATTGAATGAGTGGCAATGCCGGGATAGTAATGATATATTGTGCTAATTGCTCCTAGTGCAGAAATAGCTTAAGTCTCTTATCTAGAAAGCCAGTCCATGTCTGTGCTTAAGGACCTTCAGGTTAGTAAACATTGGTTTGTTAAGTTCAAAGCTTGGAAAAGTTACTTTTAAAAGACTACTGCCAGAATCCTTCAGCTAACATGGCCATGCTGGCTGAAGAATTCTGGGGGCTGTGATATAATCTAATTTTTCCCAAATTCTGGTTAGATCAATAGTTAGCTACTTTATGTAAGAGACTGTACCACTGCAAAGGAAATGTTAGACAAAATTAAAGAAGTTTATGGTCTTTCATATGGAAAGTTTCAGTCAATTTGGATGAGGGAACTTGTACAGCTTCACCTTCATAGTAAAGCAGGCTGTGAAGCTTATATCAGCAAACTGATTATGATTTTTGATAAGTTGAATTCCTGTGGATTCCAGTTTTCTGATAGACAAAAGGTTTGTTTCCTGACTGGAACTCTGGGATCAGAGTTCAATCCCTTCATCTCTCTCTTACAAAACTAAAAAGGGCTAACCTTTAATGAAGCTATGTCTAAATTACGAGAAGAATGCATTGACCAAGGGGCCTCCCCTTTTGATCATACACAGAGACCAAGTGGATCAAATTACCTGGCCACTAAGAAGGGCAGACCCAAAGCTCTGCCTAGGGACCAATCAGAGCTCAGTTGCTATAACTGCAATAAGAAGGGTCACATTGCAAGAAACAGTACCCTTCCCAAAAAGTCCTCAGCCAATGGTAGCTCTCCAAGTAAGAAATTTGCAAGACAAAGGCAGCATGAAGTAGATGAATCAAGCAAACAGTCTTACAGAGGAAGTAATTTTCTTTTAATGGGACAGACTCTGGCAGTTAATGACTACAACCAGAAAAATAATTGTTGGATTATAGATTCTGGCTGTACCAATCACAGCACATTTTCTGATGCTTATTTTGATAAAATTGATCGAGATGCAAAAGGAAAAATTCAAGCTGCAAATGGTGAATCCATGCAGATCCTGGGATCAGGAAGCTGCACTTTAAACTGTCTATTGCCTAATGGCAAAGTTACCCAGAATGTAGCAAGTGATGTCTTGTTTGTTCCTGGATTACACTGCAACATGCTCAGTGTGTCTGCTTTGGATAAGAAAGGATTTGAAATACTTTTCAAACAAGGAAAATGCACAGTTACCAAAGATAATGTCCTTTTTGCAGAAGCATTTGAGAATAATGGTGTCTATGAGTTACATCTTTCAGCTCAACAAGCTAATGTTGCTAGAGCACAGATGAATGAGAACAGCCCTGACCTATGGCACAGACGTCTTGGACATCGTGATCCAAAGGCAGTTCTTGAACTACAGAACCAGAGTTTGGCCACAGGAATCAAGGTGAATCAACAATACAATGAGAGTACTACCAGGTGCGTAACTTGTGTTGAACAAAAGTCAGTCAGACCCTCATTTCATCCAAGGACTGAAAAGAGATCCAGTAAGGTACTGGATCTCATTCACAGTGATTTGTGTGGTCCATTTAATGTTCCTTCACTTGGTGGAAACAGATATGCTTTAATTTTTGTGGATGATTTTTCAAGGTATTGTGTTACTTATCTTCTGAAAGAGAAGAGTCAAGCCCAAGACATGCTACAGAAATATGTTGTCATGGTGAGAACCAAGTTTGAGATAACACCTAAAGCTATCCAGACAGATGGCGCTGGTGAGTACATTTCACATCGCACACAAGCTTTCCTGGAAGAGCATGGCATTTTGCACAGGAGGAGCGTTCCTTACACTCCTGAGCAGAATGGGATTGCTGAAAGGAAACTGAGATCTCTCCTGGAGATGACAAAGTGCATGCTGGCAGATGCTTATCTTCCCAGTAAATTTTGGGGTGATGCCTTTATGACCGCAACATATCTCCAGAATAGATTGCCAACAAAAGGCACCGCACAAACACTATTTCAATTATGGCATGGCAGAGTACCAGACATGAAACACATTAGAACCTTTGGAAGCATTGCATATTCATACATACCACAACAGAAGTGACACAAACTAGGTGCAAGAGCAGAGGAGACTATTCTAATTGGCTATGCTCCTGGAAGCAAAGGCTATCGAGTAATGCACTTAAAGACTGGTGAAGTTGCTACCAGGCATGTAGTTTACTTTGAGGAACAAAGCAGAGCTGATAAAGGAGGAACTGTTGTAGACTTTCCAGATGAACGAGAAACTATCTTAGAATCACTGGAAGAAGAAGAGCAAGATGTTGAACCTCTCTTAGAAGTGCAGATGTTGCCTTCATCTGAAATACCAGAAGCAGCTACACAACCTGATTCTGAACAAAGGACTGAGATATATGCTGCAGAAAGCAAGCTAAAGGCAGAGAACAGTACACTAAGAGAAGGGGATGCAGATGGCTCTGACCTGAGCACTGGACCGGAGGATGCTGCAGAGACAGACCAGGTTCCAGAACAGGTTCCTAGACGCTCAATGCGACCCAACAAAGGTGTACCAGCTCCATGCTTGTCCTACCTCGCAACATCAGTGTTATCAAATTAACCATCAAGCTTTGAAGAAATTGAACAGATGCCTGCGACTGAGGCAGCTCAGGGGGGAAAAGCAGCACAAGAAGAAATAGATGCACTGCATAAGAATAGAACATGGACACTTACTGAATTTCCACCAGGAAAGAAAGCCATAGGATCCAGATGGGTCTTCAAGCTGAAACTGGATGCACAAGGAAAGGTAGAATGCTACAAAGCAAGGCTAGTTGCTCAAGGCTTCTCACAGAAATTTGGAATAGACTTTGATGAGACACTTGTGCCTGTTGTAAAACACAGTACCATAAGACTGCTTCTCAGTCTAGCTGCTTCCAAACAAATGGATGTCAGACACCTTGATGTAAAAACTGCTTTCTTACATGGACAAATAACAGAGGAACTGTACATGCAACAACCTCCAGGCTGTGTAGACCAGAAGCAACCACATCTGGTTTGCAAGCTTAACAAGGGTTTGTATGGACTTAAACAGGCTGCTACAGCTTGGAGTGAGAAACTAGACACAATGTTGAAACAATTAGGCTTTAAGCAAGGAGAAGCAGATCAGTGTCTATACACCATAACCAAAGAAGGTTATTCAACCTTTATCCTGACCTATGTTGATGATTTGATTATAGCCACCAACAGAAATAAAGACTACTCAGAAGTTGTACATCACTTGAACAAAGAAGTGGAATTGAAAGAGTGAGGAGATGCAAAATACTATTTGGGCATGGAGATTCAAAGAGAACAAGATGGATCTTTTCTACTAAATAAAAAACAAAAGATTGCTGAACTTTTAGAAGGCTTAGGACTCCAAGATGCCTACACTGTAGCAACGCCCATGATCACAGATTTTCTTAAAAATACTGAAGAAAGTGAGGTTTTACCAGATAATAGTCTCTACAGAACAGCAATAGGAAATCTTCTGTACCTGTCTACCAACACAAGACCTGATATTGCTTCTGCTGTAGGGATTCTGAGCAGGAAAGTTAGCTCACCCACAAAGAAAGACTGGGCTGATGATACTGCAGATTATCACTCAGTCAGTGGTTTCCTATTTTTGTATGGAGATGGCTCTATTTCTTGGGGCAGCCACAAGCAGAGTGTGGTGGCTCTATCCTCTACAGAAGCAGAGTATATTTCAGCATCAGAAGCATGTAGAGAATTACTATGGCTTAATCAATTGTTGTCTGATTTTCGAATAAATGAAGAAAAACCAATTCAAGTTATGGAAGACAACCAGAGCTGTATGAAACTTTCTCAAACAGAGAAGATGACACCACGCAGCAAGCACATAGGAACAAGATACCACAAAGTACGTGAGCTGACCGAGAATGGAATGATCAAGATGATCTGCTGTCCGCCCACTGAGATGGTAGCTGATATCCTGACCAAACCTCTACCAAGAGATGGCTTTGAGAACCTGCGAGTCAAGATGGGACTTCAGGGGTGCATGCACGGTTGAGAAGGGGTGTTGGGAGTGGCAACCTTTGCATGCTTAATTAACTGGCTAGTTTGTTTGCATGTTTATTGTAGGCATAGAGAGATAGCCTAGAGAAAACTTCCTGTTTGTTTTGGTCAACACCTCTTCCTCCAGCGCGTACACATTCTTTGGTCTTAAAAAGGTTCTCTTGCCATTTACTCCTTCCTTTTATCTTCGCCTTTTGTCCCGAAAGCATGCCCTGAGATCTCCTAACAGGGATTATTTTCAGCAAGCATGTGGGTGCTTAATTTTCTTCCTACCTTCTTCAAGAATTGAACCTGTGTAGACTATGCACAAGATTTTGTGAGTAAATTCTTTTATATTTTTAACCAAATTGTTTTTTGTGTTTATTTTGAGCTAGGTTAAGTGTGTTTGGGGTGGAGTGATATAAGTGGGACTGGTAATCTGTTCAACTTCCATTTTTGTGCAATTACTAAGATACTCTGCTGATTGAGAGTCTCATTATCAAAAATCTCTCAATTCCCCAACACTGTGAAGTCAGCTTCAACTTAATGGCAACTCAGTGAAGAAATATATTTGAAGTGGGGACTCTCCAACATTAGGACATCTGGATTTCAAAGTATAAATGCATTTATGAAGTGATATTTACATGGAAACAAAACAGAAGGAATGCATTCAGAATATTATCTAGTTAAAAATAAACACACACCCTCTTTCAAAAATGTTGGTACTTGGTGTCATCTGTCTATGCACCTGATAATGGTTTTATCTATGTATGATTCTAGGAGACCAAAACAATTTTAGAAACTTATTTGTGTAATGATTTCTGATAGCTCACCTGATAATCTAAACAATAATTTTCTAATGACTGTTTGAATAAAAATATATGAATGCAAAAGTAATAATTACTATTTCCAAAAAGTAATAATTACTATTGTCTTCAATCAAGGCACTTGAGATTTACACTAAATACCCAGACTAACACACTGTTAGTTTTATTTTATTTCTATTCTGTTGAAAAAGAGCACACGTCTAGTACCATTAACTTATTACACTGATTACAATGGGACTTAAAGTTGGCTACCTCTAAATTGGGGCCGTTCAGTATTAATGGTTGGATTTAGTGTAGTTTAGTCATTCTTTGATACCTTTTAAATAAATGGGACTTCAAACAGTCCCAACTAATTTATCCCATTGATTTAAATGGGATTGAATCATGACTAAATTATACTGAATCCAATCTTGTGGCATTGCTGTACTAAACCCTATTGAATGTGTCCTATCTGTTAATATCAGATACTTAATACATATTGACATTGATGCTGCTTCAGGAGTAGACATAGCATTGGAAGCCGATTCACAGGTTGTTTGAAGACTTTTTGAAGTAAATGTGGAATCCCAAGATGAGAAGTAACTATTCCACATTTTGGAACTTCCAAAAATATTTAGTTCTATCAAGAAGTATTTGGTGGTAGCAAATATGTAACAGGTTGACCTTCCTGAGAAACTGAAAACTCAGGATGTCCATTTTAGTTACAATATAGAGTCATAACTCTCTCTGTTTATGTTTTTTTTTTAATCCTTACTTTTGTAGTAGAACAGAAACAACCTGAGAAGCACTTTCATGCTGATTTATGGTTACTTGAGTTTTGCAGTGGCTCTTTTATATTATCTTTGTTTTAGGAAAAGATACTAAGAGAATGTCATTTGAAATGTAACAAATATACTAGCCAAATATTTAAAAATGAATTAAACATTGTTAATAGGAGTTTTCATTTGAAACTGAGTATGGTCCACACTTGGTCCTGTTGTTGACCAAATTTATTTTCACTTGGAATTAAATATCCACAGGCTTGTTTCAAAGTTACCATTTGTTTTCATTCCTAATGCACTGAGAGAAACCACTTGTGAAGTAGCAGTGAGAGTGCTGTTTTCAAAGAATTAAGCAGGTGCTGTTCAAGTTAAGTTACTTTCTGCCCACAAGCCTGGAAGACTTGAAAGATAATTCACAAGCAGCTAGCACTGATACGAAACATGTTTGAGATATGGCATGCTAATTTTCTGTTTGCTTGAGAAACCATGGAAGCTCCTATACAATGACTCCAATGAAAACCAAAAAAAAAAAAAAAAAAAAAGTATGGTCATACTTCAGAATTTTTCAGACTAGTATGAACTAACTTCAGCTGTACACTGCAACAGTTTTTTCACACAGTTGTGCTAGTTGGGATGACCTATGGAGATTAATCTGACTGCATAATATATTTTACTGTCTGCTCATGTATATCTATCAGGAAGCAAATCCTGTTGAATTCAGTGAGAACTACTTCAAGGTAAGTGGTTACAGAATTATAGCCTTAAAGGCATGAAGGCTAATCATGCTGATATAATTGCAGTTACTGCACATAAATAATATATTATTAGAGTTAATGATGTGGATTATTAATTTTAACATTTTAATTTGGTTTCTTGGAATGATTTATGTATGTTTCTAATCCTGGTATGGGAAGATTTGGTTATTGGCTTAGTGTCTGAATTAAATATCTTTAGTTTCTTTCTTGACTAAAAAGTAGCCTGAAATTGATATACAGGTGATAATAGACAAAACATGTATATGTACCTTTAGACAAATATTCAGTGGTTTTTACTGTATAATGATGGGGTGGGGATAAAGCAGAAAACATTGTATGTTCAGTAATCTGAATACTATATTAACTGAATTGGTATTGCCCAGTTCTGCAAACAACATCGTAAATGCATTGGAACGCATTGGAAGTTTCAACTATAACTACTTTAGATATTCCAGGAGCAGTTGAAGGATCAGGAATGCTGAATATTTAAGTCTCCATTTCTTTGGGATAAAAATGGAATTTTACCATGTGTCTTACCTGGAAGATAGCACAAATCAGATATTCTTATTTCTGTGGAACCCTGTTTTGCAGAAAACATGCTTGAAATAGATGCCTAGATTGCAGCCCAAAAGAGGTGGTTTTCAAGTAGGGCAACATTTTCTTGTTCTTAGGCAGAAGTACTAATATGCATATAAATAACTCCTTTCCATAGAAGGCGAAGAGAACCTTGCGTGCTTGATGGGCTGCAGATCACAGGTCTGAACAAGATATTTTGATAGTATCTTGTATTTAGCAGTGATATTTTTATAATAATTTCAGTGTTCATTGACTTGGATAGTTATCAATTTACTTAATATTATTCAATAAATTATTGACTGTACGAACCTTTCATCTAATTCAGCATATTTTTTTCCTTCAGTAAAGAAAACCATGTGCCAAAAAAACAAACAAAAAACATTCACTTAACAAAAGCCTGAGGTTGTCTGGCTTCTTGCAAAGGATTCTAGGCAATTTCAAACTTGTTAGAAACTTCACTGTTCATAGACAAGCCAGCAGATTATATGCTTACTGCATGACACTCACTTTCATGATAGGTATTTACCTTGAGTACTGTGCTGGATTAGTACTGTGTTATGAGTCAGCTATAGAAGAATTGCACGTACAAATCATGAACTCTGGCTTCTGTTGGGATGGATTGCAGCCCACATGTACATTGTCATTAGGAAGAATTTAAGGTCTTATTTTGGGAGACCTTGATGCACGTGATAAAGCTATGTTTTGAGATAGTTGAAAATATTTAGGAATGAAGAAATGCAAATACAAGAGTAACAAAGGACAAACAGACCAAACGAAACTATAAAAAATAATAATAAAAAAGCCTTGAAAAAAGTACAAGTGGAGATTAAGCACATATAACTGAGAGCAGAGACAGAATTTGAATCAGAGCAATATAGTGATTAGTGCTTTGTGTGTTTCTCTTGAGACAATATAGAGCAAAATGATTGAAATAAATCATGCCAGTGGCAAACTTCAGGAAGAAAACATGTTACCTCCTGTTGCAGCGCTTTATGCATTCACTTCTGTTCTTCAGATTTAATTTGGGATAGTTGCTGGTTTGTACATTAACCACAGACATGTACTGAAAGTCTTGTATGTGCTACTAATTTAGACATCTCATGGTAAAAGACCACAAGAAGAAGTAATAGAAAGTTGCAGATTAACCCTTGTAGCTGGAGTAGGAGATTAACTTCTATAGACTTCAATAGTTTTGAATTACTGTCTAATTAGCGTTATCTAGCAGTTCTAGAGACATTACTGCTTCAAGTGTTGTATGTTAGATGGCCAGGGACCGTAGAGCAGCCCCTGATTAGATGACTTGCATAATATGATCTCCAATGCTAGTATGACACAATACAAACATAAGCCTGTTTATGTGGTTGAACTAGAATGCTGGCTATAGAATATTGCTGCCTATGGATGGGGCCAAACATCAATGACAGAATGCATGTTTTACATTAAGATCATCCCTCTTCACTACCTGGTATCTCTAGCTACTCTCCATGGATGAGTAATGGTAAAGACTTCTCTGTCTGAGATGTGGACAGTAGCTGCAAGTCAAATAAGGCAACAGATGGGCAAATAATCTGAGATGGTACATGCCAGTTTACTATATACAACTATAAGTCAGGCACCAAGGTATACAACAGAAGTTTAACATAACTAAACTTCTAGAACTCCTTTGTAGGAACAAAGTTTTCAAAGTTAAGTGGCCACATTTGTAAGGATGACATTATAAAACTGCATAATAAAATGCAGCTCCAAAGGAAAGAAAGTGCATGCTAGGCAGTCAATAATCTGTCCCAAAGCCAGATTTATCAGCAAGAGAAAAAGGTGCTGAAGGGAGATATTCGACTCACACCCGTTTCTAGGTATCAGTACATGAACTGTCAACAAATTAACCATGTAGATCTATCTTTCTTGGTGGCACTTGCTGAAAAGATGCGAGAAATGTGGAAGGAGAGGCAAGGGACTAAGAAAGCCATTGATGGTGTTGAGCTAGTAGTTTAGGAGGCTTTACAGTAAGGGCAGTCAGACCAAAGGCTGAATGTTTAACTGGTTGCACAAAGTAGTGTTAGTAACCCAGTTATTTAAAGGAAGTATCCAGGTAACGGTGTTTGGCTTTGTTTGCCAAATCACAGCTATTTTATTATATGGTGTCCAGGAAATATGAAGCTTTTTATTGATTCTGGCTGTTTTATGATAACATACCAGTAAAATTGATATGAGGGAATTAATACAATTTTGCACTTTTTTTTTGCACACGTCTTCAGTAATGCTCATTTTGCAAGATCATATTCGATCTGAGAAAGAATAAAGGAAATGGACATCTTTATTGACTCCAATGTGTGCAAGGTGGGACTGTAGTATTTGTAACAATCTCTCATGAGGTTTTCTAGGTTGCTGTTATGTACTGTATAGCACTTTGTGTGTGTGTGTATGTGTGTGTGTATTGGGATATGTATCTGCTTTCTTGCTGCAATCCAAAGATTATTTTTTTCTGATTCAAATTTGTTTGTAAATTAGCAGTCCTTGGCAAATTAGTAAATTTAGCAGTTTAGTAGTTTGCTGTTATGTGCCTTCAAGTTGATTATGACTAATGGTGACCCTGTCCGAGGGTTTTCTTGGTAAAATTTATCCAGAGATTTACTTTCTTTTAAGGCTGAGAAGGTGTTACTTGCCCAAGATCACCCAGTAGGTTTTTGTGACTTGAGTGGGGATTTGAATCCTGGTCTCCCAAAGTCATATTCCAACACGCAAACCATTATACTACACCAGCTGTCAGGTGAGTAGTACTTATTATTATTTATTGTATAACATATCAACAAGGACTTTCTTAAGGGATCCCCAGATTTCACTCTCCAAAGTAAAGTTTGTGTCTAAAACGTGAAGCCTTGAATTTGGATTTTGAAAATGTGTTGCATTTTGTATTTGTATGATGTCCTTTTAGCTTAGTTTCTAGCTCTGCCTTAGCTGATGTGTTCTTTCTGCTCAGCAAATGCAAAAAGTGAATGCAGAATGGAGAGCCTAATAATAACGGGAATTAAAAAGTAGGCCTCAGCAGCCAGCCTCAGCCCTGTACAGGTTACTGAGTGGCTCACCGAACTCCAGCTAGGTTGAGGCCTCCATTTTCTTCCATCCTGCGGGGAAGACCCCTCAGGGAGGAAGACCCCCTGCTGCTGTGATGGTGCCCAACTGCAAGGAAGGTCTGTCCCATCTATGGGAAGCACTGCACTGAGGAGCAGTAGCTCCTCTTACAACTGCCTGGAGCTGGTAGAGTATTTCAAGTTGTCATAGCAACCGGTGGTTTGAAGTAGTCAGTCAATAAATGTGCCCTCTTTTTTGCTTTTCAAAATATGGTAATAATAAAGTAGGGCGTATAGCCACCCTGCATATAAGGCTGTCAGTGGTTACCAGTCAGCACAGCTTTATATTTATATTACCTAGCTGTGCCAAAGGTGTGATGGCTCTCAGTATCAGTTATTGGGGCACAGTAGAAAGGAGGGGATTATTATGCTCATATCCTGCTTGTGGGCCTCATACAGAAACCTGGTGAGCTACCAGGGAAATAGAATGCTATACTAGAAAGGCCTTTTGGTCTAATTCACCATGGATCTTATGTTTTAAATGGCCGTGCTTCCTATCTTGTTTCCTCTGCTAGAGCCTGATGAAATGGTTGAAAGTGACAACAGTTAAGGGAGAAGTTTGGTAAAGTCGGAGGACTTTCACACAGCCCAGTTATAGCACTCTGATTCTACTTTCATCGTCATGGTTCCATCCTATGGAATTCTGGGATTTGAAGTTTTATGACGTATTTAGAATTCTCTGCCAGAAAGCTCTAGTGCCTCCCCAAACAAAAAATCCCAGGATTTCATAGGATAGAACCAAGGCAGTTAAAGTGGAATCAGAATGCTACATTTGTGTATTGTGAAAGGGCTCCTGTTTCTTCAGTGGGGCTAATGGAATAGTCCTGATTCCCATCTGTTCTCATGCTGATGGATAGGCTTTACAAGTGAATATTAAACCTCCAAATGTGGATAGGAAAACCAATATTAGACATTCTTTACCTTTGGGATCTAAAGGACATCAGCATCTCATGTCTAGATAATATACGTACATACCAGACTGCTGTGATTGGCTAAAATTACAAATCAGGAAGCCAAACACACAAGGAGATTAAGCAAACAAAACAGAAAAGACTCTCAAGGACAGGCCTTGGACAAACTCAGAGGCAGGTCACAGCTGGTGTTCTGGTGCAGATACATAAAAATCCAAAAGATCACAGGCAGACAGCATAGCTGAAGACAGACTAGCTCTCAGGATGCAAGGCAGGCAGGCAAGCATGCTGGAGACCAAGAATGTGGTCTAAGATACACTGGTATAAAGTTTAGCAGCAACTCATGATGGCAAGTAATTTATACTGAAGTATTGACTTGTAGGCCTCGATTTGTTTGTTGAATTGGGTGACAGTATATGAACTGTGGATGTCATGTCACTGCATTAACACCATTGCTGGAGCCTAGAGGGCACTGTTGACTCATTGAGTTTAACTGGCCTGGTTTGCTAAGGAACCAAAAAGCTGTTACACAGGTGTTACTGCCCTGGCTAGTCCGAGCTTTGGGGATATTAAAAGATATCCTTTTGATATCATAATTCAGCTTCACTTATCTATTCCCTTCCACGGGCTTGCGAGGCCCCCGGACAAGCACGCATACAAGCTCGGCCGTTAATCGCCGTAATATTCCTAGACAATACAGGCAGGCCAGAAAATAGCTGACTCGCTGCTTTAGGAGACCTCCAGGCAAGTACTCTAATTAGGTATACACGCTACCTACAAAAGAGCCTCTGCCCCACGGTGGCAGCTTGATGGGTGAACTATGCAATACCCAAGTACTGTGCGTTTGCGTACTGGCTACTCTACTGAGAACCTCTACGATAACTCAATCATTCAGATTCTGACCTTTCGGAGGCTTTGTCTCCAACTCCAAATCTATTGTTTTCCCCCAAGTACGGCATAGCCTGCAGTCACATTCTCCTTATAAAAACCCTTGATTCCGAGACCTTCCTTGGATCGCTCCCGAGTTTCATCCCGCCTTGCTGCCGCTTTGCTTGGTGAGCCTCTCCTCAGCTCCACGTGCTGAGCTACATCGCACCCCAGCCTCGCTCTCTATTTTTCCGGGCTTCAGGACAGGTGAAGTATCACCCAAACCAGCAACCCCTCTAAAAATCCCTCTATACCACTCCAACCTTTATTTCTTTAGTTATCTTGTGTGAGTGTGTCGCATACACTGTTTTGCTTGTGTTTGTAATAAAACATCATTTATTGCTTCAACTTCTGTGTGCTCCTTGGCTCGACCCGACCCCATAGACATAGGGTTCAAGATCTCGCTGCGTTACCCTGCCTCTCATAACACTAAGCAGTGCTCTGAGCTAATTTTCCCCACCTTTAGTTGAGCACATTTTGGTGTCCCTCCCGGGACCCCCAGTACACAGGGTAACACAGGGAAGGGAAGGTGTTGAAGGCTGCCTGCTGAAAGTCTGCATTTGAGACCTTCCCTTCTCCCTTAATTGCCATACACCAATCAGCTCAAATCTTATGCAGAGATAAGGCCTTTCCTTTCCATTTTTTTAAAAAATGTGTATGACCTGTTTTCTTACCATAGGACAGATTGTGTATTTCTGGGCACATATTACGATTCACATGATGGCATACCCTTGCCCCCCCCCCCCACTGTTTGCATATCTACAGCTTGCCTGCACACATGCAAACTATACATTCCCCAGACTTCACTCAGATTTCAGTGAGAACTAATATGCATGAGCATACCACTACAGAACATTATCCTCAATCTTCCATTCAATCCGATCAGTATTTCCAAATACAGAATGAGACTTGTTGTGTGCTCTCAAGCTGTTTCTGACTTATGGTGATCCTAAGGTGAATTTAACGTGGGTTTTTCTTGGAAAAAATTTGTTCAGAAGAGGTTTGCTTTTGCCTGTGGCTTGCTCAACTTCACCCAGTGGGTTTCCATGGCTGAACAGAGATTGGAATCCTGGTCTCCAGAATGGTAATCCAATGTACAAACCATGACACCACACTGGCTCTCTAGTGAGACTTAAAAAAAAGAGAGAGAGAGAGAGAGAATGGTGATGTAGAACAGTATTTATGAATACAAAGAACTATAAGTTGAAAAATTCCCCATTCAAATCATATACCTGATTGTAAGCCGCTGACTCTCGGTTTCAGTTCTCTGCCTGCAAAAGGAGCCAGAGTTGCTGATCTGCCTTTCAAGGTAGTTGTACAGCAATTACTGTGTCAATTACATGAAACACTTTGAATACTGAAGTGGTATATAAAATGCTAGCCCTTGAGCAACTTCTGTCAGACATCCTCTTTCATTGCAGTAACCCACAGGATTAGAAAGCTCACATTTGGGACATTATTAGAGTTGGAGCACTCACCCATGACTTCTACTGAGCATAATGGTCCAGGGGTGGCCAAGTCATTTTGGCGCCTGACTCAAACGCCAAGATGATGTCCTCTTCCATTCTATGTACTGAAGATGATTGAACTGACAGAACAACATCCGACATGACATTATGGCAGCAGGACTTCTCACCAAACTCAATATTCCCACATCTGATTGCTGCTCCTTGCCTCAGCATTTACCTTCTCAAGTGGTTTGTTTCACTTTGCCTGACTGGTAGAGTCAGCCCTGTTGAAGATCTTGGGGAACAGATCAATCCTGTGGATTTCTTAATATGCTTCAGTGGGTCAGTCAGTTAAAAAGAAAAAGATATGTCATACCAATCCGTGGCCTCGAGCAAAAGACGACTATTTCCCAGAGGGTCTACTAAATGTTCATACGCAAAACCAAAGTATTTTAAATCATATGCTCCCTTCTAGGTGGAGCTAAAAGAAGACATTTCTGAAACATATGCTCTGATCTAGCAAAGGGGATCCCCAAGCATAACTTAGATGGGCATGATGCTTGCTGGGTTGGGAATCACTGGCTTAAATCAGATGCAAATATATATCCCAATAAGTCTGCAGTCCCTGTGGATTTAATTGGCTTGAATGGGTACACATTCTGATGCACATTCCAGTGTGCATCCACATTCCTAGCAGCTCCATGTGAACACCTTGTTTGTACATGAATAAATTGGATTGAGGACATGTATAATTGTTGTGTGCCTTCAAGTGGTTTCTAACTTATGGTGACCCTAAAGCAAACCTTTCTCAGGGTTTTCTGAGGTTAAGATCACCCAAGGCTACCTAGTGGGTTTCCATGACCAAGTGGGGAACTGAACCCTGGTCTCTAAGGTTGTAGTTCAATGCTCAAACCACTACACCATGCTCGCTGTATAGTTACTATCCAGCAATTTGTGTAAGGGTTTGAGCATTGGACTGTGACCCTGGAGACCAGGGTTTGATTCCTCACTCAGCCGTGGAAGCCCACTGGGTGACCTTGGGTGCATCACACACACACACACAGCCTCAGAAAACCCCATGATAGGTCCACCTTCAGATCACCAGAAGTCAGAAATGAGTTGAAGGCATACATCAACAACAATTTGGCAGTAATGATACACTCCCCCCCCCACCTTCCTCACACCCTGAGGTGACTGATCTCTGCACATCTTGTTTACTGAGATGGGATGTAGTTCCTTAGGTCTTCCAGTGAACCTGTGTGCCTCCATCTCTAGTTTTGATCTTTAGCTTTCATTGACAAGTTATCCATCATAAAAAAGTTCTTTTAGGTCCTCTAAGGACATCTTGCATAATCTTCTCCCATTTTCTTGGAGTAACATAAACTTTCCCTTGACTGGCTCTGCAACAATAACATGAGTCACTAGCCAGTCTCATTCTGTAGTGGTACATTGTGTAGCTTCAGAATGAGGTCAAGGTTGAAGAATTTTACTGATTGAGAAACCAGGATGCTGTCCCCTGCAATCCAAGACAGAATGATCCGCACTTTACCCATAGAAGCCACTGGATGTCACTGTTGCTTTGTATACCTCTAATGAAAACTAGTTAAGTGCAGGAATGCAGAAAACCTTTAGCTAGAAGTTCAAACACACACACACACGCACAGACAACGAACCAGTTCTTCAATATTACATGGGAGCATGTTCCATTTAGCTAATTGTTTATGATTGGAATTGTAAATCATGGAGATTTTGTATCAGCTTCAGAACTCTGAAGAGGCTTTTATTAGAACCATAGGACTCCAGCCTAATAGCATATAAAAGAATTGTTTTCTCAGTTAGAGCTGAACAAATAATTTTGAGATATTAGTAGGCACAGATTATGTGTCCTTGTGATAAAATTAACCATATTAATGGAATGTGCTTGTGTACACTTTGATACCATTGCTTAGCTTGTGCAGATAGCCAGTGATTTAGTGTTCTGTAGCTTATTCCCCTGTGAAAAGAACATATGTCAAAAGTCTATGTGTGTGCTTCATGGAAATGTTTGGTAAGTGTTTCTAAGACTTGGACATGGATGTTTGTATTTTTGGGGGGTTTCTGGTTTCTGTATTTCTGATTTCAGTCTAGATTTTTTCTGTCAGTAGATTAAGGTATTCTGTATTAGTCAATTACCAAAAACATGGATTGGACATTTCCTGTGTCAGTGGTTGTTCCACAATATTAGGTGAACTTTCTCTTATTTACTCCATATATGAAAGGCAAACATGTGTCTAAAGTTTTGTTTTTGAATGGTTGATTAGTGGGTATGTAGTCACATATGTTTTAAAGAAGAAAGCAAAGTTTTAGGTACAGGATTGGGCATCTGATATTTTGTGCTTGTGTATACAATAAGGAAGTGGGATATATTACAGTCTGGTGAAGATTTCACAAACACATGTATTTGTATATTCTGTGTATTGTATATTCACAAACACAAGTATCTGTATATATTTGTGAATGTCTTTATTAATTACACTTACATACTGCTGTTTTAAAAAACAGCAGCAGCTTTATTTCAGTTTGTTGTTTCGGTTTTTTCTTTCCTTGTCAGCTGCCCACATGAGAATGAGAATGCCTTGGAATCATACACAAGCTTAGCTAAAGCTTAGCTAAATTTCTTGGAGAAAAAGTGACATGCAGGTGTATTATAGAAATGAACACATACATACGTACATACACACACAGTGCAGCGAGTCATTGAGGAAATCATCAGTATAGATGCTCCTGAGAAATAATTGTTAGAAGCCAAAAAGCATCAGCACATGGAAAAAGTAATCGATGGAGGGGCAATAGAGAGCTGGCTAGGTAGGTTTGGGAATCTTCTTTAAGGAAGCTCTGTTTTCTCCAGTCTTTATCCTTCCTTCGTTAAAAGGAGGTAATCATACTTGAGGTCTTATTTCCTTGACGGCTACTAACATCTTTGTATATGCGTAGAAGCCATATTATGGAGTTCTGTTGTAAATCTAGAGTTAATTTTTCTTCTCATACTATCTTTGAATTGATTTCCTGAAATGATAGGTTTTCTGCACCCTACTTATTATGAGCATCCAGAGTTCTTACTCTTGTTGTACTCTGCAAGTATAACTTCCAAATATTTTTTTTAATCAGTTCTGGATTTGAAACACTTTAGTGACCTTCAGATGTTTAGGACCATAACTCCCATGAATGTCATGGGATTATGAGCGTTTTAAGGCCCAAATATCTGGAGTGCACCAGGTTGGCATCTCCACTCAAGTCAGCCTTATTCAGCCGTGGATTGTAGGATCCAGGTGTGCTTAAACTCAGTTGAAGGCTTCTGTGTATGTCAGGGGTGAGAATTATGTGACTCTCCGGCTGTATTTGGACTGCAGCTCCTGTAGGCATGACCACCATACCTAAAGAAAGACTGTGAATTGCAATTCAACAGCATTTGGAGGGCCATGCAGTTCCAGTTCCTGTTTGGAACAGCATGGTTCTCAAAACGATGTTGAACTGTAGTTTTCAGACTGGTGTATTTTCTACCCTGAACTTGCCTGGAACCTAATTAAGTCACATACGCTTCAGTTTATGTGGTACTCTCTTGTTTGTATAAGTACAGTCATGCTGATCACCAACATTTCACAGAAGAAAACTGGGACACATGTGGCCAAACAATATCAGAGTATAGTCAACATGGCAAAATTTATTAATGAGGAAGAACACACAAACTAGGAAAGGTTGCAGTAGTTTGCTTTGCCTGAATCTACAGGGAAGGGCAAGATTCTGCCTCCCTCCTCCCTGCTGCTGAATTAATTTTGAGTGCAAACTGCTTTTCTACTTTGAACTCAGTTTCCAACAACTTGAAGGAAGCTTGAATTTAAAGGCGAAAGTGGGAGGAGGAGAGAGGAACAGGGACATCTTAAAACTATCTGAAAAAGTGGGATGACAGGATTATTCAGGACTGTCTCTGGCAAATCAGGAGAGGCTGAGGTTGTAAGGTATGTGGCAGTGATAGGGTGTTCAGTGGATTAGATTATGTAGTGAAGTGCTGGCCATACTCTGTGAAAAGGCCTGTGGTGAATGTATGATATTTAAAAAGAAAGAGACAGAGATTTGAGTTACAGTAATAAATACTATAATATGTTAATGAGTAGCCTTGAAAATCCACAGAGTCACCAAGCCATTCTGATCTTCTGTAAATCTAGATGCTGCAACATGTCCAAGATTGTGAGGGGAGATTTACTGCATGCTTCCTCCTTATGCCAAAAATGAAACTGAATTTTAAAAATACAGAATGTGAAGTACAGTTGGCCCTTCACATTCACAAGGGTTAGGGGTGCAGGGCCCCCCACAAAAGTGGAAACATCACAAATATCAAAATTGTTGGGAGTGGCAACCTTTGCATGCTTAATTAACTGGCTAGTTTGTTTGCATGTTTATTGTAGGCATAGAGAGGTAGCGTAGAGAAAACTTCCTGTTTGTTTTGGTCGACACCTCTTCCTCCAGCATGTACACATTCTTTGGTCTTAAAAAGGTTCTCTTGCCATTTACTCCTTCCTTTTGTCTTCGCCTTTTGTCCCGAAAGCATGCGCTGAGATCTCCTAACAGGGATTATTTTCAGCGAGCATGTGGGTGCTTAGTTTTCTTCCTACCTTCTTCAAGAATTGAACCTGTGTAGACTATGCACAAGATTTTGTGAGTACATTCTTTTATATTTTTAACCAAATTGTTTCTTGTGTTTATTTTGAGCTAGGTTAAGTGTGTTTGGGGTGGAGTGATAGAAGTGGGACTGGTAATCTGTTCAACTTCCGTTTTTGTGCAATTACTAAGATACTCTGCTGATTGAGAGTCTCATTATCAAAAATCTCTCAACTCCCCAACAAAAATGTGTATGTGTGCCTGTGGGAAGGGGGCCAAAGCATGGTGGGGAGAGCGGGCACCCAAGGTCCAAACCAACTCAGGGAAAGGAGAGGGAAGAGGGGTGAGTCAGCATAATGGCCCTATACTTCCTCTCTCTTGCCCGTCTCCTTCCTTGGGTGCGGGAGGGGTATAGGAAGAGGGCTTGTGCTGCTTGAGAAATCAGGCTGTGAGCCATCCTTAGCTGGCTAGGCAGCAGCTGGTAGAGGAGGAAGATGCCCCGAGGCAGGTTTTTAAAGGAGTGTGCGGCCTGATCAGAGCGACCAAGAGGGAAGGCAAAGAAGTGCGGCAGGGTCAGAGGTTGGAGAAACTTGCAAATATTCAAATCCATGCAAGTGGCACCCACAAATCTAGAGTGCTGCCTGTGCTGTTCAGCAATTTACGCAACTCAGAGTTTGTTCTTTTGAAAGACTGTTGGGCAGCCTTCAGCTCTGATCAGAATTCAGAAAAGTTCTCTTTTAGGACTGGAGTTCAATAATCACTGGTGTATTCCAGAAGTTATAATCCAAAAAAGCACCTTCTCTAATCTGTGGACAAATTTTATGCAGCAATTGACGTGATTTCAGTGGCCCCCTGGAAACAAGTCGTTTCCAGCCTCTGCTCAAGTGTTCTGTTTCTTCTTCACAGCCTGTGAGGTGGGGAAAGAAGGAGAGGAGGAAAAAAAAAAGCGGGGAGTGGGGAAGTGCTCAGGCTGTGGCCACCACTGGTTCCAGCCTTATCCATCACCAGCATGTGTCTACAGGATTACCTCTGAAGGAATGCTGCTCTTGACATAAAACAGTTGTCCACCCCTGCTTTTAAAACAGTTCCAGAACATTAACATTTTTAAAAATATTTTGTTCAACGCTCTCCACCCCCAGTATCGTTCATGATTTGATTACAAACTACATAGACCTACAATGGGGTCAAACCCACAAAACAACTATATGATTCAGGGCCAAACAAGTTTGTTTTTTGGCATATTTTCAAAAAAGATGCCCCACCCTGTGATGAAAGACATCTGTTTGTCACAACATGATTTTTCTCACTTGGTGTATCTTTTACTGTACTTTGTTTTGTGGTTGGTCATGAGATTGGAAACATGGCATAATTTGCATAATTGTATTGGTGAGGTACATGTATCCAAAGAAATCTTGTTATGGGAGAGAGAACCAGTTAATCACAGAGAACATGCATCTCTTTTAACATCTAGTTTAACCATCTCTGTGGAGAAAAAAAAAGTAGTAATTCTGTTGTCATTTCTGAACCTACGTTGGGCTTACTTCAGTGTCTGTACATAGTAGTCAAGCACCAATCTCTAACTTAGAAGCATGACCTGATTCTGAGAAAGTGAGATGTTCGTAACACTGAGCAGGTACATAGCCCCCAGACAACAAATTAAACTTGCAGCACCTGCCCTGAATGTTTGGCTACCCTGAGGAGTTACACTGACTAGCGCTCTTGGATTTTCAAAAGCTGTGTGAAGTGTGAGCTAGCACTTGTGCTTTTCTGTTACAAAAACTGGCTGTGTCCTCAGCCTCTTTAGCTGACACAGCATTGATGGTCATATTTTGGTCATAGCCCATATTTCAAATGTGGTTTTAAAAGTGTTTGACCAAAACTGACTCATCAGCTTGGGCAGCGGATGAGAGAAAAAGGCTGTTTTCTGAAGCCTTGAACTGGCACAGAATCTGCAGTTTTTATAGGTGGTTTAACAACACTGGTAGTAAACCATACAGCTGGGATGTAGGCATTTTTGAGTGCAGTACTGATAAAACAGACTCCTGTTGTAGAAGTCAGGTACCTGTCTGTCCCTCAAATGGTGTAAACTTTTAATGCACACAGGCCAAGGACCTATGCAAGCAGTAGCTCCACAAGCACAGTTGTGCATCATCTCACTGTGTGGCAGTTGTCAAGCCCCAGGAGGGGATAAAGGCAAGATTCTTCCCCTTCCTCTCTTTTCCTTTCATTCCCCCCTCCACTGAGTTAAGTAAGTGCGCACTACTTTTCCACTTTGAACTCAGTTTACAGCAATTGAAGCAAACTGAGGTCAAAGGGAGGAAATAGGAGGAGGAGAGATAAACTGATGAACTGATACATTATAAAAGCAGCTGAAAAGTGGGATAACAGAGAATTAATCAGAATTGTCCCTGCCAAATTGCAATAGATGGCAGTTATGCCAATCATCTGTAACATCTAAATATTAAAAGGTCTCTTATGATGTTAGTTGATATTGTGACATCAGAGCAGCTGAGCCAACAGCAGCCAGGAAAGCTAGGAAAATATACACATGGCTAATATCTTTGTGATATTAGGGGAAATTATCCAAAAAGAAAACAGTCAGTAGATACTGCAGAAGTGTTAGGCCTTATGAGCTATCATAGTTAATAAGAGATTGTGAGGAAGTCTCTTATTGTGCAGTTTTCCTGCGTAATTGAGGTGGTAGGGGCAGGACGGCATTCCCAACAAAAACTCTTTATAGCTCTCTTGGTTTTTTTCTATCTCTTCCTTCCTCTTTTTGTCTTTCTACAAGTGATCAGTAAGGAGGGGGGAAAAAAAGGCAGAATAGTTGCATAACTGCTTTGTTGGGTGGAACTACCAGCTTACCACCTGGAAATACTTACAGGCTGGAATCCTGTTGGAACCCTACACCAGCATAACTATGTTGATGTAGGTAATGAAGTCAGGAGATAAAAGGGTCCTGATGCAGCAGCTGTGAAGGCAAGACCAGATTAGGGTACAGTGCTCCTACTGTATATGTGGGGATTCTGTTCCAGGAACCACCGTGTAAAACAAAAAACATTAGTGTTGCGTCCCATTGTAGTCAATAGACACAACATGCACATACCTGCAGCAGTGTCAGCATGAGCTTGTAGCATTCACTGATTGCAATGCAATGCTTCACATGACCTCATATTCATGCACATGGAGGTTGCGGCAAAAGAGGGCACACTGTAGTTGCTCTCCTGGAGCTATTCATAAAATAGGGACTCTGTGTGCCTATTTGTGCTGTTCTAGGAGCAATAGCCTAGAGTTTAAAAAGTGAAACAGAGAGCAACATAACCACATGTAAGTCCATTTTTAGCCCTGCCACCTTGATAAGCCTGACAGCAGATCCCATGCATTTTTACTTAAGTGCTCAGGCAGCATAGCAAAATGTTATGATAACAGAAATACTGGGAGACTTAGGAGTTGACCAGGAAAGAAGCTGTTTTCTTCCTCCTTTTTCTTTTAAGCACTGGGCCCTGAGCTTGTGAAAGGCCTGGAATAGATGTACCAACTGGAACACTGGTAATCTGGCCCTGCCTGAAGGAACTAGAGCACTAAAGAAATGGGCTGCTCAGAGTTGGCTTCTTTCCTTTGGCATCATAGGTGTGATGCTGAGAAAAGCATGACTGCTAGCATAGTGCACCAACAGAATTCTGACCTGAGTGCAATCTTAACATGCAGAATGGCCATGAGCCAGTAAAGTTACCCTAAGTCAGCTAAAGTGATGTTGAATTCAAAGTTGTCTCAGCCAGTGGATGTCAGAAATTACTGAGGACTAACCCTAGTCTTGGCCTAATTTTGTGCCTGCATAATAACTGTATCTCTGGACTGGAGGATGTTCGGATTTGGCATAAATCATCTCTTTCTTCCCATTAATTCTTCTTTACTCCTTCTTTGCTAATTAATTTCTGCCAGCAGAGCAACTGTGCCAAGAGATCACTGTGATCATCTGGCAGAAAAGTGTTGTGCCACATACCTTTAAGTATTTCACTGATGAAAACTGGGATGTATGTGGCCAAGAAACATCAAAATAAGGTCAAGATGGCAAAAGTTATGAATTAGGAAGAACTAAGAAGCTAGAAGAGGCAGCAGTGGTTTGCTTTTGCCTGAGATTAATGAGATGGGCAAGATTCCACCCCTTCCTCTGTTAGCAGACCATACACTCCCACATTTTGATATGGTCTAATTGGCAAAATATATTAATTGGCATAAAATATAAATTATGGCTAGCAAGGCCATGTGGAAGAAAGGGACACTGTCTGGGAGTAGGTCAGAGGTGACCTCAGCATGGCCAGGTCAAAAGTTCACTGAAAGAAAGGCTGACTTAATGACTCTGAGCTAATCCTATCAACTGCTAACATCAGAAAACAATAAGGTGCCCAGGTACAGAGGCCAGGACCCCTGCTGTTTCCATTTTCTACCGCAGCCTGGCCCAGACACCCCCACTCCACCAAGGCATTGAAACAATCAGTCCATTCCAGACCCCACTGTCTGTGTTGCAACTCCCATTGTCCACTAGGTTGGGAGAGCAATCAACTAACACCCCTTCAGGGAGGGAAACAGAGTGTATAAACCCTTGGTTTTGTGAAGTCAGATGCAGTCAGATGAAATGCTGGACCCCATTATGTTGCTCTGAATCCTGATCTGGCCTGCCCCTAGACAGAAGTCTAAGTCACATTTCAGCTCTTTACTACCCTTCTGGAATGGTAATTATAAATCCCCCCAAACCCTTCAGCCTCTCTATACATAATTGTTTTCTTCCCTTTCTCCGTCAGCTCTTGTGTGAACGTTTGACTGTTTGTATTTTGCGTGCATGCATGAGTGAATTCCCCCCAATAACAACACATTTTTAGCTTACTTTTGAATCTTTGGCTGGTTCTTTTCCCGTGTGAACCCATCAACATTGGTAGCAAGATCTTGTTAAGTTACCCCCTCTCACAAGCCTCCTCTTTGAGCTAATTAATTCCCCACATTTGCAAGGAGGTACTGGCATTGCAGGCACCCACATTTTGGGGTTACACCTCTTATCTCCCCTCCATTGGGTTAACTGAGTGCAAACTATTTTTGCAATTTGCACCCAGTATTCACTAATGGGACTGAGCCAAGAAAGAAGGGGAAAGTGCGAGGAGAAGAGAGAAGCTGGGGCATTTTAAAAGCACTGAAAAAGTGGGATAACAATCAGGTCCATTCCAGCCAAACTGGGACACTTGGTGGGTATGGTACCAGCATGAAGACAGTTAAATTGGTACACAGGAGGCTGTTTCCTATTTGTAAACCCTACAGCCCACAACATCTCATGAGTTAGGGTTGTTCTGCTTGTTTCCATCATGCAAAAATCCCCATGAAGCCCTTTTGCCTTCTGTGACGAAAGTTTAAGATTCCATGCAATTAGGACTTTTCCCCTTCACACCAACACTCTTTGAAAAGTCTTATGAAGGCAGAATATCTTTACTGTATCTATTAACTGTTGGTATGAGTAACTCTCCATTTGGAGATGCTGATCATCTGTAAGCAGGACAAGGAAATTGTATAATAAAAGCCTTGCATGCAAGCATGCTATTATATAGAGATGATTTGCCACTCATGTGAACCTTCTTTTTTTGTGATCACAGGCTGAGTGGTGAATCTCTGGTGCTTCATTTCTGGGAGGAGAGGTGCTTTGGCCTACACCTAGAAGCCTCTTCATCTAACCAGGTAACTGTTTCTGTAATCCAAGGGTGGGACTCATATGGCCCTCCTGATGTTGGATTGCAACTCTCAGCATTCTTCACTGTTGGCCATGCTGGCTTGGGCTGCTGGGACTTGCATTTCAACAACACTAGGAGGTTTACTGGATTTGTACCCCTGCCCTAATCCAAGATGTGGTCCAAGAACAATGCTAACTTTATAGGGAAGAAATGTACATCACACTTCATTAGAGGTACTATATGTTTTAAATTGTTTTTAAATATTGTTGGTAGTTTAATTCCATGGACCTTTGTATGGATGCAGGTGGAGGGGACTTGACACTCCCCCCTCCCGCTAGTCTGAAATGATCAAATATAGCTGAGCTGTCTAAGGAACTGCTTGTCAGAAATGTCCTAGTTTATAGCTATCTTTTTATTGACTTTAATAGAGTTTTATATTATCTTGCCATTGTTGTCACAGTAGTCACATTGTTAATGGCTTTAGCTGGTGGAATTATTATTATTTTGCAGTCTGTGTTTTAATTGTTTTGGAAAAAAATATAATATGGAAGCATGCAGAAGCCATAATAACCTGCTTGTCAGTATTGAGCCCCCCTCACTTAAAAACAGTTCCAGCTTCCCTGAATCCAAGTTAATTTTGATCTTATGTTTTAAATGTATTGTATTTTAATTTTTCAGCCATCTTGAGCCCCAGTTTTGAGGAAAAGGTGGGGTATTAATAAATGATAATGATGATACGAACAGAGGAGGAGGAGGAGGAGGAGGAGGAGGAGGAATAATAATAATAATAAGAAGAAGAAGTTATTGTTATTGTTGTTATTATATCAGCAAATGTTCTGGGGTGGATATTGAAAAGAAATTCTGGAGCTAACCCCATCCTCAGAAATAGTTTCCCATACTCTCTGAAGAAGTACTTACGAGTTTGTTGGGAATTTCACTAGGGCTATTTCATATATCGTTTCTGATCACTTGTTTGCTCCACTGCTTGGGCCTTTTAGGTCCCTTCAATGTCCAGAGAATAAATATATGGGTTATGATACAGCACACTTCATCCCAGCCTACTCTTGTTGGTTTGCATATTAAAAGAGAACTCATGCGTATCAGCACTTCTCTGTATTCAAATGAAGCTGTGTAAGTTGACCAAACCTTTCCTGCACTTTCCCTCTCCATCCACTTTCATTTTACCCAGACTGTGAATAGCTGAAAAGAGTTTAAAAGTATGAAATATCTGCTTTACCAAAAAGCACTGCGTTAAATAATATAGGAAAATCAGAATCTGGGTTCAACCTGCAGTATTTGTTCTTAGGCTATTTCTGCACTACACTGTTACAGTGCTATTTTTCCACTTTCAACACCCTGTGGAATTCTGGGGTTTGCAGTTTAGGGAGGGGCTTTTGAGGGTCCATAGAAAGTGTGGACCTTCCTATTTTGAATCCAGGAGAGGTCCTTTTTCAAAGGCAGGTATGAAAGAGCTAGACAAGATCCTCAAGGTTTTTGCTCCCCTATATTATTAAAGGCCCAGATATTGACTTCCAGTTTACTTTTGTTTTTATTCTTGTTACTTGCTATCAAACTGGCTTCAAAGGCAGGTATAAAAGAACTAGACAAGATCCTCACATGTACAGTTACATCATTAAATATCAAAATCAGAATCATTTATGACATAGTGTTTCCAATTTCTATGTATGGCTGCGAGAGCTGGACAGTGAAGAAACTGATAGAAAAAGAATCTACTCATTTGTAAGTTGTGTTGAAGGAAATCTATTATGTAGATACTATGGACTGCCAAAGAACAGCAGCAGCAGCAACAACAACAACTAAATGGGCCCAGAAGCAAATCAGCTCTCGCTAGAAACCAAAATGACTGAAGTGAGGCTATCATACTTTGGACATATCATAAAACAAGATGACTTATTGGAAAAGATGATAGTGCCAGGAAAAGTGGCAGGCAGTAGAAAAAGAGGAAGACTACATTGCAGGTAGATTGATTCAAGAAAGGAAGCTATGGCCCTGAACTTGCAAAAACTGAGCAAGGCTATTGATCAGTTGAGCTCTTGGGAGTCCCTCTCTTGTAGGGCATGAAAGGACACTCCACATTTCCATTCCACATTCTCTTTTTCTTGTCTTTCACAACCTTATCTTTTTACATCCTTTTGTGCAGCCTCTTACAACTTATGTCGTGAGATTTGGTGTCTGGGGAGTCATTTTGTTCACCTTCAGAGAGGTTTATTGTCAAAATGAGAAATCTCCATTCCAGAAAGAGATGAATGGCTCTCTTATGCTGTGGAGATTAGCTAGAAAGTTATTCATTACCCATTGAGATGGAAAAAAATCCTTAATGAGTTTTATACACCATGGGTTACTTGACTAGCACCTTGTCACCTAGTTGTTTCCATGACTCTGAAAGGCCTAGTGTATGCTTTACACAGAAATGCCATTAGTTTCCTATTTCTTTGATGCTATTATAAAACGGGTGATATTTAAATACCTAGGCATTTATATGAGAGTCATGTATTCAGCAGGGTACCATCTAAGTACATGGAAGAAGAAATATGAGTTTGGGGACAATGAGATATCACCAGGCATTAAAGACATTTAGAGAATAATCTCCACGGAGAACACATTAGATGCATCAACTGCCAATAGCAGCAGTCAGGAGAGAGCAGATTAAACAGTAATAAAATAAAACATAGTAGGCACTACCTGCAAATTAGCAATTGTATAGATATTAAACAGCACTTACCAGAGCTAGATTAACCTCCATGTGCGGTACTAAGGCGCCTTAGTTATCTACACTATTGTGGTATGTTTGTCTCGGTTCCCCTGCACCCATTGTAATGAGCACAACCTGCCTGCCTTGCTTCTGCAATGAGTTTCTTTAAAATTTGTGGCAGCGGCTCACAACAGGGCTGAAAACTTATGGCAAGTTTCCGGACAGTGTTGACACTTCCTGCAGAAGGGCAAACTAGGTTCTTGATCAAACCTTTGGGGACTTACTTTTCCAAGCTAATCATCAAGGCTGCATGTGACCTACCAAGGCCTTATTGTGGTCCCCAAATCCCTCCACTGCTGGAAAAATGTATCATTCTCCCTCCATGGCTGCAGAAGCCACCTCTCCATTTTGAGGATGGGAGGCTCAAATATTTCTTGAGGCCCATAACAGCCTTTTTATCAACAAAATTGTTGGGCATAGTCCATAGGGAGCTGGGACTGATGAACAGCATGGCAGGTGGGGCCCCTCTGCCCTCAATGGTTGCCCACCCTGATCGAAAGCCTGTTACCAACTTCTGTTTCACAAATGTCATTTATTCCAAACTTGTGCTATCTCTACTTGGGGACAGGCATGGTGGATTTATATGCCTGTAACTGGTATCCTTTTGGATGATCAATTTACGTCTTATGTTTGCCTTCTTGAGTCAGTATACATGGAGGACCATAGACAGTCTCCAGTCAAAGTTTTGATCAGTCCCAGTCCTGATTAGCTTCAGCAAGATTGCTGCCTCATGTGCTTTCAGACCATAGACTTGACCATAGTTCAGTCCATTGCTGATTTCAAAGTTAGGATATCCCTAAGCCGGATAATATTAATATGGCAGAAAGTATACTTTGTTTCATCAAATACTGAGGTGCAGCTTTGTCAAGATTTGGGGAGATAGTAGTGAAGAAGGATTTCAGTGGGCTGTTGCTGCATCTACGCATACTTGCTATTGCCCAGTGCTTTGGTAATCCACTCCATGCAGAATTCTAAAGCCTGGGGATTTCATATCATCTAATCTTCCATGGATTGGTCTCTGGAAGTGCAAATGATTGAAGCAAACTAGAGAATGTGTTTGTTTTTGACTTAACTCAGGTGGTGGGGTAGAATCTTAAGTGCTGCAATGAATGAATTCTGGAAGATTATGGGTGCTATAATCAAAAATGTACCTTTTGTAAGCTCTGCTAAATCCACAATAGAGTCTCCTCTCATACACATCAGGTGTAGGAGGGACAGTGAACCATGCATCTTGTTTCCTCTGCTCCATCCAGGATACGATATTGATGTGCAGATTCCTCAAGGCTTAGCACTGTTTGCCAAAGAAGATGAAGTGAAAACTCTTATGGATGAAGATGATCTGCACTGCAAATGAATTCAAAGACACTGGTTTCCCACACAGCCATATACAGTTTTGCCTAAAACAAATTGGCTTAAATCCCATTGCTGGTCACAGCTAAAGTAGACCAACTGAATCAACCGGTGAATGGTAGATCAACACCTATGCAAATTCCATTGATTCAATAAGTCTACTCTAATTGAGACTAGCAATTGGATTTTGGGCGTTATTTGGAAATGAACTGATATATTCTGTTCTATATATTCTATCCACAAGGGCCTAGAAGAGGTTGCAGAAATTTAACCAAGGAATTACAGTTGGCCCTCAACTTTCATGACTTCTGTGATTTTGTTTATTCTAAAGTTTGTAGCTGTCATGGCTGTTGATGGGAAAGGAGATGGAGAAGAAGTAGAAGGGAAGGAGTGGGATGAGGGCAACAGAAGTTCCTAGGAGGCAGCGGGGCTTGAAAAATCTGGCAAGGGCATTGTGGTGCCAAGGTGGGAAAATGAGATATGGGCTGGGGCTGTTGGCAGGAAAGGAGATGGAGAGGGGATGGAAGAGGAGAGGAAGGGTGAGGGTGAGGGTGAGAATATTGATAATTTGGCAGCAGCTGCTGCTAAAATTGGCTTCAGTACTGAATTCCAAGGAGGCAAAGGGGCTTGGAAAATGTGGTGGAGGCATCATGGTGCCAAGGTGGGAAAGGGAGATATGGGCTAGGGCTGTTGGCAGGAAAGGAATCTATAGTGTGCATGTATTTTTTTGGGAGGAGGCTTAAGATATTCATGGTTTTCCCAGTTACGTGGGAATCCTGTGCCCCAGCTGACTGTAAAATGAGGGAAGTTTCATTAGTCGCCCGTACCTACTTCAGCTTTGTTTCACATATCAGAGATAAGAAACAAGAGCCAGTGTAGTGTAGTGGTTTGAGTGTTGGACTAGGACACTGAAGACAAGGGTTCAAATCCTGACTTGGCCATGGATATCCACTAGGTGATCTTGGGCAGGTCAAACTGTCTCACCCTCAGAAGAAAGCAAGGGCAAACCACCTCTGAATGATTTTTGCCAAGAAAACCTCATGGTAGGTTTGTCTTGGGGTCACCATAATTCAGTAATGACTTGGAGGCACACAACAACAAAGCAGCTTTGAACATGTTGGGTCTTACATCTGATTAGCTATATTGCCTTGGGTTCCATGTTGGGAGAAAGATAATGTAGACATTAAATAAATAATAGGATAGAGTCATAGGATTACATTGTTAATTTCTGATGCCTTACTCCACATTTTTGGGTTTGTCTCTGAGAAAAGCATCTTTGGACTCTTGTATGACATTCTTACTCTTTTTGCCATTTCACTGAGAAATCCAACAACCCATTTCTACACAAGTGAGATGACTTTGAAACAATCACTTTGAAGCAGCCCTAATGTCTGCTCCCTTGGGTGTTTAGCAAAATATGTCACTGCCAAATAGGAATCTGAAGGATATTTCAGCTGTAGTTAGGGCTGACACTTTCAAAAGGATGCTGTTTCTGTTGCAGGAAAATGCTTCTGTCTGTTGCTTTGGAGGGTCTCCCTTTTCTCCTGAGTCCCTGAACCACAATTTACCTCATTCTGATGAGCCAACCAACACTGTATGCCCCCAGTCCAACTTCACCTTAGCATAACATAAATATGTTTATGCAGACATATACTGCATACACACAACCCCCATCCAGAATAGCAACATTGTGACCCTCATGTCAATGTGTTACCCCAAAAGGTGGGGGACACTTGGGGCTGTCCAGCAGTACCCGCACCTCCATGCAAAAAAATGGGGAATTCATTAGTTCTAATTAGGAGGACTGCGAGAGGCCGGGTAATCTAGCAAGATTTTTTCACCAATGTTTATGGGGTCCTTGCAAGAAAAGCAGCCAGAGGTTCAGATGTAAGCTAAAATGTGTTTATTGGGGGGAATTCAAGCACACATGTGCCCAAGATTCAGACAGACATACACTCAGACAAGGGCTAGATGAAAGAAATGGAGGAAAAGGTTGATAGTGAGACTGAAAGGAATGGGTGATAATTACCAGTCCAGAAGAGTAACAGAGAAACAGCAATGTGATTTGTGTCTAAGGGCAGTGCAGTCAGGATTGAAAGTGACGTAGTGGCATTCAGCAAGCAAAATACTGTGTCTGACTGCTCAAAACCGAGGGTTTTTATATCCAATTTTTACCTTGAGGGCATGGATGTAAATGGTTCACTTGGCAGAGTAAACAAAGGTGTTTGCAATAGATGCAATGGGGTCCAGAATAGGCTGATGCTCTTAGCATGTAAGTTGCAAAGGGTTAATGGTTTGATAGCCTTATACCGTTTGGGCAGGAATAGGGGTGCAGGGATAAAGGAATAGATGCTGAAGGGAAGAGGTGACGGGAATATACTGATCAACATTTCCGTGTGAACCTTGGATACTCTTTGTCTCAGTGATGGCTAGCTGGAAGTTTGTTAGCACTTGAAAACTTCTGGTAATGGTCCTACCTATGACCTGACTGTGTCTGGGAAGGATTTCTTGACCTGCTCGTTCAGCAAGTTGCCTCTTATGCAGCATGGCCTTCAGCCACAGCAGTGTATAACTAATATCAATTAAGTCATATTAAAATGTGGGGGTGTATGGCTACTAATAATTGACTAACTGACAATTAACAATTGCACAATGCACAACACACAGTGAACAACTGCAACACCAAGTGTAGGATGCACAAGCACAATGCAGAGTACAGGCTGCACAACTGCAATATGCAATTGCAATGCAAAGTATAGGATGTACAACCACAATATGCAACCACAACACTAAATATAGGGAGCACAACCACAGTGCAAAATATAGACTGCACAGTCACAATGCACAGTGCACAACTTGTGAAGACAAGACACAGGTGAACATGCTGTCTGCTCAACTCAGCTTCTACCACTATCAGTAGAACATTCAATGGTGACTTTTTGGACCTGTGTGCATAGTGTTAGATGTGTGTACCCCTAAGTGAATTTCATCCTTATGTGTGATCTGAGAAGGGATTCTGGAAGCTAGTAGGAAAAGGAGAAGACAGGGAAATAGAGACTTAACGTGTGTGTCAAAACCAAATTACATTTTTTCAGTAGATAGTGGTGTGGGAGAATATGGTTCTCTGAGTAACAGAGACTCAAAGCACAGTCAGAACTCTAGGGAACAAGACTGTCCTTGCTCTTAGGTACTGTGAGGTAGCTGCGTAAGACAACAGATTCTGGATTGCCATGAAATGGTAGCAGATTTTAACATCAAAGTGCACATGTGGTTAAAACATGTAGCATCCAGGCAAACTCCACTTTTATTTCTTTTATTCTAAAGCAGTCCTCCAGATGTTCTTGGACAGTAACTCATAGCAGTTTTTCACATTAGCAGAGGTGACTAGGACAGCTGGAACTCGCAATCAAACCTGAAATTTTAGTTTAATATTGTTTTATAATCTAGTATATTTCCAATTTCTATGTATGGTTGTGAAAGCTGGACAGTGAAGAAAGTTTATAGGAAGAAAACCAACTCATTCAAAATGTGGTGCTGGAAAAGAGTTCTATGGATACCTTGAAGGACTAAAAAACAAATGAATGGGTCGTAGAGCAAATCAAGCCTGACCTCTCCCTAGAAACCAAGATGACTAAACTGTGGCTGTCATATTTTGGACATATGAGAAGACATGACTCATGAGAAAAGACAATAATGCTTGGTAAGATGGAAGGCATTAGGTGAAGAGGAAGACCGTGTTACAGGTGGATAGACTCCATTAAGGAAGACGCATCCTTGAATCTGCAAGACCTGAGCAGGTTGGATGATGATAGGGTGACTTGGAAGTCTCTCATCCATAGGGTCACCATAAATTGAAGTCAACTTGATGGCAGTTAACAGGAACCACCAAAAATAGTTCAGTTATTTGTATTGTTCAGTTTGGTTTATCTTATACTGCATTGGATTTTGTATTTCTGTTTGGATAATGTGATTTACAATTGTATTGCGTCGTTTTATATTTGTATTACCCTTTTCTTCCCCTATCTGTCTGTGTGTATGTATATTTTAGATTGTATGCCTTTGGTGAGAGCCAGTGTGATATAGTGGTTTAAGTGTTGAATTACAACCCTGGAGATCAATTTCCACTCAGCCATGGAAACCTATTGGGTGACCTTGAGGGAAACCTATTGAGTGATCACACACTCTCAGCCAGAAAACCCTGTGATAGGTCTGCCTTAGGGTTGCCATAAGTTGGAAATGACTTGAAAGCACACAACAACAAATGCCTTTGGCAGGGCTGGGTGTTTGTTGTTTTTTACTTGCAAAATGCAATAAACGTTGATGATGCTGTATAGATGATGATAATGATGACTGATGATGATGATAATAGTAATAAGAAGAGGAGGAGGATGAGGAAGAAGAAGATTTCCACACCTGCTCTAAAATAGACATGTGCAGCTCCAATATCAACTGGGAAGAGTGATGGTTATTGTAAACAGGTTTTCCAATTTCCTCTGTTTTTGGTTATCTAAAAATCCCCCCCTTTTGTATTCATATATTCCTTGCACTGGAATTAACAAAGAGAACAGAAAACTTCCATTGCTGATAACAGGTTTTTTTAAGTGCCGTGTAGAGGGGATACATTTTTAGATTTTTTAAAAAAAAAAGAGCGGGAGAAGCTTTAAACTTGCCCCTTTCCCATATTGGTTGGTCCTAATCCTGATCAGAGCTGCATGCAATTACTTCAGAGTAAGGGAAGGCAACTGTGATGGGGGAAAAAGAAAATATCCCACCCTGGGAACTTCCAAGGGCTACACAAGCTGCCCCCCACTTGGCGAAAATACAGAACAAAAACAGAAGTGCCTTGAAATGTAATTCTGGATTAAAAAAAAAAGATTATTTTGATATTGAACAGAGCAGTAGTGCTCTGCAGCCTGTTTAGAAGGTGAATAGCTGCTCCAGGAAACTTTTGAGAGAGCAATTAACTCTTGCTTTTCCAGAAAGAGGAGGTATGGAAGAGTCTAGTTGGTTATTGCAGATCATGAAAAGAACCTTGGCAGGGAAAGCATTTCGCCTCATTTTGCCCCACACCCGTTTTAGAGTTTTAAAAAATGTCGTTTAGCTGTCTACTACATGTGTAGCCAAATGTGTACTTCAGGGTAGGAATCATTTGGCTCTGTAGAGCTTGTTGAACTGCAACTCTTAGCAGTCTTGGCCAGCATAGCTAATGGTGAGGAATGCTGAGAATTGGAGTCTGGCAATATCTGGAGGGCTTCATGAGTCCTAACCCTGTCTTAAGTGATGAAGCCTTTGCATATAGATTTGTATGCCTGCAGACCTTATCAGATTCTGGCATTCTGACTGGGCAGGATTTCAGGAGCCAAGGAAACCTATGTGTTTTTGGGCCAGGGAAATAACATTACATGTCACCATAATAATAACCTACTGGTTGGTTGATCAAAGTGAAAATGCTAGCCCTGTATTGGTCACTCTGATCATTCATGACAACACACAGTGAAGCCCATGCTTCCTACCCTTACATTAGTTTGGACCTTAGTCATTCCATTTGTTGTTATTGTTTTTTTTTAAACTACCAGGAACACAGAGCAACAATTTAGCGATTTGTGTTTTTTTTTTAAACTCATGTACCAGGATAACCTGCCTGGTTCTAGGGACTAGGCACGTTGACTTGACTCTTTTCACCTTTTCTATTTGTTATTCTGCCTCAGACAACAAAATGTCTAGGAATGTTTTGGCAGACAAAGTGTTCCCATGAATTCTCTACTGACCTTGGTGGTTTTATGGTGCCCTCCTGTGTGTTACATAACACAACCATGCCCTTCAGCAGGGACAGTCCGCGTTATTCCTCTGTTGTTTCACTTTTCATCTGCTTTTAAAATATCCTGGTTTTTCTTTTCTCTTTCCACTTCTTACCTTTGTCTTTAGCTTATGTCAGTAGTTGGAACTTGAGTTCAAAGGGCAAAAATAGTTTGAATTTAATTCCGCAGGGAGCAGAGAAGACAGAATTTTGCTGTGCCCAATGGGCTCAGGCAAAAGCAAACTGCTGCAGCCTCTCTTAGCCTGTTTGTTTTTCCTCAATAACTTTTACCACCTTGACTGCATTCTGATGGTTCTGGGCCGCATGTCCCAGTTTTCATCTAAGAAATGCTGGAAGTATTGCACAGCAACAGCCCTGGATTTGCCACATAGTGACATGCTCAGCTAAGGACAACAGGCAATCCTAGGTCTCTGAAGACTGTACAGTTGTTTTATAACCATCTTTTTGTTGCATTCATGCATTACGTTTCTAAGAATGCCAAATGAGGTATGTAACATCTCAAAACACTCAGTGTGCATGAGGCCTTTTGAGGGGAGAAGGAAAGGATCATAACTCAGTAGGGGAGCAAAGATTTTGTATGCAGAAGATCCCAGGTTCAATCCTGATAACTGCAGTTAAAATCAGATAGTAAATGATGTCACTGTCTAAGAGCCTGTAAGAATGTAAGAATGCTTCCATTTGAAGTTGACAACTCTAGATGAGCCGGACAAAGAACCATCCTGTTTCCTGTCATTACTGGTATGTGGTTAGACTCGCAAGCTTTCCCCTTAAAAGCAATTAAGTCTCATTTAGCTCTCTGGGCCCTTTCACCCTATACAATTATAGTAATATGATTCCACTTTAACTACCATGGCGACATCCATTGGAATCCTGAGGTTTGCAGTTGGTGGCGCACTAGAGCTCTGTGGAAGATAATTCTAAATACTTGTCCTTAAACTGCAAGTCCCAAGATTCCAATGGACAAAGGCATGGCATTTAAAATGAAATCATAGTGTTATAATTGTTTATGTGAAAGGTCCCTCTGTCATGACATTCTTTCTCCCTACCAGCTTCAGTCTTTTGCATGGTGAGCTCTTCTTGAAGCAACAAGATGTGGAGGGGGTGTCTTTCCCTGGCCACCTGGCAACTTTGGCTTGTGCATTCCAATGCCAGCTTACCTGAAAATACCTGCCTGTTTCTTCTTAGTTGATACTGACAGTGCCAAGAGCGGGCAACCTAATTGCCAAGCTTCTACTTCACAAAGGAACACTTTAATTAAAGTTTTGCATTACAGGAGAAAGAGGGAGGGGATCCACATAAATCAGACCTAGCCAAATTTCACAGAACATGTTTCTTAGCATCAGGAATTCAGAGCACTTTGTAATGGACTGTTGAGCCCTTGCTCTGTTTGGGGAGTGATGAATTCTGTACTGTTTTCCCCTCCTCACACACAAATAGGACAGAAACTCATTCTCTCTTTCCCTCCCTCTCCCTCCCTCCTTCCCTCCCTCCCTCCTTTTTTTTTAAAAAAAAAAATAGTTGGCTAGGAGACTATGGTGTAGCTGGGTACTTCCTGATTCTATTAGCATAGCCCATCCCACCTCAAACATACGCCCAGCACTACCTCATTTTAATGCTGGATCTGGGCCAAAAGTACAAGCTCTACACTGAATATAAGGAGAGGAATGCCTGCAAAAGGAATCATAAACTGTCACATAAAGCTTAGAACCACATTTTTGACTAGGGCAATAAAATAAGAAGCTGCCAGTGAAGAGCGTATCGATACTGTGATGGTTGACAGCAAACATCCTTAGGAAGCCTCTGGCAAAGAAAAGAAAGGCGAGGAAGAGAGCTGTGCCTGTCACATAGATCCAGAAGTGTAACCTGATAAAAAGAAGTTGAAGTTCACACCAATTTGGTGCAATTCTGTAGAAGTATTTTTTTTCTCCCCTTCTCTTTTCATCTTCTCTTCTGCAGAAGAAAGAACAGTAGGAAAGGAAGGGGGAGAGTGGGGATAAAGCATGACAGGGACAAAGAGAAAAAAGAAAAATGCCATCTGGAGAAAGATTCATGCCCTTCGCTACGAGGACGTCAAACTGTGGTGTGTCAGACGGCTGCCTGTCTTGGAATGGGCACCTAATTACAACTGGAGAGCAGACCTGGTCCCCGATACAGTTTCTGGGATGATGCTGGCTATTCAACAGGTGACGCAAGGTACTGTGTTGGAAACAGGCACTGATGGTTTCTATTGCATAAGCTGAACTGCTCAAGCTTCTTCTTCCCTCCTTGCTTCTTTGCTATGGATATTGATGGAAATTGGCATTTCCTTCCTGTGTAGATGCTCAACCAAATTATATCCTCTGCAGATTTAATTGGAAGTAAACCCTGTTATGTTTTCTAGGACTTACTTTCAGGGAAACGTGCACAGAATTTCAGCCTTAATCTTGCTGTGGGGGAAAAAGGGAAGTGTGTTATCTTGATTATATCAGAGTGGCACAACTTTACTGTGGAACCACACACTAAAATATATGCAAGTTTGACTGCAGGAGCTATTAAAATTATCTTAAGTTGTGTATAAGAGAAGTTGATGCTTATTTTTTTTATTTACCCCTTCTGTAAAGATAGCTGTGCAGAGGTTTTACCACAGTTAATCACCAAATTCTCTTTGTGAAACAAAACATATAATACAGTCCTACATATGTTTGCACAGATTTAATCTTCTTGTGTTCACTGAAGTGTGAAATAAACCCTTGTTAATCTAGCTACTAGTATCTGCATTTGTCCTATACTGTGTATGTGACCACATTTGACCTGACCTACCTTACAGGTTTGATGTAATGATGATTGTTTATTTTTGAATTCTATCAAGTGCTACCTAAACACTAAGGGCTAAATTTGATATTAGTCCCAACTTCGATAGATCCACTGAAACGAATGGGATTTATTAGTCATTGCTCATGTGAATCTTGCTGATTTTGGTAGGTCTGTATTCTAATTATTGATTTATCAAATTAAAATTGTTGCCCTGTTGAAGCCTGGGTTTTCCCCTTTAAAATAATACCTTTCTCCTTTTCTGTTTGAAATCCACATGTAAAAGAAATGGTGTAGAGTTAAACAAATGTTTATATTCCCCTCAATGTTATTACCTGTCACTTCTGTGAAATCAAGAACTACCTAGTTTGGTGCATGTCTGGTGCAGGAAAGAATGTCCCACAAGGGTCACAGTGCATGTAAAAAGTTCCCCGCTACAAATTGTGACCTCTAGCTAAGGTTGTGGGCTTTCAGGGAGTATCCACACCTCATGAGGTTCACTGTTTCTTTATCTATGCTATCTTGTCTTTGAAAGCTATATTATATACCAGAGAGGCATCCCAAACCACTGAGGCCACCACAGTAAGGTGACATGCACAAAATTGTTTAAATACTTTCCAGACAAATGGAAATTTCTGCCATGGTTTTGTGGCATTTTAGGAAATCCCTGCAGCTAAGTGCCTTGCGAAAATGGATTAATAGAGAAACAAACATTTCATTGAGAAACAAACATTTTGTGACAGTATTCTTTTACAGATTTTTTTTCCAGATTCCCTAACAGCTAGCTTTAGTTTTCATTCATGCATTGACAATTATAAGTGCTCCTTTAATTGAATTATTGTGCAGCTGGAACCAACCGGTTTGCGTAAGTATTTGTGCTTTTGGAGTAATTAGGAACATCTGCATTGGCATGATTTAACTTTAAAGACCTTAATAGTGTAGTGCTGGAAAGGATCTTATTTCACTGGTACACTCATAGACAACAATTGTAATTAAAATGCCGCTAATAATGGGATTTTAGAAGCCAACCAAAATACTGAGTTAAGAAGCAGGCAACACTTGATAGTACTTCTCTCCAACGTTCTTTCTTTCTTTTTTTTTTCTTTTGGCATATTACCCCAGCAATGGTTCTTGGATTTTTTTTTTACTAGTTACAGGTTTAAAAAGCTCAGGTATCTTTGGTGCTTAGATCTTTGGGACTGAGGACAGCAGCTCATGTCCTGACACATATGTTTCCCTGAGCTGGTGGGGATCTTGCACTATATGTGGAACAATGACTTTGAACTCAGTAAGTGTTTCAGGAAGGGGGTGGTACTTCCTTTACCCTCATGTGGGGAGATATATGGTGAACAGAGCTTTCTATTGGTATTGGGTAGTTGAAGCAGGGAAGAACACTCAGAGTTGGACTTGATGCTGAAGTAGAATGAAACACACTAGTAAGACTTCATGAAATGTTGCCTGGTTTCATTGTGAGGTTAGAGGCATGGAATAAGTGCACTGTTAGAGCAAATGGAATTAATGAACTGTTGCAATAAGTTATAAGACGGTTAAGGCCATTTCTGCCCTATATTGTTATAGTGCTATTATTCCACTTTTAGCATCTTGTGGAATTCTGAGGTTTGTAGTTTACTGATGTAAAGAGCTCTCTGGCTGAGAATTCTAAATGTCCTTCCCTAAACTGCACACCCAAGGATTCCATAGGATATTGAAATGGAATAATAGCACTATAACAGTGTAGTGAGGAAATGGCCAAAGACTTCAAAGGCATACATTGGAGGTGAGCATGTGCCATTTCACAGAGACAGTGTGATGTAGTGATTTGAGCATTGGATTACAACTCTGCAGACCAGGATTTGAATCCCTGTTTGGCTGTGGAAACCCACTGGGTGATCTTGGGCAAGTCATACTCTCTCAGCCTTAGAGGAGAGCACAAGCAACTCCTTCTCTAACAATTCTTGCCAAGAAAACCCTGTGATAGGTTTGCTTGGGGTCACCATAAGTCAAAATAATTTCAAAGCATAGAACAACAACAACATGTATCATTTTGGACACTTTCCAATCCCCCTTGAATTGCAATTTGGGCATCAGTGGTGACTGGAAGTGACATTTATGGCCACCAGACATCACTTCTGGTCACTTTGAAATTCTCCTTTTCTGTTTTGGGGAGTTCCATGAAAATAGCATTTACCGGCCCAAACGGGCCTCCTAGAATCTATTTTCATCTGAAAGAAGTGGACAGGGTGGGGCATGAGCAGAAACTAACCACTTCCCAAGGGCTACATACAGCTTGCACAATTCTTGCCTCTGGCTTAAATGGTCAGGGGTCAAGTCTAGGATGGACTTTGGGGGTAAAAGAGACAACGGTTAGTTTCACATCAGTGAAAGAAAAGTGCATATATTCCTCATTGTTGTCTCAAGGAAGGAAGGAGTTTAAAAGAAAAGAAGATAATTAAGGGCATTCATCTTTGTATTGGTTGAACTTGGTAACCAAGCAGGAATATGATGATCTTGTATGAACTGTTTGTTTCCTTAACAGAGCTTTTAATACATCAATTAAGGTGTGTTTCTGTGAGCAAGTTGGCTAGGTAGTGGTGAGGCCATCAGGAAGGTGTATGCAGGTTGTCGCAGGCCAAGGGAAACAATTTAGTCTACACAAGTTGGGTTCTTAGTAACACAGATTTCCACAGAACTGAGGATCAACTTACACAATATACTTAGCACAGTTTTTGTGGAGGTGCTCTCCCTAGTGTTGGAAAGACATCTGTTTGTCATAGCATATGGTTTTGGTCCTATGTGTATCTTGCGTTTAACATGCTTTGTTTTGTAATTGGTCACTGGAAGTTAAACACAGACCTAGTTTGATTACCGAGGCATGTATGTTTGAACAAATCCTTTTAATCCTAGAAAATACACATTTCCTCCAACATCTAGTTTGACCATCAGTCTTGTTCTTGGCACCTCTAAAAGGATCATCTTTAAGAAATACCTGATCAAAAGGATTCAGGGTGATGTCTAGTCAGAACAAAATAATACATATGGATAGGTAGCTAGAACATGTGAAGTTCTTCTCTACCACTATGTCCTGTGTCAATTCTGTTGTCATAGGACCTAGGGAAAGTCCATGCTGCAGCTCCCAACTCCATCAATAGTGCCACAGTGTCTATGATGCTAATATTCAGTGGAGCCCCAGTTACACCTGCTGACATGTAAACATGGAGTTCTGATCTCCCCTTCACAGTTGGTGCCAGGAGGAAGCACAAGAGGTCATTAATGCTATGGAACTCCCTTCCAAAGGAGCCTTGGCTAGCCATCCCCACATTGTGCTTCTGACTGCAAGCAAATGCAGTTATACCACAGAAGATTTGGTAGCAGAGGCAGATATAACATGGAAAAAATAGAGATAAATATACAACACACACACACACACAAAGAATAGTTCAACATATTTTCAAAAAACTTTTTCTTAAAAAATTAACAATATGCACATATGAAATGAAACAACCAAGCCAGGTGGACCTTCCACAAGAAAACAACAATGTTAAAATCTTCTCTAGAAAACTTATTCCAAAATGTACCCAAGGATTTTTTTTCTTTCAAACAGCTTTCCTCATTTTGGTGGCCAAACATTTTTATCATGATGGGGGTAAACAAATCTGCTTTCCTCTTTTCTATCTTACTGTTCATGCATGTTCAGTACGGGATTCTGGAGAGAACTGCTATTAACCTTGCCAGTTGTAACAGACACTTACAGCTACAGCAGTCCATCTCAAGCTTAGTTGCATTGTTTACTGAAGACACACTGCTGGAACCTGGCACTGAATCTCTTGAATTTCTCTGGCAGCTCTTTGCTATCTTTCCAATGCCAGTACTTCTACAAAGCTACCAGGTAGACAGAGGAAAGGAAAAGAAGGGTCTGGGCAGATCTAAAAAGACCTTGTTGAAAGGAATTTTGTGAGAAGCTTTGTTACCTATATATTCGTCCTTTGGCAACAAAGTTGGGTTCCTGCAGAAACTGCTTTTAACTGGCTGGGGTTGTCCTCCCTCTCTATTTATTGATGTGTTCTTTCTCAATTGCTTCTGAATTGTCTTATGTTCATGTCTGCTTTGATAATCTGTTTTGTGTTTTAAACATGCTTGCTTGATTTGATTTGCCTCAAGTCCTATGTGTTTGGAAGAAAGATGGGGTACAAATTAAAAAAAAAACATTACGACAACACAAGTGACATAAAGCTTAGAGTTTCCATTGAAAATACAAGACATCTCTTGGGCAGCTTATTCCAATGGTTACCTGTTACAAGAGAAGAAAGTATTTTTTGACATTCAGAGTTTACATCTGATTTCCTGTTACCTTTAATCCCCAGGATTCTTTCTTATACCCTCAACCCAATAGCTTTAAAGAATGCCACTTTGGCAAGGTGTCTTATTTATTCTGCCCTGGGATGGAATATTTTTAATTCATGTGATGTTAAAGCAAAACTCTGACAAAAACTTGAGAAGAGGAATTAAGTTGGCCTGAATGTTATTCCTACAGCACATGCACACAACTGTACACACAGGAATGTGAAATTTAAAGGGGTTGGAGGCAAACTGTGCCCAGTACACATAAAGATGCCAAAAGGTCACACCCAAAGTTTTCGCTTTTCCACTAAAAATAGGCGATTTTGATGGAAAGATCATTCATTAATTACTGAATAGACCTCTTGCCATCCAATCCCCTTTTCCTACTTTTTTTGTGAAGCAGAGTCTACCACTTTCCAAGAGAGTGCTTATGATAGTCAAATGGACTACCTCAGGAAATGATGGACTGTCATTCAGAGACTGGATGATCATCTGTCAGGAATGCTTTAGCTCTAGATCCCTATACTTTCAGCGGGGTTGGACTAGAAGACTCTTAGGGCCTTCCAATTCTACAGTTTTGTATGACCCTGCCTGATAAAATCTATGCATCAACTCCACCACTGTCCCTTCTTCTCCATTTTTTTCCACTTGGATCTTAAGCTCCTCTTTGCAGTCCCTGATTCCTTCTAAGTCCTCTTCCCACAAGCTGTAGACTGCCCTCCAGAATCCTCTGATACACCTAAGTAGCCATCTTTACCAGCTCTATCTTCCTAACCAAAATTACGATCAATGTTGTCTTCTCCTCTACTGATCACAAACTGCCACCACCATTGGCACCATCCCTCGTCCTTGGTTATGACATGTTGGCATGTGGTCAGCACCACACTTTCCACATTCCTTAGGACTTGGGCTGCTCAAATAAATGGATGGCAGAGAGGTTGATCCATAGGGCACGCAGCTGTGGACTTTGATGGAACAAGTCCTTTACTTCTTGGCCTTAAAGATGCTTAACTCATTTGTGTGGAGTGAACCATTGGGCTCCTCAGAAGGACTGATCTGTCATGCTTTTGTCAAAGCCACTATAGAACTTTGGAGGTGGGGGTACACAATCTGATGCCCAAATAGCTCATGATGCACAACTGCACACCTACTTTGTGTATTTATATGACTATTTAAAGCATTTTAACTTCATTTTTCAGCCCCTGCCTCTCCTCCCATGGCTCCCAGTACAGCTTATAAATACCAGAATGGGATTTGATGTCTTGCCAATGTAAATGATACTTTGTTTTCCCAAAACGGTCTGTGTATTTACTGTATGATAAACTCAGAGAACTGTATTATTACAGTAATCATGTGGCGGTTCATATAGATGGTTCAACCTAGAGAAGAACCACTCTGAGCTGAATGAAGAATTTACTAGAATCTGGAGGCATTTCATCACTGGTATGGATGAATTATTCATTGACATCTTACCTGAATTGGTTTATTAGCCCTTATTCATCTTCATTAATGCTTCATTAGATTCATATCCAAATATCTGAGATGGTATAGTTTGCATGGGAGTACAATCTATGTCCTACTGTACATTTAGGTTAGGCCTTAAGATTAAGTACTAGGTTAAATCTTCTTATTAAGAGGCTCTTTTCCATAAAGGAATTTCTTTCCCATCCTCTTTCCCTTTTCCATACACATAGTAAGCAATAATTACCTAGACTTAATTTTAAGAAATAAAACAATGCATCTGGGTGCAGCAGAGGAACCACTAACCACTACTGTTACTACTACTACTACCACTATCACTACTAGTACGTCATCATTTTCTTCCTCTTCTTCTTCTTCCCTTTCTTCATTTATTATTCTGCCTTTTCCCTAATAATGGAACTCAAGATGGCCTACAAGATATTAAAACAACATAAGTTAAAAACTATACCAAACCTTCACTAAAAGTGCAAATGTAATATTTAAAAGGCAAACAATTTTTAAAGTTAAAAATATTACAAATTATTAAAAGACTGTATATAAGCATAGAACAGCACATCATTAAAAGGCCATCCCAGCCCGTTTCTAAAAGCCTTCTAGTGTAAGAATGTTCTGACATGCTGGCAGAAGGACAGCAAGCCCAGAGCCATCCTGGCCTCCCTAGGGAAGGAGTTCCAAAGTCTGGGAGCACCCGGAGAGAAGAACCTCTCCTGAATATCTTAGAGCTCTAATGCGCTCATAAAGGGAGATACAGTCTTTCACATAGCCTGGACCCAATCAGGGCTTCTTCACCGGCAGCATTGAAGAAATGCTTACTTTTCTCATCTTCTTTTCCCAATCCCGCTTCTTCCCCATGTTGGGGTGTGTGCGTGTGTGTGTGTGTGTTTTACCCTGTGGGTAAGGACTGTTTTTTATGGGTTATGTGTTTGACTGACTGAAGACTGAGATAAAACTGCTTTAAATAATAAATTAATAAGTAATTGGTCATAACTGGTTGCATAGATGTATAAAGAGGAATAAGTGCAAGCGTCATCTTGTTTTCATTTGGACACAGATGCTACAATGGAAGTGATAGTTTCATTTCATGTCTCCTTCTGGGAGAATTATAGCCTTGCTAAGTGGCACCTTAACTAGGCAGGGGCATTATTAGCTTAAAATCACTACTCTTAAAAAAAAAATAGGCCAATTCACAGAGTATTGGCCCAAGATAGATTATTTCTGCTAATAATGGTGGTGTTGAATCTCCATTTGGATGAAATGAATTATCTAGATGGGTGTTAATCTGATTTTTAGGACAGAAACTACTTTTGTAGCTCTAGCACATGACCCTTTCAGTGGTACAGAAGGAAGAAATTTAATCCTGTTGATTCTCCTGGACCACTTAGAGGCATTTGATATTTCTTCTGCATAGCCTGTTATAGTTTGGGTGAGAGAACAATGGATTGGAGCTCTTCTACTTTTAACTGGCAGATATGCTGTTGAGGACCCGGTCAGAGGATAAGTGTTCTTTCTGACCCACAGGAATCAATCTGTGTGGTACATGAGGGATCTCTCATAGCTCCCAAGGCCAGGCCTTGTCACTATGCAAAGTGAGACCATTACTGTAGGTGGCAGATGCTGAAGGGCAAGAGAGTCAATTGTATGTATCATGAGTTCTGCCTTGTGGCCCCTAAACTAGGCTACTTCCTTTTAGTATGCTGAAGGATAACATAAATAAAATTCACCTACCGGTCTTCTTGATTTTGGGAATGGTAACTGGGGATAGGTGGAAGGGGCACATACCTTCCAACTGTCCTGATTTGTCAGGGGCAGTTCTGATTAATCCTCTGTCTTTTCAGTTTTTCAAGCTGCTTTTAAAACATTCCATTTTCTCTCTGCTACTTCCCCTCTTTGTCCTTGGCTTACTTCAGTTGCTTCAAAATGAATTCAAAGTACAAAAGTAGCTAGTAGACAATTAACTCAGCAGTGGGAAGACGAGAGGAGAGAGGGGAGATTTGCCTTCTCCAGTAGGCTTAAGCAAAAGCAAACTGCTGGAGCTTTTTTTCCAACTTGTGCATTCTTCCTCATTAATAGCTTTTGTCATCTTGACCACACTGTGATGTTGCTTGGCCACGCATTTCCCTGTTTTCAGCTGTGAAATGCTGGAGGGTATGGTGCCATATTGTCCTTTTATTCAGGATGCAAAATTGTTGAGCAGGTCTTGCCTTCCATTGTGTTCACTTTTTACGTTGGGAGAAGGAACTGTGCAGCTGCAGCGCCTCTTGTGGCCTGGAGGACAGGAGGGTTCCCATGCAACATGCACATCCCTGCCCTGCAGACACACAAAATATAGAGTGGTTTTTTTTTTGGGGGGGGGTATCCAACATTTTTCAGTTTTCATCTCTCAGGAAGTAGACACAGTTTTAATTTTCGTTGCTGCCCAGAACCACAAACAAAACAAAACATGAGCAACCTAACCCAACCCAAACCAACAAAACAAGAAACAACCCCATATATCATCCAAAAAGGGGACCACAAGTTATTGAAACATCATATCCAGTTCAAAAATAAAAATAAAAAAATTGGCAAATGGATTGGGAGGCTGAAAATGGTCCTCCAACCTGCCCTGTGTGTCACCCTCTTTTCTACACAGTTATACCACTATGATTGCACTTTTACTACCTGGCAACATCCTATGTATTCCTGGGTTTGGAGTTTGGTGAATCACTAATGCTCTCTGGAAGAGAATTCTAAATGCCTGTCTTTAAACTGCATATCCTAGGATTCTATAGGATGGAACCATAGCAGTTAGAGTAGAATAGTAACACTATAATCCTGTGGTGTGAAAAGGACCCCAGGAAAAGTTCTGACAGATTTTGAGTCAAAGCTTAGAGGTTTTTTTGGGGGCGGAGGGGGGTATAAAGTTTTGTTTTTGTTTTTTAGGTCCCTTCAAGTCAACTCTGACTCATGACAACTCTGTCGCAGAGGTTTTTTGATAAGATTTATTCAGGGGAGTTTTGCCATTGCCTTCCTCTTAGGCAGAGAGAATGTTGCTCGCCCAGAGTCATCCAATGGATTTCCATGACAGAGCAGGGAACTGAACCCTGGTTTCTAGAAATCCTAGTCCAACACTCAAACCTCTATGATGCATTGTCTTCCTAAAGCATTAGCCATTATTTTTTTAAAAAAACAACAGAATTAATGCAATACTAAGGTATTGTTTTTTGCTACTTTTTGAATGTGTACCAAATGACACCCCCAAAATGACCTTTTTTGAAGTAACAACTAAATATTCCTCATTACAAGAGTAAGAATATTACCAATTGTTACGTTGCTTTTTAAAAGTGATTTTTTTCTAATATTATTACACAAAAGAGTAATGTTACGGGTAGCTCCAAATGTGTGTTTTTCTTCCACATTCTCTTTTGAATGCCTTTTTGGATATTGGTGGCTATCCTGCAGATTACTGTTATCAGATGAATAGTATAGAACACTAGGGTATGGCAGCTTTAGAAAACCTCCAGTTGCCTGTGGTGGAGATAGAGGAAATATCTTGTCTTCCATCTTCCATTACGGCTGCTGTCCCTGACAAACTTTTGGTTGCCATTTGCCAAGGGTTGGACCCAACTTTCTTCTTCGTGGTGTCTGTGACTCACACAAATGGGTTATCTGCACGTGCGCAATAGGGGCTCCTCCCTAAACTGCAAATTCCAGGATTCCATAGGATGTTAAAAGTGGAATCATAGCGCTATAACAGGCTAGTGTGGAAATGGCCCAGGTAACAAGCAACACCTGCTGAAATTCCGACTTCTTGTTATTTGCCATCAAGTCAACTTTGACTTATGATGACCCTATATCTTAGAGACCTTCAAGAACCCTGGTCAACAACCGCCCTGCTCAGGTCTTCTATACTGAGGGCCGTGACTTCCTTGATTGAAACAATCCACCTATAATATAGTCTTCCTCTTTTCCTGCTGTTTTCCACTTTACCAAGCATTATCATCTTTTTCAGTAAGTCATGTTGTTTCATGATATGTCCAAAGTATGACAGCCACAGTTTAGTCATCTTTGCTTCTAGTGAGGATTCAGACTTGATTTCCTGTAAGACCCATTCATTTGTCTGCTCAAATCTGACAGCTCAAATTTGTGTTTGATCCTTGAAATCCTTCAAACCTGACCTCCATTAATCTTCCAGTTACTTTATAAACCTAATTCATAGTAACAACAGAACAGTTCCTACATGAGGAACCATTCACATAAAGCAGACCACATATTGTGGTGGGCAGCTAGCCAATTTAATTTCATGAATATCCTGCTTTTTTTCTCCACTGTCTAGTATAAAGGCTCAGGCTAGATCTTAATATGCTTAGCTTCAGGAGGCTGTTTAATTATTTGCCTTCAGACCATTGTTTTTGCATGACTATCAGTTATAGCTTATAGTGGCTGCAGTGATGTGGAAACCTTTCTATTGTGCAGGTAATCCACTGGACCAGCTGACCCAAACTTTAAAGATATCCTGATAAACTAGAAACGTGTTAAATAACATGCCTAGTACATATCTTATTAATGAAGTAATTGATTAGGCAATCAATTAATTATGTTATAAATTAATGTAAAGTATCGCAAAATTTCTGTGTCCCCTGTCCTGAGACAGTTTGTATGAGACCTTGCAACTTAGCAAATAAAAAAATGCCTCTTATTATTAGAAAGGAAAAGCATCTTTTGCACTGCATCATTGTTACCAGGCTGTACACTCCCACACTTTGATATGGTTTAATTGGCAAAATATGATCTAATTAGAGCTAATAATTCCCCATCTTTGCACGGAGGTAGTGGCATTGTGGGTGAGCCCCTGAGTCACCCACGTTTAGAGGTAACAACATACTAGGGAATACTGGATATTTGCAAGCAAAGTAACGTGACACCGACACATCTTGCATCTGATGAAGTGGAATGAAGTCCTCAAAAGGTTGTAGTAGAAATTTCTTTTTCTCAGTCTAAGGTACTACAGGATTCCTTTTTGTCTTTTAAAGAAACCTTTTAAGAAACTTTTTTTTCTTTTTAAGAAATAGTACCTTTCAAGATAAATTCAAATTATTATGACAGTTTTTTTAAAAAAAAAACCCTGTCATGTGAGCGTTGTCCTCTCTTAGTAGTTTGTTTCACTTATTAAAGGAAAGGAATGCCTTAATGCTTTCTTTTTTATGTGACAATATGCTGGTTGGATTTAGATTCAAATCAGAAGGATAATCCTTTGGGTAAAACAATTACATTTTGCAGAGATGGAGACAGGAGGTGGTGCGATGACAAACACTGCACAAACTTCATAGCCTCTTCTTGTTACTAGCATTACAGACTGATTTATGCTTAAAAGTTTAATTAATTCATTGTACAAGTTTATTGATTGAAGTTTGCAGCTTTAATTATAATTCATTGATGATTCACCAAACAGCCATCTGAACAGATGTTCTGGCTGAGGACAGGGAGATTTTATGATGAATCTGTGCATTCCAAGTTTTCCTCCTCTTATATCAAAACCACCTTTTCTCCAACACTTTGTACACAAGTACCAGGTAGAAAAATTGGTCCTAATCCTTCAGTTCCCATGATACTGACAATTTTGAAAAATGATATGGCTTTCACTGGCTTTTTCCCTCACCCCCAAGCCATAAAAATACTCCTTTAACTCTAGTTATACATTGTAATTGAAAAGAAGAATGAAAGGAATCAGTGCTTTTAAAACAAAGTTTGCTACCAAGGGATCCAAGCCATGGATGGTGGGACAAAGCCCATCTGTTACCTAAGGTAGCTCTAAATCGTGTTCTTGGCTTGTGGGTTTCTCAGAAAGCCAAGGAAATTAAGACTTCATGAGTTGGCAAAAAAAGCCCTAGAATCTGGCAATCTTTCTTAGGCAGCTGATGTACATGCTTCAGACTTGTACTTAAAAACCAGAGGAGCGGCTCATGTGTCTCCATGAGAATTGCATCCAGCAGCTTCTGAAACTCCAGAAGTCTAAGCACATCAATTAAACTCTAGAGATGAAGAAGAACATTCTTTGTAGATACATACACTTCTGTTAAATATGCCAGATTGCTGATCCCACAGTGCTTCACCTGAAAAGAGTGAGATGTGTTTACATCTCACTGAAATGGATAGATTTACATGCTTAATAGTGTGATCCTAGCCTTGCCTAATCAGAAGTAACTCTCGTTCTGTTCAATTAGATTAACTCCCAATAGCTTTGCAGCCTGTGAGGATGCTTCAACTCAATTTGATTTTAATGAGTTTATTAATTAAAATACTATCAGAATCAAGATTCTCAGAAAAAAGATGCAAAGCTCTCCTATCATCTTCCTGCCCTGTCCCCAACTAGAGCTATTTCTGCTTAGCTTCAGAGATGACATATTTGGTAGCCCAGATCTTTTGGACTGTTTTGGTCTCAGAACATTGCCTGCATTTTTGAGGCTGCTAATAATGAAATATAGTTACAGTTTTGAACTTCTGCCAAATTATTAAAAATTCAGTCTATCTTTTAAAAAGTGAAATAAAGAGGAAAATAAGAAGCAGATAGCAGAAAATGGACAGAAAAGAAGAATGGGACACACTTTTTTATGTCAGCTTAGTATGGAGTCAGATTTTTTCAAGTACAACAATTGCTACTTTGAGACAATATTATTTTAAGACATCAGACGTAAGCGTTGTTTTTCAAAATAGGTAGTTGGATTGGATAGGTAGTTTACAAATGGATATATGGTTCACATCATCACATCTTCTCAAGTTTCACTAGTAACATTTTTGTGATAACACATGAGGTAGTCCTTGGGTCAAGTGTTCTTCTACTGTTCCTTGAACCCCCTGGCTTGCTTGCCAGGCCAGTTCTGCCCACTTGCATGAATCCTAGAAAAATTAAGCCTCCAGCGTTCATACTCAGGATAAATACTTTCCATTCTTCTTGGGTTTAGTCATGTTGCATTATTTGAGCACTGCAGTTGCAGCTGCGGTAGGTGTGGACAGGTGGAAAAAGCAAGACATCAAGAGATAGCCAAAGGAGAGATTTACTATTGCACTGGAGACAGAGGAAGAAAACTGGGACAGCAAGAATGATGTGGCAGAGAAGTGTTCATATGGCTTCTGTCATCAGTGTTGGCCATTTGGCAATTTCTGTCTGTTTGCAGTGGAGAGAAATGCTACACTAGCATGAGCTGAAAATGGGTGCTGAGTAGACTGTAGGAAAACAGACATCATGGAATAGCACATTTGATCCTTGAAAATTGTCTGCACACAGGATCTCTTAGCAAAGTCACTTTAGAGAGACTGACTTATAGATGGCCATTTTATGGAAGGAAGTGGCTATTTGACCAGGAGACTAGAAATCTTTTATTCTTCCTTCATTGCTCAGGAATCTTGACCTTGCACTGTAAGCGTGTGAGGATACAATCTTTTCATACTACAAATTAAGTTAATACAGTATCACATTCATATGTTTTCATCTCAGAATGTGGCAAGTTTTGTTGCTTGGGTATTGTAGAAATTCAAAACCTAAGACTAGAGGATTAAGTAACCTGAACCTTGTTGTTGTTTAGAATTTTGGCTCTTAGGGTCATAACCTTGAACTTGTACAACCTAAAACTTTTTCTCAGAAGCATGGAGTTCAACTGATAGTCTTTCCTGATTGCCATAAGCATATTTTGTTGTTTGCATTCCAGGTTTACTCCATGGTCTACTGCATTTGCCATTTACCTCCAGTACTGGTGCCAGAGGTTACTTTCTTACCATACCATGTAGTACAGCTGTTGGTAGCAACGATATTCGTAAAATAACAAGGACAAACAGTATTTTTGTGATCTATATACATTGACTGCCTTTCAATGCTATTATATCATTGTGCTTTATTGCTTTGATTGCATTGTTGTGGTTGTGAGTGTAAAGGCGCATAGATCTGCAGCAGTTCTGATGTGAAAGCCACAAAGATGCAGAAATACCAGAGATATAAAGAGTGCTTTGTGATGGAAGGAGTCTTATGCTAACAATTAGAAGGCATGGTGCATTTATTCCTTCTTTTTCACCTTAATGGATTTTCTTTGGTAAGGAGAAGGATAGAAGAAGCAATGTTAAAGCCAGGGAATCCAAAAACAGCATTATGTGAAGCCCCTTTAAATGTAATGTATGTAGTATCCTCATTTGAAATTGCTGAAATTGTTGCTCAGAGGTGACTTTTATATTTTTGAATTTTTTAAAAAAACCTAGGTTTCTAGTGAATTTCATAGCACTAGTGGGGATGTTCTTCTGGTTTAAAATATCCTAAACGATTCATTTCGGATAAGGAATACATAAGAGGCTAGACCTGTGTTTTCAGGTGCATTTTACGAAGAATACAATATTTTATATTTGGATTAGTTTAGATAAAGTATTGCAATGAGATATGATCCAAAATGTCATCAGTGGTACTAATAACCACAATTATTCACCTATGTTTGTGTCTTAAAATAAGCCTGCCATTGTAGACTTCCAAATATAAACATATAAGCCTAAATCCAATTGTTAGTTTCAATTAGAGAGGACTCATTCAATCAATACAATATACCTATGTGTTGATTTTCTGGTTTCCCATAGATTCAGTGACTAACGTGGCCGTTCGTTTGAACCTACTCAATGAGTTTACTGTAGTTCAGAATAACAGCTGAGCTGGGCCATAGAAATCTTATTTGTTGTAAACTTTGTATTGCCTTTTGTATCAGTAATACTTGGAGGATCTTCAGACGGGTGAAATCTTGCAAGAAGTTGCAGTATTTCAACCAGTGAACCTTTTATTTTAACTTACAAAGACCATTCCTGCTACTTGGGAGTATTTGATGGCATATCTGGTATCACCAGTAGCTTTTTACTCATACCCAGAAGATGTTAAAAAAAAAATCCAGGATACAATACAGCAACAAAACAAAACAAAAGTAACAAACCTCCAAAATAAAACAAAATCAACTCCAAAGGATTCATATTCTTGCAATTCAACCAGGTTTCTTGGGCATTTCTCCTTGTCACTGAATAGGAGAAGAAAACACAAGGTCCTTTTTTACAACAGTAGGATTTTTAGAACAGTAAAACTTTAAAAAAGAAGGCATTCCCATCCAAGTCTCCAAAGCCAATACTGAACAAAGACATGGAAGAGAATTGATGATTGGCCAGGTGTCTACCATGTTCTGAGATCTGCATGATGATTAGCCACATGGCTCCAAAGCCAATAGTGAGCAAAGATGCAAAAGAATTATGAGAACTGAATGAGTGGCTATACCATATAGCTTCTTTCATATTCCCCACCCCTGTCTTTTACTGATTGTGTGCAAAGGCTGAGGTGACACCAATGGATACCAACCATCTATATTTGTTGTGAGGTGTTGCTTTTCTGCAATAGTTTGGAAGAGCCAATTATGTTTTTCTTTCATGGGTTTCCTTGACTTTCCCTATGTGTTTTTGGCATTTTGAGGCAACCGCTCTTTAATGTTAGTTATGTTTCATTGCTTGCTAGTACTGTATGAAGCATTATGAACAATCATGGTGCTGTATAAATAATGATTATTTATTGTTTGTGATAAATGCATGATCCAGCTAAATGCATGCATACATCCCGCACATTTTATATACCACTGATGCATCTAGATATTGAGCATAGTCACTGAAGATCCAAGTGATTGCTGGTGTTCTAGAGTGCCCGTTTTTGTTGAGTCACCAGCTTTTACAAAGTAATCTGGGTAGAATGCCATGTTGATCTATTCTCTTGGAACTTCCTGATTGGGTTACTGTAATACACCAAACATGGGTTGCCCTTGAAAATGACCTGAAGCTTTTGATTCAGCTACTACAAAATGGAGTTTATGGAGACAGCCAAATCATATGAAAACCAGTTTCAAGGAAGCTGCACTGATTTATTTCAGGTATAGGCATCGTGCATCCTTCTGGATGATGTTGTATTGCGACTCGTAGCAGTCCTAGCCAGCACAGCCAATGGTGAATAATACTGACCTACAGCCATGTGTTTTCCTTGTTGCTGTTATTTGCCTTCAAGTCAGCTTCAACCTATGGTAACTCCATGAATGAGGCAACTCCACAAGCCCTGGCCATTAGCAGTCCTGCTCAAATTTTGCAAACTTCAGGCTGTGCTTTCCTTGATTGAGTGTGATCCTCTCCCCCTTCAGTGATTTGTTTTCAGATAGAAATCAAGGTACCAGTGATTATCTTTTAAAGCTCAGTAAAACTTGCTGGAGTGGAGGACCTGAATACTCTAAAGGCACCAGATCCTGTCTGATCTTGGAACCTAAGCAGGGTTAGCCCTGACTAATACTTGGATGGGAGAACTATCGATGAATACCAGGTGCTGTAGGCTATATTTCAGAGGAAGGAACTAGTAAAACCACTGCTGAGTATTCTTTGCCTAAGAAAACCCTATGAAATCATAAGGTCACCATAAGTTGACAGGCAATTTGAAGGCATGTGCCCACACACAAGGCTTGGTGGGACTCAAATATCTAAAGGAATGTCTCTCTGTAGCCTCCCCATGTCTTAGAGAAACTCTTTCTACTTCTGATTTGACAACTAGGTAAAGCAACTTTTTTTATGGCACTTTGTTTGTGATTTATTTGTGAAATACTCTCCCTCTACAGGATTGGGCAAACAGTAGCCCATGGGTGACACAGAGCCTCTTAGGCCAGTTTGAAGATCCCAAGAGTCCCCTGTTCCATTCTTGTGGCTCCCAATTTGCTCCCTGGTTTACAGAAAACCTTTCCTGGGCCCAAAAAAGGCCCCATGGTGGCAAAAAATGGCATCTCACTCACTCAGGGCTCGAGAGAAGATTTTTATTTTATTTTTTAATGGAAGGAGTAGGGCACATCAGGGGGGCAAGGCCCATAAAAGTGTCATGTCTGGGTAATGTGGCCCCCCAGTGGCTGGCAGTTGCTCACTCCTTTATAGAGATATGATGGGCTGGCACAAATTGTACTGTCATTTCAATGCCAAGTCAAAGACTCCATGTTTGCTTGGCTATTTTAAGAGAATCTTTCTGTCGTACTGCAATTTTACTCCGTTTTAATGACATTTCATCATTGTATTTTATGGTCTCTGGCTGCATTTCTGTAGTAGTATAGCTGGCTTTTGGTTACATTTATTGTTCACCACCTTGGTCTTTCAACAAAATGTGGTTTATAAGTAACTAAACTGACCTTACCAATTGAAATCATTGGGCTTTCAAAGGATGCAGATTTGACAGGATTGTGACCTGGACTTGTGGGTTTAGGGTCGGTGTCCAAGTTGTTCCTCCTTGTTAATAATTCACACGTTTTACATCATGCGATATTGACTTTGGGAAGACAATCATTTTCTCTTGAAAAATAAATTGTGAATAACCCCTAGGTTTCTAAGAATAGTGAATCTGTTCAACAAGTGTAATTTGAGATACCTCTCTGAAAGGGATTATAGCTCAGTGGTAGTGGGGCTCATGTTTTGCATCTCAAAGAATACTAGCTTCATCTCTTGGCATCCCCAGTCTTTTTGTCTTCTGTCTTAAAGAACAAGTTCTGACATAGACTTCTGCCTGAGGCTCTGGAGAACTAGTGCCAGTCAGAACAGACTGGTGTAAAAAAGGTGGCAGTTCTCATAAACAGATGTCAGGAGAAACTGGAGGAATGTTGTATATCACTTAACATTCCAAGCTCTGTTCCCATCTCACACCTTGCACCCCTTTGTAATTTCAAACAAATTTGACTTCTTGCTGAGGCTTAGGCTTTGGTGCTTGTTTCCTCCTAGGTAGTATGCAGTTATCCTTGATCAAGGATGAAAATACCACCCTGAGCATGATTACACCTGTCAGCTGCTCATAGAATCATAGAGCTGTAAAGGATGACAAAGGGCATCTAGTCCAACCCCCTGCCATGCAGGAAAACACAGCTAAAGCACTTCTGAAAGATGCCCATCCAACCTCTGTTTAAAGACTTCCAAAGAAAAAGATCCCCTTATCCTCTAAGGCAAAAAAAGAAGTTTTGCCTAATGTTTAGGTGAAATCTCTTTTAATTTGAATCCATTAGTTGTGTTGTGGTCTCTGGAGCAACAGAAAATAAGCTGTCTCCATCTGCTACATGACGTCCCTTCAGATGGTTAAAGATAGCTACCATGTCATCTCTCAGTCTTCTCCAAACTAAATATAACAAGCTCCTTAAGTTGTTCCTCATAAATCCTGGTTTTCAAACCTTTGATCATCTCAATCACCCATCTATGGACACATTCCAGCTTGTTGATACCCTTCTTGAACTGTAATTTCCAGAGCTGGATACAGTATACCAAGTGAGGTCTGACCAAAGCTGAAGAGAGTGACACCACTACTTTTCTTGATGAGGACACTATCTGTCTGTTAATTCAGTTCAGAACTGCATTGGCTTTTTGGCTGCTGCATCACACTGTTGGCTCAGGTTTACTCGTGTTCGTTCGTGTGGAAAGTAGCCAGTTCTGACTGTTCGAAAGAGCCCACAACTCTTGCCTCAGGTAGGGAGGGCTTCTAAAGAAACTAAAATGCTGGCTCCTCCCTACCCATTCCCATTCCTGACCCATCAAGGAGATAGTTCACTCTTAGCAACTGCTCCTGGGCAGAGCCTCCATCACAATCTGTACAGACACATGATCCCTTTTCTGGCAAGGAGCTACAGATTACGGTCTTAGAGAATCTGTTTCAAAGGCAGTTGTTTCCCAACTTTGTGCTGGGTTGGAATACAGCATGCATCATCCCTCCCTTGTGAGAATGGTGAGTGTCTGGAGATGATGGGAGTCATAGTCCAACCCACCTGGAAGGTGCCAGGTTAGGGAAGGCAGCACTGTTTAATCACAAAACCTCTTAAACCTCTTCCCCAGAGAAAAATGTTTAACACCGAAAGCTGCAGACCTAGCTAAAGTTTCTGTGGGGAATAAAATAATTGCAAGGCATGTTTTTATAAACCAAAGTCCCACGCACACAAAAATCCAGCAACGTATGGAAATGCAAAGCAACAAAAAAACTGCAGAACTCAAGCCAACCTCTCTCACCTCACTGTGTATGAAAAAGAGTAACGTATAACATTCCTGTAAGGACACTTCCTAGCCTTCAAAGAACTTTGTTGTATTAGTTGTTGTGTCTTTGTTTCTTCAACCCATTTACGACTTATGGCAACGGTAAGGTGAACCTATCGTGGGGTTTTCTTGGCAAAGTATGTTCCACCACCCTCCATTGATGTTGAGAGACTGTGACTTGCGCAGGGTCACCCAGTGGGTTTCCATAGCTGAGTGGAGATTCAGACCCTGATCTCATGGAATCCTAGGCCATTTCCATACCGGGCTTCTGAAATGGTGCAGAGCGACCTCTCACGGAGGTCTTCTACACCGTAGAGTGGACTGGCATGGACTGCTTTTTGTAGTTCCACACCAGAATCCACTCAGGAACGGCCGGAACTAGCCGCACTGCGTGTTTTTTAAAAACCTCTTTTTCGAGGTTTTTAAAAAGCACAGAGCGTGCAGCCCCGCGCCGCTCCGTCGCCCGGCTCCCAAGTGGATTTGCAGGCGCGCGCAAGTGCGTGCCTGCAGAACTGCCGGGGGCGGGCTTCCAGCTGGCGAGCTTCTCCGGTTGGTGGAGAGCCTCCACCAACCGGAAGCCGCCATTTGGGATGCCGGAGGACTGCGGAGCAGCGAGCTCGCGCTGCTCCACGTGGCGACGGACTTACCCGGTTTCAGGTAAGCTCCGTTTTTGGGCGTTTTCGCCCGTTCCCCCCCCCCGCATGTGAAAAGGGCCCTAGTTCAGGATTCAAATGTCTACATATGAATCATTTTCTGAATGTGCATTACTGTCAAAAGGTCTGCTTTTCCTTCTCACAGACTGGTATAGCAGCTTCCCCCACAATCTGCTAAAGCGCCTTGCCACTTTATACAGCTCTACCTTTCCCTTTAAACACCACTTTCATGTAGAAAGGGTAAAGCCTTTCAGTTGTTATTTAGAATGATTTACTGATGTATGGTAATATGTTTCTGTTTGGTTAGAAGAAGTACTGAAAATTATTCAGCTGAGTATACTATACTTTGATCTTTATTTAAAAACCAAACCGAATAAAGTATTGGTTTTGTATGTATGTCCAAGCTTAACCAGATTTCCCAAATACATTTAAATGGTGTCTTATATCTTCACATCAGCATAAAGGCACAGGTCTCTCTCAACATACAGCCCTCTGGTTACCCTTTTGTCAAAAGCTCTGTTCCCAAATCTAGGTCACTGTCTCTGACCAGATTCAAAAGTGGGCTGATTTCTTTTCTGCCCCTCTCTTTAGGTTTTCTCTGAGAAAACAACCTCCTCATTCAGTCCCCCCCTTGTTTAAGTGAGAACTTTCTCTCGCTAAAGAACTGACTCTTTCTCCTGTGAGTCTGACTAAATTCCACTCAGGCTGCCTGCCTATATATTTATCCCCACTCAGGCATCCAACTCTTCCTTCACACCAAAGGGGCTGGATTTCTCTCTGGAGTGGCCACTCTGGTTGCCTAGCAACATGTTGCTGAGCAGCCTCTCTGACACCGAGGATAGCTACTCCCCTATGGTCCGTCACAATTACCTTGCTGCAACCCTTAGAACAAACCTGTGGAGTTTTTAAACATTGCTGTGTGCCTTAAAGCCATTTCTGACTTATGGCAAGCCTAAGGCAAACCCATCATGGCATTTTCTGGGGCTGAGAGATTGTGACATGCCCAGTGGGTTTCCACGGCCAAGCTGGGAATTGAACCCTGTTCTACCAGAGTCATAGTCCAGTGCTCAAACCACTACACCATGCTGATAAACGTTAGCAGGCCCATATTGTGCTTGGCTGCATATGCTGAGGCTGAGATGGAATGGCTTGCCTAAGGCTCCCTGATGCAGTGGTGGGCACAGTTCAAGCTTCTGGGATCTATCTGTCTATCTATTTTGCAAAACCTCTGGGACCCACCAATCAAAAATTATAACTCATGCAGGCAGGATGATATTAATAACTAGGGAACTAAACATGTCTGTCAGAGTATGTGCTTACCCAGAAACTGGAGACTAGTATGAAATTCATGGGTTTGCATCAAGTTGACAGGCAACTTGAAGGCATACCAGAACCAAACTCATAATCCTCCTCCTCCTCCATCCCTCTTCTCATCTCTTTGCTTCAATTTGCTTCGCTTCACTTCTCTTTTAATATATTGCATTTTTCTCAATGCTGAGACTCAGTATGGCTCACAACATAATTTAAAAAACATTCTTTTTCAGCAACCCAATGTAATGAACTGTGTCTGTGTGTTCCTTTTTTAAGTTGTTGCTATTGCCAGGCAACCAGATATCAGAAAATCTTTGCAATCTACTACAAACTGGCCTGAGTTTTGCCCGTAAACCCTGATATAACTTCTGATTACCCCAGTCTAGTGAATTTACCACCAAGGTGGGAATGGGCCAGTCTCTGAGTTTAGTGGCCAAATAGGAGTTGCTGTCATTCCCCAATATTGTGATGGTTGCGGCTGATAGGAGTCGCAATGCAACAACATATGGAGGGCCTTATGTCCTCCCTTTGAGGTACTAACATGTAGATGTTTTCCCTTAGTAGAATTCCTTCAGGTCTGAGATAGACTACACAGGGCTACATAGACAAATTGTCTGTCTTCCTATAGGGCAGCTTCCTCTATTACTATGTATTATGCTATACTACTTTTTTAAAAAGCATAGAAATGGGACTCCTGCAACTTAGTACTGGCAATTGTGTGGAATATAATGTGACTCATAATTCCCATCTGCCTTCTCTACAGGGCTTGCCTTTGCTATTCTGTCTTCAGTGCATCCTGTGTTTGGTTTATATGGATCTCTCTTCCCAGCTGTTATTTATGCCATATTTGGAATGGGCCGGCATGTTGCCACAGGTAAGACTTCTAAATCCTTGCAGATGAGTTTTGAAAATGCAACAGGTGCATTTGGATGATATTGTGCTGTTATATCATACGACTTACAATACAATATATATTTAAAAGAACAACAGGTCTATTCTCCTGTGGAGAAACACAGAGCAATTTATTTCTACTAGGTCTTGTGAGAGATGAACCAAACTCTCAGGGCGCAATTCAACTAAACTGCAACTGATTGTAACCAAGCTTACAACTGGCTGCCTCCATTCATTTGTAAGAGGAGCTCCATGTGGGTTCCACAGGGGTAAATGGTGCATGGATAACCACAGTGTTTAATAAGTTGTACCTTCATTGGTTGTGTTCCTAAAGCCATTAACTCAGCAATCATTATATTTAGTTGAGCTATTTTTAAGCAATGTTTCCAGACCTGCAGGTCAGAGGAGATAGAAATTAAAGGAGCTGCATTAATGTGTGGGTGTGTGCGCATGTGCGCACATGTGTGCACACACATACACTGGTGTGCTTCCTCAAGGTAGCGATAGAAAGAATATTTGAGAATATTCGAAAATGGTTAAAAATATGTTTCTCGAATGTCAGATTGGAATTTCTGCACAAACTTGCATGTAGTATATTTCTACAGAAAACAGCATTTTCTTCACAGGAAACAGCAAACAACAACAACATCTCTCACCCAAAAAATGACAATTCTGCACATAGTAAGTCCCAAACAATGAACAGTCTTTGAAAAATGTGAAGTTTTGGAAAATTTTCTTGCCCTGGGAAGAAAACTGCTCAAATTATTTGTGACTTCCTTTTAGAACAAAATTAGCAATGAGTTATGTGCTTATTGTGAAGAGCCAACACTAACTGAAAAACATTAAGAACCCTCCTGTATCAAACAATTGTTAGCTCACCTAGTCCAGCATGCGGTTTTCATAATCCTCCAGGCCAACCAAACACCCATGTGAAACTTAAAAGCAATACAAAAGGTCTGAAGCCTGCTCCTATTTGTTTCTGAGCAACCTATATTCACAGGATTGCTGCCTCTGATTCTGAAGATAGCATATAGCTATTCTGACAAGCAAATAATATGTAACTTACTTACATGAGCCAGTATGAGGGCTTTGCACACAAAATACTATATTCAGAAACTTGGTCTTAGATGTACATTGGGGAAAAATCAAAGTACAATCTCATATGTATTACTAATAAAAAGGAAGCCCCATTTATAGCAAATCATGAACATTAATTATCAGTTCTTTGCTGTAGATGTGTTTTCTGTTTTCTTTGAATAAGTAGATTGCCAATTCCAGTTTCCAGTTAATCATTTATCAGAGTTTATGAAGATGGCTCTCACTGCATCTTTTTCCAGGGCCTGTCTAAATGTCCAGAAGACGCTAAGTTCTTTGAGTTTGTATGACTGGAGAGTGAATGGTATCTCAGCATTTCCATATCCACAGAAACTAGGGCCATTTCCACATGGGGCGAGGGAATCACCCCATGATGCTACTTTTACCGGACTTTTCAGCTCCCCGGTCCGGTCCACGCCGCTCCGGAGCAGTGCGCGCTAGTTGCTCCGCACTGCTCCAGCGTTGAAAATAGCGGCTTCTGGTTGGTCTCGACCAACCGAGGGTCTCGACCAACCACTGAAGCTCGCCAGCCTAAAGCCCGCCCCCGGCAGATCGCATGCTTGCACCAGTGCAAGCCTGCGAATCTCCATAAGGGAGCAGGCTCGCAGTGGCACGCTCCATGCTTTTGAAAGACCTGTTTTTAGTGGTCTTGCAAAAGCACGCTGGGCGAGCACTTGGGGTCACTCTGGAGTGGGCTGGGGTGTGGATCTATGTTAAGTAGGTCTGACCCAGTCTGGTCCCGGGTGCAGACCTCCTCCCTGGAGGATGCTCTACCCCGTTTTAAAAACCCCGTGTGGAAATGGCCTAAGATATCAAATGAGAAGGCTGAATTATTTTGTGGATTCAGTGAGGGTTTGATGTGGGAGAGAATTTAGACATATAATCACACATCTATATTTCACTGTGGCACAGCTTTACCTTAATGAGCAGATCAGCTACTTTTGTTTCTCTTCCACATGTTTGATTGGTTGATTCAAACAAGTACAGGACCAAGATAGTGTATACATTTCAAGTATAATGGAATGGAGAGGAGGAACGGTCTCACAAAATCCACTCCATTGTTTTGTGGGAGAAGGATACTTGAAATCTATGGCTTATTCTTTTCTTGATGTTGTAGAGTCTAGGTGCACTGTCACAGACACTGTGAACATTTGGGCTAAATAAATGTGGCTTTCAGGAGAAGCACACTAGGCCACAGCAATTTCTTGTGGGGGATCTTGAGGGAGCCAGTGAGACCACAGTCTTTTGCTGTGTGTGGATTCTTCCACAGAAAGAAACATTGTGGGAAAGATGGCCGCAAGGGCATAGTGGTGATAATAGGGCAGGGTGGATGGAAGTAATGGGGGGATAATGGTAGTGCTAAGAGAGGTCAGTGATGGGATTTATGCTACTGCTTTTCCCTGCAGAGCAGGTCACAGAGCACTCACAGCTTATCAGAGGCAGTTGGGGTTCTGTATATCAGTTGCTTGGGAATGTGGATAGGACAAGAAATAAGCAAAAGATTAAAGTAGACTTTGCCCATTTCCGCATGACACTGTTATACTGCTATTATTCAACTTTCAACATCCTGTGGAATCCTGGGGTTTGTAGTTTAGCAAAGGACATTTAGAATTCTCAGCCAGAAAGCTCTTGAGCCTCAGTAAACTATTGTAGTTAGAGACTTCTGCACAAAAATTGTGTGTGGTTATTTGGCAGAGAAAGCTGCATTTTCTGTGTAGGAAACAGCTTTTTATGTGTAGAAAACAATATTTCTATGCAGAAGTATTACCTTCTGCACAGAAAATGCTGTTATTTATGCAAAACAACAACATGCAGATTTGTACAAGATAAGTCCTAGGCAACGAATACTTGTCAAAAACTGCCCAGTTTTTCAGCAAATTTCTTGCAGCAAGAAGAAATTTGCTGATATTACTCATTGTTTCTTTTGAAAAGAAAATTACTGAAAAATTTCACCCCTAGTAAAACATCTAGGTGTAGCAGCCCTGAGAAAAGTCAAGGGAGAAAAACAGTGTGGACTGTCTGTCTACTTACTGCTGCATCCTACTGGTTACTTGAGTCCATTTAATTTACACTACTTTGGTGTGATACAACATGGTTTTTCTTATATATTCTCATCCTTCATTTTCTCCCTCTCCCTTTGTAATGTACACTGTGATCTCCTAGATGCAGGGAGAGTGTTGTGTACATTGATAGCAGTTCCCCATATAAGCAACACCAGTAGCTTCATTTGTCATGGTACGGCAAACTGCTTTACTTATTTCCTCCCATTGCCAGAATTAAGCTATCACCATCAGCAAACAACTGCATACATGGTACTGTTAGAATTTAATGAACCTAGATAATTTGTAAATTCTGATGGACATCCCAATAACTCTCATTGGGAACAAAGGAAGGGTCCCTCCAAGATAATAATTTGGAGTGAGAATGAGAAGCAGAGGAGGTTTTTTTTTCCCCCAGAGAAGAGACCATCTGGTCCCAGTTGCAGAAAACAATGGAGTGGGGTATGGGGTCATAGCTTCTCTTTAGTTAATAGGGTCTGGAAAGGAGGGAGGGAGAGAAAGAACTGTGGGAGTCTTTCAGATATTGGGGAGGGGTGTTTCGTCTTGGAAATTCAGAGCTCTGTGGAACCACACACAAAGCTAACCCCTCAGGGTTTGAAAAGCCCGAGTCTATGCACATTCCCGTTGGTTGTTATTATGCTTTCTAAGGAGCAATCATTGTCTTTTGAGTAATTGCGTGGTTTCTCAAAAAATGGCCTGTATGCCAAAACGTGCATTCAGTGCTACGTTTAACAGCTCTGTAGGAGCCATGTGGTCTACTGGGAAAGCAACTTTCTGTCCAAAGTACATAGTGTTTGCATTGAGATGTATGCAAAGCATATTGTCAAAGGCCTCTTGCAACTCACTGGCAAGTTGGATTTGAATTTTGTGGCAAGTTCCTTGGAAGCTATGATAACTCTGAATCAGCAAAGTAGACATTACGTAGTTACTTCATTTTTAGTGAAATAATTGCCCAACAGGGACAAGATTAGTTTCTTCATGAAAGGCATTTAGGCCATCTGGTGCTTTGGAAAAATGTTGTTATGTGGTTGGATTTTCATTTTTTTAGGTGGTGAATATCTGAGCAGTACAATTGACAAAGAATCTACTCTATTTATCTCGCCTTTAGATGAAATAAGGATTCCCAGAATGAAAGTGTCATTTATCAGCAAATTCTGATGAGTGAAAGAATGGTGTTGTATTTTTGGAGTTGCTATATTTCCTTTTTTTTTCTGAAGAACAATGTCCAACTCTTATATGTCTGAGTGATTTTATGGTTGTTTAATGCAGGGAATGTGTGGCCCTCCAGATGCTATTGGACTACGGCTCCCATCACCTTACACTTGGGTTTTCTGGATAAGGATGATGGGAATTGCAGTCAAATCTCTGGAGTGACACAAGTTTTCCACTCCTGGTTTAACAGATCATTGAGGACTGAAAACATATGCAGTACCATAGTAAAACAGACTGTTTTTATAATATTCAATTTAAAGAGTAGGATACAAATGGAAAATGATTAAAAGAATTAGGTGTAGTACAGTGACTGTAATTCTAAATATTCATGGCAAGCTTACAAGCTACACTGGATGCAGTGGCCTTACTTGCAAAAAAAAATGCATAGAAAAAATGCATAGAATTGCATTGCATGAAACTGCATAACTAGAAAGTTTCTGCTTCAGAAGTTGCTTTTGCCATGATTGTGCCTGGAGTTAGGCAAGCAACTATCATTCTCTCATCTGCAGCATGGAAATAACACTATTGACCTACCTTACAGAATTTCTGTAAATTTGCATATATGAAATACATAAGAATGGTACTTTTTAAAAAATGGTTGTAAACTGCCTTGAATCGTATGCTGGGAGAAAGGTGGGATATAAATAAATAAAGAATGAATGAATGTTTTACATAAGTGTTTATTGCTATATGTGCTATGCAAATGTTTATTGTCTTATTAAAAGATATTAAGACAGAAGTTCTGTATTATAGATGCAATAATTCCAGACTATACTGCAGAATAATACATTCCATATTTGCTTGTCATCTTGCTGCAATGAATTGAATTTATATTTTCCACTTTCAATTCTGCAAGGATCTCCTGGGATTCAGGAATTTCAGAAGCAAGCATTTGCTTGGATTTTGATGTTTTTGTTGAAAGAAGAAAGGGAGGTGACTTTGTCTGATTTTTCCCCTTTCACATTGGGAGAATGTACTCTGATGAGTTGGAAAATGGCTGTGGAGGGCACTGTAGGAGAATTCAGCAAAGATTACTAAATTTGCCTTATGCACATTAAGGACTGAAGCAATAGCTTCATTTTGGGGGGAACCATTACGTAACATTGTAGTCTTGAAATTCATCACAAATAGTTCAAAAATACTCCCTGACGGTGAAGCTGATTGAAAACATTCAGAAATCACTGGTTGAAAACATTCGGAAAGAAATAATCAAAGCTGAATTCTGAAACCTCATTCAGGTTTGAACTTATGAAGAAGTCTGCTTCACAACTCACAATATGTGCAAAGTACTGGATTCCACCTACACTAGTTCTTGCCTTTCCTCTACTTATTCCAGGCATGGGCACCTAGCAGGTGAACTGCAACTTTCAGTTCATTGACTGCTGCTCACCTGGAGGAGCTATAAATTGAACCTGGGACCTTCTTCATCCAAAAGAATCAGTCTGACTTCCTCTAAGCTATAGGGTTGTTCCTCCTTTTCAAATAAAGCCACACTCCACAATTATGACACTGTGATTACACTTTGACTGCCATGGTTGCATCCTTTGGAGGCCTAGGGTTTGTATTTTAGTGAAGAACTAGAGCTCTCTGGCTCTAAATACCCTTCCCTAAACTGAAAATCCCAGAATTGCATAGGATGAAACCACTTAAAAAGTGGAACCATAATGCTGCACTTGTGTAATCTGAAAGGGCATCAAATCTTTGCTGCAGACCTCTCTTTTGGATAGTGCCAGATGGTGACTGCTATCAGTGAGTGGTGAGTCCATTCCAGGCTTCAGTCATAGTGTGGAACCTGTTTTGAGGATAGGTTTCAGCACCTTGGACATCTCCATTAAAGTTTGGATTCACCACTCTTCTGTGGTAGATTCACCACTGGTTGCTGCCACTGTTATTAGGTGGAAGGCTATCACAATACCATCCAGTTTTGTAGAGATTTCAGTTAAGCCCCTCTGTACTACTCCATATGTATGCAGCTGCGTGAGTTGTATGCACACAGTCAAAAAGGGAATTAAAAAAAAATCTCACTATTTGCATTGTGGACAAATAGGCTTTGAATAGACAAACACGTTTTCATGACATGGGACAAATGTTTAAAGGTGATGTGTTGAGGAAATGGAATATACACCTAGTGCCAGGCAGATGTAGTGACAGGTATCTGAACCCCAAACTGACACCCTAAGCAGAATGATTTGGATGTAATACTCAGTTTTCAGTGCCACTTCCCTCTCAGGACCACTGTACCACTTCAATGCCACTTCCCTCTTAAGATCACAATAGAAATAGGAGACATCTCAGACTGGAAAGTAAATTATCTCTCTTCTCCTTTCACAGGAACCTTTGCGTTGACTTCTTTGATATCTGCCAATGCAGTTGAGCGTCTTGTTCCATCCACGAAGAGTAATTTGACAACAGACAATAACTCTGCAGTTTTGGGATTATCTGAGTTCGAGATGCAGAGGATTGGAGTTGCTGCAGCAGTTTCATTATTAGGAGGCATCATTCAAGTAGGTATACCTTTATTCCACCAGTTTTGGCCACGTGCTTTCAAGCAACTCTGACCGATGGTGACTCCATCAGAGGTTTTTTTTTTTTGCAAGAATTATTCCAAGAAGGTTTGTCATTCCCTTCCTTGAAGATTGAGAGAGTGTGACTTGCCTAAGGTTACCCAATGGGTTTCTGTGCCAGAGCAGTGAGTTCTTCAGGAGACCAGTGAGTTCTGTGCCAAACACTGGTCTCCTGGAGTCCCTGTCTAACACCCAAACCATTACACTGTGCTGGCTCTCATTTCATCAATACATGAGTAGAAAATCAGATGAGCAGTAAACTGTAATGTCCTCCAGGTCCCTCCTGCTGCTGCACTTCCTAAAGCAAGCAAAATCAAGGCATAAAGTCCTCTCAGATAATCTGGGGCTCAATGTTGTGCAAGCAGTATGGGAAGAGAACTCATTGTTACATCTCCAGTAGTGCAAAAACCAAGGACAAAAGAAGCTTTGTTCTTTCGTGTAATTTTACAAGTAAAATAGGGCATATCATCTCAATTTTATTATATGTAGTGGTTTATGTAAAACTAGGGCACCATTTTCTGATTCCTGCTAGATATAGGGAAATGGCTCTATTTGATTCCACAAGGCTTTGCTGAACAAGTCCATCATTTCCTTATTTATTAGTTACATTTATATCCTACCTTTCCTCCATTTATCTCAAAATGGGGTACATGGTCTTCTTGCTCCTTGCTTTATCCATGTGACAACATATGAAGTAGGTCAGGCAGAAGTGAGTTTTTTGGCTCAATGGGGATAAGAGCCCCAATCCAACTTGCCTGTCTCTAAGCCACATTGACTCCCCACACATGTAACACCACACTTTGTTCACCACATTGTAATTCCTAGAGGGCTCCTACAAATAATAAATGATGATTGATTAAACTGATAACCCTGTGAAGGTGGAAAGTTGCTGTATAAAACAATCCCATATGACCGAACTCAGTGTAAGTGGCTTGCCATATGGCTATTTTCATGGGGGTTCTTTTTGAGTGGGCTGAACTACACAGTAAGTGACCTGAAAATATTACAGATGCCTATAAGGATGAGAGATCTTATGTGTGGTATGATTATATGGGCCTCATCTGACAGTTCCATGGAATCTTATATTTTCTGTCTTCCTGCAACAGGGTATTTCATATAGAATTTCGACTGATATATGTTGATAAATTAATTTTATTTGGGACCAGAGGAGGAAGCTAGAGTATCACGTTGCACAGACAACAGTTTCCTTATCCTGCAAAGATCATGTGCACTTTCACATCCTACTGCTTCATAATATTCTTCATAATACCCTTCTTATGTTACATTCCAGTTGGCAAATTTAACCAGGGAAGCTGGATCTGTCACTCTTTTAATCTGTTTAATGCATTTCCTTCTATAAAAGCATAGCATCTTCAGTTTGTTTTGAAAGGCACTGTACATTCTCATAAAGCAGCCAACAGGACCAACTGGCCTGCCTATAACCCTCTGCAAACCAAGAATGCTGATGGCAGCTTAATTTTAACAGGGGAGATAGTGAATGACACATTTACACCATCAGGATAGCTCTGGGGGAACAGAATTGTAATTTTTAAGAATGGGACAAATCCAGAATTTTCCAAATCCGAATCCAGATCCGAATCCCTGGAAGGTTCTGAGAATCCAAGAATCTTGAATCTTTTGAATCCTTTTTGAAAAAAGGGTTTTAAAAGAAAGGGAAAGAAAGCACTTCTACGAAAAGTGTTTTTGAAGCAGAATTTGACATCTTTGTTTAATGAAAAACAAATTAAAAAATAGTTTTCACTTTCAGGAAAACATACCCATACTTCTTATTAAGAAGATACAAATGCAATTGACATGTTCATCTACTACATGAAGTACATAACTCTCAAGTCAAAAGAATACAGATGATTTCCTTGCAGAGGGAGGCAGCCGTGGGCACAGGCAGCCCCAGCGTGCACAGGCAGCTCCAATGCGCACAAGCAGCAACCCCAGGCACAGGCAGCCTCCAGTGTGCCCGTGGCTTTATGCCGTGATTTTCGCACGCCCAGGGGCCCACCAGCCAATCAGGCCTTTGGCAGGCCCCGGAGGTGCCAGTTTTGAAAAACCCGACCACGTTCTGCCACCCCACCCTGGCAGGATTCTGCTGGCAGGAGTGTGAGATTGCGCTCTCTGCCACCTTTTGCCACCCGCCCCGAGCAGGATTGGGCCCACAGCCAGTGGGAGCACAGTGGAGAACACGAGATTATACTCCCTGCCATGTTCTCCCTCCAGCCAGGGCAGGATTTGAGAGATTTGATTTGCCTATTTTGGCGGGAGGATTTGGATCCCCAAATCTCGAATCTTTGCCCAGGATTCGAGGATTCAAAGATTCGGTTGGCCCATCCCTAGTAATTTTTAGAGATTCTGGACCTAATGCAAATGTGCAAAGGCTCAGCCTACCTACCTACTTCATCTGTCTCTGCTGTGTGTGTGTGTGTGTGTGTGTGTGTGTGTGTGTGTGTAAAACTCTATCTGTCTGTCTCTATTTGTTGTAACACTTTGGCCTTTTCCACACCGGGCTATTTAAACGGTGCAGAGCAACCTCCAATGACCTCTGCACTGTAGAGTGGACTGGGGCGGACTACTTTTTGTAGTTCCATACCTCAGTCCACTCCGGAGCGACCGGAACTGGTCTTTTTAGAGGTTTTTAAAAACCGCGGAGCGCGCAACCCCGTGCCGCTCTGTCGCCCGGCTCCGGTGCAGATTTGCAGGCGTGGGCAAGTGTGTGCCTGCAGATCTGCCGGGGGCGGGCTTCTGGCTGGTGAGATTCTCCGGTTGGTGGAGAGCCTCCACCAACCAGAAGCCGCCATTTAGGATGCCGGAGGAGTGTGGAGCAACGAGCTCACGCTACTCCTCATGGTGACGGACTCGGCCGGATGGAAAACAAAGCCGGTAAGCTCTGTTTTCGGGCGTTCCCCCCCCACATGCGGAAAGGGCCTTTTGTCTGTCTACCCTTCCAACGCTCATATACCACTTGTCTCAAGGGAACCTATATGTCTGTGTTAGCTGCACGCATAATAAAATTCTTCACAAAGTTTTAGTATATTTGAGCATAAAAGCACCAAATCTGCACTATGTATATAGACTAATACACAATCATTTTCAGAGACTGAGGCATGTCATACGCACATGTGTGTACGTGCCATATGACTCTAGGCAACTGTGACATGTAAAATACTAAGTATGATGTGGGAGAAATCGACCTCTGTGCAAGATAACAGCAGAAGGAAAAGAAGGAAAAGGAATCCAGTGGTATGTTCTAGTGGCTAGTCTGATATTAGGAAAATGGGAAGACAACCTTTACATTCCCAGTGGCTAAGTGCAATGGAAGATGGGAAGAGAGAGAAGCAAAGGTCATTGATAGAATGAAAATACCTTCAACTGTATTTGTTTGTAGCTTAGCTATAGATTTTGTATGCATATCCAGTCAGTCTTTGTGCCAGTCTTTTGTGCTCAGAAGTACAGGAGAAGCAAGCTATAAGAATCCATGTGGGCATGAGGTGAAACCAGTGTGAAAACCCTCAAGATCAGCATTTGCCCGGAGGCCTCTACCCCCAGAAATCCCTGGAATCACCCCATTGATGAGCAAGTGGACCTATGTTGCTTATCCTAATCATAGATCTGGCCCAACAACAAATGTGGTGAAAGAAAACAGGTAGAATGTAAAACCTTGAAAACCACTTCAAGGGAGGTAAAAACGCCTTGGGCTGGCCCACTCATTTCCCTGGTTAAAATTCTTTCCTGTCTCTCTTATCAGGCAACTGAGTATAACGTACTTCTAGGTAATGAACTGTTAGGATGGGTTTGTCTCAACAATGAGGACTTCTGCTAGGATGGGCCCATCTCTACATAGGTAACTAGAGAGGGGACTTGCCCCACTCCCTGGACAGTGTATAATGTAAGGATACTGATTGGCTAACGTGAAAATAAAGTTCCTAGCAGCCAACATTGCTGCCAAAATGGCTGCTGCAGTCCGAATATCATGGGCCATCTTCTTCTTCCCTGGACTCTGCAAGGGCACAAAGTACCCCTGAAGGCCAGGGACCTGGGTTTGTCAGACAGTGAGGGAAGACATTGCTGCCTTTCCTGTTGAAGGTATGTGGATTCCCCATCCCATGTCTAGCAACCAAGATGCATTTGCAGAAGAAGAGAGAGGTTTTTTTCCTATCAAGGTGATCTTTTGTCCGTAAAGCTTATCTTTCTCAGAAACTTCAGTTGTTCAGCGGCTAAATAATGTCACTTTGTGACTTGCAGCGTCGTTTGCTTGCCTGGTTCTTTCTGTCAGTCATTCTTTTATGAATTCATCAAATTGGCCTTGGGACAATTTTCTTTAAGTGTCTTCACTAGCACATGCAGCCACTAGCACATGCACCAGAACAAAGAAGTTTCTGACAAAGAAGCACCTTTTTACAAAATCTTTTTACACCTCTTTAGCTCCCCATTTTCTTACTCGTCCTATGTTTAGCTGAATTTGTCTGTGTGGGTCTGCCTACAACAAGCAAGGTAAACAGCAGCTACACCTCCAGAATCCCTTACTGGGCATGCATTAACAACAAAACAGGAAGAAAAAAAAAAGATGAGCCTGCCTCATCATCCACCCAGAGCATATTTCTCCCTCCCCATAGATTTTGTTTAGTGTTCAATGACATAGCCATGTTGGTCTGTATTTAAAGGGATCTTGTAGTGCCTTTGAGATGAAATGAAAAAAGAAATTTGTAGCATAAGCTTTTATAGGATCAGTTTACAAGTTTCATAAACTGCATCTGATGTGAAGTAGACTGCTTCTCTGAAAACGTCTGCTGGAAATTTTTTCTCTCAGTCTCAAAGAATGTACAAGAGCTTTTGTTTCTGTTTATTTATGCATGGCTTACCTGAGCTCATGGTTTCATTTCACATGCACATATTGTTAGTTTTGCAGAAAAGTTCATTGAAACATGTTGAACTCCTGTTCTTTTTTGTGGTGTAGGAACATTTCTCTATTCTTTCCATGCTATTTCTTTTTTTCTGGTACAAAATTTTCTGTTAAAGAAGTAATGCCCAGGAGCACATCTATTTTGTTAACTCAGGTATTGCTGTTTGCCATCAGGCTGACTTTGACTTATGGCAACCCTATGAATGAGAGAACTCGTAACACTCCCAGTCATCAACTGCCCTTCTCAGGTCTTGCAGACCAGGGCTTTGGCTTCCTTGAGTGAGTCAACCCATCTGCAGTGAGGTTGTGAGTGGGACAAAATCTCGTACCCACTTTATTTGAATGGGTTGGATAAGGAGCTAAGATGAGCTCTGAAACTGGATAGGCAGTGAGGCAGCAACACAGAATGTAAAGTATGCAATACAGTATAGCACACAAAAGAGTTTTCTTTGACCAAAGGATCCAGCTGATAACCAGAACTGTGTTCAGTCGAACCTACTAGCAGTAGTGATCCAGAAGGATAACTTTATTCTTCAACCTTTACATTTTTAATAATAATAATAATAATTTATTTTTATCCCACCTCTCCACATGGATCGAGGCAGTGAACAACATTAAATATATTAATACATTAAAACATTAAAAAACATACCCAATCCTCCCCACCCACCAATCCACCTAAAATCAACCCCCTAAAACACACTACAATCAATCAACTATTAAAGGAACAGCAAGACAATTTATGGGAGGCGATGGAAATGCTAGTCTTGGAAGGCCTGTTGGAAGAGATCAGTCTTGACTGCTCTTTTAAAGCAGTCAAGACTGGTAATGTGCTGGGTCTCCTCTGGCAGGCCATTCCATAACGTGGGAGCGATAGAAGAGAAGGTCCTCTGGGTAACCGCAGCCAGCCTAGTTCTGACTGGCTGCAGTAAATTCCTCCCAGAGGACCTTAGTGTGCGGGGCGGATTGTATGGGAGAAGGCGATCCCGCAGGTAGGCTGGCCCCAAGCCATGTAGGGCTTTAAAGGTAATGACCAACACCTTGTACTGTGCCCGGAAACTAATAGGCAGCCAATGGAGAGACTTTAGAATTTAGACTTTAAAACCTTTACATTTTTATACTATTTTTCTTGATTGGAAAGCAGAATAAAACATACCTCAGCAAGGTTAGTATCTCGCTCAAGACTGACTACTTGTTATTTCTTACCTAGCTCTTCTGGTTGCTGTCTTGATGACCAGAGCAGTGTGTAACTACCATAATTTTCACAATCAAGGCTATCACTGATGTAATGAATGTACTCCCAATTCCAGCAATAATAGTTTCATACATAAGTTAATAAAACAGAGGTTAATCATATAATATGTCAATAGAAGCAGTTAATCAATATTGTTGTTAATCATGTTAATGAGAGGACAATTGAGAATCTTCTAACATTCTATATTTTAGGGCAACAATCCCCCATTGGATGCTATCAGGACCCTCCCTCAAAGGATGGCTGATTTGCACTATCTTTATACTTTTTGAAGATCATGAGCCATATTAACTTGTTCCCTAAAGGTCATGCATTCTAAAGCATTTGTATAATATTCTGGTTTTACTTAAGCTGGTTTGGCAACTAGGCACATTAGCATGAAATAAGAAAATATTATTGGTACATTGAATGCAACAGCAATCTGTTAAACCAAGCATTGTGACAAACACGCTTTCAAGTGTGCGTATGGCCCAACTATGGCATTTACAGGTATGTAACAGTATGCTGTGTATTGACATGGCCAGGACCATCCATCAGGCGTAACTTGAGCATACAAGAAACTCATAGCCTGTACTTCTGTTGTTAAGTTTAAGCAATTTTTTTTCAGTTTTTACAGCAAGGGTAGGGAGGAAATAGGTAGACACCAAGTGCAGTATCCCCCATTTTGCTTCAGTGAGAGAAACAAAGCTTTGTTGTGTACATTCTCATATTTTTATATTTAAAATCTTTGCACCTTGCTCATAAAATGGGGGGAAAGTCACCCAACTGGAATGATGCAATGAGAATAGACATGTACTATTATTTGATTATGTGTAATGTTTCATGGCCTCTGGCTTGCAACTAATTGTGAAAGAGAAATGAAATGAACAAATCTGAATGTATGAATTAGTTGAGAGAAGAGATCACTCTTTTGCCATTGCTTTTGCTAATTCTTACTTTAAGGTAAGCCTTAAAGCTATCCTGTGGTTCTCTGGAACTTGTAGGGAAGCTTGAAATTTAGGAACCCTGTCCTTGGCTACTCCAATTCTCAGCCTGTCATGAACAGAATAAACTTATAATAGCCAAATAAAATTTAAAAAACAGGTTGAAAACCTGAGTTGCACCACAGAAGCACTGACAAGCAAAATATTGATCTGCAACTGCACAGCAGAATGTACTTTCTGCTGTTGTTGATATGGTCATTAAGAACTGGCACCTACAGGGAAAGATTTTCAGCTGAGGAAGGAAAGATCAGTAGCAATTTGCTTTTGCCTGAGCCTAGTGGGAAGGGCAAGATTCTGCCCCCTCCTCTCTTCTCCCTCCTGTTGAAATTACTGAGTACAAAAAGTACTTTCCCACTTTGAACTCAGTTTGCAGTAACTGAAGTAAGCTTATGGCAGCTGGGTAAAGTGGGAGGAGGAGAGAGAAACTGACATTTTAAAAGCAGCTGAAAAAGTGGATGACAGAAGAACTGTCACTGCCAAATTGGAACAATTGGAGGGTATGCTTCCATGTTAGCAAAGTGATGCATCTTCTCTGGCTCGAAGGCCAAACTGTCAAGGGGCTATCTGAGGAACTGGCTTATGGATTGTTCCTTTAAAGTTCATGCTAAAACCCAGAACAGACTCACTGTCCCTCTGATTTAGAAGCCACCAGCTGCCACTGATTGGTGTAGTTCAAATTGAAAATTGGCATTAAATTAAAGACATGTGTCCAAAATTCTGTTTGTTTCCTATTAATCCGTGCAGTACTGTATGCAGCTAACAGAAGACATGTTATATGAAATGCGTGTGCTTGTGCAAATGTGAGTTATACCCCAAAACTATTTTTAAGAAATGCACAAACCTATTTTGTTTTTTATGGACTGCATTTCATCATCCTATGTCTTGTATAAGTCACTCATCACATATTCAGTCAACACTGCATAAGCTCACAAGTATGATATTGCATTCTCTGTTATGAGAAAATATCTGATACATCATTACATAATAGGCTATGAATAGCATACATTTGTGCTTTTGTTGGAAAAAGTGCACGACTTGGAAGACTGCTTTGCTGCATGTGGACATGAGAAAAGCAATTCCCACTATTTCTAGACATGGACCCCTGTTTGTGCATCACATATTGGATGAACCACATGCTGGACTCCTGCAGTTCTCTGCACAAAGATTTTTTGGGTTGTGGACTATGTGAGCCTGGGAACCAAGAGCTTGTGTGCTTTTCCTGCAGATACTTTACAGTTGTGCAGGTGAAAATGACTGAGGCTTTGTGCTTTTGATGTTCTAAATGAGCTTTTCCACACTGACTCTTGTAAACAGTCTTGTGTTTGAGAGGCTTTGTTATTAGTTACTGAAAGACCCTATCAGAAAGAAAACATCTTTTGTTCTCATTCAGCCTGGCAACAAAAGCTAATCAGGCTATTCTGTTGTAATCACTATTTATCTAATGGAGAAGTAAGGAATGCTTTTGAACTAATACACAATAGCTAGTGAACTGTGGGAAACCTTGTGTCTTTTTTTCCTCCAAAGTTTTGTTTTATTAAATCTCTCAGCAGCAGAGGCAGGATTGCTACCTTTTTGTCATGTTCAGCTTTGTGTGTTTTCTCTCTTCTCTCCTTTCCAACTATCTCTTTTCTCCACTAATGTCAGTCCCTGCTTTCCTCTTAACAACAAGATGTTTCATAGTGACTTGGACATATGTTTGAGGGGACAAAATTATCCCGTCAGTCACTAATTTCTAGTTTGTTTTTTCCAGAATTGCTCCCTCCTGTATACAGTCATCCCTCCACATTCACTAGGGCACAGGACCCCTGTGAAAGTGGAAAAACCATGAATAATCTAGGTTCTCTCAAACCATATTTAACACACAAAAAAGTATGATCACCATATTCAACCCACCATGGATTCCTTTGAGGCATCAGAGTTCCTTCACAAGGCAGAAGTGGCTGGCTGGGGGGTCTTACTGCCACCTCCACTGCTGCCGCACATCATTTTTAATAGGAACTTACAAGCCTTACTGACAATTTCTTCGTCTCATGAGGCTTGCAGTCCCTATTAAAAATGGCGTAGGGAGGCAGCAGAGATGGACAGCAAATAATCCATGAGTAATCAAATCTGCAAAAATGAAACCTACAAATGTGGATGACATGTATATGCCCAAGAAAGTCCTTTGCATGCTAATCCTTTGCATGATCTTTAACATAGAGGTGTAGGTAGAAATGTAAATTAAAAAAATATTATAAAGAAACTGTTACTCAATAACTGTAGGTGTTCCTTGAATGGATTATATTACTTATACTATTCTTCACTAAAAATCTCATCTGAACGCTGAAAGTTTAATATGATGCTACTTCAACTGAAATAATTGAATGGAACGCCTATAACATTTTATTTGTTTAAACCAAAACATTCATTGGTAGGGCTATGGTGTATTTTAGATCACATTGGGCTCTAAGCAGTTGCAGTGGCTTTTTAGAGGGCTAATGTGGTGTAGTGGTTTAAGTGAAAGTGAGACCAGGGCCATTTCCATACTGGGCTTCTGAAACGGTGTAGAGCGACCTCTCACTGAGGTCTTCTACACCGTAGAGTGGACTGGCGTGGACTACTTTTCGTAGTTTCACACCAGAATCCACTCAGGAGCGGCTGGAAGTAGCTGCGCTGCGTGTTTTTTAAAAACCTCTTTTTCGAGGTTTTTAAAAAGCACAGAGCGTGCAGCCCCCTGCCACTCCGTCGCCCGGCTCCAAAGTGGATTTGCAGGTGCGCACAAGTGCGTGCCTGCAGATCTGCCAGGGGCGGGCTTCCAGCTGGCGAGCTTCTCTGGTTGGTGGAGAGCCTCCACCAACCGGAAGCTGCCATCTGGGACGCCGGAGGAGTGTGGAGCAGCAAGCTTGCACTGCTCCACGTGGCGACGGACTTACCCGGCTGCGGGTAAGCTCTGTTTTAGTGTGTTTTCGCCCGTTTCCCCCCCACACATGTGAAAAGGGCCCAGGATTCAAGTCACCACTCAGCCAAGGAAACCCATTGGGTAATTAATTAATGTATACCCCAGCACAGAATTTAGGTTGCTGCTGCTGCTGCTGCTGCTGCTGCTCCTTCTTCTTCTGTGCCTTCAAGTCATTTCTGATTTATGGCAACCCTAAGGTGCCATAAGGGGGTTTTCTGGGACTGAGAGTATGTGACGTGCCCAAAGTCACCCAAATGAGTTTCCATGACTGAGCAAGAAATCAGTTCCTGGTCTCCGGGGATGCAGTCCAGTGCTCAAGCCACTATACCACACTGGATCTCTAAGACAGCTTACGACATTTTAAAAGTACCATCCATTTTTCTTTTCAAGTATATCTTAGTGCAAAAATTAAAACATAATTAAACTGAGGTCATTTTCACACTAGCTTGTCATAGTGCTATTATTCCACTTTCAGCATCCTATGAAATCAAAGGCCCTTCCCTAAACTGCAAACCTCAGGATTCCATAGGATGCTGAAAGTGGAATGATAGCACTATGACAGTCTAGTGTGGAAATGGCCTGAGCTTCTATTTTTTTTTTAAAAAAAACACAGGTTAAAAACGGCATTTAAAACATAATAAAGTAGAAAAACTAATACTCTCTCTCCCCCGCCATTAAAAGCTGCGTTTACCACAATGTACTAAGAACAAAATGCCTCCTTAAATAAAAAGATCTCTGCTTGCTGGTAGAAAGACAGCAAGGAGAGGGGCCAAACAGACTTCTTGGAGAAGGGAATTCCACAACTTGGGAACAGTTGTGGAACATCCTTGGGGAAATCATACTGTTTGAGCCAAAGAGGAAGGCTGTGGAAAACCTCCTCTGAATAAGTCGTACGAAGAAAACCTTAGGATAGGGTTACCATAGGTCAGAGCTGACTTAAAGGCATATAACAATAAAGTCTCAGTGGAGCACTGAAAACTCCTGATTTTAGTGTGCTTGGTTATTATTAGGTAAACCTGTGAGCTCTGTCTTGCGGGAAAATTTAAAACTGGGTCAGCTTAGAGAAATTACTTTTAGAACTAGAAGTCCCCATAATACTGCTGCTAGCATGATCATTGGAACTGGTGGATTTTGGGAACTGGAGTTCAATAATTGTTTGGTTGGTCTGGGCAGCATTTCAAAAAGCTGGTTTAAAGGTGGAGAATCAGTTCACACGGGCATATTCATCACTTGGTGACTGCAGTAAGAGAGATTGCATTGCAGCTGACCTAGAAGTTGAAAAACCTACTTTTGGATGACAGCTCTCAGAATCTCTTGGCTCCAGTGGTCATGCTGGCGGGAATATTATGGGAGTACATGGAGAGGAATAAAACCCAAAGGAATTTGGCTACCCTTCCTACTAATTCAATGCTACCCCTTTAAATTGATTTATTTTGTGGTGTTAGAAAGGCCACCTGCATGATCCAAACTGATGAAACTGTCTGTACCCTTTAACACAAAGTAGACCTAAATTGTCTCCAGACAGACTACAGCAGTGGCTGCGATGGAATTTTTCATATATTCTGACCCTGAAAAAGAACAAGAGACCTATTTGTGTCCGTTTTAAAATCCATTGTTATTGAGCAGGCTTGTGAGTGACACCCCTACTAGAACATGCCATATTTTCATATTATTACCCTACCTTTTCCTTTTTGTGCTGGCTTTTGGTCAGAGATTCATCTAAACTAGTTGTTCCAAAATTTTGATCCCCCAGGTGTTTTGGACTTTGGCTCCCAAAATTCCTGACTGTTGGCCAAGGTGGCTGGGGTTTCTGGGAGTTGAAGTCCAAAAAACCTGGAAAACCAAAGTTTGGGAGCCACTGATCTAAACAAAGTATTTTTTTTCCCACACTGCTGATGTTAGAAGTACACACTCAGTTTATTGTGTTCTTTTGTCCTTGGACTTGTCTTAACTCTTGGCTAAACAGTGTTGAGAGATGGCAACAATCCAACTGAGTTACGCCTTCATAAAGCACTTGCTGTGTTAGACTGTGGCAAATGGGTCCAACCAGTTAGGCTTATGAAGTTAATAGTTGCCTTCCACATACGCAGGTTTAACTTTCATGGATTTGACTATGTCTGAATTTCTTCAACTGCTGTCACCCCCTTCTCAGGGTGCTTCTTTTCTGAGGGAACCTTCCCCCATGGTGGCTCTGATCAGGTTGTGCAGCCCTTTAAAAACCAGCCTCTGGTCCTCCTCCTTCTCCACCAGCGGCTGCCTGGCCAGCTAAGGACAGCTGGCAGCCTGATTTCTCAGTATCACAAACACTCTCCTGCTCCCCCCTCCCCCACACCCAAGGAAGGAGATGGGCAAGAGAGAGGAAGTATAGGGGCACCATGTTGACCCACCCCTCCTTCTCTCTCCTTTCCCTGACCCGGTTTAGACCCTGGGTGCCCTTTTCACCACTATGCCTTGGGCCTCTCCCTCCATTATAATATTTGTGATTTTTTCGCTTTTGCTAGAGTCCTGCATCCCTAATCCTAGTGAATGTGGAGAGTCAACTGTATACACATTCCTCCAGCTAGATTTTTCATGTTGAAGCGTGGACACCCATAGCATCTCTTTCTATAACATTACCTCCGTGCAACCCTGTGGCACAGTGTCCTTGCCATTGGTCCCACATGTTCATGGAGGCAACTGTGTGCAGCATTGCTACCTACGTGAACTAGCCCAAAGCTAAGCCATTCCATGCTGTACTATAATGCAAGAATGGGCAACTGGCAAGGGCCAGTGGCAAATTCCTGTCCATAGACCACATCACTACTACCAGCCTCAAATACCTCTGTTTTCTTCTGTAGCCACTGTCAAAATGGCAATAGGAAGAGATGTCCTTTCACTTCCTTTTGCCATTTTGAAAGTTTCTGCAGCAGAAAATGGAGGAATTTCCTCTGTACACATTCTCAAAATGGAGACAGGAGATGGAGGCTTATCTCTTTTGTCACCAGTTTGAGAGTAGCTCAAAAGAACAGGAGGGTATTTGGGGTAGTACAGGATTCAGGGGTGCTTGTGGAAGGATTTTTGCATGTTTTCATGCATTTTGGGAGTTTTCTGTGTACACTTGGCCCTCCACATTCTCTAGGGTTAGGGACACAGGACCCTTGCAAAAGTGAAAAATTTGCAAATAACAAAATTTGTGTGTCTGTGTGAAGGGGGCTGAGGCACAGGTAGGGAAAATGGGCATCCAAGATCTAAATCAGGTCAGGGAAAAGAGATGGTGGTCCTATGTTTCCTCTCTCTTGTCCACCTCCTTCCTTGGGTGTGTGTGGGGGATGGGTACAGGGTTTGTGCTGCTGAGAATCTGAGCAGAGAACCATCCTTAGCTGGCCAGGCAGACACTGGTAGAGGAAGAGGAGGACCAGGGGTGGGTTTTAAAGGGCTATGCGGCCTGATTGGAGCCACCAAGAGGGAAGGTTCTTCTCGAAAAGAAGCACCTGAGATGGGAGGACAGGGGTTGGAGAAACATGCAAATAATCAAATCTATGAATGTCAAACCTGCAAATGTGGAGGGCTGACTGTAATTTTAGAGCAAAAATCATGCTGATTATTTAAAAAAAAAATTTGGTGGGGTGGGGTTGGGAACTGCTGAGGAGATTCAGAGGCCACAAAAATGGGGCCTGGAGGCTGCATGTGCGCCATGTGCCATGCTTTGCCCATTCCTACTGTAATGTTAAAACTAGTTGTAGTACAGAATGATATAGACAGGAATGCTGAAGACAGGACCACCATGCAAAGCATCACTCTTCTTAGTGGGTAAGATGGGCAACCACCATTTACTTTTTCCAGATGTTCCATGGAAATGATACTATGCCATCTCATAATCTCATTTCCATCTGGATTCTGGGAAAAGAAAACACCAGCTATCAATTAGCAACAACTAACTGCTTATTGTCCCCTTCTACTGCATTTTGTTACTTCTCCACAAAAAGGTTTCCCCTCCCATTTAGCCATTCATAAATTGGGTTAGAAAGGAGTAGGGTGCCTTGGCCCTGTTATGAGTAACTGAGTGGTCTATGGTTCTGCATGCTAAATGCTCATATAATTTTCCGTAAAAAGGTTGATTTGTTGTCTTAAATAACATGGCTATAGTTTTTGTGATGTAGAATCATAGAATCATAGAATCATAGGAATGTAGACTTGGAAGAGACCACACGAGCCATCCAGTCCAACCCCCTGCCATGCAGGAACACCCTCAAAGCACTCCCGACAGATGGCCATCCAGCCTTGGCTTAAAAACCTCCAAAGAAGGAGACTCCACCACACTCCAGGGCAGCATATTCCACTGCCGGACAGCCCTGACTGGCAGGAAGTTCTTCCTGAGGTTCAGATGGAATCTCCTTTCCTGCAGCTTGAATCCATTGCTCCTTGTTCTGGTCTCTGGAGCAGCAGAAAACAAGCCCTCTCCTTCCTCTACATGGCATCCCTTCAAATATTTAAACATGGCTATCATGTCCCCTCTTAACCTTCTCTTCTGCAGACTGAACATACCCAGCTCTCTAAGTCTATCCTCATAGGGCATATCTTCCAGACCTCTTACCATTTTGGTTGCCCTCCTCTGGACCTGCTCCAGCCTGACCATGTCCTTCTTGAATTGCGGTGCCCAGAACTGGACACAGTATTCAAGATGAGATCTAACCAAAGCAGAGTAGAGTGGTACCAGTACCTCCCTCGATCTAGACACCATACTCCTATTGATGCAGCCGAGAATTGCATTGGCTTTCCTGGCTGCCGCATCACACCGCTGACTCATGTTCAGCTTGTGGTCTATTAGGACTCCTAGATCCCTTTCACACGTACTGCTATCCAGCCACGTGTCCCCCATCCTATATTTCTGTATTCCATTTTTTCTACCTAAGTGTAGGACCTTACACTTCTCTCTGTTCAATTTCCTTTTGTTAGCTTTGGCCCAGCTCTCCAATCTATCCAGGTCATTTTGAATTTTGATCCTGTCCTCTGGCGTATTAGCGACCCCTCCCAATTTGGTGTCATCTGCAAATTTGATGAGCATGCCCTCTATTCCTTCATCCAAGTCGTTGATGAAGATATTGAACAGCACTGGGCCCAGGACAGAACCCTGTGGCACCCCGCTAGTCACTTCTCTCCAGGATGAAAAGCAGCCATTCGTGATCACCCTTTGGGTTCGGTCGGTCAACCAATTACAAATCCACCTAACAGTAGCCCTGTCCAGCCCGCATTTTACTAGCTTCTTTGCAAGAATGTCATGGGGAACTTTGTCAAAGGCCTTACTGAAATGGAGAAATGCTACATCCACAGCATTCCCTTCATCTATCAAGCTTGTAACTCTATCATAAAAAGAGATAAGATTAGTCTGGCATGACTTATTTTTGAGAAATCCATGAATAAAAAGATGTTTTAAAAAAACCACAACAAACATTCCTAAAGAGCACTTGCTTTTTATAAATGAACCTTTATTGCATTTAGAAGTGGGCTGGGCTTTTATTGTGTTTAGGAGTAGGCTTGCTTCTTGAGTTTTGTTAGCCTTTAGCACTTTACTGAACTTAAATGGTTCATCTGAAATATGTTTTGTTATAGGGAGGTTTAGTAAAATAGAGTTCCGTTGAACTGACTTCTCAAAATATTTGGAATATGAACTCCCTTCTTTGCCCTGGGGCCTCCAGCCTATTGCAGAATTACTTTGCCTGTTTAGTTCTATTGGAACCATGGAACAATACAGTCTTACAGTTGGAAAAGGTCACAAGGGCCACCTAGTCCAGCCTCTGCCATCCAGAAATATACAACAGAAGCACTCTTGAAAGATGCCCATCCAAATTCTGCTGAAAGAACTCCAAAGGAGAGTCCACCACCCTCTGAACTGTTGAACAGTTCTTACAGTCAAGACGTTCTTCCTGATATTTAGGTGGAATCTCTTTTCTTGTGATTTGAATCCATTGGTTCATTTTCTAGTTTCTGAAGGAACAGAAAACAAGCTTCCTCTGTCTTCTACCTGACATCCTATCAGATATTTAAAGATAAATATTATGCAGTGATGTAGACTTGAGTCGATTGACTTGGATTCAAGTCGGACTTAAGTCACTTCAGTGACTTGACTTGGACTTGACTTGACAATAAATGACTCATTGATTCGACTTTACTCATGACTTGTATATTTTTAGTCACCAACTTGCTGCCCTTGGTCAGCAGCATAGCACATTCATCCAGAAGCCTTACAACTTTGAACAGTGCTTCCATCTCTTTTTCCCTATTGGTCATATGATGGTCTGTCTTAAGCCCAAAGCGTGGGTGCATTTCTCAGAGGGGAACAGCAAACATATTAGGCAGTGTGCTTGAGGTGGGGTTAAGGTCTGCTCCACAGCTTGTCCCTGCCGCATATTGGAGAAGCCTTCTAAAACTTTTCCTAAGAGCAGAAGGCAAGACGTGTCCCCAGAACACAGGATGCGTTTCTGAGAGGAACAGCAAATGTGTTAGACAATGGGCTTGAGAAGGAAGGATCCTTCCTTCTAAAGCTTTTGGAGTTTCAGTAATGGGGAGTAAGAAAGATCCTATTGTCCACTTCTGAAGCTGCAAACTCTTTTATGCCCATTGACACAAAAGCCTCCAGCTTTAGGAAGTAGTAGTAAGAAGGATTCTATTCTTCACTTCCGAAGCTGAAGACTCTTTTTGATGCCCATTGACACAAAAGCCTGCAGCTTTGGGAAGGGGAATGAGAAGGATCCTATTCTTCACTTCTGAAGCTCCAGATAGTGCACTCTCAAATGTGGAGGGCTGATTCTACTTAAATTTTAAAACTGGCTTTATTTGAAGCTGTGCAGAAATTCTGGAGTATAGGTTGGGGTACAAAGTTGGTTCCCAGACTTAAGACTTGACTTGAAAGTATCTTACAAGGACTTGAGACTCGACTTGAGACTTGAAGATAGAGACTTGAGACTTGACTTGAGGCTTGGAGTAAAAGACTTAAATACATCACTGCTAGCTTGCAATGGAAGAGAATTCCACAGCCTAGGAACAGCAACTGAGAAGATCCTCATGCATGTTCTCACCAGACATAGCTGTGGCTCAGGCAGGTTCATATATACCACCCACAAACAGCCCGGTTTCATATTGGCTTCAGTAGTGGCTACTTGTTTCCACATCAGTAAGGCAGTGAATTTCCTCCAGATTAGTCTGAATGTTAAAGAAACTATCCAAGGTGCTAAACAAATTTTGAGGATAGATTTCAGCCCCTTATATAACTCCTTTAAAGTGTAGACTAAACAAAGCTGCCCACCTTCATAAGATTTCCCCAAATTAACAGTAAGGTGTAACATCACTGGATCCTTAAGTATTTCCCTAAGTTTTCAGAACTTTTTTTTGGATGGGGTGAGGTGGGGAAGAACTGTATATTATATTAAAGTGTGTAAGCAGCATCTGGAAAAATTACTTTGTTGGACTACAGTTTTCAGAATCCCCAAGCCAGTATGAGCTTGACAGCTGGAAGAAGAGATTTCTAAGAGTTGTACTCTAACAGAGATATTATGTCATATCTCAGTCTACTCCAAGCTAAACATACACAGCTTCCTCAGTCATTCCTCATAAGGCTTGGTTTCCACTCTCTGGTTTTCCATCATCATGGTCATCCTTCTCTGGACATGTTCACATAAGCAAGAAAATGTACATCTCCAGAGAGTGACTGCCCAACTGCAAACTGGGATCAACTGCTAGGGTGATCTCTTGCCACTGCTTAAAGAACTTTGCTGGCTCCAGATTTGCTTCTGAGCATATGATATGAACCCTGAATTTTGAAGACCAACATCGCAGTATCAGATAAGCATGGAGGGCTGGTATTTGGCATAAACACAAAAAGCCATTCCGGGTAAAAGGAAGTGGTGGGAAAAATATGAAACCCATTTTATGGGCTGCATAAATGCCTCAGGATACCACCAAAGCCCATGGATTAACAATTGGATTTAGGCTAATGACAGGATAAGAAAGAGATGGATAAATCATGATATAGTAGTGATTAAGTTGTGAGCCAGTAGGATGTAGTAGTTTGAGCATTGGACTACAACCCTGGAGATTGGGGTTGAACTCCCTGCTTGGTCATGGAAACCCACTTGGTGACTCTGGATGCGTCACATACTCTCAACCCCAGAAAAAAACACAATAGATTTACCTTAGGGTCACTATAAGTCAGAAACTACTTGAAGGCACACAACAACAACAAATGATTAAGTTACGATGAAGAATGCTAATCTGTACTTATGATTTATGAAATGGCAGTTATTTTAATAACTGTTTCAGTTAATTGGTGTTATTGTAACCTAATATTAACTATATTTTTGTTACCCTTTGAACTTGTGTATGTGTGTGTGTGTGTGTGTTCTTTGTAACTACAGTAGCCTACATCTAGCGTAATGGAAGCCTGGTAGAGTGCTGGAAATGTCTTCTCCTTCCTTTTCTGCTGCAGCTGTCTACACCACAAGAAAATCCTCCTGTGGGTTTTTAATCCTCATCCAGGCAAACACGCTTGCACCAAATGCCTGAATCTGGGGAATAGAGTGCCAGGTCAGGAGCATCCCAGGCCCTGAGGTTTCAGGTATGAAACCCTGAGATCTAGGGAGGTTCCCAAGGGATGTCTGAGAAGGACATGGAAAAGAGAAGGAGCATGCCAGGTGGATCCCCTGGAATGTCTATATCAGCCATTTCCAAATCAGACTACAGTAGGACCAATAACACACATTAATGCGTACATACATATTTGTCAAGCACAGCAGTAGTTACCCTTAGTTTTTCCCTCTCACCTTGAGGATTGCAGAAGGGCATCGAGGTTCTGATTGTCTTTTCCTTTTTTTTTTCAGTAGTCTTTTTTTTTCTTCATTGAGAATTCATTGCAGGATTTAAACATGCCTCATGTCCACAGAGTATTTTTGGAAGCACAATGCACAACAGCGAAACACCCGGAAAACACATTATTACATGAGATGGAACGCTTGTTAGGAGTAGCTGTCTACTGTTCTTGCTTGCAGAAAATATAATCACCACAGGTAGAACAGATTTACTGGACTAATTTTTGGTCCAACTGTAAGAAAAATTGTATGTGTTGGGTGACTGAAGCGTGACAACATTGTTTACAGTTCTTCAGGCCGTAAAATATCTACCTTGTAGAACTAGCTCTGTGTGAATTTGTCATGAAAATCCTTTAATGCAGCAAGAACTGGGAGAAGTTATTAAAACATAGAAAAATGAAATAAAATGAAGTAAAATAATGGCAACAGCTTGAATTAGCTCTACAGTTTAATAATAAAAATAATAAAAAGGCTAAAACAACAATTGAAATCATTCAAAGTTGCTGAAAGCTGAGAGTGACTCTAAATGAAAAGTGTGGTCTCACAGTAATTAAAACTAAAACAGACAAAAATGTTTAAGTTCTCTTTATATTCAAAGAATGGAGAAATAAAGCAGAACTTACTAAACAAGTTCAGCAGTTTATAGGAATTCATTTGACTGCAGCTACTTGGAGCAATTAAAACGATTCAGAAAAATAGAAGAAAAAACCTTGAAAGAAGCTGCGAAACTCAGAACAGAATAACTTTTCATGTCACCATTTTTGTTCTTCTCCCCTCCTTGTCAAGAAAATGTGATTCTAGGACACTGAAAAGTCCCATGGATGAGGATTAAGTCAGTCCAAACAACTTTTGGTGGCTTATTTTCCCACCTCTAGTCTTCTGTATAACACTGTAAGCCAATATTCAGAGAAGTCACTTTGCTGAATACACATTGGCAGAGCCAGCTGTTATTCTAGTTAATCACAGCACAGAGCCTGGTAAACCAGTGATATGAAAAAGATAGCATATAATAAATGTATGGAAGGAGACATGTGTTAAACGTTTGTCTGTGGTGTTACACAGTGTGTAATTCAAAAACTTCAGTGTTTGCCTAGCTCATGTAGCTATCTCATCCCTCCCCGTTTTTTTTTAAAGCAGATTGGTGTATCATTTTCTTGCATTAGTACCAGTAACTGTGTCCTTCTGTAACCATCACTATCTATCTTTGGTTTCTCAGGTAGCAATGTTTGTGCTGCACTTGGGCAGTGCGACTTTCTTACTCACGGAGCCAGTGATAAGTGCAATGACAACGGGAGCAGCTACGCATGTTGTGACATCACAAGTGAAGTACCTCTTGGGAATGAAAATACCGTATATCTCAGGAGCCTTGGGATTCTTTTATGTGAGTTGATATGTAAAGACTGACCATGCTGTTTCACACATATTTACGTTTCAGTTAAAGTTGTAGGATCAGGCTGTAGTACTAGTCTATCCTCTTGTTTTAGCCTTGGATCTAATACACTCGCATTCAGCCTTTTCTTGATACAATTGCACTCCCCTTATAGGAGTGAGACTGCAGTCAATGAATGCTTTTTCCTTCCGTTTGAGAGCTAGAGTCCCCTTCAACATGTATCAGATGAAAGTGGGACATCTGTGCCCAAGCAACATCAGAGTGTGATCTAGATAGCAAAAGTTATTAATGAGGAAGAACAGATAAGCTAGAAGGGGTTGTTGCAGTTTGCTTTTGCCTAAGCCTTCTGGGAAGGGCAGATTCTACCCTCTACTCTTTCTCCCCCTCTGCCAAGTTAAATGCAAACAATTTTTTGCCCTTTGAACTCCATTTGCAGCAGTTGGAATAAGCTGGAGGCATAGGGGGAAAGTGGGAAGATGAAAGAGAAACCCACACATCTTAAAAGAAGCAGAAAAGTGGGGTTGTAGATTAATTGGGACTGCCCCTGTCAAATTGAGACAGTTTAAGGGTACGTTGCCTGTGATATAAAGCAGGGCGAAGGATCTGTAGACCAGTTTCCCAAACATAAAACTAAGGGCTCTATCACACTACACTTTTATAGCACTGTTATTCCACTTTAACTGCCATGGCAACATTCTATGGAATTCTGGAGTCTGTACTTTAGAGAGGCCCAAGAACTCTCTGGTTGAGAATTCTAAATGCTCCTCTCTAAACTACAAGTCTCAGGATTCCATACCATGAGTTAAAGTGAATAGCGCTATAGTGATAGGGCCCTAAATATGTGTACCCTTTGTTCTTCATTCTAAACTTTCCACTTTGTATCTACTGAGTTATTTTCCTTTAAGGAACTCACTTGCATTTTAGGGCATACAAATAGCGAAGGTACAGTTTGAGTATTCATAAAGAATATGTCTTTATGAAGGTGACATTTTTGGCTTGATTGTATAGCAATAGCATTCATTCTTTTGTGAAGATAACCTTTTCAGCTTGATTGCACTGAGTGATAACAGTGGGTTCTCTCTCAAGAGACTGTAATGAGTAACAAATTACTTTAAAAAAATAACTTGCCAAGCTCTTTGTTAGTTCAAATTTCTACCAGCAAAATGACCCATATACTGCACTGCTGTATGTCTAGCAGGTGTCCTGGTATTAACAATACATATTCAGGATCCAAAGAATTGTTTTTCTTCAACTCATGGCAAATCACTTTTGGGAGTAAAAGGAGTTCCCATCCCAATTTATGCTGCTTTGGGTCCCATGCATGAAGAAAAGCAAGATAGAAATAAAATAAATGACTTGCAACAGAGGCACAGAAAATAAATATCCTACTGGCCCCAATTTCTTAGTTGATGACTAAAGTGGATCCTGGCATATATGTATGTTTGCGTATACCTTCCTTTCTCTGTGTAAATATCATTTAGCATCTTCAGTTACAGCTTCTCTTTTATCTGCATGTTGTATTCTTTTATAAGTGATTACTTTTCCTATATCACTGTTTTCTTTTACCTCGCTTCTCTGAAAAAGAAAGGGGTTACTTGAGGTGTTGCATTTAGATAGTAATATTTAACTTCCCAAAGGGTGTCTTAAAAGTTTGTCCTAATTCCCAAATAGTTGTGTTCTACCTTGAGTGCTGTACTTCCTCGTGTAGTTGGATATACCTAAGATACTGAACTGTGTGACATTGTGCACAGAGCCCCCTGGAAGCCCTCTAATGATAACTCTAATCTTTGAATTTTTTTTTTAAATGAAGTTTTTCGCCACTGTTTTGGCAATAAGAGCATTTAAATTAATTGTGTTTTGCTATCTCAGCTATTTACATTAAAATGATTGAGAGGAATCAAATTGTTTAGCTGGGCTGAAAAATCATGGAATAATGGAGTTGGAAGAGACCACAAGAGCCATCCAGGCCAACCCCCTACCAAGAAAGAATACACAGCGAAAGAATACACAGATGGCCATTCAGTCTCTGTTTAAAAATCTTCAAGGAAGGAGACTCCACCACACTCTGAGGCACCATATTCCACTGTCAAACTTCTCTTACTGTGAAGAAGTTCTTCCTAATGTTTAGGCAGAATCTTTTTTTCCTGTAGTTGGACTCTATTGTTCCATGCTCTAGTCTTTGAAGCAGCAGAAAACAACCTTGCCTCTTCTTCCGTATGATATCCTTTCTAATATTTAAACATGGATATTGTGTCACCTAGTAACCTTCTTTTTTCAGGGCTAAACATACCCAGCTCCCTAAGCTGCTCCTCACAGAGTATGTTTCCCATGTTCTGGAGTGTATTTATTAATAAATTTATGAAAGGATTATGCTGTTGAAAGCTTCTGATGGCCAGACAAATGTGGAAAATGTACATGTAATTGAGAATGGACATATAGAAGCTTTTTAATGTGGTGCTCTGGAGATATTTTAGACTACAATTCCTTTTACCCCCAGGCAGCATGGCTAACAGGAATGATGAGGTTTGTAGCCAAAACATCTAAGCGTCTTGGGTTGTTCCACGGGTAGAATTTATTATTAATTTTTACACGGTCACCATGTGATTGGCCTTAGTCAAGATGACTAAACAATTCAGCAGTACAGAAACATAATTAAAACACAATCGAATGCTTAAGCCAAGGCACCAGGAAAAATCAAGCTCAAAATAAACACAGCATCAGAAAAAACAGCTTTGAAAGTGTCACGGGGTAAAACTCATTGAAAAAAGATATATTGTTGCTGTTGGTTGAAATTGATGTTGGTTGAAAGTGAAGTGAAACATGAACTTAAAAAGAACTAGGAACGTTTAGTTTACCTTTTGGACTCTCTAAATATGAACAACTGTGTATTAACTGTTCCTCAATGTACTGTTAGTATGAAGTATAACCTTTATCATTTATGACTGCCAGCCTTGACTATAAATTTCAAGGAAACAGATATTGCCACCTGGTGGTGGTTATTGATATTTAAATGCAGTGTAGATAAATAGTGGCATCTATAGTAGGGAAATACTGTTAACACCTCTCTTATTCAGGCATGCCTATGTTTCTAACATTTGTGTTTATAATTGGCTCCAAGTCTTTTCAACATATCTTTGTTTTCTGTTCTCCACTATACAAATTTGCTTTTGCTCCTCTGAGATTTTTCTTTGCATACCTACAACAGACAAGCTCAGATTACCAGCATATCCCCATGTGCTAGACTTAAATAAATAAGTGTTATATGTTTTAGCACATTTTGTTACCGCATTTTACATCTTCTACATTCAGACACTCCTGAAACATTCAGGTCTCCTAGACCTCACTGTTCAGAACATGACCTAACACCCAACATTCTCCAGCATCTTTATACAGCAGGAGAAGTCCAGTCATAATAAACAAGATGTTCTTTCACACTGGACAACTATAGCACTATAATTCCATTTTAACTGTTGCAGCATAATGGTATGGAACCCTGGGGTTTGAAGTTTGGTGAAGCACTATAGCTCTCTGGCTGAGAATTCTAAATGCCCCTGTCTAAACTGCAGATCCCAGAATTCCATAAAATGTCACCATGGTCATTAAAAGGGAATCATAGTACTTTTCGTTTCTGGACATCTTGGTGCCATTATCAGACTTTCCAGTGATGGAACCTGATAAGCATGAGGAATCCCAGATATTGCAACACAACATGGACAAATTACTTCTTTGGACTCTAGTTTCTAGAATCTCCCAGTCAGATGAGTACTATGGAAGCTCAAAAAGATGACTTTTCCCATGTCCTGGACTGCAGTTGGAAAACTTTGTTTTAGTCACTTGCATCTTCTCTTTCTTTCTTTCTCTCTCTCTCTCTCTCTCTCTTTCTTTCTCGCTCTCTCCCTCTCTCCCCCTCCCTCTTTCTTTTTCTCTCTCTCTTTTTCAGGTTTCAAAGGATGCAAAAACCACACTGGTCTTTCCAGAATTTCTTTTAAGGGACAAGATTTTTTTTTTCTTAAAAAAAAGATTTATTATTTAGTTTTATATGTGACATATTTGTTTAAAGGTGTCACTTTGTTTTTGTTAGAGAGATGCTTCCCCCTTAAAGGCGCTCTTAAAAATTAGACACAAATTCCATTTACATTTCTCCACATATGGGTTGATTTGGAGAGGCTCCAGTCATGTCCCTATCCAGAAGACCATGGAATAAATTTGATAATTTGAGTTGCCATGGTATTAGTTTTATATGAAAAATAGACTTAAGTAATTATGTGCAGCTCAGCAGGCACAAGTGCACAGCAAAAGGCAAATTTGGCAGCTACTTCATTGTTCTGTTCTTTCCCCCTTTTCTCTCTCTCAAAAAAAAAATCTTTGTAATTTTAGCATGTTGCCCAATTCTTCTTTGTTTTATGTTCCTATTCACAACCTCCACTTATTGAACCCTTTCTTTCTCTTTTTCTTTTTGGCTTGAACAACCTGAGGGCTCCAAAGCAGCACTCAAGGCTGTTAATAAAGTGGAGTAAGAGAGTCATAAGAAAAACAATCCAATAAAACATTTTATTTTATAGAATGAGATCATAATTCGGTCTGAGCAAATGAGATGTATATGGAGAGAATCAACCTGTTCTGAAGATCCCCATGGGATACATAAGTATCACAAATACATTGTAAATCATAAGTTGATATCAAACCACAATTGGGTTCAATAAAACTTTCTGAAATATAAAATTCTCTCTATCTGTACTCTGTTCAGTGTGTTTGACAACTCTTCTACAGTTTTTCCTATGTGAGGAGAGAGCCTTCCAAAAGCTCCTGTCACTGTAGTTGGCCACACAGTTAATGTATTTTCTAGGGCATGGTGTGTGGTTACCTGGATAGCTTGTTTTCAGGCTGAGAGATGGCACAAGCATCATTCTCAGTACCTTGGTCTCCTTCCCAGAAACTTTTATGCTGTTTCTGCAGACTTCTGGTGTGTCAACCAGTCAATAGGCTGCTAGCTTCTTCTGGGCAGGATGTGAAGTCTTTAGTCAGTTCCACTGGGAAAAATCTAAACGTTCCCTCTGTGTTCTTTTGGCATTGGGCTAATGTTTACCTTCCCATCATCCTTCCCTCAGGTTAATGCTTACCTGTCAGTGATATTGTTGACTTCTTAATTGCTTTCATTCTGTTACAATTTTGGTAGAATAAGGCTCTACCCAGTTTTGGGGGTGGTAGAAGCTGTGGCCTATCAACTCCCATGGAGAAGGGCTTAGGAGACCTTGGAGAGTGCAGGCTTCCAGGCCTAACTTGGGGGCTGTTGGACCTGCTAGGTGGCAAGGGAACCACACAGTGGCCTTGTCCATGTGGGTTCCACAGATGGCACACACCTCAGCAAGCAGGAAGGGTGATGGTGCTCACTGGATAGCAAGTGGGTTGTCTGATATCTGAATACACTGCCCTGTGCCAGGCCAAGCCTATAGAGCTATAAATAATAAAGTTTTGACCTTTTATTCTCCAACCATGTTATTTTTATATGTACTGATCCCCTGTGCATGCACTGGCCACTTACTGCTAGCTCTGCAAGCTACACTCACAATTAGACAGAACTGAGAGACTGTTGCAGTGTAGCAAGTTATACCAAGTTGGACTGGTGATCCATCTTTAGCTCAGCATTGTCGGCAGTTTTCATAAGGGGCAGACAACTGCAGAGAATGCGGGGGGCACTTCTTATCGTCATGGCAGGCCACTCCATCTTCTGAATTTGCCAAAACTGGAAGTAACTTCTGTTTTTATTTTCAGATTTTTTTTAATGGTTTGAGAGTGCTGTGGGTTGCGGCGAGATGTACTGCAACTTAAGGTACCATCGGAAATTATTTCCCAATTATGGCCAAGTTTTCCCCAAGTTGGTTGTGCTGTAGAGGCTTCAAGGGGTCTGTTTGGGAAGTGGGCTACGTTGGAATTGTCACCCAAAAAGTAGTTTTCCCGATCTCTGCCCCATCTATGTATATTGAGCTGGGATTCTGGGTCAAAATCTAATTTAGAACTATTAGAGTGTTCTTCTTCTTTTTCTTGTTATCTTTATTTGTACCACACTTTTTTCCAGGGTTGGGACTCAAAGTGGCTTATACATTAAAAAAAAGACTTTGTTAAAAACTCATAAAATACAAAAGTTAAGACATAATTAAACAGTTAAAAGGATTAAAACAATGATAAAATATGTTTTAAAAACTCAATTATTAATCAAAACACTATATCCAGCACATTTCTATTACACAGGCCACATATAATCATACATTGATTGCCTGTCTAAATAAAAATGTCTTTATCTGATTATGGAAGGATACTAGGGAGGGTACCAGTCTGACTTCTCGGGGAAGGGAGTTCCAGAGCCTGGGGGCAGCCACTGAGAAGGCCCTCTCCCATGTTCAGGCATGCCTGTGAGGGTGGTGGGACGGAAAGAAGGGCCTCTCCAGCAGATCTTAAGGCCCGGGCTGGTTCGTAGAGGAGAATATGGTCCTTCAAGTATCCTGGACCTGAGCCATGTAGGGCTTTAAAGGTCATCACCAGGACTTTGAATTATGCTGGGAAATGGACTGGTAGCCAGGGGAGCTGTTGCAACAGGGGAGTTGTATGATCCCTGTAGCCAGCCCCAGTTAACAATCTAGCTGCCACTCTTTGGACCAGTTGAAGTTTCCGAACACTCTTCAAAGGCAGCCCCATATAGAGCACGTTGTAGTAATCCAACCGGGATATGTAACCAAGACATATGTCACCATGGCCAGATCTGATGTCTCAAGGAATGGGTGTAGCTGGCGCACAAGCCTCAATGGTGCAAATGCACTCCTGGCTACTGCTGAAACCTGGGCTTCCAGACTCGGAGTTGAATCCAGGAGTACCCCAAAGCTGCAAACCTGAGTCTTCAGGGGGAATGTAACCTCATGTAACATAGGCTGAATCCCTGATCTGCCTTTCGACTGGCCAGGAGCACCTCTGTTTTGTCTGGATTAAGTTTCAATTTGTTGGTCCCCAACCAGTCCATTATTGATGACATGAAGCTGTTTAGGACCAAACAGCTTCCTTGGTTTGTGATGGAAAGAAGTAATAATGTTGGGTGTAATCCACATACCGATGACACAGAACCCTAAAACTCTGGACAACCTCTCCCAGTAGTTTCATATAAATGTTGAATAGCATGAGGGACAGGACTGAGCCCTGAGGAATGCCACAGGCCAAAGGCCAAGGATTTGAACAGGTGTCCTCTGTTACCACCTTCTGGGCTTTGCCCTTCAGGAAGGAACAAAGCCACTATAAAACAGTGCCCCCAAGTCCCATCCCCGCAAGGTGATCCAGAAGGGTAGTATGATCGATAGTATTGAAAGCTGCCGAGAGGTCCAACAGAAAGTCATCCACCAAGTGTAGGTCATCCACCAAGGCATCTCTGTTCCATAGCCAGGCCTGAAACCAGAGTGAAATGGATCTAGATAACTCACTTCATGCAGGAACCCTGGAGCTGGGAGGCCACCACATGTTCCAGAACCTTGCCCAGAAATGGAATGTTAGAGACTGGCTGATAATTATCCAAAATGGTGGGATCCATGGATGGCTTCTTTTAGTAATGGTTTTGTAACAGCCTCTTTAAAGCAAGCTGGATGGTAGACCCATTGAATGAATGAGAACTTGGTAATTTAACACATATATAAATTTCATTGATTCTATACATCTGTCCCCTGACTTTTCATACTTTGTACACTTTGGCATAAATCTAATTGTTAGTCCTAACAAGAGTATACTTGTTGAATCAATAGTAACTTGGTAAGTCAACACTTACATAAATTACACTGAATGGATCTACTGTGTTTGAACTAACAGCTAGATTTAGATCTTTGTACTTGCCTCCCACTGTCTACCTCACCATTTCTGCTCAGTGAAGCAATGAAATCTTACAATGTGTATTTCATGGTCATGTAGAAGGGGCAGGTCTGGCCCTATGATTTGGTAGAGTGAAGTGCTTGAGAGAGTTGCTAGAGAACAGAGCTCTGTGTCCCAGGCAACCTGTCCTGTATCCCTTAAGTTGGCCTGTGGTAGATGATACTTTCCCCTCACCAAGTGCCAAAGTAGGATTCTTCTGGACTCTGTCTTATTGGCTCCATCTTGTCCTTTGCCTTCAGCAGCAAGATACCTTGTACTAGGTCTGACAACAGGGTAGAATTAGAATTGGGATATTTTAGGGGTCTATAGCCATCCCAGTCTTCTTAATGGTGTGCTGAGTGTACAAATACGGAAGGAAATACGGCTTTTCTATTTATTTCAATTCTTCCATAAGGATGCTGCCCTCACATGATGGTACCACATATACTTTTCAAAGTAGCTACTTCACATTGGCCTTGGTTTTCTGCAGAGCCTTGAAAATTCCAACAAATGAAATATTACCAATAAATCATCCAACTTCCAACCATACTTTTCGGGACAAGGGGTGGCAGGATGCCACCTGAGAGCTGGAATGCTGCGCTGCAAGTTTTCTGAAAATAAGACTATCTAAAAAATTTCAAATATTAAAACTGAGTGTTCTTGGTTAGGACCTAGTCTCTTAATTTTTATGAAGAAGTTTCAAAATGAGGTTTTAGACCTAAATTGTTTTTGCAAAGCAACTTTATTCCTGATCTGTGTTGCATTTGGCTACCAAAAGTTGAAGAGAAGCACTTTTAAGCAATATAATGGAGAGTTTTTTTGCCCTGTAAAAGTGGATTGATTTTAGCGTAGGCTCCAATATTTAGACTAAATTGTTTGCTTTCATAGCTGCCCCTGTTTGGAGAGCTAGCCTTAATGGTTTGTCTCTACAGTCATATTTGCTGCCATGTCAATATCACCAGATCTTATTCTTTGTTGAAAATGCCCTGCTGCATTATAAAGCTATAATCTGACAGACTTTGATAGTCCAGTGTGCTTCTAGAACTCAGTACATCATCAATAGTGGATCTGAATCTCATTTCTACAATCCCAGAGAGCACTTTTCCTATGCAATCCTATAGCGTTCATTCACCAGTTCATGTCATATTCCAGAGCGTGGGGGGCTAAACTGTCCACTTTTCAGCTGCCCTGGAGGGCCACATGATGTATTGTGGCCATTGTGTATGGTGACTGAAAATGATGATGTATCACTTTCAATAGTCTTTCAGAGGGGCTGTTTCAGGTTGAAGCCCCCCCTTTTTTTTTGGAAGGGCATGGCTTGACGGTCACAAGAACCCCCAAAGGTCCCAAGAGCCCCCAAGACTCTCCTTCCAAATTGGCCAAAAATACACTTGAAGGGTAGAAACCCTCTTTAATGCAGCTTGTAGGCTTTATAATTCCCATCTCTGCCATAGAAGAAGGATATAGGGAAGTTGGGTCATTCCAGATGTTTCTGGACTTCAGCTGCTAGCATCTGACATCTTTGTGCTGACTAGAAGTGGTGGGAGTTACAGTCCAACAACATCTGGAGGAATGTATGTTCTCCACCCCTGCCATAGATAATGGGGTGTAGGACACTTGTTTGTGAAAAGCTTCATGGCCTCAGAAGTCTCTCAGATGCCTTGGCATCATAGGATCACAGAGCAGGGATTGATAAGTTGTTGAACAGCAAACCCCAACTGTTAACTTCCAACATTGGGCCACTATAGCCAGGACTGAGGGGTCTTGGGAACTGTTCACGTATAACAGCTGAAGGCTGCAGTGGTCCATTCCTAAAATAGAAGATTGCTTTTGAGATAGAGGACTGTTCCCTGTAAAGTGGATCTTCTACAAGGAGGAAGGTGAGATATTACTAGATAAATAAGATACAGAACCACCATAGTTCTCACTGTGGAATTTGTACTAAAGAAGGCTAACATCTAGCTGATTTCTTCAGGCCTTCAGGAAATACAGCAAGTTTTTCTGTTCAGTAGAGCAACTTTAGGATGGGCTGCAGAAATGCAGTTGCTTTTTAAATAGATACAGTTTAGAGATGCAGTATAAAATGTAATATAATTAAAGAATAATATAATCAAAACATAAAAAGATCAACAGTATAAGGGAATTAAATTATCAATATTAAAGACAATTTAAAACATATGATTAAAGATGAGGACTATTTGGGATGCAAGTAAAGCAGTGATGCGAGGCAACTGTATCAGATGGTCTGCAGAAATTGGGAAAGAAAGAAGAAATGCTGAGCAGCAAATATTCGACAAAATGAAAGAAGTTGAGAAACGGATGAGGAAACATCCTTTTGATGAGAAAATCAGACTACAGATGAAAGTTTGCCAAGCTGAACTGAATCAACTTAACTTGAAAGAAATAGAACAACAAGTATGGAGAACAAGACATAATTATTTTGAGCAAGCAAATAAACCCTCAAAGCTTCTCTCCAATCTGTTGTGGAGAAGATGGAGTAAGAATATTATATCAGCGATAAAGACTGGAGAAGAGAGAATTGCTAAACATGAAGGAATAAAGTAGGCATCTTATAAGTATTATGAGAAACTGATGAGCAAGATTTCGAAAGTGAAAAAACAACAGGAACTGGAAGAATACTTGGATAGAACAAATAAATTAAGATTTACTGAAGATCACAGATTGATCCTGAATAAATCAGTTTCTATGATGGAAGTAATGGAAGCTATTAAGAACCTTAAGAATGATAAAGCTCCGGGTCCAGATGGCTTTACGGCAAGATATTACAAGACTCTACAACATGAGATTTCAATTCCATTGCGAAGTACTATAAATGAGATTATAAAAGAAGGAGTACTGGACACCTGGAGAGAGGCAAATGTGGTGCTAATTCCTAAAGAAGGCAGAGACTTAACAGATGTCAAAAATTATAGACCAATCTCACTTTTGAATATAGACTATAAGATTTTTGCTTCAATCCTTGCAACGAGACTTAAAAAGATGTTGGCTGAGCTTATTCATGAAGATCAGAATGCTTTTATACCAAAAAGATATTTAAGCAATAATATAAGAACAGTATTGAATATAATTGAATATTATGAAAAGCATAATGAGAAGAAAATAGCCATGATATTTGTTGATGCAGAGAAGGCTTTTGATATGATCAGTTGGCTGTTTTTGAAAACAGTAATGAAACAAATGCAAGCTGGAGATAGATTTCTTTCATGGATTGAAGCAATATATAACCAACAAAGAGCTCGATTGGTTATTAACGGAGATAGAACTAAGCAGATTGAATTGAACAGAGGAACAAGACAGGGATGTCCTCTGTCCCTTTTGTTATTCATATTGACAATGGAGATATTAAATAACAACATAAGAGAAGATAATGCTATAAGAGGAGTCCAAATCAAGAATTATCAATACAAACTTAAAGCATCTGCTGATGATTTGGTTCTGTTTCTTGAAGATCCTAAGAGAAGCATACAAAATCTTATTGGAATAATACAAGAATACGGAGAATTTTCAGGATTCAAGGTAAATAAAGAAAAAACAGCTTTGTTAATGAAAAACATGACAGACAAGGAGGAGAACGAATTAGCACTTGCAACTGGATTTGATAAAGTACAAAAAGCAAAATATCTAGGTGTCTGGATAGCAAAAAGGAATAATGAGCTGTTTCAAAATAACTATGAGAAAAAATGGAAAGAGAAAATTAAAGACTTGGAAAGGTGGACTTCCATGAAATTGTCTATGTTGGGGAGAATAGCGACTATCAAAATGAATGTTCTCCCAAAGATGAATTTTTTGTTTCAGAATCTCCCCATAATAACAAACAGTAAACCTTTCATACAGTGGAAAAAAGACCTGACCAAATTTATATGGCAAGGGAAAAAACCAAGAATTAAATGGAATATTATGACAGATCAAATACTACAGGGAGGAATGGGAGTACTGGATTTTCAATTATATTACAAAGCTGCGGCATTCATATGGTTAAAAGACTGGATTGACTTACAAGATACAAGAATGCTTGCACTGGAGGGAGCAGACCCGAGGATGGGATGGCATGCCTATATGTTTTATGATAAAGCAAAAATTGACAAAGATTTTTCGCATCACTATATCAGAAGATCGCTTCTGAAGATATGGAATAAATATAAGAGTAAATACATAAGGCAGCTACCCATGTGGGTATCCCCTCAAGAAGCTTTCTTTGGAAGATGGAACAGAGAAATGGCTGAGATATGAGGATATATTAGAGAAAACAATGACAAATGCTTATAAGATCAAATCAAGAGAAAAATTGGAACAGGAAGGATTGCCATTAAGTTGGTTTCCGTACAGACAGCTAAATGAGAGATTCCAGATGGACTTGAAAACCTATGGAATAGAATCCAAAGAAAGGACAGGAGTGATTAAATGGATCTTTGACAATCCACCGCATCTGTTAGCCCATATATATCAAGAAATATTAACACAGGAGAGACAGGAGGAGACTGTGAAATCTGCAATGATTTTGTGGGCACAGAATATTGGGCATTCAATTCAATTAGATGAATGGGAACAGAGCTGGAAAAGGACACAAAAATTTACAATGGCTCAGAATTTAAAATGTTTCATAGATGGTACATGACACTAGACAAGTTAAAAAAGATTTACAATACAGGTACAGGAATGTGTTGGAAATGTCAGAAAGAGGTGGGAACAATATTTCATATGTGGTGGTCATGTCCCAAGGCAAAGAAATATTGGAGTGAAATACCTAAAAAGATGTGTGAAATACTGAAGGTTCAATTTGTAAAAAACCCTGAATTTTATTTGTCAAACATGACAAATGTTCTTGAGAATACTAACATTAAGAGGCATTGGAGATTAATATTGTACATGATAACGACAGCTCGAATTGAATATGCCAAATTGTGGAAGTCTCAGCAAATACCCACAATCGAACAATGGTGGGGGACATTTATTGAGAATAGAAATGCGGATATTGTTTCACAAAGATTAAAGGAGAAATCGGACGATCAGATAAAAGCAGAATGGCAAATTGTAATGGGTAATTGCTGGGAACTGCCAAGTGAAAATGTCTGAATTATGGTTGAAATTAAAGAGGAATAACTATAACATAACAGGAGTTGATGAGAGAAATGCAAGATCGAGCACGTAAGATGAACGTGGAATTGTGAGGCATAATTTTTTATATGTGAGTAGATGTCTAGAAAATGAAAACTAGATCAGAGTGGAAGAACAAAAACATTATATGTAAAAGTACAATTTGAGATGAGGTTTTTTTTTTTATTTGTGAAACTTAATAAAATTATTTAAAAAAAACCAAAAAAAACATATGATTAAAAAATGGTTTAAAAAACAGTATAAGCAGTACAAGTGCAGCAGTACGAGTACAAAAACAGTACAAATGCAGCAACTTCTTAAAAGCCTGTTCTTTAAAATTATCCAACGCTCAAAATATTCCAAGTCTTGTTTAGAATAAAATAAGTATTTGCCTACCAGGAGAGTAAAGAAGAGGATATTCTAGTATCTCTATTGCTAGAAAGGGAGGTTTAGAACCTAGGGGCAATCACCAAGAAGAGCCTATTTTGTGTCCCTACCAGCTGTCCCTTTGAGAGTATTGAGCATGAGTGAAAGGCCTGTTTTGAGCATCTCAGGGCCTGGTTATGCTCATATTGGGGATGGGGGATATATGATGTGTGTAATAGTCTAGACTTAAGGTATATAGGGTGTTGTAACCAGCAGGGAAAAGGGGTGGCAGGATGCCAGAAACAATAGCAAAGCTGTTGTAACAAGGGGATCCTCATAACTAGGTCTAGTTAACAGTCTGGCTGAAGCTTTTTGTATCAGCTGAAGTTTCTGAACATTCTTCAGAGAGAGCCCCACAGAGAACTTTACAGTATTCCTAACAGGATGTACCTAAAGCATTTGCTTACTGTAGCCAGATCAGTTGTCTCCAGGAGTGGGCACAGTTGGTGTATTAGCTTTAAGTGTACAAAACCAGTCTTGGACACTGCAGAAACCTGGGCCTTCAGATTCAAGGCTGAGTCCAGGATATACCCAAACTGCTTACCTATAACTTCAAGGGAAATGCAACCCATCTCAGCACAGGCTGAATACCTATTCTCTGATCTTTTCACTGAACAGAATCAATATTATTTTCAGAGGCTCTGCTCTAAATATGACTACATTTGGATCCAGTAGTAGCTAGTGGCTTCCATGTCAGTTGGGCAGTGAATCCTCTTGGTTTTTGTTTAAGCTTTGAAGGAGCTAACCAAGGTGCTGGACTCCTTTAAAAGTCAGAGTATAACTGCTTCAGACTGAGCTCCTTTAGTCCTGCTCTCCTTTAAAGTTCAGACTTAAACCTAGAGGGAATTTAGCACCCCACCAACACTGAAGGTACTAGCCACCAAGGTCTAGATCTGACACTGTTATTGGATAATGCCACTGGCTAAGAGTAAAAGGTTTGTGATGTACATATGCGTAGCTTTCATGGGGAATTTATAAATGTTATTTTCACTGGAATTAATAAATGTTGGAACCTCTCTGTGTTTATCTTACTTTTTTAAAGCAGAAGAAATAGTTGCATCAATCATTTACAAATGAATGACTATGTGTGCCAGCTGTTATTTAAAGTTTCTTATGTACCACAGAATTAGTATCATGGAGAAACTGTTGAGCACAGGAGATGTGTTGATCAGAAGTGAATTCTTTTTCTTTTTGATCTATAGAATTGTATGTGGCTCTGTCTTTGATACAACGTGTGATCGTTTAAATAATTGGGGTCTTCATTCCTACTATTCATTTTGAGATAAGAACAACCTGTTGAAATGTAAGACGGTTAAATTTATGATAGCAGTGCATATTCTTACACCCATTCTTTCCAATTACTGATTTAAAAAGCCAATAATACAGACAGACACAGTGTAATTAAACAGGTACCTACTCTTTTGTGTCACCAGAGTAAAACAATGGAATGCTGGAGAGGTCTGAGTACAGTGCAGGAGAACTTGTCAGAATCTGCCCTTACGATAGGTTTGTTGCCCCATGACAGCTTGGCGAAGTTAGTTTTTTCATGATAACTACCAGGATCTTAAGTAGCTATGTTTATTAGACATGCTAATTACTCAGGATCTTAACTAGCCTGGGGGATTTTTAGAGGTGTAGTGCAAACAAATAGCTTTTGCTGGATCTGTCCTATTTACATAACTTTAAAGTAGATGATGATGAATACTTTGAAATAGTTCAAGATTTTCCATATCTTGGCTCAGTCATTAGCCAGAATGGAGACTGCATTCAAGAAATCAGAAGAAGTCTAGGACTTGGAAGGTCAGCTATGAAGGAACTAGACAAGATCCTGAAGTGTAAAGCTATGCCATTGAATACTAAAGTTAAGATTGTCCATGCCATCATATTTACCATTTCTATGTATGGTTGTGAAAGCTGGACAGTGAAGAAAGGCAATAAGAAGAAAATCAACTCATTTGGAATGCAGTGCTGGAGAAGAGTTCTACATGTACCCTGGACTGCTAAAAAGACAAATAAATGGGTCCTAGAGCAAAACAAGCCAGAATTTTCCCTAGAAGCCAAGATGACTAACCTGAAGCTGTTGTACTTTGGCCATATCATAAGAAGACATCACTCACTAGAAAAGACAATAATGCTTGATGAGATGGAAGGCAGTAGGAAAAGAAGAAGACTGCATTGCAGATGGATGGGCTCAATCAAGGAAAATATATCCTTGAACCTTCAAGACCTGAGCAGGGCTGTTGATGATAGGGTGACTTGGAGATCTCTCATTCATAGGGTTGCCATAGGTTGAAATTGACTTGATGATAGTTAATAACAAGAAGGAGGCCATGAGGGACAAAAGCACCCCATGGGAAAAATGTGGCATGTGATATGGGTGTGCTACAATTCTTGCTCTACCCATGATAATCCTATGAGGTCATTTATTATAGGCAAGAGGTACAAACCCCATGCAGATTGTTATGGGAAACAAAGCAGCAAACAATGGCAAAATGGGTGGTGGTGATGGCCTTCAAATACCAAAACAATAGCAGAATGAGTGATAATACTGATCCACAAAATTGCTGTCTTTAAGTTCCCAAATTAACCCCTATTATTTCAGGATGTCTTCATAAATCCTTAAAAACATTTTGTCTCCAAATGGGCTGGCAAACGTAGTCTGTCTTCAACAAGAGCCATGTGTTTGAAATAAAAGTTATGAGTCTTTGACTATATCATATTTTTATAATTGATGGTGGGACCTAGTCCAACTCTTCTTTGTTTCTTGCTTAAGCACTGCTTTTTTTTCTTGGTAGCTTCTGAGCCACTGATGACTTTGCTGACATTCTGACACGGTGTTCCAAGTTTCTGTCTTTTGTCCTGGCCAGTCACAGCTCCCGGTGGGGCACACAGCCCAAGCCACACACCCTCTGTAACATATATTTCTGAGCAGCTGTCTGATTCTAGCTGCCAAGTCCCAACCCATCTCATATAACCTCTTCATTGTTTGATTATGTAAGGACAACATGTGGGTAGAGGCTGCGGTTTCATTGGCCACCCATCCAAATGCCTGACTTATCCACAAAATGGATTCCCCCCACCAGCCTGATTTTACACGAAGCATGAAATAAAGATATCCTTATTATTACGACAAATATCTCCATGTGAAACAATCTTGAGTAGGTTAACCTGACCTTGGCATATAGTAGTTGTCCAGATTAGTGCGACCACGGTATTGCTGGGTAGGTTTCTGCTTAAATACACATTGAAATCTTCTTTTATCATTCTGTATTAGAAAACAGAAGACATGTTATATTATAACCACATTACAAGTATGGTAGCTCTCGAGTTCAGAATAGAACAAGCTTCTTTGCTCATAAAGGAAGGACTGTGTCTTTCCATCCCACTCTGAGCCTGGAATTTTAAATATATACTAGATTTTGGTACATGCATACACACACAGATTTTTTTTTATCTCACACAGACAGAAATGGATATGCATGAAGGTTTGCAGAATTTAATGTAGTTCCCTATTATTTTCAAAGATTTAATGCCCATGGTGTTTTTGTTTGTTTGTTTGTTTGTTTAAATGCACATGCATGATTCCATTATAAATGGCATTCCAGTGTGAATAATCAGAAGGGATCAGGGCTTGCTTGTACACAGGTTGCAGTAGAATATCACAACTTTACTATAGCTGACAGCTTTCTTTGCTCCCCTACCCCATTCCTGTACTTTTGACAGCAGCTTGTTCTGGAGGTATTATCAGTGTATAACACTTACACAAAGGCCATGAAAGCCATGGTATGCTAATTAATGAAGAACAAGCTGCTGGTGGATTGCTAAATTTGTTGGTGTCTTTCATACATTATGAGATGTAGGCATATTTTGGGTTGGATCCAGAAATCATGCAAACAGAGTGCTGCTTATGGGATGCCCTGCTAAAAGATGGACTGGGGAAAAACCAGTCTACCAATTCTTTCTACCCTCTTCAACTCCCTATTAAAAGCTGAAAAGCTAGTCCAGAAGATAGGCAGGGGGAGGGGGCTTCTAGAACATAATGTAAGGTTGCACCACAGCTTGGAAAAGGCTGTGAGTGTTTGTTTGGACTACAGGTTCCAGAATTCCATAGCCAACATGTCTATCTTCAAAAGATTTTGGAAACTGTAGGGGTAAGACAAAGCTGGATTCAACTTGTTGTTTCGCTTGTTGGAGAATTTGACATACTGGGATGTGACAGACCACATTTGTTGTCCATTGATGACATTTTGCCTTTGCTTTCACAATAGATTTATGCCTACATCTTTGAAAACATCAAATCCATTCAGCTGGAAGCTCTGCTGCTGTCCGTGGTGAGCATTGCTGTCCTCGTTATTGTGAAAGAGTTGAATGAGAAGTTTAAAAGAAAAATTAAGGTGGTTCTTCCCATTGATTTGGTTTTGGTAAGTAAGTAGAAAATTAGGGTTTGTTCTGCCACTGGAACTGGTGTGCCTGAAGTCAGTTCAGAGCATAGCTATGTTCTTTTGCCGTTAGGATAATGTTTTAAGCAGTTTTGTTAAATACAGGTGTACTATTTATCAGCAGATTTTGTCACAAGTAGAATAGTAGATAACTATAACAAAACAGAAAACACTGATGGATTGATTTTGATTCTGAGCTTTGAACGTTTTTTATGCTTGCTAACTGTAGTTTATGAATCATAGCCAAGCAGTACTGTGATGCTCAAAGGTAAGGCCCAATTTCCCCTCCTGCCCAATAGTGTACTAATTAGTCTATTTTCATTGTAATCAAAATGCTCTGAACATACAATATTAAAAAAAATAGTGTAGTTCTAGAGTAGAAGTACCTTCTGGGCATGTACGTTTGGTACAAAATCCAACTCACCTTGCCCCATCCCCACCCATGCAAATAACTTCTAAATAATTTCAGTGGAGGGATTGTGCATTCAACCATTTATGCAAGCATACTTTGCACATTTATGCAAATGCCAATAAAATGAATAGCATCAGCTTACAAGCACATAAGACAAACTCCATGTGTGTCTGTGGATGTACTGTAGAAATTCTGACTCTAGGTATGTATCAATAAGGCTTGGCCTTTGCTGTATTATTTTTAGTGCTATTTATACTTTTATAGTTTTATATTTAGTGCTATTTATATTTTTACTGCTATGTATACCTTTATGCTGCCTTTCATTATATAAATTCAGGCTGATATACAAAAATTAATAAAAAAGTCCTATAAAAACATCTGCAACTGCAACAAGATACACTTTCTCACTATACACTCATTCATCTGCAACACTAGCAGGGCTGAAGTTAGGGGATTATGTGGCTATGCATGACCCTTGTTTGTGGACTTTCTAAAGGGAACTGGTTAGTGAACAGAATGCTGGACTAGATAGGCCTTTGGTCTGATCCACCATGGCTTTTATGTAAATGCCACCCTGCACTGTTTCTGCTTGTGTGGCTGTCTTATACATGGTCACATGGTTAATACAAAAGTCTGAAGAAGAGTTCGCAAGTGTGCGCAGTAAATGCAGTTACAACGTTCCCATGATTGGAAGTGGGAACATTGCCTTACCATGGTTCTTGATCATAGCAGAATATTAATCAGCAGAATATTCCTATGAGCTCCTTTGGGATCTTTGCACCAAGAGCATGTATTCTACAACACAGCCTGAAATGTAAGAATTTTAAGGGGCAGAGCTATAACGTTGCTTGCTCATGTTCCCCCCTCCACCCAGTTTTAGTCTAATCTTAATGCAAATTTAATGATAGAACAGACCTTTCAGTGGTAAGGAAATCCTAAACTAATAATCAGACCCAATATGATACTCAGCATGTCAGAAACTTACAACGTGATGGCTAATCAGTTCTCACATTCTGTCTTAAGAAAATATGAATCTAATGCCAATGAATACCTACTGTTACAGGTGAATCTCAGTTTATTTCAGGGTTGCATTCCTGGATTTGCAATATAAAGCAAGACTGATATAAATGAGGGGAGCCAGTTCCACCAGAAATTATTGGGGACCATAAGGATACATTCAGATAGAGCTGAAGTAGCTACAAACTTAGCAGTTTTATTTAAGCTGACACCAATTTTAAAGAGATTTAACACATATAATATCAGAACTTAACTTTTTCTAGCTATTGAAACCCTTCCCTTCCAGGCAATAAGATTCCAGTTGCTCACTCCTCATATAAACAGCTAGAGAAAACCTCTTCCAGCTATACCAAATGCTAAGATTCTAGCTTCTTTATCATCCTCCTGCCCCACTTCTGAGCACCAGAGAAAACCCTTCTTCTGATGTAAGATTCCACCTTCTTCTTCAAACCCCTCTTCTAAAGAGTCGAAGGAAACCAATTCATCCAATGACAAGATACCAGTTTGTTTTTCTTCTGACTCTCATCTAAACAGGCAAAGAAAACTCCTTTCTCCAAATGATAGCAGATCCCAGTATTTTCCTTCTCTTCAAACCTCCCCCTAAATAGGCAAAGGAAAACCCTTCCTTCTAACAATACCAAGAATGTGGTTGCTATTTTCTTTTTTTCTTTTTTTTTGTAAGTAATTTTTATTAAAATTTTAAATGAAAAAGAATAAAAAAGCCCCCCTCCCCGCTTTCAGACATCCATTTTTCCCAGTTGAATCTGATTTTACCATTCCATTCCATATAAACATTCCATTCCATACATTATCTCTGTTTTACAACAATCATAAACTATTATTTTTAACTTGTATTTAACTATTTACATTTTATCTTTTACCATCTCATTTTGTCTTTCACCTTTCTCACATCTTTCTTTCTTTTACCCTATCTTATTCTTTTATCCAATTCAATACCTCTTGCCATTCTCTTTCAAAGCCCTGGATTGGCTTATTTTTAAGTGAAAAAGTTAGCTTTTCTCTTGCTACCATATCCAGGACTTTGAATTTCCATTCTCTTATATCAATATTTTTTCCTTCTTTCCAATGTTGAGCATAAGTCAGTCTTGCTGCAGACATTATATATAACAATGTCTTTTGATGAGATCTTATTTCTCTTTGTTGCCCTAACATATTCAGCTAATAGATTTCTGGCTTCATTTCAAAGTTAAAACCATACAATATTTGAATTTCTTTTTATATATATAATTATTTTTATTCATTTAAAATCATAAAAATAAAACATTCTATATTTTTAAGATTAACATAGTTATGCTTCAATATGTACACAATACATATTTATATAACGTATATCTTACAATCTGTATCTTATTCATGCATTCTTTTACATAAAAGGAAGAAAAAGGAAACCAAAAAATAAAAAAATAAAGCAAATTTTAATACCTACTTACTAACCTTCCCTTATCACATTTACATAATTTGTGGTCTGTTATAACTTATCTGTATTTGACCAACAATTCTATATGCTCGGTACTTCAACATTCATACCACTACCTCTTTCCCTTGTTACTTAACTCTTACAATAATGTCTTACTCCTCTAAGCTTTTTGTCCATACATTTTTATTTATCTTAACCTGTGTTACACGGGTGATTTTCTCTTTTAGCCCATTTCACTCCATCTTATTTAATTCATTTACTACTGTTTTTCCCCATTTGGCTTCCCAAAGGGGAATAACCAAATTCCATTCTTCAATAATCTGCTTTCTTGGTTTATCTGTCAATATTGATGTTAACTTATCCATTTCCCATAATTCATATAGTTTCCAGAGCCAATCTTCATTATCAGGAACTTCTTTTAATTTCCATTTTTATGCAAATACTAGTCTTTCCGCTGTTACCATATATATTACCATTTTTCTCAGTGAATTCTTTTTAAAATGTTTAGTGTCTAACATGTTCAGTAAATATATTTCTGGATTCATTGGATAGTTGATTTGAAGAGCATTAACAATACATTTGTGAATGCCCTTCCAGTATTTCTTTGATTTAGCGCAAGACCACCATATATGGTAAAACGTCCCTCTCTCAGTACATTTCCAACATGTATTTTTCATGTTTTTGCTTATTTTGGCAATTTGAACTGGTGTATAATACCATCTAAAATATATCTTACAGTAATTCTCCTTTAAGTTTGTACTTATACAATGTTTTTTTACATCTTTACATCTCCCAGCTCTGTAGTGGAATTTCATGTCCCAAATTTTGCGCCCATCTTATCGTATTGTCCTTAACCGTCTCTTCTTCCATACACAAATTTAACAATATTTTATATATTTTGCCTATCAAATGATCTGTTCCCGGTTTTAATATTCTATCAAACTCCTTCTCCCTTATTTCAATTCCTTGCATCCTCAAATCCATATTAAATCTTTCTCCCAGTTGCCTTTGCAACAACCAGTGTGAGATAATACCACTCTTTATCATATCCTCCTTACTTTTCCGCAGTATATTATCCCCTTGAACTTTTATTAGGTCTTTATATGTTAACCATTTGTTAAGTTGGGGTTTTTCTCTTCTATAAAACGCTTCATGTGCTGACACCCATTGTGGTATTTTTATATATAATTTATTCCTATATTGTAACCAAACTTTTTTTTTTTTATTAATTTTATTAAATTTCACAAAATAAAAAAAAGTTCTTTAAATTGTAGTTTTACATGCATTATTTCTGATCTTCCTCTCTGGTCTGGTCTTCACTTCTCGCAAATCACTCTACATGTTACATTAGAATCACAATACAATGATAATCTCAATTGTTTGAACAAGCATTTCCCTCTACTACTCACTCAAAATACTGTCATTTCATCTTGTCAGTTCCCAGCTTTCACTTCATTCTGCTTTCTCAAATTGACATTTTCTTTGCTGATCTCTTATGAACTTCTACTATCCTCTCATATATTTCCTACCAACTCTCCATTACTTAACTGAAGTCTTGCTGTTATAAAAGAAAAAGTCTATCAATGTGTATCTGGAAGTCTGAGCAATTATTACTGTAACAGTCCCTCACCTTCTTTCCCTGGATTCCATTGTATTTTAATATCTTGTTTCCCACTTCTGCTCTAAGTCCTATTCAACCCCTTTCTGTCCTTCAACAATATCATAATGTTCATTTTCAAAAAAAATGTCGATATATCAATCATTTGTAAGCTTAATTGACATTGCCACATAACACACATAATTCAAAACCCTGTAATTGACTCCGCTTCCCATTCCCCTCTCTCATCAGGGACTTTGCAGCCCAGAAATACTTCTGAAAGCTTTCCATATTCTCATGGTCGCTTATACTCCCAGCTGCTCTGTCCCAAAGAGTGAGGGTATTTAACTTGAATACTTTCCCTCATAAACCCCCTCCCCACCAAGTCTTTGCTGCCCGGATTTTCCTGAAGATTTACTGTATTCTTAAAGTCGCTTTAATTCCAGGCTGCTCCAACCAAAGGTGTGAGGGTATTTGCTTGAAGTTCTTCCATCGTAAACTTATCCATCTCAATGACCCTTTCCTCCCATCCTGGACTTTGCTGCCCGAAATTATCTTGAAAATTTTTTATATTCTTATAGACACTTGAATTCCAAGCTGCTCAGTCCATGGGTAAAAGGGTATCTACTTAAGTACCTTCCATCACAAACTTAGGAGTCTCATTACCCCTTTCAACTCTTTGACAATATCCCAATATTTAAAAAAGTAAAAATATATCAATCACATACATATGCTTAATTGACATTGCTGAAATACATTCACTTGTCATATTTAAAACCCTGTGCCAACACCTTTTGTTCCCCCCTCCCTTCTTGGACTTCACTGCCTGGAGTTTGTTTCTGAAGATTCACTGTATTATCGTAGTCGCTTAAATTCCAGGCTGCTTCATCCATGGGAATGAGGATGTTTTGTTAAAATGACCTTCCAGCACAATCTCGGCAGTCTCAACAATCCCAATCCAAATAGAAGTCAGGAAACAAGAGTCCCAAAACAGAAGTTAAAAAATTCTCCAGGTATTCTTCTAAAGTCCAAAATCCATAACAAAAGAACCAATACTCCACTTGTCTCAGTTCAGCCAGAATATTAAAATAACAAATTATAAAATCTTCAGTGTCGAAATGAAGAGTATTAAATTTTAGAAACTCCAATTTTTTCCCTTAAGGCAATACCAACTGCTCATTTATTTGACATTTTAGAGTGTAAGTCCATATTAGAAACCAAAAGTCTCTTACTGATATTAGCATCATTCATCGTGAGAAAGCAGATATATCTCTTAGCCTTTTCTTTAAATTCAGCCACCCCTTTAAGATGAAAGCTCAGCATTTAGCACTCACATTCCTGGGTCCCTCCATTGCTTCGCTCCTGCACAGCGTTGCAAGCCAGCTCTGTTGTGATAATCACGAAGTGAAGACCAGAGCAGGTTATGTTGTCTTATTCTTTTCAGCTTTAAACTTGATTTCTTAGTTAAAAGTTGGCAGCGGCGCTTGTGCCGCTCAAGCGACGATCCCACTGGCTCCGTCCAGGTCCTTCGACCCTCTGATGCTTCCCGCTCCCCCAGCCGGGTAGAGCCACGCGCCAGTTGTGGGGTCCCCTTTGGACCCTTTCCACATCCCTAATACCAGAGGGGTGTTTTGCCGCTTCTGGATGTCCAAAGAAGCGGCTGGATTCCAGCGGGTGACTGCTTGGAGCCGCGCCATTGCGCAGCTTCTTTCCGAGCAGCCACTCGCGCCCGTCATGCGACCAGAAGGGGGATTGTAACCAAACTTTTAACAATGGTTTTCTTATAAAATTATTATTAAATTCCTTATTCACCTTTACCTTGTCATACCACATATATGCGTGCCAGCTGAAAAAGAGATCCACCCCTTCTACATTTAATAATCTCACATTTTCTAACTTGATCCAATCAACTACCCAGCAAAGGCAACTGGCATGAAAATATAATTTTAGGTCAGGTAGTCCTAACCCACCTCTTTCTATTGTATCCTTTAATATAGTCCATTTTATCCTTGTTTTTTTACCATTTCAGATGAATTTTGATAGGTCCTTCTTCCACTGTTTAAAAGGTACATCATTTGAAATAATCAGAAGATTTCGAAACAAAAATATCATTTTAGGTAGAATGTTCATTTTAATCGTAGCAATTCTTCCCATTAATGATAAATCAAGTTTTGACCATCTTCTCAAATCTTCTTTTATCTCTCCCCAGACATTTTTATAGTTGTTGTCATAAAAGTCCGTGTTGCTGTTGGTAGTATTGATTCCTAAATATCTCACTTTTTTTGAGACTTTGAATTGGGACAGTTGTTCAATTTCCTCTTCTTCTTTTTTTGTAATATTCTTTGTTAGCATCATCGTTTTATCCATATTAACTTTAAATCCCGCTACTTTTCCATAATCTTGGAAGATCCCCACTAATCTTGATATACTTTTAATTGGATCATCTAACATAATTACAAGATCATTGGCAAAGGTTCTTAATTTATACATTTGATTCCCAATTTTAACCCCTTTTATTTCTATATCTTGTCTTGTCTTACAGTTTAGCATTTCTATCACCATTACAAAAATTAAAGGCGACAGGGGGCAACCTTATCTTGTTCCCTTCTTAATATCAAATTTTTCTGTTTTTTCTCCATTAATTACAATATTCGCTGTTTGATTATTATATATCAATCTTACCCAATTAATGAACCTTTCCCCCATATTTATCTTTTTTAATACCTCCATTATGAATCTCCATTTTACATTATCAAATGCTTTTTCAGCATCTACAAAGATCAGTCCCATTTTTTTTCATTATGTTTATGATAATATTCAATTGTGTCCAATATTACCCTTACATTATCTTTTATTGATCTACCCGGCAAAAAACCATTTGGTCCTCATGTATCCAATTTTTTAGAATTTTCTTCAATCTATCTGCCAGAATAGATGTAAATATCTTATAATCAGTATTCAGAAGGGATATTGGCCTATAATTTTTTGCTTCCAACTGATCTTTGCCTTCTTTAGGTATTAAAGTAATTGTTGCCTCTCCCCATGAGTCCGGTCTATCCATCATTTCCAATTCATTAAATAACTTTTGAAGGGGGTCAATTAGTTGATCTTGAAACACTTTATAGTACCTTGCCGTGAATCCATCCGGTCCTGTTGCTTTTCCAATTTTCAATTTTTGGATTGCCGTTCTAATTTCAACTTTCATAATAGGTCTATTTAACTCTAATCCTTGCTCTTCTTGAATTTGAACCACTTTAATTTCTTCCAAATATTTTTCAATGTGTTGTATATATTCTTCCGTATCTTCTGGATCCTCAAATAATTTCTTGTAGTAGTCATGGAATATTGACTTAATTTTTCTTTGATGTCTGTGTATCTTATCCCCTTCTTTAATTTCCATAATCAATCTTTTCTCTTTTTCCTTTTTCAATCTATACACTAACCATTTTCCTACTTTGTTAACGTGCTCAAAAAACTTTGTTGTGTGTATTTTCTCTTCTTTTCTATTTCCAATCTATCTTCTGTGGACATTTGTCTCTGCAGAATTTTAATCTCTCTTAGTAACTTTAAATTCCTTGGATCTTTCTTTAACTTTTCCTCTTTCTTCTTAAATTCTTCCACAATGTTTTGGCATTTCTGCTTCCTTAATTTCTTCCTATAGGCTTCCTGTTGTAGAAATAGACCTCTTATCACTGCCTTTCCCGCGTCCCATACTGTCTTATTTAACGTTCCTTTTCCAGTGTTTTCTTTAAAAAAGTAATTTATTTCCTGTTTTATCTTATCTGTTACCTTTTCGTCCCTTAAAAGCTCATCTTTTACAGTCCATCTATATTCACTCTTCTGTTCTTGTATTGTCATCATAATGGGACAGTGATCTGATAAAGACCTCGGTAGGATCTCCATTTTCTTGATTTCTTTACATAAAGTTTTAGATATCAAAAACATATCGATCCTTGACCAAGTCTTGTGAACTTCTGGAAAGTAAGTGTATTCTTTAGCATCTCCATACAAATATCGCCAAACGTCACTTACCGATACTAGATCCATAAATTCGTAAAATGTCTTTGGTAATTTTCTTTGTGGCGTTTTCCCCTTCTTTTTTAATGTCTGATCCAAATCTGTGTTTATCACGCCATTCCAGTCTCCCATGACTACTGTTTCTTGGTAGTCATATTCTAGTAATTTCTTTGTTAAATTTTCGTAGTAAGAGGTTTTATTTTCTAGTGTTCCATAAATTCCCACAAATAGAATCTTATTGCAAGTTGTCTCTACCTCTATTCTGATTAGCATACCTTTATTATCCTTAAAGATCTCTTTTGCATTGTATTTTTTGTTCACATAAATCGCCACTCCCTTTTTTTCTTCTTTATTGATGTTGAAAACTCATGTCCCAACTTCCGGTTTTCCCTATATTTCAAGTCTTTATCTCTTATGTGGGTTTCCTGTAACTAAATTATGTCTGGTTTTATTTTTTCTAAATGATGAAATACTCTTTTTCTTTTAATTGCCACATTCATTCCCCTAACATTCCATGAAATTATTTTCATAGTCTGTATGTTTTTTTTTCCTTCTTCTTACTCTAGATTCTTGTTCTTGTTCCTGTTCTTTTTCTTTTTCTTCTTCCTCTGTCTCCTCCTCCTCTTCTTCCTGGTCTGTATCTCCTTCCTTTTCTTGGTCTGTTTTCCTCACTTCCCTTTCAAGCTCTTCACTTAATCTCCTTTGGTGATCTTTTTGGATTCCTTCCAGTTCTACCCATGTTGTCTCTTGATCTCTTCCTTGTTCTTGTTCCTCTATACGACTTCTCCTCAGTTCCTGCTTATATCTCTTTAAAAAGTCTTGTGCTTTTAAAGTTGTGTTTAGTGTAAATCCTTTTTTGTTTATATGTAAAAGTAACTCCTTCCAATTTGCACCAACGATAGGATATTCCACTTCTTTTTAACACTTGAATTTCATCATGTATTTCTTTCCAAAACTTTTTTGCTATTTTACAGGTCCACCACATATGGAAAAAAGATCCCTCTTTCTCATCACATTTCCAACATTTTCCATTCCCATTTCTTGTTATTTTTTTCAGTTTTACAGGTGTCATGTACCATCTATATAACATTTTATAAAAATTTTCTCTTAAATTCAAACTTGGTGTAAGTTTTACATTTGTCTTCCATGCCCTCACCCATGTATCCAACTCAATTGGATGTCCTATATTTTGAGCCCATCTAACCATGTTATTTTTAACAATTTCTGATTCCATCTCTCTTTGTAGCAATATTTTACAAAATCTGGAAATTCTCTTTTTCTGGTCCCCTTTCATCAATACATCCAGTTCATTTTCATTTCTTTCAAACCCATATAATTTTTGATCCATTTTAAATCTCTCTTTTAATTGTCTCCATGGGGACCAGTTAAATTCATGGCCTTGCTCTTTTAATTCCTCTTCTGTACTCATTCTTAACTTTGTACCATCCTTTTTCAGCAAGTCTTGATACATCAATAATTTTCCCTGTTTTGTTGGAGCAATATTAAATGCTTCTTGGGGTGAGGTCGCTATTTGCAATTATGCAGCTTGCACGAGAGTTTCATTTACTTATTTTTGGAGAAATGTTATTAAGTTTAAAATGTTTTAAATTACAGCACCACAAATTAGGACTTGGCTGTACTATGTTGTTTTAGGTTAGTATCGGTAATAATAATTATGATGATATTAACTTTATTCTATTACTGTTTTTCTCAAAATTGGGACTCATTTATTTATTTTTAGTTATTTTTTCTTGTTACTTGATCTATAGATAATTGCTACCTCTGTTGCCTGCTATTCTGCTGATATGGAGCACAGTTATGGCTTGGAAGTTGTGGGACATATTCCAGAAGGGTAAGGTGTTTTTATGTGGTTGTAGGTATATATATATTAAGGGTGTAAATCTTTCCTTATTTTGTTCTTCCATGAAAGAATAAGTTTTCTTCCCACCACATGAGATCATGCAAGTTCTTATGCATTTTTTTTTTTTTTTGGGTGGTAGGGGGGCATTTTGGGACTTTTTCCCCCCGAGAATTTCATTTTTCCTTGAAATTTCATTTTCCTATGTTTGGTGCAACCTTCCCCCCAGCCCCCCCCTCATTTGTGAAATTTGTGACATTCCTAGGTCACTTATGTCTTCAGTATGGTTTACATTCTGCTCCTCATGTTAACATACTAGAATCACAAGCAATTCTTTTAACCCATTGCAGTATCTACTGAAAGGTTCTGTAAAGGTTTGAAGTGCCCCACTGTATAGACCAGCTCTCCCAAACCCTGTGTGTTCCACATGGGTTCCACTACAACATTTATCACTCTCAGATAGCATGGGCATAATAGCCCAACTCGTTTGGAGAACAGTAAACTGGGAAAGGTTGGGGTAGCCAGTGATTCCTAAATCATAACTCTCTGTTTCAAACTGCAGATATTACCCAGGATCAAAAGAGTTACTTTCAGCATTTTTAAAGAAGGGCTTGGATGTGTACAGTAGGATTTTAAAACTTTTTAAAAAAAGCATAAAGCATAAAAGCATATCCCTGTACCATATCACAAACCGCTTTTGAAAGTCTTTTCTATTTAATAAGCAATTTGTTACATGTCAGTTTGGAAAACACAAATCCAAACTGCCTTTGGAGTGTGGAACCAGTTTCACATTTATCTGTACTTTGGTCAGTGAAAAAAGCTTGTCATTTTCTAGGCATGTTACACAGCCAAGTATTTTTGAGCAATTACTGATATCAGATATCAGGTCCCAGCTTAAGTGAGCACTGGAACTATCAAAAAGAAAAGGAAAAAATAATGCAAGTTATTAATGAATCACTTTTCTTAGGTGCCGGCCATCAAGTAAAAAGATTAGTGAGTAAATAAGGCTCTGAAGCTAATACAAAATAGCAGCTCCTAGTATAATCTGTAAAGGTGCAGTTTAAATCCAGCACAGCCGTTCATTCCCTTTGTAGCCACAGACAGTCATTGAGCTTTATGCTTTTTGTGCACACTGCACGGTTACAGCACTTTGATTTTACTTTGTCATGGCTCCATCATATGGAATCCTGAAATTTGCGGTTTGGTGTGGCATTAGAGCTTTGAGACAGATGACCTTTAATACCAGTACAACTCATGGATTCCATAGAAGGTAGCCGTGACAGTTAATGTATAAAATCATAGAATTATAGAGTTGGAAGAGACCGCAAGGGCCATTGAATCCAATCCTCTACCATGCAGGAATACACCATCAAAGCATTCTCGTCAGGTGGCCATCCAGCCTCTGTTTAAAAAACTCCAAAGAAGGAAACTCTATCATACTCTGAGGCAGCATATTCCACTGTTGGACAGCTCTGATTATTAGGAAGTTCCTCCTAATGTTTAGATGGAATCTCTTTTCCTGAAGTTTGAAGCTACTGCGCTGTGTCCTAGGCAATTTCTGCACCGGGCTTTTAAAATGGCGCAGAGCGACCTCCAACGGAGGTCTTCTGCAACGTAGAGTGGACTGGGGTGGACTACTTTTTGTAATTCTGTACTTCAGTCTGGTTCTGCGTGACCGGAACTGGTCGCGCAGTGTGCTTTTTAAAAACCTCTTTTTAGAGGTTTTTAAAAAGCATGGAGCACGCGACTCCATGTTGCTCCGTCGCCGCGCTCCAGAGCAGATTTGCAGGTGCGCACAAGTGCGTTCCTGCAGATCTTCTGGGGGCAGGCTTTCAGCTGGCGAGCTTCTTCGGTTGGTGGAGAGCCTCCACCAACCGGAAGCCGCCATTTTGGACGCTGGAGCAGTGCGGAGCGACGAGCTCGCACTGCTCCTCGTCCTGATGGACTCACCCGGACGCTCAGGAAATCTGGTGAGTCCTGTTTTTGCGCGGTTCCCTCCCCACGTCTGGAAAGGGCCCTAGCCTGTGAAGCAGCAGAGAAGAGGCTTGCTCCACCCACCATATGACATCCCTTCAAATATTTAAATTTAGCTATTATGTCACCTCTTAACCTTCTCTTATCCAGGCTAAATGTACCCAGCTCCATATGCCACTTCTCATAGGGCGTGGTTTCCAGACCTTCAACCATTTTGGCCACCCTCTTCTGAACACTTTCCAGCTTCTAGCTAAAGTAGGATCAAATGATACAGTTGTGTTGAGTGAAAAAGACCTCTGTCATAGCTACAGTAATGTGTAGATAATATATAAACATTCTTGTATTTTTGCCCCAGATGGAAAAAATACTGAAATTTTTCTCTCACACAAAAAACAAACTAAGCAAAGACTTATTTACCCTATCCTGCCTACCATCTGGCACATTGCACAGAAGTTTTACCTTACAGTTTATTGAAATAATTACTGGGTTAGTGTGTATTATGCATGGGAGAATGCGGGATATAAATAAATAAATAAATAAATAAATAATATACATAAATGCGTCACACGGCTATGTTAGCTAGGGGATTGTTGGCATTATAGTTCAAAAAGGAAAATCTTCCAGGCTCAGGCTTTGTTACAGATCTCAAGAGTAACTGTACATTTAAGAGTACTGGGATTAAAAAGGGATGAGTGCATTTTTAGTCAAAAGACAGCCCATAATGCAGTAAATTCATCATCTGATAAAACTAGTCTGCTCTCCACAAAAGTTTATGTGAAATAAAATTTGTCGGTCCTTAAGGTGCTCCAAGACTTTTCATTGTTTATAATACTATAAATGTGATTCATTCAGTGCTGCCCCCCAGAAGTCCCTTACAATGTAAATATATGCCTTTCTGTTGAAAACTAAGCTCTGTTAAGTGGAGCTTACTTCTAAGTAAATCAGTATGGGGTTGCAGCCAATATATACAAGTTGTAGAAATGTATATTCTCTCCATGTGACCATGCAAAGGAGATTGTCTTGCATGTACAGCTTATACATGTATAGACTATTCACAAGGGAATTGTCAGTCCAAGTCCTCTTTCCTTTCCACATTGTCATGAGAGTGATGGTTGTTGGGAATAAGTGAAACTTAGAGGTACCATGAGAAAAATGCCAATAATCTCTCTCAGACTTAGAGTTTAAGACAAAGATCTCCAGTATGTATTACAATTATTTCAGTGTATTAGCACAGCTTTGTTAAGTAAAAGCAGGCAAAACAGCACACTTTTATATTTGACAGATGTTGTAGCACTGAAAAATATAAATATTGCTTAAAAGTTATCCTTCTTAAACTAAGTTTAATATCTGATGTGGGGGGGGGGCAGATTGTGGTTTTGTGGCTATAAAATAAGGAAATTCTATCAGAACTGAGTTCTCAGTGCCCACACCTAATTAATAGGAACCTTTCTGTTCACAGTTTAAATACTGTCAGCTGTCTCTTTTCCTCTGCCATTTTTAATGTATTTTTTCACATCTCTCCTTTTCTTCCCAAGTTATAGCTTTGTGACTAGTTAACTTGAAAAATTGAAAGTTGCAAAAAAAGAAAGTGAAGATGAACAAGTTTGTTATAGAATGGAAAGGGGAAGCCAAGCAAAGTCAGACATGCATTGTAGACTTTAAGAAAGCTGATTTCAGTAAACTCTGCAAAATACTCGGTGTGATCTCATGGTCAGGAATAGAAAAAGGGAAGGGAGTTCACAAGGGATGGGAGTTTCTTAAAGGTGAGATAGAAAATTTTGAGGTATCTAAATAATCCAGGATGGATGTCTAAAGAACTTTCATTTGAGCTAAGATTTAAAGGGGACATGTACAGGAAATGGAAAAAAGGGGAAATAATCAAGGAGGGATTCAAACAAATAGCCAGCAAGTATAGGGAGGAGGTCAGAAAAGCTAAAGTGCAGGATGAGCTCAGGCTTGTTAGAGAAGTTAAAAACAATAAAAAGGGATTTTTTGGTTATGTCCATAGCCGAAAGGAAGAACAAGGAAATGGTAGGGCCACAGCTTGGAGAAAATACCAAAATGCTAATAGGGGACAGAGAAAAGGCAGAACTATCCAACATGTTCTTTGCCTCTGTCTTCTCCCAAAAGGAACATAGTGCTCAACCTGATGAAAATGGATAAGTTGATGCAGTAAGGAAAATACAGCAGAGTATAGGTAAAAAGGTAGTACAGGAATACCTGACTACTCTAAATGAATTCAGGTCTCCAGGACCAGATGAACTACATGCAAGGGTACTGAAATAAGTGTCAGAAGTATCTCAGAACCACTGGCAATAATCTTTGAAAATTCCTGGGGAACAGTAGAAGTCTCAGCAGACTGGAAGAGGGCAAATACTGTCCCCTTCATCAAAAAGGGGGAAAAAGACAACCCAAACAATTACCACCTAGTCAGCCTGACATCAGAATCAGAAAAAATTATAGAGCAGATCATTAAACAGGCAATCTATAAGCACTTAGAAAGGAATGCTGTGCTCACTAAAATTCAAAAACAAGTCATGCCCGATTAATCTTATTTCTTTTTTAACACAGTTAGAAGCTTGGATATGAAGGGAATGATGTAGATAAAGCATTTCTTGACTTCGGTAAGGTCTTTGGCAAGGACCCTCATGATATTCTTGCAAACAAGCTAGTAAAATTTGGCTAGACAATGCTACTGTTAGGTGGATTCCTAATTCCAACTGAACCCAAAGGGTGGTCACTGATGGCTCCTCCTCATCCTGGAGAGAAATGACTAGTGGGGTGCCACAGAGTTCTGTCCTGGGCCCAGTGCTATTCAACATCTTTATTAATAATTTGGATGAAGGAATAAAGGGCATTCCTATCAAATTTGTAGATGACATCAATTTAGGAGGGGTAGCTAATACCCCGGAGGACAGGATCAGAATTCAAAATGACTTTAACAGATTAGAGAGTTGGACCAAAACTAACAAAATGAATTTCAGCAGGGAGAAATGTAAGGTACTACACTTGGGCAGAAAACAATGAAATGTACAAATATAAGATGGGTAATACCTGGCTTGACCACAGTAAATGTGAAAGGGATATAGGAATCTTAGTTAGACCACAAGCTGACTCTGAGTCAGCAGTGTGATGCAGCAGCTAAAAAAGCCAATGTGATTCTAAACTTCATCTATAGTATAGTGTCTAGGTCAAAAGAAGCGATAGTAGCACTCTATTCTACTTTGGTCAGACCTCACTTGGAATACTGTGTCCAGTTCTGGGCATCACAAGTCAAGAAGGATATTGACAAGCTGGAATGTGTCCAGAGGAGGGTGACCAAAATGCTGAAAGGCCTGGAAACCGTGTTGTATGAGGAGTGGCTAAGGGAGCTGGGTATGTATGAGAAGAGAAGGTTAAGAGATGATGTGATAGTTATGTTTAAATATTTGAGGGGATGTCATATGGAAAACAGAGCAAGTTTAGGACATGGACCAATGGCTTTAAACCTCAGAAAAAGAGATTCCGTCTAAAGATTAGGAAGAATTTCCTGACGGTAAGAGCAATTTGACAGTGGGCTACGGTGCCTGAAATGCTGGTGGAGTCTCCTTCTTTGGAAGTTTTTTAACAGCGGCTAAACAGATGGCCGTCTTTGATGGGGTATTCCTGCACGGCAGGGGGTTGGACTGAATGACCCTTGTAGTCTCTTCCAACTTTATGATCCTAAGCTGTCCAGGGAGGGAGTTCCCGGCTATAAAGCACCACTGGAAAAGGATCTGTACCTGGTACTTAGCAAACATGATAGATCTCAGTACTGTTACTAATATTAATAATCATCTATCAATGGAGAAGTGTTTTTACCTTAAATCTGTCAATGTTTGTGGTCACAATAAGGTGGTTGTAAATATGTGATGATCCATTTCAGTAAATCAGGGTTCACTTGTGGCTTTTAAATTTGGAATGCAAGCACTGGCAATACTTTTTAACATTTGGATAGTAAGCCTTTTCCAGCTGGGCACAGTTGCTTTCTTATTGTGTTGTACCATCCTCCACCACATAGGAGTGTACTTATTTTTACAGTATACCAGCTCCTCAGCCTCCACCCATGAATGTCCTCCCTGAAGTTGTTACAGAAGCATTTGGAGTGGCGCTAGTGGGCTATGTTGCATCACTAGCCCTTGCCCGCTCTTCAGCGAAAAAGTTCAACTACTCTGTGGATGATAACCAGGTAAAAAGTTCTTGTTCGTTGTTTCTATTGTTGCCAAGCTTTTCATTTTATTTATTAGTTACATTTATATCCCAGCTTTCCTCAAACAAGCTCAAGGCAAGCAGCATGTCCCCTTCTCTACCCTAGTTTAGCCTCATACTTAAAGTATGGGAGAGCAGTTTTTTTTAAAACAAACAAACAAACAAACATAAAATTCCTAGAATCTCTCATTCAGCCTTGGATCCTGGTCAGACTCCAAGGCTGGAATCCATTTGGTACACTTTGCTTACACAATGGCTTGTTGCCTGAACAGTTGCAATTTTTCCAGGGTACTAAGCAGCAGTGAAAGTAGATAGAGAAAGTTGTTGCAGTGTAATAAGAACCAAGCTGCTGTCCCCAAGCAACCTATTTCTTCAAGGTCTGCCTTCTGAATAGAGCCCTTGGAGTCAGGTGCTCCAGGAAGTTTGGCTTGGACAATTGCTTGTCCAATAACACAGATGATTATTCAAGCCAGTCTTCACAGAGTGCTCAGGGAATACTCCAAGATTCCCTCGCAGAAACCGTTTCTTCCTAATGACAACTGTCTACCTTCCTTTGCTGATGCTGTTTTCCCTGGCTTTTTTCCCCTCCTGCCACTGCCACACCTCCAGTTATGCCAATATAGTTACTTAACAAGTACCCCCCAAAAGTAACCTTTTTCAACTCTGATCACAACAACTCTTTGCAGTTAGTCAGACTGAAAGAGACTGAGTGAGCTCATCCAGTTATTTTCATGGCTCTATGGAAGAATCTGGATCACCTAAATCTCAAGTTGGCATTCTAACCACACTAGTTATGACATCATAAGTTTTTACCATTAGTTTACTTTTAATTTTAACGGTTCACAGGATGTTAATAGAAATAGATGAACAAATGGTCCAAAATAATTTAAATTGAGATTATCTGGATTAATTTGCTGGGGAAGCTGTTAGATGTTGAGAAAGTTGGTCTAGATTGTGAAATAATTTTTCAGAATTCATTTACGGACTATGTTAGACCTACCATGAACCCTATAAGCACTGGTTCAGCAACCCGTCTGTCTGTTCATTCTTTATTTAAACCCTATTTTTCAAGTAAAATCACATATAGCTACAAGCAGACAAAAAGTTATGGTTATAATAGTATTAAACTTTCAATAGAATTGAAATAATTTAATTTAACTGATTTAAAAACAAAGAATAAAAGTAGTACAGAAGACCAAGAAAAGCCCTTTTCTTGTAAAACAATCAGTTCCAGCAAGCCTGCTGGAATAGAAACACCTTAGTCTGCTGATAAAAAGACTAAGGGGGAGTCAGCCTGGCCTCCCTGGGAAGGGTGTCCCAGAGCCTAAGAGCAGCCATGGCAAAGACCCATGTTCGCACTAAAGAGTGGTGGAATCAAGATGATTGCTTCCTCTGAAAAGCTTGGGCAGGCTCATAGGAAGATATGATCTTTCAGATAGCTCAGACCTGGTCCATACAGGGCTTTAAGTCATATTCAGCGTTTTGAATTGTGCTCAGAAACAGACTATCATGTCCTCCCTATAACCTGCCACAGTTAACAATCTAGCAGCAGCTGTTTGGGCAGTTCAAGCTTCTGAACATATTTGAAGGACAGCCCTGCGTAAAATATTTTATAGCAATCCAAACTGGATATAACCCATGTCATGTGCCAGTGTGACCAAATGAGACATCCCTAGGAACAGGCACAGTTGGCACGTTAGTTTTAATTGGGCAAATGCATTCCTGGCCATGATCTCATTACCGCCCAGCTACAAACTGGGCAGCCTATTGTGTCCCTATGATCATCTACATTACTTTTGTAATAAGTGTTTTATTTCTTGGAGGCCATAGAGATAGTCCTGTATTCATTCTGAAGAACTCCAAAGGGATCCTACTATATGTCCTTCTGGTGGCATTTGGGAACTGACTGGTTATGGGAAATTGGGTTTTTGGATATGCTGCCCTGTCTGTATTTTTTACTTTGAAACTGATCTGTTTTAAAATTGCTTCTAATTTTGTTGATAGTTTAATTCTATTTTATTTTTCGTATGCTTTCACTGATGTGAACTTTTATCTGTATCTGTTTTCATTTTTGTACTTCTTCGAGCTGGGAAAAGGCAGGAAATAATTAGCAACAACAAGTGCTGTAGCACATTAATATATTGACTATTATATGCAATAATAATACTAGTAATGCCATAGTAGGATACTTCTTGGTTTGATAGATAAAACTTCAATCATACTTACAGCAATTCAGTAAGGTAAACCATTTGCTGACAAACAATGAGGTAAATACAGTTATTAGTCCCAACTAGCATAAAGTAGTTGTGGTTAATTAGGCCCTGAGATGATGCAGCCACTGGAAGGAAGAGGAAAGACTTGGTTTTTTAAAAAAATATTTATTTATTTATTATTAAAATACAAAAGAAAAATATTACATAAAGCAACAATTGTTCAAACAAGATAATCAGTAAATCAATAAATATGACTTATTTAAAGAGAAAAATAAAAGTGAATTGAACTAATTATTACAATTCTCCCTCGTAATATATATAATATACAATTATAATAGGTAAAGTTAATAAGAATTTAGCATAACAGCTTCTCTTTATTCCTTCTTAACAACCCTTCTTTTTCCCCAGTTTCTTTCCCTCAAGATGTTGGGTGATTATCTATATATCCTTTACCTTCAATAGTTTCATTTACTTGTATTTTTGATATGAAAGAGGAAGAACTTGAAAACTTATTCAGGGTAGTGTGGAAAGAGTGGAGAGAAGGCATTTTTTCTCCCCTGTTTTGTGACCCTAAAATCAAGAATGAGTGCCAGTAAGTTTAGGACAGAAGAAATAACTTATTTAGGGTATGCATAATTCACTTGCAATCATTCAGTGGCACAATAAATAGTGATGGCTATTGAATGGTTTGAAAAATGGGTCTATTGAAATGATGACTGTATGGGCACTCTGTGTTGATAGGCAGTAGTGCCAAGAAATCCTGGTTGCTAAAGAGGGAGCAAGACTGAGGAACAGAGCTAAACTGGATACCAATTTGTTTCTAGACATAACTGAAAGAGTTGTAAAAGCTCTACATGGCTTTGTCCAGGAAACCCTAAGGACTGCTGTTTTCCCTAGTAATCCATCTGTAACCTAATATCTGATGGAGAGATGCCATCTTCTTTATCTTAACTATGACAGAGACATAGTTGGTAAAAGAAAGGTTCTTCTCAGTGGCCACCTATATGGTGAAGAACTTCCTCTGTAGGGAGTCATTTGTTTCTCTGTTTTTATGTAATATTACCTTTCTGTTGATGATCTACCTTTATAATACTTTAGTTGTACTGTATTTTATGTTTAATCTTAAAAAGTTTGCAAAGTATTCTTTCAAGCTTCATTCTGATTGCTATTTCCAACAAGAGTAGGTCCATTGAATCAATGGCATTTACATTTTGATATATCATTCAGCAATTGATTCATTAGGTTTACACTAGTTGGAACTGGCATTTGGATTTAAATTTTGAATTACAGTTTCCCCTGGCTAGAGGAGTCTGGGAAGTATAGGCTAAAATTTAACCTTTAAAAGCATAGAAGAGGCCATAATCTTTAACTCATGTTGGTAGGCTTCATGGAAATCCGCTAGTGGGTATGGGATGCTGGCACAGGTGGACTTTTGGTTTGATCAAACAAGATTCTTCCTAAGGCCTTACCTTCTTTTTCACAACTTTCCAGGAGTTCTTGGCTCATGGCCTCAGCAATGTGATCCCTTCATTCCTCTTTTGCATTCCAAGTGCAGCAGCCATGGGACGTACTGCCCTTCTCTACAGCACTGGAGCAAAAACCCAGGTAACCTATGTAAAATCTTTAAGGAATGCCTTGGACACAGCCACTTGCTACATTACTGGGAGAAAGAGCAAAAGCAAATAAATTTAACTCTCCCAAGATTAGCATAAAGATGTCTACCACTCATAATAGTACTACCCAAAGATATTTTGCTGCCTGCAGCAGAGGATGGGGACAAGATAGTGTTCCCTCACCCATTGCAGATTCAGTAGCTGATAGGATGGCCAGTTGAATCCTACCTCTTCATCATACTTGAGGTCAGGCCAATTCAGGATGTGTTCTTCAGCAAAGAGAAATGGAGGGCTGTACAGGAATAATCAGAGAATTTCTGCTGCTGCCACTCCCAGCATCTGCCACCTGAAGCAGGTGCTTCATTCTGCTTAATGTGGGACTGGCCCTCATGAACAGTCCCACAAATAAAACATATATTACAAGTTCTATACTGATTAAGTTCAAAGAGTCATTTAGCCCAGAAATATACCTGTCCTAAATACAAGAAATTTTTCTAACACTCTTCAACCTGTACCTCCAAAGAATATTGATTAATGAGGAATTGTGCCATAAGAGACTATGAATAGGTGGCTACAGAACTGACACAGACCTGAACTAGACTGGTCCGTGTGTCCCTACTTTCTGCTTCAGATCTTTTGAAAGAAAAATAAAATGAATAAAGTAAATCATAAAGTATAAGCTAATCCAACAATATGTGGAAAAGATGCAAATACGGTTTTTTTGCATAACTGTAAGGATAATGTCATGAATAACTGTTGGTGGTGAAAATCTACTGAAGCCATCACAGTTAGTAGTTGGAGTGTTGGATTAGGATTCCTGGAGACCAGGTTTCAGCTGTCTGCTTAGTCACAGAAACCCACTTGGTGACCTTGTGCAAGTTTCACTCTCTCAGCCTTAGAGAAAGGCAATAGCAAACTTTCTCTGAACAAATCATGCCAAGGAAACCACATGATAGGGGTCAGTCAGAGTTGACTTGAAGGCACGTAACAACAACAAAGTGAGACTCTCTTTCTTGATAATACCGATTCCCTTTGCATACAGCTTTTCCCATTTCTCTAATCTTCTATATCTTCATTGTCTCACCTACTGGTTGATACTGTTACTACACATTCAGCATGTGTCTATTTTGTACTGGCACAATAAACCCATAAAAATGACACAGCGAAGAGCAAAAATGATCTTTGCTAATGCTGTGTTTCGTAGAGTCAGTCTTTGGGATAAATAATTCTGAAAACCCAGATATTGCATTATGTCATTCAGTGCTTTTATGTCATTTTGTCTCAGTGTCACTGTGCTCTGGGCTGATTTATTCATGTTCTTCAGGTTATAGTAGGGCTGTTTACTCTTGATTTCTAGCCACAGAGATTTATTCAATTATGAAGAACATGTCCTTGGGCAGAATAATTCCAGAGTATAAGATGGTAAAGGAAATGAGCCAGTAATAATCCAGCCACTTGCAAAGTACTTGGTCCCCGATTTGAGGCAAAGTTGTTCTAGTTCTTAATTACATTTCATGTTCAGTATTTTGATTCCCAGATCCTATCTCATGTAGCATCTGGTTCCTTATTATCCTAACGTTCACAATGGGTTAATATGCCAAAAAATAATAAAAAACTTGCAAAAGTTACTTTTTTAGAGAACTCCCAAAAATTGCCCATCTGTATTGGCTGAGGGTTTCTGGATTGTAGTCCAAGAAAGGAACTCTTCCAAGCTTTTTAACTAAGGTATGTTTGAAAATCATTACCTATAATCCATTCAATGATTATTTGACCTCCTAGCATGTATAAAAGATGTTTATGGGCATGGAAGAATATAGAGGAAGACTCAGTTTGTCTATATTACTTTAATCGTGGTAGTTTGGGTAGTGAAAGAGGTGATCCTTTCAAACATACTTGGTGTGCCTCTTTGTATCTTTTTGTATGTTTTCTATCTTTTATTATCTGCCAGTGAAAATTTTGGATCATAAGTGAAGGTCAGTCACTGGAGCGTCCATAATGGAGAAGGTCAGCTAAAAAGAACAAAAACAATGATGGCTGTGTGATCGCAGAGGCTAGACAGAGAGGCAAAGCATGTTTTAAAAAATAGCACACTCGACAAACAGTCCTTTGTCTTGGCAAGGAAAGCTGATCCATTCAGCTTTCGCAAACTGAATTCAGTCATCCTATCCAATCATAAGGCAAACAGAGCAAAATAAGAGAAGAAGGCAAAAAGGGGACTTTCCCCACTCAAGATGAAAATGGCTTATACAAAACAACTGAAGTAGTTCTTTACTGATACAGCATGTAGAAAAACCCTTTAGGCCGTGATCAGAGCTTAGTAATATTGTTATTGTTATTATTATTATTTGAGTACAGTATCTAGAATCACATCCCCTCCCCAGTATGGCCCATGGCCATAATAACTGGGGGATCTTGGGAGTAATAGTTAAAAAAATAAGTTGTCAAGCTTTGGTCATGGTATAAATTTATTTGTTATTGTTATTTGCCATGAGATCAGCTTTGACTTGCAGCAGCGCTATTAATGAGAGACCTCCATGGTCGCTGGTGAAGAACAGTCCTGCTCAGGTCTTGAAGATTAAGGGCTGTGGCTTCCTTGATTTAGTCTATCCACCCATCTGTATTGCAGTCTTCCTCTTTTCCTACTGCCTTCTACCTTACCAAGTATTATTGTCTTTTCTAGTGAGCCATCCCTTCTCATGATATGTCCACAGTACAACAGTCTCAGTTTAGTTATCTTAGCTTCTAGGGAGAGTTCAGGTTTGGTTTGCTCTAGGACCCATTTATTTGTCTTTTCCACAGTCCAAGGTATCCACAGACATCTTCTCCACCACTGCATTTCCAATGAATCTATCTTCCTGGCAGCTTTCAGTTTGATCCTGTTTCAACAAGTTGTGACTCAGTTGTCACATTGGAACTGAATTTTACAAGACAAACATGGCTGCTTTTATATCTTCCTTCTCTCTTCTTTCCAGAATGTAGTTCAAGAGAATGTGTGATGTGACAGCGTGATGTTCCAACTTTCCTTATTCTCACTCCACTTTTTTTGTTGAAAAATTTGGAGTGTGATGAATTTTCATCACATTTCTCTTTTATATCCAAGAGGAGGAAAAGACTGGTATACAAAAGAAGCTACATTTTCCTGTAGCAGACATCCGTGTATCTCTAATGTCTAATTCCAATATTAGGTGCTGGAAAACAAAATGTAACCTTTTAAAGTGGAAGAGACTTCACTATGTGGAGGGACCCACAAGCCCCCTTGAAAGGAAGAGAAGGAGAAGAAGTTTCTTCAATGACATGTGAAATATTTACAGAGAGATAAGAATCTAAGAGCCCTATCACATGAAACTCCTCTCTCACTGCAGTTGTACTGTCTGTAAAAATGCTCTGCAATCATGATAGCCATCTTTCCTTGTACACCTTCACAACCGTTCTGGGGCTACAATGCCTGTTAATGGCAAAATGTTATCACACACACAGACTGCCTATCCATTACCTCCTCCACCATTATCCCAGACCCTTTTGCTGTCCACCTCTTGAAATGAAGAGACCACACGACAGGACTTGAGATAAACTTTGGGCAATTTTATTATTTATTGCCTATTTAGTCATGGACCTGATCTTGGACAAGACCTTGAACTGGACATTGACATTGAACTTGACATTGTCCTCACCGGGGCGGGGGGGGGGCGGCTGCATGATAGCAAAATACCTGGTCCCAAGGGCAAACCCCTAATCCTGGGTTGCCACCTTGGCGACCCCCTCTGGAAGGCTTGCCCCACGAAAGCCCACCACCTGTCACAGAGCCCAGAAGTGAGGGCATAAAATATGTAGACCCACCCCAAGGATGCCCTCCTTCTTCACCCTCCGCTCCCTGCCTGACGACTGGGAAAGTGAGCTCCGGAGGCATATCGTACACCACCTTGCGCCAAAGGTATACACTGATGCCTTGATGCGCCCCCTTCACCTGCCGGGAAACCTATTTAGCTCCTGTTTAAGACACCACCCTGAAAGCCAATTGCCCAGTCCCTTGCTGCAATGTAGGGTAGGCGGGAAAAAAAAACCCTTTGGGGGGTGGAATTCCTACCCGGCCCCAAAGCAACCAGCAAGCTTACACTACAAATGAGGGTGGGAGTGTGGGTCGCCAGCAACAAAGAGGAGGCCAGCCAGGCCGTGGTTTAAAGGTCCCATGTGGCCCGGTCCCCTCCCCGGCAGCCAGTGTGACAGTGGTCGCACTGGTGATGTGGTCTCTCCACGAACGGGAGACAGCGAAGTCACGTCCCCCCCGAGTCGCTCGGCGTGTGGGTGGGGGAGGGGAAAACGGATTGTCAGAGGCAGCGGGAAGGAGGGAGGACAAGCGAATGGCCTCCTGCCTGGGTACAGAGCCAATCAAAAGTGAGACGGGGGACTTCCTGGGATGAATCTCCCCCGTCTCCCTCCCTTCCTCCCCACTTTTTGTAATCCTGCTGAAAGAACAGATTTCAGTTTACATTTGATGTTTACAAATCAAATGAGTGTGAGGCTGGGATATAATGTTTAAAGGCACTTGAAGGCACAATACTTACACCGGCCTCTGAAACTCTCTGTAGAAAAATGTCTTCTTTTCCTGCTTAAAGAGCATTTTCTCCCACCCAAAGCACAAGCCCACTGACCACCCTCCTGACCACCCAAAATTGACATACCAGCACAGTGGAACTTTCACCCGGGAAATCGTAGCATGACAGAAGTGGGAGAGGAGGTCAATAACAGATTTTTTGTGTGTGTGTGTTTGTGAGACTTGCTTTTAAAACGGTCTCCAACAAGGCAACAACTGAAGAGAGAGTGTATCATGCAGAAAGCCCCAACCAAAGGTGTTATTATCCAGATGCAATCATGATTTACCTGCCATGATTTATAGGAGGGACCTAAGCATATTTGTTTGACAGCATACCTTACTGAAATCAGTGTTGTAATGTCTGAATAAACATAGATAAGACCAGCTTAAGACTGCTTTAAGTGGTAGTTCATATTAATAAAGGTTGTGTAATTCCTAGATAGTGGCAAAAGTATCAGACTGTCACCATCTGGGGTTCAAATCATCCCTTGATGGGAGAATTTAGAGAATATACTTTTTCAGATGACAACTCCTTATAATCCCCAGCTTGGCTATTGAGTTATGTTGGGAGCTGTCACTCAAAAGTCAAATTGTCCAAACTCTGCTCTATGATTACGTTCTCTAGGTGGCCTCTCTTTCATAGCTCAACCTGCTTTGTAAGACAGGTGTGAGGATAAAAAGAAGAAAAACCAACTTAAGTATGCCAACCTGAGATCCTTTGAGGAAGGGTAGGATAAATAAAAGCCCAACTTTTGCTTTGAGAGGAGGATTTGGAGGAGCGAAAGGATGGGAAAATGACAGGCTTTCTCTGTCTGCCATTCTTCTATTCTAGTTCCTAGTGCAGCTGGTTTTGTTACATACATATCCATTTAATATGTGGCCCCACTCTACATTTCATTGCTTACAGCTGCATATGAGTTTCTTTTTATTGGAACTGTTAGGTAAGCTCAAGCTCAAGCTGAGCACACATTATTTAAGCAAGCCATATGCCATCCCTGAATGTTTTTCAGTTCAGAAGTGAACTCCAGCGGTTTCTGCCTGTGTATCTGTGATCAAAAAAGTGAATCTTTGTGTGTATATATTTTTTGTATATTGTGTCTATTGGTACTTGATCCGTGTATTTCTCCTTTTGGTGGGCTCAGAGCAACCCACTACAGGTCAAATCTTAAATTATCTTCAGATGCTTTCAATCTACACTCCATGTGAGAGCCAAAATCTCCTTTCCTGGCTCCTTTGAATTTTTATGTGTCTGCAGTGTTTTGTTATGCTCAGCAATTTTGTCAAACCAAACACTTTAATCTCATTTTAGACATGCTTCAGAATTTGAATAATGTGATTATTTATGCTTTTCCTTTCCAATTGTTTTTTAGGTGGCTTGTCTAATATCTTGCATGCTGGTGCTTGTGGTCATCTATGCAATAGGACCGATGTTGTATTGGTTGCCCATGGTAAGGTTCTTTTTCTTTTTTAATTACCTCTTTTTTTTTGCCATGCATATTTTCTTAGACCAAACTGTGGTTTCTGAAAATGACTGCTCCACCTTTCATTATGATTCCATGATTATTAATGCTGTTGTAGAAGGGAGAGAACATACCAAAAATTGTGCCAAGAACAATTTTTTTTTTAAAAAAAATAAACCTCTTTTTATTTTGGTTGGATAAGAGCAGGGTTGACTGTTTTCAATGGAACTTATTGCAGAAGTTCAGAATCTTTGCACCTAGTATATAATTTTGCAATAGGCTATTGGACTGGAGTCAGAGCTGCTCGCACCAGTACCAGGATACAATTTTCCCTCATATTTCAGTTCATATGGGGAATGAGGGGGGTTATGCTCCACATAAGAGCACATGAAGCAAAGCAGGGTTTCTAAGACACAAATTGTCTGACTGCACAAATGCCTTCTCAGACACCCTCCTCCTCTCTCCCCAAGCCACAAAAGTCAAACACACACCATGCTTTGCTCTTGCCTGTTGCCATTTCTTCATAGGACTTAGGAGTTCATGGCTACTGCAGAGTGACACTCCATATATGAATTTGCATTAGGTAATTATCAGTTTTATTTCTCTGATAACCAGTGTGGTGTAGTGGTTTGAGTGCTGAACTAGGAATCTGGGACATGAAGGTTCAAATCCCCATTTGGCCGTGGGAACCCAATTTGTGAGCTCGGGCACATCACACTCTCTCAGTTTCAGAGGAGGGCAATAGGCAGCCTGCTCTGAACAAATTTTGCCAAGAAAATCCTGTAATAGGTTCACCTTTGGGTCACTATAAGTCAAAAATTACTTGAAGGCACAACAACAATTATCCCTGTATTTCTGTTACCTGTTCAGTGCTGTGATACCCAAATTGATGCCTCTCAAAAGTTGTTTTCCTCCCCTAAGTTCACATTGATCCTTGACATTTTTTTAAAACTCCTGCAAGGGCTTTTACATAGTTATGCCATTATATGCTCCCATCCCACTGCTCTGTCTCCAATGCATAGCATGGGTTTAATTCCACATAGCCACCATTTTTACAAATGTCAGCTTTTCAAACTGTAAGGTTTTCACTAAATTGTACTTTCTGGGTCCAGCTGGATATTTAAAATGAAACCAAACCAGGGAGAAAAGAGATTTTGTATAGAGGAACATAGAAGGGAAGGGGATGTAAGATGCAGTGGTTTCCATAAGCTGTGGTGTGGACTCCCAAAGTCTCTGTCTAAAGTAATTTACCGCACCATTCTGTGTGGAAGCAAGTCTTACTAACGGAATGAGTGGTTACTTTCATCAAAGTGTGTATAATATTTCATTCAGAGAATATTTGTATCAGTGGCTATTAGTGCCGCTTTGAGTCCTTTTGAGGAGAAAAGCAGGGTATAAATAAAGATGATGACGATGATGATGATGATACAATATAAAATATGACCATGATATTCAAAGACGGGTGCGCCCTGTCAAACAACTGCAGGTGCTTATCTTAGTTGTGATCTGGTTATGTTTTCCAGAGCTTGGAAGTATTACATTTTCTGCTGTAACTCCCAGAATCCCCCAGTCAGCTCAGAGATTCGGGGGAGGGGAAATTCTCCCTCTCCCCAAAATTTTTCGACCTCTTAAACCTTTTCCGTTGGTCCTAGAAGGAGGAGTTCACCTTTGGGCTAATGCTAATAGCTAGGCCACGGCTGTTTTCGTTCATATTGTAGACTGTATAGGTACGTCCTTCTTGTCTTGAGAAGATGCTGGTTTTGCTGTTACAGCATAAGCTGCCTGTGTTGCATGAAGCAGACTTTTGTTTTGTTTTGTTTTACTTTAGTTTATATCTCACATTTCTCCCAAACTGAGACCCAATGTGGCTTACAACAAGGTAAAAATTAAGAGACAGCTAAAAACCTGTTGGTAAAAAAAGAGTCAGCACAGTGTAGTGGTCTGAGGGTTGTACTGCAACCCTGGAGACCAGAGTTCAACTCTCTGTTCAGCTATGGAAACCCATTGAGTGACTTTGGGTGTGTCACATACTCTCAGCCCTCTGAAAACCCTGTGGTAAGTTTGCCTTAGGATCACCATAAGTTGGAAATGACTTAAAGGCACACAACAACAACAGCAACAACAAAAGTTAAGACACAATTAAATAAGCTATCCAATGAAAGCACAATCGATTTACAAACTATACATTCCTTTAAAAGCAAACAAAAAGGATAAAATGCAGCACATGCGCCATAAGCACATTGTTCTGCACAAGGCATGAATCATCAAATGACTGTTTAAAAAACCAGAAGTTTTTACTTTCTGTTGGAATAGGAGCAGAAAGTGGGCTAGCCTGGCCTGTCATGGAAGGGAATTCCACAGCCTAGGAACAGCGACTGAAAAGGTCCTCATGCATGTTCTCATCAGACATAGGCCATTTCCACACGATAATGCTCTTTCATGTTGTCTTGCTGCAGTCCCAGGTCCAGAAGGGAGCACGTCAGCAATGCTCTCCTCTGCAGCTGCTCGGTCCATGAGGAAGAGAACACAATGGTGCCACGTCTTTCTTCCACAGCACAGCTGGACTTTTTTCCGTTGCTGTGCTATGGAAGGAAGCGTTGCCAGTGCTCTTCCACAGTTTCCACATGGCCAGAAGTGATGGGAGTGCTGTGCGATCGCAGACGTAAAATGGTTTTTTCCCGTTTTGTGAAAACTGCGTAAGTGCGACACTCCTCAATAGGATGGCAGCAGGACGGCAACGATGTCATGCGGAAGCACGACCTGCTGACCACTGACATCCTGTGGCAGAAACGAGACAGGGGTGTCATGTGGAAAGGGCCATAGCTGTGGCTCAGGCAGGTTCATATATACCAGCCACAAGCAGCCTACTGTCATATTGGCTACAGTAGTGGCTAGTAGTTTCCACATCAGTGGGGTAGTGAATTTCCTCCAGATTAGTGTGAATGTTAAAGTAAGTATCCAAGGTGCTAAACAAATTTTGAGGATAGATTTCAGCCCCTCATATAGCTCCTTTAAAGTACTATATAAACAAAGCTGCCCACCTTCATAAGATTTCCCCAAATTAACAGTAAGGTGTAACCTCACTGGATCTTTAAGTATTTCTCTAGGTTTTCAGAACTTTTTTTGGATGGGGTGGGATGGGGAGGAACTGTATATTATATTAAAGTGTGTAAGCAGCACGTAGAAAAGTTACTTTGTTGGACTACAATTTTCAGAATCTCCAAGCCAGTATGATCTTGAGAGCTGGAAGAAAGGGAATTTCTGAGACCTGTACTCTAACAAAACAATTATTCCATGCTCTGTGTGTCTCAATTCTCCAAAAAGTTTTCCTTTACAAATGGAGGAGACTATGTAGAGTGAAGACATTGCAGAAGGATTGTACAACTGGATTATGTTTAATTTGCCATTGACTGCTTGTGTGCAATTTTGTGCAGACGGAAGTCTTGTTGTGTCAGTCTGAGTTAACTACATGCTCACTTACTTTGGTGAAAGTTACACTTGATTTAGTGTTTTTTCTTCTGAGTAAATATTTTATTGAGAGCATTGATACCCTGTCTAATAATTATGTTAATAAAACATTTAAAAAGATAGCCAAAGTCACAGAACAATGAAAATAGCAGGCAATTTCTGGCTTAAAATCTTGGCATAAAATTTCAGCGCCAGAAAGAAACAGAGCCCATTAAAAAAAAAACACCAGAAGGAAAGACATCTTGTCACTAAATGTATCTTAATGATCCTAACGCATAGTATCTAAACTCTAACCATGGTTAACAGTGGTGAATTTGCTTACAATCAGATTTTAAAATATTGGTGCAGTATGTTGGAAGAATCAGTGGTAAGCATAAATATTTCGTTTTACTTATAATGGGCTATGACCTGAAAGAGTTCACTCTTTGTTTAGGTGCAATGTCGTATGGCTACTGGTTTCCATGTCAGTGGGATTGTGAATTCACTCTGGGTTTTTAACTTTAAAGGAACTACCCAAGTTACTGAACCTGATTCTTAGACAAGTTCTGCACTTTGGATAGCTCCTTCATGGTCCAGACTAAAGCCTGGAATGGATTCACTACCCATTGACATTGAAGCAATCAGCTGCCAAGGGATGTGATGCCATCCTAGTTTGGAAAGAGCTCAAATGGGTGTTCTATAAGCATCTGATGTGGTTAGTCCTCCTGTCAGTGACAGCTCTAGCCTGGCTGCACACACTGGGTGGCAACAGTAGCCATTGTGAGATTGAAACAGAGGTCATGAGAAGTCATAGTTCGATGAGAAGCATCAACAAGCAGGGTAAAGTTGATAGATCAACTTCGAGTGATAAAAGTTTACAGGAACTCATCTAACTTTTGCCAGGCAAAGTGGATCTATAGCAGCAGGTTGACTCACCCCAAGCAAAGGACAAAATAGTCAACAGAACTGAACCTTGCTTTAACACAGGCAGTGGAATACATTTCCTCTCCCCACAAGGACAGCAAGCCAATTTTGAGCTGCAGAAAAGGCTGTGCAGTCCACAGACCTCCAAGAGAGGGGAGAAACTAAGAAGCTCAGGAGGAATAGCTTTAGGGTTGTCAGTGCTACCTTGAGATAGAAAGAGTATTTGAAGAATTTTTTTTTTTTTTAATTTTGGGAAACTCTGACAAAGAGAAACCTGAGCTGGCAAGAATTTTTTCAGTTTGAGACAACACAAAATTTTCATATCTTTCCTTGCACAGAAAACAGTTTTTTCTGTTCAGGAAATGGCATTTTCTGCAGTATAGAAAAAGCTGCTTCCTGTGGAGAAAAATACTCTTTCTGTGCCAAAAAAGTGTGACTTTTTGCATGGAACAAGTGCCCAACTACATCATTTTTTGTGCAGGAATTGATATTTCTATGCGGGAAAAAAGACCTATTTCTAGCGCAGAAAGGCTGTTTCCTGCTTTAAAACAAACAAACAAACAAACAAACAAAACAAGAAGCAGCACATGCGGATTTTGCACAGAAGATATCCCAAATTGCAAATAGTCTTCAAAAATGGCACAGGTTTTGAGGATGTTCTTGCAACTAGAAGAAGATTGCTAAAATTACTCATTGCTTCCTTTGAGAATGAAATTAGCAAACCATTGCATCTGTACTTCCACTCCTCTGCCCAGTATCTGCTTCCTGAGGCAGTTGGCTCACTGTGCCTAATGGTAGAGATGATCCTCATAGAGCTGCAGGATGGAGCTGAAGTGTTTGGTTATGCAAGCTGTTCTTTTTTAAAACTGTGGACCAGCACAGGGATGTCCTGGGAATGCCATCCAGATTTGGGAAGTGCTGAAAGTCTGAGCACAGAAATGAAACCTGCATTTCAGATGTACCTATAGATAATATCAAGAGCACCTGATCCTAGAGCATAATAATGAACAAAGTATTACATGAATACTATAATATATAATAATATATAATACAAAGTATTATACAAATATGATGCAAAGTATTATATGAATCTCTGCAGCTGGAAACCTACAAAACCATACAGACTCAGAGCTCTTTTCTGAACAGAAGGGAGGTATATTGCCAAGGCAGCAGGTGTAAACACAAACATTTATGTTAGATAAATAACATCCATTTTTATTTGCGTTGCATAGCTTTGCTCAAGAGATGAGATCTGAGAGATATTCCTGGTTGTTATTCTTTGTGAGTTCATCTGGCATATCCCAAATTTTGTTTGAATTTATCCTTGTACTTTTCATCAATATGTAGTGTTCATTATGCCTACCCCTCTGCTACAGTCGGCAAAACTCACATAAGTAGTTCTTCCGTATTTTTATATTATCCATATGTGAAGATATTAATATCTGTAGCAGAGAAATGTCTGTAGGCGACGTGGAAATTTGCCAAGTCTTTTGCCAAAATAATTTCTCCTACACATTTAGAGTAAATAGCTGAGATCACCTTCTAACAAATGCTTCTTTCATTGCAGTGTGTTCTAGCAAGTATCATTGTAGTGGGGCTGAAGGGGATGCTGATGCAGTTCCGTGACTTAAAAAAGTATTGGAATGTGGATAAAATAGACTGGGTAAGTGAAATTCAACTTCAGGAGATTATTTACCCAAAGAGTCCTATAGTTCATGGAATGATTTCCTTGGAAATCATACCTCCCCTTTTTTTTACCACCAAAGAAAAAGATCCGTTATTGGTAAACGATATTAAGGTCCAGTGTGGAATCCATTATTTCCTTTTCAGAAGTTTAGGAACATTTGGAGCATAGCTTATTTGGGAACAGCCTGGTTTTGTATCCCAACACAAGTTATATAAAGCAGATTAATTTTCTTCAGAATTCAAAATATTAGGAAGATGATGAGATTGCGCAGGAAAGACAGACATGCTTACATCTGGATAGATCAGAAATTACTGTTTTCATAGGTTCAAAAATCTTTTAGGGTCAGCCAGTACTTATAGCTACTCAACTGTGTGAGAAGTTATTATGTCTTCCTGAAAGAGGAACTTGAGCACTGTAACCCAATGAGAGGCATGCCTGGTTTGATGAATATTTGTGGGGAATTTTTGGTTTAAGGAATATTTGTGTGGAAGTTTTGTGATAAAAAACCCCAAAACGCTCCAAAAGACTGGTGTGGAAGGAAAGGCAGGGGTGAAGTGACATGCCATGTAGTATAGGGGACAGCCACATTTACTTGTGAAACATGAACTGCCTAGTTCACCTTGGCCAGCTGCAGAAAGCTCTCTTTAGGAGATGGTTATTCAAAAAAAAAGGTTGCTCTCCTTCCAGCAGACTGTTAGGAGTTAACTTCAAGAAAGCAAGCAAGCAAGGTATTTGATACACAATCTTCTCTGTATTTGTTTCTGAGAGTGGACCAAAGTTTGGCCATTATTTTTTTTCATTATTACGTATTTTATTCTGTTTGCTGGTACGATTGTATTTCATTTTGAACATTGCTGTCAACAATCTACCTCCTTATTTGAAGTTAAAGAGAAAAATGATACTGCTTTTAATTAGCAGTACCATTTTTAGAAGCAGATTTGAACATTTCCTCAAGAACATTTCCTGTAAGAAATGTAATTGCTGTCAATGTTGTCTTTGGACTGTGGAGGATCTCTGGGAAAAAACTAGCAGCATATTACATATTAATTATTTTATTGCAGAGAATGAAATTAAGACCGTTGTACTTTTAAAGACATTGGAAATAATCCAGTGATTTTAAAAAATGTATATAAATAAGGGACATGTGTAAGTGTGTGCTTTAAATAACCAAAGTCAAGTTTGTATCTTCATTGCTTTAGGCAAGTAAAAGTGCTTAGCTATTCATTATTAGCTTTTAATATCGAATTATTGTAGATAGAGATGTGTTTTGATTATGATGGTGGTGCTGGCATTGATACCAAAATGCAGTAATTGCTTTTGTCTGACTCAGTTGTCTTCTTGCTAAAGTGTGTGTGTGTGTGTGTGTGTGTGTGAAATAAATGTGTATGCTGAGCTTTGTTGTGTTCTATGGTTCAATAGCATTTCTTTACGCTTTGCTCTGAATCAGATCAAGGCAGAATCTTGACATCTTTATTAACAAGAATTAATGAAGGCCATAGTAAACTCTGAAAGAGTTTTGGCTGTTTTTGGCTAGCCTTATCCAGACATTTGTGTCTGATATTATTGTTGAAATAAAGATGTCCAGCTGCCAAAGGAGGAGACTTAGGATGCTTAGCAACCTTTTTGAAATAAATATCGGTACTGTGTTTTTGGTAGTTTCATACTTCACGGAGGACTCTTACAGGAAGAGTAATCAAAGCTAATAAAACAGGAATGACTACAGGGAAGAGAAATAGTAACTTTCTTTTCACTACAAATTTTACAAACAAAAACATTATTTTTGTAGTTCAGCCCTTGAGTGTAGAGAAAACTTTTTCTGTGAATAGCTGCTATTCATTTTGATCGATGCTACAATCGGTGAAGAACCACATTATTACTACTGTTGTTGTCTCTACTGCTTGCATTCCTATTCTCCTCCCTCGAATTATAAAGCATAGGTTGGGAAAGCTAAAATGGAGTTCTTTGGCTCACTGTAGCGACTGTCAAGCCAGCACCTTCTACAGACAGATATGTGCTTCAGTCTACATGAGTTCATAGGAGTATAGTTTTTTTGCAGAATATTGGAATCCTGGGCATTCTAGGTAGACCAGAAAAATGTTTGAAGTGCAATTCTCAGTGTTGAGAAAATACCTGCTTTGTTTGAGTGGTTAAACTGATCATATAATCAAAATTCGTGCGTCATTTTGATCACTGGTTTTGTTTCCTACTGTCTAAGATTCCTGGAAAGGAATGTCTTGCCCTTATTCTTTCTCTGTCTCCTTGTCTTATCCTTGGAATCCAAAGACATCATTTTGAAAAGCAAGTGCTGAGCCAGCTGTTTTTACTAGACTGTACAGTTCAGTACTCTTACAAAGAAATCACTTCATTCCAGATAAGATTGTAGTTTTATTTTGGCTAATTCATTCTGTGGGATGTGAATTGTGGTATGATTTATGTAGGAGTATATCCACTGTGAAAGAGAGCTGAAATAATCAGAACATTTCAGCCAGGTACCAAATCATCAGATGAAAATTTTCCATCTTTTTGGCTTCCTTGACATCCAAAAGGCAATGAAACAGCCTTTTTTCATCTGTTTTCCTCCTATATATATTATATTTGTTTTTCTTGTTGCAGTTTATGTTTTTTTTCATTGTTGCTTCTTCTTGGATTCTTATGAGGAATGAGACAGCATCATTGCACTATGCCTAAGAATAATAAACAACAGTATAAAATTCAGTAATGCTGAAATGAGAAGCAGTTGAAACTTTCTATACAAATGCAAATCTGAAAAAAGAAACCTTTTATTTTCCAATCATGCTTTCCTCCTGCCACACTTCAATGTTGTGAATCAAACTAGTAAAAATCAAGGATATATCTGAATATCATGGGTCTTTTGGGCCAACAGACAACATTGGTTATGGGGAGGGATCTGGCCTTTGGGTGTAACTATAACGACATAGTAGTGCATAAAACACGTTATGCTGAATTCAATATAACACTTCCTTCAGGATTAGTTCTTTATCTATGTATAGGTTGGAGACTGCCATGCTGCAAACTCTCAGATCTTTGCCTTGTGTTAGATACAATATTAGGTTGACCTGTGGGTGAGTTTTAGCCCTTTGACCCTTTTAGCACTGGGTGATCTTGGATTAGTCACTGCTTCTTGCTTTGGGGTTGGAAACTGTGTGTCTTGAAATCCCTGCCTGAGAGTCCACTGGGTCCCCAAGACTTTTTGAAAACATGACTCCTGAATCCTTCTGGAGGATTATCAAAGTGCACTGCTCTAGACAAATCTTGTCTTGGCATCCAAAGCATTCTCTTCAGAACTGGAAATGACCTTCTGGTTACTTTCAGCTTTGTCTGAAAGTGGAAGTATGACCTGTAGAGATTCAGGAGTGGAAAAGGGACAGCAGTGGCTCTGACCTCTCCCGTGAGAGTCACAGCCTAAACTACATGAAGGGTTGCTTGGAGAATAAAACAGGAAACTTCAGATACACTGGCAAGAGCTTCTTATAGGAAGGCTAAGAAAATCCTGTGATTAATAGAATGGAACACCTTTTTAAAGTATGTGTCATGTTGATGTCTGTCCTCTAATGTTGTGATCTGTAAATAAGTTTCATTTTACATTCATCATCCCCACTGTTGAGCTTCCTCATTCTTTCTTTCAAAATGCACTTATACCCACAGATCCTCCACAGAGCTATTAGCTGGGTTGTCAAGGGTGTAGCTATGGGGAAGATGGGGCAAAATGAAGTCATTGCCGCTCAAATAAGCATTCTGACCTTCAAAATGAATTTTTCCTTCAGTCCTCAAATTTTTACTGTTGGACAGTGAGACATTGAAAATTGTTCAAGAACTCTTATATTTGTTGTATTTACATTCTCGTTGATTTATTCTGCATCTTTTCTTTGGATGCCTAAAAAACTGTCTTTCTAAATATTTAACTGAATGTTTAAGTTAAAGCAATGCTAGACATTGGAGAACAGAAAGAAAAAATCATTTTGGGGGTAGAATTCTTATTTAGGGGGCAGTGCTCTCATTTTACCCCCCCCATGGAGATTCACTTAAAGTATGTTAATATTATTATTAATAATAAATTTAACCAATTTTTACTCTGAATGATACCATTTGAAGATGTCAGAGATGAGGTTTACTCACTGTGTTGTACTTTTGGACTTTTATTATATCAAAGAACAAGAAATACTATGTTTTGTGGAGCCCCACAGGCAGTTACTTTGCAAAGAACTGCATGTGGCAGTATATAAAGCTGTCACTGTCCATGGTACCTACACTTCCCTTTCAATACCCTTCCATAACAGTGAGCATGCAGGCTTTAATCAGGGATAGACAAGGTGCAGTCCACCAAATTTTTTTGATCTGCAAATTCCTGAATCCCTAGCCAACACAACCAGTGCTGATGGATGCTTTGAGCTGCAGTGTGGGAAGGGCCACATTTTGTCCACTCCTGTCCTAGATCTTGCTCTTTATGCCAACTAGAATTAGACTCATTGAGTCAACAAAAGGTCTAAGTTTTGAAAATTCTCATTGATGTAATGAATCTGCTTCTGTTGAGGCTAGCAATTGGATTTGGGCCATTGGTTTAGAAAGTTTCTGTAGTCCTTTGAACAGCATCTAGGAAAACCCAGTATTGGCTTACAGTTGTATGACCAACATGAGGCAGTAAATGTGTGTTATATTATCTCAAGGAAGAAGACTCTCACAGGATGATCAAACACCATGCTTTTCGTACCTTCACTGGATGTGTTATGGTTTTGCTCCAAATTGGCACTATTCATTAAGTTTCTTTTTTTTCAAAAAAAAAGTTTGCTTTACACTCACTTCAATTTTTTAAGAGAAGGAGGAAAGAATGTAAAGAATGCTTGCAAGTTTACTTGTTCTCAACACATCAAGACTCCCATCATCAGTAGTCTCCCTTCACCAGGTTTTGCACAGGAAATGTGGGGTTTGTACCAGAGACTTGAAGTTTTGCAAAAAAAAGCATTTTTGTGCAGAATACACTGTATTTCTGGACAAAAATATTTTTTTTTGTGTAAAAACCAAGGCCTTTCCACAAAACTTCATTTTTTGCACAGATGGTTTTTTCGTTAGAAGTCTCAAAGTGTAAAAATTTTTAAATAATGCCCCAAACCCCTAATAATCTCATCCAACAAAGAGAACACATTTGAAATGACTCATTCTCATATGTGAGAAAGAAGCAAAAATTTACATCCTTACATAAAAACAGGCTCTATTTATTAATGTAAGTTTCTGAGTATCCATACTCTGGATGGTATACATATATAGTGCCCTTCTTCACCAGACCAACATGCCTTCTACAACCCTTGTTCCAGAAAAAGAGAATGGAATATTTACCCATTATCTAATCTTCTGACTGATATGTTGAAGACACTCGACAAGTGAAGTCAACTGTGATTTAGAATACATGGATATATAGGCCCCCTGGGCAATTCCCTATTGCTTTTGAGGCTCAGGGCAAGACTGCACGTTACATTGCAGTTGTGTGAGATGGTATGCCAATGACCCCTTCCTCATTTGGAATTGCTAATAGGAGGAGGATTTTTTTTTTTTTTTTTTTTTAGCAAAGGAGAAATAAAAGAAACTCTCTAATCCCAGCCAACCATTTCTGCCTGGAAATTTCAACCTAGCTGCTTTTCTCCTGTCTGGGTTCTGTATTTTTGAAGTATTTATTTATTTCATTTGTATCCTGCCTTTCCCTCAATATGGAATCCTAAGTGGCTCACAATATAGAGTGAAGTAAATTATGGCCAAAAATCAAACATAATAGCAAACAAAATTTAAAAATTATTAAATAAACTATCCTTTCAGAGTAGCACTAATTTAATACAATTTAAAAGCACTGAAGTCAGAACAATGTGGATAACACTGCAGCTGGTGAAAGGAAAAGCAGAAAGGAGGCCAGGCTTGACTCCTCTGGGAGAGAGTTCCAAAGTGTGGGAACAGCTACTGAGAAGGCCCTCTCATATGTCCTTAGCTAACATATCTGTGACAGTGTTGGTCCAAGATGAAGCCTCCCCTGAGGATATCAACAGTTGGGCAGATTCATATAGCGAGATATAGATTTTCAGACAGTCTGAAGCCAAACTGCAAACATTGTGAAATAAATAACTGTGAGGTAAACCTTTGTGCGGAGCACCAAAACTCTGGCTGGGGAAGGGAGTTTCAGCTGAAAAGCTGCTGTCTGCTGTCTTCCCCTCCTTTTTTGCCACAAGGAACTGTCACCTGAAGTTGCTCTGGAAAGAAGAGTGTGTCAGGCAAGGTGCTTCAGTGCACTGCATTGTGTGGTCTTAGACTCAGAGGTCCACCTGTGATGCCAGTGCCTCCGTGAAACAATGGGGAATATTAACTCAAAGGGGAGGCCTCCGAGAGGGAGGTAAACTGGCAGGGTCTTTTACACCTGTGTATACCGGTACTAATGCAGAGACATCAGCTGGAGATTCAAAAGTAAGTTTTGTTTTACTGGGGAAATTAACAGTCACATGCACACACAAGATCCACACCGTCTCACAATCCCGCAAGGCTAACTGAAATAAAAGGGAGGAAAAATTGGACAATGAGAAGTTAGGGTGAAGTGGGTGATATTTACCTATCCTGCAGAGAGGAGACAAAGTGATGTGGCTCACACTTAGGGTCCGAGGGCAGTATAAAAACAGCAATCGAAGCAGCAGGGTGATGGCCTATGCCCAGAGTACTACATACTATGAGTTGTCTGGCTCAGAACCAGGGTTTAAATAGCCTGTTTTCACCCTGAGGGGGAAGATGCTAATGATTCTCTGGCAGAGTAAACCATGGAGTCCAGAATGAGCTAATGGCTTCAGCATTAGGTGACAAAGGACTGATGGGATTCATGATAGCTCCTTAATGGCTGGGGAGGTGTGGAAATAAAGGGGAAATTCAGTGGGAAAAGGGAGTGGGGTCGAAGACAAAGAGAGGCAGTTTTGGGTGCCATTGTTTCCAAAGAACAAGTTGTTGAAGGATGTTTGCAAGTCCATTATCACTGGAGTTTCCCTGAGTATGACCTGGCCATGCTCTGAGGTCCCATCTGACTTACTTTTGCATCACACATGTTCAGCCAGTCTTCTTTTGCCAGCATAGCTCTACAGCCATGTCAGTGTATAATTTATACTTAACGTAAATTAAATTATATTTGCCAATTATACCATCTCATGGAGTGGGAGTGTATGGCCCAGTGACAAGAGAATCTTTTGCTTTTCTGCCTCTATCACAGTGTTGATTTGAAACAAAAATATGCAACTCAGGTTCTTGACAAAGGTGGAGTATAACTGTAATTAATGTTAATAGAAGTTGGCTTCTCTCTCTCTGGCCATCTAGGTTTCATTGAGTTGCATGGTTTGAACAGGCATGAGAGGAAAAAAAAATCTTAGCTCATCTTATGATATGGTGCCTTGCACATCATCTGAGATAAGAACAACATAGGTCTTCTCTTTATAGGTAAATCTGAGTTGTCAGGAGAAATCTGCTATGTAATCTGTTGCAAGTAGCATCTAACAAAAGTATTTATAGCCTTTAAATATGATAGGATGTTAGTCTACATGTATGTGTGCTTAGTATTCTAGACAATTTAATATTCTTTTCTTTTGCCTATTTAGACAGCCAGCATCTCTTCTGTGCTGTGCAGTTACAATATTGCTTGGACAAATCAAAACCTGCATCTTAGATCTAAAATCCAATGAAATGTTCATATCTATGTGTTCTAATTACTATATACAAATTGTAGGAATCATGAATTTTAAAAGCTAATGGCTTTTTTTTTTTGTTCCTTACAGAGCATATGGGTTAGCACTTATGTGTTTACAATTTGCTTTGCTGCTAATGTTGGATTGTTATATGGTGTAGTCTGCACTATACTTATAGTGGTTTTCCGTTTTCCAAGGTGAGACATTCCTGCAAATATTGGAAGCATATAATTTTAACTACTTTTTAAAAATGTGTCACTCTGTTTTATTCAATGCAAAATCTGTGGCTACCCATTAGCTTTCATGCTTTTCTGCAGAGAATCCATTTTTTTTCAGAGTGTTGACAATTGCCTGGAATTCTGGGCCCCATGTTATAAAACAATGGTGTTTAGATTCCCTGACTAGAAGAAATAACTACTAAACCAACTTCAAAACCAAAATAAGCTCTACATAGGAAACAGGGGATTCCCAACCCTCTGTTTCCATGTTGAAATGAATGTAAGATCTGGGCATATTATTTGAGGAGTGAGTTGGTGGGCAGGTGAATGGTTAAGAGCATATCTTTGCTCACTGGGTTGGATCCGGACTTAGTCATTCTTATAACAGATATGTTGAAATCAATGGTATCTAAGTTACTCATAAATCTAACTTCTGTTGATTAAATAGGTCTCTTCTAAGCCTTGATTGAGGCTATTGATACTCCTTTCCAAATATCTTCAGTGCAAATGCTTCCTTGAGCAAAATTCCCTCTTGGTCCTGCTTTGCTCAGAGTCCAGTGGGAAGGGAGCAAGAAGAAAAGGGAAAGAAAAGAAACTAGGTTGCTCTCTCTTCTTTTCCTCTTCTTTTCCTTTCCTTCTCCATGGGAAAGAAGTTGCTCTTCCTTTCCTTACCCCAGTTACACATTGAGGAGCAATGGCAGGATGGCTTCTCTTTCTTGAACAAGACTTGTTCAGGATGTTCAGGGGCAGTGAAAAGAAGGCAGAGGACCCAACAGTAAAAAACACAGAAAATCTACAGAGCCCTTTTGTATTGCAGTGCTTGTTCAAAGGTGCAGAATGCACATTATGCTATGTCATGCAATCCCATGTATGTTTACCCAAAAGAAAGTTTCACCAAGTTCTGTGGGATGTACGTTCTTCAATCAAGTGATTTAGGATTACAGCTTTTGCTGTGTTGGCAGGAATTATGGATTGGAAACCTTTGTTAAACCTTTGCTGGAGAGAGAAAAGGCCATTCTGACCACTGCTTCTGTTGAGGCCATGTTCCCACAGTGACTAAAATCCCTTTGTGGATACACACAGGGTATCTTCATTCCATACTGATTTTCTAATCCATTAACATGACTAAGAACAGTGTAGTTTTTCCACAATCAGCTTTACATTTTTGGAGTGGGGAGGATACATTAGGTGTGCCAATACTTGCCTTATCAGTATATATTAGTGCTACTTGTAGGGCCCCATGGCAATGAAACAAATTGAATGTCAGGGTAGATCCAAATAGCTTTTTACATTTAAAAAGTGTACTACCTTGGGTGCTTTGTACATGTAGAAATCAGCTGAAAGAATGCTTGCTATCACAATAAGCAAGCCAAATTAGATGAGCACACCCATCTCTATGATTATTATTAGCATGGGTGCATTCTTAAGAACATGATATGATTAGAGTTTTTGTTTTCAAAAAAAGCAGGCATGTGCCTTCATGAAATTAGTAATCTTCTCTATTTGACTCACTGAAATTGCCAGATACCACAATAAAACTTTTAACTTCTTAAAAGACTGCCTAGTCGTTTAGCTCCAAGGCGAACTCTGCTTTATTTTCTCTTTTTATGTATTTTTTTACAGGGCAACAACATTGAGCCTGAAACAGATAAAAGAAACAGAATGCAGATTCAAAACAGAAGTGGATAGTGTAAGCTTAATTTTCTTGTTCTCCTTTATATCTAAAGAAAGAACATTTTTCGGCTTGGAGAATGGTCTTGTCCTGTCTAGAAGCACACGCATTTCAACTCTCTGCCTCTGCAACTTGCGTGGCTAGTTCTGTGTGGTGAGCTATAGCTAGAAAGAGATTCTTCTCATGTATAACCTCCAATGAGAGCCCCTTTAACTAGGCCACAACTGGTTTGCAACTGGTATCTCCTTGGCACTCAAGATAAGACTGAGTGTTATGAACATCTGTCAAGTCCACATCTACAAATAATCTCCATTTCCAGTGTTCACATCTTGTCCATGCCCAATTCTGTCAGGGTTTCTTTCCATTTAAGATCTGTATTCATTTATGTGCAGTTGTTTTGGCTACTGCTATGTGCCTTCAAGTTATTTCCCAGTTATGGCTACCCCAAGGCAACCCTATCATCATAATTTTTTTTTGCAAAGCTTGTTCAGAAGGGGCTGGCCATTGCCTTCCTCTTAGGTTGAGAGAATGTGACTTGTCCAAGGTCAACCAGAGTGTTTCCATGGCTCAATAGGGATCTGAACCCTGGTCTCCTGGAGTCCAAATCCAAAACTCAATCCACTACATCATGCTGGCTCTCCCTTGAGAATTCCATAGTGTAAAATATGTCTACCTCATGGGCAGTTAAGGAAGCGTGGAGTGGAACAAGCTGGATGAACCTCAGAATGAATATGGATCCATCACACATACTGTAATGCGTAAAAATTGGTGGTGTAAAAATGTCTAGGGGAGTCTAGAGTTCTCACCTTTCTGCAGTCTGCATGTTGCCAGTTTAAACCCTGTCCCCATTATGATTCTCTGGTTGTGGGGCTTAGCCTCTGACTGAGGCATGGAACTACTGGATTATGTGGTACTTTTCAGTAAAGCTATGTTTGATTGTTAAATGCTGTATTTTCTCAACTTTTTTTTCTGTTCCAAAGGACTTTTCACAAAAGGTGAAAATAGTTTCTATAAATAATCCACTAGTCTTTCTGAATGCCAAGAAGTTTTACCTGGACATATCCAAAATAATCCAGAAGGAGAACTCATGGATCCAGCAGCCCCCTGAAGATGTGAGCAAGGTAGGGCTCAGAGCCTGGACAAGTAACAGCTCCCAGAATCCCATAGCTGACATGGCTAGTATGGCCTCTGGTAAAGTATGCTTACTGATGGAGTACAATTCTTCATTTTGTTTATACTTTTGGCCCATATTTTTCATCTGTATGACAAAAGACAAAAGCAAATTGCGCTCTAGAATTGCATAGAATAATGCTCTAGAATTGCAACTTCTGTACTTTAGAAGTGATTGTATTAGACACTGTGAGGAAGTCACTGTGACTCAAGAAGCAGAAAATATGCATAGAAACACAGGAAAATGGAAAGCTATGAAGACACTGGCCCTTTTAGCTTACCCTTGATTCCTCCAAGGTGGGCAAAGTGCCAGCTATGGATTGCATGTGACCCTCTTGAGCTGTTTTTGTGGTCCCCAGGGTTCGCAGGGTCCATTTTTAAAAAATCTTGTTTTCATTTTTTTTTTTTTTTGCCCTAAATGCCAAAATGGCCTCTGGGGTGTGGGAAAAAATTGCTGTGTTTTTGGGGTCCCCCTGGCCATTTTAGGCTCAGGAGAGGCTTTTTTCTTTTTGAACAGGAAGTAACCCAGAAGTTGACTGATGGGTTACTTCCTGTTGTAAAAAGGGCCTCTCCTGAGCTTAAAATGGCCTGGAAGGATGTGTGAAATTGCTTCCCAAACCCCTTAGAAGACTTTTTGGGGTAATCTTTTTGCATAGGGAGTGTATCAGTGAATTTGGCCCTGCAGTGTATCCCCCAAATGCTAATGGTTGCCCAGCACTGCTCTACAGTAACTGGCAGCTGTTCTCCAAACCATGGGACTGAACCTGAGAACTTCCTGAACACAAAACATGAGGTCTTTGTACTGTCTAAGTTTCATATTTTATCTATGGGATATCTAGCAAAAGGATGTATTCTTCAAACAAAGTTGTGAGACCTTATTGGTAACAACATTAGCTAATTGGACTCAGTTAAAAGAAAAAGGTAGGTGATCTAGCAGATGTAGTTAGAATAAGACTTCATGGACAGTAATTCTGTGTCATTCTAGACAGCACAACTAGCATTACAATCCAACCACATCTGGTCGACCACCTGTGTAAGAGAAGAAGACACATTACAGCAAATGTAATCTGGAGATTATGCGTGTTGGCCACTTTGTCCTGTTATTCAAAGCTTCTCATTAGCTGGAACTGGCATGGCCACTAGCCTGGAATGTTCACACTTGGACAATTAAAGTAACAGACCAACTCAACCATTTTGTTGGCTTACACTCAGGCTTTACATAGTGTGTGTGTAGATTCTGGGCCAAAATCTACTTGCTCCCTTGCTGTTCAACCTACAATCTGTTTATTTTCAAAAAAGCAGATTTTGCCAGTAATGGGCAATGAGGTGGTTTTCTTCTCTGTTGCAGAAGAATGTGAGCCAATATGGAAAGTCTGTCCTAACCTGAAACATTTAGAAGGTAGTGATGTAGGCTGTGGGTGTCTTAACTGGCAGCAGGCAAGTGCCTGGTTGCTTTACCTCTCTCAAGCAATCTGACCTCCTAGAGCTTCCCGGGAAACTCCCACAGCTCAGAGCACTGGGAGCTATTTATTTTCCCCCTCCATAGTAAGTGTGTGTGTGATTTGGCAAAATTCAAGCCAAATTCCATTGCTGCAGAGGCAGAATACTTATGTTGATTTTGGTAAGATATGGCTGAAGGTGCAAGAGCTTGATTTTCAGAACAGTCACTCTGAACAAGGACCTTGATTATATGAATGCTAATCCCCTTTGGAGATTAATATTTGAGGCTATGGGAACTGGTCCAGATATTAGAAGCATGACTTGAAGGAGGCCTAAGAAAACAATAACCTGGTTGGAGCTGAGAAGCCAGAAACTGGTAATAGATTTTATGCATGTGTATGTATATGCATGTATGTATGTGTGTGTGTATACACACACATAAATACCGGTATGTAATGTGTGTGTGTGTGTGTGTATGTGTATAAATAAATAAAAACACCATGTAGTTCTGATATTCAGCACACACATATCCTAAATCCTGGAAAAAAAATGTTATTTTTTTTTTAAAAACTATGATGCCCATATTCCCCAACCAGCATGGGGTTGAAAAAAAAAACAAAACCTTTTTCTGGATCTGACACACCTGCACGCACTTTTCCTTCTTGCTGAAACCTAAAACAAGCAGAAACTGCACGTAGTAAATCAATAGTCCAGCAGGGATGATGTACAAGGATGATGTGCAGGAGGAAGGGCAAACCTGTGAGCGCAGAAGAGGATCACACAAATGCATGAAAGGTAGATCTGTCAGGGATATGTCTAAATGGAACGTACATATTCATGCCCTCCAATTGTCTCTATTTGACAGGAATGGCCCTGATTAATTCCCTTGTTCCATTTTTTCAGCTGCTTTTAATATGTCCCAGTTTCTTTCTCCTCTTCCTCCTTTCCCCCCTGTCCTCAGCTTACTTCAGTTGCTGCAAACTGAGTTCAAAGTGAAAACACAATGGAGGGCGAAGACAGAACAGAAAGAATCTTGCTGTTCTCTATAGGCTCAGGCAAAAACAGACTACTGCAGTCTCTTCTAGCTTGTATGTCCTTCCTTATTAATAACCTTTGCCATCTTTACCACACTTTGTTGTTGCTTGCCCACATCGGTCCTGCTTGTCACCTGTGAAGTGTTGGAGAGTATGCGTGGTTAGAGATACTATGCTAACAAGTGCTTAATGATCTTGGAAAGATCTAACTTGCCACTTTCGGATCGGGGAATCTCCAGCCCAGCAAACTTCTTCTGTTGATTTCTTTTATCTTTGCTTGGAGATAAAAGCATATTTAAATGTATTTAAAGGTATTTGGAATTAAATTATGGTTTGTACTTGTCCTGCAAACTAGGAGTCACTAACCAGGATCAAAATATCATTGTCAATCCTAATTTGCAGAACAAAAACAACACTGTTCTTTTGCCTCACAGCAGGAAGGAAGGTAAGGAAGACAGCATACAGGAGAAGGTAGAGCTAGTGGTGTATCTAATATAAACAGCACCTAGGGCAAGCATGGAATTTGTACCCTTACCTTCTTACACTTACCACCACCACCCACTCTACATTCACAGCTTTTTTGTGCCCCCCCCCAGCATTGGCATCTGGGGCATGTACCCTACTTGCCCAACACTAGGTACGTCTCTGAGTAGAGCTGTGTATACTAAAGCTGCATCAAGGCTTATTCACACAGCATAGTGTAACATGACTTCCGAATCAGCCAAGTATGCATGCCTAAGAGGAGTTGGTTTCCCTTGGCCAATAACCATGTTCTCATCAGCATTAAAATTAACCAAGACTTTCCATCTGTTACTGTTGGTAATCAGATCGGATGCACATGGCTGGGTTTTGTTGTTGTTTTGCATCTTTATTATTCATCAGTGGTACCCATACACCCTAAGATAACTGATCAAAATAATAGGCATCACAGCAACTCTACGAAGTTAATCTGCAACCTTTGCTATTCTTGTAGTTCAGTTGAATCCTCATGCTTTCAAGAACATTGCTAATGAATTGTCTTTTACCTATTTAATTGCCTTTAAAAACTATCTGCTGAGGTCAGATTCTTGCAGACTGCAAATCAGCTCATAAAGAAACATTGAGGGTGTATCTGTAGGATATTGTGATAGCAGTTTGATACCCACTTTAACTGCCATGGCTCTCTCCTATGGAATTTTAGGACTTGTAGTTTGGTGAAATACTTTCAATTCTTTGCTGGGGACCTCTAGTGCATTAGTTCAGGGAAATGCAGTTTCTCTCTCTATCAGGGATTTGTAAGTACCTCACTAAACTACAGATCCCAAGATTCCAGATAATGGAGCCATGGTACTTAAAGAGGTGTTAAACCACTAATACTCTATAGCACAGTACACAGTGAATGTACAGGATTACTAGAAACATTTCAAACAAATGCATTCAGTGTTGTTGCTAGCAAGCCCTTTAGACTGGTAGTTTTACTTTCGGCCCGCTAGATATTTGAGACTTCACTCCTAGAAGCCCCAGCAAACACGGCTAATGGGATTAAGAGAGTTGAAGTCCTAAGCATCTAGAAAGCCAGAACATGAGAGCCATTAAAATAGACTGTTTGCAAAACTGCTATACAGAATAACTATTTTTAGAAAACAAAAAGGAGAATACTGTCTTTCATCAATGATATTATTATTATTATTATTATTATTATTATTATTATTATTATTATTATTATTATTCCTTTCAGTGTGAACAGAACACATTGCTCAATCCAGTATCCAATGGAAATTGTCATGGTGAGTTTATTGTTTTACCACCTATATATGAAACAGGCCCTTAATTTTCTAGTTCCTATTCTAGGCTTCAGTGTCAGGCTGTTAATATCCAATCAATAATCAAACCTAACTGTATATACCATTGACCTAGTATTTGCTCTCTGCAATGGCATTGAGTGAAAAGCCTAGAACTAAGAGTGGTCAAAACTGATGGCTTGAGAGGGTCGATTTTAGCCCCTCTGGATCCTGCCTCAGGCTGTAGCTCCTCCCATACTGCCAAATTTCTATGGTAGAGAGGAAAGAACCATTAAAACAAACAGGAAATGAGATTACTCCCATCAAAAGGAACCTATCCCAAAGACAGAGGTGTCAATAAAAAGTTCTTTCATTTGTATATGAAGCCCCAAATGTGGCAGAATCAACTTTTTTTTAAAGGCTTGGTAGAGCAGAGTGCTTCAGAACTTGTTGTGTGCCTTCAAGTTGTTTCTGCCTTATGGAGACCCTAACAAGACTCCTAGAGATTTCTTGGTATTATTTGTTCAGATGGTTTGTTTTTGCCTTCCTCTAGGCTGAAAGAGTATGATTTGCCCAAGGTCACTCAGTGGGTTTCCATGGCTGAGCAGGGATTTGAATCCTGGTCTCCAACCACTACAGCCTACTAGCTTCAGAGATAGGGATGTGAAGAACTCCCAGTCTTGAATCTGAATTTCTGTATGTCACATTTCCACTTTCTTCTCACCCTTGTTTAGATCAGGTTGTACATCTTTGCAATTGCTTTGCAATTCACACACATTTTTGTGACACGTTTTCTGAATCTGTGCATTTATTTTGCACAATTTATCTATCTTATACATGATTTCTCTCATGAAAGTCTATTTCTGCATACTTTCTTGATGATATGTGTTTTAGCCATTCACATTTTAAAATACACACATTGTATGTTTATTTCTTAGAAACACCTAGGAAGCCCCTTTCAAAGATTTGAATGGCTGAGGCAAAGTGCAAATTTTCTTGCAACAAGACCTGAGAGGTTTAAAGATGACACTTTCATTAGCACTGTGAGACCAATCTTATTTCTTTTCACCCCTGCTCATGACACTAGTATATCTGCTAGTATCAACATGAATCTTTCCAATACCTGCCCTGTACTTTATTTCAGTATCCTGCTAAGGGTTTCAAGAGGCATTATTTTGAAGAGGAGAAGAGTCTGCATTTTAAAAAAAACCCAAAAACAATTCCTAACTCAGGCCAGGAGACTTTATAATGAATACAAAAAGGCATCAGTTTCTGTGCTCAAAGATGATCATTTACAGCAAGACTTAAAAAACAAACAAACCCCACAACACAAGGGCCATTTCCACATTAGACTGTTATAGTACAATTATTCCACTTTCAACATCCTATGGAATCCTGGGGTTTGCAAGTCTAGTATGGTAATGGCTAAGTTGTGAACTCTGCATAACATGAAAAACAGCAAAATATTGTGGAGCTTTGCGTCAGCTTGGAGGCCTTGAAATGTCAACAGTGTCCTTCTACCCTCCTATTTAAGGAAATCAATAACCACAAGGGGAAAAAAGAACAAATGATATGGAGTTTTCAAAGCTTTTGATTTCCTCTCCCATCATTGCTGGTCTTTCATTATCTCAAAATGTCAGAGATTTTCTTTTTTCTCTTGGACATTTTTGAATGGGTTGTAGAGAGGATTGCATTAAAGCCTAGCAATTCACATAAGTCTATTCTTGGTTATTGCCAGTCTGGAGTTTCCTTTCTTTGATATTACTTTCTGTTTTGTCCCCTTGCAGTATATTTATGCATATACCATACAATTAAATAAGCCAATAAACCCTTGGAGCCGCAAACTCAAAAGGCGTTGGATTTTTGAGTACTTTTTGAAAAGGATTTGGTGCCACTGTAAATCCACACAATGCTGGCACCTAAGTCCCTTGAATAATTTGAAATCGCTTTATATTCTTTGTCAAAACTATTTGGCTTAAACCATTTCATTTTGAACCTCTAGCCCTTTATTGTAGTTTATAATCTCTAAAAGGTTAATTCACCTACACTCCCTTGGGAACCTCAGAATTTTTAGGGTAAGTGGGTGGGGCTCAAGATTGGTAGACAGGTTGTTATTAATTTTCCAACTTGCAGGTACTTGAAAGGGAAGAGATAATTACTTTTCCCAGCCACTGTTGTTGAAACATCCTTAAATATGAACTCTTACAAGCACCATGTGTAGTTTGAAATGCCTTCCATGTGTGAAAAGTATCTTATTCCCAAATAAGTGTGCAGAGAACAGATTGCAAATGAGCTTTGGGCAGGGCAAAAATGACAACTGCTGTCTTCTTAGTGCTTGATCATTTGTTACATTTCTGATTGATAAAGCCTTTGATTACTGCCCTTCAGAAGAAGGTTCAAGCCCATGTTTAACATATCATTCCATTATTATCTTTTCTGATATGTGTCAGAAGAAAGAAAATACTTTCTTCCATAAATTAGATAAGGCAGACCTTCATAAATGAGAAATGTACTAGGAATGTGTGAATTATCAAAATTCTCAGATTTCTATCCTGAAACATTTTCTGACTTGGGTCCACATTGGATTACAAGCTTCCCTTCTTCCTTGCACAGAAACTTTGTGCACTAAAGTAGGTTTGTGCACATTTCCAAATGTGTGCATTTGGAAAGGGAGTTTTTACTTGAGATTGTATTTGGGTCTGCATTTGGTACCAGGAGGTATGAAGGCAATAAATTCTGGTCAGAAATAAATTGAAATGATTTTCTCATTCATCCTTACTGAATAGGCTGCTTTCCTGAGATCCAGTGATTTTCTCACTCATCCTTATTGAATATGCTGGTTTCATGAGCTGGCCTATGCGGTGACTTTTTTCAGAAATTTTAACTCCAAAGTATGTTTTTTTTTTTAAAAAAAAACATTTTATTTTAGTGCTATCAACTAAATAAAGACTTTTAGCGGTCAACTATCATTACTGCAAGAGAGCCCACAAGTTGAATATATCTGTAGTGCATCCCAATTCAACTTGTACTCTTTTTTCCTTGGCTGGCTCTGGTTCCCATTCTTCCCTGCCTGTTCCCCATTAGGAGCCATCGTTCCAAGAGATATTGGGCACCAAACTTGGAAAGTTGCTTTACTGAGTACAGTTCTCTGAATCCCTGTGTCAACATGAGCATTGGCCATGCTGGCAGGGGTGATTCTGAGATCTGTAGTGCAAACAAAGCTCTGCTTGAGTACACTGAGTAAGCTTTTCCAAATGCATTATGCAGTGGTTCCCTTGCCTCTCATCTTTCTGACAGAGTGATGGGGAATGTGTGGTCCTCCAGATGTTGGAATTACAGCTCCCTGCATTCCTCACCACTGGATGTGATGGCTGAAGCTGATGGGAGTTGCTGTTGAACAATACTTGGAGGGCTACACACTGTCAGCCCCTTTTCTTCCAGGAAAGGCAGGGAACAACTATCCATTATGGACAACTGTCTTAATGTGCCTTGAAGATCTTGAAGTGGTAGCTCCTTAAAACTTTCCTGGCTTGGTCCTTTCCCATGGAAGCTTCTCCAGTGAAGCATCTCAGATACTTGAAGCAGTGGTTCAGTTGTGGTTCCCAAAGCTTCTCTCCTTGGCAAAATTGGCAAAAGGAGATATTGAGGGAAGGAAGGAACAGGAACTGACAAAATCCTCCAAAGTTGTACCGCATCAGAAGGGGTGATTATAAAGATATGAAAATGAAAGTGATATGTGCTGGAGGGAAATGGGTAGCCTTTCACCTCACTCATACCTCAAAAGAGAAAGAGAACCATTCTTAAACGAAACAGGGAAGGACATGGGTAAGATAGGGAGATGGAGATGATCTGAAGCAAAAGTGGGCAATTACTCAGAGCTTGCACAATCCCCAGCCCCAAATGGGTCCAGAAGAGCTCCAACTTCCCACTCTTTCCACCCCACATTTTTGAAAACCTTTTCATTACTTTTACATTTTGCTTTTTTGCAAAATGTCCCCAACTCCTCTGCAAATCTATTAGTGCAACAGGCTTTGCATCATTCTAATATTGTATATTTTTACCCCCTTAGGCCCAAGAGAGGTCTTTTTTAAAAGCAGGACCTAAACTCTCTCCTGGGCCTACAAAGCCTGCTGGGAGAAGGGAGGCAAAGCATAGCAAAATTGATCTCTATGCGTTAGAAGTTGCATATTTTCAGAATTAACACCACCATGGTATCCATTAGAGTTTTGTTGCACAAGCAGTTATACAGGCATTTGTACAAGCAGCATACAAGAAGTTGTGCAAGCGGTTGCACAATGTCTCGCACAAGTGCCTGTTCTATGTTGTAATCTAATGCAACTGTGCTAGCAACAACATTTCATTCTGCTAGCATTATATTGGATTTTGGCCAAGGTGGGGATAGAGAGCTGCTTATTATGTCTTTACAGCATATTTAGTCTGTCTTGCAGCTCCACATGGTAGAATGGAGAGCAAGTATTTTTTCTGATGTTCTAAGTGAAGAACCCCATCACTTCCAGTCAGCCAAAATGATGGCTGCAATGAAGTACTGCAGCTCTCCAGAACTCTGGAGTAGCCAGAAATGGGGTGGTGCAGTCTTGTGGGGCTCCAAAAGATTCTATCCCTTTCATGGAAGACTGCAAGGATTACTGATTCAGAAAGTCCAGAACCTGGTTATGAGAGCTGAAGCCCTAAGACATGTGGAAGGCCATGGTTGCCCTATATGTCTAAGAGTGATATGAAATCTGATACTGGAAATCTCAGGAACACCTCTTGTCATAACAGCAATAACAAAATGGTGGTGATGATGATGATGTGTTTTGACTATCCATACAGGAGAGTCTTCATTACAGCAGCGTAACGCTGAAAGGCAGACATTAATATTTGATTGCAGTGGCCTGACATTCTTTGACTATACTGGAATCTTGGTTCTTACTCAGGTATGTATGCTCTTCCATATGCATTTTATGGTATCCAGTGGCAGCTAGTGGCTTTGGGGCAGTGAAGCTACTGTGAGTTTAGTCTAAAACTTAAAAGAGCTATTCAAGGTGCTGAACCTATTTTGGCTTCTTAGAGAGTCCTAAAAACTAGACTGTGTTTACTGCATTCCTGACATGGAAACCATCAGCTGCCATTGATGATCCTCACCTTTCTATATGTGTTGCTTGAGCAGAATTGACAAACTGCTCTCACGAAGTTTGAACAAAGAGGCTGCCTGGGATCTAAGTGTGTTTGTCCTCTGATAGAAGCATTTTTATCAGTGGAACCAGGAGCAGGTAATTCTCCCTTTACACATAGTCTCCTCATTCCCTTAATAGGATTTTTTATTCTTCTCCCCTCTCCCAAGATCTCTGCATCGTCCAAAACTTTTGCTCCAGAGGGTTGCCCAACTTTCCCGAGCAGGTATTAAGGATGTATAAACATTGCATGGGGAGGGAAATTAGCTATTCGTGGTTCCACTGACAAAGCTATTATTAAATAATTTACTTGTTTAATTTATTAGCAATTTATGAGAATTAACCATTACTGTATTTATTTTGGTAATCATTGGACTTTGGGTTTAAATATTATGATCATATTTAGGTTATAAAGGTATGATACCAGTGCTTAGAAGCAATTTAACCCAAAATAATAGAACTATAATTTCAATGGTGTATTGTTTATAATTATTACTTTATTACTTTTAATTATTAATTAATTAATTATTACTTTTTATTAACTAGGTAAGTTATCTTTTGAATATGAGGATAGGATTATAGCTACTATTAACTACTAGTAGCAACAAAGTCAACTTAGATTCTAAGTAATCATTTAGTAGTTAAGTACAAATCTTTACTAGGAGCTGTTTGCAACAAAAGTGGGAACCAATTTTTAGTTATTTATAGTTTTATAGTTGTTTTGTACTTTTTTGTGGTTGTGTTTATATCTGTTAGTCTGTTTTCTTTTTGATAATGTATATTGGTTAGGTTAATTTTTTCTCTTTTCTTTCTCATGTATTGTTTTGTATTGTTTTAGTGGTATTGTATTTTATTTTTTTTTAAAAAAAGACAAAGCTGTTATTGCCAGTGGGTGTCTATCACTGGACCCAGACCACTGTTGTCATATAAAAGGGTCCTTTACTCCATTTCACCAACTAAAAGCCTTCAGACTGGCTAAAAGTACCAAGAGTTTCCAGGACTCTTCCAGAACTCTTTGTTTCAATTGTACCTGCATATCATGACCAGTTAAACTGATCTATTTCATCCTGGAAAATAATGGGTTGAAACATATCCTGAGGAACTGGTATGAAAAGGCTCTGGTGTTACTGGGAGCTGAATAAAAATATTCTGGGATGGACAAAACATTGTAACATTGTAAAATAAAATCAGAAAGTACAGTAACAAAATCTGGAACTTTAGAGAGAGTTTCTATTTTTTTCAATTAGTCTGGATGCACCGTCTGATATTAAAAACCTTCCTTCTTTGGAACACTTACCTTTCGTTCCAGTTCAAACTTTCATATTTTGGTGTATGAGCACAAAATGTTTGTGGTTTTTCCAGAGTGTTGGAAAAGTTAGTCGTTGGACTTTTGGGCATGAACTTTGGACTACAGTTTCCCTGCTGGCTGGTGGATTTTATGCATTATAGTCCAAAAAAGTAATGTTTTCAAGTTCTACGTGTTTCTTATTTTTGAATTTTAGATCCAGTTCCTATATCCACATTTATTGGTTGGTGAATACAGCATCAAGTTAAGGCATCTCTGTTTGAAATGGCAGGTTAAACACAACCAATAGAATTTTCATACCCTCCTCAATCATTTTTGCTGCCACACTTTTCAGGGGGTAGATTTACTGTTTAGCTGGTTAGTCATTCCACAAAATAAACCAATATACTTGTTTATGGGAATCTGCTCTCAGCTTGGAAAGATATATTTCTGGTATCTTTCCTTTCAAGTTCATTTTCTAGTTGTTCTTTCTTTTTTTCCCTGGAATGTAAGGGGGCTTGAGGAGTTTGTTCAGTCCCTGTTTTGAAGTGAGCCAACTTGATCGTGGACTAATGTAGAAATCAGATACTTTAGACTTTGTACTCCTGTGAATTTTGCAATGCAGCTCTTATCTCAAAAAAGTAAACAAAATTAGTATAAAGATATATATTTTGGGATAAAATGTGTTTAGAAATCCATGTTTTGGGAGAAAATACATTCCAAGGTGCATATTTTGTGTGCATGTGCATTCAAAAATACGTATTGAAATATTCATTTAAACATAATTTTTACAGTTTTTCTGGAAAAAAAAATAATTGTGGAGCTTGATAAATGCAGATAAAACTAAATTGGATAGAATGATAAAAATAGAATGATATCTCTATTCCTGCTGGGAAGGTACTTTTTCTTTGGTTGGTTTTTCTTTTTGACTAAGTTTAGTTTCTTCCCCTTTTCACCTTCTTCTCCAGTCCTCCCTGCTCTGCTTTCCCATAAAATGACCTATCCAAATCCTTTGGCAGCCTTCCTCTGTTATGATTGGATACCTTGTGATTGAGAGAATTACAATGTAGTAAAAGAAACGTTTCAAATCTCATGAGTCAAACATGCAAGTATTATTACTCTGTAAGTTGATGAGAGGGAGAAAAAGGGTCAAAGAGTCAAACCAATCACAAGATATCTCCAGTCCACACTTCTCCATTGCTTTTCTGTAGGCATTTGCTGTTGTAGAAATGGTTTGCCAGGCAGAATCTGGCAGGATTTGCCCTGAAGCAATGCTTGGCTGCTTCTCTGGACAGCTTCAGTTATTACCCGAAGGCACTGAAAGGAATATAGAGAACTGACTCATGCATCCCTGTTGCAAGTTTCCAGTTAACTTTCAAAATAGCAACTCGTGGATCATCCTACTGACCCCGCAACCCCATGGAGAGATTCAAGAGTTCTGCAATGTAACTCATAGTAGTAGAATCAGAGCTCCAAAGGTCAAAGCATCAGGCTTTGCAATTATAGCATCCTAGTTCCACTTTAACTGCCATAGTTCCATACCTTGGAATCCTAGGATTTGCAGTTTAGAGTGGGATATTTAGGGTTCTTAGCTTCAGAGAGCTCTAATGTCTCAGTAGGCCACAAATTCCAAGATGGAACCTTGGCAGTTAAAGTGAAATCATAGTGCTATGACTCTGTAGTGTCGAAGGGTCTCAGGACCTTTTCATCAGCAATAACAGTGGAATCATCTGCCATGACCACCACTCCCCAAGCTTGCTTCTTCTCTCCAAGCTCAGTCACAACCCTCATTGCATCTGGCAGGGAGGCAATATAATTTTCCTTGCCACAATATACCGGAATATGTTGAGTGTCCTGGAGAAAATGGATGGCTCATCTCTTTAGGGCAGGAGTATTTAGTTGTGTTTTATGTCCCCATATCTATCTATCTATCTATCTATCTATCTATCTATCTATCTATCTAGCCAGCCAGCATGGTATAATGGTCTGAGCCTGGAGACCAGGGTTTCAATTCTCCACTCAGCCATGGAAACCCACTGGGTGACCCTGAGCACATCACACAATCTCAGCCTTAGAAAACCCCATGATAGGTTAACCTTAGGGTGGCCATAAGTCAGAAATCACTTGAAGGCGCACAACAGTAACAACAACAACAACAACAACAACAACAACAACAACAACATTTATTTATTTTCCCACCTTTCTTCCAGTGCAAGATCCAAGACATCTCACAACAACTTAAAACAGAGACCGGCTTAAACAAACAAACCCAAACTATTAATGCAAAGGTTTAGAAACAATTGTATCCTGAAGGCTCCATACCGTGTCTGATCTTGGAAGCTAAGCAGGGTCGGCTCTGGTTAGTATTTAAGATGGGAGAACATCAATGAATACCTGGTGCTGTAGGCTACATTTCAGAGGAAGGGACTGGCAAAACCATCTCTTTAGCTGGCCAGTCATCTCGCAAAATAAGCCAATATACTTGTGTTCCTTAGCTAAGAAAACTCTATGAAGTTTATAGGGTCATCATAAATCAACGTGTGACTTGAAGGCACACAAACACACAGCAAATTGTTACATTAAAAACAATGATCCTAAAGGGACAAAGGTAAAACAATGTAAAACACATTTAGAAGGTAATAAGAGAAGATAAAAGCACAGGGCAACCCATTAAAAGATTCTTCTGCTGCATGAACTCAGGGCCAATGGGCTGCCTAAATGAAAAAGTGTTTGCCTGCCAGTGGAAAGAGAATGCATAGGGGGCCAACCAAAGTTTCTGTGGAAGGAAGTTCCACAACCTAAGAGCAGCCACTAAGAAGTCTCTCTCTTGTGTCCCACTCCTCTGGACTCTCCAGAACACACTTGTTCTGATGAAAAAAAGAAGATGCTGAGTTGAAGAAGCTCCTGGGAGTGGAAGTCACCTTCTAAATAAGTTGTAGCTCCCCATTCCTGGGACAGTTGAACACTTAAAAAAATGATCAGATTTTCAAAAGCAGAAGTACACCTCTGACCCTTTTCATCTAGAAAGCTTATGCTGCAAATCTCTTTCTTTCAATTAGTCTCAAAGGTGCTACTAGACCTCTTTGTATGCTGACACAGAGTAACACGGCTACGTCTTCAAATAGTAGGTCATTTTGGTATACTTTCTTACATTTTTCAGAAGAACACTGACTTAGCTGTCTTGCTTTACATTAGGGCTTTCCAAACAGTGTGTCGCAACACATTAGTGTGTCGCCTATAGTGTATTGGTGTGTCGCCTCCCTGGCCAAGATAGATCCCCCCCCCACCTGAGCCTAGCCCGCTGCCATCACTCTCACTGAGGCCTTTCCCTGGCAAGAGCAACGGCAGCGGGCAAGGACCAGGTGGGAGGGGGCTACCTTCCCCCTGCTGTCACTGTCTCTGGGGCCTTTCCTGGTGAGGGCAACGGCAGTGGGCCAGGATCAGAGGGGCTGCCTTTCCCCACCCTAGATATGCCACTGGGTACCTCCAGTTTGCTAGTAAAACTGAATTACTGTGTCACACAAAATGATGCATGTCGAAGAAGTGTGTCACCAACATGAAAAGTTTGGAAAGCTCCACTTTACATGAATTATGTGCATCAGATCTTTTTCACAATAAGGCTGAGAGCAAATGCTCTCAACATGCTGTTTCCTTGAGATCCAGCGGCCACCGTCTTTCACTTTTAGTGAAGCAGGGATGGGCAAAGAAAACTGCGAGAACTTGAGATTGTCTGTGCTGACTGGGGCAGATGGAAGTGGCACTTCAACAACATCTGGAGAGTTGCATGTTGTCCAGTCCTGTACTAAAGAGATCTAGAAACCTTAATGTCAATCTTTACCTGCCAGTGAGGAACCACTTTTTTTTTTTTAATAGGACTGAACTTTGGGCTGGGTGGCTCTCTTTTCTCTCTGTGTTGATCCAATACTTTATTAATGAGTGAGCAGGTTACTCTAGAGTGTCAGGATGGTATAGTGGTTTGAGAATTAGTCTATGACTCTGGAGCTAAGGGTCTGAATCCCTGCTCAGTCTTGGAAACCCACTGGGTGACCCTGGGCAAATCACATGCTCTCAGCCTCAGAGGATGGCAAAAGCAACTCCCCCCTACCCCGAACAAATCTTGCCAAGAAAACTCCATGATAAGTTTGATTTAGGGCCACCATCAGTCAGAAATGTCTTGAAAGTACACAACAACAGCAAAGGCTAAGCATTATGCATGCAAGCATCTGTGGCATTAAGACATTGGAAAGTGTTTTTGGGACAGAAAAGAGATTCCATCTAAACATTAAGAGGAACTTATTTTATTGTAAGATCTGTTGGGCAGTGTAATAGGCTGCCTTTCAGGAGTGCTTTAGTTGGGTATCTATGCATGGCAGAGGTCTGGAGTAGCTCCTGTGGACCCTTTGAATTCTGACATTCTATGATTCCAAGTTCATTTGGGGGACTACAACTCCCAGAATTCAATATCTAGCTTTGCTAGAGAATTCTAGGAGTTCTCGTCCTCCCCACAAGAAACATTTCAAGCCTTGTATATCATATTTTAAACGTGAAAGTAATAAATCACTGGTCAGCTTTAGTCTCTTTGCATTTGCATTGTTGACCAAGATCAGCATGCCAGCTGAAAGCCTCATAAAGACTGAATACCAGTTCTAGAGAGGGTGAGGAACAGCAGTGGGGAATAGCAATTCCTCCAAGGTCTTCATGTGGGATCCTTGGGAGATGCTTTCATAGCTACTGAGGGAAACTAGATGCTGGAGTAGATAACCCATTAGAAGAACTCACTTGGATTAGAGCAGTCTTACTTTTAAATGATTACATTTTAGCCTTATCACACCATAAAATGATCATAGGCTTTAGAGGATGTTTATATTATAGAACAGTTCCCTCCAGTGGCCACTTGCAATATAGCAAATCTGCTCCCTCCTCCCACCACCAACCAAAAAACTGAGAGGGAGCTAGTAGGAATTGGTCCTGTGCAACTGATTTGGCCAAATCCTAAATCATAAAGCAAGTTGGACCAATTCAGACTGATTAGTACCAACTCTGAATCAAATAAGACTGGCCCATTCTGAAGCAGAATAGTACAGTCTGAAGTGATTTGGACTGAACCATATATCTGAATATCAAAAATAAGTGGGAAAAAGCCAGGCAATGGAAGGCATCAAAGTGATGTGATGTAGAGGGACAGGAAGGGATCTGGATTTTTTTCTCCCTGAAAATTTGAACATGCAGTCTGGATAAAAAAATCTCACCACTACTTTCCAGCGTTAATAATTATGCTGAGAGATTGTCTTGAGATCACTGAAGTTATATTCTGTTGCCTCTTTCTTTTTTATCTTATGGGGAGGGACTGTTTTGATATAGTCAGTTTTGTCCTGCCTCTCTTCATTCTTTTGCTAGATTTAGCAGCTAGCAGATTGTTGAAAGAGCTGTGGTGAACATTTGATTTTCTTCTGAGTTTTGCGCCTTAAGAGTCTTTCTCATGCAATTCCTGACCTTCTATCATCAACAGCCTAGTCTGTCCTTTGTTTGTCTTGTTAATTTGAGTAGTAAATGAGCCCATGAGTCTATGGCCATTTCCGCACGGGGCGAGGGAATCGCCCTGTGCCGATACTTACCGGACTTCTTGGCTCCACGCTTGGGTCCAGGCTGGTCTGGAGCAGTGCGTGGCCGCCGCTCCGCACTGCTGTGGGGACGAAAATGGTGGCTTCTGGTTGGTCGAGGCTCTCCGCCAACTGCTGAAGCTCGCCAGCCTAAAGCCCACCCCCGGCAGATCGCAGGCTCGCACTGGTGCAAGCCTGCAAATCTGCACCGGAGCGCGGGAATGGAGTGGCGTGCTCCGTGCTTTTGAAAGACCTGTTTCAAGCGGTCTTTCAAAAGCACGCTGAACGACCACTTCGGGTCAGTCGGGAGCGGGCTGAGGTGTGGAACTACAGTAAGTAGGTCCGATCCAGTCCACTCCCAGGTGCAGACGTCCTCCCTGGAGGACGCTCTGCACCGTTTCTTCAAGCCCGTGTGGAAATGGCCCATGTGTGATCTTTACTTATCCTGCTCTCTGATAGCTCTTAGTTGTCTGATTTGTTTTCTCAGTGTGATTCCTTTTAAAATATCACCTAAAATTGCGATTAATGATAAGTTAACATGTTGAATTAAGACCAAAAAGGGAATAATGAAGGGGAATGATTTCGAAGCAATATGGAAGATATTTGTGGAAAAGGTTTTAATAAAAGAGGAAGGTGTCATACCTCCACAAGAAGAATTACAATTCTGGAAGGTAGAGTAAGTTGAAATATAATTGGCTCTGAGGGGTGGGTTCACTTTTAGGAATAGTTTGATACGGTTAGTAATAAGATTGTATTTAGTAATAGTAATAGATTAAATGTAATTGAAAAGTATAGAATGAAATTATTATAATGAGTATAATGAAAATGAGATTTAGATATAAGTAACAAAAGTATAAAAGTAGTATGATATATAATATGTTGAATAAGTATATAATTGTAATGGAATTGGAAAGAAATAACAAAGTAAGTCTGTTTTGGTTGAAATTCCTTTTTTTCTCCACTGTTACGTGTATCATGTGGTATTCTTTTTGTTCTATTCATTTTTTCTTTATAATCAATAAAAAAAATTAAAAACAATAAAATATCACCTCTCTAGTTCTTTTGTCTGTGTTTCTCTCTGCAGTTTTGGTCTGCCAAAATTCACAAAGCAATTATTATTATTATTATTATTATTATTATTATTATTATTATTATTATTATTATTACATGTTTAATTCATGTTTTGAAGCAAAGCAAAAGATTGTGATTTATAATGCATTTACTTGAGCAAACAAACCAGTAAATTTAATTTGCATTAGATCTTTCCATCAGTCTAACTTATATATCATTTACAGTTTTAGCAGTTATTGTTGTTTCTACTTCTGATCATTAGTTCAGCTTAATCAATCATGAGGTATCTCTGCAGTAGCAACAGAAATCTATTTTGTGTCTCTAGGGACAGAGGGAAGCAAATTGGTGTACCTGTAGTGACCACAGTCTGTTTCCACTGTCAGAAGGGCTCTGTTTGAACCTGAATGATCAGAGGCAGACAGGAGGCAGCATAACAGACACACCAATTGTAGAGGCAGCCACTTATTGTTATTATTATTTTATTCATTAACGTCCTGCCTTTGCACTTTTAATTGGATTAAAGATGACTAGCCACATATTTAAGACAACACAAATTAAAATAATGCAAAAGCGTTAATAAAAGTATAAATATAAGATTTAAAAAGTCATTAAACAATTTATGAAGTTAACACTTTAAAGATTAAAAATACTAAAATGCATTAAAGGACTATGCATAAACCTTAAAAACAGCATTAGAAGCCCAGCTATGGTCAATTTGTAAAAGCCCGATGGCACAAAAATGTTTTGACCTGTTGATGGAAGGAGAGCAAGGACAGGGACATCCTGGCCTCTCTAGGAGGGAGTTGCAAAGTCTGGGAGCAGACACCAAGAAGGCCCTCTCCCTTGTTCCCACCAAACATGCCTGGGAAGGTGGTGGGAGAGAGAGAAGGTGATCTTAAGAGCTCTAATGGGTCCTTCAAATGACCAAGACCTAAGCCTATGAGAATGCATGGCCATTTCCACACCAGGCTATTATAGCGCTACAGCCGGCCCCTCCCGAAACTACAAACCCCAGGATTCCATAGGATGTTGAAAGTGGAATCATAGCGCTATAACAGCCTAGTGCGGAAATGACTCATATCTCTCAATTGTCTTGATTTGGCAGGGCCAGTCCTGATTAGTCCTCTGTCATTTCACTTTTTCAGCTCCTTTTAAAATGTCCCAGTTTCTCTCTCCTATTTGGTTGCCTAATCCTAAAGGGGCAGTATGAGAGTAAAAGCAACATGAATTATCAGGATTGAGTAGTCAACGACTTTAAATTTTATGTCCCCCTTAGCAAAGTTAGAAATGCATGGCACAAACGACCTTGAAACTATCTGCCTGTAATCTGGCTGGTTTCGACCCTGATTTCAAGTACATGTATGAAGCAGGAGGGGATGTTATAGCTATTTCGCTTTCCCAATAGAGAGGACTGACAATCCAGATTTCTAAATCTCAATACGGGTTCAGGATCTGGGTGGGATCAGTTTATGTCCCCATCCACCTTCTCAAACTGGACTCCAAATTTGAATAGAGGACTTATGCATAGCCTTAGGAAGAATAGCATTTCTCTTGAGGTGGCACTGAAAAATAGCGAGGCTTGTTAATTTACACATGTTAATTAACAAAACTGTAGAAAGCCACCAGGTGGTAAGGTCAAGTTATTGAGTAAAGGTGATGAGGAAAGCAAGGATCACATCTTGAATAATTCCAACTCCTTAATCAGATGTTTTTATCTTTCTTTTTCTTTTAGATCTATACGGATTCCAAAAAAAGAAATATTGATGTTGTGTTGGCAAATTGCAAAGGCAAGTACCAGTTTTTTTTAGCGGGCATAAATGTAAAAAGTCAAGTTTATCTGTGCCACAGACTCCCTTGCCATGTTCATGTAAAATGCCATGCTCATGTCTTATTACAGCTTCTTTGATAAAGGCACTGAAGCTTAGCGGAAGGCTAGAATCAGACAGTGGTATCTTCTTCGAATCAGTTTCTTCAGCTATGAGTACTATTCATTTCAACAGGGTGAGTCTCAATTCAGAATGTAAAAAACTCTGTCTTGATTTTGCTGCAGTTCTCCAAATCCCACTTGCACTTTCTTCATCTCAGATATCACACGGAGGCCTCAAATCATCCCATTAGTGATGGTTTAGGTCACCCGTTCACTCCCACAATCCACCAATACCCACAAAAGAGCAAAATGGTCTCCACACTGGCCAAAATGGTGACTGGAAATCATGTGATGTCAACTTCTGGTGCCTCAGTATGGCATTTGGGTATGAGGTGAACATTTCTCCCATTCCCCCCTCCACAGTTGTCCATCCCTGACTTAATGGCTTTGTACACCTGCCTGATGGTAAATCCACCCTCAAGCTAGCAAACTTCTCTTAGGAAAGTACTAAACCATGTGACTCAGGGGTATTTCAGTTGGAACCAATTTTGTTATATAAACACTGTTCCCACATTCTTAGTTTCTTCAGGCACCGACTTGCCTTACAATGTAAACTCCTGTAAGCCTCTTCACTGTAGTTGTTATTAAACCAAATGTTCAGGCAGCGTATGGAGTTTTGCTTTTCCATTGTTTTATGCATGACTGCAGAGTTGGCCAGGGTCCAAGACAGAGTCCCCTCCAAGACAGATTAAAGCTAAACTAGCAATGAGTTGTTGCTTTCTGTTTTTCTCTCCAACCCCTGCCCACCATACCATGAACAGGCACATTCTAGTAATTAAATTAGAAAAAAAAATTTCTTCTTTTTCCACCAAAACTGCTTTAATCTGATTGATTGAACTAAGCTAAACTGATGATATTTGTTTAGCTGGATTGACAAGTGGAGGAAATGCAAGGATCTATCAATTTGAAATGTATGTTCTCTAAGATTTTACTTTTTATATACTTATGGTCTAAGCCAAGTTCTGCTCAGGAGATCCCCTCTGCCTCCAGTCTTAAGGGCCACCACCACAGGATGTGAGGTGGTACAGCCTGAGCTGACTTTCACAGTCTAGCATTTTACAGATGAAAACTAGGACAGATGTGATCAAGAAACATCAGAGATGGTCAAGATGACCACAGTTATTAATGAGAGAGAACACTCAAACTAGGAGAAGCTGCAATAGTTTGATTTTGCCTGAGTCTACTGGAGGGGGGTGGAAAATTCTGTCTCCTCCTCTCTACTCCTCCCTGCTGAATTAATTGTACACAAACTTGTTTTGCATTTGAACTTCAGTTGGCAGCAACTGAAATATGCTGAGGATAAAGGAGGAAAATGGAAATATGAAAGAGAAACTGGAACATTTTAAAACTAGCTGAAATGTGGAATGACAGAAGACTAATCCAGACTGTCCCTGCCAGACCAGGACACTTGTAGAGTATGAAGTAACTCGTTACAAAAACCAGATTATATATAATTAAATCCCCCTGTAAGTCAGTTCAGGCATCAGTGAGAGCAGCAAAACCACTCTTGATTTTATTGCCATAAATTCTTTCTGTGGACCATGGCCACAGTTGCCTTACCTGGCAATTCTGCAGCCCCACAGATCCCAAGTAAAAAGAATTGCTCAACATAGTCTTCAGCCTCTCCAAGGATGGGAATCAATTTTGCTGTGCTTTGGCTCCCTGGACGTGACTGTTCACTTCTTGTTTGAAAAGAACACCTCTCCTAGTGGATGTTTGAAGGCATTTTAAGTATTTTTCTTTTCTTAGAAAAAATTAAAAATATTTTAAGGGTAGGGGAGAGGCCTGCGTTGAATTCCTTTGATGTCTTTGGGCAATTGACCAGCCCTGTGTTATATCATCATAACAAATTTCTTGTTAAAGCAGGACATGTGTCTCTCTTTTATAGTTTTGAATCTAGCACAAGGACTTTAAACTTTGATTTATGCCTCTGTTAAGTCTATTGATGGCAAGTACAATCACTGTATGAATGTTATTTCAGCATATATAGTTTTCACATAAAATCTTTTTGTTTCTTCCATTTTAGAATTTCTGCAAGCTTAATGAACACACTGAAGTCTGATGCCAGCCTGGGTTTTATATCTATATATCTGTTGAACTGCTTACCTGCAAAAGGGACTATACCAAAGTATTTTTTCAGATGTTTAAACATTGAATTTTGTTGGTGATAATTTATATGCCAAGTGTATACCAATAGCAACAGTGTTTATTTTTATTGCTCTTGAATTCTTTCTGAGTTCCCATCAATGACAGGTTTCTTTTTTTAAAAAAAAATAATAACCTGGATTCTTCTTTGATGGTTTCACATTTTTGTATGCATTTAGATTTTAAAAAAGAAAAAAAACCTATAAAGCAATTTAGGATATTACCATAATGTGTATTGTTTTAGCTGTGGCCTATTGTAACTTAATTGTATCATTTTGTGCACTAGAGAATACAATGTTATTGAATTTTGTAGTTGAATGGATGATATCCGATCCAAGATCTGTACCTTGTTACATGCAAACACAAACTGTGATATAAAATCAATTTCCCCCCTGAACTACCCAGGACACAAATTAGAGCAATCACTCTATGACCCTTTCACATTCAATCAAAGCCACTGAAGGGTTTTTTTTTTTTTTTTGAGTGTTGTCTGTGCTTTGTGCTGTCTTGTACATTTTTTCATGATTTAGAAGGTTGTATCCACCAAATTGACCAAAGCCATATGCTACTTCCTCTGTTGGAGAGCTTGGAAAAGTTACTTTTTGGACTTTACTTTTCGAACTATGGGGATCCAGGGACTTGAAATCTGAAGGAACATCTCCTCTTAACTCTGTCCTATCATTGAAAGTCAACAGCATTTATTTTAACAGTTCGCAGGTTTGCCCTATCCTGAGTGGAATATCAATAGACACAGCTCCATTAAGAGCTCATGGTGCTAATGTACTGTTGTTGTCATGCTACTAACGCTTATTTTGTAACACCTGTTAGAAGGTGCTTACCTGAATTCATATTGCGATGCCTCTGTATGTGAAGCATTGCATATTTTAGTATGTATCACCTGATCTTAGTGTTCGAATACTATTTGCACATGCAGAGCATCAGATGACCAAAGGATTCAGATGGCTAAATCACAACCTTTGAATCAGGCACTGTCCTCTTCCAGTGCAGTTATAAGCAGGAGATTGGAAACAAACATTGGTTACTTTAAGATATGGTTTTCTGGACAAGCCCAAATTGACTTGTGGTTTCTGATTCTGGCTTCCTTAGCTAATCCATTGTTAAAACTAACTGCAGTTCTGGTTCAGATGAAACAACAAACTGTGGTTGGTTTGAAACAAAAATAGATGTTTTTAGTCTTCTCCTAATGGCCAAATGTCATCTACATACACCCAAATATTTTCTAAAGATAGTGAGCTGAGACAAAAGTCTATGGTGTTTTATGTAACCTTTTAGCCAGGGCAGAAAAATAACTTTCCTTAAAAAAATGTTTGTTTAGTTTTGTTTAAATTGCTTTCACTTGATCTCAGTGATGTTTTCAGTCGGCTTAATCTTATTGGACAGTTCCTGAGTGGGATCAGCCACATAACTCACCAGAGAAAGAGTTAAAAACAACAACATGGGGATACTGGAAAATGGTGTAGGCACCTAGCAGTGTTAATATCTTGGAACATTTTTACCTATTCCCTAGTCTGGAAATTCAGTTTGGGTTGTTAGCTACATTTTCCTTTAAAAAACAGAATTAGGATTGAAGGCTTGATAAGGCAATCAAAAACACAAAAAAACTTTGTTCCAGCTTTCTCTCTCCCACCCACATACCTCCTTCCCAACTTCTTCTCTTACCTTTTGTTTACTTTTACTTTATGAGTAACTAAGTTGCTTGTAACTAGTTATTTTCTGGCAATGAGGGGGATAATGAAACAATTTTCTAAAGTCATATACTGAGCAATGCCAAAATTACTTTATTAGTATAATGAGTAACAGTTTCTGTTTACTTTTGGAAGTTATTTTTCATGGGAATTTTACAGATTTATTCCATTTCCTCATCAGTCCTAAAGAGATTTACACTCCTCAAAAAGTAAGAAAATAATGGACAAATCATGAGTACTGCAAGAAATAACAAGTTATTTGTTTTCATCATTGCAATGATTAACAACAATGGGTTGGATTTTTAAAACACCGTAATACATAGTGGAATGATTTATTGTTTTAGAAAGTAACTTTCCAAGCTCTGCTCTACCTTTCACTGACAGTAAGCCCAGATGGGAGGGAGGTCCCCTCACCTCTTCCATATACAAAGCAAAAGAGTCCTTGGAAATGTACTCTTCCCATGCCTGCATCATGACAGCAATGAAGCTAGATGGGTGGGAGTAAGAAGGCCAGAGGAGGCACTATGGGAAGAAAGTAGATGGAAGAGGAAAGTCTTTGGAGGTTCATTGGAAGAGATGGGGAGGTATCAGACCCTATCATACCTTCTATGACATAACCGGAAGCATGATAATGTCAGGATCAACTGATTCAACACAACCCTTTCCTGCATTTTGAAAACTGTTTTTCCCTCGCTCCTAAGCCCACTGCCATGTTTGATTTGGGAAAGGATTCCCATCACTGATTTTTGGTAGGTTACGATGCCTGTGGGTTGCATCTAATGATGGATTCATATTCAGACCCAAGTTGAATCAGACTGCTTGAAAATTGGACTGAAAAGAATTTAAAATGGCTAAATTGGGCTCCAGACAAAATCTTGTGGGTCTGTGTACACGCCTGTTAATGAACTTCAGATGATGCAGTGCTGTGCAGACTTACCTCTAAACAAGATCCACTGCATACAGTGGTGCTTACTGTTGAGCAAATGTGCATATAATTGAAATGAAACTAAGGCAATATGACTATTTTTGCTTGTAGCATGTTTAATCTTCAGTATAGCATTGGTACAACATCTCTGCAGCAGCAAAATTTTTACTGGTACACAAGCTTAGCTTTTAGTTTAGGATCCTCTCAGCAATGTTATTGTTCTTGTGTGCCTTCAAGTTGTTTCTGACTTACAGCAATGCTAGGCCAAAACTGTTGTGGGGTTTTCTGTGTCTGAGAGTGTGTAACACACCCAAGTCACCAAGTATGTTTCAATGGCCAAGCAGGGAATTGAACCTTGGTCTCCAGCGTCATAGGTCGATGCTCAGACTACTATACTACATTCGGTCTCTACCAATGTTACACCATATAGCAAATTTTTTTGGCCATATTTGGGGAGGGGGGATGGATGGGGCTATGTACTTAGTTTATTTGAAACAGTATTTTGACATTATTTCTTTTTTTTCCTGCAATCACTAACAAAAAACGAAATTACCACTGTTCCATATGGCTCTTGTTTTCGGATGTTTTGCACATTTACAGTCTGACAGAGTGTTTCTAGCCAGAGTAAATAGCAACAAAGGCTTCCGTTGTTTCTGCAGTTTGATAACAATATATAAAAAATGCAACTTATTAAAAGTCAACTAGGTATAAATATGTCACACCATGGCTGAATCAGAGTAGGATTGTCACCTTTTATTTGGTTAATCACAGACAAGACAAATCTTCAAACATGAGCAAAACAAGAAGTATATTAAGGAGTTTATTACAAGGGTAACATAATGCCTATTAGTCATATTGTTCAAATTACTTCAGGAACAGAATTTGAAGAGACGTTTCTAGTTCTGTACATTGAACTGTAGTGATATGAAACCAACAGAAATGTGTCTGAGCTCTGTGGACAGGACATGTATTGAAAGTATAGAATGTGTAAAACCTTGCATTCCAGTATGCTAGATATTTCAATTTTTCTGCACATTGATACCGCAAGTTTGGAACCCAAAAGGATATAGAGATCACTATAGTACATTACATGCATCTCATTATCTACAGTTGTACTTGCTGTTCCCTGCTTAAAAATACGTATAGTACAGATCTAAATCATTAGTGCACACTTTACTTCATCCTGTGCTTAAATGAGCATCACTTGCATTCAACAGCATTACAAATTAATGTAGATCCACACCATTATATGGCATTCAAACTGTTACAAGAAATACTAAGTAGCAGTATAAATGATTCCAAATCGGAATCATCTTGATGTTTTGATGCAGTCTTGATGCAGGCTTATGAATCCTGGCTTGTTTGGGAGCAGTTGGCAAAGATCTTGGGCTCGGATATCAAGATCAGTCGTTCCTTGTTCACAGAAAGGAAACAAAAGAGGAATAAACAAGATGCCACCAGCATGTAACCTGCTCACATTATGCTAAGAGAACCCAGAAATTCTGGTTTGTAATTATGTGTAAACATTGCTATTGGGTTCACAACAGACTTATCATACAATAGAGGGGCAAGGAATACTTGCCTGTAATGTCAAATCTATCATTTTTGTTTCTAGGATAGGTAGAATTTCTAGATAGAAATTCTAGGATAGGTAGCTTCATTTCTGATTCTCTTTGATTCTAGGATTGAAAAAAGCAATCAGGAATGAAACAAAATCTGCTATAACAAACTTTTTTATTCATTTTTAAGAAAAAGAAGGAACAATTCATAAAAACTATGAATGAATGGCAATCTTGTATGAAACCAGCATGTTTCACAAAATTTTGTAGAATATAAACTCCCTGTCCAAGTGTTTAATAAACTTGTTGAATCAGCACACAGACAGGGAAGCACACTAACTTTACTATCCTCCCTCTCCAATTTTGTCACTTTCCTTACATGGAGAGTGACAAGTCTGAATAAGAATTTCTGTGATGTGAAGAAGCTCTCCATCCAACTGAGAACATAGAAGGCAGAGGGAGAGGGTTTCATGCTTTGCTTAACTAAATGCCTGAACAGAGCTAAAGTCATACTGGTTTGATCATTCTTCTGGGTGAACTCCTGCTGTTTTCTTCTGCTAGCACTCATTGTGGTATGATTTGTTTATTTGCAAAAAAGGCAGGAGTTCCTTCAGAGAGCCCAGAGAGCTCCAAGCAATCACACTTAAATAATTGCCTCATGTTACACTGGACTGTGCTGATTGTTTACAACAATGTCTGAAGAACATTGGGTTCATTTCTTAAATTGCCTGGTCTTGGAAGCAATAGGTTTGCAAGTTCAATCATAGATCTGTATAATCTGTATAATTTTTGCAATTGTTGCAAACAATTGTTGGAGCTCAGGCTTTATGGACTTGATTCTTTGATTCTTGCGGAGGTGAGAGACTCTTAGAGTTTGAGTGAGAGAAGGACAACCTATGAGGAGAAGAACGCTGTCAAACTATAGCCCTCTAGGCCAACTTTGACAAATGTGTGTATGTGCATATTTTGGCAAGCAGAAAGAAAGTACTACCTACCATTCAAGGAGTGGGTGAAAATAAAAATAGTACAGTACTATGAAGAAAATCCCACAGATGATGATCCTGGTGGGTGATGATGAATGCATATAATACATACATACATACATACATACATACATACATACATACCAATTTTCTGGTCCTTCTTGAGAACCATAATCTGCTGGTTTGTGATAGGGCTAGACCCTGTAAAATCAGGAACATATTCCTCTATAATACCCTGTGTCAGGACTGTGGAGAAGGCAAAAGGCACTAGGCGAGAGCTGATGGAATGTGGAGAAGGCTGCAGTTCAGTTAGCTGAGATGTGAACTTCATAGGAATAGGTCAGTGCCTCAGTTTGCTTTGGTCTCTATAAATCATTTTAGAAAACTGCATATCAGCAGAGTGTGGAAAAGATCCTTTTTTGGACTACAGCTACTATAATTCCACAACCAGCATGACCAGTTGTACCCCTTCCCACCTAATGTTTTCTGAGCTATGAAATGCTAACTGCCCTGATTCCAAGGATGTGGATTAGGACAAAGATAAAGGAGTACCCCTTGTGGATCTAGGCTGATGTGCTAAAATACGGTTCTAGTGATGATCTGAGTTCCAAAGTGTCTAAAATGTTACAAATCAACTACAGGCTTCCCACACTTATCTGACAGGTTAGGGAGCAGAGTGCTGTCAGAAAATGGAATTGGTTGAAAAGTGGAACCCATGTGCTGTACTATAGGGAGCATGAAGGACTTACAGAGGTTTAGTTGGGACTGACCACATGCATGCTGCATGCAAAGTCTCTCAGCCAGCTTGGCATCTTCCCTCTGTCAGTTTTTTTTTTTGGGGGGGGGTAAACAGCGCACGTGTGTGAACAGTTCCAAGTGAGCCTCCGTAGCCAAGAAGAAATGATGAAAGAGTGGAAACCCCATCAAATTAATTAATGGACCTTGTCCTTAATTTGGAAGCATCAAAAGAACAAGTCAGAAAATGGGGCGTTGAGTAGCAGGGGCTTTCTCTATAGAGCAAGGATGTTTGTGTATACGTCTGTGTATGTGCATGTGTTTTCATGTAATTTAATCCAGTGTTAAGAACAATCCTTACTGAACATGATAAACTAGGCATAAATATCAAATAAGGAAGACCTGCTAAGATAATAGCTAAGCAAATCAAATATTCCTAATGTTCATCTGGTGGCTTTCTTTTTAAAGGTTATTTTCCCTAAAATCCTATATTAAGTACTGCAAAAATCTGGGCTAACTTACCTTGTTATAATTTATTGGACACTGGGACTGAGCAGGATGGTATAAATCTACTATGTAAGATACCTTCCATGTTTAATGAAAACCTTAATGTGCCAGAAAGCATTTGTGAATATTGTTTGACATTTACCGGGCAGCAAACTTTACTAATGAATTGTTTGGAAAAGCGTGCATTCCCTAGGATATACACATACACTCCCTTTTCTCTCAATACAAAACCAGAACGTTTCTCATAAATAAATGCACTTTCAGACTGGATGCTAAATGGTGCTTTCAGATGGATTTTTAGCAAGGATCAGACAATCTGCTCAATTTTCTGTATGTTTAACAATGCATTTCATTTGTTGTTTTTTCCTGTTTGTTATTAGCATATCTAACAATAAATTTACATGGAAATAAATTTGAAATGGGAGATAATTTCCTTCTTGAAGGAAGAATGGGTTGTTTTCTCTTGGACTGTACTATGTTCTGTGCAAAGTAGTCCATTTTTTTTCAAACTCAGTATATAACATTTTAGTGGTGACATGATATGAAAACACTGGATTTATTCTACAATTTTCAGAACCCAATTGGGTGGGGGTTAGAGAGGCTGTATCCTCCATGGGAAGGAGTATATCAAACACCCACACTTGCATGACCTCTTAAGCACATACAGAACCTCTCAAGTAGGAAGAACAAAGTCTTCAGCCAAGGAAAATGGCTGCAGGCACCTATTTCCAGTAGATGGCTTCAGGATTCAAGCCTTGGTAGGATTTTGTCAAGTCGTTACAGGACGAGAATCCCAAGCAAGGATAAATTGGATGTATTAAGAGACTCAAAGACCAGGCAAAACCACAAGCAAACCAATAACCAGAATGTATCTGCTAAGATGAAAAGGGTGGTTCACTTCAGCTACCCAAGTCCTGTATTTACCTACCACCTTGTCTGGCTTTCACATTTGTAGAAGGACTTGTTTCCAGCTCTCTCCAAGTTTCTTTGGGTTCCCAACTCTCTTGCACTCCCCCCCCCGCACAGTCGGGTAGCCAAGAAGGGCCTCAGTCCAGCTGTTGCTCAAGTCTTTTCCCATCATGCCTCCCTCTCTGGAGCCCAGGTTTAAAGGAGATGCTTGCAACTCTTCTCCCGTCGATACATTTTCTGCCTTTGTGCTCCTCCCCTCAGAGTACTCAGTTTCTTTTGTTGGCCTCCTTGTCACACCCCGCTGCAGAAGTTATCTGGCACTCTTTTCTGAAGGAATGGAAGATTCTCCCCACCTATTTTATCTCCGTGGCAATCCTGGGAGATGGGTTAGGCTGAGAGAGTGTGAGTGACCCAAGATTGCCCAGTCAGCATAGCTGAATAGGGATCTGAACCAAATTATCCCTGGTTTTACTTTCGTGCTCTGACCACCTTTCTGCACTGGTCTCATTCTTGCTATGTGTATGAATACCTGCTCTCTAGTGCAAAAGGGAAAGGAGAACAGAGGTATATGCAATGCAGACAGTATTCTGGCCAAGGATTTAATGTAAATTACATTTACATTACAGAACAAAAAGCAAAAATCTCTTTAAGTTTCATGGATGAAAACAACTCCAGATTTCCAGAGAATCTTTGCCATGGGAGGTGCCTCTAGAAACGTATGAATCCCCTGAAAAATTTTAACTCCTATGTTCAGTGCCTTTTGCAACACCCTTATAAAAGCACTAGAGAGCCAGGTAAAGTCATTTGTCCTGAACTTGGTATGGTGTTGGTAGGTTTAAAAGACAGTCCCCTAACATTACTTTAAGATGGATTTTTATGTGCAAATTAGCAGCTAAATTCATTATGAAAACGCATTTACCAAAGGGCTGACACCAGAGAAAAGCCGGAGGCAGCTATGGAACTCTGGGATATAACATCTGTTCCATAAAATTTAACTCAGCCATTCCAAGCATTTGTCTATTCATTGCTGCTTTATAGTTTCTCAAAACAGCTCCTTTTCTCCTCAGGACATACAAGTTCTGACACAGATCCACGAAGGCCAAATGTCTCTTTAAGTTCTGCAGGGCATATAGGAAGTAAGAACGATAAAGACAACAACCACAGTTCTGGTATTTAAAGAAAAGGCCTTTTGTCTATTTGAGTGTGTGTGTGTGTGTTTGTGTGTGTGTATGTGTGTATGTTTAATAAAATATATGTTTTGCTTTTTCCTTCATCCTTTCAGGTTTCCTCCTCCCAACCTGTGCTGAATTCTGCTTATTTCTGTAGGTCTTCTGTCTACATGATGAGCCTTGATGTTTTATGTATGCCAGTTAGCAGTTTAGCGGATGTGCAAATGGCTTTGGTTACTAATTGGGGATGCTTCCCATGGCATTTCAGAAACTGAGGCAGAAAGCAACATATGCTGCTATTGCCCAAGATCGATCAGGCACATCACAAAGATCCATAGGCTGAAATTTCCATTAGTCTCTAAAGCATCAAATTATGCCGTCTGTCTCAATAAAAAAAAAAGGGGGGGGGAGAGAAGTAGAAGCATCTTTTCTGCATATCTTGAGATACTTCTTTCACCATTGCTTCTAGGGCTCTTCCAGTTGGTATTTGTAAAATAATTATTCTTTACGGAAGTTAATGTTTATCACTTTGCTGAGGGTGTGTGCTTGGAAGGGTAAACATTAGGTTTGTAAAATAATATGTCTGATATCCAATATTGCTGCAGTGTAGCATAAATATCTGCTGGTGCTGTTACATTACAGAACTCATATACTGACTACCATTGTTGTATGTGGCTCAATGGCCAGTGTGCATAGTTGACAAACACTATGCAATTGTCATGAACAATGTGCAAAAGGCAATGCACAGTGGCAACGAACAATCATTTGTTATTCTGTGTAGTTTAATGCACTGTTTCATGTACCATGGTCCCAACAGTGGAGTGCAGAGTGCATGGCCAGCTGGATATGGCTGTTGTGCATTGTCAACAAAATCAACATCATGCGCACAATGCAGCTTGCATATGTCACTCACAGGATGCCAGCTTATATGTGTTACTATAAGGAATGGGGCACTTTGATGCAGGAACAAGAATGCTGGATTTCCTTGTTTAGGTCCAGATTACCAATCAGTTAGGAAGTGGTTTGCAGAAAGTTATTATTAACCAAACCAGCTGCTGAGCTGAGAGAAAATGGCCTCCTGAATTCTCTACCTTATTGTAGGCAGAGAATTTGAGGGCTGAAGTTTTACTGTTCTCTGGAGGAAGAAGAAATATTCCAGCAGAAGCAACGTACCATGCTTTCTACTCTTCTTTGTCTCCCTCCCATATGTTTTGTTGCTGCTACAGTAACCAAAGCCACACTGGCAACTTGGCTAACATTTTGTGGTCTCTTCCAACTCTATGATTCCATGATTCTAAATTCATGGTGTTGCCATAAATTGACAGGCAACTTGAAAGCATGCACACACGCACACGCACGCACACGCACACACACGAAAGAAAAAAATAACCAAAGTTAAATTCCATGTTTATTTCTCTATCTGCATCATAATTCCAAGACAGAACCTTAGACATTCAAAATTTTTGATACTAAGAGCACTTGAGAGGTGGACACTCAGGGTTGTTTGAATTTCAAAACATATTCATTCATTTTAATGACTTTTAATCTGTCTGTAATCTGCAGAATCATCACTAAGTGGCAGAGATGCCTAACCACTACGTAGCTATTATACAGGACAGCAACTCCTATTAAAAAGAGTGTTTGTTTGATTCACTATAAAGGCAGCTTGCCAGACAGAACCAAAATTTGGATCCAGAGCAATTAAGACTCCAGAGAAGAAACTTGCAAGAACAGAAAAAAAGAGTAGCAATGGCTAGAGTCAGGAACTACCTTAGGAAAAAAAGAAAAAAGAGGAAACTTTTGTATCCTCCTATAGGCCACTATTTATTAATTGATTTGATTTTTAAAAATCCTACCTTTCTCCTTATACAGGACCCTGGGTGGCCTGGTTCAGAGATAGAACAGAGAATTCAGGTGAGTTGGTTGGTGAGTAAGGAGATGCAGGGAGAGAAAAGACATTTAAATAAGATGGATGGAAAGAACAGGGTGGTAGCAACTCAGGAGATTCTAAGTTGGATACTTGTGTTAAAAAATAAAACACAATAAAGGAAAGTAGAAAAACCACCTGGCCACCTCATTGAATTGTAAGCATTCTTCATGCTTGTATGTTCTCAGTGAATGCCCTAATCTGAATGTCCACCCATCTTCTATTGTTCAGGAAGGTTTTCACAACCACCTTGAAACTTCTAAACATTCAATCACCATGAATGTTTGAATTAGTCCTAAATGGAATTAGAATGGTAGTCAGGGCTCTATCCGAACAGTTAAGAAATATTTTTTTTCTTCACAGCAATCGTACAGTACTCCGAGTCAAACATGAACTATTGTTACTGAGCTGGGTTACAACCCTTACAGTGAATCTGAAATATAGTTAATCTAAACTACATTTCTCCCTCCACATTCACGAGTTTGATGTTCATGAATGTGATTATTCATGAACGTGGTTGCCTCTTCCCATTCTCCTCTTCCTATTCCCATGCATTTTGTCTTGTGCAAAGAACTGGCACAGAGGCGGAATGAAAGGGAATGGGGGGAGCGGAGCTCAAGCATGCCTTTCTTTCCTCCTCTGGAGCTCCCTCCTTCCCCTTCCCAAGCAAAACAGAAGGGAAAGGGGGTGGGAGTTTTGCTCAGTTGCAGAGAACTCATGCTGAGGCAAAATGGAAAGGAATAGGGTGAAAGGCTTGAGCGAGTTCTCTGCGCCAGGGCAAAATATACAGGAATGGCAGGGGAAGCTCCAGAAGGGAAAAGGAAGGCTCATGTGAGCCTTCCCCCACCATTCCTTTCCCTTTTTGCATGGGAATGGGAGGGGGGCAGAAGGGAATGGGAAAGGGAGAGTTATTGGTCATTTTTCCACTTTTGTGAGGGTTCTGCACCCTGAACCCTTGCAAAAGTGGAGGTATAACTGTAGTCCTATTCTGTTTTGTAAGTCTAGTTCTGAACTACAGCCTCCAGTCACAAAAGTTTCCCCTTCCATGTTAAAAAAGTGGTTTCCCCCACTTGTTTGCTAGTAGAAGCTGCTCTTTCATTAATCACATCCTGAAATGGAAGTCATGGGTACAGCCTGCTTTTATGCATGTCCTCCAAGGACAAAACTCCTGCTGCATTTAATTGACTTATTCAGCACATGTGTGTGCAAAATTTGGAAGTGAAAGACAACACAAACCTAATATAGGAATTTAAGGACTATACACAAGACAAAAATACCTGATTTTTGATGAGAAGTCCTTGACATCATATAAGCAGTGATAGACAGCTCTAGAGAAATGGTCACATGCTGATATGGAGGCTCCGTTTAGATGTTACCAGAAAAACTAGAAGCACTCCCTTCTCAGAACTAAGGAAACTATTACCCACAGGAATGATCAAAGAACATAGGCAATGATTATTACTATTTATACCCACAAAAATCTTACAGTGTATTCATAACAACTACATATCAAACATAACATCCATGTACATGTTCAGAAAGAACTCACATATAAGGTTCTGAGACCACAATATTATACAAAAGACTATTATAAGTAATGAAGCAAACAACAGGCAATGTAGTACAAAAAGACTATTTAGATACCATGATAGCTATATTATCTAGATGCAATGATAATGAAAACTGATGGATGGTCTGTCCATTCCCAGGATCTTTCAACAAGACATTTCAACTGGATTCGTCTGTCTGCCTGCGGTTTTCCTTGAATCCTCCTTTCTTATTCAGTCCCAAAGACTGCTTGTAATGGCAGCTGGTGTCTATACGTCATCCAGGCCAAGTGGTAATGCCTCACCTTTACTTCAGGAGGAGATACCTGAGCTGGTAGTGTGGTAGAAATTTTGGATTTGTGTGCTTTAGGCTGAAGTACAAATCACATTCTCTTGCAGAACCCCTAGTGACCTGTCCAACACCCCTAGGGTGTTGGGGAACCATGTTTGAGAAACACTGCTCCAGGGGCTGCATTCTGTAGCCCACATGATTCCCACTATTGCTTATGTTTACTAAAACATGATACAACCAACTTTTGATAGCTAAGCTGGTTAGAGGTGGGTCAGGCCTGCAGGTCTGGGAACTTAAGACTGCTTCAAATTCAGCAGCGGAAAAAGAGTGGGATATATACATATTACATAAATAAATAAAAATGATGTCAGGACATATTTCTTTCAGGATGGCTTATATGCCTGTGCTTTCTTCTGACTGAGGAAACCTTCATAACTTTCTGAAGAACCCAATAATTCCCTGGAATGTAGTTTGATAAACAGATGACCTAGGCAGGTTTTTTCCAGTTTCCATTTCTGAGTTGTCAAACATTGGTGGTGGTTGTTTTATTCAGCTGGGTCCAACCTTTTCTTGTTTTAAATGAAGCCAAAGCTAATAATTTCTTTCTCTCCTTTAGCCAGCTTGCCTCATTGGCTCAACTTGCATCATCAGTGATGTCAATAAATCCCTGGGGACAAGGTTCATTAGCTCACAAGTATCCTCTCTGTTGACTGATTGGCTCTGCAGAGCATAAAGCATAAGTGATCCCAGATAAACAGTGGCCATTGTTTTGTGTTCTCATTTGGTAGTGCAAGGGGCCATTTCAGTTGTCCTCTGTCTTCCTGCCAGATATGTAGATTTCAAGTCTTCATCAGTTGAAAAAAATGACTTCATCATTCATGTTTGTATGTGCTCAGCAGTCCATCTGTTTGAAGTGAGTTTCAACTGTGTTTTATACCCCACACAAAGGTGATTCTGAGGCAGAGCTTGGAACACTGAATGAAAAAGACCATGCTGTATTTCTCATTGAGATTGTTCCTGCTCTCATTTGTGTGAGATCAATGTACTGCATTCTGTTTAACTCACATTGGTACTACTGCAAACTCCTGCTTAAAAACCCATCCCAACAGTCTCCCCACCAGGCTCAATGGTGGCTGCTCTCTATTGTAACAGATTGCTTCTTCTTTCTTATGGTACAGTTGAAATCACACACATCCTGTGTGCCTTTTTTTGCAAATCTAACAGTGCATACTTGGAAAGTTCCTGGAAGCCCTCATGACCTTATTTCACCCAGAACATATAAAGCTATAGTGAAAGAGCACTCTAACCCAATAGTGTGTAGAGTAAGAGAGCTCTAGAACCATAGTTCCAGGTGCTATAGAGGGAAATAACTTCCTTAGCACTGACAAGAAGCTTCCCAGAGAGTGCTATTACGCTTACAAAGAAGCTGCATGGAATGCACAGCTTCATTTTTTTGTGTGTGTCTGGGAAGGAAGGAAGGAAGGAAGGAGGGAAGGAAGGAAGGAAGGAAGGAAGGAAGGAAGGAAGGAAGGAAGGAAGGAAGGAAGGAAGGAAGGAAGGAAGATTACAAAATCAGTTTTCAGAAGCAACTGCAGTGTCATTGGAGAAAAACCTGTTGTTATTTTGGTGGAGAAACTGGGGGCTATATTACATGAGAAGGGGTAAGGATCAGTGTTGTCCCCTTGTAACCCCCAAATTACAAGTAATTATTTTTAACATGGCAATGTCGTTACTGTTCATATTATATTTCCAGTACTTCTCCAGGGAGTCAGCTGTAAATTTGGGCCATATGATCAATATCAAGTTCCACACTTGGAAATCCATGTTAATGAGATGAGACGGGACAGTTTCACTTGGGCATAATTCATCCACTTTTCTGGAGATACTGTTTCAAACAGAGAGAAAGGGTGGTCCCTGGCTATCTGTCTGTCTGTCTGTCTGTCTGTCTGTCGTCTGTCTGTCTGTCTGTCTGTCTATCTATCTATCTATCTATCTATCTATCTATCTATCTATCTATCATCTCTCTCTCTCTCTCTCTCTCTCTCTCTCTCTCTCTCTCTCTAATCTCAGCCTTCTGTGAACTTTCATAAATGACTTCCTTTCCAATATCTAAGCACAATATTATCTCTACCAGCATACATACCAGTTCCAATCCCTATAAGAATAAGTTACTTTCAAATATTTGGTACACAGGGATTTGCTAATGCACACAGCATCGTGGAGGACTGATGAAGAATGCCATGAAACTTCAAAACTTGCATACTTCTGTTATCTCACTGGTAAAATCTTGTCCCAGGGTCTACAATTTTGATATTAAAATATGATTCAATGTGCCTGAGAGGTCACCCGGATGAGCATGTAGGCAGCAACGGTCAAACGATCGAAAACTAAGTCAGGCCAGGCCAAAATCCCCAGTCACGTAGCCCCAGGAGACCTCAAGATGTGTAAACCCGCAATAAACAAAGGGTCCTCAGCCCCTGAGAAGCTGATTTGAAGGGATTAGCGTGTTTGCCCCAAGTTGAGCAAATATCCTATCAGGCGAGGACCATTTACATGAAGTCACACCACAACAAAATGCAGCCAAAAATCCTGAGACTTTGGCAACACCTTGTAATCCCATCATGCAAAGGAAGTTACCATTGTGGAGCTTCATTCTCGCTGCAACACCCATTGTTCTCCCCAGGAAAGGATTAGTCTTCCAGGTACTTTTTCCCCTACAAATAGTCCCAGTTTTTGAGCAGTTCTTTGGATTTATCCTGGTCATCCCAGCTGACCATTTCTCTGTCCATTGAGTAATCCCCTCAACCCTCTCCGTGCTAAGCTCCACTTCTTCACTGTTTTTCCCGGACAGAGGACTTCAGGAAAAGGTGCAGTATTACCCCAGCTACAGCCCTTTCAATATTCCCCTATCCAGTTTCCTCTCTTTTGCTTCTTCTTAATAGGTCTTGAGTGAGTGTATGAGTGATTGCGTTGGTGTGTGAGATTTCATTCAATAAAATCATTTATTGAACATTCTTGTTTGGTTTTTGGCTTGGCCTGACCCCGTAAAAACTGGGTAAAAAACCCCCGCTAGGTTACTCTGCCTCTCGCATTGCTATTGCTCGTGCTCTGGCTAGTTTCCATTCCCCATCAAGTGGAGCACATTGAGGTGTCCCCCAAGGGATCCCAGAAATCAGGGTAACACTTCTGCATTAGCTTGTCCCACAAAATATGAGCCAAGTAATTTGGCAATGATGTCTAACATGAGAGAGAGAAAATTTGGGAACTTCTGCTTTGGGATTCCATTTTGGAAACTTTTTTGAAGCAGGATAGAGTGTAAGAGTGAATGACAAAAGAGTAGATTAGTTAATGATAGCCGCCTCTGGAGGAAAAGATATGGTCATACTAGGCCAATCAACCAAAAAACGGAGCAGGTGCAACCTGCTTAGCCTAGCAGAAAGGTATAAAGATGGATGTAAGAGATAAAGGAACCAGGATGAATTAAAGAAATTCTGCTCAAACTGTGAGCCTCACAGTGATGAAAGTAAAAGCGCATTCACAAGTGCACATTCATTATGCTGCTAGTGTATTATCAAGAGAGAAGTTGTATGTATGAAATTTGGTCAGACAAAAGCCCAAATTTGGTTGAATTCTTATTCTCTTAACTCTGGAATTCATTTCAGTCTTTTTCCTTCTTAATTCTTATTTGATCATTTAATTTGTATTTTAACTTTTGTATTCTGTGATTTTTAATTATTCCTTTTTAATTATTGTAAGCTGCTTTGAGTCCTTATCAGGAAAAAAGTGGGGTATAAATAAAGATGATGATAATGATAATAATAACAATGATAATAATACCCTGAATGACCATTTTTCATCCACATGAAATTTTGTATAGATTTTGGGGTATTCAAATGATTTGTTTTGGCATGTGTTTGTTCTTTTGCAAAAGTACACAGTTTTTTTTCCACTGAATGAAGCAGTTTTGTGCACATATGCACATTTTTAGTGTGCATGGTTTCTAATCCATAAAATTCTGTACTCATCTCTTCTTATGAACTGCATTGCAACCTGACAAATATACAGATTTCAAGAAAAAAATGCATTCTCATTCATTAGGCAGTGCAAATTTTTGAAGACTGCACTGAGCTAAAATGATCATCAGACAATAAGAACCTCGTGCACAATGGAATTGGTGCATGAGCCTGGCAGTAATAAGATGGTAAAGCTGAATGCACAGGAGTAGAAAGTGCTGAGAAATGAAGTGACGTATATTTATGACTGTGTGGATTAGCTTGTTACTGCCCTGGCTAGCCTGAACTTTGGGGATATAAAAAGATATCTTCCGATATCGATAATTCAGCTTTACATATCCCTTCTATGTGCTTGCGAGGCCCCCGGACAAGCACGCATACAGGCTCGGCCGATAATCGCCGTAATATTCCTAGACAATACAGGCAGGCCAGAAACAGCCAACACGCCGCTTTAGGAGACCTCAAGTCAAGTACCTCCATTAGGTATGCAAGCAACTCTCAAAAGATCCTCTGCCTCATGCTGGCAGCTTGATGATCGAGCTATACAACGCTCAAGAACTCCACATTTGCATACTGGCTACTCTATTGATAAATTCGGCTCTAATTCAATCATTCAAATTCTGACCTTTCGGAGGCTTTGTCTCCAGCTCCAAATCTATTGTTTTCCCAAAGTCTGACCTAGCCTGCAGTCACAATTCTCCTTATAAAAACCCCTGACTTTGAGCGCTTCCTTGGATTGCTCCTGAGTTCCAGACCGCCTTGCTGCCGCTTTGCTTGGCGAGCTTCCCCTCAGCTCCACATGCTGAGATACATCGAACCCCAGCTTCGCTCTCCATTTTCTTCTGGACTTCAGGACAGGTGAAGTATCACCCAAACCAGCAACTCCTCTAAAAACCCCTCTATCCCACTCCAACCTTTATTTCTTTAGTTATCTTGTGTGAGTGTGCCACATACACTGTTTTGATTGTGTTTTAATAAAACATCATTTAGTATTCCAACTTCTGTGTGCTCCTTGACTCGGCCTGACCCCGTAGACATAGGGTTCAAGATCCTGCTAAGTTACCCTGCCTCTCGTTTTGCCAACTTGTGCTCTGAACTAATTTCCCCAACTTATAGCAATTTGATGTCCCTCCCTGGACCCCCAGAAAACAGGGTAACAAGCTCTAAGGAGGTATAGAAGAAAAGAGTGGAGAAGAGTTAACAGGCAGATTCAGGTTAATTACTGATGGTGTTGAAGCCTCTATTTAGTTTGAAAATATGGAGTGGTAATCCCATTTTTTTAAAGAATGCATGTTCTTGTGGTGCCAAGGTCAGTGAGGTGGTGAATGTGCTCTGGATTTTAGTCTGTACTTTAAAGGATTCATCCAATGTTCTGATCCCTACTCCAAAGCTAGATTAGCACTTTGGATAGCTCCACTAAAGTTAGGACAACAGAGCTGATTCACCTACTCTACTGACAAGAGAAGCAGCCACCATATTTTTGAGGCAGAAGAATTATGCTTCATCATGTTATGCCTGGATCTGAAATTTGTGACCACTAGTCATGGATTGTGGTCTGTTGAACAGTTGACAACCCTCTTTCTAGGTACCAAGAAAATGAGGTTTGATGAGCTCCTTCCCAGGCATGCAAAAACATGGATAGTGAGCTAGAATGCAGCTTTTTGAGTTATATTATACAAACCCGGTTGTTAGGTTTAGATTAATTGCATTAGATTACACTCTTTAAATAACTGATCATTTCTAGCAGTAATAGTAGTGGTGCTACTCTATTCTGCTTTGGTCAGATCTCACTTGGAATATTGCATCTAGTTCTGGGCACCACAGTTCAAGAAGATATTGACAAGCTGGAATTTGTCCAGAGAAGGGTGATAAAGATGATCAAAGTCTGGAAAGCAAGTCATATGAGGAACAACTTAGGGAGCTGAGTGAGTTTAGCCTGGAAAAAAAAAGACTGAGAAGTGATGTTGTAACTCACTCTCTGGAATCTGAAGGACTGGATACAGAGGAGTTGGCTTGCCAGGAGTTTATGGCTCCAAATAAAGGTGGCCTCTCAGAGTCTGAGGAGCTGGATCTGAAACAGTTGAGGAGCCTACTTCCACACAGAATGTGGCAGGCTCCAGGGATGTACTTCCTTACTTTGAAAACTGCAGAAGAGGTAAGGAAAGGCTTTGTATGTTCATATCTGTTAAAAAAAACAAAAACCATCTACTTGTTAAGTATCTGGTGCCCCAAGACAGCTGCATATAAACCTCTCAGCAGTCCCCTGGTGTTTCTATTGGTTGCAGTCATTCTATCTCAGTGACTGGCAGTATTGTCAGCATCATATGGTTTTGACCTTGGACTGGTTACAATTGATGACTCTGTGTCTTATTCCTTGTTAACTACATTTATCTGGATTATAGGTTTGGTGCAATGACTCCTGGACCAGCTGTCTTCGTCTTGCTGGATGACCTGTGACAGACTAAGAATCGATTGACTGCCGTACAGTTCTTTGCCTTGCAGTTACCTGACTCTCAGGTCGCTTGCTGACTGTAGCACAGGACAGATGACATGATAGCTATCTTAAAATATCTGAAGGGAATGTTATGTAGAAGATGGAATAAGCTGTTTTCTGCTGTTCCAGAGACTAGAGAATGAACCAATGTATTCAAAGTTTGAAAACAGAGATTCTACTGAAATGTTTGGAAGAACTTCTTTACCATACTTGCTGGAACGGACTGCCTTGTAGGACTCTTCTTATCTGAAGGTCTTTAAACCAAAGTTGTATGGTCATCTTTCAGGAGTGCTGTAGTTGTGTATTCCTGCATTGCAGGGAGCTGGACTTGATAGCCCTTGCAGCCCTTACAACTCTTAAGATTATATGAATGAATGATTCCATGATTCTATCCGCTGAATTCAATAATAGCCCCAACCACAGTAACACCTCTGGAATAAATTGGATTTACATAAATGGTGACCAACCCGTCATATCCATTGTAATGGGTCCATTTGTAGTTAGGGCTAACATTAGATAGAGCACATCCTGCAATATTTTGTGTGGAAATATGATCTAAAATATTTAAAATAAATAAGTCCTTTACAGAGGACAATTGTCTATTTGAACACATCCTCTATCTCAGTATACTTCACAGCCTTTAGCCCTCCTGGATGTTTTGGAGATCATCTTCCAGAATTCTTGAGCATTGGCCATGCTGGCTTTTGGGAGAATTCCAAAACATCTGGAAGACAACAGGCTGAGAACCACTGTTCTGTCTTAAGGGATGGCTAATCCAAGTTTCATTTAAAGAAAAAGAACAAAAATTTCATTTAAAGAAGAAGGGACAGCAGGGGTCTTGAAATTATCCTTCAACAAGGAGCATGTTGGCAACAGACAGTAGAGGCAAAGGGCAGCTGCTCACAGTCTTCTTCACTATCTTCGGATGTATGTATTATATTTATGTCTAAATCCTAGTAATAGCTTTCACATGTACCTCTATAAATATATATTAGCACATGGAAAATTCATGAAGACTGGTGTTGTCCTTTTGGTTGATATGCTTCCATTTCTCCATTTTGGCAACTTATTACTTGACCACTCTAGATTTCACTGGTGGGGTTTTCAAGTGGTCACCTATCTGTTTTACACTGTGAGATCACTTTCATAAATGCTAGTAGCTATGGAAAAAGGAACTGTTGTTCTAATAATAGTGATGAGATTTCCCCTGATCGTAAACAGCATGTAAAATTGTCTCATAAGTGAAAATAATAGGGAAAATTTAAATGTATGTGTGTTTTAAAAAACTGATTTCATTAGTCTGTTTTTAAAGAATGTTTTTACATATCTGATCTGTTTTTATTTTCTGCGTACCACCTTGGGAGTCCTAGAGGACTGACAGATGACAAACATGTACTGAAATAAATACAAATAAATGAATAAATAAACATTGTTATTAAGTCCTGGACTTCAGACTGTTGTGGTTCCAGTCCCATAAATATAAATATAATGCCAGACTGTTTGTTTATGCAAAACATAAGTTCATTATTTGCAATGAAAACCAGAACACAAGGAGTTACTGAAACCAAGCAATACAATGTTTAGGGGGTGGAATGAAGGAGAAGAGAGGAATTGGAAGAAACATCCTCAGGCATAACATACAAAATCATTTTGTCTAATCAAAGAAGCATTGTGAACTTGGCTAACAGCTGATTTAATGAAAGGTCTTCATTGTTGTTCACCTCCTAAACAAACTTTGAAACTTCATACTCTGTTCATTAGATCCAAACTATCTTCTTTTTGGCACTGAGACATTTTTTTTTCTAACACAGAACTGGTCATCTTCCAGATCCTGGGAAATGATTAGCTGAGAGAGGTGTGACTTCTCAGTATTTGTCTCATTTCAGTGGTCAACATAACAAGATCAATCAAAATGCACCGTTTGTCCTCTGAACAGTAAAACAAGATTCTTTTGCAGAAATGCATGGGACCAACTGAGTCAAGCTTGTATCTGCCTGCGCATCGTTTATTTCAAATTGCCCAGAATGTAGTCTGTTATTCACAGGATGAATGCAAACCTTCCCAGAACTTTTCATAATAATGTTAGCTCAATGTAACTATTAGGACAAGCAAGCTCAAGAGAATAATTGGAAAATCGCACAACGGCTGAGGTCCTTCACTGGAGTTGCATAGTATATATCTCTACATGTGGAGTTACGTATGTGGAGATTTATGTTGTACAACCTCCGTGCAGCATCTCAAGCATTAAATCTTCTATGTATCCCTTGTGTTGAATGAATCATAGCATCTGGAATGGACCATAAAGGCCATTTAATCCAGCTAGTCAGTCAAGATGTTGTAAATTACAACTGCATAACTGTTTCCTATTCACGTTTACTATCATGGTACTATTTCCACCACCATAAATGTCCCTAAACCCATCTTAAAACCACCCAACCATTTCAAATAATGGAGTTCTCCAGCACTGACGAATGGGGCACTGCAGGACAACGTGACCAGTGCTCCTGGTGAGAGGAAGATGGTCATGTCATCCTACAGCACCCTGCTTGTCAGCACTGAAGAAAACCATTGCGCATGACAGCTGACTGGCTTTTAAAGTGTGGTTCAGGGATTGAACGAAGAGATTCAAGATCTTGGTTGGGGTTCTTATTTGGCATAAACCCCCACAATTGCTGCATAAAGAAACGTGTGTATTTCTGCAAAGAATAATTTCCTGAAAAAAATTGGAATGTGTGGGTGAAATCACAGAATTCTCACCACTTTGAAATTCATCCCAACCACGTGGGGCCATGAAACACATTTATCACCCTGGAAATGAATATTCGTTCCACTCCTACTCTGTCCTATGATTGGGTTGGCTCTTTCTTAAAAATAGTTTCCAGTGATAGATGAGCAGCAATCATTACTGAAACTTGTGTTTCTCAAGCCTCCTTCATCATCCTTCCAATAACGCCAATACTGCTAGGAAAGACAACATCTGGCCAGACAGAGGACAAGGAGAAGAAGAGCTGAGTAAGAATAAGAATAAGAAGGTTTTGTGAAAAGTATCTTTGACAGAGGCTTTGTTAGCTGAGGTATGCCTGTATCTGAAACCCCACCCACTTCTACTGCCCCCTGGAAGTTTTCTAAAGCACAGCTGAAATATATTACCCACTCTTCAACCCCAAGAGCACAGTAAGAGCACAACTGGAATAGTCTGCATTCCATTCTCAAAATGACGCACTTGCATTTTCAAGAGCGTCTTTAGCAGAACAAAAAGTTAAACTACAATGAGGGCTCTTTGTGTCAAGTTTGGGAAGAAATGGAGCAGTGAGACATTTGATTCAGTTAATGTGTAACATACGACCAAACCACATGGAGAAGCAGCACAGTTGTACGAGCCAAAGTCACAGCTGGCATGAGCAAGTTTTAAATTCACTGCCTGCAAGTTATATTTAAAAAAGAAGCATGTAAACAGGAAGTAAATAGAACTTCTTGTTGCATTTGGTACCTATTGACTCAGCATCTGATACCAATCAGAGAAAATAAACACAGCCACATATATACACATTGTCTAACCTTCGAAAGTGAAATAAATCCCCACCATCAGGATCCAATATATCCACTCCTATGCCTGCAGGACATGATGCTTGCAGCCAGGGAAATGCTGCGCTAACACAAATGTCTCGTACCCATTATGAAAGGCTATCAAGACAGGTTTTAAAGAATGATTTAAAAAGCACACCAGACTACTCAGAGCTTGTAGAGTTTCTCTGCTGATGACCAGATCCTACATGGTCCAGATCCTACATGTTCTACCATGACTTCCTACTCACCACTTCCCGAACTCATGGTTTTGGTATGATAGCCCTTCTGTGGCTGGTGAAGAGTGGGGAGGAGGGTTTGGAAAAGCATCTGGCTATACTCCATAGCCAGGCACAGACTGAAAAAATATTCCACTGAGAACCACCAGGCTTGATGTAATTAGCCATGTTATTAGGTGCTATTTGATACCTAAATGAAGCCAGAGTTGGTGGCAATTGGGCTTCCAAGAGGAAGGTGTTCCAAAACTGGTGTGCCACAGCTAAGGCCTTCTCGCATAGAATATTAACATCACTGGAGGGACACAAGGAGGCCTTGGATAGGCACATAACTTGGACAGATCCTTTACAGTTCAGACAAAAACCCAGTGCGAATTTATCACTCCACTGACAAGAAAACCATCAGTCATCTCTTGTTTCATATTTCTATTTCTAAAATATCCCTACGCATGAATGGTTCATAAAGCTTGAACAGTGTGCTACCCACCCAGTTTGTCAAGCTAGGTTCTTACGAGAACATTTTGTAGCAATAGCACCTCTGTAACTGCCTCATCTACTCACATTTTTTTAAATAAAAATCCATTAAATCCATTGAGCTTCTGTATTTTGAAAACACAGAATGCTAAATTCTGCCCTTGGATATAGGAATGCAACTCCCACTGAAATCAATTAGAGCTGTTCTGATGTCAGGCAGAACTCCATGTCTGAGGGCAGGCTTTGGGTTCTTAATTCAAAGCTGCTCCATTACTCTAAGCTCCCCAAAGACCCAACGCTTCAGTACAGTTTCATCCAGCTACATTTTATGCTCATCTCCTGCTTTCTTCTTCCAGACCAGAAATAGGTTGCTGGCCAGGAAGAAAGGAATTATGGGACTAGTGCTTTGTTATTTTCCATTGAAAACTTTTATCTTCATCATCTTGGTTGTCTTAGTGCAATGTAGTGCCTTTGGAAGCAGTTTTAACAAAAGTCTCTGTGAAGCAAAGGAGGAAAAATGAACTTTACTGTGCATGCTTTATCCAGGATTCTGTACAAATGGTTGAACACAGGGCTGTAAATTAATTCTCCTAGGCTAGCAACCTGTTAGGATGTTGTAAGTTAGACATATGACTCTGTTGTTGTTGTGTGCTTTCAAGTTATTTCTGACTTATGGCAAACCTAAGGCAAACCTATCATGGGGTTTTCTGGGGGCTGAGAATGTGTGATGCACCCAAGTTCACCCAGTGAGTTTCCATGGCCAAGTGGGAAATTGAACTCTGGTCTCCAGGGTCGTAGTCCAACTCTCAAACTACTATATCACTCTGGCTCTCTATGACTATAACTATTCCTTATTCACATTTACAATCATGGTACCATTACTGCAATCATGAAAGCACCTCAAACCCACCTTAAAAGCCATTCAGCCACCTTAATGACAGAATTCTGCGTAGGTGGTATGTAGGGCACTGTAGGATAACATGACCAGCTCCCGCCTGCCAGCAAGTGACAGTGCAAGAAGGAGGGACGCCTGCAGGGTCCTGTCACAACTCCTTGTCACATCATCACTTGTGGGCAGGAGAGGGTCAGATATGACATCCCACAGTGCTCCACTTTCCGGCGCCACAGTCTTCCATCACCTGGAATGGCTGACTGGCTTTTAAGGTGGGTTTTAGGTAGGGATGGGATGAATCCAGAATTTTCCAAATCTGGATCCAAATCCGAATCTGAATCCCTGGAAGGTTCTGGGGATCCACAAATCTCACGAAACTCGAATCTTTCAAATCCTTTTTTAAAAAAGAGTTTAAAAAGCAAGGGAAAGAAGAATAATCTTGGGCAAGACACACTCTCTCAGCCTTAGCAAAAGCCTAGGCAAAGGCAAACCTCCCTCTGAAGAAATCTGGCCAAGACAATTGTCATAGTTTTGCCTCAGGATCTCCCCAGATTGAAAAGGACGTGAAGGCCCTTTCTACACAGACAGGAAAATGTGGATTAATCCCACATTTTCCTGCCTGTGTAAACAGGGCCACATACTAGGGTAGAGACATAATCCAGGTCAAAACTGGCTTTTCTTTGCATAGCTCCTTATGGCATCCTGGGGTTTGTAGTTTGATGATGCATCAGTATACTTTGGCAGAGAAGGCTGTGACACCTTGTAGAACTCCAAATCCCAGAATTGTGTCTGAAAGAGGTTTGCAAGGGAGTTATGCAAAAGAATGTTTCAGTTGTCCTTGAAATCTCAAGCCTATAGCTTCCTGACACTTTTGTCAGGAACCACTGGCCTGTAATGGTAGATTTTGGAGTCACATCCAGTTGTTTATGAATTCCCAGCCATTAGGACTATGTAAGTCCAGCTGATGATATTGTAACTGCTGATCGGGCATTATTTGTTTGGATGAAAGCTCCCAGAATCACCCAGCCTACATGGTCACTGTAGTCAGGGTGGCTTAGAGATGATTAGAGCTGTAGTCTGGCAAACAAACTTCTCTAATCATCAGGCCAATTTTTTGTTATCAATGATCGTCAAATGGAAATAATTTTTTCTGCATACAGGTTCCCCCCACACACACTTTAGAAAAGCCCATCCTGCTGCTTTCCAGAGCTTCCCAGCGTGAGTTTCTGCAAGGCTCTTCATTGGTCCCAGCTGCTTCCTGTCCTGCTGGGAAAGAGACTAATCAGCTACACATGGAGAATCTCTTGCCTGCCTGCCCAGCAGCTTTGTCATTCTTCTCAGTGAAAGAACAGCCTCTCCCCAGCTTTTCTTTCCATGGTACTCTGAGGAAGGAGAATTGCCAAGGCTTCATGTGGGGCATGTGTGTGTGTGCACGCACATGCACACCCCTCAGCAGTATTTAGATATGGTTTCCCCAAGTATGTTTATACAAAGGGTTGCCCGCCCTTACTTGCTTGCCACAGAATCTCCCAGTGCAGCCTGCAAATACCTCTTGACAAGCTCTCTTGGGGAGAAAGGGCGCTGTCCTTCATTTGAATAAAAGGGCCATCAAAAGCATTCATTTGAATCAGCTCTTGATGGGCTTAATTCTAACTGGTATCCGTAGGCAATTGTGTTTTTGGCCTGATGTGTTTTTGTTTTTGTCTTTCTAGTATACTCTCTCAGTCTCTTCTTTCTAATTGTACAACACAATTGGTTAACAGTTATCGGCTGCTATTGGCCTTACCAATAACAGCAACAATGCACAAATGGAAAAGCTGTAGTTTACTCACACACTCCAGAAACATGCAAGAGGGCTTATGAATTAGTGTCCTCATTAAACTGAACAGCAAGGGCGACTTCTGTAGCGTGTGTGTGTGAGGGCAGGAGGGATGATGAGAGAGATCACCTTGTACTGGTTGCATTACATATTCTGCTTTTACATCTCTGATCTAGAAACTTCAGATCTTGGACCCACATCTTTTAAACTGTTCTGTATTCAGTGATACCAGTCTTCACTGAAGAAGCAGTCCTGTCATTAGGCAATGGCACCCAGGCAGCAGATACAAAGTGGGCAGTACTAGTGTTACCCTGTGTACTGGGGGTCCCGGGAGGGACACCAAAATGTGCTCAACTAAAGGTGGGGAAAATTAGCTCAGAGCACTGCGTAGCGATACGAGAGGAAGGGTAACGTTGCAAAATCTTGAACCCTATGTCTACGGGGTCGGGTCAAGAAACACACAGAAGTTGAAACAATAAATGATGTTTTATTAAACACAAGCAAAACAATGTATGTGACACACTCATACAAGATAACTAAAGAAAATAAAGGTTTGAGTGGTATAGAGGGATTTTTAGAGGGGTTGCTGGTTTGGGTGATACTTCACCTGTCCTGAAGCCCGGAAATAGAGAGCGAGGCTGGGCTGCGATGTAGGTCAGCATGTGGAGCTGAGGGGAGGCTCATCAAGCAAAGCCGCAGCAAGGCAGGATGAAACTCGGGAGCGATCCGAGGAAGGTCTCGGAATCAAGGGTTTTTATAAGGAGAATATGACTGCAGGCTATGCCGTACTTGGGAGAAAACAACAGATTTGGAGTTGGAGACAAAGCCTCCAAAAGGTCAGAATCTGAATGATTATCGTAGAGGTTCTCAATAGAGTAGCCAGTATGCAAATGCAGAGTACTTGGGTATTGTATAGGTTACCCATCAAGCTGCCATCGCGGGGCAGAGGCGCTTTTGTAGGTTGCGTGCATACCTAATTAGAGTACTTGCCTGAAGGTCTCCTAAAGCAGCGAGTCAGCTATTTTCTGGCCTGCCTATATTGTCTTAGGAATATTACGGCGATTAATGGCCAAGCTTGGTGGCTTGCTTGTCCAGTGGCCTCGCAAGCACGTGGAAGGGAATAGAGAAGTGAAGCCGAATTATGATATCAAAACAATATCTTTTAATATCCCCAAAGCTTGGACTAGCCAGGGCAGTAACACTAGTCTTACCCTCTAGTAAAGTCTTGTGTGGTATCAGTGTAGAGTCAACTGCAAGTCTAGTTAATTTCTGTACATGGTGTGTTTGACTGTGTAATCTCATGTCCTGCCTCAGGCTCAAAATGTCTTGGGCTAGCCCTGCCTTACTGTCAAGACGGTAGTCCCCAAACAAACTCTGACAGTCTAGGGGAAGAAGTGTTACAGAGGAAAGGGATAGTTTTAGGTATTTTTTACTAGTGCTTGAAGTGCAGTGGTTGTTACTTGGTTGCAGTGGTTCTTACTTAGACTGGATGTGCACAGGACACACTGTGAAGCTTTTAATAACTTATATACTGGGAGACATCCTGGTTTCACATGGGTTAAAAACCCCTTGCCTCTCTTCCATCCTTCTGTTTCCCTCTGCCCTTTCAGTTCTCTTCTCCCCACCTTTCTTTCTCACTAGCCTTTAGCCATTTCCGCACTAGACTGTTATAGTGCTATTATTCCACTTTCAACATCCTATGGAATCCTGGGGTTTGCAGTTTAGGGAGGGGCTGGCCCGCCCCTGCCAAAACTGCAAACTCCAGGATTCCATAGGATGTTGAAAGTAGAATAATAGCACTATAACAGTCTAATGTGGAAATGGCCTTTTTCTCCCTCTACTCTGACACTCCTTCAGCCTTTCTCTTTGCTCACTCCCATTACCACAATTCTCTCTCTATTTCTGTGTGAAGAGTTTAGGAGCCCTCCAGAGGGAAACAGCGATGGGTCTCTTTAGAGGCCCAGTGGAGAAATGAATTTCCCTGGCCAGCCTCTTGATTTGTCTTTCCTGATCATGAAAGGTCTGGCACCTAGTGATTCAAAATGTTACTTTAAGCTAGAGACAGATCTTAATAAACTGAAATGAATCCATTTTAAATTCAAAATCACACCAGGATATACAACCTCAAGATTGTTTTAGCACCCATAACTATTTTGAAGTGTCTAGATTTCACAAAAAAGGCAAAGACATCCACCCAACTCCCCCTCCGCTTGTATACTGTAATCTCACTCATGTTGTCCCTGCTATCCACAGTCTGTATATGAGTGGGTACGGGTCACACAATTCCCACCCAGAGCTGAACTTCCTAACTCCCTCGTGTTGTAAATAAAAAGGGAATTCAGAAGACAAATAAAGAAAGAGAAATAGTCTTTTATATATTCTAGTTAAAAATAAGCATAGCATATAGATTCTTAATATACAAAAGGTTAAAAGAGAACATGAGCAAGTTTGGCAAGTTAAAATACAAAATATATCAAAATATATAACTTGTTAAGGGAGCTATTATACTATTCTTAAGGATTTTTATCCCATAAAGGAAGAAATGGCACAGGACTTGGGACAGTCCTGCCAAAATGCTTTTACAAAAGTCCACCAAAACTAACTTTTGAAAGCCACTGGAAACTTGTTTGTGGCACCAATAAAGTTAACTCCACCCTCGCTTTGTAAAATATAAATATATATATATATATATATATATATATATATATATATAAAAATACAATACCACAATGAAGCAGGATATGATACAAACTGCAGCAACAACAAATCAAGAAGTGGAAGTAAGTGTCCACTAAAACAACGCTAGTAGCAGGTGCAGGTCCTCAATAACACCAATAGACCAATTAACCCCATAATAACTAGAGTTGTAGGTCTTGTCAATTCCAACACCTTGTTATCTCACAAGTATGTTTTCTAGCAGTGTTCTCAACTTGTCCTGATTTTAGCTTTATTCTTTCTTTGAATAGCTTTAGAGAAGCAGTTAAACAGACAAATAGCTAATCTAGAGCCCTGTGCTAACAATGTACATGGAACCCATAGTCTGCCAACCATGCTAGTGACATTTGTGTATGTGCCTTCAAGTTGCCTGTTGATTTATGGTGAGCCCATGAATTTCATAGGGTTTCCTTAGGCAAGATACTTTTGCCAGTTCTTTCTTCTGAAACATAGCCTATGGCTGCTGGTATTTGCTCGCCATCTCCCATCCAAGTATTAACCAGAGCTGATCCTGCTTAACTTCCAAGATCATATGGAATTTGGTGTGTTTAGAGTATTTAGGTGCAATGTTAGTGACATGTGCAGGTATAACTTCACTTTTTTTTCGCACAGTTGATAGAAGATTTCATTGCCTCATCCGCTGTTACTCACTTCCTAAGGCCCCTTTCTGCAGCCATTCAGTGACCAGAGGAGAAGGAGAAGCATGAGGGGCAGCCCACCAGCTCTGTTCTTGCAGTCTCCCCCCCCTCCTTGACAGGATAAAAAAGACATCGTCCTAAATTTATGGTGGATTCTCTCCAATTTGAGAGGATAACATCATTTTCCTAAACGAATGAAGTTAGCTAGCTGCCTGCCTGCCCGGCCCTTGTCCTGCCCCATCTTCCCTGTGAGTAGGGGCACCAATCCAGAAAACAAGGGTGCTGGGAAGAAGGAGGAGACATACCTGTGCCTGGTGGAACTTTACAATCCAATCACACAGGGCACGAGCTCAATCCTTATGTCTATCTGTTCCAAACAATAACAGAATGAGTGCCATTGACTGCAAAGCAATAAATGAGTGCATGCCCTCCCCTAACTCATTTCCAACTGCATCTTTACCCACTGGCCTTCTTTTTATCTACCTCTAGACCATTGATACATGGCTGCAACTGATCCCTGCCCTGGGATTACAGGTGTTCTGATTAGCCCAGAAGGCAGTACATTATTTTTAAACACACTTTCCTCACAGTGGGCTTGATCAACGCACTTTCTTCCCAAAGTGCTCCCACTCCATATGCGGAACAGAATGTGGGGGGAATAGATGGGTCAAAGTCAGCTGGAGGCAGCATACGCTTTTGTGCATTAACGACAGGACTGTCAACAAGCACCGCGAGAGCCTGATTGACTTTCAGGGCTCGCACAAGTGGGCACACCAAGGCACCTCTTCTTTTCCCAGCCTCTGCCCTGATTGGCCCTCTTCTTTTGCTTTCAATCTTCATAACAAAGCTCTGGTGGGGAAAAAAAAATCCGAGTTCTGCTTTCAAAAATCTGTCACAATGAGGTTGTAAGAAACCAGACCCCCTCCCCCCAACACCATTTCATTCAGCCACATGCTTCCCCCTGTGTAGGCTTTCATTGCTTCCAGGATTGACTATTTTAATTTGTTCCTGGTGACATTCCAGATTGTTTGCTAAACTGGCTACAGATGGTTCCGAATGCGGCTGCTGCCAGAACTGTTACCATGATTTGATCTGCAAGATCATATTTCTCCGGTCTCATGTTCCCTAGATGCAGCTTTCCTGTTAAGCAGCATATGGCATGAAAATCCCTTTTACTGACCTATAAAATTTGCAAGGGTCCTGGTTCTCTTTGACTTTCTGACCTTATCGCCTCTTTTAAAACAACAGTTGAGACTCCTCGGCCCTAGGATGTGTGTGCAGAAGAAGCTGCCTGTTCTTCTGGCACAGAGACAGAGTAATAAGATTAGTCGCATCAGCTTTCTATGTGATAGCTGTTCACCCTGGGTCAGTGCCAACTGGAGACTCTTGTAATTCACTTGTGAGCACTATCATCAGCATGGGGACACATCTGGAGATTGGTGTTGACACAGCATCACTGAGATAAGAAACTGCTTCACTATTGGGAGGCGAAAGTTTTCCTGTTTTGATTTGCTTTGCAACAAAACCTGTGCTCCAGTACCAAGCACTATGTCCTCCAACACAGGTGATTCAAAGGACAGACAGCCAAGTTCTGGAAAATCCCAGTCAAGCTGCTACACAAAAGCAAAAGCAATTGGCTACCTCCAGCTCTGTTCCTTTATTGTTCACTGACTCTGCTTTCCTTTCAATCTGTTGGTTATTTCAGTAGGTGCATTTATATGGTGCCTTTCCTACCATGAATTCAAGCATGCATAGCTCTCACCCTCCATCAGTTTATTCAGTGACTATGTTGTCTGGAATGTTGTGGGAGTTGTAGTCCAGAAGAGTAACTTTTTCAAACTCTACATTATGTTGGGTGCCTTGGATACATGTAGTTCTACTTCTTATGCACTATGATTTTCCCAGGAAAAGTCCTAGAACTGGAAAGCATGTTTAAACCTCTCACTACAGTTTCTTCAGTATATTTGCATTTTCTCAACCCTCTCTGGGTTCTGAATTCACGGAAATCCACTAACATGAACAATAAAAGAAGTAGTTTTGATGTCCTTCTGTGCATGATTATACTATGGTTATTTTTGTTCAGTGCTTACAGATACGCTCCTGAACCCTTGTACAAAATGTATGGTAAACCAAAGAAGTATATGTGTGATGTAATTTCCTGATAGTAATAGAGAGCTAATTTAAATATATTGCACTTTATATGGGAATAAGCTGAAATCCTCTCACCTTTTTTTAACCTTTCAAGTACTTGTTGTGTTTTGTTCCTACAAGTTCCCATTTAATGTGCTTGAGATTCTTTTTCCAGAATTCATTGGGTCTTCAACCATTCCCCCTCTCCTGCTCTCATTTTTATAGGGAAATGTAGCTGCAAATAAACCCTTACTAGTTGCCTATGTCACACAGGCCCAGATCGAAACTCATGTTCTTTGCAGTTTCCTAGAAAATCCACAGTGTATACCCTAAAGAAAAATGCTAATTGGGCTGAGTAAATTGTGAAGCAAAACATCATAACTGCAAATGTCTTTATTTACTACTCTGGTAATATACAAGATGAGAAGTCATATACAAGATGAGAAGTCCACCATCTGGAAATTTCCCATAAACTCTGCATTCTAAAAACACTCCTATGAACATATGTGACAGAATCATCTGCCCATAATGTGTTGGTTTCACATAGTCAGTGAGCACGTAGATATCCTTGCTAATATTTGGGAAAATAACTGGAGGAAATGGAATGGTGATGAGCCAGAAGGAAGGAAGAGGTTCTGTTTAAGTTCCACTAATTCACTGAACTGGTATGACCAAATATCTGAATATGAAGAGAACCATGATAAAGTTCTCTTAGACCATTTCTGCCCTACACTGTTATGGTGCTATTATTCCATTTTCAACATCCTATGGAATCCTTGGGTTTACAGTTTAGGGAGGGGCGTTTAGAATTCTCAGCCAGAGAGCTCTTTGGCTTCAGTAAACTACAAACCCCAGAATTCCACAGGATGCTGAAAATGGAAAAATAGCACTGTAAGAGTGTAGGGTGGAAATGGCCTTAGATCCAACTGAAATCTAAATGTTGAGAGAATGACATATTCTGAAATAAGTTTACCTCCATGGGGTTTCCAGCTGTCCAAGATTGTCCTGGAGAGCTCAGAAAATGGCATGTGTGGGTTAAGAAATCTTCTAACACTGTTCTGTATGCTCAGCATGCAGACTTTTATACATCATTGGGAAGAGCTTGGAAAAGTTACTTTTGGGGGGCTATACCTCTCAGAATGATCATTCTGAGGGATTCTTGGAACTTTGGTCCAAAAAAAGTAAGCTTCTTGTGTTCAGGTATTAGGACTGGAAATATACCTTTAGTTTGTATGTCTCTGAGGCCCTTTCTGTATAATGTCACTGTGCCGCTTCTGGGACGGGATGGCAGTGGTTAGCAGATTGCAGTTCCACATGACACCATGGCTGTCTCATTGCCATTCCATCACAAAGCATCATACTCATGCAGTATTTGCAAAACAGAAAACATCCATTTTGCACGTCCAATCGCGCAGTGCTCCCATACTTATCATTGTGTGGAAGCTGCAGAAGCGCGATTGCAACACTTCGTGGTCCAGTGCATCAATGGCAAATACCCAGCTGTTCTGTAGAAGGAAGAGGCGGAGCTTCTTTCTTCTGCAAGGAGCAAGCAAGTGCAGAGGGGAGTGTTGCTGACGCGCTCCTTGCCAGACTTGAATTGCAGCGTGACAATGTGGAAGAGCATTGTTGTGGGGAAATGGCCTGAATCTTTTATTTTGATATTGTTGATTTAAAAATTATTTCACTTATTCCATTTATATCCAGCCTTTCATCCAAGGATGTCAAGGCAGATAGATCTCTCTGTAAATTTCTACCCTCACTGTTATTTATTCTCACTACAGCCCTTTGAAGTAGGTTAGACAATGACTGTGATCCTAGATAGGGGTTGCATACCATAAATCTTTGCATGCAGAGGTGTTACAAGTGTTGTGTTGAGTGGCAACAGTGTACAACTGAACCAAAGCACTAAGGCCAGAATTCAGTTAAGGACATCCACATGTGCAGGTGTCCTCTATACATGTGGATAACCTTTTTTGGATGCTATGGGAATTGTTATTCCCTCCCTCTCTGAGCAGCATCCCAAACCCTCTCCAACACTGAAACAGCCTTGTTGTGCCATTTTGTGCATTCTGGCAAGGTAGGCAGGATCAGAGAAGTCTGTGGCTACCATTCCAGGCCAGATGCACAATGATGACATGGGTGCTGAGACCCCTGGAAGATCTCCACAGATTTCAGTGCTTCTGTAATTATTGTTCCATTGCTTTGGAGTTTTACAGCAAGTTGCGAGGGGTGGGGGGGACAAGGTTCAGTGTAGTCTAGGTCCACAAGGAGACATTTACAGGGATGTTGGATTAAGACCTAAATGTGCCACGAAATGTACAGCTAAATGTTCCTGTGCATCCCTTTACAATGTACATCCACATGCAATGCACAAGGTACAGAAATGTGCAGCATTGCTTCCATAATCATGAACTGAATGTGACTTTTGTTCAACAAAAATGTTCAACAGCTTCTACTGGGGAACTTTATACATATGTAAGACACCAACAGGATTCTGGTCAATGACTTCCTAAGGTTGCAAGCAAATTGTATGGTTATGTAAGGGACTCATACCTAAATCTCTGCACTTCTTTTCTGGCATGCTGCGCTACCCTCTGTATCACATTGCTCAAAGCACTACGTGAAACGGCCAATCAGAAAAGTGGTTGATAAATCTTTCAGAAAAAAAAAGAAAGAAAATAACTAGCTATGGAATATACAGAGACTGCACTGGCTTCAACATGCTTCGATAAATCAGTATGTGTTCATTTTGACTTCCCTTGAATTTGGTTTCTGTAACATATCACCTGACATAGAGAAATTAGAGAATCTTTATTAGAAGAAAACAAAAGCATGATTTTTAGAGGCAGAGTAGAAGTGATGCCTGAAGAGGACCAATCACACAAGGCAGGTTAAGAATACAAGTTGGGTGTATTATTATATTTATTTATTTATATCCCGCTTTTTACCCAAAATTGGGATTCAAAACAGCTCACAACTAAAAACAATACAATCAAAAACACAAAGAGAATTATTTTCTTAAAAATAACTTTTCCAGCAAGTAGACAGCTATAGCTAATATCTTTAAATGTACCACTTCTGAATCATAACAAGCTTTGCTAGGCTTTCACCATCATGTGAATTCAGCTATTGATGCATTATATATACTTCCACCCATAGAACTAATGCATGAAATCTGCAGCAAAATCTACATTATATTCTTAATTTCTTTATAAAAAGGAAGGAGAAAGGAAGGGCGGATAAAGGGTAACAAGAATGTAGCAGCATCTTTAAGATTAACCAATTTTTATTTTAGTATGACCCTCCATGAGTATAAACCCTGTTGGATGCAGTACAGAGTGATAATATGCTTTATACTTGACGATTTATTAACACAGTTGTGAAAGTGGGATGGAATGTAATAGGATCCAGAAGGATGCAAATCATGACCTTGCCCCAAATTTTCAAAGGGCTTCCTAAAGTGATACAGGTCTTTCATATCTTTACAATGGTCAGGTTAGTGTTGATGTGTGAAGGCAATAAATCTGTTTACCAAAAGTCAGTTTTCTTGGATTCAAAACCTTTAAAGATTCTGTTGGTCACAGTAGTGAGGGCTCTTGTATTAATATTTGTAGAGTGCCATGATGACATTGTCTTTGTTCATACTTCTGCAAATGGATTGGAATTAGTAAATATAGTTCAATTCAGCTGTTTTTCTTTCAAATCTTCTTTTGTAATTTCCTTGTTCAAAGACCACAACTTTTAAGTCCCATACTGTATGTCCAGAAAGATTGAAATGCTCTGCAATTGGTTTGTGGATATTATCATTTATGATGTCAGATTTGTGTCCATTTATTTTCTTGTGTACAGATGCTCCTATTTGTCCAATGTGGGCTGTAGAGGGGCATTGCCGGCATAGGCTGGCATATATCACCTTAGCAGAAGAACAAGTAAATGTACCTCTGATGTTGTGGGTTATGTTATTGGCCCCTGTTATTGGCTCCCAGAGTAGATGTGGGAACAGAGTTGACATCTGGGTTTGTGGCAATGTCTTGTCCTTGTATTACCATCCATTTTATGTGTCCTGTTGTAAGTGAATAACTGTTTAAGATTCGTTGCCTGTCTGTAGGCTAATAAAGGCCTGCTTCCCAAAGATTGTGAGAGGGCTCTATTATTCTCCAGAATTGGTTGTAACTCACTGATGACGTACCTGAGTCATTTTGTGTTTCTGGTTTTTCCTGTAGTAGATTGTTCCTTTCCTTGTTGATTTGTTTCTTCAACATCTTAGGTAGATATTGTAGCTTGAGAGATGTCTATTGTAAATCCAAGAGTTTCAAGTCTCACGGGTGTGAGCAGATGTGGTTGTAACAGAGGGTCTGGCTGTAAACAATAGATTTAGTTGTATGTTCTGGGTGGAAACTGGAGCAATATAAGTATATGTAGCAAACTGTGGGTTTTTGATACAATGTAGTGCTTAGAAGCCCATTGTGCATTTGTAGAGTGGTGTCAAGGAAGTGAATTTGTTGTGTGGATTGTTCTAGGTTCTTGTTGGAGGTAGGGTGAAGTCTTGGTGAAACTTCTCAGGTGATTGCTTTCCCAGTGTCCAGATAACAAAAATGTCATCAAGATATCAGAGGTAGAGGAGAGGCTTCTGGGCACATGTGCTGAGAAAATGTTGTTACAGGTCAGCCATGAAGGTGTTTGCATATTATGGTGCCATAAGGTATTCATAGCAGTGCCACTGGTGTAAAGGTACATGTTATTCTCAAAGTGAAACAGTTATGAGTGCAAAAAGAAATATGACATTTCTTTCTTATTTGCTTATTATCAGTCTTGGGAGAGTTTTAACATTAAGAGGTTATTGGGATGGATCAGAAATGAAAAGCATATAGGGAAGAGGATGGTCAGTTTATAGTTCTCCATATATAGTTGGACTGCAGCTCCTACCAGACTTAGTCAATATGGCAAATGGTGATGAATTATGGAAATTTCAGTTTAATAACATTTAGAGGGCCACAAGTCACCCCAATTTGACATATGGGAAACCGTTTAGTATGGCAGTTCTAAAAAAGGTAATCCATACACTCTCACAGATTCAGGTTGGGATATTTTTGTACATGAGACTTGAGGAGGAATGTGGCATTCCAGAGTCATGGCCTGTGAGACAATGGCAGTGCAAAAACATTTGACTCAAATGTGCCACAATGAGGAAGAGGGAGCAAAGGTGCCTGGGAGCAAAGAGAACAGCTGATATCCTACTTCATAAATCTCCACATTATACATTAATTCTACTGTGTAATCCTTCTGTTGAATAGCAACAGGGCACAACTGAACCAAGACATAAAATGTGGAGCTGAATGCACAACCTAGTGTACAGGCATGCATATCCATGCACAATTCTGATCAATACACAACAGCATTGCATGCACAGCTCTGCTTCTGCAACCTTGAACTGCATATGGCCACAAAAATGTCCAAATTCTCTCATAGGGGAACTTATACATGCATAAGAAACCAACAGCATTCCATCTATGAGTATTAGCACAAGCACCACACAACATGGAAAACCAAATATACAAAATAAAAACATAGGCTTGGATCCAATTGCTGATTCCAACTACAGTAGACCTATTGAATCTAGGGAAAACTGGATAAATCAAAAACTTACATATGTTCCATTGGTTTGGTAGATCTCTTCTAATGTGGCCTAGTAATTGGAATCAGATTATGAACCCTGTATTGAATTTACAATACTGAAAGTACATAGCTACTTTTTTTTATATTTGAGGAACAGTAAAGTCCACCAATAAGCACTTAGCCCAAGATCAGAAGGTAAATTCATGTCCCGATTTCCCAATCAGAAACAGTAAAGATAGCGGCTGAGATCCTGCATCAATAGACATAGCTATGGAAATGTAGTTATGACATCTCTTAGTGCTGCTGTCCAAAATCCTATTTATGAAGCCTTATGGACCCACCCTATATAGCCATTTTTGAGGGGCTGGAGAGCAGTGTGGTGAGTGATAACATGTCCAGCCTTCCCTTGGTTGTGGAGCACACTGAAACAAGTACAACTACCCCCTGTATAATCTTACTGCAATTGTTTGTCAACTAGGAAAGGGCTAGACATGACATTACTCACCTCCCTCTTCTCCATTATCTCAGAAATGGTTGTGCTGGGGGGAGGGGCTGCAAATCTTCAAAGGTAGGATTTGCCATTAAGCAGCAAACCTTAAAAACTCCTTTAAAGCTAGCATTTCCTGGTTGCTTTAACATCTTTTAGCAGATTGCTGCTGAATTTTGGTGGTAATATTTCAAAAAGTCTTGGGGAGGAGGTTTGCAAAAATTGCTTAGGGGAATGCAAAAATGCCTTTGGAAGGGTGTCCTACATCCCAGAGTCTGTATGTGTTGCCTTAAAAATGTCTTAGCTCTTGTTGTGGCTTTAAAAAAGCAGAGGTTCATATGACCCACTAGAAATTGCTGGACTACAGCTCCCTCCACCTTTCCTCATTGGCTGGCTCAGGATGACGTAGCAGTAACGGTAGCGTTTTACAAGATCAGTTGAGTTTTGCTCTAATTGCTAATGGACTGGATTTTGTTCCTCTTTGAAATCTAAAGAAAATTACAGAGAAGAAACCTCAAAGAAATGATACTTGACAGGTATGTTGAAAAATGATAGTTTGATTAATGTTGCATAATGAACCAGAGAACAAAGTAAATACAGTGTCAACTTACAGATAGGAATGTCGCCCTTCTTTAATTGGATAAATCACCCAGGGAACTTAAATTATCCAGTCTTGAAAGGTCAAGATCTTTCTTTATCTAACCAGGTAAGCTGAAAATAATTCCCTGATCTTAACCATAGCTTAGGAAGAAAACATCCCCTTTTGCTTCTGTCGTGTTACCTTTGTTCCTAATGTTTCCTCTCCACGAACAGTTTCAGTGCAATGTCCAAAGACCATGAACCGACACACAAATTCACCCTGACATTTCCTCTGCTTGTGCAGCAAACAAGCCCCTTGTTCCCTCCTGGGGAGAGTAAAGCAAACACCTGATGCCCCCTGGGAATTCATCTGTGGGTGTCAGCCAGCTGCTGTTGCTGCCCATCAGCAACTCCAGGTGTGGTGTAGTCAGCTGAGAGGTGACTGCAGCTGGAGTCACAGCGGGACTGCTTGGGGGGGGGGCAAAAAGCTACGCTTGGCTTCTTTCACTTTCTTTCTTTTATTAATGCTTGGCCTGGCTTTGGTTTGGATTTTCCTGATTTGGAACACCTGGCCTGATGTGGTGTGCAGATGTTTGCTCTGTTGCCCAGGAACCAGCACTTCATTCCTTTTTTTATAACATGCATAGCAGCCCTGGGGAATTTTTAAAGCCCTTGTTTAACAGAGTCTTGATTTTCCTCTCTTGGTTTCTCAGCTCACAATCTGACAGATTTAGTGGCAGGGGTAAATAGGAATGAAAAATCTTAATTTTCAGGCTCCCTCTGAGTCAAAGTTAATTGGCAACAACTTGGCCTGTGGTTTTGCAATGCACGGCATCTCGGTTTCAGATTTCTACAGGGATTCTCTGGTTCTGGTCTCCTCACCACGAACAACACCCTTAAATTGTCTTTATATTTCATTTTTTTCTCAAGGCTACATTAAAATTATGAGCCGATGACTTGAAATGAATGCAGTATTTTTGATTCTTTTGAAATAATTAGGTGGGTGTCAAAGATCTGTCAAATATACCCTTCCACAGTTCAGTAGAATAGATTATAATTTATTGTTGAAACATACAGTCTTTGACATGTAAATAAAACACATGTTTAGTAGAAACATCATGTATCTCCGATAGTAGTTACCATTAAGGAAATGAAGATTTGCCCCAATGAAAGCTCTTTCTCTTGAATATTCCAAAGCTTGGGGATGCAGCTCTAGCCTGGTGGCCAGACAACTCTGTGAATTGTTATCAAAAAAGTAGCTTTTCCAAGCTCTGGAAATTGCCTGTTTTGTTTTTTTCAAATATGTTTCTCTAGATGTGAAGCCTATGGAAGGGGAGAAAGAATGGCTGATCTACCTTCTTTCAAGGGGGAAGAATGATTGATTGTGGTTTCTGGCAGACAATTCATATGCAAAATGGCATGCGTTAGGGAAGTGAGAGAGCCACACCTTTCAAAAAGATATTTATTGATCTGATCTGATTTATTTAATTTATATCTTGCTTTTCTCCCAAATGCATCTCAAAGTGGCTTACAATATAAATTAAAATAGAACAGCTAAAAACAATGTGGAGTACAAAGGTTAAAGAAAACAACCATACATCTAATTAAAACACTATTTTTAAAACAGTAGCTTAAAAACAGTTGGCTAACCTTGGCAAGTCACACTCTCTCAGCCTCAGAGGAAGGTCATGGCAACCCCCCTGAGCAAATCTTGACAAGAAAACCTAGTGAGACGTTTATGTTAGAGTCATCATAAGTGAAAAGGATTTGAAGACACATCATCAATAAAAGTTAGCAGAAACACAGGATGAGAGATGTTTTCTACTGTAATGGGTGTGTTTTTCTCCTTGGTCTTGTGATGCAAATTTTTCTGCAATGCAGGTTACATTGTATTGTATCTGATTTAGTATTGGTTCATATGATATATATAACAAAGTCTCTGGTTATGACCAATGATATCATCCTTCGCTACTGTCAATTTTGAAGTGAATATCTGTACAAAGGCAGCTCATGGTACTGAAAAAGAATGCAGTCTTCAAAATCTTGGTTACTTTTTCTCTCCATGAGAATCCCTGGGAAATATTTTGCTGATTTGCCTCACTTTTAGTGTTTGTATTATGAAGAAATGTACATTTGCCAATATACATCATGAAGCAGTTCAGTTCAACCATGGCACTGGGCAACAATGAAAAATGAACAAGAAAAAAATTACACCCCTGCTGCCACTATTCTGTGACTAAGATGAAAAAAATAGCCTCTCAAAAGTGTGTACATCAGTATTATGAAATTATAATTACAAGTAACATAATTACCTTGAACATCTTACTTTCCCAAGAAATGAGGGACCAACAGAGTCACATTTGAAAACTTCTATAATGAATGGCAATAACAATGGCTGGAATTCACTCAGGGACATTGAAACAGGCATGGTTCTTCACCCCTGTCTCTTGGGATTGAGAGTCCTTGCCAATTGTCAGCTAATCTGGATTCTGTCTGGGGCTTCATTGTCACCTGCTGGTCACCTGAATGTCCAGTTTGTGATGCTGGTTAAACTAGATAGACTGAGTTAACATCAACACACCACTTAGGCATTCTTAAGTGTTGGAATCTCAGGATGTTTAAATGGGAAATGAGCATCTTTTAGGCTATTTATTATATGCACTTATAGATACACAAACATAACTATCCCCTTAGGGAGAAACACAGACATGCCAATGTCTGGGAGCTTATTTTCATCTTATCATGTTATACTGCATGTATGGCATCGTACATTCATCATATTACATTATATGGCCATTAGGATGTTACACTTTCATACCTTTATCTCTCTGCATCTCTTTACTATGCTTTTAGTAGTTAAAATATAAATGAATGTTACTATCTTAAAGTGTAGAATTCAGCCATATATTATCCATCATCATCATCATCATCATCATCATCATCATCATCATCAGGTTCTTTAATATTTTCCATAGTATCTGTGGATGCAGTATACAGACATTTCATGAAGGCTTTCAAACGGACAGCATTCTGTCCCTCATATTATGACCATATCTGTCTGTCTGTCTGTCTGTCTGTCTGTCTGTCTGTCTGTCTATCTATCTATCTATCTATCTGAGAATACAATCTCTTCTGTAGGCCCTACGCATCTCCAAACAGCCATCTGTAGACACAAAGAAGTGAAGGGAGGATCTAGGCCAGCCTGGTTGGTGCCAGCCAATTACAGCTCAGGAAATTCTGTAAAAGGCAGGCTATAGGGAGAAAGGATAAAAAAAAAACCCCTAATGTTTGTCTATGATAGAGGGGAGATAGGGGAAAGATGGCCTAGAGATAGGAAAAAGTTATAATAGAGATAGGACAAATAACCAGAGGGGAAAATGCATAGGGTTTTGGGAAGCTGTGGATAATTAAATAGTTCAGGATTAACATTTGATCTAATTGTGTATTAATAAACTTCTCTTGTCTATTTTTTTTTTTACTACTGTCTCTGTTTGTTCCTGTTAAGGTTTGATAGAGAGTATGATCACACTTACTTCAGTGAATCCACTGAACAACACATCCATTTCCACATATAGAGATCATATTGAAGCTCCAGTATGAGATTCAAGAAGGGATCTTGAGGGAAAAAGGAGCAAGATAAGTGACAGGAGTCCAAGGGTTTGGAACTACAGGGCCAGCCTGGAAAGGTGATCCATCACAACAGCCATTCAAGGCTTAATCTCCAGGAGCATTGTTAAGTCTTAACTGCATGTGTTATAAACATAAGCATATTAACAGGCACCCATTGTACTCCAAATGAGCTATATCTCTACTTTAGCATAGCCTAGATATTGGCAGATTATCAATCTATCAGTATATTGGTCTATCAAGAACATCCCAGCTGTCTGACACAGCAGTCTTCATCAGTGGAGATATATCCAAAGCTAGTCTGATTTGTGACTGATTTGTGGCTCTTTTTATGTTCTCCTTAGCCTTGGCCGGGTTATCAAAATTATCCAATCAAAATAAGTCAAAACAAAGTAGATGGCTGGCTATACTTTGGTTATGCCTATCCAATCAAAACAAAGATCTTTAACTACAATCTCACCTGTGGTACACTAAACATCTTTGGCTGCCTGCCATCTGGATTACAGCAACCATTAGAGCACTGGTTATGAGATTATCCTTTGCCAATTCTAGTAGATATCCTCTTACCTTATTTATAATTGAGCATGTTACATCCGCTAAAGGCCATAGCAAGTCAAGTCTGCTCATATCGAAAGTGCAAGGTTATTCCCAGTCTTGCTTTGTTGAGTAAACATTTTCCCAGATTTAAGGTGAAGCCAAGTTTTCTTTGATATAGAAACCCATCCTAATATGTCTGGTTTCTTGTATGATATCTTACATCCTCTATGTTGTACTCCATAGGTTATACTAGGCTACATTTTGTACTTTATAAGTATATTCCCAGGCCTCAAAGATGGCAACTAAATATGTATGCCCTGTAATAGAGATGTCATTCTTCACTAAATTTCTTCTTGAAAGTGGTAATTTCAATGGTAGTTTCATTTTCTTCTCACTGTGAAGAAAGAAGTCTTTGAAAATCACACAGTTTTTGAAGACTATTTGCAATTCAGGCAATGGGGTTATTTTGTGTATAAAACAACATTTTATGAGTGACAAATAATATCTCAATGCAAAATTATTAATTCCTGTGCAGAAAATGCTTTTTTTTCTGAGCAGAAAATGCTGTTTTCTATGCAAATCTACCATGTATGAATTTCAAGCAAAATAAATCTCAAGTTACAGCATTTTCTATGTAGCAAACAACATATTCTGTGTTAGAAAATAATATATCAACATAGAACTATTTATTCCTACACAGAAAATGCTGTTTTCTATGCAAATCAACCATGTACAGATTTTACAAAGAGTGAATCCCCAATTATAGCATGTTCTGCACAGAAAACAGCATTTCCTGCATTGAAAATAATGTACAGAAAATGCTGTTTTCTATGCAAACCAATCATGAGTAAATTTTGTACAGACTAAGGCCATTTCCGCACGGGGCGAGGGAATCACCCAGTGACGCTATTCACCGGACTTTTGGGCTCTCCGGTCCAGTCCACGCTGCTCCGGAGCAGTGCGTGGCCACCGCTCCACACTGTTCCAAGGATGAAAATGGTGGCTTCTGGTTGGTCGAGGCTCTCGACCAACCACTGAAGCTCACCAGCCTAAAGCCCGCCCCCAGCAGATCTCAGGCTTGCACCAATGTGAGCCTGCGAATCTGCATAAGGGAGCAGACTCGCACTGGCGCTCTCCATGCTTTTGAAAAACCTCTAGAAACAGGTTTTTCAAAAGCACGCTGGACGGCCACTTGGGGTCATTCTGGAGTGGGCTGGGGTGCGGATCTACGTTAAGTAGGTCCAGCCCCAGTCTGCTCCCAGGTGCAGATGTCCTCCCTGGAGGACGCTCTGCACCGTTTTAAAAACCCTGTGCGGAAATGGCCTAAGTTCTGAACTGCAAAGAATCTCATCACGTTATGATTATTCTTGTCAGGATTTCTCAACACTCAAAGAACTTGTGTTTCAACCATTTAATGAATATTTTTGAATATTCTTTCAATTCCTGGCCTGCAAACATATGCACACATAAGTTACACTATGCATGTAGGACCAAAAATTCACCATTGTGCAACGGACATATTCTATTGATAGCATGCTCATTTTGCCTTGTCTTTGCGAGTTGAACATTGTGGCTTGTGGTTGTGCATCCTGTATTTTGCACTGAGGTTGTGCATTCTATGTTTTGCACTTTGTGGTACATCCTATGCTTTGCGTTGTGATTATGCATTACAGTTGTGCATCCTATACTTTCTATTGTGATTGTACACTGTCTATTGCATCATTCACCATGTAAACAGCCAATGTGGTGTGGTGGTTTAAGCATTAGACTACAGCCCTGGAGACCATGATTCAGTTCCCCACTTAGCCATGGAAACCCACTGGGTGACCTTGAGCATGTCACATATTCAGAGCCCCAAAAAATCCTATGGTAAGTTCACCTTAGGGTCACTATAAGCTGGAAATGACTTGAAGGCACAAAACAACAACAACAGTAACAACAACAAAAACAACCCATGTATTGAGTTATATTTCTATTCTGAATGGGTACTGTGTACTGCCGCTGTGGCATATGTCCAGATGCAGGTATTAATGCTATGCTAAAGAGGATGTTGGTTGAGGCCATTGTGTCTCTCTCTGTATGTAATGTTTTCTGGTTAGTTTTTATACTTGTTAAAGAGCATTTTATGCCCTTTGAGTGCAAACACTGTACAGATGGAAAAAGTAACAGAACAGTAACAAGTGCTATGAGTAATTAGAAATAATGGTTGAAGACCTGCACAGAAGCGTGTGGAGCATAATATCCTGAAGGGCAGATGTTAAAATCGGGGCACTGCCACAGCCACTTAACTGGTCAGGGGAAGGGGAGAGGTGACCTGACAGTGTCTGGTAGGGAGGTGAGGTTGCACCTCTGTGTTATAAGTTATAAGAGTTATAAGTGCGTGAGCTCCAGAGTGGTAGAAATGTAGTTGTGGTGACATATGATCCAGAGCTTGGAAAAATTACCTTATTGGGCTACAACTTGCAGAATCCCTAGTCCAGCAGAGCCATTGGTAAGGACATGAATACTGGGAGTTTTAGACTTCAAAAGTCACTTTCCCGAGCTCTGTATTTCCTAAGCCTATTTCAATGGCAAATACAAGAGCAACAACATTTCTTTATTTCTTGAGAGGAAACTTGTTCTGCTTTCCAAGCTGTTCCAAAAAGATTAGGTCTGCTCAATCCTTTTCCACCTTATGTGGAGAAACTGTGTTGAGAAAGAAGCAGAAATGTGCCCATTAGTTTTGTCCCAGATGTTAACAAACTTCCAGGATATGTACCAGCATCTGCATATTCAGAATCAGTGGGGAGGGGCCATGTACATACACAGGACTCATTCATGGGAATGACACCTCTGGATAATTCGTGTCGCCATATGCATGGGTAAGTTTTACATGTATCTGTATGCACAGAGACCACCTTCCTACTCAAGCCAAATGCATGGGCCCCTGAAGTCCAATCATTGCTGATAAAAATCTTGTAAGCCCAAACACACATTTAAAATAAAATTAATATATCCTACAGGATGCATACAAGATATAACATAGGGATGAGATCCCGTATCGTCTGATGGACACCAGAAGGAACTCCACCCTATTCCTCTCTCCCCGCGAGGAGAACTCACTTTCTTCCTATGCCCTTCAGAAGGACAGAGGAGCAATCAAGTGTCTGGCTATGTTCCTATAGCCAAATGAATGGCAACAAGGGCATCCCCCAGCACCTCCAGTAGATGCTGGAGAATGACTTCAACATTGTGCATCCAGTTGTAGAGAGTGCTTCTTCCTACCATCACTACAAAAGGACATAAGCATGTACCTGAAAAATTATAGCTGTAGATGTCACCAGCAGGATACTGGTCATAGCATTCTGGCACCAATAGGATGCTGGCCAAAGCAGTCACTTAATGTAGGATCATAAACATAACCAGAAATGGAATAACAAGACCCCTTTAAAACTTTTTTTCACTTACAAACTTCCTCAGGTTCTGCTCCAGCTTCCTTATTTCATTGACACAACTACACAGAGAGAATCAGTCTTCAAAGTTATACAGCAACAAAGAGTATTTGCTTACTCTTGTCATCGATCAACCATAATCAGTCAATGGTTTTGTTTATGTCTTGCCTTTGCCTCCTGAAGACTGGGATTCAGTGTGGCTTTGTAGGACCAGCTGCATATGTGAAGATACAACCCCCAGAGGTACCAGCATCCAGGAGATGTTATGTTCCACACTCATACATTCACAGAAATGTGTGTGTGTGTGTGTATGTGTGTCTGTGAGAGAGAGAGAGAGAGAGAGAGAGAATGCAGGGAGGTGGGTGGGGAGAAGTCCCTTATAGTTTCCAACGGCAGTGACCAGAAGCAGCCCACCTGGGTGCCATCTCCCTCAACAGATCATAAGCCACCCATGGCAGCTACACTGAGTGCCACTCAGCTGCAGATTGCCACTACAGGTCAACTTCTAAAGGTCTCATCCAAGCATTACTACAGCAAGTTGGGAGGTTGATGTCTTGAATATACCTTTGTATCATATTCCAGTAATGTATGAATTGACCATTAGCCTATCTGGACAGCACTTCTAGCTTTCTAAAATGAAATAGGAACTGGAGTACCAGTCAACTGACACAGGAGGGGATATTGACTGCAAAAGCGCCACATGCTATTTTCAGAGAAAGATAGTGAAACTGAGGCCATTTCCGCACCGGACTAGTAAAACGGTGCAGAGCGACCTCCAATGGAGGTCTTCTGCACCGTGGAGTGGACTGGGGCGGACTACTTTTTGTAGTTCCACACCTCAGTCCAGTTCAGAGCGACCAGAACTGGTCACACAGCGTGCTTTTTAAAAACCTCTTTTTAGAGACTTTTAAAAAGCATGGAGTGCGCTACTCCGTGCCGCTCCATCCCTGCGCTCCGGAACAGATTTGCAGGCACACGCAAGTGCGTGCCTGCAGATCTGCCAGGGGTGGGCTTTAGGCTGGCGAGCTTCTCCGGTTGGTGGAGAGCCTCCACCAACCAGAAGCCGCCATTTTGGATGCCGAAGCAGTGCGGAGCGATGAGCTCGCACTGCTCTTCGTCCCGACGGACTCGCCCAGATGGAGAAGAAGTCTGGGGAGTCCCGTTTTCACGCGGCTCCTTCCCCACTTCTGGAAAGGGCCTGAGACAGCTCAGGTATACTGAATCTTCATTCATGCCTTTTGAGGACATTAAAAAAAACAGTGCGTTTTCAAGACATCCATTGCATGGGTTGTAGCCAGTTTGGTTGCTGTCAGGTTACCAAATGGAGATGATTCAACAGAATCTAACAACTGCCAAAGAGAACAATTGCAGTAAAAATGAGTTTCTTCTCTTCTCTCACCCCAATCCCTGAAGTTTAGCAGTAATTCATCAAAAATTAATTTGTTGTCCATATCCATTAAAATTTCCAAGAGCAATTTAAAAATCTGCTATTTTAATGATTAAATAGCAAGGACACAAGACTTTTGAATAATGACTAACATTTCATGTTATTTTAATGTATTATTTTGGAGGGTATAATTTTTTGGGGGGGGTTGCCCATAGTAAATGATTCTCATACAAACATGTAATAATAGTTAAGAATTTTTATTACTGATTAATGAAATGAAATAATTTCATCATTTCTCATTTTATGATTTAACACCAATAGACTGATTTTCTTTAATGATTTAATGTTCAAACATTAGTAGGAGTGCAAATGGTAATACTTCCAAACTATGTCTCTCCCCACTTCCCCCAACACACACACTGTGAGCTGCTGTAGGAAGGACAGATTGCTCTTGTCAGAGGTCTGAATTGGTTGCATAAAGAGGGCTTTTAAAATTAGCCTTGGGGCCTAGGTGACTCACCCCTGCCCTAGCCCGTAAGGTTGCCCAACCCTGCCCTTGCTCAACATATGTCACATAGTACATTCCTTTTCAAAAGGACAGGTTCCATGTGTTTCCTTTGTGATGTTACAATACATGATGCTGTTAAGGACAAAAGGAGCCAAATTTCTAACTCAGGCTGGGGTAGGTCATCTGCGTGCTTAAAGGCATTGTCCAGAATCCTATCGGCGTTCTATGGATGCATAAGTTCCCCTGTGGAAGCACTTGTATATCTGCCCAAAGTAAAATTGTATCAAGTTCAAGATCATGGAATTGGAGTTGCACATGTGCTGTCAATAACCGTGCATATGTGCTCTGTGCATGCAGACATGCACTGAGCATGGATGCCCATTGCACATGGATGCCCATTGCATGTGGAAGCACATGCACATTTGGTTGTGCACTAGGTTGCACATTTGGTGTCTTGGTTCTGTGGTACTACATTGCCATTCTAGACAAAGATTGAACAGCAAAATTAATGTGCAGCTGTGTATGTGAAGATTTGCAGTGTGCAACTTCAATGGTTGCATACATATTTCTTCACGTGAGGTGGAAATCATGCATCCATCCAGATATTGTTGGATTGTAAGTCCCTAACCAGGTTAGCCAATGGTAAGGCATGAGACCTGAATCTGGAAGGCTGTATGATTCCCATCTGAGCTATAGTTTATGACTGCATTAGTGTCTTTTCTTAGAGTCAATAGAGATTGCTCTTGGGAAACATCAAGGCTAGCTTCTTTTAAAGAAAAGGATAAAAAATATAGTGACATGTTAGATTCATATGTTAGTCATATTAAAAATCAAAATAAAAAATGCAGTTACATTGACAAATAAAGCCACCATCAGAGTAGCATATATTCAATTCATAGACTGGTTGGAGATCATCATATTGCACTAGGGATGGAAATATTGTGTAAAAATGTTTGGAAAATGTTCAAAAATATGTTTCCTGAATGTTAGAAAACTCAGACAAGAAACTTGGACTGATGAGCATCTTTGCAGTTTTGGACATATCCTATGCAAAATTCACATGTGGTGTTTTTGCTCCAAAAACAGAATTTTCATGTGGAAAGTAATACTTCTGGGCAGAAATGTTACTTTTTGCACAGAAAATGCTGTTTGCCGTGCAAAAATGCAATCTGTGAATTTTGCATAGAATAAGTCCAGAACTGCGAATAGTCTTTGAAAAATGTGTGGCTTTCAAAGGCTTTCTTGCACAGGAGAACATTCTAAAATTACTTATAACTTCCTTTGAAAATGGAAGTGGTGAAGAATCACATTCCTAAATTTCATTCAAACATGATAACTACTCACTTTTGGGTGGGGAAAGAAAGCCATAGCCTTATCAGCTAAATCCACAAATTCAGCAGGTCACAAACAGATCATTCTCAGAGACTGAATGTGATCTAATAAAAGGGCAAAATCAAATGGAAAAGCAAGCATGGAAACAAAACCCCCTTTGATCCACAAGGTGTCACTATTTCTCTTTCACACACATATGCATGCGCACAAAAGGGTGGCTTGTGGAAAGAAGCAGAGCAGATGCCATTTAAGATGACCTAAAAGCACAGACATAAAGTAAATCATCTTCTTTTGTATCTGTGAGTCAACCCATGGAATATACTTTCTATAGCAAACGACAATTTGCCATTCAGTACAGTCCCAGATGTACTGGGATTCAGATGTTTTCAGTGCATTCTCTGGCTCGCAGCAGTGGTAAGCAATGTGCAGCTTATGCCAGAGTTTGTTCAAACAGCTGCCTGCAAAATTTGTGTATGATTTCCTCCACCTTCTCCCCTCTAGGCACTGAAGCTTGTACTATGCTCAAATGTACTCATATTGCATCAATATTTTTGTGCCTGCAAAATGGGCCTTTTTTTTTTTTTAGAAAAGGGATGAAAAACAGGTGCACAAGTGTTGTGATGCCAAGGTGGCAGTCCTCAGGCAGGTGCTGAGGGTACACCACTCTTGATTCTGTTGCTCTGGGTACCCACCTCAGTAGTTGTCAGCACCTGGAACTAACTAGCTAAAAACAATGTGGTGTTACTGCCACTTTCAGTTACTTTTATTCTTAAATGAATATGGTCCTAGTAAGTGGTGGAAGAAGAATGTTACTGGCTTTGTTCTGTGCCTTGTTCCACTTCCATGTATTCTATTGGGGGTGTTTTACTGGTGCTGAGGTGGACAGGAAGAGAGTATTTTCTGTTCCACAGGCTATCAACTTGCACAATTCAGTTATTTTAAAGTAACTAAGATAACTAGTTTACTTAATTTTAAGTAACAAATCACTTTATAGAATTTGCGATTGTAGTGATAACTAACTAATGAGGTGCAAGTATAACTGCAGCAAATTACTTTTTAAAAAATAATGTTTACTGCCTATAACGTCCTGGAGCTTTGGGCTATTGGAAGCAATCACAGCAGACATTATTTGAAGCAATCACAACTCTGCTTACCAGAGAAGGGGCCATTATCATATTTGCCTCCATATTAGATGCACCAGTGCATAAGACACAGCCCATTTTTCAAGGAATATTTTTCAGGAAATTTCTTTTTAGTATCCTGACGAGACAAAATGCACAGGAAAGGAGGGGAAGGTGAGGACTGCTGCACCAAGCTTCCCCCACCTCCTCCCTTCATGTTTTGCTTCAGCAGGGAGAACTCCCAGCAGAATCAAAATGAAGAGGAGAGGAGGGGAATGAAAAGAGTGCTGCACTGGGCATCCCCCACCTCCTTCCTTCTATTTTGCCAGGAGGGAGAACTCCTTTCGCTCCCCCTCCCTTCCCTATGCATTTAGCATCATCCGTATTTGCTGGTGTATAAGACGCACCCTATTTTCAGAAGGTACTTTTTAGGAAAAAAAAGTGTGTCTTATACACCAGCAAATACAATATATACCATCCTTATTTAACTCTTCCTATAAGAGGGGGAACATCCATATCCAGGAGAAGCAGAGAACAAGAGGAAGAGCTGCCTGCTCTTGTGAAAAGTCCATGTAGGTACTTGTCCTCCTTTACTGCTCAAATCTCAACTTTCAGCCATCTGCTCCCAGCATGGTTGTTGCCTCCCCAATGGAGTGTGAGAGTAAAGGAGATGTGTTGGTGACAAGGCATCCCCGACAGAGCTGGGTGCTCCTCCATGCTGCTTCCTTCCTATGCTCTCCACTGAGGAAGCAATAACTGTGCCGGGAAGGGGTAGTTTCAGATGAAAGTTGGGAATTAGTAGGTGAAGGAAGACAAATGCTGACGGACTTTTACAGTACCTCATCCTACTTCACAAACTGTTCAGGATTAAAGTTACAGTAGCCCTATCCTGTATCCCATCTGGCAACCCTACACTTCAACTAGTTTCATTAACTAACTAGTTGGGATGGAGTGTGGATATTGGGTAGCACTTGTATGAGTGCATCCCACCAGGAGTAATGCAGCAAGATCCCTATGCATAGACAGTCACCATTTTACTCCAGGTTATCAAAAAACTTCTGACTGGGGATGCTTGAGGGATTTAGTCTTTATGCATTCTAATAGGTAATGACTTGATCCATAATTCATGATCTGATGTGTGAATTGGAACGTAGGCCATTTCCATACCGGGCTTCTGAAACGGTGCAGAGTAACCTGTCACTGAGGTCTTCTACACCGTACAGTGGACTGGCGTGGACTACTTTTTGTAGTTCCACACCAGAATCCACTCAGGAGCGGCCGGAACTAGCCGGGCTGCGTGTTTTTTAAAAACCTCTTTTTCAAGGTTTTTAAAAAGCATGGAGCGCGCAGCCCCTTGCCGCTCCGTCGCCCGGCTCTAAAGTGGATTTGCAGGCACGCGCAAGTGCGTGCCTGCAGATCTGCCGGGGGCAGGCTTCCAGCTGGCGAGCTTCTCCAGTTGGTGGAGAGCCTCCACCAACCGGAAGCCGCCATCTGGGACGCCGGAGGACTGTGGAACAGCGAGCTCCCGCTGCTCCGCATGGCGAGGGACTTACCCGGCAGCGGGTAAGCTCCGTTTTAGCATGTTTTTGCCCGTCCCCCCCCCCCACATGTGAAAAGGGCCATAGTTCTCTGAATTTTGAATCACATGTCTCTGAATTTTGCAGTGTACATCTTGGGCCAAAAATGTACCAAATGTGGAAATACAAATTAGAGATGCCTACTTTGGTGAAAAAAACTATAAAATGGCAGATTTTCAGGTGGATTAATGAGAAATGGGACTGAACAGATTTATAAATTAATATGGGAAAGGGGCAGAGACTGGAAGTGAAATCCCAGTTATGGTTACAACTGGACTCAAGCATTGTTTTATAATACTGAGAAGCAATAGAACTGCCAGTGTACAGGAACATTGACCTGTTATAGCTGTTTCTTCCTTCTCATTCAGCAAGACAAGAACAGGCACACTTTGTGATGCCATCACATGCTGCAATCCTGTATCTGCTTATCTGCGAGAAAGCCCCTGAAATCAATAATGCTTATTTTTCAGTAGATGTGGAAAGAAAAATGGTGCAAACCAAGTACAGGATGCAATATATTTTTGCTTTAAGGTGTACTATAGTTTTTTTTTTTCTACTAGAAATATTCCTTTGTGAAGATCCCTTTCTCAGTTCCACCAACTTAACAGGCATGTCTGCTGGAAGAATGGGAGAAGGCTTTCTAGATGGTTGCTCCCTGTCTTTGAATCTTCCTTCCTATGAAGACTAGAATGTGCTAGCCTTGCTGTTCTTCTGGGAACAAGTAAACACTTTTCTGTTCTGACTGGCTTTTAGGAACTGACTGGAAGAACTTTTATCAGTGTAGGAGTGGGGTACAGTGGGAAGGAACGGGACATTTCGATTCAGCCACACAGTGTTTTTATTCAGGAAATAAAAATTTAAAAAGGAAGGGGGTGAGGAGAGATGTAGTAGAAGCAAAGGATATAATGCAAAGTCTAACTAAATAATATCAATCAGACTTCAGGAAAAAATTATCAATATAACCTATCAATAAGTTTACGCTCCAACTACAGAGGCAGATGAAGAAGAAACTCAAAGATTTCATGCAGGAGTTCAGGAGGAAACTGACCACACACCAAAACAGGACTTCTTGTTAATTGGAATGCAAAAGCAGGAAAGAGCAGAATTAAAGAGTGTAGGGAAATTTGGCCTGGCATCAAGAAATGAAGCAGGAAAGTGACTGGTTAAATTTAGTGAGACAAACAGTTATTCATTGCAAACACATTTTCCAAGTAACCCAAGAAACTGTATACATAGACATTATCTGATGGCCGAGATACAAATCAAATAGACTTGATAACTGGATGCAGAACACAGAGAAGGTCCATTCTTTTTGCAAAAACAAGACCTGGAGCAGATTGTGGCACAGACCCTAAACTGCTGACATCAAAACGTAGAGTAAACCTAAAGAATAACACTAAATCAACAATCATGCCAAAATACAATCTAAAGAGCATTCCCATAGAATTTAAAGATAATGTAAGAAATAAATTTGCACTATTAAGCATAATTGACTGGGAGCCAGAAGAACCCTGGATTGAAGCCAGAAACATTCTCAAGGAGAAATGCACAAAGACAGTATCTGCAGCCAAAAAGAAAGAGAAGCCTCAATGGAAGACAGTTGAAACTCTTCAAGCAGTTAAGGACAGATGAGAAACTAAAGCAAAAGATGACAGAAATAGAGTTAGAACCCTGAATGTCACTGTTCAGCAAAGTGTGCAAGAGGACTACTATAACAATCAATGAAGAGAAACAGAAGATAACACCAAAAAAGGGAATAACAAGAGACCTCTTCCCATAAGATCTGAGAAATCAAAGGGAAATTTAAACCAAGAGTTGGAAGATGCAGCCTGGAAATCAGAATGTGATTAGGATTTGGAAGGGCAGCTATGAAGGAACTACGTAAGATCCTCAAGTGTAAAGATATATCATTGAATACTAAAGTTAGGATTGTCCATGCCATCATATTTGCAATTTCTATGTATGACTGTGAAAACTGAACAGTGATGGAAGCTGTTGGGAAGAAAATCAATTTGTTCAAAATGTGGTGCTGAAGAAAAGTTGTATAGATATGATGAACTGTTAAAAAGACAAACGAATGGGTCCTAGAGCAATCCAAGCCTGAACTCACCCCAGAAGCCAAGATGACTAAGCTGAGACTGTCATACTTTGGACATATATCATGAGAAGTCATGGCTCACTAGAAAAGGCAATAAAGCTTGGTAAGGTAGAAGACAGTAGGAAAAGATGAAGATGACATTACAGATGGGTAGACTCAATCAAGAAAACCACAATCCTAAGTCTGCAAAATCTGAATGGAGCTGTTGATGGCAGGTTTGACTTTGGGGATTCCCATTCATAGGGTTGCCATAAGTTGAGGTCAACTTCACAGCAGTTAACAACAATAGGTTTTCACATGCATATTGAAACAATTTCAGTAACAGCAACATCTTTTCTTGAGTCTCTTCGTTTTGAGAATATACAGTCAGCTCTCCACATTTGCGGGGTTGACATTCAGGGATTTGATTATTTGTGAGTTTCTCCAACCCCTGCCCTCCCACCTCAGGTGCTTCTTTTTTGGGGGATCCTTCCCTCTTGGTAGCTCCAGTCAGGACACATAGCCCTTTAAAAACCTATCCCCGGTCCTCCTCTTCCTCTGCCAGTCTCTGCCTGGTCAGCTAAGGATGGCTCTCTGTCCAAATTGTCAGCACCCCAAACCCTGTGCCAATGCCCCACACACACCCAAGGAAGAAGATGGGCAAGAGAGAGAAAGTACAGGACCACCATGCCAACCATCTCCTTTCCCTGACCTGGTTTAGACCCTGGATGCTCACTTTCCCCACCTGTGACTCAGCTGCCTTCCCACAGACACAAACATTTTGTTATTTGCAAATTTTTCAATTTTGTGAGGGTCCTGTGTCCCTAACCCTAGGGAATATGGAGGGCCAAGTGTATTCCTAAAAACTTAAAAGGCCAATGTATTGGAGTGGGGGAGAGGAAAGAGCCAAAGAAAGAGAGAGAGAGAGAGAGAGAGAGAGAGAACAAAGGGAAAGAAAGTGTAAGTTACTGGGAGCAGCTGGAATTATCTGGCAGTTTGTTGGGAAGCAGCATGAACTGGAGCTAAATGTAGACAAAAGCATTCAACAAAGGGGAACTAGAATATCTTATAAATGCATGTCCTGTCTCCCTTCATCTTTTCTGCCAAGTCTGTTGTGTCCTCAAGCCAGGTCTTTTATACTTGCAAAAGTTTTGGCTTTCCAAGCCTCTCGAACTTGCCCCCTGGTAAGCAGTGGAGAGACATGCTGATCTAAGTTACCAGATGTTTGGGTAATGCCCAAAGGTGTAAGAGGGGGCATTCAAAAGTGCGTATATCATTCTAAACACAGAGATGGTTATATCTAACCATTTCTATCCCAAAAGGATGTATCATCCTGCAAGAAACAGCAATATATTCATTTAATCAGCCAGTGATGAGCCGTACTGCCAGCAGTTAGGCAACTGTGAGACAGCGATGTTGCCAAGTTTTGTCATTCTTTGTTGTGAAAGAAGAATCTCAGTGACTTGCAATGCTCGCCCCAAATAGCAAGAATTATGGCACCAAGAAATGTCTTCCCCAGCTTGAATTTTAAGCTGAGCTAGAGACGAATAAAAATTCTTACAAGCCATCAAGCTCCAAACATTAATTCTGATTCATGCTGCACCTATAATATACTCAGCTTTGTTCAACAGTTAAAATGCTACAGAAAAGAAAATCTACCAGTTATTGAAATAGAGGTGGATTAATAAAAGGACATATACAAGATCTGAAAATCTGCCAGTCTGGGGAAGAATGAATCTTTGGTTCTAGAGCTATCCAGTGCCCCAAGCATAAACCAGGGAAGGCCCAGCCAAACTTATTCTGCTGGCTGTGGAAGAAAGTTTCTTTCCCATTTGTCAAAATGCCTAAAAGATTATGGCCCATGCCCAGTTATTGATCTCAACTGCAGTAGACTCACTGAATCAATGGAATTAACATGGGTGTTGATTTAACAAGATTTCACCTATTCTATTTGGGACTAAAAATTAAATTTAGCCTATCTCTATAGTTCCATACACGAAGGTTGCACTGTAACCCCTGCTAGCAGACTCAGTCAAGGAAAAGTGTAATATTTAATATCAAAAAGTTATTAAGCCAGAAGTTCACCAGATAGGAATGTAGACACCTGGGTCTATGAACCAAAGCATTTTTAGTGAGGTCAGATCAACATGCCTCCAGTCACATAACCAGAGGTAAACCTCAGAAGGCACATAAATGCACACATCAAATGGGCTGGCCACAACTTTGGCACCTTGAGAGACTAAGTGTCTCCAGGATGAGGTTTGAAATGCAAAACAAGGTCTATCTGCCTGACTTGGCCATTTTCCAGAAAGGGTCTGCCCCCCCCCCAGGCATGTTTTGCCCTTTAATTGAAGCTCCCCTTCTGGAGCTTTCTTTGGAGAATTCCCACCTTTGACCAGCATTCTGCTAGTTGAGAGCTCCCCTCAGCATTCTTTCTCTGCTGAATCCTGTTTTTTTTTTCTTTTCTTTTTCTTCCCGAGCTGCAGTCTCCAGGACCAGGTGCAGCATAATAGAGCACTTTCATTCCCTCTACTTTTCCTGCTCTTAAGTCTTTCAAACTCAGTAGTCCTTGTGTGCTTGTGTGAGTGACTGCTCTGTGTGAATGTGTGGAAATTCTGCCAATTCTAATAAATAAAATACTTTTAATTAGACACTTGACTTCTCTCTGTCTCTCGTGCAGTCTGATCCCATAGACATAGGATAGAAAATCTCGCTGTGTTGCCCTGCCCTCCGTTTCGCTAAGCAGTGCTCTGCTAATTTCCCCAAGCTTTGTATTTTTGAAGCAAATCAAGGTGTCCCCCAGGGACCCCCAGATGTCAGAGTAACAGCACAATCTGCTTATGGGAACTAAATGTGGGCCCCAAGGCCTTCAATGTATTCATTCCCTACCATAGGACTATCCAGAAACTTTGGGGTCTCTCAGCAATGTCATACAGATCACGCTCAGCAGTGAGGACTCCCTATTTTATTTTTCTTTAAAAAGTAATTTACCAAGCTCTTGTTGCCTTCTGAATATTTTAAATTATAGTTCCCAGAATTCTTGATTGTTGGCCATGCAGAATGATCCCCCCCAATTGGTTAAGGCAGGAGTAGACAGGATTGAGCATGATGTGCAAACAGTCTGTCACAGTATAAGATGCTGTCCTGTGTACTCAATGGTAATTGATTAAAATAATTTATTTTTGGATTTGTTAATAAAATATCTGAAGTATTCCATTAAATGCATGTTATTTTAGTTTCTCCCTGAAAGCATTTTCTGTTAAAATATGTCTAGCTCAAATTCCTTTAAAATTTCACTGGTAAATACAGGTATATGTTGAATGCAATAAACAAAGCCATCTGTTGAAGTCTTCACTTGGCCTTTAATGATTCAAGGTAAAGAAAAATAGATCCTTATGAACAAAAGATTTACTGGAAATCAAAATGCGTTCTATGTCATTCAGTGCTGATGAGCATGTCTTTGTCTCTCTCTGAAAGCAAGACATTTCATTATAAAAGGCAGAGGCTTTCATTTAGTTTTGAAATTATTCTGTTCAATGCCATGTCCGTGTGTATATATGAGAGAGAGAATAAATAAAAAATAGTTGGGGCTCTTGCCACTATCTAACAGCACTGCACCAGTATTTTAACAAAAGTTAGTTATTGGAATAGAGGTAGATTAATAAAAGGACCTACGCAAGATCTGAATATTGTTTTGCATTTGTAGTAACAATGTCCTGAAAGGCAAATGCACCTTATTATAATTTTGTGCTGAAGCATACCCATCTCTGAAGATCCTAAACGTATTAGGTATCCAGGAGTTTAATTTAAGCTCATTATTGTTCGGAAAGTTTAATTCCTATGAAAAAGCCGAACCTTTTATCTTATGAAGCAAAGGTGATTGGTCAAATAATTTTTGGGTAGTTGAGTGTAATTTGAAACAGGTCTGACATATTTGATTCATTATGTACGTAAACATGGTACTGTCTTTTTTAAAAAGGAAAAAAAAATCTCTATAATGACAATTAAACCAAAATCCTGTTCCCAAAATAGACTCTGCACTATGGATAGTTTCTTTAAAGTTCTGACTAAAACCTAGAGGGGATTCCTCACGGAATCCATCAGCTGCCACTGGCGTGGGGTGGTGTGCCACAATGATTGACAGACCTAAGACTGGACAGATCAAATTGTCCACTACTTGTTGCTCCAAGCTTTTCTTTTTTTCATCCACCTAATTTAAGTGAAAAAGTCATTGCTGCTGTTGTGTATCTTCAAATCATTTCTGACTTACGGCAACCATAAGGCGAACTTATCACAGGGTTTTCTGGGGCTGAAAGTGTGTGACTTTCCCAGGGTGACTCAGTGGGTCTCCATGGCTGAGCGGGGAATCAGACCCTTGTCTCCAGGGTCACAGTCCAACCTTCAAATCAGTAAGCCCTGCTGACTCTATTGTTACTGCTATTAGGCAATTGGTTGCACTGTTAGACAAATCAGAAATCGTTCTTTTCTAGTGCAAATCATTCAGAGATTTACCAGCAGAGGCAGACCTATCTTCTGTCTACACCTGGTCTACATCATTTTGAATTATTTGGAGTAATAGGTAATCAGAGCACAGGGGGGAATAATTTTCTCTTTTTTTTTGGACTACAGTTTCCAGAGTCCCATGCAGTCACGTAGGGATGAGGAGTGATGGAGGCAGTTTGCCCTGGGTGGCAATTTTTTGGGGGGGCATCCTAATTCGTGGCCCTGCCCTGTGTACCATAGCCCCACCCCTCGCACCGTGGCCACACCCCATGCACTGTGGCCACACCCCCACCCCTATGCTGTAGTCCTGCCCCCCCCACTCTCCACATACTTCAAGCTCCACCACTAGTCCCACGGACAGCATGTAGGGACTGCTCCACTGGCTGCTGGTCTGTTTCCCGGCACAATTCAAAGTGCTGGTGATGATGTTTAAAGCCCTACATGGCTCAGGTACATGTTATTTAAGGACTGTATTCTCTCCTACAAACCAGCGTGGGCTTTGAGATCTGCTGAAGAGGCCCGTCTCTCTGTCCCACCATCTTCACAGATACATTTGGTGGGAATGCGGGAGAGGGCCTTTTCAGTGGCTGCCCCTAGGCTCTGGAACTCCCTTGCCAGAAAGATCAGACTGGCACCCTCCCTGCCTGCTTTCCAGAGACAACTAAAGACATTCTAATTTCAGCAAGCATTTAATACGTGATTAGTATGAAGAAAGCTGCTGGTTTTTCAATTATCATTTGTTTCTTGTTTTTAATATGCATTTTAATATTATTTTAATTACTATTCGTTTAATGTGTGTTTTAACTTTTGTATGCTATAGTTTTAACTATGTTCTCTTTTAAATTATTGTAAGCTGCTTTGAGTCCTTTCGAGGAGAAAAGCAGGGTATAAATAAAGATTTTAAATAAATAAATAAACAAAACATAAGTGAGTTGCTATCCTTTGCGCTAAAAGACAGGTGCAGACAATTTTCCAAGCCACCTCTCCCATAGTGCTTTAACTAAGCAGACATCTTGTAATCGTTTTTTCCCCCTAAATAACCAGCTTTACATAGGGTAGGATTCTGGCAGAAGGCCAAAGCAAAACTATACTAGAGGGCCTTCCACCCCTCCGGAGTTGAATTATACCAGAAAAGTAATTTTTCTAAGCTCTGATAATAATATAATTTCAAGGACACAATTGTTTATTTTTATATTTTTCTTCCCTAACCCACAAAGAGGTGACCACATTCAAAAATAAATGCAATCACTGCCTACCACTATGGAGAAGATCCATGTTCTGTTTCTCCTAGCTACTTTTGCTAATCTTATGCAAGACCTTGATTCTCACAACTATCTGCCTAATTTCAAACAGTGGGGCCTCTTGAGCAGAGCCCTCCCTGATGAGCGAGGCAGATTCACTTTTGGTTTTGCTTTCTCTTCATTGGAGATTTGCAGGGAACAGGGGAGCCAAACCACCAGTGGTAGTTTGGTGTGTGTCTGTGTGTTTTGTCAGTTTGGACTAGGCCTATTGGCCTATTATTTTTAAATTTGGAAATTTTGGAGAGGCTCTTGGAGAGTTTCAAGGGATGCACAATACAGGGCCCACAAGCTGTACCTTCTCTATCCCGTAATAAAGGAAAATGAAGCAATGGGTGAAAGATTTATACGATCTGAAGAGAAACCACATGATAAGAGGGAAATCTGACAAAGCAATAAATGAAAGGTTCCCAGTTATGGAATTCCTCAAACAAATATGGGGAAACTCAATTATCAATTAGATATTTACTTGTGTTTCCAAACTGTTTCTTTGTAAGACGGTATAAATGGAATGTGTGAATAAATTAGAAATAATATAATACTGTGGTCTCTAAAGGAGACTAAAATGAGGAATAGGAGACAAGCACACAGAGTAACCAGAAGAGAGTCTCTTAAAGAAAAGAAGTTAACAAAAAAGATCCATTAAGCATTTCTTTCAATGTAGGATGAGATGGAAATTAATACAAACAATTTTGTTTTTTATTATTTGTTTAAATGATATATAGAGGAATTAATTAAGGGAAAATAAGGAAATAATGACACAATCTCTATAACAGAAATTTGAGATATGAAAGAATATATTGTAAATGTATGTATGTTAAGAATAGGGATGGGCCAACCAAATCTGTGAATCCTCAAATCCTTGAGAAGGATAAGAGATTTGTGAATCCGAATCCAGCTCCCAAAATAGGCAAGTGGAATCTTTCGAATCCACTGCCTATCAGTGCCTTTCCCCACCCGCCCTGGGAACGATGGTGCCGGGGCGGGCCGTGAGAGAGGCTAGGAGCACGGGATCCCACTCCTTGTGTGTTTCCCAACCTGACATGGGCACGATCCTACTGGGGTGTCTTTCCCCACCCGTTGGGGCACGATCCTGCTGGGATAGGCTGTCAGAAAGGCATGGAGCACGGAATCCCGCTCCTCATGTGTTTCCCCACCCAACGTGGGCACAGGTGATTGGCTGGCAGGCTGGCATAAAGCCTCTCACGCACTGGAGGCTGCCATTTCTCCCTCCTGCTGCCTGTGCCCCTAGTGCTGCCTCTCCCCGCTGCTGCCTCCCTCTGAAAGGTCATTTTGGGGTAGGGATTGGGAGGTCAGGGACAGAGGAGCAAAACTGAGTTTGTGTGGGGGTCTAGGAGCTTGTGGGCATGTCCCAGGGGGTTCCAAAGACTGCAAAAAGTGGTTCAGGGGTTCCAGGCAAGCCATGCCAACCATACTTTTCCCTTCACCAGCTTTCTTTGGTCAGTTCTGGGACTAAGGCCCTTTTTGCCCAGCGTTTTTGAAGTTAAAGGGCCCCTTGAGTGTCACATAAATGTGAAGAGCAGTCTGCATGACGCACTCACATTTATACAATGCTCAAGGGCCTGACACGGACCGCGCATGCACCTTTTCATTTTGGGCTCAAAGCTGAAAATGCTGCTTGGTCGCGCATCACTCCGGGGCCTCGCGCGCACTTACCTGCCGTGCGAAACCTCCTGAGCCATGCTGGTCACGCTTCCTGCCCCAGCGCAGCCTCTAACTCCCAGGCTACACTGCGGAACGGGTGCTCGCACGAGGAGGAAGGAGCTGCGGAGCCGAAGCAACAGGGATGCGACAGGGACGCAGCAGCGTTCCTCCCAAGCCTTCTCGTGCGAGAACCCCAACTCAGCAGCGCGAAAAGGGAAGGTGTGAAAAGGACCTAAGATTGTCATGATGCCACTTCCTCTCTTAGTTTCTGTGTCTTGAATACATGAATACTTCAGTTAACCCATTTTGAAGCTCCCTTTTAGAAAGTCTTTTTATGCTTCTCAACCCCTTTTCCTCTTTTTTCTCTGTCTAGCTGCAAGTTTATAAGCAGCATTGCCATTGGAAAGGTTGCAAAGGAGAGCTGGAGAAACACAGACTTTTGGTCTTGTGTTGCAGCAGCATGTCTGTGGTAAACAATGAATGCCAAAAAACCTGAGCTGGGAAAGAATGGGATTCTACTCTAGCTGATTCTATAGGAGGAGTGTGTGTTGCCTACAACAAACAAAGTGACCAGTAGCTGCCTCCAGAATCGTTTATTGAGCATGCATTAATCTGTATTAGTTTTTTATTTGAGACTGGAGGGTAGGGATTGGGAATTGTTGAGACAGGCCTAGAGATTTGACTTGAGTGTCCCTTGCAGGACTTGAGGGTACAGAATTGACTGGACTAGAGGCTTGCTTCTGTGTGTGTGTGTGTGTGTGTGTGTGTGTGTGTTTAAGTGCTTTCTTTGTTGTAGGACTTGAGACTTGACTCTTGAGACTAAAGGGTGCAGAATTGAGATTGGACTAGAGGCTGTTTGTTTGTTTGTTTGTTTGTTTGTTTGTTTGAAGTACCTTTCTTGTTGCAGGACTTGAGACTTGACTGGAAGGTACAGCCTTCTTGAGATTTCAAGGACAGTTGAGAGATTCCTTTGCAGAGCTCCCTTGCAAACCTCTTTCATACACAATTCTGGAGTTTATAGTTTTACAAGGTGTCACAGCCTTCTCTGCCAAAGTGTGCTGGTGCATCATCAAACTACAAACCCCACGATGCTATAAGGAAGTATGCAAAGCAAATCCAGTTTTGACCTAGATTATCTCTGTACTGTAGTGGTCCTGTTTACACAGGCAGAAAAATGTGGGATTAATCCACATTTTCCTGCCTGTGTAGAAAGGGCCTTTATGTCATTTTCAATCTGGGGAGATCCTGAGGCAAAACTATGGCCCTTTCCGCATGTGGGTGTGTGTGTGGAACGCCCGAAAACAGAGATTACTGGCTTTGTTTTACGGCCGTCCAAGTCCGTCGCCACGAGGAGCAGCGCAAGTTCGCTGCTCCGCAGTCCTCCGGTGTCCCAAATGGCGGCTTCCAGTTGGGGAGGCTCTCCACCAACTGGAGAAGCTCGCCTGCCGAAAGCCCACCCCCGGAAGATCTGCAGGCATGCACTTGCGCGTGCCTGCAAATCTTCTCCGGAGCCGGGTGACGGAGCTACACGGTTTCGCTCGCTCTGTGCTTTTTAAAAACCTCAAAAAAGAGGTTTTTAAAAACCACGCTGCACGACCACTTCTGGTCGTGCAGAACCGGACTGAGGTGTGGATCTACAGAAAGTAGTCCACCCCAGTCCACTCTACGGTGCAGAAGACCTCCATTGGAGGTCGCTCTACACGATTTTAATTTCCCAGTGCGGAAATGGCCTATGATAATTGTCTTGGCCAGATTTCTTTAGAGGGAGGTTTGCCTTTGCCTAGGCTTTTGCTAAGGCTGAGAGAGTGTGTCTTGCCCAAGATTATCCTTCTTTCCCTTGCTTTTTAAACCCTTTTTGAAAAAAGGATTCGAAAGATTTGATATTCATGAGATTCGTGGATTCCCAGAACCTTCCAGGGATTCGGATCTGGATTCAGATTTGGAAAATTCTGAATTCGTCCCAACCCTAGTTAAGAACTTCACTAGCATTGCTTTTCTTTCTCCTTCCCCATGTAATGATATTAAGTGTATTATGTGAAACCAATAATTTTGTTGTGTTCCATACTTAATAAAAATGATAATAAAAAAAAAAAGAAAGAAAGAAAAGAAAATGAAGCAACACATGGAAAAAGTATTCTCTCACCTACCCCACTACCAGGCCTTTTAGCGCTTCAAAGCTTAAAGCATTATTTTGAAGGAACAGAAGCTAAGTTAAAACCAGGGCAGTCCCTTTAGCACAAGTATTAAGGGTTTCCTCTGGACGCTTTCAGTTTTATCCCTTGGACACTACATCCTGCTGCACAGCATAAGGGAAATATGTAAATTATTGTCAGATTACAGCAGGAGAGGGCAATGTGCATCCTGTGGACCACAAGTGGCACTTGACAATTCTGGTCTGAATTCTCAGTGCTGGTTATAGTCAAAGTTCTAAACAGCTTGAAACCTCCAGACTTGAAGGACTACCTTTCCCTATATCTGCTTAGAGAGCCAGTGTGGTGTAGTGGTTTGAGCATCGCACTATGACCCTCAAGATCAGGGTTCAATTCCCTGATCAGAAATGGAAACCCACTGATGACCTTGGGCATGGCTCACACTCTCAGTCCCCAGAAAACCCACTGATAGTTTCACCTTGTGATCAACACAAGTGGGAAACCACTTGAAGGCACACAACGACAACATATATGTCTGCCCAAGAGCTGAGATCTGTTGGATGGATCTTCCATTGTGACCTATCAGTTAGGATCATACAATGGGAGAGGACATGGGAAAGTACCTTTTGGGTTGTGGTGCTTCACTTGTGGAATGCCCTCCCCTTGGAGATCTGACTGGCACAAACACTGCTTTCTTTTTCAGCACCAGGTCAAGACATTTTTTTTTAATGAAAGCTTTTTGGGTCTAATTTACTTTTGAGAAAGCATGTGGTTTTTAAAAGCTCTTTCAGTCTTTTAAAGTTGTTTGAATTGCTGAATATGTTTTTATGATGTTTAAATGATTTATAGATTTTAATCTGGAATTGTCTAAATTGTTATATCTGTTTGCTGGTCTTAGATCTCAAGATGAGGGTGGACTGATATAAATATTTAAAGAAAGAAAGAAAGAAAGAAAGAAAGAGAGAGAGAGAGAGAGAGAGAAAGAAAGAAAGGAAGGAAGGAAGGAAGGAAGGAAGGAAGGGAGCAAGGGAGCAAGCAAGCAAGCAAGCAAGCAAGCAAGCAAGCAAGCAAGCAGACAAGCAAGTTCGGTCAAGAAATACCATTGTTTCTTGGTGTGTCTGAAAGGTTATCCTGAAAGTATTCAAAACTGCTGGTCTTTTGGCTGTTAATTCAAGAAAGAATCAGGAACAATGGTAAAAGTAATAGTAGTAAAGACATATTTTTTTTAAAAAAAAGCTCATAAATACTTTAGACTGGGGAGGCAATAGATAGCCTACCAGATGTTGTTGGAATACAACTTCCATCAGCCCTGAGCAACATTGCCAAAGGTGCATTGCAGCCAACAATGTTTGGTAGGTCACAAGTTGCCCTGGTGCATATCACGAACTGGATAACAAGGGCCAAGGTCCTGCATCAAACATGTAGCCATGGTACCACAAATATATTTTAACTCACCATCCAGCCCCTGAAATCAACCTTAAAATCCAGTCAGCTATTCGGAGCAATGGAAATCTATATTGTTGGTGAGTCGGGCACTGCAGAATCACCTGACAAATATCCTTCTACCAGCAATTGATGCTGCAATGAAAAGTTGCAACAGGTCACCTCAGAGATTGTTTCTTCTGCTCTCTGCAGTGTCACTTCATGGTGGAAGGGGGCTGGTCATGTTACCCTGAAGCTCCCCACTTGGCATCAGCACAGATCTCCATCATTCTGGATGGCTAACTGGCTTTCAAGGTGGGTTTCAGGGTCATTTGCGGTTATGGCAATAGTGCCATGACTACAAATGAGAATACAAAGCAGTTATGATGTCTTGAGTCTAACTTGGGGCATTGTAAGTGACGAATAGGTTGCCAGCCAATATTTATATCACAGTCATTTCTGATCTCCTATTTCCTTCTTAAAACCTTCCAAAGAGTTACTTTGTTTATCTCCATTATTTAGCCTGTCCTTCCCATGCGTAGTTTTGTCAAGAAAAATAACGTTTGCCCAACAAAGCAGATGTCAGTTGCAAAGTTTGAAAAGATAATTCTTTTGGGGTACAGTGCCCAGAAGACCCAGCCACCATGGCCACAAGCTGGCAGGGGAATTCTGGGAGTTGAATATAGAACTCCCCCATGCTCTGGCTTCCAGTGGGAGAGAGTAGTGTGACTCAATTCTAGACATTATGAGACTGTAATTCGGTATGGCATGCTTCCCATTTTCACCCATATTTTATCTAACAGTGCTCAGAACACATACGGAAAATATATTTTTCACTTCTAAAACCACCATAGTAGTGTTTCCCAAACTCTGGTCTTCCAAGTATTTTGGACTTCAGCTCTCAGAATCACTGATCATTGGCCAAAGTATCTGGGACTTCTGGAAGTTGAAGTCCAAAACACCTGGAGGACAAGAGTTTGGGAATCACTGCATTACACTTTATCATATGCTTTGTTTCATAATTTTTCAGGATGAAAAGGAAAGTGTAAGTGAGGGGTAAGGGGAACCTCAGAAAACAGAGGGAAAAGGAAAAAATAATTTCCTTTTCAGCAGACTCATAACCCTTTCTGCTAATTAAGTAATAGTGATATATGGATCTAATAAACTCTGAAGCTAAATTTATATGTAGCAAGCCAACACCTTTTGGCATTAGTTTTTTTAAGTGTATAATTATTGTTTTCAAAATGTTTAGAAACCTTTTGTTACCATGTAAATAGGATAAAATAAAACTAGCTTAAATGAGCCCACCCATGGGTACCTGAACCCAAAATGGATACCCAAAATGGGTATCCATTTTGTGTGGAAGCGATTAGAATTTGAAGCTACAAAGCTTGTGCTTGGACATCTTGAGCCCGTTGCAAGCTTTCATTTAAACATCACATTAGCTTATCTATTAGTTGACCATGAATAAATCTAACTTCCTCCTGGGTTTGTGTACTTTCCTTCCTCTCCTCTTCTCCAGCCTGGATATGAGGGAGTTAAGTAGCTTTTGTTTATAGGTTTGGTTAACCACAGCTGCTTGTGCTGTCTAAACCCAGAAAACTGTAGTTCATCTAGCTGCCATTGTTGCTTTGTTTCTTCAAGGTGTTTTCAACCTATGGTGACCCTAACACAAACCTAACACAGGTTTTTCTTGGCAAGACTTGTGCAAAGGGGGTTTGCCGTGTCATTATCATTATACTGTACACCTCCACTCCAAGATAGGATTAGCAGTGGACATTATTTAATTGGAATAAAATATAAATCATATACGGTTATGGCTGAAAAGCCATGCTGGCAAAGAGGACTGGTTGAAGACGTGCAAAAATAAGTCAGATGGGACCTCAGGGCATGGAAAAGTCATAGATCAAGGGATCAGTCAGGAAGCTCCAGTGTTAGTAAGCTTGCGATAATCCCCTCAATGACTCAGCCTTCAAAGACAATAGCACCCAAAACTGTCTCAATAGAACAACTGATTGTCATCAACCTGTTTCCTTTTCCCACCAAAATTCTCCTTTGTTTTCTCACCTGTCCAGACATTAAGAAGCCCAGACCCCATTGTTTGCTCTGCCAGAAAGCCATTAACACCTTCCCTCTCAGGGCAGAATAAGGATATTTAAACCCTGGCTATGAGCCAGCAACTAATAGTACACTGGACCTCTGAGTCACCCATCTTTTGGGGTAACAGCATTCCTCTGAGGATGAGAGTGTGTGACTTGCCCAAGGTCACTTGGTGAGTTTCCATGGCTGAGGGGAGATTTGAACATTGGTCTCCTAAGTTCTAGTCCAACACCCAAACTATACCATGTTGGATATCTCTCTTGTAGCTATGGTTAATTTTAAACATGCCAATTCGGTAGAATCCTGATGTGAAGAATGAAATTCTACCATTTTCAGAGTATATTCAGAAGATACCATGTTTCAGTGTTTCCTTCAGTTTAAACCTAGCTCAGCTCCTGATGTGCTATTTTTCTATATGCGGGACACTTTTTACATAGAGGAAGATAAAAGAAAATGAATCCTCACCAGCTGCAGTTAGAAGTGGAGAAGCCCATTCAACTCTTTGGAATTCTATTACCTCATTTCCCATTTCACTAGGCTATAGGTAATCCAGGCTATAATATCTATTCTGTCATAATTTCCAAAATTTTTGAAAAGAGAGCATAAAATATATTGTTCAGGATAAGTAGCAACCAGAGCTTCCAGTGCTGCTTTGTCAAAGGAACTAGGTACATTAATCATTACTCTGAGCATGAAACAGCTTGTTACTTGTTAGTGCTGCTGCAATCCAGAAAGTGACTCACTGGATTACTCATTACTGACATGTTGATATTATTGTTACCATTGTACCATTGAAAAAATGTGGGAAAATATTCTCTTATTTTCTCCATCTCTTGATCACCACAGTGCTGAGTCTATCCTGATTACCCTGCCAGGACTTCAATCTACTCTCCCACACAAGCCAATCAGTTGCCACAGACAAAGTGCACTACTACTTTTGCTGTGCAGTCATTCACTCAGTCTCTCTTTCTTCCCCATTTTCCTCTGTCCAAACACTTGCTTTAAATCTCATGCCTCAGTTAGCTTCAGAAGTGAAGAAAAACATTCCCACTTCCTCTGTACTTTCTCACATAGCTCATACCAACCCAGCCAGTCCAAGTGTGTGGCCTGTGCCACTGTTTGGAGCAGCCAGCCAGGCAAAGCAGATTCCTCCTCATACTGACTTCCTCTTAAATTTTATCTTGCATCTCTATTGCAGCTAATGCTTTCAAGATGTCTCCTCCTCTGGCTTTGTTTGATGGTTTCTCTGCTCCTCACTAGCTGCACCACACCACAGAAGGCAATCACATATGTAGACCTTTCTCTTCTCTATCTCCTTCATTAGACTGAGTCAGATCACACTCACTAATGAGCAAGAGGTAGAAGTCCCATATTTTACAATGAAAATTGAGTGCATTACAGAAAACATGGTATTAACTTTCCAGTTTATTACTGTAAAAAGTAACCACCATAATTGTCTCACCCTTTTTCCCCACCCAGGAATCAAGAAAGCTTAGATCAGTTAAAACAAGTTCAGCTTTAGAGACAACTTCCAGGTAGGACCACAGGCAGATGCTGCTTGCCACAATTCTGCAGCAAGGAGAGCTTTCATGGTATAGGTGCTGGTCAAAAGGATCTCTGGCTGGAGAAACTTGCCCTGGATCAAAGGGGGAGTGGGAGATCACCCAAAAGGATCCAGAACTCCCATGACATGCATTTACTCATGATTAAATGCATAATGAATAGGAAGGGAATTACATCTTTTGCCCTTGCAGTGAGGGCAGCTGCTTTGATCTGAAGATCTGACAGTCTCATGCTGGCAACTTGCTTTTTTAAAAGAAAAACTCTCAAACAAAACTTTGGAGTTACAAAAGTGAATAATTCATCTGATTAAAATGAAGCAATAATGGAAGGCTCCTCAGTCACCACCTTTCAGCAACTGAGAGTTGAATAAGTGTATTTACCCCATAAGATTGGACCAAATAAGAAGATGGAGGATTGACATGTTCAAAAAGAATAGCTAAGGATTTAAATGCATATATTTTCATAGATAGACTGAATTTTGTCTCATTTACATGACTGAATTGGACTTTAACAAAGAGAAATTGTTCAGGAGAAAGTGCAGGCATTATCTCTTTCATGCTGATAAGACTGACTTGTTGGCTGTATTCAGCTAGGCAAGAGTAAAACTGAACTGTTAACACTGTAATTGATGGATTGAATGAAAGATGAAAGATCTTCCAAGGAACTTTCTGAGGACTTTCTGCAATGGATACTGGGGGAGCTATGTTCCTTTAGAGAAGAGGGACTCCCAAACTTGAAGAGGGATTTGATAGAGAACCTGAGGATTGAGATCAATGAGATCAAGATAGAACTGTGAGGAAATGTAAGGTAAGATGGAGTGGGGAAAATGTGAGGCTAACATGGAAAGGAAGGAGGCTAAAAATCAAATTCAAGTTGAGTTAATGGAGGGATTAGCTATTGAATTGGAGGAGAAGGGGGAAGCTAATCTGAAATTGATCTATAATTAATTTATATAGATGACTGAATGAAACCAAGTTGATTTAATGAAAGGGTTACCCAACATGACTGAAAGGGGTGAGAAAAAGATGAAAAAGAAAAGTGCTCTGTCTCAAGATAAATACTTTAAAACAACAGGTGGAATGGACTTGGAAATATTAACAAAGAGTAAGGAAAGGAGTTCATGGTTAGGGTGGATGCAAAAGAAGAGAAGAATCAAAATTAAAATGAAATACAGAAAAGGGAGGGTTAGTTGAAATCTGTGAAATTGTTACAGACAGACAACAAAAACTGGATGTGGAAGTAAACTGTGCAAAGGATTCTACAATATGAAATGGCACAGACACATTTGGATTTTGTGATGTTATATAGCAAGTAAAAGACTTACAGTTTTACGTAGCAAAATTACTACCATGTTAATTAAGTCAGCATTAGGCATTTAGTATTAAGATCAGAAAATGCAATATCATTTATCACATAAATGGTACATGTAACAGGATGTAATATTGACATATCATGCTAGATATGTTAACCTTTGGTAGAAGAAAGTTCATTTTTCTTTTTGGTTTTTATAAAATATGAAGAGTGGGGAGAGGAGGAAGAGAACCACTGGGTATTATCTTTGAGAGGCTTGAAAAAATTTGAGTGCTATACATTGTTCAAAGGAAGAATGCAATTAATCTCTTTTTTCTTTCTTCTTTTAATTTCTAATTTTTATGCTTTATGCTTTCTTGATGTTTTTCTTCCTTTTTCCCTGTATTGGTAGAATGTTAGTGTTTTTGAAAATTATTGGTAAAAATATTACAAAAAATAAACAGGCACAGCTTTAAAATCCATATCACACAAAAATTAAAAACAATAGGATTAAAGGCAAGTAGAAACATTACCATTAAAAAGAAAACAAATAAACAGCCTAGCACATTCTGAAAGGCCTCCCCTGATCAATCAGCCATCAAAGGCCTGCCTAAACAAAATGAAAATCTTCACTTGCTCATGAAGGGATAGTAGGGAAAATCCCAGTCCCTTCTCTAGGAAGAGAGTTTCAGAGCCTGGGAGCAGCTAATAAGAAGACCCTTTCCTATGTTCCCAACATATGTACCTGTAAATGAAGTGAAAGAGACACAAGAACCTACCCAGAATATCTCAGAACATAGGAAGTCTCATAGGGCAGAATACAATCCTTCAGATACCTTGAACCTAAGCTGTATAAGACTTTACAGGTCACACCCAGTCCTTTGAATTGTGGCTGGAAACAGATTGGCAGTCAATGAAGCTGTTGAAAGAAGTGGGCAATGTGCTCCCTGCAGCCAGTCCCAGTTTCAATGTGGATGCATCTCTTTGGGGCAACTGAAGTTTCCAAACACTCCTCAAACGTAGCCCCACGCAGTGCCCATTATAGTAATCCTGACTATAATGATATAATCAAAGCATATATCACCATGGCCAGCCAAGAGATTTCCAGGAAAAAGTGCAACCGATGCACAAACCTTAACTGTGCAAATGCACACTCTTGGGCACTGCTGAAACCTGAGCTTCTGGGCTCAGGGCTGAAACCTGGAGTACACCCTAGGTGTGAAAGCTGCATTTTCAGGAGGAATAACCCCTGTCTAGCACAGGCTGAATTCCTGTTCTCTGAATTGCCTTTCAACTGACCAGGAGAACCTGGGTTTCATCTGGATTAAGTTTTCATCCAGTCCATTACTTATGAAAGGAAAAAGTTTAGAACCAAGCCGGCATCCCTGGATTGTGTCAGAGTCCAACTCCCTGCCTGTATCTCTCTGCCAGCAAGGGAAGGGAGATGAGAGTACTTGCCCTAGAGGAGAAGGTGGTGGGGAGTGTCCAATGCAAACAAACAAGTGGAAACGCTGAGCTGAGGCAAGTCAAGGTCAAATCCAAAGGGTCCAGAAAGCTGAAGGTCCGTCCAAAGAGGTTGAGGGAGCCGGAACACAAGAGTTGAGAGAGCTTGCATAGTAATTTGCTACAAGCAAACTTCAAGTGATGCTGACAGACTTATATAGCTGACGAGAACAGATGTTCCTTATCACTATTCTGTTTTCTTAATCTTGCCAAAGCAGTTTCCTTCTGAGCGTCTCGTTTCTGTCTCTTCCATGATTGGAGGCTTAGGGACAAAGGTGAATCAAATCTCTCTAAATCATTGATGGTGCCCTCTCCCTCTGGGGCTGGCTGCAACAACTCTGTCTCCACTTGTCTTTCAACTGGTGAGGGTGTTTGCAAGTTAGTTTGGTCTATCACTGGCTCTGTTCCTGGCACAATCAATTGCTCATCGACTTCTGAGCCGTTGTCTATCACAGATTGGGGTGGAAAGGAGTAAAAAAGCTGAGTGACATCTGCATACTGATGACTCTGGATGAGTTTTATAGTGTGTTAAACAGCATGGGGAAACCAAACTCCAAGGGATTCCAAAGCCCAATGGCCAAGGAGTTAGGCAGGAGTCCCCCAAAATCACCTTCTGGGTTTACCTCTCTAGGAAGGAATGATAATACGATAAAACAGTCTCTCCAAGTCTTATTGCAGCAAAGTGACCCAGAAAGATGACATGATGGATGGTATCAAAAGCTGTTGAGAGGCCAAATAGAACCAACAAGGGCACACATTCACCCTATCCAATGCCCAATGTAGGTTGTCCGGCAAGGAAATCCAAGTTGTCTCTATCCCATAGCCAGGCCTGAAACCAGATTGAGATAGCGCATCTTATCCAAAAAACCCTGGAGCAGAGTTTCACTTGTTCTGATGTGCTGCAGAATTCATCATGTTTATGCTCATCTGAAAAATGTCTATAAATAAAACCCGGGATCTTAAAGAACTCAGTGATTCCTCTTAACTGCACTTCCTAAGTGAATGAATTCCTTCCTCAGTTTTTTTTTTTTTAAATAGACAACTGCCCTAGCCATTAACTTTTATGAGCACCATGCCTTGAAACTTGGTGGAGCTGTTTTCAAATCTGATAGAACGAACAATGCATGAATCCATCCTTGATTGGCGTATTAATCTGCTCTATATTATTTTCCATTAAACAAAGGTATTTAAATTTGATCAAGATGAGCATTAGTGAAGTCACTTTTTTTTTTTGTGCACTTGAAACAAAAGAGGAAGCTGAGTCATATCTGCAGCTTTGAGTATAATCCAAGGCTGTTTATACAAGTTATTTTATCAGTCGTATTACATATGGTTTAACTATATGAACAAAAATAGCATCTGGTGGAGAGTAAGGAATAAGAGGACTTTCCTATGAGCACTTCTGGGCAGAGACATCCTACCAGGAGATGGGAGGAGGAGCTGATGATGGATTGGGCTTACATTTTCACAATTTCCAGAAGGGAATTGAGAATTGGGAAAGCCACAGTTTCTTCAAATCCAAGTATTTCCACGATCTACCATGATATGCCCACAAAAAAACCTTCCTTTTTCCTCAATCAGCTTTTGACTTCTGATGCTCGAGTGGCATGGACAGAAATTTCTGTGGCAACATTTGCAACCACAGATCTCCCCCTGAGAGGGGGGAATCCCCATCTCTGGCTGTTTCCATATTAGACTGTTATAGTGCTATTATTCCACCTGCAACATCCTATGGAATCCCGGGGTTTGCAGTTTAGGGAGGGACCTCAAAGGCTCCTCCCTAAACTGCAAACCCCAGGATTCCATAGGATGTTGCAAGCAGAATACTAGCACTTTAACAGTCTAGTGTGGAAATGGCCTTTGTCATCAGCAAGGATTATCCACAGCATCCTATAGACTCCAGGATGCTTTCGCAAGGATTGCAAAAATGCATTGTTAATAGATTTGTCTTTCCCCTGTACTCCTAGTAAATTCTGGGTTAATGAAGGGAAATGTTGCAAATTAATCCCACTGTTGGGAAACTCTCTTTGTGGGTACATCCAGTCACTTCCTTTGTATCTTCCTTTCTGAACTCCGAATAATCAGTGTGCACAGGGACACTGATAACAAGTTGCAAAAGAAAGAAAGAGAGAGAGAGAAAAAGAACACACATAAGAAAGGGAGAACACCCTTTGCTCCTACGATTACACTATTGGTGTAGACAGGTATGCCTATGGATGGCTAGAATAGCATGCATGAAAATATCTTGATAAAATAACTCCAAGATTCTTGTGAATGCAGCGTGTTATCAGTGTGCTGTGTACATATGCACATCAGTAAATTCACATATAGAAGGAATCATGATATAATTATGTGCAGGCTGCATTTGTTGGCAGTGTGTTATTGATGGGTATTTATCCACTGGTAATGAAGAAACTTGAGAAAAGATACAAATGAATTCAACTAACTATTTGTTATTACTTGGCATACTGCCTCTGAACATGAAGAATTTGGCCTAAATCCAGTTGTTAGTTCCATCCAGAATAGACCCATTGAATCAATTGGATTTATGCAAGTGTTGACCTCCTATTCAGTAACTGATTTAGTGTGCCTGCTGTAGCTGGGACTAGAAACTGAATTTAGGCCTCTGTTTTACTGTGATGGGTACATCTGACAATCAATTTATTATTTGCTATTTAATTATTTTTTTCCAAGTCATTTCAGACTCATTTAGAGCTAAGTCCTCACAAACTGATACATAATCATAAGTATAAATGAATATGTCGGGTTCAGTTTTGCCATTTTCTCTTTTTTTTCCCCCAGTCCCAGATTCATTTCCATATTCTCATCAGTTTGAGACAGTTTTTTTTTAAAAAAATCTGCCTGAAATCTGTACTCTTTTTTCATACACCTATATTGTAAAACACAATACCTCTAATACACTGTTGTTTTCACTACTATATATGTTTTCACTATTATATGTGTGTATGCTTTTCCCTAAGTATAAGTGTATGCATGAACTGGAGAAGTACATTGCAGCATTCTGAAACACAGGTGGATACACTCAAACAAGGAAGCTATGACCCCTGGTTTGCAAGATCTGAGCAGGGCTGTTGCTTACAGAATGAAATCTCTCATTTGTAAGATTGCCATAAGACAAAGTTGACTTGACATAAGTTAACAACAACATAACTTCATCTTGGTACATATATTGGATTGAAAAGTGTGAGTTAGATGTTTGCATTAAATGCTAAAGCTGGTCAATCTTTTTGACATATTTGGTGTTGAGATCTCCAAGAGAGACTCTCTTGAGAATATTGGCACCACTTGATAGATATGCAGAAGCATCCTTCTGTAGAATGCATGTCTCTTAGAACTGAAATTCTTACACTTATTGCTTACACAATTCTTACACTTACTGCTTTCAGGAAGGGTGCGAAAGCAGGTCACTTCAGATTGGACTTTTAAACTATTTTGTTATTTGTTTTGATGATTTTAATGGTTTTGCTTGTGGTGGTGATTTTCATGGTTTTACATCTTAATTTGTTTTAATTTATTTTTTACATTGTTTTCAATTATGTTTTTGAGCATTGTTTTTGTGTGTGTGTGGAAAAGTAGGATAAAAATGTAAAATATGCCTAAATCAGTAGCAAAGAAAATTCAACATGCAACTTTACTTCTCCTGGAGATTAAAAAAAAAAAAAGATTAATTAAAACAAATGAGATAACTAACAATTTGCTGCTCTTTCAAGGCATAAAAAACCTGCTCCTTGAGGTAGTTGGCTCATTTTGTCTAATGGTAGGGCTGGTGCTGGTGTTTCACGACAAGATGCCCAACTGAAGATCTATATTCATGAAAAAAATTTCACTTGGTACAGGATGACAAAACAAAAGACTAAGAATCATAAATCACAAGGGTCATCTACTCCAATCCTCTCCTATACAGGAATATACAAGTAAAATACTCCAGAAAGATGTCCATCCAACTTTAGTTGAAAGACCTCCAAAGATGGAGAGTTCAGCAGTCCATTCTACTGTTGAACAGTGCTTAAAAGTAAAGAAGTTCTTCCTAATGTTTAGATTGAATGTTTTTTCTTGTAATTTGAACCCACTGGTTCACATTCTAGACTCCTGAACAGCAGAAAACAAACTTGCTCCACCTTCTACATGACATCTATTCAGACATTTAAAGATAGCTATCACATAACCTCTCTGTCTTCTCTTTTCCATGTTAAATAGATGCAGCTCTTTAAGTTGTTCCTCATAAAGCTTAGTTTCCATTTTTAATGAGATGTAGTTTTTGTTGTTGTTGTTGTTTAGTTTAGTATAATTCAATTATTAGTTTAGTTTTAGTATGGTATATGTATATACAATTTTCTTGTATGTTTAGTGTAATTGTATATGTAGGCTGGTTGTTTGTCTTTATTATATATTGGTGTGGTAGTTTGCTTTTTTGTTTTGTTTTTTGTATGTAAAATTTCTAATTGAAAAAAAAAAGCTTGGTCTCCAGATCTTTGGTCATCTTAATTATCCTTCTCTGGATATGTTCCAGCTTGTTGATACCCTTCTTGACCTACAGTGCTCAGAACTAGACACAGTGTTCCAGGTGAGGCCTAACCAGAATAGAGTGGCATTGTGACTTTTCTTGATCTGGACACTTTACTCCTCCACTGATATGACCCAGACTTATGAGCAGAGTTTAGAAAACTTACTTTATTTGGCTACAGCTCCCAGAATCCTACATCCAATGTAGCCACTGTTCATGTTGACTATGGAATTGTGGGTGATGTGTTCCTCTCAAAGTAACTCTTCCATGCTCTGGCTATGAGACCTAAGATAAGCTATTCACTCTCTCTTTCGACCTCAGTTCACATATCTGCAAAACTGGAGGTAATAAAAATGACTTACCCTACCAGGTTGTTGTAAGGATGACAACTAGGAAAATATACAGAAAGTACTATGCAAATGTTAGCTCTCATTGTTACCATCTTCTCCCAGCACCATAATTTTCTGAGCTGAAGCCAGCCCTGTGTTTTGAGCGCTGTTGACTTTGTAGCATAAGCAGTGCCAGCACTACTCTGCCTTTCTTCATGGCTCTCACACCTCAACCACTCATGAGACAACACTTTTATTTCACCAGATGTAACCCAGATGGTACGTATTAATTTATCGTTGGAGGCTGGAAAATACATATATATTTTCCATTTGAAGTCTTTTAAGTATGATTTTTATGTTCATTTGAAAATTGTTCATTTGCTTTCCTTCAGCATAAGGCAGCCACAATATGGCTCCCAGGTGAACACACATTTATTTTGAATGGTGCCAAATGTCTGGAAGCCCTCTTTGCAAGGTGCATGCTTCTTTCAGGCTGGAGAGGATCCTGCAACAACAATGTGTTATTGACAAGTGTCCAATATTGTGCTGAATGGAAGTGTTGATGAGATAAATTTAGAAGGGTCTCCCCCCCCCCCTTAACAACAGTTTCACAGACTTGCCAGCAGCATGCAAGTGGATTGTGTAGAGAAAGCCTTGAGTAAAAAATGTCAAAATTCTGGCAATTTTCATTACTTCAAGCTGAAATCATTATTGAGGCTTTTTTTTTTTGCACCATATAAAAGTAATCTTTTTAAAAAGTCTGCGCAATGACATCATTTTGTCTCCTGCTATGTCCAAATATTAAAGTTTGCATGCATTGGGAGTACTATTACCTAATGAGGAATATGTTGTATCCAATGAAAGAACCTAAATGCAAAGTTCTTTTACTGTAAACCTGTTAGGGCATGTTTTTGCACTGTTTGCTTCCGTCCTTCCTTCCTTCCTTCCTTCCTTCCTTCCTTCCTTCCTTCCTTCCTTCCTTCCTTCCTTCCTTCCTTCCTTCCTTCTTTTGTCGTTATTTGACATCAAACCAGCTTCGATCCAGGGAAGCCCTATAAATGACAGAACTTCACAAACCCCAGACATCAACAGCTCTGTTCAGGCCTTGCCAATTCAGGGCCATGACTGGATAAATCCATATGAATAAGCCCTCTTTTCCTATTCCTTCCACTTCAGTGAGGAATATCATCTTTTCCAGTGAGTCATGTTGTCTCATGATGCCTCCAAAGTATCACAGCCTCAGTTTGGACATTTTGACTTCTTTTGAGAGTTCAGGTGTGATTTGCTGTAGGACCCATTTATGTGTCTTTTTGGCAGGCTATGTTATCCATACAACTCTCCTTTGGCACTACATTTCAAATGAGTTGATTCTTTTTCTGTCAGCTTTTCTCACTGTCCAGCTTTCAAATACATACACAGAAATCAGAAATATGACAGTACGGATGGTCCTGGCTTTGATATGTAATCACATATCTTTACAATTGAGGATCTTATCTAGTTCCTTCATAGCTGCCCTTCCAAGTCTTAGTATTCCTCTAATTTCTTTGACTATAACCTCTGTTTTGATTAATGATTGCTCCTGGGTACAGAAATCTTTAATTGCTTCGATGCCTTCGTCATCCACTTTTATGTTGTATAAATCATCTGCAGTCATTATCTTTTGTTTTCTTAATATTCAGCTGTAACCCTGCTTTTGTACCTTTATCCTTTATTTTCATAAGTAGTTGTGAATTTTTGCAATTTTGTGCTAGTAATGTCATGTGCATATCTTAAATTGCTGATGTTCTTTCCACCATTTTTCATACTTCTTTCCTGTAAGTCTGACCCTGCTTTCTGTAAGATAGGTTCTGTGTAGAAATTAAACAGATAGGGTGACAAAGTGCAGCCTTGTCTGATCTCCTTTCCAAATGGGAACCATTCTTTCTTTGCTAACTGCATTTATATAGGCTCTTTCTACCCACACATTCAAGTCTGAACACAGTTTAAAATGATGAGGAAAGAAAAAAACTAGTATGCTGTTCATATCAGGGATGTAGTGAATATATTCTAGGTTTTATTCCAGATTTAAACAGAGCTATCCAAGGTGCTGAAATCTGTCCCCAATAGATTCAGCACCTTGCATACCTCCTTTAAGATCTGTAACAAAATCCAGAGTGGCTTCAGCATATCTCTGCAATGGCAACTTCTGGCTGCCCCTGATTACCAGTTCTACAACTGTATGAGAATGTTCTGGGAGTGGAAGGGCCAAAGTACACTTGATCCCAAAGAAGACAATGAAGAAGCCTCACTGTCTCAACACTACCTCTGTTGCAGCCAGGTAAAATGGCTACTGATGGAGATAGATCAAATAATAATTGAATAATCTTACTGTAGAATGCAGCAGAATGATCTGTAATAGAACTTTGCAGAGCTAAGCATTGATGGTTAACAGTAGTCTAAAATCCATTGCTGTTGAGCCATCTCATTCTCATACACTAATAACAATTGCATTGATGTTTGTTTCCTTGATAAATGTCTTAGCACTTATCTAGCAGCAGAGGCTACCTGCTTTTGCCAATGCTCTGTTCCATTGACAGTCCCTCTTAATTATCTTGTTCCTTAACAAAACAAGAAAACTCAATTAAGTGATAGTGTCAATAGGAACAGAATATTGGTCAAGTGGAATGGTGATTTTGCTAGCATGTTGACTTCTCTTTTGAGAGCTGACTGCTTGGATTTAAATTTGGAACATCCTCTAGCATTAATTTCACAAGTGGGTTTGAAAACAGCCCCCTCAGTTGTTGCTACAATGAGCATGGTCTTTCTCATAAGTAATATTCCCCATGCATGGCCTGTGCACTGTTTTCCAGCAGGTGTTTGCTAAATGGAATGATCAAATCAGCCGTACTTCCAGGACTGGAAGGACTGAATGGAAAATCATACTGGGTGACCTCCAAGGTATCTTTCAGAGCCTGAGAAAGTTACTTTTTTGGACTATAGCTCCAAGAATCCAGCCAGCAGTCATGTAAGCATGGGAATTCTGGGATTTGAGTAGTTGTCCAGAACAGCAACATTTCCAAGTTTTGGTTCTTCCAAGTATAACATTCTGTGACTCAAAAAAATGTTAAGCAAGAGCTGAGTAATGGAAACCTAAAGGCTCTGAAAGCCAAGCCAGATGTGCACAATTATTAAACATGTGTTTGCCTGGTTGACTGTAAAGTTAGATGGGGTGGCATTGGCATTTTATATTGAATGGGCATAATGGAAAGGAACAAAACTCCCTTCATCTTTGCATTACGTTGCAGTGCTCCACTGCTTTAGACTGTCTTGCTAGTCTGGTTCTCATGTCAGCAATGACCTGAGATACAGAAATCCTCTTAAAGCAGTAAAGTACAGTGAAGTAACATGGGGAAGGCATAGGATTTTCACCATTCTAACCTGTGTAAGATTGCACAGTCTGCTGGTAGAACAAGAATGCTCAAATAATTTTGAATTTAGAGAAAAATGAATTATGAGTGTGACCACTTCCTTCTAGCAATAAACAAACAAATAACCTCCTGTAATAATGGCTAGCTCCCTACCGTCAAAAGGCCTCACATGGCTTTCAGCATATAGGGTTGCAGGTCTCTCTGTGTTCTCTCTTCAGTTTGCCAGACTCTAATAAACAATGTTTCTGGATGTATCCTGAATGGCGTTATGTTGCTTTTGTTTTGAGAAAAACAACCCATCACTTTGTTGTTGTTGTGTCCCTTCAAGTCATTTCCCACTTTCGGTGACCCTAAGGCAAATCTATGATGACGTTTTCTGGTGGACATTTTTGCCTTATGTTACCACTTTATGTAAACCTTTTCATGTTTTGTTCTAATTCTTAAGAGTGTATCTAAGATAAATGGTTACAGCAGTATGATACCTTTTTTACTCCCAAGGCTCCATTCTACAGAATTATGGGAATCTAGGGTTTGGTGAAGTATATAGGATTCTCTGCTCAAATGAGGTAGTGCTTTTATGCAAGGGCAGAATGCCAAGGAACTCATCAAACTAGAAATCCCAGGATTTTGTAAAATGGTGTCATGACACTTAGATTGGCATCAAACTGCTACAACTGTGCCTTGTAAATACACTCTTAGTTGCTTTGTCTTGTCTTAGCTCCTCTCTCTACTGTCTACCTCTACTGTCATAACTTATTAGAAGTTTTGTGGGGCAGAAGCTGTTATTTTTGGTCATATCATTTGTAAAGTGATATGTGTTTTGAATGTGATGCAACCATAATAGCATAATAATGACAATGCCTCATTCCAAATATCTGCAGACACTTTACATATGGGTAACAACTGTCACCTATTGATTTGCCTGGGATGAATGTCATGTCCATGTTGCTTCTGTGTACAATAGAGTCTTTGTGTCATCTTGAGGAAGACACTTAACAGAAAAAGTCATTTCTGGGGGAGCTTAAAAAAAAGAGTACTCTGAGAGTTTCATGGTGATGCTCTTGATTCCTGCTTTGTAATTTTCTCAATCTTTTGCACTAACAGAAATGGGGTTGTTTTGTTTTCAGGAACTTTCCACTCCTACCTCCCCCAGGAAATCACCTTGAATAATGGAGGCACTGAGCTTTAAAAGGTAGTGTGGTACACATGATCAATTACCTCTGCTTGTATTAGACAGAAACAAAGAACAGACAAATAAAGTAGGAGTCAATTTGCATCTGATTTGCATTCTCCTTGTGAATGCTGTTTCCATTGCTATTTAATTTCTTCTTAAGACTATTCAAATTGCAAACTGCAACCTTGCTGAACACTTACAGCTGTGCTTCTTTGTCTAATTATTATCTCAGGTGCTGCTATGATTTAATGGTTAGTGCTGCTGTTGTAGTGTGGCAGGAATAGGGGACCCCAGAAATTTAATACAGGGGAAAGACAACTGTAATCATTAACTGTATGCAGTGAAGGAAATAATTCACCTTGAGAAATAGTTATTTTGTTTATATTATTATTTTATTTATCAAATTTATACCCCACCTTTCTCTCAAGATGGGATTCAAGATGGTTATGCCTTTGAATATTTATAAATATAGATCTTTTCCAAAGCTCTCGCCCTTTAGCATTACTACCAAGAATAAAGGTATTGTATTATGGGCATTAGGAGCTATGATGCATAGATTTACAATCATAGGATCATAGAATCTTAGAGCTGGAAGGACTGCAAAGGCCATCCAGTCCAACCTCCGCCATGCAGGGATACACAACTAAAGTACCCCTGAAAGAAGTCCACTCAACCTTAAGTTTGAAGACCTCCAAAGATGGAGAGCCACACCCTGGGGCAGTCTGTTCCACTATCAAACAGTTCTTACAGAAAAAAAAGTCTTCCCAATGTTTAGAATCATAGAGTTTGAAGAGACTACAATGGCCATCGAGTCCAACCCCTTGCCATGCAAGAACACACACTCAGAGCATCTCCAGCAAATGGCCATCCAACTTCTGTTTAAAAACCTTCAAAGAGAGAGACTCCACCACACTCTGAGACAGTATATTCCACTGTTGAATGACTCTTACTGTCAGGAAGTTCTTCCTCATGTTTAGGTGAAATCTCTTTTCCTATAGTTTGGATCCATTGCTCCGTGTCCTAGTCTCTAGTGCAGCAGAAAACAAGCTCACTCTATCTTCAACATGATATCATTTCAAATATTTAAACATGGCTGTCATGTCATCTCTTTTTGTCATGCTAAACATTCCTAGCTCCTTAAGCTGCTCTTCACAGCGCATGGTTTCCAGAATGCATGGTTTCCAGCATGGTTTCACAATTTTGGTTGCCTTCCTCTGGACACAATCCAGCTTGTCAATATCCTTCTTGAATTGTGATGCCCAGAACTGGATACAGTATTCCAAGTAGAGTCTGATCAAAGCAGAATACAGTGGCATTATTACTTCCCTTGACCTCGACACTATACTCCTATTGAGGTAGCCTAGAATTGCATTGGCTTTTTTAGCTGCCACATCACACTGTTGACTCATGCGCTCCTGTTCAGCTTGTAGTCTACTACAGCTTGTGGTCTACTAAGACCTCTAGATTCGTTTCACATGTACTGTTTTCAAGCGAGGTGTCACCCATCCTATATCTGTGGAATCTCCTTTCTTGCAATTTCTTGAATCCATTTGTTCATATTGTAGTATTTGGAAGAGCATAAAAAAGCTGTCTCCATTTTCTACATGACATTGCTTCAGCTATTTAAAGATGGCTATCATGACATCTCTCAGTCTTCTCTTTCCTATGCTGAACATACCCAGGTTCCTATGTCATTCCTCATAAGATCCTTGATCATCTCGATCGCCTCTCTCTAAACATGTTCTAGTTTGTTCATATCCTTCTTGAACTGTGGTGGCCAGAACTGAATGGAGTATTCTCTGTGTGTTCTGACCAAAGCAGAATATGGAGCTATGTTGCTGACATGATATTGCAATGATTCACAATGGGATATGTTGTGCATTGGGACACATTGTACATTGGGATACATGCATCAGTGTACATTGTGTGACTGCCATGCTTCTGGCTCCATTTGTGCAATGATGCTAATGGTGTAGCTATGCCTCCATTTCCTTCCTAAGAATATGAATATTATACAATGGTACAATTCAGCTTTACGTGATTGTAAGTTAGTTTATTATTATGCAATATTCCAAGAAGAACTGGCATTATTTTGTTTGAACATCTATAAAAAACCTGGTAATACCTTCTAGATAGGTCAATACTGAACATGCAAATCATACTAATCTCAAAAGCAGGGTTGTGGAACACATGGCCCTCCAACTGATGACAGCTGTTGTCAACCCCAGCCATCATGCCCAATGGTCAAGAATGATGGGATTTTTAATCCAATGACATCTAGCGCATCAGGCATTCTCTACCACAGATCTGAAGCTATCTTTCTGGCTACTCCAAACTTGTGTAATCCTTAAAAATGTCTCTGTAAAGGTATAAGAATTGCTTTTCTTCATGCTTCTTTCCTTCATCATATCAAACATGGATAATTTCCAGGTAGTAAAACAATCTTGCAGAACTGAAACCAGAGCTGTAGTTAACTAAAGTATGAATTAGATTGCTTTGGTGAAGAGCACTGAAAAAAATATTGGTCAGAATGCCAAGTTTCTCTGGAGTAAATATCTACCTTCCCTTTCCACACTAGAGCTGGCATTCAATATTGCAGTTATGGACTTGTAACTTAGAGTTACAGATCCATAACTGCTCTGTATTCACTAATTTAATGTAGTTAACAGCTCACCTTAATAGCCGACAGTCCCCCAGCATGTTAACAGCTAGGACCCACGTTGGACAAAGGATGCCTGTTCAGCTACCAATTGGTTCACAAGAAGGAAGAGGTTTCCACCCCTCTCCCACCAGCAAGTGAGGCTGCAATAAGGAATTGCAAGGAGATCCTGCTTCTGATTGTCGCAGCTTTGCTCACTGGAAGGAGAGGGATGGAAACATCATTGTCCGGCACCCTCATAATGATATGAACAGAATTCCATTTCCTGGCATGGCTGCTTCCTTGTAAAGTGAGTTGTGGGAGAGTTAGGCAGGGAGATATTACTTAGTTACAGATGTAGAGCTACACAGACAATGTTGAATATAGGCCCAGAATCTCTCCCAATATTTCTCAGTGATAATCTTATTGTGAACTTTCCCTTACCGCAAATGAATGGCTGGAGTTCCTTGTGGCTTACACAGTTTATGAGCCAAATCTTTGTTGTGCTCCATACTTCATGCAACTGTCTCTTTTGTGCATTTTTGTGACCCAGTTGTTCTTGGCTTAAATTCCTCCATATTCGTAACTCCCAAAATTATCACAAGAGCAACATAAGTTTTTAGTTTCCTTGTTGCCTTTGTCTCCATCATTCTTTCATCCCTTTCTTATGTGATATTAATTGCTTTGCAGTAACATAAAAAAGAAGCAACTGGAAAATGAAGAGAAGCTGTTTGGATGAGTTTGGAGAAGATAGATGAGCAAGGAAGATTGATTCCCTCACACAGAAGTGCATTCCTCAGTATCTCTTGTCACCTGAACATTACTTGACATTTCACAGCTGAGGCTGTGAGGCTGACATTTCCCCTCCCCACATAGCAATATTTGGATGTTCTCACCAAGGAGATAACATTAAGAGTCCCTATTCTCCTAGCAGCAATGCTGGCAGGGGTGCAAAGATTCTTAATGGGATTACAACTATGAGTGCAGTTGTAGTTCTGACTAGACTCACTCATCATGGAGTAGCTGTTTTCAGTGACATCTGGTACATGATGCATAACATGTATAACAATGCTTTATATGTGCATTGGGTGGAACTATTATATTTGAGATAATGTCAGGTGAATTGCAATTGAAAGCATTGCACCAAAGATTCTGTGAGATGATACAAAAGCTCATTTCTGTACACAAGCATAGAGCATGATGAACATACGTCTTGTGCTCAAGAGAACCTGAGAATGGGAGATGCTGCTGCCATCATTCCTGGGCACCACACATTTACTGTCAATGAGAAACAGTGCAGAAACAGTGACTTGATCAAAAATATCTTGAATTGTCCCAATAATGTGAAGACAAAGCTTTGACAAATAGCTGCTCTTCCATTCCCCCCCCCAAACTGCTTTGCTGATTCATTCTACTGAATCAACCCACTCATCAGTCTAAATTCCACTGAACTTACTTCTGATTAGACATGCATGGGTTTGTACTCTTATCCCTTGCTCTCTCCCCTCCAGCTCCTGGCATTGTGTTTGCTAGTTAATGACCAAATATGACTCCCCAAACCCACTTTTCTGGCCAAGTAGCACTCCAACCAAAGGGTTTCCAAGGAGCTACAGACTGGGGTGGGAAATAATATTTGCAGTGTTCTCCTAGCCAAGAGCCCTGTTGAAAGAAGCAGTTGCAACAGGACCCTAAGAGGGTCTCTCCAACTGACTGTTCTTGATCTGCCCTGTGCCCAGGAGACCACTGCTGTCATCATTTCTCAATGCCCTGAGCTGCCATCTTTCGGAAACCTTTCAGTTGGGGTTCAGGCTATAGAGGTAGATTTTTTTAAATGACATCATCAGACAGGAATACAATAAGAGAGCTCCATCATTGGAGTTACATTTGATGATGCAAGATCTTGGCTTATATTTTTAACTCATTGAACTTCTTTTCAAATATCAGCATCTTTGTGTTTATTGTTGTTGTTTTGATAAGGCATTCTTTAAAAAATCCAAATGCAAAAAAGAAAAAAAAACCCACCTTTCCCAAGTAGTTTCTGTTTAAAAATAAAGCTACACAGGAAAGCACACAATATCTTTCTTTTTTCAAAAAAGAGGTATAAGGCTGCTTTTGTTTTGTTTTGTTTTTTGTGGTTGCTTAAGTGCAGTCCATTACAACAGCCACCAGGGAATGGCAATAAAAGCAGCCATTTTTTAAAATGGTGGCGGCTATTTTGATTTCTTCCAAATTCACAAAGCATCTAAGAACAAGGTGACCCGGGAAAAATGAAACAAGGTTGGTTCTTTTCCTTTGCATGGGATTTTGCCTCATGCCTGGAACATAGTTGAAAAGCATCAGCTGAGAGCTGTTTCTGATCAGTTAGGATAGCCACTTACTAGAGTTGTAAATCTTTAATTTGATCCAACGTTTAAGAATGAATAATTTTGGTGATATTTTCCCTGGTCTGTGAGAATGCAAGGTTTTCTGCACAGTTCTGAGTATTATTCATACATCATGACTTTGCTGTGGAAAATACATTTATGCAAAAATATGTATGGTTTAACTGTACAGAAAACACATTTTGGGGCAGAGAAGATGTCATTTTGCAGGAACATGGCCAGTGACTGCCTGAGCAAGATTTATAGCTAATCGACACAATCCTAATCCCTTGAACATTGGTGTAGTGTTCTCAGGATTTGCAGAATTGTAGTTTAGGATTTTAGAATAACTCTGACATGACTTGCCACCCCCTTTGCCCTTCCCTATTTCCATTTTAGCTGCCATCTGTACAGTAGCTGAAAAAAGAAATAGATTGTCCCAGTGACCATTTATTATTGCAACCTACCTATCTGTCCTTAAAGGCCATGTGAACTGTTGTAATCCATTTTAGGGGGATGAGTCCTTGAACTTGAATGGGCAATGAAGACTCATTAACTTTACAAAAAGCCTGTAGCTGTATATAAATAAAAAGAGGAAATCTGTCAATTGCATTGTTCAGTTCTGATCTTGAAGGTAGCTGTATAGACTGTCATACACCTTTGAGTTGAATAGTGGCCTATTAAATTCTATTAGTAGACTTAGTAGAAGCAGTAATGATAATAGCCAGCAAACTCAGTTCTAGAATGTAAAAACAGCTTCTTGCAAAAAACCTTGAGAATACTCAGGGCTCAACTTACTTAGATGCTAATGATGAATGAATTAATCAATATCCAGTCTAAATCAGTTAGGTACATATTAATTCTTTCTTGTTTTCTAAAGCTTTTGGAGTTTTAGTTTAATATTGTTTCATCAACCTGTATATTTTGATGATATGTATTTATCACGTTGCTTATATATATATAGCATTTTAATCTCAATAACCTGTTCTATAATTGTATTGTGTAAGGTTTTTTTATTACTCTGCCCTTCCCTATGGGTACACATGTGTATATTTTAGATTGTATACGTTTGGTAGAGCTCGCTATTTGTTGTTATTTTACTTGTAAACTGCCATGTATATCAATGATGCCATTGACTGATGATGATGATGATGATGATGATGATGATGATAACAACTGTTCTGCTTATTTTATGTATGATTTTACATTTTAAGAAAAAGGAGCATAACCACTCACATTTATTTTTCTACACATTGTTCTTTGATATACAAACTTATTTACATAACTTTCCATAGTATACATTTATACCTATACATTTTCCATTATTATACATTTTGTAATATACATTTTTGCACCCTGTATTATATAGTGATGATTGTAAAAATGGTGATGCCTTTTTCCAAGCCCAGAACTCAAAGTAATTTACAAATATTGAAACAGATACAGATAAAAGCTCACATCAGTAAAAATGTACAAAAATATATATGATTACACAACCAATAAAATTAAAGTAGTGTAAAATTGAAAATAATAGCAGTAAGCACACTGTTCAAAGCTCTCAGAAGTCCTCAGGAAAAGGACACTAGTTTAGTTTAAAAGACTTTTCACTCACCTATCAAAAGTTACCATGGAAGGAGTTCATGTAGGAAGAGATATCAGAGCTTGGGAGCAGCCACTGACAAGACCCTTCCCTCTTTTCTCACCAGACATGCCTAGAAGATCCTGGGATGGGGAAGAGGGTCTCCTCTAAAGACCTCAAAACTGGGCTCATATGGGAGCATACAATCCTTCTGATAGATTGGGCCCTACTTTATAGGGCTTCATAGGTCAGATCCAGCACTTTGGACCTGTGCTCAGAAGCAGATCAATAGCCAGTGGAATCGTTGTATCAAAAGAATTGAGCGATCTCTGTAACATACACCTTTTGCATGCAATGTTTGAGCTGAAAACTGCATTGTAAAATTCAAAGATGTGTAGTTTCTCAAGGATAACTGTATTGTAATTTGCACATGAGTTTGGGAAGTGCAGCATAGGTTACTAAGTGCAGATCAAACAAAATTCTCTAGTACTCTTACTAGATACTTCATTATGTTTAAGATACATGAAGGCTGGTTATGACAACATGGTGGAGGATGAAAGTTACCCTGCATATGGGCTGAATCACTGTCTCTTCTAGGTGTAGGGAACAAACAATGCTAGCCAATATATGATGTCAGAAATATGAGTTCTGGCACTGAGATAAGGGTTCTTTTCACACTACACAATTATAGGGCTATGATTTCACTCTAACTCCGATGTTTCCATTGCATGGAATCCATGGACTTGCAGTTTAAGGATGGTATTTAGAATTCTCAGCCAGAGAGCTGCACTGGCTCACCAAACTCCAACCCCCATCCCCAAGATGCAGCAATGGCAATTAAAGTGGAATCTTAGCACTGTAACCATTCAGTGTGAAAGGGCCTGGTTCAAATCAAGTGTTGCATAGATTCCCAAAGCACCATGCACTGCATGAAATAAACATCATAGGAAGAACTGCCATTTGCTGGAGTGAGAAGGGAAATCAGTGACTATGTCCAAACTCTATTTTAAAACCTGGAAAGGAGAGGTAAGCAGAACATACAGTGTGGCTGCAGCAGCAAACAGGGCTTTGTAGTTTTGATCAACAACAAAACAGTTATAGCGGAATCTAGAGACTTCAGTCCCAGCTGGAACAGCAACCTTTCCCCTATAATTAATTTTTGTGTGCTGCAGTCCATTAGAGAAGAGAGTGACAGCCTCTGGCCACAGATTACTGGCTTCTGTATGGCCCAGAGGAACATTACGGTCTTAATTAAAGGTGGAGCAATATGTCAATGGTGAGAACGGCTTCAGCATCTCTAATACACCCAGCATCTCACCACCTTAAAAAAATTCCAGTAGCAGGGAAATTGAGTAATTGAAAGGCTGCTCATGTTCACTGTAAGTTTTTCAGGACTGCTATTGGGAATACTTGATAATTTATGAAGGCTTACACCACCAAATTAATTACATTTTCCTCATACCACATGTCTATTTTTTACACAGGCTAGCTTTGAATTATAAGTAACAATATTGTACTTGTTCATGCTGTCAGTCCCGGCAGTGGCTCGCTAATAACACCAGACAAATTCACTTGCTGTATCTTAGAAGCATCATTTATCAATGCATCATGGCACCTTGTGATTGTGTCAGCACTTCTAACAGAAGCTCTTATTTTTAGGGGCTCATGTCTCTGAAGTTTGGCACACCTAATTTCATGACAAAAATGGCAGTGTGGGTATTCTGTATTCTGGCTTGTGAGAACCAGTTGTGCAACTTTTTCCTACACCACCTCTGACAGTCTGGTCTTTTGTTTTTGGTAAAGATAAGAAGAACATGGCATATTTTCTCATCAAAAGTGCCATAAACTGCTGCTTTACATTAGAAAAAGTCAGAATTGGTCCTATCATTTGACAGAATGAGGCAACTGCCTCAGGTAGCAGACACTGAGGAGTGGGAAATGGCAGTAACATGTTGTAGGAGAGAGCCATGTGGGCTGAATCTTACGCTAGCCTAACCTGTTGATGTGAGGAAGATGCTGCATCATTACCAACATCAAAATAAGATCTGATTGCCAGTCCAATCCACCTTCTTTACAGGGAATCGAGGGGAGAGAACACCATCTTGGCCTTTGTCTCAAGCAAATTATTTTTCCCTAAGAGAGTTTAGGACTATGGACAGAAACTTACCAAAGAAGTTCACCTTTATAATATGGCCAATAATCTTAGTTACTTTTGTAAAATGGAAAATAAAGACCTAATTTTTTTTAAAAAATGTATAAAAGTAACAATTTTGGGGGGGGAGGGCACTTTGAACTATAACTGTAACTAATTTACTCTTTCCAGGTAACTTCCCTGGCTGCTTTCTTTTCTCTTATTCAGGTGCTAAAGGGGAAGTTGGTTAGAATCCTAAGGAGTTTGCATGACCCTGTTGCTGGTGGTTGGAGAGATTCTGGGAGGACCCCATCTGCCTGCTGTAACAGCTCATAAAACACAGGACCAACTTAAATAATTTCCATATGCCTAAATGTTTGTACGTTACCGAAGTGAAACCTTGCTGTAGATAACAGTTTTCACATGCTGCAGTATAGATTAAAATATGGTACTGATTAAAACCACAACACAACTTATGGTTGGGGAGGGGGACACCACATGCACATTTAATTAAGATTCCAGGCATGTAACTAGCTAGGGAATGAAGCAACTGAATGCTTCCCAAGTGGAGTTCATGGTATTCAGCTGGTACTTTGTAAGTAAGAGATGTTTGCTGCTAAGGAAGAAATGGTTAGTTTTATTATTCCTAAGGAGAATCATTGTTTCAGAATTGATAATGTATCCTTAGAAAACAAGGTGAAAATGTTATGATTTAGTAGCCGCTGTTGCTATCTGGGGGAAGATCCGAAGATTTTTTCCATTATTCTGAAACTGCATTTCATCAAGTGTTTATTTTACCCTGTTAAACAATAGAGCTGGATGAATTATTTGGGGGTAATATAGAAGATGACAATCATTCATGAAATCCAGTGAATTTGTAAGTATAGGAGCTCTGCAGGTTGTTAAAGATGATTTCAAAAAGAAGCAGAAATCTAAAATGGCTGCCATAAGAAATTTGTTCATCAGTAGCTATTGAGGCAGACTGATGAAGAAATCAACTAGAACAGAGTTACGATTAAACACATGTGAAACTGACAGAGTTCAGAAAGGAGTTGATTCATCCAGTCCTACCTCAGAATTATGCTTGAATCATAGCAGTAATATTTCTTTAAGAAATATGAAACAATATAAAATATGAAATTGCCGCTACATTTCTCCTGGGAGATAAAATGCATTCAAGTGGAATATAAACTAGGCAATGGAATCAGTAAAACAAAACATGAATTAAACCCTCCCATCAGCTAAAGTCTCTCCAAACATATGAATCTTAAAATATTACTAAAATATACTCAAGAACTGATGATTCTCTTCATGATTAATTAGAAAAATGGGGACATATTCATTTTTGAAATTTTGGAAAAATCTAATTGTGGAAAAGCTAGTATTGTTAGATTGTCAGATCTCAAGGCACCAGATGAATCCTTGAGGAACGGCTGTCTTCTCCAAGTCTGCAGTCAAGAAATTGATTTTCACTGCTGGAATAGGAGAAAATTTAAATTTACTATGTGAAGGTGCCTTAAACTCTAGGTGTCCATTCATGCTGGTTCAATATCAGGGTGCTTATAACCAAACTCCTACAATAGGGTCACATTGTCTCAATTTCCATCTATAAAATTTTATGTAGGTTGCACTGTACATGCTTGTGTTGAGTGACAAGGTGGTGCATCCAAATGTGCATCCAAATATATAACTCAACACTAACCAAAAGAGTAGTACTACTCATTTTAGCAGGAAGAGACAAATATCCACGAGCCAAAAATTTGCATCTGCATGTACAGCAACACTGCATGTGCAGCTCCACTTGTTCAACCTTGAGTTGAATGCCAGTGTTGCACATTAGATGGAAATAGCCAACTGCTTCCATAGAGGAAGTCACTTATGCATAGGACATCAACAAAATTTCTGCCTTGGTGTGTTGCACTCGTACAGTATCAGCATGCCAAAAAGTCAGGAGCAAGGAGAGGAAACAATACTGGAGACGGAGATGCAGTGCATGCATTCTGGATCTATCGTTCCATTTGGAACAAGACAAAGAATGAAGAGCCAGAATCACAACTTATGAGCTTTTTTTTTTTTTTGGTGATATAAGCCCCAGTGAGAGTGCTGCAAGACACCAGAAATACTCTCAGTACATTGATGATGAGCTGCTTAGGTTCTGGAAAAGATCCCACATGTTTTAAAATCATAGAATCATAGAGGAGGAAGAGACTGCAAAGTAATCTAGTCCGACCCCCTGCCATGTAGGAATACAAAAGCAAAGCACTCTTCAAAGATGGCCATTCGGCCTCTCCTTAAGAACCGCCAAAGAAAGAGCTATCACCTTCTGAAAAAATCTATTCCACCATCAAATAACTCTTACAGTCAAGAAGGTTTTCCTGATATTTAGATGAATCTTTTTTTTCTTGTGATTGAACCCATTGGTTTGTGCTCTGGTCTCTGGAACAGCAAAAAGCAAGCTCCCTCCGTCTTCTACATGACATTCTTTCAGATGTTTAAAGATGGATATCATGTCGTTTCTCCATCTTCTCCGAGCTAAACAGACCCAGCTCCCTAGTTGTTCTTTAATAAGGCTTGGCTTCCAGACCTTTGATCATCTTGTTTGTCCTTCTCCAGACATGTTTCAGCTTGTTAGTGACCTTGTTGAGGTATGGTGCCCAGAAATATACGCAGTATTCCAGGTGAGGTCTGACCAAAACAGAATATTACTTCCTTCTTTCTATATACTAATTCCTGTTTATGCAATCTGGAACTGCATTGGCCTAGAAATGCATATTATGCATGGCTATAGGTAAGGCTATATGGGGGAGACCTCTAGTAAGAACGGTAGCAACTGCTGCAGATGCTGATCAAGATCTTCTGCCCAAAAGACCTCTTTTTTTGTCTGGGTCTGGATTAAGAGTGTAAAGAATTCCTGCAAATTTCCTCATCGTTGATGCGAAAAAGTTATTTTACAGATGAAGACACCACATCAAAAGATGGCCAACTGCTGTGAGCTTTTGTTTTCATTTTAGAGCTTTTTAATTGCTAAAATGATATTTTAAAATATTGTTGCTGCACAATAAACAGTGTTGTACAAATGCACACCCACACCCACAAACTCTATAAATTCACATACAAGAATAAAATAGATAAAGATCCATCTTATTCAGTCAGCAAGGTTTTATTCAGATTCTGGGCTTATGTAGTGTCCCCTTCAGCTTCAATAGCCGTTTTCATAATGAACTGGCCTGGGAACATTTCGTGCCCTTCCCAAGCTGCTTATGCTCTTTCTTCCTTCCTCCCTTGTTATTTCTAACATGTACTGAACTATTTTGACATGGCAATACCTAGTAAGTGACTATATATCTGATATGAAGCTCTCTGAACACAATAAAACCAGTGTACACTATCCTAGCGTACATATAATTTAAGTCTGTATATTACTAGTAATAACCAACATAGCACTGGACTTTCTGGGCATTTTTATGTTGTATACAATATTGGTGTAGGTGTTAACACAGACCATCTACATTGTTTAGTTATCTTTCTCAGGATATCTTTCTTCAGGATTTTTGTTTTTTTAATTTTTTTTTATTGATTATAAAGAAAAAAAAACAGAACAAAAAGGAAAAACACCGTGTTTCAGGATTTTTGTACACAGCCTGCCCCATGTAATACCACAGAGGTCTATCCCCAGTCTCCGGATTTGGTCGTAAAATTTCAGGAAATGGGAAGCCACTGAGCTGTTTGTTTGTTTCACTGTTGTAATTCACGCATGATGACTCCCCTTTGTTCTCCTCTCCATGTACATAGGTGACTTGTCAGGTGCCAGAAGACCCACTCATGGCCATTTAGTGACCAGAAGAGGAGTCCTCTCATACAGATTCTGTCCGTATTTCCATAGCTGGAAGTGCAAAGAAGATTTTGTCCTCCCAGAAATGTAGCCAGAGGCTTTGCTGGAATTCTTGATCTCCCTTGCACTCAGAGTCATTGTGCAAAGGAGGTATTACATGTCTTCTGTAATGACCTTTAAAGGATATACAGTCTGCGGGTAAAAAGGGAGTTTACTCTCTCATGTGTTACCAACTGGATTCTGATGCTATTTTTGTTATATGTGTGTGTGTGTGTGTGCATGTATGTATGTATGTACATACACACACATACAGAAAATTATCATCATCATTCTCATCATCCTCATCCTCATCCTCATCCTCATCATTTATTTATTTATTTAGTGCCATCCGTGTATGTGGTGATTTGCATGAGTGGTTTACAATTGTTAATTTGACAGTTTCCTGCTTTCAGGCTTAGAATCATAGAATCATAGAATAGAATCATGGAGCTGGAAGAGACCACAAGGGCCAACCAGTCCAACTCCCTGCCATGCAGGAACACACATCAAAGCACTCCCAACAGATGGCCATGCAGCCTCTGCTTAAAAACCTCCAAAGAAAGAGACTCCACCACACTCCCAGGCAGCATATTCCACTGCCAGACAGCCCTGACTGTCAGGAAGTTCTTCCTGAGGTTCACAATTCGGCTTACAATTCAGCTTACAGTTTAAAAAGACAAGTTGTTGTTGTGTGTCTTCAAGTCATTCTTGCCATATGGTGACCCTAAGGTGAACATATCGTGGTTTTCTGGGGCTGAGGGTGTGTGTGACACACCCAAGGTCACTCAATGGGTTTCCATGACTAAGCAGGGAATTGAGAGAAAGACAGGACATGCAAGGAAAAGGCGATAACAGTGGGGCAGAGGATTAAGTCCAGCAGATGCTGGCTGCTGTCTCTCCTTCCAAGGCCACAGCAGTGGCAGCTGGGATGGAGGGAGGGACTTTCCTCAGTGGCCGGGCCTTGGCACACCAGCAAATAGGAAACAGAGAGTAAGGAATAGGTGTAGGAACACGTAAGAAATAGTGGGAGGAATGTGTTGTGTTCAAAGAGAATGTAGTGGGTAAATAAGAATTATACCTAACGGTGCTTGTGGTATGGTGCTGATCTACTTTTGTTCCAGATTTCAAGATGAAACCTATTTGAGTGGCAGCAATATATTTTTTTCAATGGTTTTACAAAAACTCAGCACCATCCACATCCATAATGTACTATGGTTACAAGCCATGGTGGCTTCTATGCTAGTGGAGCAGTGAATCTTCTCTGAGTTTTTGTCTGAATTTTAAAGAAGCCATCCAAGTTACAGAGCCTATTTTAGGGATCTAGTTCAGCACCTTGGGCAGCTCCTCTAGTTTATAATAAAACCCAGAATGGATTCACCACATAATAGATATGGAAATCACTAGCTGATGCAAGTTATACAATCTATATGCATCAGAAACTGCATACTGTTCACCCTCATGAAAGCTTTGTTATGAAAACAAATCATACTCTGGATTCTCCAGCAACAACCTGTTCATTCAGTGGATGGCCAGAAAAATAATAGTCTGAAGTCAAACTGAAATCACATCACCGATTATATTTTATCCATTCCTTGGGAGAAAGGGGGAATAAACCTGATTGCTATTTTGAATCAAAGGAACTTATAAATAAAACACCTGCTAGACAATAGAGTTCAGCATATTGAACTTTTATTAGGAGCATCTTAAGTACCTTTAAGGAAAAGAGCATTCATTCGCATATGGCAATGTGCTTGGTAACAAGAGCACATAAAAGAAACAGAACGATGCAGAGTCCAGGAAAATATTCTGAAACAAGGGAGCCCAAGGTGCTGTTTCCTCATATTTTGTTTATCAGGATACTCTGATGAAACCCTCCATTTAGAGATACTGACTGAGCAAACAGTCTTTCTTTGTATAGGCATGATTTTTAAGTAGGTCAGGCAATGGCAGACTTCAGGCTTGAAGGATCTATTTCTACTTTTATACTAAAGCTTCATGATTGGAGCCCAGGATCTGGTGGAAAAGATTTAAAGAATCTGGAGCTCAAAAATTTCCTTTGAGTATCGAAATGAATGGGTCTCACGGTCCATTCAGAGAAAAAAACCACTTCTGGTTACTGTTAGCTTTCTTCATTTCCTAAATATAATATAGGGCAGGGCAGAGTCTCTGTGTTGCTGTACTGGTGAGCAACAGTAAGTCAGAACCCCTTGTTGACCTGCACCAAATCACCCAGAGATCTACCAGGGGATCTAGGTTTCTCTCTGGTTCATTTTTGCGTTAGACAGAAGAAACAAGACACACAATTTTGTGTGTCTGGGTCTCAGATACACAATCTCAGTTTCACAGCTGAAGACTTGATAACTTCATCAAACTTTCCTCAAAAACCAGACTCACAATTAGTCAAGGCCATAGTTCTTCCTGGAACATCTTTGCACACAGTGAAGTTAAGAGCGGATCTCATGTGTGCTTGTGCCCTGTATAAACTGTGAGTCACCCTGACTCTAAAGGGTGATCAAATAACCACAGTATACCTCAGTTCAGACATTAAGCCCTTTATACCATGGGGAAAATGGAGTGGGGGAGAGAAATGTAGACAAACCTGAGACCTATTGTCACTGGAAGCAGACCTTCAGGAACACAGAGAGGAGTAACTTCTGAAGAGGAAAAAGCACCATGTTGGCATAGATCTACAGCAGAAATGGTTATGCAATCCAAGACAGTCCACTGTGTGCTTGCATACATGGTATTATCTGCAGATCATTGACAAGGGCAAGAACTGTCTCTTCTTCCTTGGCTTCAGACTGAGAATTGCCTGGTGCCTGAGCCTGCTTCTGCAACCAGTCAGTGGCCAGGGCACAGAACTGAATCAGGGAGACATCTAGGGCAGTGATAATCAAACTGGGGCTTCCTCAATCAGTGCCAGTCCCTGAGTCATTGCTTGTTAGACCCTGTTAAGTTTCTGGGAAGGAAAGAAACATTTATAAACAATGAGCACAAACTTATGTCTGGTCCCTGGTATACTGGGAAAAACTAATTCCTTGTCTTGCACATCAGATAACCTGAGAAGCACTGATCTAGGGCATAAGTGTTGCACAAAGAGATACTGAATACCTCCTTGCACAAAGGCTTGGAAAAGTACTTACATTAGCATAACTGGAGATTAAATCAGCATTAGTTACCAAGAGGATTCTGGCCTATATTAACTTATTCTTTCTGTTCAGAATGCCTGTTCAGATACTAAAAGGCAACAAAAGGTGAAATGAAACTGTACAGGTAAATCTGTTTGTAGAACTGAATATGGTATCAAAGAAGCAGTGGCGGAGCTTGGAGTGTGTGGAGGGGGGCTGGGAGGGGGCGGGGCTACATCACGAGGGGCGGGGCCACTGCACACTGGGGCGTGGCTGCAGTGTGCGGGGAGTGACCAGGGGCATGGGGCATGCAGAGGTGTGGCCAGGGCACAGGAGGGCATGGCTACAGGCTGGTACGCCTCAAACACATTGCCACCCAGGGTGAATCACTTCCTCCCGCCCCCACGTCCCTATGCGACTGCAAAGAAGAAACATATTGTATTTAGAGCCACCATGCTTGAGCATTGGATGATGGCTCTGGTGACCAGGATTCAAATCTCCACTCAACCACTGACACTTACTGGGTGACCTTAGGCAAGTCACACTCTCTCAGCCTCAGAGGATGGTAAAACCCAACCCTCTTTGAACAAATCATGCCAAGAAAACCCTGTGATAGATTTGCCTTAGGGTCATCATAAGTTGAAAACAACTTGAAGGCACACAACAACAACAACAACAACAACAACAACAACTTGGTATTTCAGGTATTGGCTAATAAAAACGACAAGAGAAGAGAAGAGATTTTTAGATAAATTTCTTCTACAGCGATTCATGAACATATTCTCAAAAAAGGGAAAATGAGATTTTTTTTGTTAAGAACTTATGTGGTGGTTTTATTTTTGCATTACTTTTGCAGACTGCCAAATGCATGTAAAACTGCACTTTGCACACAGTGCAAGATTTACAAAGCACCCTGTATCTCTTTAATGCTTACAAGGAGAACAACAGCAACACATAAAATCTTCTGCTATTGTGCATTTCTTCCAGATAAATCCTGCTCAGATGCTTGGTGTAGATAGAGAATTTAGTCTGAGCACTGACAATTTATAAATCACCCACTTTATTTAACAATGAGAGAGCACATCTGCAATCCATATTTATTTCACATTAATAATTGTAAGGGTGCTGCTGTATTAATTGCTGGTGGCACATATACTTAATCTTGCTGAAATAACCCTACAGTATTATGGTCCAAATACAGCATTTGTCTACAGTGAGGAAATATTCCAAGAAGGCAGCCATATGAGAAACAACTCTGGCAATTCTGAAATTTCTTACAAATATATGCTTCCATTTGAAAAAAAAATGTGTTTAATATCCTGGATCTGGTGTGGTTAAAAGTAGTTCTATTCATTTAATGACCTTTATCTTCAAGAAAGTATAGTTAAGGTGTGTGTGTGTGTGTCTGTGAAACATTCACCTTCCAAACAGAAAGCAGTAAATGAAATAAAAAGTTATGTAAATTGAAAATAGTTAAACAACTTAAAAGATTTTCTCAAAATGTTAAGTTAATGTAATAGCAGTTGTTTTCAATTCAATTCAAAGCCAACAATTAAAATAAAATGCCAGATCATTCTATTCCAGAGGCTGATTTTTGCATTTCCAGGGAGATTAATCCTATGTTTCCACTGTGCTGGCTTCAGCTATGCCAGAGTGGTCACTGGCACAATGTAGTCTGGCTGTTGGAAAGTGCATCAAGTGGTGCAGAAAAAGCTAATGTAGTGATACCAAATAAACTCCTCTTTTCTCCTTCTCCTCCCCCTCTTCCCCTTTGAGCTCACCCATCATCTACCAGTCAAACTGTGTTTGCTAATACATGTTTCTCCTTCAAGCATTTCCTTAGCATAGTCTCTTATACAGTAGTATAGAGATCAGTTTTGAACTGCAAGCTCTCCTCACACCACTCACTCCCTATAGCAACATCTCCAACAAGAATCCAAAAATGCGGGCAGCTGTGTTGATCTCTGGCCCTTTTCACATGTGGGGGGGAAACGGTGTAGAGCGACCTCTCACGGAGGTCGTCTACACCGTAGAGTGGACTGGCGTGGACTGCTTTTCATAGTTTCACACCAGAATCCACTCAGGAGCGGCCAGAACTAGCCCGGCTGCGTGTTTTTTAAAAACCTCTTTTTAGAGGTTTTTAAAAAGCACGGAGCGCGCAGCCCCGTGTCGCTCCGTCGCCCGGCTCTAAAGTGGATCTGCAGGCGCGCACAAGTGCATGCCTGCAGATCTGCCGTGGGCGGGCTTCCGGCTGGCGAGCTTCTCCGGTTGGTGGAGAGCCTCCACCAACCGGAAGCTGCCATCTGCGACGCCGGAGGAGTGTGGAGCAGCGAGCTCGCGCTGCTCCACGCGGCGACGGACTTACCCGGCTGCAGGTAAGCTCCGTTTTTGGGCGTTTTCGCCCATTTCCCCCCCGACATGTGAAAAGGGCCTCTGTCTCACTGTCTCAAGAATTTCGAGCTGTTTTCATTTCTACCAGGAACAGGTTTTTTGTAAAGTTAATGAATCTTGCCCACTGAAGACCAAGTCACTCCACAATGGTTCTTTTATTTCTATGTACAGTAATCTACCTTTGCTAGGGTTAGGGGAACAGGACCCCCTTGACAGTGGAAAAACCATGCATACTTAACATAAAAAAAAAGTATGATCACCACATTCAGTCCACCATGGATTCCTTTGAGACATCAGGGTTCCTTCACAACACAGAAATGGGTGGCTTGTGAGGCTTAGTGCAACCTCCACTACTGCCCCACGTCATTTTTAAAGGGACTTGCAAGCGTCGTTCCCAGTTCCTCAGTCTCATGAGGCTTGCAGTCCCTATTAAAAATGGCATAGGGAGGCAGCAGAGGTGACAGCAAATAATCCGTGAATAATCAAATCCGCAAAAGTGAAACCCGCAAAAGTAGAGGGCCAACTGTACCTTTGAAAGCCAAGAGAGGACTTGATTACATCAGTAAGTGCTCCTAATCCACCACTTTTCTCTGATCCAGCATACTCCCATGGCCAGCACTGTCAGAAATCTCTTTCCAGAATTTTACTCCTGGACAATGGGAGAGCAGTTGTGGCATTGACTTCAGACAATCTAATTTGTGGCTTATCTTCTCTCTGTGTGTTAGCCAGATTGCCAGGTGGATTTGGGTATCTGGGCCTAAATCTAATTGATGGTCCCAACTAGAATAGAAGTATTAAGTTAATGGTAGCTTAGGAAATTAGGTTCCAGGTAAATTACATTGATTTGATGGATTCACTTTAGCAGGAATAATGGCCATTTCTGCATGACATTATTATCCCGCAACAGCAGCTGGTTGTTTCTGGTCCAGGTGCCATGCTACTGTATGACATCATCACTATTGAGCTGCAATCACCTTATACTATTTCTAGAAAAAAAATCCGTTTAGAGTCTCCTTTAGCACTTCAATCCCATCAGCTGTGTCAACCCAGTGCTGTAACAGCAGTTGATAGCCCTTCCTGCCCTTGTAGATCCAGAAGTGGGTGGGATGTGGGTGTTCCCAGCTTGTCCCTCCTTCAGCAACTCTCATGGCACGGCAACTTTGGAATCTACCACCTCTCTATGTTTAGAGTTAAATATTCTTCTTTGAGTTAAATTTTTTATTTTTTAAATACTTTTTTTTAACACTATAGCACACAAATGCAATAGTGTACTGGCATGTCATGAAATTACAGCATGGCTGCGTTAGTATGGCTGAAAAAAAATGAGATGAATCAGAGATGTTGGGGCGGGCAGAAGGTGGGGAAGGGCAGTGGCCAAGGATGCTGTAATTTGGAAGGAACACTGGTGCCGGAAGGGCGTTTAGGCTGAAAGGTACGAAAAAAAGCATTCGTAACCTGCTACCATCACACAAATGGCAATGCTGGGATTGCAACAGAAGAATGTGCTGTTGAGGTATGGTGCAGAAAGGGCCTAACAGATAGATTCAGACCCTGGTGCTTTTTTCTTGATCTTTCTGAAAAAATGACTCATTTAATTTGTAAATTGCTACTCCTGGGCTTAATTTTTTTTTTCAAGAAAGGCACTTGGTCTTTCTCTTTGTTAGAGAAGGGGTTTCTTCACGTGGAGAGCTAGCGTGGTATTGTGGTTTGAGCATTGTGGTGTAGTGGACCAAGGCTCTCAGAGACCAGGATCTGAAACTTGTTCAGCCTTGGAAACCCACTTGGGCAAGTCACATCCTCTCAGCCTCAGGAGAAGGCAAAGGCAATCCTCTCTGAACAAATCTTGCCAAGAAAAACCTATGGGTCACAACCACAAGCCTCACATGGGTTCTGACTCCTTGATGACTACCAGCATGTTCTACTCATAGAAATGAGCAGAAGGAAATACTGCCACCTAATGTAACGTCTACCTGCTGTCCTGTTTTAGAATTAATTTCCTGAAACAAGAAACATAATTTTTCTTTCTGATTCACTATGAATATCCAGAGTTGGTTTTCCTCCTTTTTAGACACAGATTCACAGTGTGAGTCTGTTGCATCCTGCTAGCATGAATTTCAAATGATTGTAAACTTTTCACCAAGAGAGTACTGTGGGACTACAAGCCACAGAACATGACATGGTGAGAAAACAATATTGTTTATACCATTCCCACTGAGAAGAAATCCCTGAGGATATTGGTGGGAATGGCATAGACAGCAGTCTTTTTCTACTAGGGATTAAGAGCCATCTGGCCCCAGAAAAGGCACTCTACCCTGCTTGATTTGGGAAAAAAGACTGACTTTGCCTTCTCCCTGCACAAAGGCAATTTTTTGGGCTTCAACTGGGTAGAGGAAGAGGGAGGGAGATGTGATGGCAACAGAGGCCCTTTTCACATGTGGGGGGGGGACGGTGTAGAGCGACCTCTCACGGAGGTCGTCTACACCGTAGAGTGGACTGGTGTGGACTACTTTTCATAGTTTCACACCAGAATCCACTCAGGAGCGGCCGGAACTAGCCGGGCTGCATGTTTTTAAAATCCTCTTTTTAGAGGTTTTTAGAAAGCACGGAGCACGCAGCCCCGCGCCGCTCCGTCGCCCGGCTCCAAAGTGGATCTGCAAGCGCGTGCAAGTGCGTGCCTGCAGATCTGCCGGGGGCAGGCTTCCGGCTGGCGAGCTTCTCCGGTTGGTGGAGAGCCTCCACCAACTGGAAGCTGCCATCTGCGATGCCGGAGGAGTGTGGAGCAGCGAACATGCACTGCTCCACGTGGCGACGGACTTACCCGGCTGGAGGTAAGCTCCATTTTTGGGCGTTTTCGCCCGTTCCCCCCCCCCCGACATGTGAAAAGGGCCAGAGTGTTCTATGAACTTTGTGTGCAGTGAATTTATCTGGACCAAGCACAAAGCATCAAAAACTTAGAGGATAATCTCCAGAATGTCTGTCCAACACAAAACAGAAGAGTAGCAAGTGCAGCATTACCTATTATTTTGGAAATGAGGAGGTAGGGAAAATCAACTTCAGAGCCCCAAAGTCCTTGAAAACCAGTGCCATAAGATAAAGATGTAGCTTCCAAATCAGACAGCTTTAAAATGAAATTAGATAAGTTCACAGAAGGCCATGGAGGGCTATCTATTACCTCCAGTATCAGAGGAAGTATGCCTCTATATCCCAGTTGTAGGACAATGCTAGACAGTGCTGTGGCACTCATGTGTTGTACCTGGGTTTCTCACAGGCAAATGTCAGCCAGTGTATGACAAGAATGGTTAACTGAGCCACACAACTTTTCTTCTCTTTTGACTAATTTCTATGAATGATAACTAAACAGCCACTACCATCAGTCCTTTTAGTACCCTGTCCCACATCTATGGCCTTTCTTAAGGGCTACATTGGGAAGGAAGTTTGGGCCTATCCTCTTGCATGTGTGTTTTGGAAAGAAATCAAAAAGCATGCTCTCTGGCATGCTCAGAGAGCCTCCAAAAAGATGAAGGAACATTCCCTTAACAAAATAAGGGCATTCTGCACCTAATTATTTCCTTAGATCTTTTTTTTTAAAGTTCATTCTCTGTAGGGAAGGAAACTCTACACATCCTTAGATCCAAAGCCCAAGTCTCCAGACTTTCTGAAAACAAACATAAGGAAACCCACTTCTCCTTTCTTTACTCACAGTCTCAAGACAGCTGTTTTCATTCTCTTGCCTTTACCTAGCCAGTTACAAAGCACTCATGAGGTATTATGAGGACTACTCTAAATAGCAATTGGAGCTTGACTGTGCAAAAGATTTTAAGCAAACTGTCTTTGATCTCTGTACCAAATCAAGATCTGAAATGCTTCCAAGATACAGTTGTCTTGGTGCAGAAACAAAATCCATAATAATAAACACTGTATGTGTATCCATTCTGCTCATTTTATGACAGATCCAAATCATGATTAAAGCTACTACTATCTTAATGTCATTTCATCATTCACAGCATACAGCTTGTGCCTGATCTTGAAGTTTCTTTGTATTCTCCATAACATTTCTCATAAAATGCCTGAGATGTATCAGTCAACTTTGCAATGCTCTTTTCATACAGAATAATTATCCGAAGTTCCTCTGGTTAAGTGTGTGAGAGAGGCTCTCGTTTCAGTTCCCAACAGTGTGTAGGTACAAGTGCATAGTTACACTGCATAATTGGTCTCAAGTGACAGTCATCACTTCAGAAAAGCAAGGACAAAGTAGCTAGAGTCATTTAATGTCTAAGAGACGCATTTCAATAACGTCAAAGTTTAAGGTAGCTGATACCTAACCTGTGAGCAAAGGGAAAGCACAGTGCTTGCTACAATGAAACACTGAATCATTTTAATTGCCTGTAATTGGAATAAAGGGAAGCACGTTGTTCAACAATTTCTGTTGTTTCAGTATACATAATTTTATTTCTATAATTTTATTTCTAAAATTATGTATCAGCTTCCAATTGTAAAGGTACACAAAACCCTTTGGAACTTTGGATCTTCCATGACTATCAGTGGAATCAAGAAATCAGTATTTTTCAAACAAAATATGTCTGTGCTGAATGGAATTGTCAAACATGGCAGACTCTTAAGTGGAAATTATTCTTAATTTCAGATAAAGACGTGTGTGGTGGGAGGCCTTGTTGTCTGCTTTTGTTATGTTCCTTTAAGTCAATTCTGATGTATCCCCTAACCCTTCATTTTAAAAAAATTGGTATGATTTTTTTGCCCCAAACTATACTGCCTCCAAATGTGAATAAACATTTGAAAATGCCCACCCCTTCCACAACTCCCACCAATCCCAATCCAAATACCTTTGGTTTCACTGGAGTCCCTCTCAACATGGTAACAGCAAGTGATGTAAGATAACTTCCTGTCACCATTTTGTGAAAGACTCAGGCCCTTTCCGCACGAGGTGAGGGAATCATTCCGTGCCGTTACCTACCACTTCTTCTGGGGTCTGAAGCAACGCGGACTGTTCCTGAAGCCCTTCCGCAGGGCTCCTCCTTGGTCCAGAGTGAATCGGAGCAGTGCGAGGTCTGTAGATCCGCACTGCTCTGGTTTCCAAAATGGCGGTTTCTGGCTTCTAAAATGGCAGCTTCTGGCTTCCAAAATGACAGTTCCAGCTTCCAAAATGGTGGCTTCCAGTTGGTCATGGGTCCTGACCAACTGCTGAAGCTCACCACACCTAAAGCCCGCCCTCCGCAGATGCGAGCCTGCGAATCTGCACAAGGGAGCAGGAATGCAATGACGCGTTCCAGGAAAATAAAGAACTGTTTTTTGCGGTCTTTAAAAAACATGCTGGAGGATCACTTGGAGTTGTTTTGGAGCGGACTGAGGTACGGATCTCCGGTAAGTAGTCCGCTCCTAGTCCGCTCCAAGGTGCAGAAGACCCTGGTGCGGAAAGGGCCTCAGAAGAGAAAAATGGAGCTATGTTCAGGGGCCTGGGGAAAATTGACCCTTGGCCACATGCAGATGCCCACGCCAGGTAAGAAGCAGAATGCAAGTGCACAGCATTCTTTGCCAACGCGTTGGTGTCGAGCTAACATCTTCCACCTGGAAAGACTGGCTCATCCTTCCAAGCAATGGAGCCAGTTCTGTTTAAAATACCAATTGCTAATGGGTCTCCAGGAATGTTTAAATTTTGATTTGGTCCAGTTGGGAAGAGTCTTGCATCATTCTGATCACCTCTTAAATCTGTCTGAAATAGCCACATTGGGTTTAGGATTACACACTTCTGGTATTTGGTTCAAAAGGAGACAGTGGTTATACATGGAGGTGTTTAGGATTCAAGTGACAGATGAGCCAAAGCTGAACAGAGACCTCGTTCTCTAGCTGTCACTTCTCTTGCTAATAATACTGAATAGTACATATGGAAAACAAAAACAGCAGATAGCAGGAAGAGGCCATTATAATATGTAGCAGAAGCAGAAGCAACATGACCACATTAAAATGAGCAGGAATGCACAGACTTCCATATAGTGAAAACTGTTTTTAAGGCCAGATTATGGGGCTCAGCTCAGCTCAGCAGCTCCAGGAGTGAAGTGTGGTTCAAATTATGTGGTCCCTCCACAAACACACTCTCAAACAGCTTAGAGACATGATGGAAGTAGTGATATTTGTCTAAGAAAAACAAATGTTTCACCAGCTCCTGAGCTTCGATGTCTGGCTAAGCCTTCACTTGTTCCCCTGTCAAGTGCCTTTAAGAGGACCGTCTCAACAGTACATGTCTCTCTTTTCTCAGGATAGCTAACATCTTTACAGTTCTTTTATCATACCGTATTGACTTTCTGACAAGATATTGAGCCTCTCCTCAGCTGCCTCAATCCTTGCCCCTGTGCTTCGAATTCCTAATTCGGTTTTTCTTAGATTTCTTCTGTCAGAAGAACTACTTTGAACATCTGTTTATTTATTACTCTTTTTTCACTTTTAAAGAGGTGCTCACACTGCCTTCTTTTGACTATATCCAATATGGTCCTAGAATCAAGAGTAGGTCTATAGTGAAGATGCTTTTATTCTGGCAGGCTTTTGAATTTTGAATTTTAATTAAGAAGCTGTAGTGTTGTGTATTTTTTAAAATCTTTTTGAAATAAAGTTTTAAATATGTTTTAAGTGTCTTAGCTGTTTTTAAGCACGTTCTAAAAACTGGAATATTTAATTTCTTTTTAACTTTTTGTAAATTAAATGTTTTAGCAGTATCTTTTTAGATTATTGTAACAAACTGTCTTGGATCCCATTTGAGAGAAAGGTGGAATATAAATTCAAAAAATACACATTGACACACACACACACACACACACACACACACACAATATCTTGGGGACAAACTAAATGTAATGTTGTACATCTGTAGTGGGATCTTTTATCCATTTATTTTACTAGAAGAATTTATGCAAAGTGTAGGATGTGCTATGTTACAAAAAGTTGCTTAAACCTTTTCTTCCTCTTGGTTTAATGGGGATGGGTAAATCTGTTCAACTACATCCAGTTTTTTTTTAAAGCACAAGTAGAAATTACTTAGGATACGCTCCCCCCCCCTCATGTTGACCTATCTTTTTGCCAGAATTGTGGTTGTGTCTCTTGACTAGAAGAGCTTTGGACCTGGCATAACTCAACTCCAACTACATGCCACTTCATTTTTTTAACTCTTCCCTTTGGCTTTTCTGCCAACAGATCTCATCCCGCAGATTAGTTCTCCATCGTACTGCTCTGTTGGGATTGCACATCTCAGAAATCAAGTGGCAGAAGAGGGATTCCTACCAGTAGAAGAGGCTCTGCTTAATCCTAACCTCCTACAACCAGGGCATTGTTGAGTTAGCATTGCACTGCCTGTCTGCATCCACACTAGTGATGCTAGAAGCTGGTGCATAGAAGGATTTGGTGCATACCATATATAACGTGCAACAAGCATCAAGAACATCAGTTATGAATTACACAAAAATGTTCAAGTTTCCATTGCCTGTCTTATATCCTGATTATGTATATTGAACTATATCACCACTCTAATTTAGGAGTAATTTTTCGCTAAAGTTAGAAATAGAACTTTCAGTTATAGTCTATATTCTACAAATCTATGTTCTTTCATCACACAAGCACAAAATTTCTTCTCCCTTGTCTGAGCATAATGCCAGCAGACGTTTAGAGAAAGGGGAGTGGGGAGGAAATTGTTGGAGTTGATTAATGTTAGCACATGGCTACGCTGATGACATGTGTTAATGATGCAGTTATCACAAGTTAATGTTAAACCTATTCCCTCAGCCTATTGTCATTCCCCTGCTCCACAGTAGCAAAATAACACCAAAGGGGAAAATCTGTACTAAAGCTGTCAGGAAGTTCCACAATGCCTCATTTTGTGAAAGAGCTGAAGAGGCAAAACAACATGACAGAGACTGAAAGGGATTTTCTGAAGTTAGGGGGAAAAAATCAGCAGTAGAAGTTCAGGTGGCTGCATAGAAAGAAATTATGTTTCACAGCAGGATCCAATGTTTATTTTCCACCTTTGAGGAATAAAACAAAACCCACGATCCTATGTCGCGAGACATACTGTGTGTCATGTAGCTATGGGCTTTTCTGCACTGTACTATTATAGTACTATTATTCCACTTTCAATATCCTCCGGAATCCTGGGGTTTGTAGTTTAGGGAGGGGCATTTAGAATTCTCAGCCAGAGAGCTCTTTGACTTCTGTAAACTACAAACCCCCGAATTCCACAGATGTTGAAAGCAGAATAATAGCGCTGTAACAATGTACTGCAGAAAGGCCCTATGTCTCTTAATGCTACCCTGCTCAAAGGTAAACAGTGAATTCTCCACAACATGGCCATTTCTCTATTAGAGAGATGGGAGACTCAGTGGGGAAACATCCAGCTATTTATCTGTAGCTGGACATACTATGAGGATGCCATCTGCAAGGATCTCCTGAGATCCCTCAGAAGTAGACTTCTGGCTACTTCCAGGTGTTTTGGTTTGGTCTGGCAGTCCCTGTGACCAGAAATTTTCTGCCCCAGGGTCTTTGGGCAGAAAATTGGTTCCCAAAGGCTCTGCAGTTGCTCACTCTTACCTCAGTATCTGAATCCACTTCTTCCTCTCTGTGTAAATTTACAAGAAAGAGGTGAAAATTTTAAATTTGGTTGTAACTAGGAGGGGGACAAAATAATTATACTCCCTCCCCCCCCAATAATTGTGAGAGAAGTGTTATTCTCCACCTTCTCAGTGCAGGTTGTCAGCCATCATTCAATACATATTCAGCACTACCATTGTTACTCTGAGAGGTGGGGGACTTTGAGGTCCATCACAATGCCAGTATCTCCTTAGAATTTGGGGGATTTTAGCTCATAGAAGGCCTATGAGAGGAGGGTAATAGCAGGATCTTTTCTCCCATGTATATCAGTACTAACTGTAGAGAAGAGTCCAGTTAAAAGTTAAACAGAGTATGTTATTTGGAATTAGCAAACAGACAAGAAGTCAGACACTCTTAAGAACAGTACAAGGCTAATGGAAGGTGAGGCAAGAGATGCTGGATAGAGAGAGGTTGGGTGGAAAGGATGATAGTTACCAGTCCTGAAGCAGAAGGTCGAAATACAGTGGCTCAGATAGCTGTCTAAGGGTAGCAAGAAGCAACAGAGGTGTGGGCACCATGTATTACTTCCAAGTACTACAATTTACTGGGATTGGAGCTAGGGTTTTTATACCCTATTTCCTGTTCTGAAGGAGAGTGGATGGACAAAGTGGTAATGGCTTTCTCATGGAGTTGACAAAAGAGTCTGGAATGTGCTGATTGTCTTAACTCTAGGTGAGAAAACATTGATGGGAACAATGACAATCTCTTGAATAGGGAAGGTCTCTACAGAATATGTTCACAGTAGGGTCCCTGGTTGTTTCACCTGAGCAGTTTTACCTTCTATTGTTTTGGGAGTGCTCATAGCTTACAGGACTTTGAAAGGATTGTCCAAAGACCGTCAGCATTGGGCTTTCTCACCTAATCCTCTCTGAACTTATGACCTGATCATGTCTGAGATTATCCTGACCTGGCATATACTCACAGCTGTTTGCTTTCAAGCATTTATTCTAGCCATAAATATGTCCAATTATGAAAATATCACATCGCACAGAGCGGGCATGATGGTGTGGTAACAACCACAATTGGATATAAAGAGATTAGATAGTTTCCATTTCAAAATACCAATATTTTTGGTAAGTTCTAATCAACAAGAGTATGACTATGGAGGCATGGGATGAAACATTGGCTCTCAACAAAATTTCTGCTCTCAGTAATGAAATTTTCCTTCACTCCCCAAATCTTTCATTGCAGAGAGTGAGACATTGAAAATCATGCACAGATTCTATTTGTTTTGTTCACTTTTTCTTCGTAACTTTATCTGGTCCTTTTCTCTGGATACCTGAACTGAGTTTCTAAATCAAACTGAAATTTTGAGTTCCTGCAATGCTAGAAATTTAGGGATGGAAGGAAAATTTCATTTAGGGGGCAACATTCCTATTTGGATGGCAAAATCACTTCACTTTACCTCCCTCCACCGCCATGGGAGAATTGACTTCTCTTTCCAAATCCTTTCCATAAATAATCCATGTAACCCATATATGTTAACCTTGGAAAAGAGAAAAACAGCACAACTGAAAGAAAGAGATGAATGAGATAAAATGATCCAAGATTTCTGTCCAGTGTGAGTAATGACATAGTAGCTTGCATTATTTCTGCATGGCATTGTGCATGTATACGTGCACACACAGAAGAAGGAGACTCCAACCAAGAACGGACACACCATGGAACACAAAGTGTGGCGATACCTTTAACAGGCCAACCAAAGAGTCATAGAACCATAGAGTTAGAAGGGGCATCATGGCCACCAAGACCACCCTGCTGCTCAGTGCAGGATCTCCAGATAGAACATCCTCAGCAGGTACCTGTTAGCATCTTTCCAAAGATCTTTCTTTCTGAAGATGCCTAAGTAGGATATCCCACCACTTCTTTAGGCAATTGGTTCCATTGTCTAATTGCTTTTACTGTCAATGTTCTAATGTTCAATTGAAATCTACTCTCCTGTAACCTCAGACTATTAGACCTGATCCTACTCTATGAGGCAGCAGAGAACAGGCCAGCCTCCTCCTCTCTGTGACAGCCCTTGAGGTACTTAAAGAGGGCAATCGTATCACCCCTCAGTTTTTTCTTCACCAAATTGAATATTCTCATCTCCTTCAACCTATCCTTATATGTCTTGTTCTCCCTACCTCTTATCATCCTTCTTGCTCTTCTGTGATATTCTAGGCAGAGTACCACGGACACTGTCTCTTCTTGCAGTTTTTGGGGGAAATTGTGGTTTACAAAATTTTTTTTAAAAAAGCTCATATAGTTACATTTTATGATGCCCAAAGAAAGGGCGGATAGGAGTTATGAAGGCAGCCTACACTGTAGCAATATGAATATAATCTCAAAAGACTCTCTCACGTAGTATTGCAATTCTTGATATCTGTAAAATTGCAAGAACAGATGTTCCTCTAATATGCTGTTTATCTTTCTCATGTACAAAAATTGTTTTCCTGGCTAAAGTGAGATGAAAGGGAATGGAGTGGAATGCACATTCTCAAGTGCAGTCTCAGATTGCATGTGGATTGTTATGCACAAATATATCTGGAGTATATCCAGACTAGCGGGGCTTTGGAGACATCATAAACATGGAGCTTTCTCCAAGGATTTTAGTACTATGCAGTTACTTTTCTTGAGTTCACCTCTCCCTTTCTATATTTGTATCAACTATCAACTAGCAACATAGCAATAAGCAATTTAAGATTTTTTTTTTCTGTAGTGGGGAAAACCCCCCAAAGAAATTCAAAACGTAAAGAACACCCCTTGATAATTATGATTGTTTTCTGGCCTTCCTAATAGCTATTACTTAGGAGTCACTGAGGTATTCAGTGGCCCTGTTGGTATAAAAGATTATTTATAAATGATATTTTTGCCACCACAGGCAATATATGATTTCATGTATTTCACTTGTCAAATAATCTGAGGGTTTTTTTTTTTAAAAAAAACATAGCCTTTTGTACATTTAACAAAACTTTTCTCTCTGAAATGGCCCAAACATAATAATTACTGTTTTCCTATTCAATGTCGATTTGCCCTCCTGAGCCTTGTAAAAATCCTCTTTCTTCTAATCCAGACCTATTGAGATATCTTGGCAGTGGATGTGAACAACTGCGAGCAGTCTTGCTGTAATTGATACAATTATGGCAAATTTCAGTTTCCTGAGGTGTGGGCTTTAGCCGGAGCATCCAGACAAAATCTGTGCTAAAAACCCTCCATTTTAATGACCACAGAACCCCAGCTCATGCTGTCTGAATAAAACAGGCAAACCACACACATCTCATTTTCATATGTATTTTGTTTTCATTCTGTGTTGCATGCAGCGGATTAATTTACATAATTTGGTGACAGGTTGTTGTAAGGGAACTGTGAGCCAGTGTATATGAAAGGGGCAGCTGAAGAAAATGGAAGACTAGGCACAGTGGCTGGGCAGGCCTGGAACAGGATAACTCAGGGAAGGAAAAGTGTGACTCTGAAGTTGCTTGTGGCCCTTAAGTCTGTTTTTGAGATCCTTCTGAGATCCTTGAAACTTCTTTGATTGCCCTTTCTCTGACCTACCCCACAAGAAGTGGATTTCCCTTTCATGCTACACAGTTCCAGCTCTACAACCCCACTAAGATTGTCCTAGCTGCATCCTATGCAATCCTTGCGTTTGTAATTTAGTAAGGTAAAAATGACACAAAATACTAGTCATCGTGTTACTCTTCTGGTGGGACTATGTTATTCTTCTGATGGGAAACCCACTGGGAAACAAACAACAGCAAATACTCTTTCCATTCCTAAATTACAGAGCAATTAGCCAATATACATCAGATCACTAACAATTTAGAAAACTACAGCAAGCGCCCATCACTGTTGCTCAGTATAAAATAGAATACTACTTTTCTTTTAAATACACTCCTTTGAAATCTACACGCTTTTGCAAGACTAACACAAGAAATGTGACTGTATTAGATGTTTTACCAGTGATCTGTGGGCTGAGCGTTGATGGAGGTAGGTACTGTCAGCCTATGACTCCAGGGTGAGGTGTTTTGTCACTCAGACCACAAACCATCCCTCAAATTTTATATATTTGTTAAGACAATTTGTTGTTCAAAAGAGGATCTTCCCTTCACCTGACCCAACAAAGGAAGGCTATACTTAGCTCGAAGATAATTATAAATCTTACATTAAGGGACCCAAAGCATAAATCCAGGCTGTGGAACTCTTTCTCACAGCAGGCTTGGCTGTCTCCGTCTTTGTTCTCTTCCTGGCAGCAGACAAAGGGCTTTTTTTTTTTAATTAAAAAAGGGTTTGGGCAATTAACCGGTTGTGCAGAAGGGTCTTTTAAGAGGGTTTGTGCACTGCATTTTGGGTTTCACTCCTATGTTCCAGAAGATTTTGATATTGTTTAAAATTCATGCTGTTTTAGTCAAATAATTCATTTAATTGTTTTAAAACTTTCAAGTTATAATAAACATTTTTCACCTGTACTTCCTTTTAATCTATGTTGTGAGCTGCATTGGGTCTCATGTTGGGAAAAAGATATGGTGTAATCTAAATAAAAAAGTAAATAAATTTTTGACATGCAGAGAGTTTTTAAAGATAAAGTCTATTCTTCTTAGGGATTCTTATGAGATGAAGCTTGCCAATTTTCTGAAGAGATCTCATCTAGTGAAAACGCTGTTCTCATTTTAATAAAGAGTTACAATACAAGGGACTGGACAACCTTGACTCTAGGCTTGTTTAGATATTCAGAACAGGGTTAAAATAAACAGAGGAGGAAGACAGCATTAGTCCACCCTGTTCATTACTGTTCTTTCTGTGTGGAGAGTGACGATCTGAAAAGAAGAGCCCCCATTATGTTTGGAAACTCTCCACGTAACTGGAAACCCTGATTTCATCCAGGTTCCAGATAAGATTTGCATCTTCCACCATAATGAAGACACTCATTTTCAGACTGCAATTCTTTATGTGACAGCAGCAAAGAGATATCAGCAAAGGGAGGGACTAGTGTCATTTCTCTCCCTTTATTTTAACCCTCTTCAAATACCTGAATAGGGATTCTATTGCCAAGCCAGTTAAATTGGTTTATATCAGCTGCCCTCCTGAAACTAGCATAGGATCTTTTTAATAAAAGCAAGCTCTTCTTTTTATGTAAAATAACAATTTGGATGTAGGTACAAAGAGCTCACGGTCTGATCTCCTTCATGAAACAATTGCCTGCATGGTCTTCCTTAGTTATTGCCTACCAAAACCCCAAGCTTGCCAATTTATTTCGAACATATGGCTTCTATTATAAAGCGATCCTCCATCAAACGGTGCCCCCATTCATAGACGTTTCTGTCTCTAATCAGTTTGTGTGTGCCTTGTGGCCATGGGATATTTTACAGACATTAGTTCCTAATTGTCCAGGGTGTTTGTCTACAAATTGGCATGCCTTTCTGGAATGCTATTTCATTTATATACGGTTTGATTTCTATTTACAGGATTCTTTCTGCTTACGATGTCACTAAAAAGAGACCCATTAGGGATGTTGGGTAGACACGACCATCATTTTGTTAATTGGAACATCCCACACACACACACACACAAACCCCCCAAAAAACAGGAGATCAGGAATACCTCATTTGATTTCTTTCTGTATGAATATTTGCTGAATTGTGATATTTACATATTTAAATGTCATTTCTTCAGGCCAGTATTCAAAAAATCTTGACTATGGAAATGACTGGGGAAAAAATGAGAATAAATACAGGACACTCAGAGTCCTTCTGCTATGAGCAGTAGAGAAATGAAATAAACACAATAAACACAGATATATGGTTTCAGCCAAAGCATTTTCATTAACACCAAAGACAGAGAGGGAAGTCTATAGTAGCAATGGAAAGAATATTCAGAAATATTCCAAAAATTGTCAAAAAAAATCCATGCTTTTCAAGTGTTGATAAACTATGACAAGAATAATCCTGGACTGATAAGAATCTTCACAAGTCAGGGTTTATTTTGCACAAAATTCACACAATGTTTGTTTTATGCAGAAAACAGCATTTTATGCACAGAAAATGCTGCTTCTTGCACAGAAAAGGCTGTTTTCTGTGGAAAACCACTAAATGTGAATTTTATGCAGAATAACTCCTGAATTGCAAATAGTTTTTGAAAACTGTCAAGGTTTCAAGACTTTCTCACAGTAGAAAGAAAATTGTTAAAATTTCTCACAGCTTCCTTTGAGAAGAAACTCAGCGAAGAATTGGATCCCTAGTCTGCAGGTAGACAAAGAGGTCTGCACCCACATGCCATTGGGGCATAGAAACTTCTGCTCCCCTTGTCTCTCTGATATCATTGACATCATTGAAATGAAAGCCTTCCCATTTGGCTGATATGCTGTCAGATCAGATTGAGGTATACCATCTCTGAAGCTCGACAGTTTCTCATGCTGGAGCTGCTCTTGTGGATTCCAGTCATGTAGAAGCCTATCGTTGTGTGTTGGGTTTCTTTATAGAGATATTTGTATTAACTTGTAGACATTTGGAGGACAGGAATTGTCAGTACCACATAAAACATAGTGGACAGGGACAGAAGAGTGGGCCCAGTGACCTTTATCCATGTGTAGGTTCCACATGTACACAAAGTTACTGTGGGGCAGAAAAGCCAAACAGATGCAAATTTTATATGGCTTCTGATGGTAGAAAAGAAGCAGGCATGACCATGTGCAGCAGTTTGATCACTGGACTATAATTCTAGAGACCAGAGTGTGAATCTGCACTCAGCCATGGAAACCCACTGGGTGACTTTGGGAAAGTCATGTTCTTTCAGCCTCAGAGGAAGTCAAAGGCAAACCCCCTCCTAACAAATCTTGCCAAGAAAAAAAATCCAAGATAGGTTATCTTTAGGGTTTCGGTAAATCAGAAATGTCTTGAAGGGACAAAATAATAACCACCACCACCACAACTACAATAACTATGACAGCATAGCTTGAGGAGGCAGAAGCAGTGCAATGGCAGAGGTAAGTAGCTACAGATGTTATAATAATGGGGTAGAGTGGTAGTGAAAGCCATCTATCTCAAGAGATAAAGCTTTCCTGGCAGTTCCTGAGGTCAGAGGAGCTTTCACTGCCATCACAACATCAGCGTAAATCTCCAGCAGGATCCCAACCATTATGGGATTATGCCTTTTATGAAAGGTGAATGGTGAAAGATTCAGGATAGAGAAAAGGAACTATTTCTTCCCATGTAGTTCATAGTTAAATGATAAAATTCACTCCCATGAGATGTATGGATGGCTGCCATGTTGGATGGTTTTAAATTAATGGAGATCAGAGTCATCATTGGTGACTAGCCTTCGGTAATGAGGAAGTATATTCATTAGACCACAAAGTGGAACGTGTAATTTCTCTCATGTCCTATTGGTGGGCTGCTCTCATAGATTTTCCACTGTGGGAAAAGAATAGGTAAGACTTTGGTTTTATCTACGATGGGTCTTTCAGAGTTCTTATAGTTAACGGACAGAAGACTAGGAAATTCTAGGATGTAATATTGTTATGCGCCTTCAAGTCGTTTCTAACTCATGGCATCCCTAAAGTGATCCTATAATGAGGTTTTATTCTGAGATGAAATGTTGTTGTGTGTCTTCAAGCTGATTCTAACTCATAGCAATAATGGGGTTTTCTTAGCAAGATTTGTTTAGAGGAGGTTTGCCATTGCCTTCTTTGAGGCTGAGGGAGACTGACTTGCCCAGGGTCACCCAGTGGGTTTCCATGGATGAGCAGAGATTTGAACTTTGGTCTCCAGCATCCTAGTCCAATGCCCAAACAACTATGCCACCACACTGGCTCCTCTAAGATACATATCTCCCCACAGATGAATGTAAAGAATTTCAAATACTCAAGAGGATAACTCTTCTAACAAGTGCATCTGCAAGGAAACAGATTGCTATAAAAATGCTGTAAGTCCTATTTAGGCGTTACTTACTATGGTATGGGAGCAGGGGAGTATGCATTCACACAAAACAGGAGCAGAGAATGCCTAGATCCATGTCTGAAGCAAAGCCCCCTTTTTTATGTAGAGGCTTTTCACATGAGCAAGACCCCTGACTTTACATGGTTTTTACTCAAGTGGAGAGCTACCATATGAACAAGAATAACCCCTCTTGAGATGGGCCACAATTTTCTCTAGAGGATGGATCAGTCCCCTTATGAGGAAAGTAAAAATGGAGACAGTAGGACCAGTCATTTCCCTGCTCTTGTGTTCAACAATGTGTCTTGACTACTCTATAAATGGGGCTATATTCTTTAGCCTTCTTTCCACACAAAAGGACTTGGCCTGTTAACACTCACGCTAAATTTCCCACTGCCAAGGAAGAGGAGACATTGAGCATCATATATCACTATTGTTCTTATTGTTTTGAGGCTGAGGGGGCTACCTTCTAAATATGCCACAATTATTTCTTTCCCTCAGGTTTGTCCTTTCAGAAGTCTTAAAGTGTATTGTTGTTGTTCAAGAATAATCCTCAACCTTTTAACACTGACATGCAATTTTGTCTGAGGCAACAAAACACCAGAGAACACATGGAGTATATAAAGTACTTAGGTTCCCCATCAGAGTAGCTTTCAGAACTTAGGATACTTAAATGCTGACTCAATCTACCTTGGAATATTTCCAACAGGAATTAGTGTTCTGCAAGTGGATGTTTAGACTTCTGCTACTAGTTCTCTGTCACCTGCCTTCTTGGTCCCGTAAGCAACAAGTATAAGGAAGATAAATTGAGGAAAGATATTTCTTTGTTCCCTTTCCAGGTGCATAACAGCTGGTGAGGGCCAAGGGATGCTGAAGCTGTGAGCTATAAATTCTCCTAGTAAGAACTTTGGACACTTCTTCACATTCTGGCTTTTTCACATTAATAATCACCACTCTGAGGGCAATGGAAGCTCAGGTGTGTTCTGACACTTTGCATTCTGTCATCTCCCATATCCAACCAGTTTGGATTCATTATGGGGCCTTGAAAAATGACAGGTGGGAAGTCTGTAAAACACTGGAGTAAATAGAGCAGAACGTAGAAATGCTGACACAGTTATGGTAATGTTGTTATGTTTTTCCCCAAAATCTTTGCAGTCAAGAATGTATGATAAGTCCATAGTGTTATTTACAGCTTCATCTGTACAAAGCACATACTGTTACTGCTGCTGCTGTCATGTTCACCAATCCTTAATGCGTTTCCTCTGACTTTGAATCAGGGCTGGACTGTGATATTTTGCTGCTTGAGGCAAAGGATGAGATCCTCTCCCTGTCTGTTATGAATAAACTCTAACTACAGTATGTACTGTGTGAACCAATGGCTCCCATGTCCATGTGTCCTGTGCTTATAGGCAGAAATTGCTAGATGAGGCAGGCTGTGAGTCAATGCAGTCTGGGGGTCTTTCTGCACTACATAACTATTGCACTATGATCTCAATTTAACTATCATGGCTGTCTTCTATGGAATCCTGGGGTTTGTAGTCTTGGGAGCTACTGGAGCTCTCTGGCTGAGAATTCTAAATATCCATTCCTAACCTGCAAATCCCATGATTCCATAGAACAGAACCATGACATTTAAAGTGGAATCAAAATGCAATAGTCATGTAGTGCAGAAAGGCCCTGAGTGATAGGCAGGTAGTCGAGGGGGTTTTATCAATATTGGAGGGAGGTGTAGTTGCAAGGTCTCAGCTGTTCCAGAACCCAGAAGACAAAATAAGTGACGACCAAGAGAAATAACAAAGAACTGTACACCATAAACCAGCCCAGAGATCAAGAATCCAAAGGAATCCATGAGCAGGAAGTTCACAAAAGCCAGAAAGAATAGTTGCAATCAACAAAAACTCTCAGTTGTGGCTGTGAGATTTATAACTGTCTGACCTTGAGACACCAGATGTTTGATTGCTCAGCATTTGAAAATTCTTTGGCTCCTGTTCTGCTGTTCTTTGTCATGGTGACATTCCACAAATAATGGGGGTGTCTCCTCAGTGTCCCTCAGCTTCAGCTGAGGTAAGAACCCACCCTGCTGAAATTTGTTGTCTGATGCATCAGTCACTAGATGCTCAGACTGAAGAGGAGAGAACCATCCTCCGACTCTTTTGCACCAACTTTCTTTCTATATCTGGCCATTTCCACAGTAGACTGTTATAGTGCTATTATTCCACTTTCAACATCCTATGGAATCCTGGGTTTTGCAGTTTAGGGAGGGGCCTCAAACCCCAGGATTCCATAGGATGTTGAAAGTGGAATAATAGCACTACAACAGTCTAGTACTGAAATGGCCTCTGACTCCTTTGCATCAGATTCCTTGGTTTCCATGAGGTGTGTTATAAAAACATGGGGTGGTGAATCCTCTATGATTGACAATTGAATTGCTTGGGGGGGGGTTTGTTTTCCTGCTCCACTGCATTTGCTGCTTTGATTATAATGAAGTTTGGGGATGTTTTGTTGAATTATGCATAGTTTTATCTTTTTGCTTCACTCTGATACCCATGAGAAGGGAAGGATGCTTAAAATAAATACACAACATTAATAAGTATACAAAATTAAACATACATTTTCAGATTTTGGGGGGTGGGGGCAAGGTAGAAGAATGGTATAGAATTACGAGTAAATTGTCAAAATGATATGGACCAAAAATATTTGCCCATGGTCATATGCATCCTCATACACTGTCACAAATAGTCTTAAACCTATAGGGATAAAATGGTGGGCTGAATGATCACTGAGTAACATATTGGACAGAAGCCTGTATACATATGGCACAGTGTAAATATAAGGCAGTGTAATTATGCTGAATTCCACAGCTGTACAATCAGTTCTCAAGGGACACTAAGGCCTTGAGCTCACCCATTGTGCAACAGTCAAAAAGTTTCTTTTCAACCAAGTCAAAAGTGTTAGAGAAGGCTGTGCCTTAACTTGTGGAATGGTGAGCTGCATTGGGGATTATACTTACACAACCTCTAAAAATGGACAGTTATCTGTATAATTATTTTTATGCTAGTGACCAAATTCTTGCCATCATCTCTAGCAACTTGACAACTGGTGAGAACACTTGTATTACCCATGGTTCCCTATATTTCTGATCAGGTGCAGAAGTACAGTGAAAAATTCACATTCCACATGACAAGCTGATGCAAATGATGAGTGCACTGTTTACTGTTTGTTACCACTTGTTCAATGGTCATGCATTTAGTTTTCTTTGGCTTTCATTCCTGTGTTATTGAAACCTGGAAAAGGCTCTTTTTGGAATACACATCTGGCCTTCTGAACCCATTTGCCAGGGTCCTATCACCAAGGCTCAGGCCTGACTACTCCCTTCACCAAACTACAGTTTAATGCCCTGAAATGACACTATAGCAATTTCCACACTACACTGTTATAGTGCTATGATTCCACATTCAACATCCTATGGAATCCTGGGGTTTGTAGTTTAGGGAAGGGCATTTAGCATTCTCAGCCAGAGAGCTCTTTGGCCTCACTAAACTACAAACCCCAGAATTCCCCAGGATGTTGAAACTGGAATAATAGCACTATAACAGTGTAGTGCAGAAATGGCCTATGTCTGATACTTGTTGAAGACACTATGAGAAATTTAACTGGCATTTTTTAATTGCCATCAGTGTACTGCAGCTGCTATTGCTGCTGCACCGTCTCCACGTAAATCCAAAGGTCCCACCAAGATGCAGGGGGCTGTATGCAGACCTATTGACCATGGCCGCCTGGATATTAAAAAAAAGATAGTGCTAAAAGCACCTTTTTAATTCTACATAACAAAAACAAAAAAAAACCCTATATGTTCTTTGAGATGCATATTCTTATGAGAATTTCTTCACAGTATTAAAAATAGATCCCAAACTAGAAGTTTGATCAGAGATGTCATAAAGGGAATGCATTGGGTTGTAAAAATCTGTTCAAATGTTGTTTTGCATGACTGTTATCATGTCAAGAGTGCTACCAGAATTGAGCAATGTATACCAGTAATGTCACCTACTCATTTTAGAGTATTCATCTGTGAACATCAAACAGCTTCCATGACAACCAAACTTCCACAAAAAATCCTTCCTTCCTTCCTTCCTTCCTTCCTTCCTTCCTTCCTTCCTTCCTTCCTTCCTTCCTTCCTTCCTTCCTTCCTTCCCCCAAATACTGTTCTTCAATAGAGGAGAAAGCTCTTCATGTAGATGAAGGAGAAGGTGTTGGGAGAATAAGGACAGGAAGGGAAAATGGAATGTGGGTTGAGAAATACTTTTTCTCAATCACACAGTCTCTGAGAGTATTCGTATTTATTGCGTGTTATAAAAAATTTATTGCTCATTTTACAACTCTAGCTGCCCAGTGTTTAACCGGAAAACATGCCAGTAATTTGGTCCAGTTTCTAGACAGATTCCCCCACTCCCCACCGCACACACACCTTCAAGAAAGCCCTGAATGTTAAGACAGTTCAGACATTTGGATTTCCATGCTGTTCAGCATTCCAATGCTTGTTACTGTGCACCAACCTTTCAGTCTCTCAAACAAAACGTCTGCCAGAAAAAAGTCTTGAGCTGCACTCATATGCCCTTAGGTCAAACTTTTAAAGTGCAGCTTACATCCAGGTAACTGGGCATAGAATCTGGGCTGCTAAAGATGGTTCCCAAGGCTGCCTCCAGATGGATTTAACGCCAGTCCCCCAGAGACCTGAATTTTGTAACTGTGCTGTCCAATTTTATTTTGGAGATCCACACAATGTGAGATCCTGCCATTCCAAGGACTTCTCAGTCTCACTTCCCAGGTCAGTTTACATTAATTTGGTATCTTCCGAAATGATATGTATCTATATTTGTCTTGTGTGCATCAACATTCTCCAAACTAGCTGTTAAATGTTGGGTATACCATACTATTATGATATGCTGTGTATAACTTTTGTTTTGTAAGATATTTTACATTAATAAACTCATACACACACACACACACACACACACACATACATATATGCAATATAATTTTCCAAACTAGCTAAGATGGCTAATAAACACAACTATTGTTTTCAAGACACAGATTCAGCAGGGTTGTGTAGGGACAGGAAGCAGGAAGGCAGTTCGCCCCTTGAGGCAATGTTTTTGGGGCGTCCCAGCCTGTAGCCACACCCCTCCACACACTGTGCCCCACACACTGCAGCCACACCCCCATGCACAGTGGCCATGCCCCTCTCGACTTGGCCCTGTCCCCCTGCCCCCCCCACTCCAAGCTCCACCACTGGATCAAGCGAGTAAAAGAGGAATACCAGTACTAAAACAAAATGAGTCTAATGCTTAACTAGTGTAATATTGCTAAAGCACTTCAGCATTTTCACTCTAACTATTGAATCATCATCATCATCATCATCATCTAGGGCTAGGTTGGTGAAAATCAGTTTTTAAAATGTTGCATGAGACTGGATGTGGCATGATCAGTGGGATCTCTCACAAATGGCTCCTAAATTTTCTATGACTTTCTATACTTCCACCAACCCACTTTATTAAAAGCGTGACTGCCATTTTGGATGCACAACTGTGCATTTCCACTGTGCTTAAAATGGTTACATTGTGGAAACAAACACAGCAGTGCTTCTTAATGCTATGAGAGGCCCTGGTAATTTTAAAATTCCATTAACAAACAACAAACAAACAACCAAACAAACAAGGGCTTCACTCATTTTGTCTGTATCTCATTGTAGCTTAAAAATCCACTAGAAATTTGAATCCTTTTCCACAACATGCAAAAATACTTGAGTAACTCTCTCAATTCTTATTGGACATCCCTGCTGGAGATGCTGTTGCATCTACATATATTTTTAAAAAACACTCTTAAATATTCACTGAAGTGCGGAGACAGAAAAATAACACTGAAAAGTCTACATGAGAAAAATGTATGACACAGCTTTTTTTCTTCCTATTTAGAAGAATCTGAAACAAAGAGCTGTGAAAATAATGCAGTTCATCTTCAAAATGTCTGCTCAGGACATAAACCTGTCTGTAAGATGAGCATTCTGCTATTCAGAAAATCTTTTTGAATGCAAGGAAGAAAATGATGGGAAACTATAAATACAATTGTAAATCATTCACGGGTATGGTCTTTGGCTCAAGCATCATGGGCTTGGGAAAAGATTAACCAAACAATATTTCTTTCCCAGGCTACTTGGGACATGAGAAAGCATCTGTTTTTGATCAAGAGAGCGCCTATTTGAACGGGAGTGATTGGAATAGTTTTAGTATCTGATCCGGGATAGGTATTTTGAATGGGGAATTTCCTTTCAATTTCTCACTACTTTCCAGATGGAAGAAGTGATACTGGTGCTAGAAATTTGCTAGTTTTGTAGGTACAATTTCTGGTTTATTTACTGGCAGTGTATAGGAGGGGTATAGACCCAGCATGGTGTAATGATTTGAGTGCTGAGCTACAATTCTGGACATGAGAGTTTGAATCTTCCCAAGAAAAATCTCATGATAGGTTTGCCTTAGGGTCTCTGTAAGTCAGAAATGACTTGAAGGCACATAACAACAAAGAGAGGCATAAGAAAGCTTCTAGTTTCTTACAGTAACTTGACTAATAGCCTTTACAGGAATTATGACCCATAAAAAAACAAAAAATGATCAACTATAAAGTGAAAGGCATGTAAATGTCAACTTCCCACTGATGTGCTTGGGTGTTTTTTCTGCTGATGAACTGTTGCTCCTCCTCTGGGCATATTCATCATAATCTGAGAAAGAAAGAAAAAAATGCTTTCGCAACAGGAAAACTTAAGTTACCATATTGAATTTATTCACTAGCAAGTTCAGGAAAGAGCAAAATCTAAACTAAACTAAACTAATAAAAAATGCAGTTTTCAAAACTTCAGGTAACTTATAAGTTCAGTACCACAAAAATCAGAACATGGTTTCCTATTGACTGGAATCACCTGTGGGGGAAAAAAATTAATCAGCCAGAACATGGAAAAGTTAATTTTTTGGCAGCGCACTGTAATCTGCCAGGTGGTAGGGGAGCTTGGGACTTGTACTCCAAAAAAAAAGTGTTTTTCTAAGTATTTTCTTTCACTTATTTGAAGCCAGACTAGAGCACTGCTGGCAGGGAGTGGCCCTTCCATGTTGGGCTTGAATATTGCAATAATAGATGTGCAATTTACTCATATTTTCTCTGTTAATATTTCTTGGACTTTTGCAGTCACGTAGGGACATGGGGACGTGGGGGAGTGGTTCACCCTGGCGGAAATCTTTTTGGGGCATCCCAGCCCATAGCCATACCCCCGTACACCCTGGCCACGCAGCCATGCCCCCATGCACAGTGGTCACATCCCTTGTGCCATAGCCCCGCCCCCTCCCATCCCCCCTCCCTACACTCCAAGCTTTGCCACTGAACATTTGATGTGGCCCCAAAGTCACTGTCAAACATTTCTGATAAATTTGCTTTCTGAAAGAACAGAAGGGAAGAGAAGAAATTTCTGCCAGGCTTGATATACATGATACTGCCCTTTCTGACAAGCTGTTTTTTCTTTAGAGGTAGGAAGACTAGAAAGCTATACTCACCATATTTATCACAACCTCACTTGTAAGGCCAGTGGAACAGATAGGGAAACGACCACCAGCTTGCTGCACATGTATTGACTGACTTGTGTATGTGGCAAGTGCTCTCCTGATAGCCTGTGTTAAATCTATTCAATCATCACTTAAATACATCATACTGCATATTCACCCCAACCCTTCATTAGCATTCATTAGCAATTAATCAGTGCAGCAATGCTCTTTAGAAACCATTAAAGATGAGCAAGTGAGAATTTGCTCTATTTGTGTTTTTTAACTCAACCAGCAACCTATTCAGTCACTCAATAAATGTTGAAGAGATAGCACTTCTTATTATTTATCTTTTACTAGACAGCTATTATCTAAGCAAAAAACCATACAAAGCTCCTGTGTGAAAGCCACAGCAAAAGTCAATCCTTTTCTCTCTTTTGCTTCACTATTTTGGAACTCCATGTTCAGCTGCCCTTGCTTTCTTTCGGATGACTTCAGCTCATAGAATATGGTGGGAAAGACATTTTTTCACTTCCACCATTCAATCAATGTTTTAGGTGAAATTGCTGGGAAAAGAACTAGGTCCATCATTTTACTCAACTAAGCCTCTTGTCTGACCAGGAAGATCATGACTGGAAAGTCTTTGGCCAAAACCTTGTTAGTGACAAATGCTTGTGTGACCTTCTGTTACATGAGAATATGCATTTTTTCATTGTTGTGGTATAAGGTATTCAGTACCTTATTGTGCAACAGCACCCCTTCTGCATGCAAGGCCCATAGACAAGTTTTGCAGCTGGGGGGGGGGGAGCCACCATCCTCCCACACTTCCAGTGAATACATTGAAAATCCAGAAGAGCAAAGGCTCTCCCTTTTTCTGGGCTGCAAAATTGCAACTGGATGGCAGCAGGATCCTGCCACATCCCAGCCATTGATTAGCTGTTGAGGGTGTGTGCCCTAATGCCACAAACAGAGCTTGTACTGGGAGTGAAAAAGACAGTGAGGTAGAAGTCCATTGAGGGAAACTTTGGCCCTTTTTGCACTTTACCTTTTTGCGCTGCTGGGTTGGGGTTTTCGCGCGAGAAGGCTTAGCAGGAACAGTCTCGCAAGCCTCCTGCTTCGGCTCTGCAGCTCCTTCCCGGTTGCGCGAGAGCCCCGTCCCTTCCTTCAGCAGTGCAGCCTGGGAGTTAGAGGTTGCGCTGGGGCAGGAAGCGTGACCGGCACAGCTCAGGAGGCTTCGCATAGTGGGTGAGTGCACACGGGGCCCAGGAGCATTGCGCGATGGTGCACAATTTTCGGCTTGAAGCCAAAAATGAAAAGATGCATGCCCGCTCTGCGTCCGGCCCTTGAGCATTGCGTAAATGTGAGTGCATCATGCAGACCACTCCTCACATTTACACGGCGCTCAAGGGGCCCTCTCACTTCCAAAACACCGCGCGAAAAGGGCCTTTGTGCTGCTTTTCCAGCATGGAGCAGGTTCTCAACTTCTCTTTCTCTTAAGATAGTTTGGTCACTTGCTGGTATGCTGCACAACTTATCCTTCATATCTTGAGACTGTTCTTCCTTCTGGTTTACTATTTACCAATAGTTAGGAATGTCATCCTATGACAGTGGATGTGGGTGGCGTCCTGAAAGCCTTCAGAGAGTTCCCTATTAACATGACTAGTGTTTTCAGGTGATGTACAACTTATTCTGCATGGGTTGTACTTCACATTGAACATGCTCTGTAACCTCATATTTGAAGGCCCAAGCGGCCTCTGTAGTTCAAACACTTTTCACCAGCAAAGGCTGATATCTACCCCAAGATAGAGGTAGACTGGCGAAAGTTACCCATGGTCTGATAAACCTCTGAAGTAAAAAATAGTAACTAGTCTGAACTGAAGTAACCTCATTGAATCAACCGCTGAATTGTAAGTCAGTGATTTTAAAAATTCCATTGATTCAATGGCTGTACTCCATTCGGAACTAACAATTATATTTATACTCTTGTTTAGACTATAGACTAGGCCTAGGAATCATGAAGTCTTCCAGAAACTGTTGGACTACTGTTCTTGTGGAACCCCTTATGGTAAAAAAGTGTGGGGTCTTTCCAGTGAATGGGAAATGCTGTTTAATGCAAGATTTTATCCTGGATGAAAAAATTTAACATGGTATATTCATATGTGACTGAAACCTGTTTGAGTGAAGTGGCTCAGCTTGAATCAGCTGTGCTCACAGGATATGGAATTTCCAATGGTGGTGAGGTGGCGTAATAGTAATTTGACATCACATGTTAACAGGGCAAAAATGCAGAGTTGGCATTATGTTGGTCTACAGTCCACCTTGGCTGAAGTAGTCTAAGAGGTGATGTGGCTTGATTTTATCATTAATTATGAGTTTAAAGAGGGGGCTTTAGAATTCTCAGCCAGAGAGCTCTTTGGCCTCAGTAAACTACAAACCCCAAAATTCCACAAGATGTTGAAAATGGAATAATAGCACTATAACAGTGTAGGGTGGAAATGGTCATAGCCTCCATGGCAACCATGAACTTGTCTCAGTTTATATATACATGTTAGGGCATACTCTTGATATAGTGTTTACTAACAGCTCTACACTCTTTCTTCGCGGGGCTATTGAAAAACCTCAGTTGTGATGAACTGATCACTACTTAATAGGGTTTAGATTTGTTAGACCCCTAATCTTTGCAATGTTGTGGGAACTCACTAAAAGCCCTCAGAGGCGTTTGGATTAAAAGGATTCTTGAGCTTTCTGGGGATTTTTCAGATGCTAGAATTGTTGTTTCTGTTGATACTCTGCTGATCTGTGGAATGGGGAGGTAACTGAAGCATTTGATAAATGTAGAGCATGAGTTCCTTGGTTGTCTGAAGATTTCAGGACAATAGAACACTCAGGAATGCAACTAGAGCAATGATGGAGCTTGTGAATATTGTTCAAAAAAAGTTGTGTTCCAATTCTTCTGAAAGAAATAGGCAACAACCTCTGTTGAAAAGATCTTTGCTAGACCCAAATATCCTAGATAGCTATCAGCCAATTGCCAATATTTCTGCTCTACAGTAAGGTTTCAGAGGTAGTGACGGTGCCACTGGGGCAAGTCATTCAGAATTCTGAGGTCTCACCACTACGCTAATGATGCCAAGCTTATTTCTCAACTGCATGGAAGATCTGAATTCTTGTCTGATTGCAGTGACGGATTGGATGTATGTCAATACTTTAGACAAGACAAAAGCTTTTTGGTCTGCAGGATATCCATCCTGAAACTGATGTTATAGCCTATTTGGGGTGGTGATGTACTCCATTTGAAAGACTAGCTCCTTGGGGATGCTCTTGGACCCAACTTTGTTCCTGGAGTGCCACATGACTGCTATGGCCAGGAATGTCTTTGACCAGTTTTGGCTAGTGCATGGGCTGTGTCCCTAGGGATGACTGATTTGGCCAGTAGCTCACGTCAAATACTTCTTGATTAGAGTGATATAATAAGCAAAGTGTTCACCAAAGGGTTAAAATAAATTCCCAGCATTATATTGTGGACCAGATATTAACACTGCAATGCTATGTATGCATAACTTACTTCCAAGAAAACCACACGATGGGTTTGCCTTAGTGTCGCTGTAAGCTAGAAATGATGTAAAGGCACACAACAGCAGCAACAACAGCAGCAACAACAAATGTATTAAGGAATAAATGAAATGAAGTTGGGCAGGGGAACATTTCAGGAAACCTTCTTCTCTGATTCGTTTTTTTTTTTAACATAAATGTGTGGCTAAATCATCATTTCCCACCAGCTCTAGCAGCCATGCTGTGCCAAAGTTTAAGGGAGATTGTAAACAGCAGAAACACATTGCCCATAGCAGTACATTGGAGCTGGACCTCTGAACTGCTTGGTTTGCCAAGTAGCAACTGGCTGTAATAAACAAAAAATATTTACCCTGTGGTTGTTAGCACCCAGATTCATGTGAGGACTGCTTTCTTTCTTCCCACTCTTTGCTTGGCTGTTTCATTCCAAAAGGGTAGCGGCCTGCACTAAAAATGCAGCCAAGAAAATATTTTGAAGGCCATCATAACACAAGAGTATCTCAGCCTCAGGCAGAGCTTGGGAAATTTCCTTTTTTGGAATGCTAGTCCCAGAATCCCCCAGTCAGCATGGCTGAAACATTCTGGGACTTGTAGTCCAAAAAAAATAAAAAAAAATAGGCTCCATTCTTGGTATTTCTCTCCGCACCACTATTCCTTGTTGTTATGTGCCTTCAAGTCATTTTCAACTCATGGCAACCCTAAGGCAAAACCATCTCAGGATTTTGCTCAGATCCTTTGCCTTCCTCTCAGGCTGAGAGAATGTGATTTGCCAAAGATCACCTAGTGAGTTTCCATGGCCAAACCCTGGTCTCCCGAGTGGTAGTCCAATGCTCAAACCACTACACTATGATAGCTTTCACTATATATTACATTACATTACATTGTACTGTATTATATTACTCAGGCAGCTCCTACAAGCAGATATAATTCTTCACTAATTTCATTCTTAAGGGAAACAACCAGAACTTCTAGGAATTTCTTTCCACTATCAGAAAATCTTTGAAAACTGTGCAGATTTCAAAACTATTCTGAGTTCAGGACTTATTATGTGCAAAATTCATCCATAGTTTGTTTGGTTTTTTTCCACAGAAATCAGCTTTTTCTGTGGAGGAAATAGCATTTTATGCATAGAATTTCCTGTTTCTTGTTCAAAAATGTGCAAATTTGGTGCAAAATAAGTCCTGAAGATTCTTGTTAGTCAAGATCGTCCTTATCAGGATTATCTGACACTTGAGAAGCATGGTTTTCAACAAATTTTGAATCTTTTTAAATATGCTTTCCATCTCTACTTCTCCATTCCTTTAAGAAAAGGGAAAGACCATCATGAAACTAGAACGACCTCAGCTTTCTGTTTCAGTTATAGAAAAATATAGATGGATGTTTTGTTTTTAGAAAACAAGAACAATATAAGAACACACACACACACACACAATCCAGCCACTTAGTGTTTTCTAGAAACATTTCTTTATTGCACAGTCACAATCCAGGGATGGAGCTAAGTTTGCCATCCCACTGCCTAGACAAACATCGGCATAAGGAGTGCTTGAATTTCTTAACCCTATGGGCCACAAAAAAATGGCTCAGCAGACTTTTGAAACATCTTAAACATTAGCGCATAAAGCAATCTGTCAAGAAACCACACTCTTCCAATGTCTGTTTCTGACAGTCATCCTGACATTAGGAAAAAATACATAAAACTGATTTGCAACAGGGATGTCATGTTCTAGTCTTTATACCCAGAGACTGTCAACACTCTGCAAACCTGTGATTGTCAAAAGAACAGCATTAGAATCTGAAGTGTTGGTGCCACAGAATGATCCGTTGTATATCTGCCAAAAGAAATCTGGCCCTTTTCGGTCTGCCCTGCTTCACACTGAGAAGAAATGAAAGAATGGACTGCTTGGTGGAAGAAAGAACATTAAGAAAAGAAATCCACACTCTGTTCCAGCAGATCAAGCAACATTTTGCTGAAACAAGAAGTGATGTAGTGCCAATTCTGGGTTCCTTGTTGACCATTGCTATGTTGCTGTTGCAGTTTGGGTCACTTTTGAGAATGAGGAGGGGCAACCAGCTGGGGGAACAGTGGGAGACTGGGATCTTGCAAGAATGACCTGAGGCTGCACTTTCCGATTCCTGTCTTAAAGGTTCCTCATATTTAACACATATATATGGCAGGCAGTACAATGCAGCACTTTCTATGTTGGTATTGCTATTGAATTTGGTCACTTGGAGTGCTGAAAATCTTATTTCCATTAATTTTTGAAGAATTCTCCAAAATTTACAAATGTTTTCATATTTTGGATGGAATGAACTTGAGATATAAAAAGTATAACTGTGAGAGAACATGGAACTGACAGATGTTCCCGTCCCTACATAGACTTTTTTCTGACTCTTTGCAGATATCTTCAAGTCAGTGGCACTGCTATGGGCACCAGTATGGCACCTCAGTATGCAAACATCTTCATGGCTGATCTGGAATAACACTTTCTCAGCACATGCACTCAGAAGCTGTCTTCTCAACCTCTGATATTTTAAATAGTATCATAGAGTTGGAAGAGACCCCAGGGGCCATCGAGTCCAACCCCCTGCTTTGCAGGAACATACATCAAAGCATTCCCAACAGATAGCCATCCAGCCTCTGCTTAAAAACCTCCAAAGAAGGAGACTCCACCACACTCCAAGGCAGCATATTCTACTGGCAGACAGCTCTGACCATCAGGAAGTTCTTCCTGAGGTTCAGGTGGAATCTCCTTTCCTGCGGCTTGAATCCATTGCTCCTTGTCCTCGTCTCTGGAGTAGAGGAAAACAAGCCCTCTCCCTCCTCTACATGGCATCCCTTCAAATATTTAAACATAGCTATCATGTCCCCTCTTAACCTTCTCTTCTGCAGACTGAACATACCCAGCTCCCTAAGCTGCTCCTCATAGGACATGGCTTCCAGGCCCTTCACCACTTTGGTCACCCTCCTCTGGACACACTCCAGCTTATCAATATGTTTCTTGAACAGAGGGGCCCAGAACTGGACACAGCATTCCAAATGAGATCTAACCAATGCAGAACAAAGTGGTACCATTACCTCTATATCTTGATGACATTTTTGTTATCTTTGACCTAGGCCAGTTCTGCACTACACTCTTATAGCTTAATTATTCCACTTTCAACATCCTATGGAATCCTGGGGTTTGCAGTTTCGGGAGGGGCTGGGTGGCCCCTCCCAAAACTGCAAACTCCAGGATTCCATAGGATGTTGAAAGTGGAATAATCACGCTATAAGAGTGTAGTGCGGACATGGCCATAGTGTGGATTATGCACATGGTGTGTACACCAGGGAGGCACAATTCATGTGCCAGTGGTTTACATACAGTACTAACACAGTCTAAGGCCTTTCCTCACTACACTGTTATAGTGCAATTATTCCACTTTCGACATCCTGTGGAATTCTGGGGTTTGTAGGCCCTAAGTCCAAGTGACAACTTGAATAGAAAGGGTGGTGGGAAGAATGTCGAGACAACCCATGCTAATTCACTGTCATTGTCAAGTGCTTCCACAGCTTGATTACATTTCAGTGAGTTAGGTATAATGATGTCCTAGTGGGCAGGTAGCTGCAGCCCCAAAAGTCTTTGAGCAATTATCTATCTAGATTATTGTCTCCATCAGATGAGAAAGGATGGTGTAAAATGGTGCCTCAGTTACTCTAAGAGCGAGAGAGCCTGAGCTGAGATATGGTGGTTGAGGCAATGTAGGATAGCTCACCACAGTGTATGTGAAACAAATTGATTTGTGGATACATAATAGTCCTCAGAGGCCCTGAATACCAGACTGGCACCTTGTAGGTCATTAAACTGATTACATTAAGAAGTGCCCAAGTAAATAAAGTAGAGTATAGTGGTTAAAAATCCAATTAGTGCAGCAAAACACAAGGAGCCAAATCCTCTGGGGTTGGGGGAATAAGTGAGGGGCCTACATTTGATGATTTAGGTAGCTTGGAAGAAAATCTTGGTAAGTATTAACATGGGAAACTGGATGTGGTAAAAATGTAGACAGTGGCTGATGAGAAAAGGAGAAAAATACAGGCAGTCCATTTCCTAGTACCTGAAAAATGTGAAGTCAGCACACTTTTAAAAATCAGAAACTGTCAGAAATCAGTAGCTAATTTGGTTAATTATATACCACATGATCCAAACTAACATATTTAATTTATTATTTGGACTTCTCAGCATCCAAGCTTTCTTGCTTTCTTATTTTATAGCAGGGGGTAGCAACTGGGCAAGGCATTATGACATTTTGATCCTATAAAAATATTGCACATACCATGTTTCCTCTCATGGCTCACTCAGATGCAGTTTGACTTCGGGCTTTTAGTGTTGTTCCATTGCGAGCCATTCTTTCCTTTTCTAATCTTTGGGAGATTTTGAAGTTATTTCTCTTTATCCCATATCCTTACAATACCAATTCCCCTTTTTTTTTCCCTTGATTAAACTGAGATCCTGCACACAGTTTCTGTTGGCCTCTTCTCTAGATATCATGTAGCTCCTCATGTCATCTTGAACTCTTGGCCATGTTTATGCTTCTGCTTGCAAGCCTACTATTCAAAAGACTCACATAGAAGGAGAATAAGGGAGAAAAGAATATAGAGTATTTCTTTTTCCTTGCTAAGTTTTAAAGACTAACCCTTCCCCAGCTTTCACTTCACAGTGTCGAAAGCTTTTTTTTCTTTTTGAGTCTGCAGATCCAAATATTCTCTTGTACAAAACCCTGCAAGTTTCTAAACAGAGAGAGACTGAGAAAGAAAGCAAGGGGGGGGGAGAGAGAGAGAGAGAGAGAGAGAGAGAGAGTCCTTAAGTGGTTTGCAGCCCATGGCTCTGTCGAAACAACAACACTCTTAGATAAATAGTTTTCAGTTCAGACCTTTCTCTGTGGTTTGTACAACAAAGAAACTCCATCTGCCTCTCTCCTAAAAGAGGCAGAGAGGGAGTGAGGTCAAAGATGAATCTTTTAGTGAGTGAAATATCACTGTTACTTTTATGTAACCACAGCTGAATGTTGACCAAGCTCTGAGGGGAGCTACACATTGTTACAACTATTCTTTCAAGAGTGTGGTTCTATGGGTATTTGTGTGCAGGGATAAGAGAGCACAAGGTTTTTTTTAACAGATAGAAGAATCCATATTTCATACGTAATATGTATAGACATTGCAATTGTTATTTCTAGATCTCGAAACTGCACTATAGGATGTTGATAGTTAAGAAAGTAGTTATATTTTCCATAAAACATCTTCTGTGAAATATGGATAGACTGCCAATGAAAACTCTAACCTGAATTACTGTGCTTTTTGAAAGGAACAATCATAAACTGAATAGGATTGGAAATAGCGGCTTTGGAAATAATGGAGGTGCCACTTTGTCAGTAGAGAAGGAGGTCCTCTGGTGAAGTGGCAGGCATACCACCAGAGGGCTCTGGTAAATGGTCAGAACACTTAGCTGACATTTTTGTTCCTTTGGCCGTGTCACTGAGGGCAAAATCTGTTGGTGTGTGTGTGTGTGTGTGTGTGTGTGAAACAGAGAGAATCTGAGAGAAAGGCAGGCCGGTCTTGAGAACTGATCGAAGTCAGGTACAGTATTTTGGATAGATCTCTTGTTCATTTTGCTGGCATATTATAGCAACCCTTGTGCATTACAAGCCTGGATCCAACTGTTCATGGCAGTAAAGAAGAAATGGTCAAGATTACAGATGCAAGAGGAAATGGTACATCTAGAGACTAGTATAGGAAATATAGGTAACTTCCATGCTAAACTTAGAACATACTGGTTCCTATGCAGCACATTCTATTACACATGAGAATTATTCTTTCTTCTTATCTTGAAGCTGATCAAATCTATGGGCAAATCTATTTTACGAAGATAATTCTGGAGGTGGGGGTTATCTTGCTAAAATGCTTAATCTGCCAGGAAAGGTAGGAATAAAATATGATGAAAAGCCATAGGTTAGTGTATGAGGTACAGGATTGCTCTCTGTGGAAAGAGCTGTTATCAGCAGCACATTTTTGCCATATATATCATGACAGCTGGTACCATGTAGTTTGACTCTTAACAGCACAATCCTGTGCATCTCTGCTGAGAAGTTCCATTGAGTTATATGGGACTTACATCCAGGAAAGTGCAGCCTAAGGATTGGATCAACTTGTTCATACTTATAGTTGACTCATTGACATTAATATGAAGAAGGATAGGAGTCCTTGTATCTTTAAGAATGATGGAGAACAAAGAATTTTGACTAATAAATCTTGTGGTGTACCTGTTGAATTTTCTTCTTCACTACTGTTTGTAGTTAGTCAGCCCAAACAAACCAGTATTTTTAATCCATTTTCAACAGCAATTGTATCATTGGAATTACATTTAAGGAATAATATCTTCAGCACTGCAGTTTAAGGCCCTTTCCGCATGGACATGGCATCCCATCATGGGCACACGAGAGGAGCAGGACCGCGATGACGCTTCTGGAAGATTTCATCCCAGTCCCGTCCTTCTTCCATTGCCAGCTGGCACAATAGCAGGGTAAATCATTGACTGATTTTACCTACCAATGACCCCTGATTATATGACACATCCTCACCTACCTGCCCTGTGGAAGACCTGGAAGCACGAAGGAGGTGCTTCCTTGCCCAGAGCAGCATGGGAAAGAACCTGGCTGTGCTGCGGTAGGAAGCAGCGTGTCCGTTACACTCCTGTCTGCAGGGAGCTGGTCCACTGCAGAGGGGAGGTTTTCTATTGTGCTCCCTTCTCGACAAAGTTGCTGCCGCGGTCGCAACCACAGGGTGACAGGATAAGGTAAGGTGTGGAAAGGGCCTAAATGTATTGGTATATTTCTTTCAGTTTGACCAGCTGGTAATTATTTTTAGCACCACCTCTTGAAAGTTATTGACTTAATTTCCAGTGACCTAAATTAAGCAAGAAGAGTTTGCAAATGGATGCTTAAAATACTATCTCTGGACTATTCATATTTATTTAATTTTAAAACTAATGTGTTGAATAATTTCTGTAAAGATAGGGTATCTAAGTGACCTACACAGACCCCTATTTTATTTTTTTAATCTAGCTGAGGAACTAATTCTGGATCTTTCACATGTATTTCTATGAAAATGTGTTGAATACTTCCAGCTAATATCAACTAATTGAAAACAGATAGGTGAATGGCTTGTAATGTTTTTATATTTTTTTTGAATGAGCAGAGGACCTAGGTGACTAGTTCTACAGAATTAGTTCCATATAGACTGCACTGGAGTAATTTGTAAGTTCCCACATGTGAAAAAAGAACTCTGGATATCACTCAACAGATCAAATTTTGGAAAAATTCAGTGCATTTGAAATCCATTGACTGCAATGGATTTTTAAAAGATATACTTACCTTCCTCTGTCTCATTCTTACTTGACAAATCACTTTGTAGTTGGAAAAGATTTCTGACACTCTAGCCAAACTTGTGAGTTGATCTGTTAAGAGATTGATTGAGATGCTCATATTGATGTATTAATTTTGTCTGACCTAGATTGAGGCTGAAAAATCAATGGCACAGAATATCTCAAGCTTTGACATTGTGAGGATTTTCTACCTTCTGTTTGATACATGAGGGAAATGTAGAGATTATAGCATTAAAGCATGCTGTGACTTTATAACTAAGAAAAAGGAAACATTGATGTAAGATTTAAAGTGTGAAACAATAGCCATATATATAGGTATTATATATGTATCTGAAGATACATAGTCTGAAAAGTATGTATGTCTGAAGATTTCAACATTCACTTACTTTTTCCTCACATTTCAAAAGCTTTGTTGGGACAAGATTTTTTTTTCATATTTTCCTCTCTTCTTACATTTTGGACCTTTATTTTCAAATATTTAATGAAAGTATTTTGTACAAAAACATAGCTTTTTGCACAAAATATGTTTTGAGTACAAAATGTAGGCTGAGAGCCTGCAGTGGGAAATATATATCTGGCATATGGTTATGTCTCTAACTACATTTCTTAGTTTCCCTCCAATCCACTTTTTAAATGACACTTCCTGCCCCCTCAGCACGGGCCCTTTCCGCAACGCACCTTTTCATGGAGCTGGGGTGCGAGGATCGCATGAGCAGCCTCCAGAGAAAGGCTCTCATGTCCTGGTTCCTTCAGCTCCACAGCTGCCGCCTGCTTGCGTGAGAGCCCCACCTCTTCCTTCCGCAGTGCAGCCTGGGAGTTTCCCAGGCTGTGCTGGGGCAGGAAGCACAAGCGTTGCAGCTCCGGAGCTCCGCACACCTGGAAAGTGCACACAGGGCCCCGGAGAGATGTGCAGTCATGCACCATTTTTGGCTCAAAACCAAAAATGAAAAAGTGCACAAGCGGCACCTGCCAGACCCTGGAGCATCGCACGATTGTGAGTGCGTCGTGTGGATGGCTCCTCACATTCATGCAACGTTTGAGGGGCCCTTTTGCATGGCAAATGCTGTGCAAAAAGGGCCATGGTCATTTCTGTGTTGTTGGAGAGAAGGGGGGGGGGATCTGGAGAGACACATCCAGCTATTTTTCTTTAGCTGGATATATTGCAACAGTCATCTACAGTCACTTCTAAGGAAGCTCTCAGGAAAGTTATGTGGATGACAATCTTGTAGCATGTCCAACTATATGTCTCCACTGATCCACCTCTTTTTTAAGAGCTAGAAATGTTGTAAAGGGAAAGTGGAGATCAGCATAGCTTAGGAAGTGGGATTTAGGAGGCCTGTTTTTCTTTTTGCACTGTTGGTAAGAATTCCAACTTGCTTAACTTAAAAAAAATTACAATGTAAATTGGATTTAATGCTATCATAACTCATTAGCAGGGTGCCAGCCATTGTTGTCACTGTGGCTCCAGAACAAAACAAACAAACAAACAAAAAACTAAGCTACCCCCCCCCCCAAAATAAGGCAACAGAACATTTTTTGATGGCATGTCTTGAAGTTTGAAGTTTCAAGACATGCTTTTGCATTGGGCATAAGAATGTTGTGTGTATTTTCAGTATTCTGGATTCCTCTAATGCTTCTGACTACCAGCGTGGAGTCATGTTTAGAATGTTGAACTAGAACTTGGAAAGTCCAGTTTCAAGTCCTAGGATTCTTGGATTTGAGTCCCTGGATGGCCACTCATATTTTCTCAACATGATCTCAACCTGAATAAAACAGAAAGAATGAGGAGATATGCATCCTCTCCAGAGATCATTGTAGAAATGGTAGAATATAAATATGATGACAAGGAAGGAAGGAAGGAAGGAAGGAAGGAAGGAAGGAAGGAAGGAAGGAAGGAAGGAAGGAAGGAAGGAAGGAGCTCCAACCAATATGGTCAGTAGTCAGATATAACAGAACTGTAGTCCAACATATCTAGAGGTTATCAGGTTGGAATGGACTTGTCTATACATTCAGAGTAGGGCTAACTATGTGAAAGGCACAGATGTAGAGAAAGGGCCCAGTGCAACCCAGGTATTTGGACAACCAATTTTAGAAAATGGTTGTATTTAATTGCCTGTAAATATGCAACCTAGTAAAGCTATATACATAGGTGGCTTGTTTTGTTGATGGAACTACTTGCGTATGATTCTTGAGGTCTAGGAAACCCTCCAGAGCAGATTTTTCCAGAGATCACAGGAGTGATACAGAGAGGAAAAGAGGGGAAGAAAGTCCTCTTACACAAGCGGGCATCCCTGAATGTGACACTTGATTTAGGTCCATGTCCTTCACACCTTAGCTTGCAGGATATTAAAGAACATCATCCAGATGTTAACATATAATGGTCTGAATCCTATTGGAAATCTCAACCCATTCAATTAATTGTATGTACATAAGTGCTGACTTGCCATTTAACAACTCATTCAACAAATCTGATCTAGTTGAGACCATCAGTAGAATTCAAGCCCATATTTAGCAGATCATGTGAAGGGCCCATGGCTTTGTGAATGCAGAATTTCTTAGGTTCAATACCAGGGGTGTCTAGTGAAGCAGATAAGATGGAAGTCCTGGAGTGTCATTGCTAGTCTGAGTAGAACATGCTGAGTAAGAGGGACAAATAATCTCATTCTCAAACCAAGAAATAGAGAATGTGTAACAGGGAGAATATCGGATTATTTCAATTACACCTACCAGTGCAGAACATGCAAAATAAGGAGGTGCATGCCAAATACTTTGTGAAAAAAAAATTGATGCTGTAGAGGGGTGTAAAGGCCTGTGCAGGTGTTCTGGAGAACAGGTTCTACACACACCAGCAAGGAAGAAAGTTAATAGCCTTTTAAAGGAATCAGAAATCTAACAACTAATCCTCTAGAATAAAGAAGATGCCATTTCTATGAATAAGATATTAGACATACAGTATGAGAACTGGTTGCATCCCATAATGAACAGTGCTTCATGTCTTTATCAAGCTAGTTATTTACCATCAGTAAAAAATTGTCACTATTTCCAGCATCAAATGGGAAGTGTGTTAGATACTGGGATATACCATATAGCTATGCCACACATAGATTGGTACGTGCACATGCGCGCGCGCGCGCGCGCGCGCACACACACACACACACAGAAGGAATTTCAGGGGGGATTTTAAAAATGAAATATGGCATTTGAAGAGCAAAACAAAATTCCACATACACAGTTACAACTGTGGAAAAATTACATTCTTGCAGAAAGGAATAATTGAGGTGCTTAATGATGACTGAAGCAGTTTAATTCAGATAAAAACAGTACAACAATGCCTTCAATGTGTTCCTATCTCAATGGTGAATATATATAAAATATGAAAGACCGGCAAAGACAAATTGCTTTGCTTTACACTGTTAATAATTAAGAATGATATCTGAAGGAAAAGGGATTGCACAACATGAGGACAATGAAAAATGGTAATGTTGGCTAATCTTGAATATCATTCAGATTTGTCATTGAAGAGCATGTAACTTTCTTTGGATTATACAGAAACTATTCAAATGGGCTAATCTATGCTAAACACTCTATTATTTTTACTTATCCCAATACATGAATTTTTATAACATTGATAAGGGCTCTTAGGGAGGTTTTTTGGCCCAAAGAATCATATATACAGTTGTCAGAAAATATTTCTTTTGCTTATTAATAATATATTCTACAAAATCACTAGCCAAAGGGTATGGCCAAGCATTAGCTCTCCCATTGATAGCAATTTCAGATCTAGTAATAGAATAGTAAGTGCTCCATGGAAATGTACTCTTACAAAAATTGTTTAAAAGGAGAATGGATGCAAATTTGAACTTTATGCAGGGTCAGACTATTTATGATGTGGGATGTCCAAGCACCCTTTTCTTTGGTGAAAAGAAGTCATGGGAGGAGGATTCTCATTTGGATGAATTCCATTTTATTTCAAGAGGGGAAATAAATTCTTTGCCTCCTGATGTTTCCATCATATAAATTATGCCCTTGACATGCCTCTATTGGACAGGTTTGGAAAGTGCATTCCCTGGATCACATGTACTCCCTATTCGTTTATGAAACCCTGGGGGTCCCCCCAACTTCCCAGCCCCATTTGTTAAGAGGATCATTCATCAAATTCCACAACCATTTCCTAAAGCAGTGTTATCTGTTAAAACACTCCCCACCCACCATTACCTGGCAATACTTCCTCATTTTTTCAAAAATCAAATTGGCAGCAGTAGAAAGAAAGAACTCTGCAGACAGAGAATTTTACTTCTGAGTTTATTGTTATTAATATTGATCAAACTCCCCAAAATCTGCACCTCTGATTAAAATTGATGAAATTAACTGCTGATTAGGCTGAGCTTTAAATCATCACAATGACCAGCATCATATCATTATCAAATAACAGAATATTTTAAAAAAAATTAGCAAACAAAAAACAGTGTGACCTCTGTGTACTTGAGGAACATAAAAAGTTGCCCTAGCCTTTTGCAGTAACCCACAAGTGCTGTATGGTACTTCTCCACAGTCCTTCATGGTTAACAGCAGTCTTGGAGGTTTGCTTTTTAGCTCTAGAATTAGCCTACTTCTTTCAGAGCAGTAGAGGCCACAGTCTCATTGCCAATGTTGAATTAAGATTCAACCGCTAGTCCACTTTACTTGTGTACAGACAATGGGGACATACTACCTTGTGCTTTTTCTCAGACAACAAAAAGTCCAGGATCAGCCCTTTACTGGGCCATTACTTGATTTAGAGAACCTGTAGACCCTAACCTGAACTAAATAGAGCTAACATGGTCCTCATGAAAAAACATATTAAAAACTATATGTCTGCATTTAAAAGTCTTCATTAGAAACAAAATTGTTTCATCATATAAACTCTCATACAGCTGGCCATGTATGCATGTTTACCTCTGTATGGTATGTATACTTGTGGAAGTGGTAGTCTCTTGGAGGTCTAGGTAGGTTGGCGTTCTAAAAGTTGTATATTATCTGTAGCAAATGCAATATAATTTAAATTTTAAATGGTGTTTTAGAGATTTTTAATTGTTGAGGCTTTCGGATCAGACTGAGCTGCAATCTGAATGAATAACTGCTAAAATGTATATGTTCTTCTGTTATACTACTGTTAAACTATTTTGATTTTCCATCTTTTTTGTTCTTATTACAACATGCAATTCCATCATGATGGTAACATATAATATTATATAGTTGCTACTTTCTTTTCTTAGGAAAAAAATTGCAGTATCCTTTATACTAACATCTAATTATTGCAATTCATAATCAATTAATAAACATCACCAGGCCTCCTGTTTGACTGAAACTTCATTTCATATTCGGTGAGGATATTCTTGAGTATCCATGCTTATGAGCTTAGAAGCTAGATGGGTACAATTAGAAATGGCTCGTTTTTTAATGTAGATTCCTTCTCCCCACCCTCAAAATGTTGATTACCAGTTTCTACACATGAAGATTAAAATAAAGCTGGTAGCAAAGCTGTACTTGCTTAATATCTGAATTCATTATGCTGAATTATGTGAATTCTTTTTCTTTCCTCAATTCCCTCAAGTGGAAGCCATTAATGCAGTGAGTGTGCGTGCTGTAGCATCTGTGGGGGTACTGATCTGAGTAGTCATACTGAGAAGAAAGCTTTACAGGCTGAAGAGTGAAAAAAGTAATGGCATCATTAAGAGAGTACTTCAAATATATGCTCCTTAATGACTGTGCATCTGCAGTATCAGTTGCAAGCATAGAGCTGCAATGGGGGGCACCCAGAGAAGTTATGTTATTTAACATAGAAGGAACGATGTTACTGAACAAGGCACAGAATCAGAAAGCAAATCTGCTGAAAAGATGAAACCCACTTCTGTGGGATCAATAGCCCTCTTCACTTATTTATAAAGCACGTTGAATGAACATGCAAAGAAGAGATCCTGCTAACTTCACCCCTTCTGACTCCACTTCTGTCTCTCTTCTCATGTGGAGATTGATGAGTCTGGGCAGAAGAGCTTCCCCTGTGTGTGGCTGCTCTCCTTATGATTCAGTCTCTCTTCATATATTGATTCATCATGATTTGCAAATAGGTGAATAGGCTTAGGCCATTTCCGCACTAGACTCTTATAGTGCTATTGTTCCACTTTCAACATCCTATGGAATCCTGGGTTTTGCAGTTTAGGGAGGGGCCTTTTGAAAGTGGAATAATAGCACTTATTCTTAATTAAGCACTTAATATAACAGTCTAGCACAGAAATGGCCTTATTTACAAATAGGCAAATATGCCTTGTTTAGTCTGTTCCAAATTTATTTTTAAGCACATACACAATAAAGATACCATATAAAATCTAAGTGATCATTCTTTGTGGGTCTGCTTTTGTTAACTGTAGGTAAATGTGGATAGGGATGATTCCATATTTTCTGGGCAAAAGATGCTCAGAGAACATGATTTTTGACAAAGGAAGAAAATTGGGAAAAGAGTAAAAAGTGGGTATTTGGACATGGTACTCATTCAGAAAGGTCCCAAACTGAATATTCTGTGAAAAGTACACAATTTTCTCATTTTTCTCCATGGGCCTGAAGAAAAGTTTTGAAATTGCATCTTCTTGTTTGGAAGAATGAAATATGTAAAGATTTACATCCCTTTATCTCACCAGTGAATCAGCTTCATGCCTGAGTGGTTTGCCAAGCAGCTATGAACAGACTGGTAATGTAAGACCAATTCCACGCCCCCTTCCTTTTTAAAAATTTATACAAAGTTTTGTTTGTGCTTCCAAATCCTGATACCCAGAAGGGATTAGAGCTTGGGAACATTCTTCAGAATACAATCCCTAGAATTCCCAGTGACCATGTGTGCAACAAGCTTTGCAAAGGATTACTGGAACGGAGAAGTCAGGGCTGGCATTATTACCTAGAATCTTTGGGGCACTGCCTCAGAATAGGATCCACTAGTAGCTCTTGGCATACCTTAATTTGTCACGCTTATGATTGTCATCATTGGTTTCACAGTCTACCAGGTGTTACTGGTGTTTTGGACCATCCATGATTTGGATTCTACCCAAAGACCTAGGAATCAGTGAGGTACTGTTGGATAGTGTCACTTTTTGTGCTACTGTGACCCTGTCTGTAACGATTCCATTCAGATGTTTTGCCAGTCCATTTGCAATTGCTCCCAGTGCACCTATCACTACTAGAACCATTCTTGTTTTCCCAGAGATGCTGAATCTCAGTTTGTACGTCTTGATAGTTGTTATTTTTTTTCCTTTCTTTGTCTTTGATTCTGCCGTTCCCTAGGATTACCATATCTATAATCCAGGTTTTATTTTTCTGAACAGCATACTATACTCTAATCATTTATCAGTTTGAATGCTGAAGTCCCATAAGATTTTTACACCACCATTCTCAACAACTTTTTCAGGCTTATGTTCCCATCAGTTTGTTGCAGATAATATACATACATACATACATATACATACATATATGTGTATAAATATACATATACATACATACATACATACATATATATTTGCATGTGTGTTCCTGTGAGACAAAGAGCTATGCTCATTTCCACTGATAGGTTCTCCCCTCCCAAGTCAGACAGGCTTCAGCCTAGGATGCCAAAACCTATTAAATAAAGGTGCAAACTCCAAAAACTAATCCTGCATCAGATCAATGCTGGTCAGCTGGTCAACAATAACTGCATCAGATGTTGGAATTCCTGGGCATCAGACAAAAAAAGGGGGGGGCTATATGACTCAGTATCATTTGCTAGACAACCAGGGCAAGTTAGCAACCACAGTGGAAGAAATGGATGACAGCTGAAAACACGTTAATGACGAAATCATATCTTCAAGCAAATCTATCAGCCCTAGTTCACCAAAAGAGGAGATGGAGATGATGACGATGATGATGGTGATGGCTAAGTACTCTAGCCAGCAGTAGGCACCTGAGTCTAGGTGCCTTTTCAATTTCCTACAGCACTGAATGAAATTTCACTCTGGGACATTGTGGAAAATTAAAATGGTTACTAGGCTCAGCCAGCTGGGGTTCCTCAGAATGTTGTTGCCACCTTCTGTAGCCTCACCATCAACACAAAGTAAGCTTCTCTGATGTCAAATTGTGAAGGACCCCTCCCCCAAACAGACTCCCCAAAGCAGCGTACTGATATGTAATACATTTTAATTATTGATGACAACATGATTTTAAATATTATTGTTCACCGTCACTATCTGGAACAGCATGAGTTAACATTCAAAATAAGTAATACTTTAAAACCAAGGGCCTTTCCACACTCCACTGTTATAGTGCTATTATTCCATTTTCAACATCCTGTGGAACTAAGACCAAAGAGCTTTCTGGCTGAGAGTTCTAAATGTTCCTCCCTAAACTGTAAATGCCAGGATTCCATAGGATGTTGCAAGCAGAATAATAGCACTATAACAGAGTAGTGCAGAAAGGCCCCAAGTCCGTCCTTTTAAAAATCCAGATCCCAATCCTAAATCTCTCCTTTAGCCTGGACAACCCCTCCCCCCGCTATTTAAGAATCTGTTGATGAGATGGAGCTATTTCTGTATTAACATATTTTTGTCCACTGACCACCCCCTTTTCCTACTGCTTCTGCTGTTTCTTTACTACTGTATTATATCATGACCAGCCGCCATATTGGTACATCAAATGAAAGAGCAAAGAGATAACTTAGAAGGAAAAACTGGGCCAATAAGCGCTGCTTCCTTCATTTCCTGTCTCCACCAGCAGCCCTTTCATTTGCGTCAGGGGTGCCAGCAGCCCTATCGAACGTCGATCCTGTATCAGTTTTTAGCAGCGTAGCTAATATGTGGCATCTTGGATGACAGAAGCTCAGCTTTATACATCATTCAGCTTGCAAAAGCAGTATAGCTTCAGTTCCTTAATGGTGTCATTTTGGCTGAATGCTATTAACAGATTACCCCTGCCTAGGGCAGTGGAGCATGTGCGGCCGAAAGATAACCTTGTGTTCGTAATTTAATATTAACTGTTTTCTCTATAGTACCTCTTTCCAGTACATTAACAACAAACCAATATGGTCTTGTCCCCTGAGGTCATATTCTTGAGCAAAAAATAATAATAAAAAAATGGATTACATGATAGCAAGTTCCTGAAGATTTTCCAATGGAGTATTACAAATCGCTCACTGCCTGCCTGGCAGAAATTTGGGGGTGGGGGCAGGGAGGGAGGGAATAAACAGGCTTAGATTCAATCAAATTTAATTCCTCCAATTTAGCTTTACCACACTTCAAAGGGTGCTCTTATTAATGTCTCGGTGAAAAAAAAAATTAACAGTAATTTCCCTTCCTTACACCGAAAGCTTCCAGTTGTGTTCAACACAGTGAGATCAAGAAACTCCTCTCTCCCTCTCTCTCTTTTAAAGTGAATGCTCTGACACAGTTTGATATAAAAGTGTAAGCCATTTACAGAAAACTCTTTATGGAATTTTCGTCCTATTCCATTCCCGGGAGCTAAATTTATATCATGCATTAGCTATCATAGCGCGAGAGTATTAGTCTTTCCCCTTTGCAAGCCGTTCCGTGCAGTCGGAGGGCCCTATCGCTCTCTACCACTCACATACACAAGCATTACTGGTTTATCTCATCTTCTGGAGCAAGTACTTGGCCCAATTCATTCCTTTAGGCTACTTTACTAATAACCTATTTCTTATCAGGGCCTCTCCACCTCAGCTTGTGATCAAAGACCCAATTAATGGAACGGAGAAAGGTGAAGCATTCAAATAATGGAGACAGCTGTTTTTCTCTGTTAGAGAAAATCCATTTGTATTGTTATCGCCAGCTCCAAGTTCCGCAGCCCCTGTTTAATTCAGTCGCTGTCTATTTCTGCTGATGATTAAAAAAAGGAAGGAAGAAAGAAAAGACACAATGAACTCTGAAGAGAATGGCAGAAATATCACTGTATTTCAACTTGGCCTGGGTGTTATCAACTTGAAAGTGAAAAATACAAGCAGATAAGAAGAAGGAATGTCCAATAAAGACCACGTCAACTTTTTTTCACTTTCAACCTTGCATTCTTTTGTCACTTTCTCCGTAGCTCTTTCCCTCCACCCGCCCCCCCAAAATTCTTATACATGGTCTAGGTCAGCTGTCAGAATCAGAGGAGCAGAAGCTGATGGTATCTTGAGTGCGACATCAATTGAAAAGTAATTACAGAAGGGAAATAATCATAATTGGTTGGCATGAATAATATTTGGGAAGAGGCAGAGCCTTTTAAACATTTTTTTTGCCTTGAAAAGCTGGGAGCTAAGTCAGCTCTTTCAGTTTATCCATTCCTGGATCAAATAGCTTCACGAAATGATAAAAAAGGACACATGCTCAGTAGATGGGACCCTCTGAAAATTGTGTTGCTTTGTTAGTAACATTTTCATAGCCATGTTTTTTTTTAAAGTCTCTGGATTATTTTTTGGTTACCCTAAAACAGAGTAGAGATTGTGTAGCCCACCAAGTGCCATTGGACTTTAAATGGCCCCAGCCAGTATAACTAGTGGTGAGAAAGGGTGGGTGTTACAGTTCTATACACATTCTCCATCCCTGAGGTAATAGGTGTGCAGTCTAAGAATCCTTCACTGAGCCTTGCATACACAACTGCAGAACTTTCTAGCTCACAATATTTTTCCTAGCCTGGCAAGATACATATAGTGCTGTACCCAGTGCTGTCAGTACCATGGCTTCCACACACACAAGTGGAAGGGGGACAATCCCGCCTCCTCCTGCAGTCTTCCCTATATGTCCTAAGAATTTCAAAAGCCTACTCCGTGACATGGGGAGTTGGAGGATTTGTTGCTGTTCTTGGATTTCAGCAGCTGTTTCTAGGATTGCAAACTGATTAAAGAAATACGGCCTTTTCAGATGACACAATTATAGTGCTACAATTCCACTTTAGCTATCATGGGGCACCATCCTATAGAATCCTGAGATTGACAGTTTAGAAAGGGGTGCTTAGAATTCTCAGGGTGGAATTTGTAGTTTATTGAGGCACTAGAGGATTCGATAGGATGTAGCCATGGCTGTTAAAACAGAATCATAATTTTAGAAAAGACGTGCCCCTTTCTAGACAGGAAGGAATTTCCTTTCTAAAATAACGCTTGCTATTATGTGTTCTTATAAATTCTCATATAGGGGTGGAAGAATTATTCAAAGTCATTTGTTTCTAGGTTGAAAAACGGGTTTCCCACCTGTCAGGAACTCCCACTGGGAAGAATTATAGACCAGTGAGAATTTGTGCAAATTTCTTTTGTTATTTGGGATCTCAAGTGCTGTGTAGGAATTATTCTGCAGAGAAAACCATGTGATTTTAAGCAAAAACTTCAAAATGGATTTCCTGTGCACAAAACAGAGAAGAGAGGGTGCACAAAAGACACACAGTTTTTCTCTGCAGAGTAATTCCTGTGCAACACTTTGGTACCTTTGAGTCTGGGAAGAATACTTCAGAGGAATATTTCTTTTCTCTTGCATCAGGGAAACAAAAACAAAAACAAGCTACTTTAATTATTCATTTTTGCATGTGAGGACAAACAGTCAAAGACTTAAATCCCTGTTCATATTTACATTTTAAAAAAAATCTGCTGTAAGACTGATCTAGAGCACCTGTTTACTCAGGAGCTGTTTGTTTCTAATCATCTGACCAGTTAATGTTTTTACATTAATCCATCCAATTTATTAATCAGTTTAAAAGAACAGCAAAAAACAAACTCTTTTTCCTTTTTTCTGAAACTTCTGTGCCTGGGAGCATGGAGATTATTCAGGGTCAAAATAGATGTGGAGCAGGTGTTCCATGTTGGATCTACAAACATAGGGCCTTTCTGCCCTATGTTGTGGTGCTATTATTCAACATCCTGTGGAATTCTGGGGTTTGTAGTTTACTGAGGCCAAAGAGCTCTCTGACTAAAAAGTCTAAATGCTCCTCCCTAAACTGCAAACCTCAGGATTCCATAGGATGTTGAAAGTGGAATAATAGCACTATAACAGTGTAGTGCAGAAAGACCCTTAGTTTGTAGCTTATTTGGTGGCCTTGTTCAATACAGGCAGCTGGCTACTTATAAACCTGGATTAGTTTATATTTTTATGTGCGTCCTTTGCTAAGGAAACCTGTGGTGAGACTTTTGAACAGGCCAGGCTTTGAAGATACTATAAATCTGTTGGATCTCTACAGCTCCCGCCCAACACTCCATCAACACACTGCTACTTACCTTTCCTAGGGTAGATTTTTCTGGGCATACTAGTGGGTCTTCACCAGCATGAGTGTTGCTTTGATGTTGGGCTTTTCACTGATGCAACAGCATGTATAATACATTCTAACATAATTCGTCCAGCCTTCTACTGTCAATAGAACTGTGCCCTAAATAAGTATTTTTCCATACTTCCTTGACCAGTTCCCTTCCACTGTGTTTGTGGGGGAAAATCACAGATAATTTGTGATAATTGCACGCAGTGAGGTTGGTGGAGACAGGTGGGGAATTAAAGAAGGGAAGATGTTTTATGCATTTGCAAATGAGATGAAAACTGGGATGGAAGGAACCATAAATCAGTATTCAGAACACTTTAGACCCTAAGTCATTTTTGGAAAAAAAAATCAGATACTTGCAATGTGGTTTTCACTCCCTTTATTTTATATTCCTTGAAAATAAATTTAGTTGAATTAAGTGACATTATCTGCATTCCACAGGTGACTGTGTTTGTATGTATCTTCAAGTCACCTGTCAAGTTAGGGCTCATGAATTTCATAGGGCAAGGAATACTCAGAGGAGGTTTTGCAAATTCCTGCCTCCGAAATACAACGTTCAGCAGCTAGTATTCATTGGCAGTCTCCCATCCAAATACTAACCAAGGTTGATCTTGCTTGGCTTCCAAGATCAGGCAGGATCTGGTGCCTTTATGGTATTTAGGCCTGATTCTACTGTATCTTCCTATTATTGAAGGTGTGCCAAGCCAGTAAAGCAAAATATATGCCTGATCTCAAAGAATATCTACTAGAGTATCCAGGTCTAGCTGTAAATTCCCACAGACATAACAAAATGTATGGAAGCAAACCTAATTTTATGAAGCCTGCAAAATGGAAAACAGTGAAAATGTTAAAAACCAGAATTAGGAGCTTGTCATCCCCCCCTGAGATTCACTTGTCCAAGCTACTGGAATATTGTACCATGATATATTTATTGGAACATTGTACCGTGATATAAAATATGGACTTTTTCCAGGGTGCAAAGGGCCCTCTTTGAGAAAAAAGGGTGTCAAACAATGTGCAGATAAGAAAAATGATGCTTAATGTGTCTGAAGATAATTTGAGGTAAAGATTTTGAGATGTAATTTCACTTCATTTGCCTCTTTACTAGATAACAATATCAGGGACTGGTGTTAGATGCCACAACTCATACTCTATGTACCTGTTGTAGCAACAATATTCCTAATTGTCCATTTGCAAACATGCATGCACACACGCAAAATTAACAATTCAAGCACATGTATTTCCTAGTAGTATTCAAAGAAGAATAATTAAGGTATTTTGAAAAATATGTCTCTATCTGTGCAGGCAAGTGGAATGTAGTAGACGGGGTATCGTGATAAATCTGGACCACACATACAGCCTGCGGTAATGTAGCAATCATGCAGACCCACCACTTCAATATCAAGATAACCTGGGTAAACAAGGTTTGCCAGCAATAGTCCTGTTCACATGATTCTCTCTTTGCAAAATCAGTGGAGGAAGACCCCATGGACACCACTAGTTTTCATTTACAGCTCCCAGTTGAAACACTTTTGGTCACACCCACCTGGAATACTGTGTCCAGTTCTGGGCACCACAGTTCAGGAAGGATATTGACAAGCTGGAACATGTCCAGAGGAGGGTGACCAGCTCTCAGTTGTCTGTCTGGTTGGTTGAAGAACTTAGGTGTAAAGAAGAGTATGAGACTCCCAGAAGTGCTTAAAGAATGTAAATTGTTACTCATCAATGGTTGCTTAGTAGCCTTGGGCATATCATTATCTCATAGCCTAAATGAAAACCTATGATGATTTTGTGCTAGATATTGAGATTAGGCCATAGCTTCCACAATCTGAAGAAGTAGGGGAAGTGCTTGTGAACAAGAAATGGCAAGAAGCAGTCAGTGATGAATGTGGCGCTTTTTGCACCTTACCTGTTCCGGGCAGTGTGAGGATCCTGGCAGTGGATTTGCCAGGAGGAGAGCATGATGGGAGTGCTCCCCTCTGCACCAGCTGCCTCCAGCATCCAGGAAGCACAATGGCTCCATCTCTTCCTGCTGCAGTGCAGCTGGATACTGTCCCAGACTGCACTGGAGTAGGAAGCACAACCATCGCACTTCTGGACCCTCCGCACAACAGGTAAGTGTGGGATGGTGGTGCAATCACAGGTCATTGATGGGGAAAACCTGTCAATGATTTAATCCATGATCGTGCTGCCTGTGGACAGGAGAAGGACAGGACCATAACAACATCATGTGTAACTGTCACACTATAGTTCCCATCCTTTTCCCTTCCCTATGCTGGGATGCTAGCATCTTGTGAAAAGGGCCTATATTAATTATTATACACTAAGTATCTTCAGCATGTTCCTCAGGAGAACCAGACACTGAAGAGCCATATTTAGGTAGCCCATGGATCACCTGTCTTTCTGATTCAGTAGACCTAGATGTTTACCTCTAGGTACATCTTCTTGCTTGGAGGAATAGCTTAGTTCCTGCTTCTCCTCTGCTGTTCTAGTGACTTAGGACAGCATGCATTAAACAAAATCCAGACCAGAAGATCTATGGCACATTCATATTTATGAGTAACAAACACTGGTGTGCATCTTCTTATAATGTGGTGGGTTTATGTGGAGAGTTTCTATCTTGGGAAGACAGAAGTCATGATTTAGTTAGAGACTTGCTAGGTGTTCACAAAAAAGTTCTTTATAGGCCCTGTGTATCGCACATATGACATTTGTGTCTGCACAGAATATGTTCAGCTCTTTCTCCACACCATTATCTGTATCAAACTACACATTACATAGGAGATAATTAACTTGATCTTCTCATTTTTGTTTAAATAAAAATGTATCTCTGTGTGAATATTTTACCTACTGTGGCAGGAAAGAGTGTGTATTTAACCCCCACACTCCCTGTAGCCTGATCAATAGCACAGGATGCAATCAAGATGGAAGAAATGCCTCTCCATTCTGCTCTAGGCAACTTTGTAAAACATTCTTTATCCCTAATAGTAGAGCATCCAGTTAAGGATCTCCCCCACAACAAGACATTTTCTATTGTCCCTTTCAATTTCCTATTTGTATAAAAGGAATTATCAAGAATTATTCCAGAGATTTTGGGGGAAAGTAGTAAAAGAATAAACTGAGAAGTCTACTGCAGATTTAAAAATGCTGTATGCCTGATGAAAAACAATAGCAGTGTGAAACTTCCCAATTTCCACCCCAAAGGCAACATAAACATTAAATAGTAAGGCACCATAGGTAAACAATTTGTGTATGCTTGCCACTGGCATATCTATTTTAGTACAGAGTGCAGTAAATTTTGCTATAATCCTCTCAAGTTCACCTCCACTGAGTTCCTCTGGTTTCTGTTGGTTTCACCTGGGAGAGCTAGGAATTAATAGACAGAACTGTTGACTCTTATCTATTTTTTTCAGACTAGGAAAACTGAAAGTTAAGCTACTTCACTGGCATCAGTGAAAATATATTAGTATGAATGCAGACCCAGTTTCTCTATTTAAAAAAAAATAGATGCTGGCCTTACCAGTAGAACACAATGTATGCAGATATTGAGTCACAGCATAGGATTGGCTCAGACATTCAAAAATGTTACAAAAGGGTGGCCCAGATATACGGGATCTGTTATTATGGGTCCCTTGTTAACTCATTACTGAAAGCAAGTCGTGGTATTTTTGGTTAGTGCATTGAACCTAGAGTTGGGAGATATCATTTCAAGTCCCTACTGAGTCCTGGAACTCACTGGGTGACTTTGAATTACTCATTCTCTCTCAGCCTACCTCATGGTGTTCTTCCAGGGATAAAAGTGACAGGAGGAAGAGGCATGTTTGTGGTTTGTGAGCTCATTGGCTAAGAGGCAGAATTGAAATTTGAATAACTACCTCATAAATAGAACAGTTGGAAGATGGAACACTTATTGGTTTTCCTCCCACTGGTGAAACCAAACTGGAATGTTACTTTTTGAATAGTGATTCATTGTGTTACTTGTCAGAGCATTGAAAAAAATGTTAACGTGAAATGAATGTTTTCAAAGCATAACTTTTGCACTGCTTGTTGCACTGCTTGTTACATCGCGTGTTAGTGCTTAAGTATTTTTTATTTTTTTCTGCCTGTAATAACGGTCTCATGGTGCTCATTTGGATGCTTTCTTTCGGTGTTGAAATCCATGATGCCTTTTTCAGTCTTTTCTGGTTACGACAGGGAATATGGTTACCAGCCACCTGTATTTCCTGGATGTGAGTGGCTGCCAGTCCTGTAGTCATTTGAGAATGTGGCCTTGCTAAGTCAAGTTAAGGATTTTGACATTAGCCTACCCTGCAACATTTCACAGATGAAACCCAGGACACTGTGGTCAAGCAACATCAGAATATGGACAAGATGGCAAAGGTTAGCAGTGAGGAAGAACACACAAACTAGACAGGCTGCTACCATTTGCTTTTGCTGAGCCCACTGGGAAGGGCAAGACCCCCCCCCTCTTCTGTTGTCCCTGCTGATACTTTTGTACTTTGAACTCACTTTGCAGCAATTGAAATAAGTGGAGGAAAGTGGGAGGAGAGAAAGTGGGACATTTTAAAAGCAGCTGATGTCAGAACAGTAATTGGAATTCTCCCTAACAAATTCGTTCAGTTGGAAGAGTAAATTTAGAACCAGTGTTCCCTGCTATTTAGAGCAATGGGAGAACCATGTTTTACAGCAGATTAAAATCCTGTGATAGGTTTACTTTAGGATTGCCCTAACTCAGAAATGACGTGGAGGCACACCACAACAAAAATAAAAGAGAACAGAACAGCACAGCTACCTTGCATATTAGAGTAAGCACTAATGAGTAATGAAGAGTATCTCTTGTTACACCAAGAGCCTGATAATGTTTTTAGTCTTTTAGTTAGCTTCAAACTAGGGATGGGCCAACCGAATCCTCGAATCCTCAAATCCTGGGTAAGGATTCGAGATTCCCGAATCCGAATCCCTGTGCCAAAATAGGCAAACGGAATCTTTCGAATCCGCCTACCAAATAGATTGTTGGAGACTGGGATGCCTGAAAACTTGGGAGACCACACATACAAGGGAAGATAGTAAGATATTTAAATTGAACATTTCATATTTAAGTTGAGTACTTGACTGGAAGCTACGGGCTTGAGATTTCAAGGACAGCTGAAACATTACTTTGCCTAGCTCCCTTGCAAACCTCTTTCAGACACAATTCTGGGATTTGGAGTTTTACAAGGTGTCACAGCCTTCTCTGCCAAAGTGTACTAGCACATCAGCAAACTACAAACCCCACAATGCCAGAAGGAGCTATGCAAAGAAAAGCCAGTTTTGACCAGGATTATCTCTTTACTGTAGTGTGTGGCCCTGTTTACACAGGCAGGAAAATGTGGGATTAATCTACATTTTCCTGCCTATGTAGAAAGGGCCTGCATGTCATTTTCAATCTGGGGAGATCCTGAGGCAAAACTATGACAATTGTCCTGGCCAGATTTCTTCAGAGGGAGGTTTGCCTTTGCCTAGGCTTTTGCTAAGGCTGAGAGAATGTGTCTTGTCCAAGATTATCCTTCTTTCCCTTGCTTTTTAAACTCTTTTTTAAAAAAGGATTCAAAAGATTTGAGATTCATGAGATTCGTGGATTCCCAGAACCTTCCAGGGATTCGGATCCAGATTTGGATTCAGAAAATTCTGGATTTGTCCCATCCCTACTTCAAATACATGCTGTTGCCACCCACTGCTTGAGAAACCAAGGAAGAACAAGGCAATGGCAATATTTTTAATTCATTAGTCCCAATCTCTGGCTATGCATGAGCTATTACCTAGAGATCTGCTGGTTCTTACCTCATTTGCTTCATAGATCTGCCTCTGCATGGTTGGTCCTGCTGTTCTGAGTGGAGAAAAGAAAATTTCAATGTGGAATGGAAGAACTGAGTGAGCCATTTTTTAATTTTTTTTATTAAAAGTCAATTCTTAAAATGTTTACATTAGCATCTTTTTGAATATAACATATAACATTGAAGCCAGGTTAGCCTGATTATATGTAGCAATTTACAACAGAATAGGGGAAAATGTAAATAAAAAAAAGATTAAGATCTTTCACGAGGACAGATTCCAGATAATGTGGGCTACCACCAATATAGAGATCCTGAAGGCCAAAATGGAAATATACCTGGTAGCTCAAGAACTAGAATGGAAGGGATTTTTGCAGATTGGAAGAGCTAGCTTTGGCTCTTTCCACAGGATGCTGTTGTCCTGGCATGGGGATGGGAGAGGTGTGGGACCGTGACAATGCTCTTGCATGATGTCATCATGGTCCCATCCTTCTCCTGTTGACAGATGGCACAATCATGGATTAAATCATTGACAGGTTTTCCTCATCAATGACACATGATTGCACCACTATCCTGCACTTACCTGGTCTGTGGAAGCCCTGGAAGTGCAATGGAGGCAGTTCCTGCCCCAGCATAGCCTGAAAAATTGCCCAGCTTCACTGCAGAAGGAAGAAGCATGTCCATCACACTTCCTTCGGCAAGGAGCTGGTTTGGTGTGGAAGGGAGTGCTCCTGCTGCACTCCCTTCCTGGCGGAGGCACTGCCAGGATCACCACCAGATGACGACAGATCCAGGTAGGGTGCAGAAAAGGCTGCTGTCTTCTCCATGTTGGAGGGGAGACAAAAAAAGTGATAATGCTTGTGGAAGAGATCCATCCTTCTTTTCTGCCTGCCCTGGCATACTTCACAGCTGGAGATAGTGGAAAGATGGATTCAGTTTGCACTTTAGTGCAAACCTATTTAATTTGCACTCCCCAGGCCAGTATTTGAACCCAATGACAATCATCCTTTGGTATTCACACTTTTCTGAATACTGCAATGCAGTTCTCAGTTTTTTTTTAAAACGAGTATATTATGAGATGGGTATTATTAAAAATCACTTGCAAAAATGCATAAAATAAGCAAAATTCCACACATATTAGGGGAAATGTGCAGAAGAATGTGTATAAAATATTTCATTTAAAAATGTAAACATATATGCTCTACCACTGAGTTCTGGTTGTCCCCTCAAACTCTCCCACTGAAGATGAAAACATTACAATGAAACCAGGAGTTTCCTTCTTTCCTTCCTTCCTTCCTTCCTTCCTTCCTTCCTTCCTTCCTTCCTTCCTTCCTTCCTTCTCAATAATGATTGTCCTAAGAATGAATAATAATTCAATTTTCTTAGTGGGATCCCTATGGAATCTGAAGGTTTCAAAAATGTATCTATTGCTAAACTAAAAGCATATTAATATTTACTGCATTTGGGTACTCTTACATGCAACTCTTCCTTGCACACAGTATAGCTTTAGTTGTCCAAAGGACTGTTAACATACACTTGGGACAGTAATTAGCTTTGCCACAGGTCTGAATCCCCTCCCCACTCCTCTTAATGCTTAACATTTATGCTTCATCCAAAGTGTTCTAGCCTTGTAAGAGGGTCAGTCTTCCCGCTAAGGTCAGTATATGCAATGCATTTTTAAGTGCAGTCAGTCCGAGCTGCTCACTTAAGAGACTTTGAACATCGTTTTGCAATAGCCTGGCTCAGAAATAATTTATACAATCAATTAAAGAACATTATCAAGGGATGATTTGACAACTGTTGCCATGCCAACCAGCACGGCACATAGCATTTCAATGTTCAAAGGCTGCACCTGGTGATAGACATAGCATATTTTGAGGGCCCTGACAGAATCGCAGATGTCCAAAGGTGTGGCAGAGACATGATTTAAAAGCCTGATGTGATGCCATTTTTACTGGCGAAAGGGTGTTGATGGCATGTTGTTCACTCCCTCATTACAAATTCTGTCATTTTTAAAAAAACTCCTAGCTGAAATCTGGAAGTGAGAATGCACTTTGCAGGCTGAGAAAATATGATAGCAAAATGGATGATGCTCATTTACAGCCTGAGATAATTAAAAAAAATGTGTGTGCCAATGTGTTTATGCAAAGCCTGTTAATCAACCAAAACTTCACCATCTTTAAAGGGCTCGTATTCCACACTTTGATATTAATATCTGAAGTTCTGGCTTGCAAATAGTTTTGGATGCATTGAACTAAAAAACCTGGGGATGGTTGTTTCAGTTTCTTTTCCATCAGAATTAATTAAAATTTGCAAAATTTAAATGTGAGAAAAAGATGAATTGACAGATTTGCCTATCCCTGCAAGAATATTTTCCTCTCAGCATGAGACTGTTTTTTGGAGTCTGCTTTACTGAATTTGTTAATCCAGTCTTGTTTCCTAGAGCATTTACCTACCACTGGTGAGTTATGCGTGAATTTAGCATTTTTTATCGCTGATTCTTCTCAAAGGTAACTTTCCAGTGTCTGATCTTCATGGATTTTTTTTCTTTTTTGTAATATTTTAATCTACTTCAAACTTAATAAGAAAGTAGAATATCTAAATAAGTAGATGGATAAACCACAAATGTGCATGTATGTATATTTTAAAAGAGCCAGGCTTCAGTTTTAATAATAAATTATATATGCCCATACCAACACAAAGAGAAAGAAGAAATGGTGCAGAGTTACTTGATACATTACACAAAGGTAAACAATCAGGAGACCCAACATACTGTGGTGGTCTGAGTGTTGAACTAGGACACCTTATATATTTAAGCTAAGCACTAATAAGTAAAATAATAAGCAGTGCAACAAGGATCAGAAAAGTTACCTTTTAAAAATAGTAACATTCTAATGTGTCTGCATATGAGATGACCATTAGGTGCTTCACTTCCCAGCTGTTATATTTATTAGCTAAGAATCATTGCTGTGTAGTGGACTAAGATTCTGGGAGACCAAGATTCAAACCCTGCTCAGTGCTTGGAAACACACTGGGTGACCTTGGGCCTGTCATGCTGTCTCAGCCTCAGAGGGAGGCAAAGGTGAAACCCCTCTGAACAAATCTTGGCAAGAAGATCCTAGGAAAGGATCGCTGTAAGTCAGAGCCCATTTGAAAACACATCAACAACAAGATACGGTGTTGCAAGACTTGACTGCATACAGAAACGATAAAGATAAATGAAGATGCCCAACAGGAATTCAGGTAGCACAGCATTTCAGAGAGTCTTCTTCAGACACAGTAATGCCCAAACAGAAAAATAAAATGTCCCACAGCTGTGTATGGCATTGGCCACAAGCTCAGAGAAACCTCTGTCACAAATAGGATGAGAAGCCTTCTGCTGCCTATAAGAAAAGAGGTATTACTGTGCTAAATCTCTTGAAGGAACATGAGGTTTGAATATCTGAACATTATTTCAGGACTGAAAAAAATAAAGTAACAGAGGCTCTTTTGGTTACTCCTCTGTTGGAGAATATCCATAGCTAGAATCTATTTTGTTTTATTTTACATTTGTTAGAGACGGAAAAAATGCTAAATCAATATAGCTGGAATGATTACAATCTTTACAATTACAATTATTAGAAGGAGGCAGAATAGATAGATTCAAATTTGGAAATATTTTTTCCTCAGGGCTTGAATTTGGATTTTGAACTTGTATTGGGCAACTGTGCGGGAGGCAAAAGCAATTATCCCCCATAGCCCTTAGCATTGCTTCCCAAAGCTACATCATTTTTGGTTTCCATTTTGGGCCAGTTTACAGCTTGAAATAGGTAATCCCTGGATACTGAGAGGAGGTGGATTCTGGAGGAGTTAAACCACTACCTTTGCAGGTAGTTCATTTTGGGGCTATTTTGGAGAGAAAAGTTGCCTGAAAAAAAAAAGACTCAAGGTAGTATCAGAGAATGGTAGAGGCAACAAAAGTGGTTTTGGGGACTACCTGGAATGGTTTTTACTTTCCCCAGGCCTGCTCTCTCTCTATATATGTATGTTCTGCTTGTTGGAATGGAGATCACCCATGGGACAAGATGGAAATGGAAGTCAGCTGCTTCCCAAGTGACAGGGGAACAGACCCTTATTGATTGCAAAGGCTGCTTCCTGGTAAGTGGGGATGGAGGGTGGCCCAGGATTCACAATGTAGCACCATAATTACTGTGTTCAGGCATCCCTAAATCCCATACAGGATTCTGGATAACCATATCACCTTTCTTTGTGGGCTTGTTCTGCAACTTTTTAGGTAATTGCATACCATTTTCTCCTCTACTATTGACTGTGTTGGTTGCTCTTATTATATGTACTTCAAAGTTCTCTCTCCCTCTGTCTGTCTGTCTGTGTGTGTGTGTGAGAGAGGGAGGGAATGTTTCTTTTCCACTGAGTGGGCACATGACATTTGCTATGAAAATAAAAGCCCATAACATTTTAAAATAAATTGGTATAGTATAATTTGTGTACAAATTATAGTTCCTTTCACACATTGATTTACCGGTTTCCTTCTTTTTGATTTTGTCTTCAATAAACAAAGCAATTGAGATTTTTCAGATTGATCCATAACTCTATATCTATAAGATATTGTGCATTTCTACTTCTATAATCACAAAATCTGCTTAAGGGATCCAAGAGGATCATGTTTTAACTGTGCTCCTTGCTGCAGAAATTAGCTGAACATTGAGGTCTCAGGCCTTCTAAGGTTTTAAATATTATTGTCATATTAACAATATATTGGCAGCCAGTCCAATTTGTTCAGAACAGGTGTTACATAATATCTGAATGGCATTCCAGTGAGCAGTCTACCTGCTATGTTTTACACTTCTTATAGTTCCCAATTATCTTCAAGGACAGTCCTGCATAGAGTGCATTGCAATACGCTAATCAGGAAGTTACTGGTTAACAGACTACTGTGCCTAAGTTATTGTTGTCCAGTGAAGGCTGTAGCTGGTAGATCAGTCAAAGCTAGCCTCAAGATCTCTGAGCCACTGAGTCTATCCAGGTCTCTGGTGACCAGGATGGATGTAGGAGTTCTCCCAGACTATGTACCTGCTCCTTCAGGGGGAATGTAACCTCATCTAGGGCAGGTAACCTACCCAATTCCCATACTCAAGAACCAGCAATCAACAGAGCCTCCATCTTATCAGGATTCAGCCTCAGTTTATTGATGCTCATCCAGTTCATTACAGCATCCAGGCACTGCTCCAGCACCTCCATAACCCTAGTTGATTCTGATGACATACTGACATACAGCATACAGATGGCACTGAACCCCAAAATTCCTAATGACCTTTCTCAGAGGCCTCATACAGATGTTGAACAGCAGGGGAGACAAGATGGAACCCCGTGGTCATCCCACAACACAATAGCCATGGAGCTGAGCAGGATTCTTGGAACTGACCTTGCAGATAGGAGTGGAGCCATTGTAAAATGGTGCCTCTTACTCCCATACGCCAGAGCCAGTCTAGTGAGATACCATGATCAATGGTATGAAAAGCTGCTGAGACATCCAGGGGGATCAACAGGGTAGCACTCCTCCTGTTTTCCCCCCAGGTTGTCAGTCAGAGCAACCAAGACTGTCTTGGTACCATAGACTTGCCTGAAACTAGACTGAAATGAGTCCAGATAATCTGGTTCTCTGAGAACATCTGAAGCTGCCCAACTACCACTTATTCAACCACCTTGTACGAATATGAGATATTAGTGATAGGATGGTAGTTATCAAATATCATGGGGTCCAGAGAGGTCTTCTTCAGGAGAGGGTGCACTACAGCCTCCTTCAAGAGAGCAGGCACCTCCCCTTGATGTAGCGAGGCATTTACTACCCACTGGACCCACCCAATCAATCCACATTTGCTAGATCTTTAAGAGCCAAAATAGGCGAGGGTCAAGACTACATTTGGTAGAACAACCAATGCAACTGTCTTGTCCACATCATCAGACAACATCAACTGGGGACTGATCCCAAGAAAATTGACTAGATGGTGCACGTTCTAGAATCTGCTATAACTGTGCCATCAATTTCTGAATGAATAGAAATGACTTTCTGCTTGAAATACCTGGGAAATTTATTAAAGCAGGCAACCCACTGTTCTAATCCCAGCTTTTCTGAGCCTGATCCTTATAGGCTGTTCACCAGCTGTAAAAGTTCTGCTGGATGGTGTGCTGAAGATAGAATAGAGGACTCTGTTTCTGCTCATTGAGATGGGAATCACTCATAAGAAGGGTGAAAATGGCAGTGAGCTGCTTTCCAAGTTAAAGGGAAACAGACTTCCATCGACTGCAGTGGCTGCATCCTGGTAAGTAGGGACTGGAAGAGGTCACTCTGGAATTCTGTGTGTAGCACCACATCTGTAGTGTTTGCACACACATAAAGACCATATAGGATTCTGGCCAATGACTTCAATTACTAAAATGAAATGAGCATAGCTGTCCATCTATGGTAGTTATCAAACTACCATAGGATTCCTTTACCAAGGATTCCTTTAAAGCATAGTTACTATATTTTTTGCATCAATACTCCTAAATTTTCATCTTCATCTTCTTCTACATTCCTTATTGTCTAAATCTCAAATTTGTTTCATCTTGTTTATGAAGAAATTCTCAAATGTCCTACCACAAATTAATGAGACAAATGCCATTTCTGCATTAGACTGTTATAGTGCTCTTATTCCACTTTCAACATCCTATGGAATCCTGGGGTTTGCTCAGGCCAAATTCAATTGGTATGGCTATTTTCAGCACAGTGAAGACTGCTGCACCTGTCTATCATAGAGCTGTTAAAAATAAGGACCTGCCAGGAAAAAGTTGTGGAAACGTTAATCCATCACCACACGTGTTTTTAAAAATACATGGATTCAAACCAAAACTTTTAAGGGCTGAGAACTCAACAACCTCTGCTTGGACTGATGAATCTTTCCATTTTACTGTTCCCCACATTTACACTGTTTTTGGATTTTTTTTTTAATTTAAAAATTGTACCAAATGAAATTCTCACCCATCCCTACTAAGAGTAGGGATGAGCTGTGTTACACTCAATGCTATGCTTTCAATTCTCTAGGTGTTTGTGTCCCAGGAAGGCTCACTAATAATCAAGGATTCCTTTAAAGCATAGTTACTATATTTTTTTGCATCGATACTCCTAAATTTTCCCATTGCGCTACATAATTCAGGTAGCCAAGCCATCCCTTTCCCTACTTCAGGGTCATCTGAGAGATACCGCTGTGTGAAAAGAGAACCAGAAGGAAGGAGGCAGGCAAAGACACCAATAAATGCTTACTCTCTCCATCCAACTGAGAGGGGCCATGCAGGCCAGGTACCCTGTCACAGGAAACCAGAAGCAGGAGGGAAGCAAGTGAAATCTCAAAAGCACTTTTGGATCAGTCGGAGCAGTCTCTCCATAGCCATATAAGATTTAAAGGCTAGTAAAGAAAAGCCATGCATGTTTTCATTAAACACAATGTACAGAATTACTATTACAATCTGAGGCAATTGTAATTCTATCAATCACTCATGGACATTATCTGTTTCAGAGTTCATTGATGGGCCTCAGGTGGTCCATGAAGCAGGACATTGAAAAGCCCATTTTTCTAGAGAAGTGTCCCATAATTGTCATCATGTTCTGTGATCCCAAAAAGACTAAGAGATATTGACCTATTGTATTTCTTCCTAGTCCTTTCTCAGAAGAACTTGTATGAGCACTTCATCTCCATATGATTGAAATTCCTGATATTTTTTCTGTTTTCAGAGTGCTGCTGTCAGTATGAAGAGAGTGATGACAGAGGAATGAGGCTAGACTGCTTCTTCTTCATGTGTTTATATTAAACCCATTTTTGAATGCCTGAATAGGGCCTGTGTGTGTATGTGTGCACCATTATACCATAATTTGGAAAAAGTTCATTCTGGATTACATTTCCTCTATGGTAGTTGAGGATGTTGAGAGCTATAGTCCAAAAAGTAACTTTCTGAAGCTCTGGGTATAAGTTCACACAGAGAGATAGGGATCGAAACAACAGCCAGCATTTGTGCAGGGGCTTGGTTATGGGGATTGCCACAACCCTTTCCACTTCTAAATTTATTACTACACACCTGAATGTTAGGGTAGATTATGGCCATTTCCACACAGGGTAAATAAAACGGTGCAGTGCGTCCTCCACGGAGGATGTCTACACCTTGGAGTGGACTGGGTCCGGACTACTTACCGTAGATCCGCACTTCAGTCCGTTCCGGAACAACCCCAAGTGGTCCTCCATCGTGTTTCTTTCAAAATGCTGGCGCGCGCCATTGCGTGCCTGCTCTCCAATGCAGATTCACAGGCTCACACCAATGCGACCCTGCGATCTGCGGAGGGCAGGCTTTAGGCTGGCGAGCTTCAGCGCTTGGTCAAGACCCACAACCAACCAGAAGCCGCCATTTTGGACACCAGAGCAGTGTGGATCTACAACCATGCACTGCTCCTCCTCACCCCGGACCAGACCGGACCCACAGAAGATCTGGTGAGTAGCGGCAGGGAGCGATTCCCTTGCCGTGTGCAGAAATGGACTATATTATGGTGAGGCTACTCCATGTTATAGAGGCAGGTTAACAGTATTATTATTAATTAAACTAGAAAGTGGTTCTAATATTCAGTACATCTTTCTTCATTCCTATTCTGATATACTTGTAAATTACAATGGATATTTCTCTCAGAAGAAACATAGACAAAGTCTTGTATTTGCCTATACAGCTATCCTTTGATTATAGCTAATGGTGTCACTAATGCCTGATCCTGTAGTAAATGCTTGCATTTCACATTTTCAGGACACGCACTGTATGTTTTCCTGTTGCTCGGTGATCTACCATGAACACTTTTTCCTTTTGGGGTTTATTTTTAAAAGAAGGTCTATAAATGAAAGCTATTAAAACGCTATTGCCCAGAAGTCTCTGATAATTAACAGGACCTAGAACTATTTATGGATTACTGGTTGGATCATTCATAAAACAACTCAACTGACAGAATAGGTGTGTTGAGGAAATGAATTCATAAAGACATTCTGGAGGAAAATACAAAAACACTAGATGCCTAAAATAAAGAGCAGTAAAAGCAGTGAGGTCAGTAACAAGGTAGCAACTGCATATACTATTTTGTACATCTGATTCAACGAAGCAAGCCACAGTGCTTAGTTTGCAAGGCCTGAGAAAAGCTGTTAATAACAGGATGTCGCTCATTCATAAGGTCTCCATAACTCAAAGCTGGCTTACTGGAACATAATTATGACCCAACATCTGCCTATCAAGAAAAAAAAATTGTCTGATGGAAATCATAAGATTCCTATGGGCCCCAGGCTGGGAGTAAGGTATCATATAAATAAAATAAAAATTCCATTGAACAAGTGCCGACACAGGTAAGGGCAATGTGTACTTTTCTCCCTGGTGCCATTATAAGAACATTTCTAGGAAGTGAGTCCCATAGATTTCTCATTGGTGGCATTAAAGCGTGTGACACTGTGGGCAAGCACTCCTCTACTGTCTGCAGTAGGTCATTTCTCAGCACCTTTGCATTTCTGGACTCCCCTGCTTACTTGAAGGAAAGATATTTTTCACATGTAGCAAGTGTGGGGAGTCTGTGGCTCTCAGATGTCACTGATTGTAGCTCCCATCAGCTTTAGCCAATGTTATTGAAGCTGAGAGATAATGGGAGATGAACTTCAATATCATCTGGAGGGTCATAAATTCCCCATCCCTAACCATAATGGAATGATCAATGGGAAATTAAAGCTGAAATCATGCTTGACATTTAACTCAATTAAATTCAATTGATCTAAACTTGAGAAAAAAGAGATTTGGGATGGAAAATAGAGCATGAGTGATTTTCCAGGGCCTGCTGAGATTGTAGCTTGGCCTGATGCACTGATAATCTGAGGCTGAAATGAGAACAGTTTAGATATTACATTACGTAGGGTGCACAGCTCTAGTGGATATAAAAATCTACCATAAAAATAATATAAACAATATTATTTATAAAAATAATTTATAATTTATATTATTTATAAAAAAAATTATAAAAATAACCTTATCTTGAAAATCTGTTATTTCATTGGTCCATGCAATCTGACTATTGATGCAGAACACAACTATTCTATGGGTGACAATTTTCAATTAGGTTTTGGTATTTTGAAGATTTAGAATTTTAGGAAATAGAGTTAAATATTTATATATAAAGGAAAATTCCTTTTCTTCAAAGTGAGGGGATATGTATTAATTGGATAATTTAACTGATGTCAGGTTATGTGGGAAGCCAGGGGGTGGGGTAAGTAGTGGGTGAATAGATGCAAGAGTTTGTGTGTTTTTGTCTTGTGACTGGTATGTTTCTTCTTTCTTGTTCCACTTTCTTGTCTTGTGCTACAATCTTCCCTGTCTGTCTGGATAGTTTACTTTCCTTTATGTAATTTCTTTCTTTTTTCCTCTCCTCCCCTTTTTGCCACTTTTTTTTTCTTTCTCTTTTTTCACTTTTTATACGGTAGGTATAATATGTATAGTAAGGCGTTTTTTATTTATATTATGTTACTGGGGTAATTTTTCTTTGTATGTAAGGGCCTAAAATTATGTGTTGGTTTATTTTATGTGAAATTCAATAAAAATATATTTACACAGAGAATCCAGGGCTCACTTTCATGCCTATGATGGGGTGAGTGATTAAGATTCTATAGAGGACCATGAGCTAGTATCTTGTTTCAAATGCAAATTATAGAATATTTTCAAGCTGTATTGTTTAAAATTAGTCATCTCCCACCCAACCCCCGGGATTTTTTTAAATGATAAATTTTCTGACTCTGGTATATAGGAATTATGCCTGTAGGTTATAAAAATACATAATACTTTCTAACTATTGTATTGGGCGTAGATTGATAAACTTTAACCCATTTGCAAAGTCAGTCTGGAATCTTCTGAAATTAAAACAACATGTGCATACATGAAAAGTCAGGGCACATAATCTCTGCAGCACATTAAAATGCCAACAAAGCTGGGGAGAGATGGAGAAATTGCCACAGTTTTGCATTACAGAACAGGATTCTGTCAATAGAATTCATGCTGAAAACAGATGTTCTTTTGCTCACTCAAGCCATCTTTTCCACATCTGGAAACCAAGAGCTGGGGGGTGGGAAAGGTGGTAGAACACAGCATTAACTGAAACATAACCATCCACTTGTTCACAACAAATTATCATTTTGCCTTAGAAAACCTAAGTGTGCTTTGTCAACAACTTTATGCAAACTTTGTGGCAATAGTACTGGTCTTAGTTTGCAATAAGGTGCTATAACTGAGCCTTGGGACAAATGTGTAAAGGTTTTCATTAGGCTAAAGAGACATAGGCAAATCATGTTTGGAATAAAAACTTTGGCAAGATGTCTACAAGATTCATAAAATTCTAAAAATAACAATTTTGCCATCACAACTTCAGGAAACAAAAAACAGATGTTGGAGCTCTGGTTACTTTTCCAGATCTCTTAGTATTATAGAGCTAGGCAGATTTCAAGTTCTTTGTCAAGAAATTAAATGAGTCCTTCCAATGATATACATGTCATTCCCATTAGAAAGGTGGACATTCCAGACATTATAGTTCTATCTTCACATTAAGGGAAGCTATCCAGTTCAGATTGTTGCATTTTGACTTAATAAACCAAGACATCAATGGACTTTTTGCTTAGGCACACAATTCTTTCTTGCTTTCTCTGTGGCATGCCTTAATAATATAAAGAAGGCTCCATTCAGTTTGAACCAGGAAACTGTGGTTACCAGCTTTGAAATAAGCCAAGATCTTAAAACCGCAGTCTCAAGGGGTTTTTTTCTCTCCAGATAACATTGAGTCAAATCTCTCCTACCCTTCCCTAAACTCTTCAGTGGCATTATTTGGTCTCCCACAAAAAAAGGGTACATTTTGAGGAGTACAGTCCTCCGTCCACATTTGCAGGTTTAATTGTTCACAAGTGCATTCCTCCCCTGCCCGTTCCCTGCCTCCCATTCCCTGATGCAGAGAACTCTGAGGCAAAATGGAAAGGAATGGGGAGAAGGCTCACATGAGCTCTCACAGCCAGGGCAAAATGCATAGGAATAGCAGGGGGAGCTCTGGAGGGGGAAAGGAAGGCTTGTGTGAGCATTCCCTCACCCTCCATTCCCTTCTGTTTTACATGGTAAGGGAGAGGAGGGAGGTCCTGAGGGAGAAAGGAAGACTAGCACAAGCTTTCCTTCATCCCTCATTCCCTTCCATTTTGCAGGGAATGGAAAGGGGATTAGTCCTAGAAGGGAACAAGAGGGAGAGTATAGGGGAGGGAGTTATTTGTGCTTTTTCCACTTTCACGAAGGTTCTGTGCCCAAAACCCTCATGAAAGTGGAGGGACCACTGTGTAGCAAATGCTAGGAACATCCAGGGCTTATCTTTAAATACAAGGCACACAAGGGGGTTTCTGGTTCTTGACTGTGAGAACTGTGACAAGAAGAATCCTGAGCTGTGACTGATGAGAATCTTTGCAGTTCAGGACTCTTTCTACATACAATTCACACATGATAGTTTTGAGCAGAAAACAATACGGAAATATTATTTTCCACTCAGGAAATGCTGTTTCTGCACACAGAATGCTGTAGCTGGGGGTATGGAAAACAGCAGACAAACATGTACGTATTTTGCACAGAATAAATCCAAAACTGTGACTAGTCATCACAAATGTTCAAAGAATCTCATGCAGCAAGAAGAAAATTGCTAAAAATTTCCCATTGCTTCCTTTAAGAAGAAAATTAGCAAAGAATCACATTCCCCTGTGGAAACAATGCCTCATGGGAATGAAGCTATATTATGTCATTGGTCTCAGGGATATTTTTGCAGCAAGGTGGAGGGGAGAAGAATGCCTGCAATGATCTGTGAGAGTAGCTGTTCCCCCTCCCCATATAGGCTGAGAAAGGATATCACATCATAACAGTGTGTTCATGTGGGGCACAGTGCCCCAGTTCCCAAGTTACAAAGGGAAATTTGCTAGAAACACCCAAGGTGTTGAAGTGGCAGTCATATGTTGTTTTATTTTCTTGCTTTTTAAAGAGATTTTTTAAAAAAGCCTCTGTCACTTTATCCCTCAGTGATTGCATATGCAGGCCCAAAGCATTGTTATAATTCAGATATATCGGAACACAACAATAGTACCCACAGTTATTATTAAGATCAGACGTCTCATATTTGTTGCTTTGGTCTTTTTGTGTGTGTGAAATTTATATCAGAGAGACAGATACACACACACACACACACACACACACGTACATACACACACCTTGAGGCCTTTCTTTCTTGGAAGGTGGTCACTTTTAGAGAAATGAAGAAAAATAGCAGCTGAGTGAGAGAAGATTGTGGACAAATAAAAGGAAGTACCTTTCTAAACAGCACATAGTAAAACTATGTCCTAAGATGTACTGAAAAATATAATGTTTCAAGATGTACTGATGACTACCAGTCTGGACAGCTTTAAAGATAGATGCGATAAATCTGTCGAGGATTATCAGTGACTACCTACTCTCATGATGGCTAAATATTACAATATATGGATTACCAGCTCCTGAAGAAGTTGAGTAGGATGGTGCCCTTGTGCCTATGGTCTGCTTGTGTTCTTCCTGTAGGCCCTTGAACTCATAGAAACAGAGTACTAGATTAGCCTAGTTTATAGTAAGGGATGGAGAAAACTGCAGTCCAACAACATCTAGAGGTATTTATAATTCTCGTTCTGCTTGGGACCAATCTACAATTTAAATGGGAGATGATGACAGGGATGGCACCAAACATTCTTCCAGAGATCCAAAGAAACAGAAAGAAAAGTAGAGACAAACAAAGAACAGGGCTGGAGTTGTCTGAGGCCATTTCCACACTACGGTGTTATAGTGTAATTACTCCACTTTCAACATCCTGTGGAATTCTGGGGTTTGCAGGGTACTGAGGCCAAGGAGCTCTCTTTCTGAGAATTCTAAGTGCCCCTCCCTAAACTGCAAACCCCAGGATTCCATAGGACATTGAAAGAGGAATAATAGCACTATAACAGTGTAATGCAGAAATGGCCACAGTTTTGGTGGGCCAGCAGTTGGAGCCTGTTCATACCCCTTGTCCCTTTTAGTCGAATATTATTTTCTTTGGCTGACAGGAGCTCCACAGGGTCTCAGTGCAAACTCTTTCACCTCCTGCCACCCTGATCCTTTAAAATAAAGCTGACTTAGATCAGGTGTGGGCAACTATGGCAGGTCCAAGGGCTACCTTTCTGACCTGAGAGCTCCATGGGCTTAAGAAAGATTTAAAAAACCAGCAAAGTGGCCGGAAGCCAGGGGCAGCAAATAACTCTCTCTTTTTGGCATGAAAAAAAAAGGTTAGTCCAGGGACTCTGGAGGTGTTGGGGGCCAGGAAAAAAAAATTTTTTTTTGAGAGGCTGCATGGGGCCCCAGCACCACCCTTTGTCTACCTGTGCCTTATTCTGAACCTGATTCAGCTACATACAAAGCATGTTCACTACCACTGAGCTACAGTCCCTCTCTTAACTGCCATGTAAAAAGACAATGCCATTTAGTTGCTTGCCACTCTCCTGAGAGCCAGACAGTTACTAGCACTGAAATGGAGTGAGACTCAAAAGAGATGGAATGGGAAGTGCAATGCATGGAAGACAAGGGTGCTTTTATGTCACTCATAAAATATCTCACCTGTTAGAAGAACCACAGCTAAATGTTGCTCTTAACTGCTTAGCTGATGCAAGAGTACTCAGATTTTGGAAAGGAAAGGCTTCCAAGAACGAAACATTCCTGCATAAAATGAGGATCAGTAGGTGTTCTTAATTAGTCTAAAACCCATGCAATCAATATTTTGTAGGAGGAGAGTGAAGATGAATTTTATGTTTCAAAATCATAATTCTGCTAAATCACTTTGATCTTTAAATGTGATACTCAGTAGATGATTACTTTATAGGACTTGCTACCAGATGTGTTGGAACGAGGGTGCAAGTGCTCTTAGCAGGATACAGTTTTGAAAGGATCAGAGGAAAGCTTATGTAGCCACAGGGCTTGTTCTCAGGTTTCCATGAGTAGGATTACTATTGTAGGTTTGCCTTAAGAGAGGGATGCTCAACTTGGAGACCTCTGAAGCCATAAATGTGGCTCCTCAGAGGTGCCCTCCACCCTCCCTACTATCTTTTCTCTCCCTAGTCTCCAGCCAATTTCATTCTTTCTGTTGAAGCCCTTCACTGGCAACATTTCTTCCTGACTTTTCCTGAAAATTCTTCTTATGTTTCTACCCCTCAATTCCAGTAGCTTGTTTGCAAGAATAAAAACACTGTGATGATGAGAAGAGACATGTTCCCAACAAAGGGAGAAAGGTAATAGTGCTTAGGGAGCAGCCATCCAAGTCATACAGGCTAGAGGGAGATATGGAAATGGGAGATGGTTGCACTATCCTGGAGGCAGAGCTTGCAGTGGGCTGTTGTTCACTCCTAAACTGTCTCTCATTCCAAATAATTTGGGTAGCCATGGCAGCAGTCCTCCTGGATTGAAAATGCTGCTGCTCAATGTCAGCTTGGTGAATGGTAGAACAGCTGCCATTCAAGACTTGATTCTGAATGAATATCAACATATATTTGACCTAACATATATTTCAGATTGCTGGTTGGATGAATCTGGGCTATCTTTCCCACCAAGATTCTCTGGGCAGTAGCAGGCAAGACCTGGGGGAGTTACTATGGTCTTTTAAGATAATATCCCCCTGACCAGGAACCCTATCCCTCAGTCTTAAAGGTCTGAGTGTGTTTACTGGAAAGTGAGTGGCTGGGACAAGTTAGGGATTCTGTTGATATACTACCCACCCCACTGCTCAACAGTGTCCCTTCCTGAGTTTGCGAGGGTGGTCTTCGTGGTGGTGCTGGATCCCTGTGGCTTGTAATGCTGGGATATGTCAACATCTTTGCAGAGACTATTCTGTCAGGAGTGGCTCAGGACTTCATGTCCATCATGACAACCTTAGATCTGACTCAAGTGATATCAGGCACCATACATGCTGCCAGGCACACTTTAGACCTTGCTTTCTGTATGGGAGAGGATGATGGTGATCTTGTAACGGAGGACCTTTCTACTATCATAGACAGATCACTTCTTGGTCAGATTTACACTTGCTGGGATTTGATCTTTGCAGAGGTGGGAGGCTTTTGGGGAATTTCCTGCCACCTTGAGCCCTTGTTGATCTTTGGAATGGAGAAGTGACAGAAGTGGACATAATTGCTCTTAAGCACCTTCTCTCATGGAGTGGAGCAAAACCAGTCCCCTAAATTTCTATGGAACTGTCAGCAAAGAAACAAGTGAGAAAGACACTACGGTAACACCGGTAGAAAACTCAGGTCTTTTCCGCAACGCACCTTTTCGTGGAGCTGGAGTGTGGGGATCACGCGAGCAGCCTCTAGCGAGAGGCTCTTGTGTCCTGGTTCCTTCAGCTCCGCAGCTGCTGCCTGCTCGCACAAGAGCCCCCCCCTTCCTTTTGCAGTGCAGCCTAGGAAACTCCTGCACTGGAGCAGGAAGCGCGAGCGCTGTGGCTCCGGAGCTCTGCACGCATGGCAAGTGCGCACAGGGCCCCAGAGCGATGAGCGATCACACACCATTTTCGGCTCACAGAGAATTCTAAATGCCACTTCCTAAATTGCAGGCTTCAGGATTTCATAGGATGTTGAAAGTGGAATAATAGCACTTATAACAGTGTAAAGCAGAAATGGCCAGTGAGAAAGGGGAGTGATTAATGCCTCTTTACAACAAGGCAGCATCCAACATGCCTGAAGGAGGCTGTAAGAGGATCTCTCCTGAAATAATCTTCACTGGATCTTACTATACTGGATAATTATAGGCCAGTCTCCAACAACTCATTCTTGGTGGAGCACGTGGTAGCTGGGCCATTTCAGTCTAGCTTCAGGCCTCATTATGAAAGGAAGACAACCTTGGTTGTCTTGGCAGACAGTCTATTGGATAGGGCAAATGTGTCCCTGTTGGTACTCTCAGCAGCTTTCAATAACATCAAAGCTGTTACTGTGCTAAACCTGGCAGCTGTAATGGGCTGGATGCTGGCAAACAAATTGAATGTTAATCCAGACAAGAAAGTCAAAAGACAGATCTGGGAACAGGGGTTAAGCCTGGATTAGATGGGGTCACATCCCTCTGAAAAAACAGGTTGCCATTTGGGGGTACTCCTTGGCTTCTACTCTGGACTCCCAGGTGTCAGCAGTGACTGGTAGTGGTTTTGCACAATTAAAACCAGTGCACCAACTGTATCCATCTCTGGAGAAGTCAGATCTAGCCACGGTGGTACATGCCTTGGTTACATCCTGTTTTGATTATTGTAACACACTCTGGATGGAACTGCCTTTGAAAAGTGCTCAGAAACTTCAGTTGGCCCAAAGAACCACAGCCAGATTGTTAACTGGGGCTGACTACAGGAAGCACACAACTCCCTTGTTACAACAGCTCAACAGGCTGCTAGTTTGCCCTGGGCACAATTCAAACTGTTGGTGATGACCTATAGAGCCCTGTATGGCTTTGGTCCACGACATCTGAAGGACTATATCTCCCTTTATGGGTCCCTTAGAGAAATAAGAGTGTCTGGAGAAGCCTTTGGCCCTTTTCACACCGCATTTCTGATGCGAAAGGGCCCCTTGAGCATCGCGCAAATGTGAGGAGAGGTTCACACAACGCACTCACATTTGCGTGATGCTCCAGGGCCTGACATGGACCGCTCACGCATTTTTTCATTTTCGGCTCGAAGCCAAAAATGCTGCACAGTCGCACATCGCTCCGGGGCCCTGCGTGCACTTACCTTGTGTGCGGAGCCTTGGGAGCTGGGCCGGTCACGTTTCCTGTCTCAGTGCAGCCTGGGAAGGTCCCAGGTTGCACAGTGAAAGGAAGAGGTGGGGCTCTCGTGCGAGCAGGAAGCTCTTGCGGAGCCGAAGAAGAAGGGAAGTGAGAGCCTCACTCCAGAGGCTGCTAGCTAGAGCACCGCACCCCAGCGCTGAAAATGGGTGAGTTGCGGAAAGGGTCTTTGTCTCTGTCCCACCAGCTTCTCAGGCATCTTTGGTGGGAACAAGGGAGAGGCCTTCTCAGCAGTTGCTCCCAGACTTTGGAACTCCTTCGCTTGGAAGGCCAGGGAAGGTGGCTCTGCCCTTTCTTTACTTCCACCAGCAAGTTAAGACATTTTTATTCCATTAGGCTTTTGGAAACTGACTGATGTGGGATTTTTTAAAAAATAATTTTTATTAAAACAACTGATACTTGTAATTAAGTAACATTAATATTTTGTCTCTCGCAGTTTCCTCAAATACACTTAGATTAGCATCGTTATTTTCTAATATATTACAATATAGTTGAGGATCTATTTACATTCATTTCATATCCTACTTTCTGTAGCCTTCATATTTTATTACTATTACCATTCTTGTCCCCATTATAGTGTTACTGTCTTAAAGAATCTTATGTATTTCCTGAGTTTGATCCTTATCTATATTCTGAGTGTACAATATCAACTTCCTACATTCCCTTGCTTGATTAGTAATTGACAGCTTAAATGTTTCCTCTTTATCTGTAATTGACAATGGTGGCTTGCTTACAATTAAAAAGAAGCTTTAAAGTTTCTAACATTACATGATTTTTGCTTGTTTTAGAGCTCTCTTTTCCATTACATAAGTAATATATGTCTTTATTTTACCAAGTTCGCTTATAGCTTCAACAGATACCAATCAGGAAATATCAAAGGTACCCAGCTTTTGTTTCAAGAAACTGATTGATTTGGGATTTTAACGCTGTGTAGTGCTATTTTAAGGTTTGTATATTATCTTTCAATTAATTTTAATGTTTTGAATGTTTAATGTTTTTACTTTATTGCTTGTTTTTAAAATTTTTATATTTATATTTATATTGAAGCTTTTGTATAATTTTGATCTGTATTGTTTTAAATTTGTTGTTAGCTGCCTTGAATCACATTATTGTGAGAAAGATGGGATATAACTGAATAATATTAATAATAACTATGTCAGGATGGGAAAACTGCAGGAATGTCCTGGAGAGGCACAATAGCCAATGGAAAATGGATTAAGTATGGATGGATTAACCTCGTAACTTCTTGACACATCATTCCACCAGTGGACAGGGGCGTGACCGTGGTGCACGGGGGTGTGGCCATGGTGCACTGGGGCATTGTCCTATCTCAGCCCTGGCACAGCTGATAAATCAAATGCAACAAACTTAATATTTCCCAGCTTGTTACTTACTTCCAGGCAGTAAGCAAGGAATCACAAATAAAGTCCACATAAACAAAGTCCAGCAGGGCTTCATGGCAAGGGAGTGTCCAAGGTCAATCCAAGCATTTGTCAAAGCATTCAGCAAGGTAGCAGGTCAGATCAGTTCTGACAACTCCTGGAGTGGAAGGACGCCAGCTAAATAGACCCAAAGCCTAGTGCAGCAGTGCTTGATTGATTGTTGCCGGTTATAAATTCTGAGAGAGCGATGCTGGGTCTCTCTTTGCTGCCTATGCTGTGTGAAGCTGGGTGTAGGTAAGTATACTTCTGTATCTGAAGAGGCAGGAATCTCTGTTGGAGTTGGCACCACCTTCTGTTCTGTTTCTGGCACTGTAACCTCTCTCTGTATAGCAGGTCTCTGTTTCAGTCTCTGGCATGCCCTTTACTTTAGACTCTGACTCAGAGTCCATGCTCTGGAAGTAGCGCATGACAGGCGTGGCCGTGGTGCATGGAGGTGTGGCTATGAGCTGGGATGGCCCAAAAACATTGCTGCCAGAGGCAAACTACCCTGTCCCTATGTGACTGCATTCCACCCAAAGCCACCTTTCTTTGAAGAAAGCTGGCAGGGGCCACACTGTGTGCCTTTGAGTGTACTTCCAAATGTCATTTCTGTATCTTCCATATAAGACATCCAACCTTACAATACTTCTGCAAGATGAGGTGTTTTTCTCTCTGAACATTCTTCTTTTGTCTCAGCAGAACCTCTTTATCTCCCACTGCTTATTCTGATTTATTCTAAGTTACCTGAGATACACGTTCTCCTTCTGAACCATCTGAACAACTGTTAGCATTGTCTTGTTACAGAGAGAATTCCTGTGCTTTCTGCTTCATCTTCCCACCTTACTATATGGCTTATCAAAGTGTAATTAGCACTCTATGTGGAGAGATCAAGGACTAAAATGCAGTTCTTAAATCTGTAATACAGGGAGGGTAAAACATAGTTCTACGTAACCTATTTAAAAAAAGGAAGATTTTTGATAGCCTGGAGATATTTATGATAATAAATTCAAACCATATCTATGGGGAATAGATATCCTGAACATCTGAAAGTAGAAAGGAAGGGGAACAAAAGATCAAATAAGAAAGCATTTTGCATTCTATTATACGTATGAGCAAGATGTAAGATTATCAGTATCTATGAGCTGAGCTAACACATTCTACAGTGTAATATATGCTTGCATGTTGGTGCCAACAGATGAGTTACATCCAAGTGGAAAGGCTCATGTATGTGGGATAGGAATGGAAAGAATATTTATTATTATGGGTTCCCAGGCTGAAAAACAGGTTTCCTGACAGTTGGAAAAACTTGTTAGGAAAACTAATTGACCAGTGGGAATCTTGTGCAAATTTTCCCCCAATATTCCCAATACAGTGTTCCAGAGGAATTAATGTACATTGAAAAGATTAATTTTTTTTTGCACAAAACCCTGTTGTCCACATAGAAAATATGTTTCCTGCACAAAAAGACCTGTTTCTGCACAGTTTTTAAGCCCTTATTTTTTCTGTGCAGAAAACAGGATTTTTGAAGAAAAAACATGCATTTTTCTATCCAGAATAATTCTAAATAGAACAATTCTTACTCAGAATAATTCTCCAACGTTTTGGGACATTCGATTATGGGGACCATACTGCAGAGAAGCATTTGTTTTCTCCTGCATAAGGGAGAAAACTTTTATAAATAGTCAAGGATTTAGATCTCTAAGTGGAGTATCAGAAAAAATACTCCAAGGTTCAGAAAAATCTTCCAGAAGCATGCGTTGCTAAGCAATTAAATCCAGTCTTAGTGAACCCAGGCTTTCACAAGGCAGATGACTTGATGAACAAATTGCTAAACTGCAGCACTCAAGATAGGTACTTAGTTTTGAAAATTATTTCTGGTTAGACACTATGCTCCTGCCCATTGACATCTACCAGGTACAGGAGAGAATTCAGTCTAAATGCTTCTACTTTTCTACAATGAGTTTCTGTTTTAATTTTGGGGGGTGGGGTACACACTTATTTTTGTCACCGATTGTTTTATTAGCTAGATTATTATTTACTGTATTTTATTGTTTTATTGGTGCTCTGGGATTTTTGTGAAGGGCAGTATATGTATGTAGGAGTGTCTGATATGAAAAACAAATAGGTTGTGAAGGAATCTTAATGCATCAGTCTTTGATCTTTTACTGGAAATCACAGGATTTCTTTTCTTTACAGGAGGCTAAGTTCAATTTTAGTTCCAACTATTGTAGAGCCATTGAAATCAATGGGACTTATTTATATAAGAAATGATGAAGAAGTCCCATTGATTTCAGTGGGTCCACCCTAGTTGGGATTAAACTGAATTTAGCCCGGTGTCTTCAGTGGCAAAACTGGTCCAGTGTAATAAATATTTCATTAAAAAGGTATACGTTTTGTCAGTATATATTAACGAATGAATTATAGCATATACATATTTCATTACTGTGTGAGGAATAGTTTGGAGAAATTAACTCACAAATGTCCACAGAGCAAGAACTGTGACTCCTCCAATAGGTGTAATTTCTTCTCTTTAGATTAGATCACGAATGGGCTGGAGGAAGGAAGGGCAGTCAGTATTCTAAATATAACAATGACCCTTTCACACAATTCTGCTACTCTGCTTTGTGTTCTGTCTGTTCCAGCACCAAGGACTCTGTGATTGTTGCTTTCTTTTAAAACCAAGACTAAAGGTGAGTTTTCTTTTTAAATGAAGGCTCCTCATATAACATCTGAGATACCATTCTGTTGTATCATGATCCTGCCTTACAAGTTTAAAACATCAAAGAGGAGGAAGAATTAAGTTTATTATCTCTCTTTTACAAACAACATTTTTCAGCTCCTCTGGCATGCTTCTAAGTGCATCAGTGCAAGCTTGTATTTAGATCTTCACTTGTGCGCATGTGCATGCACACATATACACACACACATTATATTTTTGAGTGTAAAGTAAATATTTCCATATGTGAATTGATTGATGCTTCAAGACAGTATGGAAGACTTTATTTCATCTTCTCCTTTCTCATTGTCATCTTATGTAGTGTCTTTTGTATGACCTTTCATTCCTCCTCTTCTCTATTGTCTTTTTAGATGACCATGAGGATTGACATGAGGGCTGAGCCTTGGAATGGCATGGTCAGTGGTGACACATTTTCCTGTCTTACCATCTTTCACTAGAGAGCTTCATGAAAAGAGGAAGATATATTCCTCCCTGCCCCCCCCCCCCATAGCCTGGAAGGGGAGATATCCATTCAGCACATAGCATTTATATGTTAAAAAAACATTTAGATTAGAGGGCTTCTGAGTCGCTTTCCATTTGTTAGCACTTCACATCTGTTGCCTTGAGATAGCATCTCTTTCAGTTAAATAAAATGGTTAGTACAAGAAAGGTAAAATATTTAGAAATTGTGTTCTTCAGAACAGAGTTTTATGTGGTTCCACCTCCCCCACCCCTAGCAAGTAAATCTATCATTCTTGGAGTTTTAGGGTTCCTTTAATCTTTGGTGCAATTTCTGAGAATAATGGTCACGGCCATTATTACCAAAGCAGCTCAAAGCAAAGTTGGTTAGGAAACGGCTGGATTGGGTTTGCAAAACAAAACCAAAAATGGCTAAAAATATTCCAGCTATCTGACATTATTCATTTGCGAGAGAGATGAAACGGGTCAGATAATATCTTTTTGCTGGGAGTGATGCATGCGGGTGGATTGGAAATGATACTGAGAATCTAGAGCCCTTCTGGTAAGCCACATTCTAATTTTGGAAGCAAGTTGCTAAACCAGGCAGGGAGAGATCTGGGAATCATCTCATTATGTTGAACTTCTAAGGGTGTCATATTGGCAAGTGGAGGACAGAAAAGTACTAGGAAGCCCAAAAGGAACAGTGACACGTAAATTACACACTCTTCAGCTACCATGACTTATTTGTCAGTATGGTTGTTCGGTTTGGAGATAGATAGTTACAGTAGATAGCACTATTTCCTTGCCAAGGGAAGAGCTGTTGGGGTGTAGGTATGGGAGGGGGGAATAAGGAAATTTAACCCCCATATAAGAATTGTGTCTCTGCAAATGAAATTTCCCTTTGCTTCTCAGTTTGCTAGCAGAGGTCAGACACTGAAAATCACTGACCTCTAGAGCTCTTGTATTTGCTGTGTTTTGGTCCCTTTTCTTGCCTCTTTTCTTTGTGTGCCTAAGCTATATTTCTAGATACTTAACGGAAATGTTAAGGTTCTGCAGTGCTAGAAATTTGGAGACTTAATGAGAGAGATTCCTATTTGGGTGGGCAATGCACTCCTTTTTTTTCTACATCTGAGGCATAAGTCTTGGAAAAATTATGTTTAGACTACATCTCCAAGAATCTTCCAGATAGCATGGACAGTGGACATGCTGGCTGGGGGATTCTGGGAACTGAAGTCCAAAAAATATCTTTCCTAAGCTCTGGAGATGAGTCCATGGTGGTGGTGCATTCAGCACTCATGATGTGATGAAATGCAGTCAAAAGGTCCTATGAATGATATTGCTGGATAGAAAATGAGGAGCTTTAAGGAGGGTTTCTCTGAAACATTATCTTTCCTTGTGCATGACCAACTAGGAAAAGATGAGGGGTCACAATGCATTTGTGAGAAGGGGTGGGAGAGAGATTTGCATTTGTTTGGGATAAAGTGGGTCTTTACTTGAACTGAAATGGAAAGGTCCTAGTAGCCCTTTGTATCAATTGAAGTTGGACCTAGGGAAAAGCTGATAGGAGCTAAGGGACTTTTTTGTTTGGGACAAATCTTCTCAAAAGGCAAGGATAAACATGATTCTGGTCGTCCATACGGTGACAAGGTAGAGCTATACAATGAACATGCAGTGGGATATAACAGCTCATCAAAGGAACCACTGAGTCATAGAAGAAAAACAGACATGCCTGAAAGACTTGAAGAGGGTAGAGATGGAGAGAAATTTCACTGGAGCCTGGGCACTGAAATTCATTGGGATCAGAAAATTCCCTAACTAAAAGAAGTTACAGTTTTATTTTATCTGATTTTATCTGATTTCCATTTTGTCTTTTCTGGTTCTCAAGCTCTTTCACACTACACAATTATAGCATGATGATTCCATTTTAACAGCTATAGCTACATCCTATAGAATCCTGGGGTTTGTAGTTTGGTCAGAGGCACTAGGGTTCTGTGGCTGAGGAATATAAATACTCATCCCATTGAATCACAGTGCTATAATTGTGAATGTGAAAGGCTCCCTGGTTCTGTGCATTTTCTAGTTCTTCTTTGGATGTGAGATAGTTGTAAACCACACAATACTGGAGTTCTCATTGCTGTCAGAAAACATCTAGCAGCTCACATAATATAAGCTGATTCTTTTAAAAACCACCTTTAATCACCGTGTTGGTGAAAAAATGGTATATGATTAAAGATGGGGATGATGATGATGATGATAGTGGTGGTGATGATGATGCCCTAATATTGAGGTACATTTGCAGATGTTTGCTTTGATAAGACCTTCTAGCAATTGGGCAATCTCTTGGCCAAACCAGGGATTGGAAGTAAGAGTTGCTATTAGCACTATTACCTGTAACTAGATACTTTTTGGATAATGAAAGTAGAACAAGAGAAAAGTTATTTTACTGTTGTCATGAGCAACAATGAGTTACAGCTATGCCCATAGCAAAAGGAAGAACAAGAAAATGGTAGGCCTCTATGTGGAGAAGATGGTGAAATGCTCGTAGGAGATAGAAAAGGCAGAACTGCTCAACACTTTCTTTGCCTCCGTCTTCTCCCAAAAGGAAAACAATGTTCTACCTGGGGAAAATGGAGCAGATGATGTGACAGAGGAAATGCAGGATAGCATAGGTAAAGAGGTAGAACAACAGCTACTCTGTGATTCTAGTTATTCCCAAATGTTATTTTTAAAGAAGCAGAGTGACTAGAAGTTTGCAAGATGGATGCCATTTTCTTATCAGTCCTAAGGAGTTTTCCCATCAAGAAAAAAACAGAAAATCAACAAGCAGTGGAACAAGTAATCCAAAGTGTTAACACTTCTCTTCCTCCTTCTCCTCCTCCTCCTCATAATTAGTAACAGGATTGATTACTTTTTAAGCACTGTAATGAGTAATAGAACAAATTACTTCTGAAAAGTAACTTCCCAAGCTCTGCTTCTGTTTTATAATGAATGGATTCTGTCAGAATCCCCCCTCTGGCATCATTACTTGTAGCTGAGCAAAATCAACAACGTCAAGACCAGACTGTTTCCGTCTTTTCATAGACATTCATTCGAAGTATTCAGCCTGTTATTTGACTTGTATTACATTTTTGTGGATTTCCATTTTGGGCTCTAAATGACTCTATCTTGGAGGCTTTTTTTTTTAAAGCGAGACTTAATCAGAGATTTGCCATGGCCTTCCTCTAAGGCTGAGAGAGTATGACTTGACCAAGGTCACCCAGTGGATTTTTCTATGGCTCTGTAGGGATTTGAATGCTAGTTTCCTGAAATCTCGGTCCAGCACCAAACCACTACATCATGATGGCTTACATACAATGTATACTAACTCTCTTTACTTATTTTTACAATATTTAGGCAGTTGCTACTTTTGTTTTGGCTTTAATCATATGTTTCCTAGAGAATAAATGTTTCTGTAGTGTAGTCAGCTGTTGTCACAATCCAGAAGGAAGCCAGCCTGCTAGGTGGGTGGTATCCGGGGTTTTGTTTTATGGGTAACGTTTAAAAATAAATGCTCTGAACAGCGTTGCTACAACATCTGTACACTCATTCATTTCCAAAGTACTGATTTTAATTTCCTGGTTTTAAGCAGTCAGGTTTGAACATTTCTGAGGGCATCTGTTTGTGTACACTAGTTTGCCTATTTTTAAACATTTAGCACATTTCTTGCAGAGGAAAAAAAAAGGTTTAAAACAGAAATTGAGGACTATGATTTAGAAGTGAACATCTCAGAGAACAGAGAGCAGCTAGACAACATTTCACATGCAAAAAATCCATGAAATTTCCAGTTTTGTTATCAACACCCCTCCACTCCCACAAGAACATATGGCCCCTCTGTTTGTGCAAACAAGCAACTATTGCTTAAAGTAGATGTTTCTGTTAACACTGTGCCTAATTACAGAAAACAAATGGGTTTATGCATGATTTCTATTAGCTGCCTTTCTCATCAAGCTTTTGTCTTTATTCTGGTCCACCATAGTAGGAGAGTCGCTTTGCTAAATACAAGACAAATGGACATTAACAGGCAGAGAAAAATCAGTTGGATACATCTAGTATTCACAATTGCATTTGGTCCATCCAGACATGCAATCTAGTCTGTTCATGAAGATCTTTCCTTCCTGATCCAAGTGTGTGAACTGAGAACAGTTATACCACAGGCCAACATGCGCTTCTGTATGTGACTTAGCAATAGTATGACAGAACATTTCTGTGATTTGAAAAATTGGGCATCTCCAAAAGGCTTTTATTTGGTCTTTCCCGGTAAATGAAGTGCCTTGGACTATCAGCACTACTGTAGTGGTAAATGTTGAAGAGAAAGTGCTCATCATGAGTGTCCCCATAGTCATGATCACGAGAAGAGTCCAAAATTTCAGCTGTGTTTATTCAAGTAGCCATCAGCAAACTATTTCTAGCAGCTTCCATCTCTCACAAAAGTAAGTCTTTGTAAGGTTAATGGATCTTCACTACCTATCAGATCTAAGCAATTCTTTTAGTTATAACAGTACAGGTAGCTAAGGTTTGTGTATTGTTTCTGAGAAAATCAGTTTTCCCTTCTGTTCAATGTAGGGCTCCTCCAGCCAGCTGATAAGCCCAGTAAATATCGAGCTATTATGCTCCTGGGTTGCACTCTTGGTGGTGGTTGCTACCACCCGCACATCCCACCATGCTGTAAATATACTGAATTTTTGTGCCCTGCTTGGAGTGTGATGAAAAGGTGGTGTGGATGGGATTTCCTTCCCTCTCTATCTTCAGCCATGCAACACAAAATCAGTGGGATACCCAGAGGTGCAGAAACAAAGAAGATAAGATAAGAAGATTCTGACATGGGAAGTTACCTCTGCCCATATTGCCTGAGGTTTCTAAAGTCCCAAATGGTGCCAAAAATTCATGAGGAATAAAGTGGGTTAAGAAGTACATCACTTGGATATTCTAAAACAAACAAACCCTGATCCATACAGGTGCAACTCATAATATCTTTTGCCAGTCCTTATGAGTCCTCAGAAGGAGAGAACTTGGGATGGCAAATGATGCCACCGTCTCTTGTCAACCAGAAAGCCAGAGCACTGCAACCCTTTGAGCCCCATAACCACATAGTTAGGCAGCTATGGTACTCAAGAAATTCTCGGAGTTGTACTCAAGTGCCTAAATTTAATTGTAGATCTGTTTGCTATGCTTCAGTTAGGACTACTAATTAGACTAAGGGCCTCAAAAGTAACTTTTCCAAGCTCTACTTCATGCACTTACATTAGAAGACATGTTAGGGAGACATACAACATCCAATTCTATTGTGTTATTCATCCACACAGAAAAACAGATTTAACAACAACCATAAGCAGAGTCTGCCAACACATTTTGAGCAGAGAATGCTGCTAAGTGCAATAAAGGGTGAACTGTTTCCCACTGAGTCACACAAAAATCTTTGGGTCTTGTATGAGAGGCTCCAAAACTACTTGCAGATGACTGTGGCTGGTATAGCTTGAAAATGACCTATTTTTAAAATGAGATTTCAAGCATAGTTTTGAAAAATGGCATTTTCTTTGTAAAACAAGTGAAACGCAGAATAAAAAATCATCCTATAGAATATGCAAGAACAAGAAGAAAAAAAACCCCATGAGCTAAATTCAGTTATCTCCAGGTTGGGTAGATTCATTACATCAATGGGACTTAGCTAACTGTTGACTTAACAATCTCATTCATTTTTCATTGGATCTACTCTAGTTGGACCTAACACTGATTTAGCCTATGATGTACAATGCAGTACTCAGTGTTCCCTTCACTGGAATAGTTATGGGTGCAGGGATAGGAGGCTGTTGCATCATTAGTACTATAACGAACATAGGTGCACTCCTAAAAAGAGTAGATATATGTGAGAAATAGCTGTAAGTATAGATAACAGTCATCTTAATGCCAATATAGTAATTGAACCCAGTAACAACTTTAGGTAATCTGGGCGGTTAGCAAATCATTGTTATGAGTGTAAATCCACTCCTTTCATTAGGAATGGGGAGGTGATTGCCTCAGGCAAGAGATACTGGATTACAAAATGACAGGAAACGGTTACTAGCTTAGCTTCTTATTACGAAATTTTTTACTGCCAGGGTGAGGAGAGATGTTTGTGGGATTTACTACTTTACGTGCCAAAATAACTTTGGATACAGTATGGCTTTGGATACAATATATCTTGGCTTGACTAGACACAATTTGCTGCTTTGCATAGGCAGCAAAATGTCTTGGACCTTTCCTGTATGAGCGAATACACTACAAGCTCCAGGGCTAAAAGAAATTAAACAAAACAGACTCTGTATAAATAAATCAGAACTCCTGTAGTTAAAGTGTTTCTGTACTTTACCATTTCATGCTTAAACACTGTCCCATAGCATATATGAAAGTTATTTCTCTCATTCAGCATACTGTATGTCATGGAAACAGGTTAAGAATATGAGGTGTTTTTCTCAACCAAACCAGCAGCTGATCTGTTCCAGTATTCTGCTTCCATGGTGGTCAACTAAATGCCAATGGGAAGCCTGTTATCCTAAGGTAGTACCTTCTCACCCAGGTTCCTTAGCAACTTGAATTAAAAGAGACACTGACTCTAATGTGTGTGTATGTGCCTTCATTTGTCGACTTATGGCAATCCCATTAATTTCATAAAGTTTTCTTAGGCGAAGAATACTCAGAGATGGTTTTGCCAGTTCCTTTATCTGAAATGTAACCTACAGCACCTGGTATTCTTTGGTGGTTCTCCCATCCAAGTACTAACCAGCATTGACTCTGCTTAGCTTCCAAGATCAGACAAGATCTGGTACCTTTAGGGTATTTAAGCCAATTGACTCCAATAATTGTTCTGTTGTGTGCTTTCAAGTAATTTTTGACTTATGGTAATCATAAGGTATCCCTCTCACAGGGTTTTCTAGGGCTGAGAGTGTGTGAAGCTCTCAAGGTCACCTAGTGGGTTTGCATGGCCAAGCGGAGGTTCAAACTCTGGTCTCAAAACAAAAGCAGACAGCCAACTTTAAAAGGCAGTGGGATGGGACTTACTTGCTTCTTTAGTAAAACCATTCTGTACACCTCTCTGTACTTGATAATGTAGTAATTAATAAAGCTCTCCACAAGTTTAGCTGGAACATACCTTCAACTATGTGGCCTATAATTTTCTGAATCCCTCATGGATTCCTGAAAAACAGGAGTTATGAATAACTTTCCAATCCTCTTGTCATTCTTAGGGACATGGAATATATTTTTGTTAGGACATCAGCAATATTCACATTTTAGTTGTTTTAATTTGTCTATGATTCAAAAAGTTTCATCTATTGTCACCACTGACCTCTGCTCCTCAGACTCTCTTCCTGAAAACATCAGTTCAGCACATGCATCAGCGTCACGTCTTCTGCATGTCAGAAACTTCAAAGGAAAATTCATTCAGGTTCTGTGCAAGACTGTAGTTTAGCTTTCTCATCAGCTTGCTAGAAATTTCCCTCCACATAGAAGAGTTTCTGATCATTCACTGGAAATAATCCATGAACAATTTTTCTCATTGGACCTACTGTTTGAAAGAACAGCCTTGAACTCTTCGTAACTTAAAACCCTTTATTGGCACTAAATGCCAGGTTTATTGGTGTTTTTTTAAAGGAAAATGCGAAATCTACTTGATCCTCAGATTTTTTATTCAACTAGTGCCTCAAATGGTGAGATGATTACGGCTGAGACAAGACATCCAATGTCATGCTATTTAACCATTCGTGATGCTTACATTTGGCCTATGCTACAACATTCAACTCTTTGATTCTCTCTCTGCCTCTCCCCATCCATCCATTTTCTTAATGTCTATCAGACATTTTTCCAAGTAACTACCATCATAATGATATATTTTTCAGAAGTAGAGAATGATGTTTTCTATGGGGGTTGGAATTATGTAGTCCTTCAGAAATTGTAGAATTGCTACTCACAGCATTCCTCACCACTGACTTTGTTGACTAGGTTTCTGGGAGTTCTAGTTGATTTCTGGACGGCCACACAATTGTCATCCCTGCAT